>CM067085.1:70705774-72142024 GCA_034008185.1 Gorsachius magnificus | reverse complement strand
AGTTGGCAGTGTCCCTGCTCACTGCAGGGGGGTTGGACTAGATGACCTCTAGGGGTCCCTTCCAACCCCAAACCTTCTATGATTCTATGAACTGGCAGCGAGCAGGTAGGCTTAAGAATTCAGTTGTAGGATTGAGGCTAACGATACAAACATAATGAATGAGAGTAACAAACAGTAAGAGGAAATTAGGGAAGTGAGAATGAGGTCATAAATTACAGGAACATGGGCCTGTGCAGACATCTTATTGTACAATTGGAGGCATATGAGAGCATGTTACCAAACACAGCTTGCTTTTACTTCTTCAGTAAATTTCTTTCAACTACTCATGAGTAAAAAAGAACCAGTTATTTTTTGTTCATGATTTTTTCCTAATTTCTTCCCCATCTGCATAGTAACTTCCTTCATCTCACTTTATTTTGACATTTTCTATTATTTATCTCTTTGATGGTGGTGCATGTGAGGGATTATGACATTATTACAAGTACTTACCTTTGTTTATTACCGTCATCACATTACTTTGTGTGACTTGGAGCTGGGACACTATTTCAGTAAAGTTCACTTATTTGTTAGTGACTTATGGAGGCTGTAAACTGAGCTCTACATGAGCAAAGTATAGCCCATAAGTACTGGCCTTCAGGTGTGCTATTTGTTGAGATTTTTCCCTTCCTTTTAAGAGAAGCAGAAAGAGGGTCAGAGCAGAATCCTTCTCCGTTCTGCTTTTTTTCCCCTCCCTCAAAAAAAACCCCCAAACCAACAGTGAACTGCCAAACTACAATTAAATCAATGATGCAGAAAGCTGCATTATTGTCACTAGTAATAGTGCACTGTAATAAAATAGCAGTGTCACAAAGAAATGACGAAACATCATACCAAGATACTGCAGATTATCATTACTGAGGAATCACAGAAACTCAGCTTATTTCATTTTCCGTGGGATAGGTCCAGTTGCTTTCCTGTTGGACACAAATTTTCCTACTGAAATCAGTAGAAAGCTCTGCTTAAGACACACAAGATTTCTCTGTATAGGCCTCAGAGTCTAAGGCAGCATAAAGATGGCATTTTACTTCTGTCTCTGAATTTCCCGGCTTCTTTCATTTATCAGAAGATCCTTAAAATAATGGATTGTATCTCTTTGCATCGGAAAGCCTCTCCATTTCCATGAGCTTCTATTGCAAATGTATATTCTAGTAATCCATAAACTGTAAGTATCCACTTGTGGGCCATTATATTGTTTGCTCTTCCTCACAAATGTCATAAATGGGCGTATACTTTGATACGTTTAAGTGACAAAAAAATATTTTTGCAGGGTGCGGTACAGCAACATCATTGTAATTAAACTTGTCTGAGATTAGGCCAAAGGCATCAGAGGATTTATGTCTTGTGTTTTGCATTCACTCTCCAAGTTATTTTATTAACATAGGGTGTCTTTAATTATGCAGAACTGCAAACTGCATTATTGATATTCTATAAACATTAACTACTAGTGTCCTAATGAAGGGAGAAAACATGCTTTCTTGGTATTTGTCAGGACTTGCAAAGCACTAAGTATTTCAGACGCTATCATTGCATTGCATCAAGTACAACGGATCTGAGACATAGGACCTACCAGCTTGATATTTATGCTTGGCAATATATGTATACGTACACACACAGAGAGACACATGCATATATATACATATCTCTCCCTCTCTCTTCCCACACATATATACATATATACACACACACATATATAGTGATTTTTAAGGTTGATTTCCCATCAGTGGATGCTACATGTTTTAATTTTCAAAATATTTAACTGTGCTTGTTTTCATTTATATTGCCATAATATATGGAGACCAGAAGGATAAAAACCCAGATTATGGAGAGTACTGTGAAATACTTACTAATGGAAAAAGAAATGCATGTCAGAGAGAAACCAATGATTTACCCAGATAAACTCACAATTCCAAGCCATTTTCCCTGAGATGAATTGAACTATATTCAGGCTCCCTGCATTCAAAAATTCAGGTATAACTTTTATGATAGTCTAGTCATAGTCTGTACAGGGAAGAGCTGGAGGAAACATATAAGACTCACATCTTCCCAAATACACAAAACCAGATTTTGTATCCTAGATGAATGAATTGTAATTGGATAGTTTGCTTAATTAAATTGACATTGTAAGAAGGCACCCTGAGCCCCAAACTTCTGGCAGAAAGAATGGGTATTGCCAAGACTTTAAATAGGTTCAAAACTGTATCCTACTTGTCATTCCCCTCCCCCCACCATTTATTAATTTAATCTCTATTAAGCCGTTTAGAACTTAGGTAAGTTAAGTGCAAAAGAGACCTTGAAATAGTTTCTGCAGATAAGGTACAGTTCCACTTCAACCTCATTCAGTACCCCAACTTTGGATGAGCTCAAGAGTTGTCCTAGGGCTCAGTATTGGGAATAAGTTTTGAATTGCTGAATTGCTCTGAAAATAACAACAACAACAACAACAACAATAATAATAATAATAATAAAGAAAAGGAAAAGATTCTGCAGTAATAATGAACTCTGGCAGAATCCTGTGGTCCATGTCTGTCCTGAACATTTGTATTTGCACCTTAAGATCTGAAATTGTCATCTAGCTTCTAAAAAATTTAGAAAAAAACAGATTGCAATACACACAAAATTAACATGGACAGACACTTTCAGCTAACGAGTAGTAATGTATTTTGGAAGTTATCTTCAGGTCTTTTGTTTTTGGAACAAATACACTGAGCCTTTTTGGAATTGGCTTAATATTGTGCCAATGAGCAGCTAAAAAATATTGCAGAATGCAGGAGATGGAAATTTATAAGGAGTTTGACTAATGAGAAGCAAATTATCCTGTATGAATTCATCTTTGTTTCCTGCTGATGGTAAAGGACAAGGACAATTGGTATGTTGGTATAAAGATGTACCACTGACAGGACCAGATCCTACCTCTGTGGGTCAGTTCTGGCGCTGTGAGTGAATGCGCTTTCTTTTTCCTGATCTGTTGTAACTTTTTGACTTCTCTGCTACAATCCTCAGTGTAATTGATGACTGACTAATTGATGAAGCTCACTGACAGTGTAACATCAAGATGACAGCGTAAGCTGCACATTTAGCATCAGCCAGCAGTAGAGGTGAAGATAAAGAATATATTTATATATGAAGACCTATAAAGCAATGGACAGAAAAGAGATTTTCAAGACGACTTTATAGGCAGAAAAATACATAAAAAAGCCATGATCAGGTGGAAAGTAAGGGGTTTTTAACAATTGGATATGTATAGGCTAAAATACAGCAGTGGGGGTAAGAAATTGAACTGCTTTCGAGAAGCAGCAAGAGAGGAATTTTATGGAAGGGATTAGATGATGTGACTACAGGGAGGTAGACCTAGGCATTTTCTTTGCCATACTACACACGTTACTGCAACTTTTTTTTGTTGTTTTGTATAAGTGTTGTTGAAATCAAGGACAAGGAAAATGGAAAGTTATTTAAGAGAAGAGAACAAGGAGAACATGTTGGTTGTGCAAGGATACAAAAGATGCTGGTGAAATAGGATAAATGTCCCAGTTCTATAAAACATAGTGTTAAGAAATTAGTTTTAAGTAGGCCTTTGGTTCGTTGAGAATGGCAGTCATATAATAGCTGAATGCCATCTTGTAGCTGAATGAAATCTTTTCATTGGGATGAACAGAGATTATAAGGCTCATTCTAAACATTTCTTCATGGTGGTGAATTTAGTTCAGTAACAGTGTTTGACCACAAGTACTTCTTGTTTATTTATAAAGTTAATTTTATAGAATCATAGGATGGTTTGGGTTGGAAGGGACCTTAAAGATCATCTAGTTCCAACCACCCTGTCATGGGTAGGGACACCTTCCACTAGACCAGGTTGCCCAAAGCCTCATGCAACCTGGCCTTCAACACTTGCAGGAATGGGGCACCCACAGCTTCTCTGGGCAACCTGTTCCAGTGTCTCACCACCCTCACAGTAAAAAATTTCTTCCTAATATCTAATCTAAATCTACTCTCTTTCAGTTTAAAACTGTTACCCCTTGTCCTATCACCGCACTGCCAGGTAAAGGGTCCCTCCCCATCTTTCCTGTAGGCCCTCTTTAAGTAATGGAAGGATACTGTGTGCTAACACAAACTACTGCAGGCCTCAAATTGATATGATACATAACGATAACTATTAAATAAAAAAAAAAAAAAGGGAAATTCAGAATGTCAAAAAAAATAAGCTAAAAATAACCTGGTTGTCAAGGTTTAACCCCAGCCAGCAACTATGCCCCACCCAGAGGGATGGGGGAGAGGATCAGAAGGGTAAAAGTCAGAAAACTCGTGGGCTGAGATAAAGACAGTTTAATAGGGAAAGCAAAAGCCACGCATGTGCAAGCAAAGCCAAGCAAGGAATTAATTCCCTGCTTCCCACCAGCAGGCAGGGGCTCAGCCATCCTCAGGAAAGCGGGGCTCCATCATGCGCAACGGTGACTTGGGAAGACAAACACCATCGCTCCAAACATCCCCCCTTTCTTCCCCCAGCTTTATGCGCTGAACATGACATCATACAGTGTGGGATACCCCTGGGGTCAGTTGGGGTCCCGTCCGTGCCCCCTCCCAGCTTCTTGTGCAGTGCAGGGGAAGCTGAAAGGTCCTTGACTAGGGTAAGCACTACTTAACAGCAACTAAACCAGCATGTGTTATCAACATTATTGTCATCCTAAATCCATAGCACAGTGCTATGCCAGCTACTAGGAAGAAAAGTAACTCTGCCCCAGCTGAAACCAGGACACTGGTTGACTACATTGCATTTAGAAGAATGAGGAAACGTTCATGCAATTGAGAATTTCTTAAATTTAAGCTTAATTTTGGCAAAATAATTTTTAAAAAGGCAGGTGGCTCCAATACAGACACAAATAATATCCTGTTACATAAGGGTAAATGCTAACATTAGTGTGATAATATTGCTTAGCTAAAGCAACACATATTAAGGCCCTATAACATGGGCCTAATAGCAGCATTCATACCCTAAGATTCTGATGAAAACTCAGGCACTGTAGAAAAACTGAAAGTGCCTTTGAAGAGAAATCTCCCTAGGAACTGTTACTAATCAATAGAGGAAGTTTGGATGAGGATCCCACACTCATTTAATGGCCTCAAAATCTAAGGAAAAGCTAGAAAAGTTTGACCTCTTTGTTGCTGCACATTGTGACAGAAAGCTCTTTGAGGGTATACAGCTCATTTTCCTATGGAAAGAGCTTGAAAATGATCTAGATGTAGTTACATCAGCTGTATTCACCAGAAAAAAGAAACATAGGGGAGGTATCAGCCCTTAGTTTGTGTTGAACAACCTCTGAGACAGTAGCTTGGGATAAACTGTGCCTTAAAATTGTAATATGTTTGAATTTGGGGCATGGCTGAAACAGTCTTACCTGTGCCTGGCCCATGCAACATTTTGACTCTACGTCCTGGCTATGCTGAAATTAATTTTGAAATCTAGATGTGTTGCTTTTTTTTCCTATAATTCAAAAGGCACGGGGTAAGAGAACCTGTGTGATCAGTGTTCATTAACTGTGAAGTCTCTTAGGCGGAGATCAGTGTGGATGTTTAGATGATCCCTACCGGCTTCATATGAAGGCATCTGAAAATTAATTGCCAGTAAACTGACTGCAACTTCAAAAATATTTAAAATAGTCTACATGGGCGTAGTGAAGGGTTGATTTCTGTAGATACAATTTAAAGCCTGTATGAGAGGAAGCTTTAAATAGAATTAAAAATCCTTACCTAGAGAAGCTTCTTATACCACTGGTTTAACTGAGATGTGGGGGATCACCCTCAACTTTCCATCATTTCAGCGTTTGTGTATTCAGAATTGATGTAACCAAATACTGGTGGAACCAAATAACGTGAGGATTGTGTGGCACTGATGGGCTGGCTCTTCATGTCCTCTGTCTTCCACAAAACTGGGTCCGAGAGTCAGTTAAAAAATGCTGTCAGTGTCCACACTTGTTTGGCCCTGGAGCTTTCAAAGAGAAACTTAGAAAGAAGCACAAAAACTGGATCAAGAGCCTGCAGTCTGTCAATGAACTGCTGAGGGATGCAACACGACAACGTAATCAAATCTGATGTGCCTTTGCAATGACATACCAAGCCTGCAGAATTCAAAATGGCTTAGCTTGCTGAAAGCCATGGCCAAAACATGTTTTCTCTTAGCTGCAAATACTTGGATGATTTTAAAACTAATTTTTTAAATTAAATTCTTTGCTATCCAGAAAAAAGATTTCTGTGACCCAAATATTTTCAGTGGTTCAGAGCTTGAACTGAAAAAAATCCAACTCGACCAGATGTCGCCTTGAATTTCCTACCAGTGCCTGAATCTGTGGGAAAGATATGACACCTATGCTATATTAATTAAAATCCAAGTTCCCTGTTTCTGATTTTGTAAGAAACTTCCAAGAAGTCCATTAAAAGGATTTGCAATATTGCATACTTCCAGTGTAGTGTCACATACTGAATGTGTTAAAGAAAAGACAGTCTGGCTAGCAAATTAGAGGTAATGGCAGCAAATCTCAAATACACTAGTTATTATGTTTATTATATAGTCAGATTACATACGCTAGTTCCTGGTTTTCTTCTTCCTTGGTCTGCTCAGTATACTGTCTTGAGCAAACAGTGTTTGATTATATACTTCTGGTGTATATTTTGCTCTCTGTAGGTGTACATATTAAAATGTTTCTCTCATACTTTCTAGAGCTGCATTTTCATTTGGTTTTATCCCCCTTACATGCCTTGTAGTGAGTACTTCTTCTGTAATTGCCATATCACAGTGTACGCTTTTATGTCGACTGACTAATTGGTAAATGCTGGCTTTTTATGCCACTATTTGTTCTCTGTAGTGTCATTTATGCCATTCAGATATTCGGCTGTATATGGTATTAACAGTACTTTCTAGAGGTTTAAAAGTAATGACTTGCTGATTGTCCTTCAGAAAACAGTCTCCAAAGCAATTATTTTTTTCTTCCACAGGCTTGTGTTACTGTATTAATTCAGAAATGAAATTTTTCTTTTGTATCAAAAGTGTGCATATTTATTGAGCTTTCACAAGCATTTTGTTACATTCATTTAATACAGAACAAAAATATATCTAAAGGACCATAATAACGCTTTTTTTTTTAGTTAAGAAAGATGTTCTGTCTGTGTGTAATCTTATGCAGATGTGCCCATGGTAAATATCCATGCTGACATTCTTTGAAAATGGCCAGAACTGTGTATTTAGACCCACACCAGACAGATTTAAATTACAGAATGGTATTTTTCAAAACTTTTTCTACTTGCGTCTTCTTCTGAATATACTAAGTAAAGTTTTCATTTTTGAGACAGGAATGTCTGATTTCTGCTAATCCCACAACTTTACCATATTCCAAGCCTGCAGCAGAACCACAAACAGGGATTCATTCGCTCGTAGCTTGGAGGGGAGGCCCCAAGTGAATTTATTCACTTTTTCAGTTTTTCCTTTGCATTCCCAGGGAAATGTCATACAAGCTGTCTGGAATTGGTTACTGAGGGAGATGGTCTTTTAAGCAATTTCTCATCAGTCTTTCTGTTCTATAGGGAAATAAGATGGATTTTTGCTAAATGGTGAGTCATGATTCAAGGCAGATATTGATATGATTCTTAATAACAAACAAATATCAAATGATCATGAAAATCATTACTCGCTCTATGTGCTTGCATCTTTAACAAGGAGGATTTTTTCCTTCAAATTCTTATATGTAAAATAGAAATACATTTGTAAGTGTTTACAGGATCAAGACTGAGTATGGTTGTGCTGTTTTAACACATTGGTGTTTCCCCAGAGTGGGCTACTAGAGGAGCGCTTGGGTGCATGATTTGAGGTGCCTGTATGTGTTTGGTTTTTCTGTCATTCATCAGCCAGGTTTTGGGTTTTTTATCTTAATAAAGTTTTTTGTATATTGATATTTCATTGATACTGTAAAATTATCATATTTAGACCTTGCTTGCAGTAATTGTATTGCTAAAACAGCCCAGCTCTGTGAGTAAACACTTTCATGAAGAGGTTTGTTCAGCTGTAGTTCATTTTAATTTAGGAAGGTTAAAAAGGCATACCAGTAAGATGGACAGATACAAGCATTTAACCACAAGGGAGAATGCAAGTGCCAGTTGTGTCCATACTACAGGCTGCATGTTGAAAGGGAGCAGCACCAGCCAGGGGCTATGTGTCCAGGTAAGTGAGAAAGCAGAGTTTGAGTGACAGGTAGGTGGTGAAGGCAATGAGGTTCCCCCCAAAATGCTGAGAGGCTGTTCACTGTGCTGGACTGCTCTGTTACAGAGTGCAGTGGCAGAGGCTGTAAAGCACAGAGGTGAGGAAGGGAGTTGTGGGTGCTGTGCAAAGGAGAAGCAGCTGGGGGTAAGCAAAGGTAGAAGGTGACAGTGGTTTAGACCCTGGCCCAGAAATAGTTAACCGTGCCCCAGCTGAAAATGGAGGCAGGAATACCCAAGCTAATGATTCCTGATATATCCAAGCTGCTTTTGTGCATGCCCACTTGGATTTGCGCTGTGGGCAGCGCTGGCCTCGGGCTGGCTCCCTGCATCCTGCTGTGCGGAGCCCTGAGGAGGGCAGCTTGGGGACCCTGGAGCTGATCCACATGGGCCTGCTCAGCCTTGCAAAGTCAAGTATGTCCTGATGTTGTACCGGTTCAGCTACAAGCTGCTCTCTGGAGGGGAAGAGAGTGGCGCCTATGCCTGTAGAAGTTGGCTGTTCTTAACCTCAAGTAACCCAGAACTTCATCAGGATCAAAATCAGTAGTCTATAGCCTTACATTTGAAGAAATATCTTCTTTGTGAGCTTTTATAATAAAAAAAAGAAAATAAAGGTTATGTATTTGGCAAGTTTTGAAACAGAATCAGTGCATGTACCTGAGCAATGAGACCTCAGCTCACGTATCTCTCAGTTATTTGTTTTGTTCAGTCCCTTGTGAAAAGGGCCTTAATCTGTGACCACCCATACCGCAGTGTGTTTATGTCCTTCAGCTTTCTCTCCATGCAGCAGTCAGGCATTTTGTCCTGGGCAGTGTCTGTGGGAGGCAGCTGAATTCTCTGTCTTAACATGAATGCAAATGTCCTTTCGCAGAGCTCCCTCTGGGAATGTGCCCAGTAATATCACAACATGAGCTTGCCTGAAGTCAGACATTTACAGTCACTGCCTGTTGGGATAGAGTAGATGGCAAGGGTATCCCGACAAATACTGTACTAGCCTTTTGCCGTTAGCCTTTCACAGGACAAGTGTGGCACAAGGGATTACAGAGGCAATGGCTAGCTCCTATTTAAATACCAAATGTATTTAGAGTGAGTCCCATGATGATGGGAATCAATCACCTGCTAATGCTTTAACTGGCTCAGCCAGCACTTAGAAATATGTACTGTCATAGAAGTAGTGTTTAAAATTAAAGTAACGTTTAAAATAAAATGAAAGTGACATGTTAAGGAAACATCACATAGACATGAGAGGCACTGCAGACAAATACTGGAAGATTTTAATAGCTATAGTACAGGGCAGGGACACTTTTTTTTTTTTTTAATAATCAAAGGATTTAAAGAATAAGATATTGTCCTCTCTTAGGGACTATGCATTTTCTGTTGTGAATTGGAAGGCATTATTCATAACAAGTTAGTGCAGTGTTTTTGTGATTTGCCAGTATGACAGCTCAGGTTCGTAAAGCTACTTCAGGCTGTTGTCTTCACATCAAGCGATTTGCCAGAGAGAAGCTGGCAAATGATGCTGTTTCATTTTTATTGAATTTGATCAAATACTCATACATTCATTAAAATTTTTTGTGATTATGTTTTAATTATATTCTTGGTGCCATTCAAATTGCTTTTTGCTCATACAAACAGCAATGCCGTAACGTTCTTTGTAGTCTCTGCAGTCTCACAGTCTCACTGAAGTGTTTTTCCTCAAGGACTGAAGTGTGGTCTTCTGCTGTGACTCTGTTTTCTCTCATTTGAATCCTGACTTTCGTACAGGACAAGGTGTATTTCTGCACCAGATAGAAAATCTCTCTCCTTGCTTAACATTTGTTAACTCCAGGCTGGTTTCTCAGCAAAAACAAGCTACCACACATCTGGGTTTTTCAGGATCTCATTTCCTGTTTCAAAAATGTGTCCAGATAGACTGGAATAACAAGGAACAAGTACTGAAGCAAATGTTCATCATTGTAGTCTGAGATCTGCTTTTTTATTCAACAAATGTTTGTAAATAATTAATGTTTTCTTTGAAACAAGGACCTGCTCAATGATGTTTTACAAAAAAAGAGAAAAACAAACCATGCTACCTGTTTACAATAAACAGTTTTTATAAAGACCTAGAGTGGTCCTTTCCAGAAGCGAGTTCAAGTATTCCCTAAATATCTCAGAATCTAGTATACAGGCATAAAATTTAAACAATTGTGTTCTAAGGAAAGCATCTCAATTTATAAAAACCAATGGCTTACAAATTTACTATGCAAAAAATGATGTGTTGTAAATTTTATTTTTCCTCGGGCATATTTTGAAATTTACAGGGTTTGGAAGCTTAAGAAAATACTTGACATATGTTTCAAAATGGGCTGGCTTAGTGCCTGTGTATAGTTCTGTTTATTTGTCTCATGGCAAGAAAAATCTTTTACTCAACAGTGTTAGAATTACGCCATATTGTATTTTAGATCCAGTATATCTCTTTATCAGGAGTCTGTTCTTAAATCTATATTTTACGCTTTCCCATGCTCCAGTCACTGCAACCATAATGAGTAAATGCTGTAGCTTTCAGTTCTTACCTCTGGGACGAATAATAAGAAAACTCTCAAACAGATGGAGTGGGCTTTCTCAGACATGTTATCCATTAATGTCAAACAACAAGCTATAGAAAATGTTTCTATTACACAGGTGAAAAGAAGATAATAATATCGCCTGTTTTCAATAGTGTCTACATTCACACAGTTTAAATTTCACTTTGTCCCTGTGCCTTACATTATCTATTGGCTCTTTTCTAGACCTTAAAAGGTGCTGAGCCCATGGAAAATTGTAGACAGAGTGACTAAAGAGGAATTTGGCCATGTGAGTATAGGCCTATCTATACTATACACATACTGGAGACCAAATATTCTCTTTCCCTGCAATTCTGAGGAAGCAGTATGTCTTGTCTTGTGAGATGGAATTACCATTTTACAGTATTAAGGGCTTGATCCTACATAGCCACTGGCATAACTTTAGTTGTGCCACATAGTTTAGGGCAGCCAAAGGTTTTCATTTCACTTGGCGGTCATTGAAGAAAGCAATGGTATGTCAGGTTATTCAATACCACTTTTTGTGCTTTTGACACCTATGCATTAGTTTGCAACCCACTTGATTTTGGTCTGCAATCAGTACCTAGACGACTTTATTTTAACATTTATGAGTATGGATTCAAAATATCACTGTTTCAATACCTCTGTAGAAATTAATAAGAGACATTTCTACTAAGCAGTTCACCCTTGAATATCCAAGAGTTCTTTCATTGTCTTTATTTTAGACATGCACATTTGGAAAGATGAAAATATTTTAACTTAATGGACAAATATACTGCCCTTTGACAAGCTTTCTGACTTAGATGAAACATTACCTAGGTTCATTACCACATGGCTTCTTAACGTTATCAAATACGTTGAGATCTAGTAATTCTGGTGAAGATTAGATAAAGTAGGGGTAGTAATTAAAGTGTATATTTAAAAGCACTTTAGAACAAATCCACTTGCAGTGGTACTGCTCGTTTTGTACTTTGGAACACTTTGCAATATAAAGGAAACTCTTAATCTAAAGGAACTGTGATCCAGTTTTAAACATATCATCATTTTGATGGATAGTCTTTAACCACACTATGTATTACTGCAATGAGTAAATTCATAAGAGCCAGGGTTAATGAAACTGCATGGGTTTCAAATCTGTCAAAACGGGCTGCCTGAGAGACCGGCTTATGCCTTTGTTCTTAATGAATGCCACAACAAAAAGCATTCCTGTGGGCTTTTTCTTTTTTTGACTAAACATGCTTAACAGTTATTTAACATGAAAAGACCTTCCTGCTTTCTTGTGGTATTTCCTGGTAGGGGTCTTTTTCATAGCGTGTGCTTATTCATGAAACTTTGCACTGAAAAAACTGAAGAAAAAGATACTGGGGAAAAAAAAGGCATTTTCTTATGGTAGCTACAGATGTAAATAATATATGTCTGTCTTCTGGAAATTCCATAAGACAGAACTTTCTTGTGTTACAAAATGGAGTGTGAGACTCAGAGACAGAATGCTTTAGAGTAGGAAAACAAACTGGGAAGCTCAGAGTATGAGAACCAAAAAAGCACTTTTCCTAAAGTTCAGAACAGTCTGTCTGTGTATGATTAATATGGTGGTTATTATTATTAAATATTAACAGAGTAGCAAAACAATTAGTGAAAAATGTGCTGAAAAAAGTGGGTTTTTTTCCCCTTGTCCTTTTTACTGTCAGCCTGTTTCTTCCTTATGCTGGTATTATAGTTAATGATCAGGTAGATTTTTAGTCATACCCAACTAATTCTTTCTTCTAAAACTCAAAATGTGTTTTAGTTTTTGGTTTCGGGTTTTTTTTGTGTTTTGGTTTTTGTGGGGTTTTTTTTACCATTAGCTAACTTCTGATCATACATATATTCTTGGGAAACTCCTGTGTGTGACACTACCTATCACAGTACCCCCACAAGAATTCTGTTCTTGTATGGGAGAGTTCCAAAGCTTCTGAGGAAATTATTTCTGAACCTGCAAAACTCATAAACTACTGAACTGTTCTGCCCCATAGAAGGTAAACTAAGTTCTCTGGAGGACTGTTGCCAACATTTCTACTTTTCAACTGATATTGGTTTCTAATAGTTTTTGTTGGTGTGTTTTTGGTTTTGTTTTTTTTTTTTCTTAAGATGCAATAAAAAGATAAAACTTTGGAAAAGTGCAAGTGAATCCTTATGACTGGGAAATGTTGACTGTCTGAGATAATTTTATCTTTGCGAAGTTCCCAGAACATCTTAGTAAAGAAGGGGACTGGAAAAAGTTATTACAATAATGAAATACTGTCCTTGTAGTCAAAGTACTGAATAAAAGTTGGTCCAAGTTTTTGGAATGATTGAAAAGGTGTTGCAGTTCTTTCAGTTGTAATTACTTCTTCGTAATACCATCTTGAACTAAGACAAACCCTTCAGGAGATGTTAAGGGAAGATATATTTGGCTTCAGAAAAGCGTATGTTAATCCAGTTCACTCTAAGAATAATATTGAAAAGAGCCCTGAAAGACAAAATCTACCCATACGTTTCATAGATCTAAAGAAAATATTTCACAGTTGTCATAACTGAACTTCTTAAAATACTGAGTTATGTAAAAGAGAAATAAGAGACATGATCAGGAGTTCACAGGAGCATGAAAGAGCCCATGGTTCAGGGCCCTGGTAGTGTCAAACAGGAATGCCTTCTGTCACCTCTACTATGTGGCATGGCCCTCAATTTTATTACAAAACAAAGAGCAAACAAATAAATTAAAACCAGACACAGCAAGTCTCAGCAAAAGTACAATGAAAGATCTAGATTTTATGGATAGTTGACCGTTCGTGTGAGACCACGGCCCACGTGCCACTGGGCAGCTGGAGGAAATTTTGAAAACAGACACATGGAAGGGTTCCTCCATCTAGCAGCGCTTGGTGTGAAACTTGGTACGGCACTTGAATGTAGTCGACATTCAAGGATGAACGTGATAAAAAAACATGACAACGCCTTTTTTGTTATCCTACCCAACTTTTCATTGAAGATGACACATTTGGTTTGTTTATACACCAGGAATTAGTCACTTAGCTGACTTGTTGCTAATCGCTAGTGGTTAAAAACTCTCAAAGCAAAATTCTGCCAGAGACAGCAAGGACCAAAAGCTGTTCTGAAGCCATGAAAGAAAGCCAGGGCTGCAGGAAATTCTGGAAATGGATGTGCAGAAGAGTTCCTCCATCTAGCAGTGCTTGGTGTGAAACTTGGTATGGCACTTTAATGTAGTTGATATTCAAGGAAGAACACAACACCACATCTCCAACACAGAGTGGGAGAATGGGGAGTATCCCATTGTTTGGTTAAGCCCTGTTGATTGCACTTGTTTCAGTGCCAAAAAATTTGGTTTTATCCATTATTTTTTCTCCTATGCCTTTATTGTTTTTGCTTCAGAGCTCATCCTGTTTAAGTAAAAGTGTTACTTTCACGATCCAAATTATTTTCCTAAAATGAGAAAGCAAAAAAAAAAGGAGTTTTGTTTGCCTGTGTGCTTAAGACTGTGCTTTTATTAACTTCATGGCAAAATTGTGCTTTTTACACTGCTTACCTTAGTCGTCATCCAGTCAGTGTTTCTCTGCATGTTCAGACCTTCTCAGCAAATGCAGGAAATATTTGCTACGTGCTGTTGGCAACACCAGGAGCTGCAGTCCCCCAGTCTCTTTGAAGCAGCAGCAGCATGCAGAATGTCAATTACTTTACAATTTCAGGCTTCAAATTGGTTCCTTGGTAAGCAAAAACTTGCCCTGCTGCACTCACAGTGTAAGGAGGTAATCTGAATAACTGAGAGGTGATCAGAGTTTTCACTTTAAAAAATTGAAGTCTTGTCCCCACTCTTGCTTGTGTTTTACACACAAGTTACCAAGACCTTCCTGATCTGCTGATCGAATTCTTCTAGCATAAAAGTTGAATTTCATCACTCAGCTTTAGAAAATCCACAGCAATTTTATTATCCCTCTGATTGGACATTGGTTTGGAGGAAAATCAGCTGAGTGTCAGTAATGTAATGCTGTCAGATACTTCCTTATCCCAGAAAGTTAACTTTGCAGGACAACAATTCCTGTTACCTGTGCTTCTGGAAGGACCATGGTGGTTTAGCAGTAGTAGCTCCTCCAAAAGCAAGTCAAATGAGGGGGCCAAGACTACAAGGAGAACCACTGTGGCATTAGGCTTCCTACGCTGTCATCACACTTGGTACGTAAAGCATTCAGCAGTACGTAACAAAAAGGTAGTCGTTGTGATCTCTAACACTTCTGATGGTTTTCAGTGCTAGTGAGAAGGCAATTGGAAAGGTTTAACTGACATCAGATTTGTTTTCCAAAAAAAAAATGCAAATGATTTCTACATTTCTCTAAATGCTGTAAAAAATCTGAAACCCTTCCAGTAAGGTTTGGACTTCGTTAGTGAAGCAGAGTAAATCCTGAGGATCCTCCCTACTGGTCATGCACTGAAAGTACAAGTAATCCATGTAGTAAGTTAGTAGGAGAAAGTATATTTTAAGAATTTCTTCTGCCTGCATAGTTGCTGATGCAACATTGCTACAGCCCACGTGAAGGACTCAAATGTAGGATCCAGTTGAAGCAACTGCTGAGACTGGATCACCGAAAGCTCTCCCATAAAATCTGGGTTTAGAAACCAGTGCGCTCTAGTCACTCTGATGATAGTGAGAGCTACTGAGTATGTATGTAGTTTTCTCCCACTATATATGCCTTTTCTGAAAGAGTAGCGTTCCACCGAGTTCACATTTCTTCTTTTAATTTATGCATGTGTATGTACATTGCTTTTCTCCTGCAGTTCTCTAAGAGTTTTATGGCCCATTACTGCGTGAGTAAAATGTGTGCAGATTTTGCAAGCCTCTGCCAGAAGATGTTTATTGCTCTCATCATTCTTACGAAAATCATGTTCCAGCAGGTTCAGGCAATGTGCAAAACATGGCACATGTGTGAATTGGCCATTTCACACTACACTTACAATATTAGCATCAATAATAATGCCAGGAAAGGGGCCTTAGGGAAGGGGATAGACCTTACGTTAATTTGGTCATGAAGCTGAGATATGTGATCTTCGTTAAACCCAGAGGTGTAAGGAATAGTTAGCTTATTTTCAAAAGTTACCATCAGTTGCTGAGGGAGGTGACAAGCCAAAATATTAATGCAGAAAACAGCTTGCCAGTTTGTCCAACTTTGCCTATTTTGGGATTATGGTCTTAGTCTGTCTCAAGGGCTGGCTTACTGAATGAGAGACAGTGCTCTAAAGAAATGAAGTTGCATAGACAGAGAAGCAAAATGTACTCCTGACTCTTAAACTTCTCTTGTCCAGCAGTGAGTATTGCTGGTAAGTGCAACACGGTCATACGGCTGGTGCAACAGTTTCAGGCATGCTGGTTGAATAGTTTCACATAGTAAAGGGTCCAAGATGTATCTTCTCCTCTTTGCTGTGTTAATGGTAGCAGTACTGGAGGCACCCCTATCGTTTATCTCCTTCATTCACATCACAGTTACTGCTGCTTCCTCTGGTTTACTTTTCATTTGTCTTTGCAGTTGCTGTACAGCTCTCATCTTCCCCTGCTCTTTTGGTGCAGTGAGTACCTTTTCTGTGTGCTCTGCTTGAGATTACAGAGTTTAGGATGACTTCTTATGTTTCATCACAAGTTTCTCAGATTTTTTTCTTTTAATTGTTTAGGAGTTTTAAGTTTTTATTGGTTATGCAAATGAATTGATAGATGGTAAAGCTGAAGGGATCAAAGCCAACAATTGTCATAAATGCCTAATATATTATTGGAGACCATATACTGGCACATGGCTTTTTGTCACTCCATTCTCCTGGTTCATATTTAAAAATTGGGATGCTTTCAACAGCAAGGAGAAAGAGTTTCTATTTCTGCTCTTTCCTCATAAAAGTATCCATGACTTTCTTCTTCACAAAGTCCTTTGGCCAATATATGTGTAAGCAGGCACCCAGGGCAATCTGAAAAACTAAAAATCATAAGATTTACCAAAATAGTCTAAAAAAAATTTCAGCCAAATTTATGTCTCTAGCATTGGTCTTACCTAGACATTTGTCTTCCCCCAAATGTTCAGAACTTAGAATCAACCTGGAAACTCCTTTTCTAAAGTTCATTGGGCTCATCACTGGCAGTAATTCTTACATTTTCCATCTGCTGCTCCCTGCCCCCTAGTTTTAAGAGGTATCATCACCACTGTACTACTTCCAGGAAGAGGAAGGTGACTTTCATAGCTAGAGGAGATTTCTCCTTGCCAGCACAAAAAATCAGTAACTATAAAATCTTCGGTTAAAGTTAGTTATCTAAATTTGACTCATGTGAGCCTATGGAAATCCCTGTCAAGAGGGAGGTCTTGTTAATCAGGTGCTATAGAAGAACATTCTCAGTTTGAAGACTTTACAAGATAAATTAAGAAAACCACAAATAGAATAACCAGTAGGTTTCAATCCCATCTAGTTATCAGATTGAAAACTGTTCCTTTATTTATACTTTCTTGTCTTCAAGTCAGTATCTAATCTATGACATTGTTTGACTTCAAGATCTAGTTTCTTTTGTCAAATACTTTAGAAGCCCATATAAATATTTGCTGTTTCTTCCTCATTCAGTTTTGTTTACAATCCCCAAAGTGCTAAATAGATGACAGTGACACATCTTCCTTTGTAGGAGCTGTGCTTGTTTGTCCCTAACGTGTAATTTATTCTTGTTGCAGTTGTTTCAGCACTTTTTTTAAAAAAAAATCTTACTAGCGCCTGTCTTCCAGAATCACCCCAATACCTTTCTGAAGGATAAACACAAATTAGCAATGCCCCCAAGTCCCCTGCAGTAGTAGATAATTTTAGGTTGATAACTTTTTCTGTATTCAGCTCAGCCGTTTCATTCTGAAGTTCCCTTAGGATATCTGCATGAAGATTAGCTTGTCTCCATGTGCTATTACATTTAATATGTATTTCCTCCTGTTACCAACCCCAATCTATGGATATGGATATTTCTGAGAGGATGTTCTCATTCCCAGATGCAGAATCCTAGCTGACTGTGTCCTAGCTACGTATCTGGAGCAGACATGCAACATCCCAAGTCCTATAGGTAGGAAACCTATGAGGAATCATAGAATCATAGAATGTTTTGGGTTGGAAGGGACCCCTAGAGGTCATCTAGTCCAACCCCCCTGCAGTGATCAGGGACATGAGGACCAGAACTGTGGGACTTCCACTGGCCCTGCAGTCCAGAAATAGCTATTACAAATGTCATATATACTGGTACAGAAAGCTAGTGAAATAAGTAATGAACCCAACAGAAAGTATGTACCACCAATCTCATAATATTTGACATGAATAAATCAATAACCTATACATAATGAACAGATCAGACTGAGGATGAACAGCCAGCTGGCAAGTATAAAGAGGGAATAACTCTTTTACTCCCAAAATGATCAGGAAGAAGCCACTAACAGGTTTTTGAAAGCCCATATATCTTTTGGCTGATAGATGTAGCAGGATGGAGATGATACCCAAGACAGCCGGTCAGCAGAGCCAGAAAGAACATTCATATTTGCCTCTCAGACTAGAATTCAAAATGAACATACTCTTGGGTCAGGTAAGATAAAATTACTCATCACTGGCAGTGGCATTCAGGAGACGGGTTATGTTTGTTAACCTTAACCTTTGTCTCCAGTGTGTCAAATACATCTTGAAATCCCATGTGACAAGAGTAAGCAATTAGAAAAGTATTCCACTGGTAAATAGAAAACTTTAACTGAAGCAAGATTAGACTAAAATTGGGATTTACTTGTGACCTTTTGTATAGTGCTATAGATAACAGTCTGAACTTTAGATTAGGTAATAAATGTCTTCTTTGCTTTACAACAAATATTATTTTATTTTTTAATAAGTTTAATCAAAATGTAAGTTGGAGAGGTGGAGTGCTCTTGTCTCCAGTGAGGGAGGAAATCCAAAATGGTTCCCTGCCAAGGTGCTAAGGAGCACCACAAGGGTTTGTGTTGCCAAATGCCTGTTCTTGCAGGAGAAGAAAAGGAGAGAGACAGCTCTCAACCGCAGTCACATCTCTCTGACATTCACACATTTGCTGTACCCTGCTCCAGTTACTCTAGAGAGAGGTAGTTGGGCCAAGTATTACCTCGGTGGTGATTCTCCTGACAAAAGTAATGCAGTTGTTTTGGAGCTTCTGACCCTTTCTGGTGCCCTTTATTTCCTATTTTTCTAATGCATCAGACTCCCTGTTTTCCTGATTCCTAGAACTATATATTTTTATTTTAATTTTACTTTACAGCTTTTGCTTTCAATATTCAAATTTGATCTTAGTTTTCTTTAGGTCCATCTTTCTGCATCAGCTATTTATTTTTTTTTTTTTTCTCTTTTTGCTGGTCAAAAATAAAGGCATTAATGTCCCCACAGGCAGTAAGTTAAAAAAATCCCTCTTCTAAACTTTCCTAGCCTCTCAGAATGTTGAGTTGGATTTGTCCAAATTTGTTAGCCACAGGGGCTGCATCCCAGTTTTCAGATCTCCCTGGTAAGCGATGGTGAAGTCGCGGTGGGAGCTCCCAGCTGGCAGGAAGGCAGCAAATGATGGCTCAGGCGTTAAGCACCTGGTCACACACAAATGCAGAAAGCCGTGCACAGATGGAGTTCTGCTCATCTTCAGGCTGCAACAGTATTAAGTGATCTAATTTATATACAAAGGGCTGGAGTTGCCTGTTACTGCTGTTTTATTAGACTTGGTTTTCTCAGTGGGGTCCTGCCCCATGGCTGGGGGTTGTAGATGTTAGAACAATGCTCAGAATAAATAATGTGTAGGAAAAATATTCAGGCTACAGTAATGCACAGCTGCCTTATTTGCAGACCATGCTGTCATTTTACCTTGCTGTTTAAACATGAGGAAAAAGACCTTAGATAAAATACCTTGTGCAGCCAGAGTTCATTCCCTGATCAAGAGATGATTGATGCAGTGATGCTTCTAACAACTTTGTTTTCTGTCATTTGGGCTTGTATCCATATGGGTATAATTGATTTAAGTAGATTTTACAGTGTAGTTTTCTCTCTCTGTTAGATTCTATATGTTTAAAATAGCAACCTTCCCCCCAACTCCCCTTATATGTGCTGTGTTCCCTGCTGCATGGTAAGGATAGCCAGCTCTGATGTAGGATTGCTTTGCTGTTTCAGTAGGGGCATCCGTATTTCCCTGCTCCTTCAATTCATCAACTCTGGCCTCAAGGTGCTATACTAGTGCTTTGAGGGCCATTAACTGCTTGCACCACATTTGGATCAGACACATATATCTAACCTTGTCTTTGAAAGGTCTGGAGAAAATAACATTGGAAAAGAGATCTCCTGTTCAAGTTCGTGCCCTCTTGACTAGTTTGAATTAACACCCACTTAGAGGGGGTAAGAAGTCAAAAATATGCCTGGAAGGTTAAACATTAAGTATGTAAAGCTAGACTTCCAAACTTCCATAATGCATGAAAATGTGTATGTAAAAAATGTCTGAACAAAACCAAAGTTTAACAGCTAATACATTTTAAAGTGTGTGAATTTTTAAGCCCTTTTTGAGGTTCCATTTTGCTGGTTGCCTTCAGGGGAGGTGAGACAAGTTTCTAACCTTTGCAGCCAGCTCAATGGAAGAGAGGGAAGGAAGAACACAGAGGTAGAAAAAAATCTCAAATTTCAACTTGTTGTGTGATCGTTAAAGGGCTTCAAGAATAAAAATCTTTAAAGACAACCCCATAGGTGCTACATGATCTGCATTTTGTCAGTCAGGCTTACAATCATCACAGGAGACAGAAGTCACAGATTTACTGCCAATACAGTTACCTCTTTTCAGCTGCTGTGCCTTTCCCTTCCCCTTCCCAGCTCCTAATTGACAGCTCCTCCAAACAGTTGTTTGTGGTGTTTGGGTATCCACCCTGGATGCTTTAATGACAGAAGGAGCCCCAGCCATGCCCTATGTTATCTCATGTTTCATCTTCTTCTTCCCTCTGTTTAGGGAGAATTTGTCTAACTTACCAGAAATACTCCTTTCCCTTCTTTTCTTTTGTAGGCAGAGTTTGTTACAGTTGGGTCAGATTCCTGATTCGGTTCACAACAAGGCTGTGTTTCTTTTGCCTTGGTAAAATGGAGTAAACTGTGAGCTGTGGGATGACAACAAGGGGGGTGGGGTTAGCAGGAACTCCACAATCTGCAAAAGTCTGTACATTGTTAAATCATAGCCTCAGACCCAAAAGTTAACACAAATATCTCTGATGTACCAACAGGACTGTGCAAGAATGCAAATTGGTTTTTATTTATGCTGAGATACAGATGTATTTCCATGTCTATGTACCACAGGATGAAAGTCTTTGCCTCTGACTTTGGTCAAAGATGTTCAAAGAACCCTCTGATTGCAGTGCGCCTTAATGAACATGGCACTGGTTCAGTATGTATTAAATAGTGTCTACAAATAGTTCCAGAGTGGTCAAATAATTTGTTATTTAATAGTTTTTTCCAGCTGCCCAGCCCTTCTTGGTGTCACTTTGTGAATTTCTAAAGTTCAGAGCATTAGTGAGACAGAGGCAGTGGAACATCAGTCATCTGAGCAAACAAAAAAACCCCAGCAACTGAGGTTGGTTTAGGATATTTGTAATTCTTTTCTGAATTCATCATGCCAGCTATCACTTAGTCATTTGGTCCTGAATAAGATTGAAAAATGATATATGCAACTTGCTGCCCAGTGTCAGCACTGGCAAGCTTGTGTGATTGTATTTGAGCTGAATATTTCAGCAAATAGCATAGCCCAGCAGCAATTGCTGAGTCCTGTCTATATTTTCTCTTTGCAGTGAGCAGGGATTTTTCATTTCATACATCATTTACAGCTTGCCACAGTGATTCCAGTCAGCCAGGATATATTTTCAACACAAAGAGAAGAAAGAGAAATATATATCATTTGTTGCAGAAGTTGGCCACTTGGGTTCAAATTTAATTACACTATAACATCAAAAGCTACACTAATAGACAAAAAGTCAACTATCCTTAACTTAGAGTAAAACAAGATCAGTTTTCTTGTTGCTCAAGAGTTCTGCCTAGGCTTATTGGAATAATTTTGCTGCTTTGATACATTACATCCATAAGAGTCAGTGCACACACTTAAACAGGTACAGCGCCTATATCATCCATCTAAGTATTTTACAAAATAACAGATGCCTTCAACTCTCTTGGCAGAGTTGCCTTGTTAACGACACTTATTACTGCTAAAAAGTGCAGCTCCCATTCCTTTAGCTCCTGGAGAGTCTGCAGGTTCCTGCTGGGCAAGACAATCAATTAGGAAGGGGGGTCTCAGCAGGGAGCCACTGACTGCAGGATCCCTGTGACCTTAGGGGAAGGCATGCTCACTTCCATTTTTCTCTTTTTTTTTTCCCCACCCACCATCCTACCAACACATCTGGATCCTGATCTGCAGTAGCTAAGATAGAGAGGATTGGTTTTATTAGGAAGCTGAGCTGATTTAAAAACAAAAACCCCTTTTCCTCCAAAACCCTGGGAACCTTCCTAGTTTCTCTGAAACTCAGGAGATCCCTAGCATTGCCTCTTGAGATCAGATCCACAGATAAGGGATCTGTAGAAACACGGTAAGAAACACAGATCTTATGCCTTGATAACTTCTTTTCCTTTCTCACTGGAGCTTCAGAAGAATTTCTCATTAGAAACTAAAATGTTTCTTTCCATTTTTAAAGGCCTCAGAATCATAGAGATCTCTCAGCAAGCATCTCTTAATTTCTGAGACTTTTGTAAAGCTTCCTTTATTGAACTGCCATGATTGCTGAAGACTGCATGACACATATGAATTTGTCTTCTGTTGAAATGCATTAAAAGTTGAATTTGTGCACAGCAGAATGTATAAAAGGTATACCAAATCTGGAAAACCATTGGTATTAAATGACCTTGTGAACCAGGATGCATGACACTACTTAATACAGTGTCTGGGGTAGTAAACAGAGCAGTAAACCACCACAGTCATGAGGATCTGGGGATGTGGGGGTGCCCCATGGCAATTTTGGGATTGTGGAGTTAACTTCAAATGGGAGAAGTCTTTGATATTTTCTCCTCCCTGAATTCCCTGTGCTTTCCCTCATAACGTGCTCCTTAGGTTTCAGGGATAGATCAATTAACCATATCCTTACCATTGCTGAAGTAGGTTTGGAGTACCTATGGTGTGGTACAGAGGTAAGAGAGCAATTGCTGAAAGTGAACTTCATTATTTAGGGAAAAAGTCCAGTGTAAAAAGATTTTTTTTGTATTGGAGTATTGGAGAGGTACTGTGGTACCTGTGGTACTGTGGACGGAGATCCCGGGAGCACCAATTCAGGGAGCAATGCACTTCCCATCAGCAAAGGGTCGATGGGGTCCTGATGGGGGGAGCGCATGGCAGAACAGAATTTTTATTTCCATTCTTCAGATGACAATAAGAAGAAAAATAAACTCTCAAAGCCTTTCGTGGGATCATCTGTGGCTGTCAGACTTTGTCAATGTGCTTTTGACACCTTCTTTAAAGATAGAAAAGCAGGGAAAACTATATGCCTATAGCCTTGACCTTGTTTCCTTGTTGGGGAAACTGATCTGATGAGCTGTGTTTGTTCTTTCAAGTTTCATTTGTCCAGATATATAAGGTCAACACAGTTGTATGTATTTGACTTTAGGAGATGAACGGCTATAATTAGTAACAATACACTTACTTTATTACACTTGCTTTGATAGAAACTGGGGGTGTTTTAAAAAAAAATCTTAATTTCAGAGAGAATTATATTAGTTTTTTATTGTTGCTTGCTTGTGTTAAACTTTTTTTTTTGTATAATTAGCAAGCAGTAAATTACTTTATTTCTCTTTTGTTTAATTGAGTTAATGATGTCTGCAAAGAAACATGATACCAAGGCTTCTTTTTTGCTGATCTCAAGGGGCTCTCAAGAGTTTCAGATTTTGCCAGACTCAAAGCTGTAAGGAGTGCATCAAGAGCTGTCCTGACATCTTTTAAAAAAAATCTTTCACTTCATTACTGCATAAAGGTGAACCTAAGTAGTACAGAAGACAGCTTGAACAGAAGCAGCCAGACTTGAGCTAGCAGAGGGAGCGCGCCTTGCAGGCTGACCCCTCTGTGTAAGTGAGTGTGTGTTTTTTCCGTGCTGAGAGGGCACGACTGGTACATTAATGAGCCATCTGCCTTGCTGGGCCACAGTTTTAAGAACAACATGTCTTCCTGTCCTTTTCATACTCTGCCCTCTAGAAAACGTAGCTCTATCATTACTTATGACAGGAGACTCCGTCATATCAAAGGATAAAAAAATCAGTGATGAAGAGAGAATTAGGGAAATGAGAGGAGTTACAGGACAGAGAGCTTCATTAGAGGGATAAAAAAACAGGGAAGAGGAAGATTTAATGAGGCTCTTGTTTATTACTTTTGCTAATTTAGGAAGTCTTGCTGCTGGCTGTGGCACTGGAAGGTTAAATTGTACAGATACTTTCAAAATGAATATTGTGGTGGCACAGAATACAGAATTTAAGCATTCATTTGCGTTTAATGAGCTAAATCTCAGCCTCAGACTGTGGGCATCTTGAGTTTCGAAAGTCAAGGCTCCTTCAGGGGTACAACAGATTGGTGTAGATTAAGGCTACTCTCTTCTGAGTACCCTCATTTGCAGGTTGTTATAGCCTGTTTTTCCTGGTTTTTTTTTCCCCTCTTTTTTTTGTTCCATTTTCCTGTTTCTACTTGGACACTCTCTAGTTCTGAACCTTGCAGCTGTTGGTGGGGCAGAAAGTGCTGGTACCAGTCACCTTCTACAAGAACTACCTGAGCTACACTTTTTGGGTGCGTAGGAATTCTTCCCAGCAGCCATACAGCGTGGCCTGTAACAGCTCTGAATGCAGGCAGCCCTGGACATCAGGTGTTCGTATCAACCATGCTGCCAAGTCAGACTCGCCAGAGTGTATCATGGGCTGCAGATGCGGGATGGGTGTGTTATCTGGTGACTGATGTTTAGGGTGCTGTGAGAGTGGTTCTGTCTTGGAATGACAGAAATCAGACTGAACTTTTTCCTTCATCTCATGTAGCTTAATTTTTTTCTGGCTTTTCATTTATCGAATTGGTCCATCCATAAATTAACATTTTTAGTGCTGTGTTTCCCAGCTAAGATCATAATATTGCATTTTTACCATGTAGTGTTCCCTTTTTTATAACAGGCAGTTTTGTGAAGAGTCCTTCATGGCTACACTAGTTCTTACTGCTTTTTCCTTTTGTGTTTTTGTATTTTTAACAACTCCAGTATTCCAGCTGGAAACTGGCAATTACATAACTTTCCTTATCTGTGGTATATAAAGATCAGTCAGCTAATATTTATCCACAGTTTGGAGATGTCTTATACTTTGGAAAGTCTTATACAAGCACTGAGCATTTGGGAGCCAGTATTAGACACATATCTATTAACAAATGTGGCTTTTATAAACAAGCTCTTTCAGTTACTGGTCAGTAGCTCCACCAGTTTTAGGGATTATTCACATTAATCTTTATTTACATAATTTAACTGTTAGAGGAAGAAAGACTTAGGTTCTTTGGCTGTCTGGTGAGTACAGTTATTGTACTCATGGTACCTGTTTTTAAGCTGAATTTTTTGTGGTACAACCCCTAAAGCAGATGCTATTTTACTGTCATTAATGTATTTTATCCCAATAGATGATATTTATTTTATTTTCCATAATAACTTTATGCTGATGACACCAGACCAGCCAAATCCTATTCACTGTGTGTGCTCTACTGTGTGGCCCAGGGATGCGGTTGCCTCCGTGTGATCTCCTGACCAGTGGTAGGTGCGGAATGGGATTGCAGTTTGGGGGAGAGGCTGACAATGCCATGCAGCAGCTGGCAAGTGTGTGCTCCTCACCTGCAGCCTGGTGCTAGATGCTCTCAATTGCTGTAGGACCCAGCCCCCAGGTGAGCCCATCCTCCCTGACATGGTCCGAGTGAAGATGGCGTCTTTTGCTGGCTGGTAGGGTCATGAAAAGTTGAAAGCTTGATCAAATGCTACTCCCCAGTGGAGATGGATGTGCTATACTGGCTGTACTGATAGAATTCAAAGGAGGCAATTTCAGTTATTAGACACTAACTGAAAGCTAAGATTTTCTTTTTCAATACAGCCTGTCCTCGCTCCTATTTGCTGTTATTGATACAGTAGATAGTGTTTTGTGATAACAATATCATCAGGGAGAACCATGGCATGTCAGGAAAGATTTTTTTAATATGATCTATCGCAAGAGCAATAACAGAAGTGCAAAAATATGGAAGCAGCTGTGTCATTTCAACAGAAAGCTAACTTCTGCAGAGTTACAGCTCTGGAAGGAAAGCTGCGCTTTGAAATTCTTATGTCCAGTGAAAGCTCTTCCCCCAGCTTTCCAGCCAAGTAGCTGGGAGTGTGTCATCACGCTTCTCAGCAGACATTATTAACTCAATTAAACTAAAGAGATATAAAGTAAATTACTGCCTCCTAATTATACAAAAAAATCGATAAACAGGCAACAAAAACAATTATATAATTCACTCTGAAATTAAGATGTTTAGACTACTAACAATTTAAATCAAAGCAACAGTAATAAAATAAGTGTAATGTTACTAATTGCATCATTTCATCTCCTGAAGTCAAATACATACATTTTTGTTGACTTGGTGTATTTTGGCATTTAGAAGTGGAGAAATGGAACCTGAATGGGTTTGACTTACACAGCAGTAAGTACATCTTCTGTAGAGTGAGAAGCTGAGCCTGCAGTGATGAGGAAAAATATGTTCATAAGGAAGCTTCACTCAGGCTGGTAGGCTGTGCTGCGGTAGGAAACTGGCACTAGGCATCCATTGCCTGCAACCTGTTTTTCCTTCCTAAACTCCCTTGCAGTGGATTGATTAAAACTCCCAGCTGATACACTCAGACTGTGTTTGATAATTGCTGGTGTTTTCTACATCAACAAGACTGACAACAGCAGAACTGAAGCTCAGCGATGCTAAAACTTGCCTGTGACAGCTTTGATTTCAAATAGAACACGGTATTCTTTTAGAAAAATAGTAGAGGGAGGTTTGGGCTTTTTTTCCCCCTTTCTTTCTTCCCCCCTCCCCCCTCTTTTTTTTTTGAAAACCTGAGGCTGTGCAATCCATGGAAGTTTTTGAGCATTACTTTGATTAGTGAGAGCCATATGTCCCTCAAACAAGTGAGAACAATTCTGATACTGATGATGAAAAGAAGTAAAAAAAAAAATACAGTAAATTGCTGCCTGCAAAATAAGATTGTTTTTTTCCAGAGTTTTTGACCTGACCTTCTTGACACATGGGGGAGTTATTTTCTGTGAGAAAGAAGTGTTCAAAGAGCATTGGAGGGTTCACTCCTACTCCTGCAGGGTAGTTCCATTGGCCTCACTGACGGCTGGGTTTGGCCCAGGCTGGGTAATACAATCAAAAATTAAAGCAGTAGATGTTTTGGTTTTGTGGACCAAATGTACTTTTTCAGAGTCATATGAAGCAAAGTTATGTACAAAATAAGACTGATTATAATGTCTTACATGAAAGAACCTCTGTGTAGGCTTTAGAAAGAAAATTCCATGTGTCTTTTGTAGAGTAAGAAGCTGAGCTTGCAGTGAAGGAAAAAAAGCAAGGGTGTGTAATAATCAGTGCCCACGATGACCCCAGGTTTTCTAACAAAATCAGCTGTCAAAAGATTTGACCCATCCAAACACAAGCTGTGGAAATGCACCCTTCTACACCATTGCCTCATACCAATCAATAACGATTCAATTCTGGCAGAATTCAGGCAGAGCCTATTATAAGCCATCTAAAACTGAATTGCTGTCAAAGAATTAGACATGAAGGGGATTGCCATACTAGTATCTGATGGGAAAAAATACCACCATAGTTTAGTACAGTGGCACAGTTTCAGATATTGCTCAGTGCCAACTACTGAAAAAATCCAGAATGATACTGGAAATATTTTAAATATCTAAGAATAAATGAAGATTGACAGCCTTGGCTTTGATCCTAACAGGAACTGAGGCAAGTGAGAATATGGTCATAGTTATTATTTCCTGTTGGTCAGAAATCTGCTTGACACAGAATAGAAGATAGATTTCAGTCCCAAGCATTTTATTTCTAAAAAGCTCCAACTACTCCTTCTGTATGAAAGGGAACTGCATTTTCTTTTTGGAGGAGAAGAGGAAAGTGTTGAAGTATCAGAGGAAGTTTTTTTTTTTTTTTTTTTTTTTTTTTTCTGATCTGAATGCAAGCATAGGGATTACCAAGTGTTTTGCCACTAATTGGGTATGTTCTGTGACATAATAGGGAAGAGAAAAGAATGAAGGTTCTCATTTGCTTCTGGTTCCCTTTTATAATGGTGTTATTGTGAGTAGACATTGTTTTATTAGCTGTCTGCCAACACAAAAAGAGTGAAATATTTTTTACTGGCTGAACAATAAAACCCTCATTTTATATACTGTACAAGAAGTACCCTAACAATAAGAGTACTCCTTTGCTACTTTGAAATTTGGTTAGATGGAGGTACCTAGAAAATATTGCTCCTTGAGCTTACTGATGCTTTCAGGACGGGGTTGGGAGGATGGTACAGGTGGGCTCATTATTCAGTACCCCCACTGACTGGTTAAGTGCACTGTTACAGATTGCTTGTGTGGATGTGCTGTGAAGCAGCTTGTAATACCCAGGGAGATGAAACAGGGCCCATTAGGGAAAGCAGGAAATGTGAGGTAATGACTGGTTAATACCCTTGGGTGTGAGGGTATAAGGTGTTTGCTCTTGAACCATGCCTGTCAGTGAGTGAAAAGGTAATTTGAGTGTTCTCTTGGACTGGTGTCCAAGGAAACCATTTAGGATTGATAGGGGTAATCAAATGTTCTATTAATTTGTGGGCTGTGTGCACATTTGTAAGTCATTGGCCATCTTACCCATGTTGTGTTACTCCCAAGGCACTCCTGTCCGCAGAGTGGCTCACTAGTTTCTCCTCCTGCCTGCATTTTTCTTTACCTCCTGTGGTTGACATCTTTCCTGCCAGCTGTGTCTTTTCTGCAAGGTAATTCTCTTCACTGCTGACTGCGATCCTGGGGGATTCTAGGGCTGTCAGCCACACTTCTACCTTCTGCAGTTCTGTCTCCTTTCCTTGCACGTTTTCCTTCCTTCGCTTCCCTCTTGCCACCGCCGCCTTCTGTTTCTCTCCTAAACTGGACTTCACTGCACCCCATAAAAAGGGGGAAGGCTCAGCCCTAGCTAAGAGTCATAGAAAGGGATTGTAGCAGTTAAAAATCATTTTATGAGGAATATCTTCTGAACCAGAAACCCAGAGATTAAGGTTTTAACTAGTCAAAGAGGACAAAATTGCCTTTGTGGTTATAAATAGCCTTCAAAAGGAAATATTAAATGTGTTTTTGATGGATAATAAAATAATGGATAATGGATAATTAAAAATAAAATGGCTCTGTAACACATTGAAAAGCTACGTATTTCTCAGTTCTTGAACTTGCAATTTTTGCTTAGTGGTGCCAGTACCTAGCAGTCTACAGATACCTTTGACAGATAGTGTGGTATGAACCAGTATTCACCCCACATGTTGTCTCCGTTTAACATATAGGAATAAGAACTACAAAAAATATCACAAATAATTAGACATTGCTACAGACTTGCTGAGACATAGGATATCCTCTTCTGTGCTGTCAGTTCTCTTTTCTTAAGGTTCCCTTCTTGCTGCTACCTTGGCATGTAACTCAGGTACATATCCTGACTGTATACTACATCCCTACTTACTGTAGTTTTTCATATGATAAAACCTGAGGAGAAAGATATTTAAATGCCCCGTTGAGAGCACACGGAATGCTGTGTTCATATTGTTACCCAGGAACACAGTGAAGTAAGAAACTTCCTAGTTTTTCTTTCATTGTATCTATGTAGTTGTCTAAATATCAGTTCAAGAGCATGAGAAAGTCCCCTGAAGACAATAAACAGCTGTGCCATATGTAGTAGTAGTAGTTCACTGAACACTTCTCTGATCAGCCCATCAAACAACTTCATTCCAAACACATTGGGTATGTCATGGATGCAGAATGGCTTTTACATTTGGCTTTTAATTTACCCTTCTACTAACTGTATTATCTTCCCAATGGAGCTATTTATCAGGGTGGCGATTAAGTGGAGTCTACTTTACATTATGTCTTTTGAAAAATATCTAAATTAGGATGATCTAAAACTCCAACAAATTATGGGTACTTCAGTTGCTTATGTTTGTGCTCCATGGGCAGCAATTTACCCAGAGTTTTTCCAATTCAAGTAAATGGGAGACAGCTGGGGGTTAGCAAGACTCATCTTACCAAATCATAGATATTTTAAACAGCTGGAAATAAACTGTAATTTATATCTATAAAGTAAAATATTTATCCAGAAGAAGTACCTTTAGAATATGCTTGAAAGCTGCATCCAAGCTGACATGAAGGAGAGCTTTGTATCTTATTGCCATGGGCTAGGGCTTCAGTTTATAGTTAATTTATATGCTGTTCCTCTGAAATGCTGTAACTTTTATTATTAATCAATTTAAATTGAAAGAAGTAGTGGTTCTAAGAATTAAAACCAGACTTCCTCCAGTAATTGAATTCATCAGACCAGTTTCATAAGTAGTAAATGCGACTGAACTCTGTATGATGAGAGCATCAGTGGAGCTAAATTCATGTACATCGTGAACTTCACAAAGTCTGTATTTCACTCAGAGTCTTTATTCTAAACTGTTGTCAGCGATGCTCTGAAGAGAGCTGAACAAATGAGTTTTCCAGTGCACTGGGAGTTCCGATATTTCCTAAAAACCTCTACTTAGCTTTTTCCATACCAGGTTCTGATTGTTGAAAGTTTTAAATGTATTGCCTTTTAAATCACTTTCCTGTCATTCTCTCCAAAACCTGGAGATACACTCTCTCCTAAAATACATACATCATTTTACAGGACTTGCAAGCCACTCTGCTTATGCTCTTCACTAATTCTTGGAACATGTTACGTCTCCATTAGACTCAGTGGGCCAACATAGTTTTATCCCCTAATTTGATGATTTGGTGGTAGGGTCCATGAGATATGCATAGTGAAATTTGTGTTAAGTAAGTGGAACACCTGAGGGTTCCTTGTGGTTCAATGACATTGAATAAAATCAAGGTGATTCTGTTTTGGTTTTTTTTTAAATAAAAGCAGTGCACGTAAGCAGATGAATGGGATGCACTGAAGAGTTGGGATGTTTGAGCAGCCTGCAGGTAAAAAGAGATTATAGTAACTCAGAGCAACTCAAAGCAGCAAATGTGGCCTCAAGAGGTAATGTCATTATTTGCCTTCACATATGTAGGTGAAAGCATATTTTCCTAATGCTCCTAGCAGTGTTATAGTTAGCTTTGTAATACTACAATGTTTGTTCTGATGTACTAGCATTTGTTCAGGTGGGATGGGACACTGTTGGTGGAGTTTGCCACTTCATGTCATGCCTGAAGAAATAAAGCAATAGAAGCAGACTTCAAGTGGAATTTGCAGTCTCTCCTTCTTTACTCTCTGATGAGAAGATAAGTAACGGCTATGACCTGTTATCCTCAAGCAGCTCCTCAGTAAAGTTCAATTCTTGTAACAGCAGTGTCATACTCTCCAAAGAGCTGAGCTGCTCCGGTAGCTGACATACGTGGCAGTTCATTTCTAAAGTCTCATCCGCCTGTGACTACATCAATGGTGGCTTAAGTATCTGCACTATGGCAATAGTGTGGCAGAGACCAGAAATTAGTAAATAAAAGCATTTGCTGTGTTGTTTTAGCCACTTGACCTTCAGTCTAATGTTCTGGAGCTCTAACACAGTCAGCCATCTGCTAAAGGAGTAGTAAAGACACTACTGAAGATTAGTGCTTTTGAGCTAGCTCAGTCTTCAAATGAGCTAAATTGTACTTTTTCACTTCGGAGTTACTTTGAATAATGATTTTGCCCTGTGACATATTTCACTATTAAATTTTGCTTAAAATTTTAGCTTTCTCTTTTGTTCAGTAAGTCCTCCTGTAAAATTAGGATATGGTGTTAGATGGTACAGTATGCATATACGCTGTTTAAGTTGGATTGTACGTTCTAATGACCACTGCAAGACTTTCAGTGTGGGTGGCCTTCTCATCATCATACATGGCATATGTACATTTCTAAAACTCTAAAATAATTCATGTTTTCTCTTTCTCTTGCTTTAAATTTGTAGACACCTAGCTACAGTAAACTCTGGCTCATATTCAGCAGTTACCTAGATATGAGTTAGCAGGAATATCAAGGTTAGCCTAGATAAATAAGGCGATCTACTGAAAATAGGTCAGCACAACACCTAAATACCTCTCTGATATATTTATATATTTTTATTGTAATAGAAGTGATACAAAGGACATAAATAATATGGCTTTTAATATTGCCTTTCCCCTGGTTCACTGTCTAAAATCCTAATGTGTTTAAAAAAATCAGGTACAACTAGACTAAAGTAGGAGCTTTCTGAGGAAACATTTTTTTTCTGAAAATACTGATTTGTCAAACCCATAACTTATAATTTTAACATATCCTTCTTTACCTGAAGTTTCCACTGGGAGAGTTTCTCTGGTCCAGAAAGAACACACAGCAGCATAGGGATTAGCTGCCTAATTGGATCCAGTAAAATGTTGAGTGACCCAGCTAATGAGATATTTGGCTGTCTTCAGGTATCTTTCTCTACGTCTGGTTTCTGGGTTTTGTTGTCTGTTTGCTTCCAAATGTTGCAAAGGCTTTTTTTTTTTTTTTTTTTTTTTTTTAATAGAAGCAGAGATCTTGGGTTTTGGCAAGCCCTACTTATGTTAAACCTCTCTGGCACATATTTGACTATGAAGTCTAGAAACACTTCACTGAAACCGTGTAAGATCTAAAGTGTGTAGTCCCAAATGAGAAACAAACACATGATACCACAAATGCTGATTTTATTAGAAGGTGCTACATGACTCGGTGATGTTTGGGAGCTTCTGTATTCATCTGGTGGTGTGTCTAAGGATTGCATTTGCTGTGCATTAGCTAAAGCATCGTTGCATTCTGTTGGTTATTTACTATCACCCCAAAGCCCCTCCTCTGCGCCGCTGCTTTTCAAGACCTAGTATCTCACCCTATAAACATGACCTAGGCTCGTGGTTCCTTTTTCCTCCTCCATACATTCTCTAGCTTTGCTGTCTAAGAAAGTGCATGTTGACAGCATAAAATAAAACAGTCAGCACTGTCAGGTGTTATGACTGAAAAGAATACCAGTTACGCTTACTTCTGTGAAATGACTGCGGTGATTTTAGCACTGGCACAGCAATGACAATTGTAGTCCGAGCTTTATTTGCAAAATTCTCTTACTTTACACATAAATGCATATGTAAACTTATAGTCTCCAAACGTTTCTGTGATGATCTGGTTTTGGCAAGGCTGAAGACAACAGGTATATCCAAATGGATTGATCAGTAAATGTTGCACAGTAAAATTCTTAGAAAACTGATGCCTATTACCAGTATATTCCAGTGCATGCAACCCTGTCGCCATGATAGGACACCATCTCTTGCTTGTAAACTTCTTTTGATACTTTGACTGTGAGATCTTTGTTTTTATTCTATGCATACAGAACTCAAATGTAATACACCTTGCAATCAATACTGGAGTTGAATTTAGGACTCTGATACCATAAAATATTTACTTTAAGAAGTAGAGATGCACCAGCTTTTTCACAGGGAGAGTGATATGAATAAGCTAATGAAAGAAGGGAGTGCACTATAGCTGCTGTTTATGTGGTAACAACCCAGACTTGAAAAGCAAATGCTAATAGCACCTTCTGTATTAGTTATGCAAGAAAACAGTACTTTAAAATGCAACTTGAAAGTTTAATTTACCAGTGTGCTAAATTTTGCAAGTTTCCAATCTTCGTTCTATTCATAAATCTCAAAAAAAAAAAAAAAAAAGAAAGAAAGAAAAGAATGACCAACTGTGGTATTGTGAATTGTAGCTAATGAAGAAAAGGCCAAATGTGATATAATCAGTCAGTGTCCCTATTAGAAGCACATAAAAGTAGACCTATGCAAAATGTCCCCAAGCTATTTCTGCTTCCCACAGGTGGCTTCTGTAGAAACAGAAGTCTCCTCGTTGTATTTATCTTCACTTTTTTATCCTTGTTGAATCACATATTGCACATTTTCCTTTGTGCTTCTGTCCGTAAGTGTTGCTGCCTCTTTGGGTGATTTAATCCCATGAAAAGATGAAGTTCAAAGACTCCATCCGCATGTTAATGCCAAGAAAAAGGGAAAAGTGAATAAAATCTTCAAGTGAAAAACAAAAAAGAGAGATGATGTCTGAAAGTTCCCTAAATGGACTTTCCTATGCTAATGTTTAAGCATGCTTTCCCGTCAGCTGGGAAGAAAATAAAAGAAGTTTATTCAGTATCTTTTTATTTTTCTTAGGCTGGCAGCTTTGCAAGTTCAATATAAAGGACATCCATTAGACCTGGTTAAAATGCTAAGCAGAGGCTACTTCCATAGGAAACTGAGGAGTGAGTTCATTTTGTAGAACAGTGCTGACACAGACAGTGGAACTGTAACATGTCAGCTGCCTCTAAGCTATGTGACCATTTCATCCCCAAACTGCAATATTTTGGTATATTCTTAACTTGTTCCAGAAAAAGAGAAATAAAATCACAGTTTTTTTTTTTTTTTTTATTTCTTTGCTTTTAGGTATACATTTTCCCTCTTTATTTCGCAATCTGTACATGCTATTCCCCAGGCATACCCAAGACGCAATGTTTCTAGGACTATAGGTCTAATCCAGCTACTGGAATATCAGCTACAAAGTGCTGCTGATCCATCCACGAAGTGCTAGGGTAAGGAGGGCTACTCTCTATCCCTACTACTGATTACTTGGGCTGATGATTGGGAATGCCATTACATCCCTGACAGCTGAGCACAGAGGCTTTCTATTTAAAAAAAAAAAAAAAGGTTGCTTATTCTTTTTGAAGGATTTCTTCCACTCCACTGATTTTCAAAACAAACATAAAAGCCCACTGGTCAAAGCATTTTGTAAAACATTTCCAAAATAAAGCATTTTGCTTCTGATAATCTTTTCTTACATTAACAAGATGTTGTTAAGTTTCTGATTTCTGCCATGGAAACTTTTGCAGTCCTTTGATTCACAGAAAGAAGAAGTACTTATTAAATACATCTCCTATTAATGATGTTTGTGTGGTCTTAAGAAACACATTTTCCCTTCAGTCTTTACATCTTGTTATCTGATGTTCACGCCTGCTAGCTAATATCAAAATATGAGAATGAAGAATTTAAAAAATTGGAGCTGTTTCTAAATAGTTCCCTTCAGCTGTGGGTTTCTAGAGAAAGTTAGCTTAGCTCACATCAGCTTTACTCTTTCTGTTGTGAATCAAGGTATGCAAAGAAACATTTGTTTTGTCTTCTGCTGAAAAAATATGTGGCTTTAGGAATGATGAATGGCTTAATCGGGCAATTTAATTTACATTTGTAACATGTTTTATTTAAATCTCTTAGTTATCATTGGAAATAGCATCTTGGTTATTAGTTGTCTGTTTCATTTTTTCAGGATTTTTTCAGTTCTTAGCACTGTCTGAGGGTATCTGTTCTCAGCTCCTTTCTCATGGTGCTACTCTTCTCTCTGTCTTGTGTTGCTGTATGCTTTAGTAAGAAAATTTGCCTTGGTTTCTTGAAGGTCCTGTGTTTGCACAAATAATGGCTGCCTTTTTCTTTTAGTTTTTGTCTCTGAAAATGGAGGAGTAGATATTATACACACAAGTTCTGAAGTCATGACAATCTTTTAATTACTAGCTGGAAGCAAAGTATTGCCATATAATGCAATATTAATCACCATACTTATGGTATATGGGTGCAAAAAAATTCCCCTGTTTCAGTTGTTCTTCCAAATCTGGGTGCTTATAAATGCATGCCGTCACTTGAAATGATCCCTAATTTTGGTTTGAAGGGATATCAGCTCAAATTTTATGGCTGTAATGGTGGTTTTGGTTGTTCTGAATTGTTTCACAGGGTTACCTTTGTAAACATTGCCAACCTTTCCAGCTACTCGTAGCAGATTGCCATGTATGCCCTGCAGATGATTATCATGCAAGTGGCAAACAGAGATAGCCCAATACAGCACCCCAGGAAAAGATACTCAAACCATGGAACAGGTATCAAACTGCTGTTCACTAAGAGGTGTTCTCATATGAACCGCAAGAATTCATTCTATGTCAAAACCAAACAACAGAAAACTTCACCTGGGTGACAGATCGGGACGTCAGTTTTTAGTGTTGCTTCTCAACTTGCTATAACAAAAAAAGGCAACATTTCTGCATCTCTCTACCTGCAGTTATTTCACATTAGCTCTTTGTTTTCTTTGTTCATTCCTGCCCCTTTTACTGTGGACAGAGTAAGATTGGAGCCGAACGACTGACGGTGGTGCGGTGCACGGGCTGCTCCAGGAGGCAGGAGATGGGGAGGGGGGAACCATGCTCAGCCGCCCTAACAGCACTAACAGGGCACTGCGCAGTCCCTCATAGCTCATCTCTACCAGTAAGCTGACCCTGCCTAAGCTGAAGTAGACTTACATATGTGGCACAAAGATCAGAAAGACCTCCCCGTCGTATCACCACTACATCCACGAGGAAGAAGGGGCGGGTGATAGTAGTGGGAGATTCCCATCTGAGGGGAACAGAGGGACCGATATGCCGGGCAGACCCTGTTCTTAGGGAGGTCTGCTGCCTCCCAGGAGCCCGGGTTAGAGACATCACTAGGAAACTTCCTAGCCTGGTCTGACCCTCGGACTACTATCCCTTGCTGCTCTTCCATGTGGGTGCCGATGAAGTAGCAGTAAGTAGCCCGAGGGTGATCAAAAAAGAATTCAAAGCCTTGGGGCGATTAGTGAAGGAATCTGGAGCGCAGGTTATTTTTTTTCCTCGCTCCTTCCAGTGGTGGACAGAGACACGGGACAATATGAGCAGACTCAATCTATTAACATGTGGCTTCATGACTGGTGTCGCCGCCACAACTTTGGGTTCTTTGACCACGGGATGGTCTACACGGCACTGTGCTTGCTCAAGTCAAATGGGAGCCAGCTTTCTCAAAGGGGGAAGAGGGTCTTTGCCCAGGAGCTTGTGGGGCTCATTGACAGGGCTTTAAACTAGATGTGAAGGGGGAGGGGGAATCTATTGGGCTTGCCAGTGACAGGCTAGGGGATGAAACGCAAGGGTTAGAGGGACTGGGGGCTAGTATGAGCCTTCAACCTGTTGCCCAGCAGTGTGCCAGGGGCACTGCAGAAAAGTTGAAGTCTGGCGGAGGTGAGCCGGAGGCTCCTGAGGTAGTAGGAGCCAACAAGGAAAAGCCCATGAAACACCTTAAAGTAAATGAGGGGTGTTCTGCTATGAAGGTGACGAGGCCGACAGCTCAGATGAAATGCCTCTATACAAACGCACGCAGCATGGGAAACAAACAAGAGGAGTTGGAAGCAATCGTGCTGCTAGAAAGCTATGACCTGATCACCATTATGGAAACTTGGTGGGATGAATCCCACGACTGGAATGTAGCTATTGATGGCTACAGGCTGTTCAGAAGGGACAGGCGAGGAAGGAGGGGCAGAGGCGTTGCCCTTTACATCAAGAAATCATTAGAGTGTGAAGAGCTGGCCCTGAAGAATAGCCACGAGCAGGTCGAAAACTTATGGATAAGAATCAGAGAGAGAGGCAACAAAGGGAACCTGGTGGTTGGTGTCTACTGCAGGCTGCCAGATCAAGAGGAGCCAACTGACGAAGCGTTCTTCCTCCAATACCGGGAGGCTTCGTGCTCGCAGGCTCTCGTCCTGCTGGGGGACTTCAACCACCCTGACATCTGCTGGAAAACCAGCACGGCAAGCTGTAGGCAATCCAGCAGGTTTCTCGAATGCATTGAGGACAACTTCTTAAGCCAGGTAATAGACACCCCTACCTGAGGGGATGCGATACTGGACCCGGTGGTCACCAAAGCAAGTGAGCTCGTCGGAAATGTCAAGATCGGAGGCAGCTTGGGTTGCAGTGATCATGCGCTGGTAGAGCTCACGCTCCAGAGGGAAATGGGAAGAATGAAGAGTATAGTCAGGACCCTGAATTTTAGAAAAGCAGACTTCCAGCTCCTCAAGGAGATAGTTGGAAGGACTCCCTGGGAAACGGTCCTCAGGGACAGGGGAACAGAACAGAGCTGGCAGACCTTTAAGGAGGTGATCCACAGAGCGCAAGAGCTCTTGATCCCTGGGTGTAAGAAATCGGGCAAAGAAGGGAAGAGACCGGCATGGCTGAGACGAGAGATGCTGGTCAAACTAAGGAGGAAGAGGGAACTGCACAGGCAGTGGAAGCAGGGACAGGCATCCTGGGAAGAGTGTAGGGATGCGGTCCGGTTGTGTAGGAATGGGGTCAGGAAGGCCAAGGCTCAGCTGGAGCTAAACTTGGCTAGGGATGCAAAGAATAACAAGAAGGGTTTCTACAGGTATATCAGCCAGAAAAGGATGGTTAAAGAAAGCGTACCCCCGCTGATGAGCGAGACTGGCAAGCTGGTAACAGCAGATGAGGAGAAGGCTGAGGTACTCAACAACTTTTTTGCCTCAGTCTTCACTGGGAAGCTCTCTCCTCACCCCACCCGAGTTGATGGATGGCATGAGGGAGACAGGGAGGGCAAAACCCTTCCTGCTGTAGGAGAAGATCAGGTTTGTGACCACCTGAGGAACCTGAATGCACATAAGTCCATGGGACCTGATGAGATGCATCCCAGAGTCCTGAGGGAATTGGCTGATGTAGTCGCCAAGCCACTCTCCATGATATTTGAAAAGACATGGCAGTCAGGTGAAGTCCCTGGTGACTGGAAGAAGGGAAACATTGTGCCCATTTTCAAAAAGGATAGAAAGGAAGACCCTGGGAACTACCGACCTGTCAGCCTCACCTCTGTGCCTGGGAAGATCATAGAACAGATCCTCCTAGAAGCTATGCTAAGGCACATGGAGGCCAGGGAGATAATTCGAGATAGCCAGCATGGCTTCACCAAGGGCAAGTCCTGCCTGACGAACCTAGTGTCTTTCTATGATGGTGTGACAGCATCAGTGGACAAGGGAAAACCAATGGATGTCATCTATCTGGACTTCTGCAAAGCCTTTGACACCGTCCCCCACAACATCCTTCTCTCTAAATTGGAGAGCTATGGATTTGATGGGTGGACTGTTCGGTGGATAAGGAACTGGCTGGATGGCCGCATCCAGAGGGTAGTGGTCAATGGCTCAATGTCTGGATGGAGACCGGTGATGAGTGGTGTCCCTCAGGGGTCCGTACTGGGACCGGTGCTGTTTAATATATTCATCAATGACTTAGACAGTGAGATCGAATGCACCCTCAGCAAGTTTGCGGACAACACCAAACTGAGTGGTGAGGTTGACACACCAGAAGGACGGGATGTCATCCAGAGAGACCTGGACAGGCTGGAGAGGTGGGCCTGTGTGAACCTCATGAGGTTCAACAAGGCCAAGTGCAAGGTCCTGCACCTGGGTCGGGGTAACCCCCAGTATCAATACAGGCTGGGGGAAGAAAGGATGGAGAGCAGCCCTGCTGAGAGGGACTTGGGCGTGCTGGTGGATGAAAAGCTGGACATGAGCCGGCAATGTGCGATGGCAGCCCAGAAGGCCAACCGTACCCTGGGCTGCATCAGGACAAGCGTGGCCAGCAGGTCGAGGGAGGTGATTCTGCCCCTCTACTCTGCTCTGGTGAGACCTCACCTGGAGTACTGCGTCCAGCTCTGGAGCCCTCAGCACAAGAAGGACATGGAACTGTTGGAGCGGGTCCAGAGGAGGGCTACTAAAATGATCCGAGGGCTGGAGCACCTCTCTTATGAGGACAGGCTGAGGGAGTTGGGCTTGTTCAGCCTGGAGAAGAGAAGGCTGCGGGGAGACCTGATTACGGCCTTTCAGTATCTAAAGGGGGCCTATAGGAAAGATGGGGAAAATCTTTTTAGCAGGGCCAGCTGTGACAGGACAAGGGGTAATGGTTTTAAACTGAAGCAGGGTAGGTTTAGACTGGATATAAGGAGGAAATTCTTTACAACGAGGGTGGTGAAACACTGGAAGGGGTTGCCCAGAGAGGTGGTGGAGGCCCTACCCCTGGGAACATTCAAGGCCAGGTTGGACGGGGCTCTGAGCAACCTGATCTAGTTAGTGGTGTCCCTGCTCCCTGCAGGGGGGTTGGACTAGATGACCTCTAGGGCTCCCTTCCAACCCAAAACATTCTATGATTCTATGATTCTATGTTATAAACCATACAATTCTTCCAGTCCCAGGGACATAATAAGTGGGGAGAAGATCTTGTGCCTGTTTCCCCACTTGTGCGAGGCCCGGGCCTCGGCTGTGTGTGAGCGGGGCTGTGTGAACAAGGGGGCTTGTATTGACCTTTGAAGGCTCTTCCTCTTGCACACTGAAAGGGGAATTGTGCAGTTATGTGTAGACAAGTATTTAAAATTTTTGTTGGCTTAATATAAACAGATGTCAGAGATACTCTGATGTTAATGAGGACCTTCTACATCCACGTACAGCTTTACGACTGGCCGTGGAAGCCCGGAAGCCTAATGTGTCTTAAACTGCAGAAATACTGTAACAATCATTATTCTGTGTCAGGACAAAATTACCTTGTAGGAGCATTGTATAATGTCTGGTATATTAATCATTAGAGATATTTTTGCAGCACTCAATTATATTATGAAGGCTGGGTTATGTTCTGATCTTTCTAATGGTCACATGTAAAGTACCGAAGCCTCTATTATTTTATAATAAGTAATGCATATCCGACAGAATAATGCATTATGCACATCCTCTCCTATATGACTCTAAAGGTCAGCTAGTAACTTGAATATTTTTGTCCTCCAAAACATTTCACTTTAAGGGTTCATTAGAAAGACCGTCTTTCTCTTTTCAATATGTTCTAACAGTAGGCTATCACTTACAGTACCAAGTTTTGACTATTTTATTTTATACAAAGTAAAATTGCATGAGCATGGCCATTGCACACATTCACTTAGAGTTATCAATTTAAAAGCATTTCAGGATCAAACTAAGCCAGCTTTTACTGGAAGGTATGACAAAGGAAGCAGCCCAAATGCTGCAATTTACTTTGGGTAGATGTTTCAAATTCAAATGTAATAACAGACACCAACAGATACTGCCCTAATTTATAGATTCTGGCATTGCCAACAGGTGCTTAGTTCTTAGTCTGATTGCTGTTTCTTCCAAAAAATGTACATGTAGACCTTCATTTCTAAAGTCTGGAACCCCGCAGTAAGCTTTAGTGATTGTGAAAAGCTCAGTCTCATTTTGAATACATCAAATTCCTGTGTTTAGAGGTGGAAAATATTCTTTCCAAAGATATTTATTTAAAGTTTAAATATCTCATCCTATTTGAATCCCCAGGAATGTTTGCTCATTTTCACAAATAGAAACTTACAGTTTAATTTCTGCTTTTTTAAAATTACTTTCCTGTTCAGAAAAACACATGCAGAAATGAGGAAAAGAAGCATGTTTTGTCTGTGTAAGCGATAGCATGTGCATTGCATTTGTGAGCCACAGAAGGCTTGTCCAAAACTGGTTTGCCTGCTAACAGCTGATGGGAACCATGCGCGTGAGGTCCAAGTACGTTTAAAGAATCAGCTTAGCTTTGAACATACAGATGCTACCCATATATGCGAAAGATAAGCTCACTGTTACAACTTTGCTCTAGAAGGGTGTTACTGGAAAACTGAAGAAGAAAATAAAACCTGTAACTTAAGAGGCCAGCCTAGTAAGATGAATAAAAACGTAGGATTGGACCCAATATAGTTTTCTCTTGGTAAGAGGTATGCCTCTGACCTTTGCTTTCTCAAATGTTTAGTGTTTAGATCTGAAGTGGCTGTTTCAAATGAAGTGGCTGTTTCAAATGCTATACACTTTCTCAGTCGTTGTTGGGAAGCTCCTATTTGATAGAGCTGAATTACTATGATGGGTTAGTCTGGCAGAAAACTGGCTGGAGGATTTTGTGATAGCTTTGGGGCCAGACCCCAATCAACAGGCCATATGTTTAGATCCTTCTCCATAACAGATGACTGTGTGTACATGCTCCCAGGTGCAATGTCATTGGGATTGTATTTGCAAACATAAACTAGTGACATTCAATTATGTTCATAGGCAATGTTATAAAAGCCACAGAGGAAGTAATTTACAACACTAGCACAGTATGCAATTCTTTGCTTATAATCAATTTTTCATTATATAGGGATATGGTATACTATGTTCATATTTGTTTTTCTAATTTATTGAAAGAGCTGATAATGTGTAAAGTTTGTCCCTTTCAAGCAACTGACATTTGAGAAAATAGTGGGATGAAAGAAATTGCTAATAAAGCAATATCAATATATTTTTATGAAGTTTAAAGTAGAAACAAAAGCCTGAACCACCAGCGTTTGGGCCGGTTCCTGCAAGGCTTGTCACTCCTTTTTTCCTGTTGGGGTGTCAGTAAGTGTAGCCCAAGCAAAGCGGAGCCTGCATGCACCCAGCGGCCCCTTGCAGGTTTGCTCTGCTGTGGCGGGCAGTGCCTGGGTAAAGCAGTCAGTGATCAGTTCCCGAAATAAAGCAGTCACTGCGAATTTCCTCATACCGCTTTTGGAGACATCAGTACTTGGTTTTTGCTACAGATAAAACAGAGCTAAATTTGTATCTCATGGGGAAAAATGTTTTCTTGAATAACAACTACTTTGTCATGAAAATGTCTATGTATATCACATGTGACGTGTATTTTATTATCAACAGTGAAATTGCTGTCAGCGACTTGATAATACAGCAGCCCAGGTGCTTAGAAGGTTAAAAGGCACTTTGCTGGCTAGAGTTTGCAAAGTTTCTTTTTAACTGATTCACTTTCTCTCCCAAGATAAAAAAAATTAGGTTAGATTAGAAAGGTGCTAGTGCCAATTTATGGTGATGATTATTCTATTGAAACTAGCAAATAATTTGGGGGGGGGTTTAGCGAACAATCACCCGGTGGGATTATTTCTGTGGGTATTCAGGTTAGGACTAATGGCTAGTGGGGTCTCCAGTCCCATTTTAGCTTGCCCTGATAGTGAAGTACGTTCTCTCCTTTAAAGTCTCAAGTACAGACCTTCTGTTATGGTGGGTATCTGATGATGGAATTAATATGTTTGTCAAATAAAACATATTTTTCAGCAGTTCTTATAAATTAATAAAAGAATCATATTATTAATAAAATGATTAGTTTAGTGAGTACTAAATTTATTCTGCTACTCTGACTTTATTTAACAAGTGGATTTTCCCTCTCTGCTCTTTTAACTTGGACGACTCATGAGGCCCCTTAGAAGATAATGCTGTTCAAGCATGCATTATGTGTCTTTAAAGAATTAGTTGCTAGGAGAGTCCATTTATAAGCACTGAGGTTGCATTAGAGACCATATTCTGGAAATGGCTTTAGCTGGAAGTTTGGAAGTGATATTATATGAGACAAGGAATTCTAAGGGAGAAATGTTGCATATTGCGTTTCAGCTTGAGGGTAACAAATTGCTAGCATGATCTTGAAAGTGGTAGCACGATCTTGAAAAGCAGATATGCTCAATCAGGGAGGAGAGCATGCTCTCTATCACAGTTCTGCTATTACATGGTGACTCTTAAGCCCAGCTATATCTAAATGGTATGAAGAAAAATTAATCCAGTAATTGCTCGCAACTAATAAGACATTTCATATTCTGGTGACAAACTTGTATTAAATGTTCTCTCTCTTCCCTATACTCCTGTGTTTTTCAGAAGACTCGTATATTAGAACTGGTACATTTTTACTAGGTATTATACCTAATGATATTAGATAAATTATCTGATTTCACTCTGATGTAACAACATTTAAACTAATTTTCAGTAGCACTAAAATATATTGTTATCCTTCTCTATCTTTTTTTTGTGATGGAATGACAGAATTCAGGATTTGGTAAATTGGTAGATTGTTCAGGCCTGCTTAAATACATTATGAAATTAGGGAAAGTGTAGTATGAGGTAATGCTATAATGTAAAACAAGAGGATAATATATTAATATAAAACAATAGGAAATTATATATGCCCTCTTTACGGACAATACATGTTACTTGTTAGTTATATTTTGGATTTAGTTGTCTATACATCTCTGTCTTTTACATTATTTCAGAGTGAAATTTCTTTTGCAAGAAACAGCATAGGATTTATACAATTCATAGATCTAACAACAAAACCTCTTCAGAGGGTGATCATTTCTATATATTCATGTTGGAAAGCTCAATTGAACTTTCTGTTTCCATTGGAATAATCTTCTTATATCAAATGATATGCACAATTTTCTGCTTAGAAAAAAAAAAATTCTCATTTTGTGAAATCACGTATTGCTTGTGTGATTTCAGAGATTCAAACTGAAAGCAATTGACATAAGTGAATTTTTGGCCTCAGAAGACCAAGCTTAATGTACCAGCATGGATTGCATAGTGGTGTGTTGATCCTGTGAGGTGTGTTCATCCTGATAGTTGAAATTCCTTCCAGCTGAGACTCAAACATGTAATGCCAACTGGGCAATAATGACCGAATCAAGTATTAGACATAAACTGCACAAAAGATATCAAAGCTTTATTTTTCTTATGTTTGTTTTTAACCACAAACACACTAGTTGTCTTCAAAAAGAGAGAATGGTTAAAAGCAAACCAGCAGACATATTTTCTGGGATTCGCACAAATATATATTAACTATACCTTCCCTGTATTTTTAAGTTAGAATAAATTCTCTGTCAGCTTTAAGACAATGGTCATAAAGCTCAGAGTTACCAGAATAAAGCATCATGTCTTGATAAAACATTTTTCTACCCTGCAGCTTCCCAGTGAACAGACAACTCTATTTAGTGGAGCTCAGTCTTTATTTCCCAGTTTTGGTCAAGAAATTGGACAAGGCCAGGGAAACACAGGTTGAAAGCTGAGAGTAATTCAGTCCTTCCCTTCACTACTGAAATCTTGCTAGTCTCTGATTGCCATCTTATAGTATTTGAACTGCTCACTGAGGAAATTAGATGTAGTAAAGCAAATTGAAGGCAGGTGCAGCTACTTATCATGTACAGGCATAGGCACATCTTTGTTGAAAACATGCAAATCAAATTTGGAAGTAATAGTAGTGGCTCTGAAAACCATGGGATCAGTTAGATGTTTGACAGGGAAGAATGTATGTTTGCAACATTACTTGACCCATGTTCCAAGGGCAGCATTGAAACCATAATTCTACTTGGTGGAGCAATAGATCATTGAGAAGATGGTCTCATAAAGAAATTGTGTCAGGCAAGGTCATCTTCCTCTCGTCCAAATTCCTGGCCAAAGAAAATGCAACTCATAAAATGTTCACTGCACATGCTCTTTAAACACCTCTTCGTGCAAAAGACACCGATGACTGAAAAATTAATCACAGCAGTTTACTCAAAGAATAGTTGATGAATAAATCTTTCTGCTTACATGATGACGGTGAAAAAATAGCAAAGTCTTTAAAGTTAGTCTTTATTTGATATTTTCTGAATAATTTTAAGATTGGCAAATCTATTCTTTTCTTGCTGCTTCTTATTCCATATTGAAGCTGTGCTGAAGATTAGTTGCAAGTGAAACGTCTATTATTGATTCCCCTTCAGATGAAGTATAACATTTCAAGTCAGGTGGGATTATCATACCTTAGTGTTGTGATAGATCTGCTGTTTACAGTATCCCTCATGCTACTACGATAGCTAAAAGCAGCTGCTCAAGAGTGCTTCACCAGCAGAAAAAACGCAGCATGCATGGCGGGGTATTCCGCTGCCTTCTGCCCTGGTGACGGCAGCGCTACCAGGGGTTGGCTGGGCTGCCTGTCCTTTGCTGGTCCCACTCTTGGGACCTGTGGGCTGTGGGAGCAAAGCATTTAGGGGAAGAGCAGAAGAATAAGACTTTCTCAGGTGGGTCTTTCAGCCCATGTAACTTGGAGACTCCTTCACAGAAAATGTGTGCAGGCCACACATTTGTAATGCCGTGCAGAAAAGCTTAAACTTAATTGCCTTTGTGCTGCACGCTTGAGATCGTGGGCCCCTGTCCCATTTGATTTTTCTTTACATCAGCTCTGGCCAGAGGGTTTGCAAATTCTGTTGTATTCTGGTCCCTCTAAACTACAGCACTATTTCATTGGGAAGTTACATATGCAAGTTTAAAATCAATTTTAATTTCACTTATTTTGTTTTTTTATCACTGAGAGTTGTCCATCTGATGCAGTATAATTGATGGGCTTTGTTTTCAGCCTGCAAGAGCCGTGGCCAGGCAGGGTAGAGTCTTGTACCACACTTGGGCTTTGAGAAGGACAATTTTTTCTTTCCTCTCTGTGCATTAGGCTTCAGTTCAGAAGTACCTAACTCAGTCTGGTGTGACCAAACCCAATTAAATCTAATTGAATAAATAACATAATAATGCCATCAAATATTTTCTTTGCTAACATAATCATCCACATACTTTCTCTCTATTAATATATCATAAACTCAAACCCCCTCCTTCAAGTGTTCTCACAGAGTTAGAAGGGCTACTTCAGCACCCATCTTTACATTTTTGTTATAGAGCAGGTTTCAGAGTCTCCAATAGGTAAATAATACATGATAAAATCTACTGAAGTTATAGAACCCTTGACTAGTACTTTTCTTTAAATATTAAACATTATTTTTGAAGTTGTTTGAACTATGTACACTTTCACACAACAATTTTCCTGTTAGAAGGGAAATATGCCATCCTCAGCCAGTTTTTTTGTTTGATGTCCATGAATACTAATACTATGTAGAATCTCTTATTAACTGTAGTAGTTCAGAATAAACTATATGCAAGTTCTGTAATTATTTAATTCTGAATGAAGGGAAAAGAAAAACTTTTGAGCCAGAGTTGCAAACTTTGCGCTTGTTACTTGCTACTGCAACTCTGAAAATCACCTGCTTTTTTTTCTTTTTTTTTCATTACAGGATAACTTGGGCACCCCCAAAGTTAAGTGTTTTAAACATAAACAGGCAAATAGGCCTTCTGCAAGTACTTTTTCATCTGTACTTTTTCATTAAATTTTGAAATCAAATTCCCGACTACAAAGCTTCATTTGATATTGGTAAAGGGACATGGAGTGCTTTCTCTATTGCCCTACCTAGTAGTCTGTCTCAGCCTCTGAAATTTGAGCGTATGGTCTTCTGGAAAACAGTGTTAGGACAAAGGAAAAATAAGTGCTATAAAGAAACTTTCCATAATATATGTGGCTTAATAAAAGCTGCATTTCAGCAGAGTACTACAGCAAACACATGCTGGGACTCCAACCATCCCCAGTCTCTGAGTGCTTCGGTGACACAGTCATTTAACTCAGGGATTTTATATGCATCCAGCAGAGGCTGTCTATTATATTGATTTTAGAAATTTCCTATTACAATATAAATTTTCTGTCTGTCAGATCAAAATGGTTGGTCCTTCAACCATTTCTCAGACAAAATTCTTATTCTTTGGAAACTGGAAATACTCCAGAGCATAGTTTATTCATAGTTTGGAGCTGGATTCATTATTAGTTATATTTGTAACGAACTTACATTATTTATGGAACAAGATTTATGGAAAACAGATTAATGAATGAATGAATGAATGGGTGTGGGGGAGGGTTGCCATTCCAAATATAGCCCAAAGCCTTGGTTGAATGCAGTACATAGTGAAAATTAAGTTATTTTGTCTGTCAGATTTACATAAAATTAGGCTGAGTGCCAACTACGGGGAATATGGAGTACTTTGTTTCAGAAAAAAAGAAAGAGGGATTGATTTAACTGATAGGAAGAAAGATAGCTATTTAATAAGACTGTAGATCCACCATAATGGGATATTTGTATGCATACTGATAGATTTAACAACTATTAATGTGTTCTCTGTGGGATGGGCTTTACAGTTATGCTTCAGAATGCATTTATTTTTCTGTGCTGATTGCTGGTCTCATATTTTACAAAAGATTTATTCTGTATGCCAGTTGTGCGGTGCTCAGATGCTGCACTGCTTGTGCATTATAAATCCTTACAGTGTGTAGGAGAAGCAATTGGAGTCTATGTCAGAGGATCCAGTACTAATGAAATTTGGTTTGATATACTAAAATCCCAAAGAGAAATGGAAGTCCCAGCTTGCTCCAGTGTGTGTTGCTATATATCCCATACACCACAGCTTCTAGGATGCAGATAAGCAAAAGGAAAAATCATTATGCATGGGCAGTCGTCATAAATGGGCATGCACTCCCTCACAAAGTTTGGCAGGCAGAGTTGATCCAAAAATGCTTCTGAAATTGGTAACTTAGCCTGCTGCACATGTCCTCATTGCTAAGCAGAGCGTGTGCAGTAGATGTTGTACATAGATGCACTAGTAATGGAATTAAAACCCAGGAAAGAACATGGATGGAGCACCTCTCCTGCAAGGACAGGCTGAGAGAGTTGGGGTTGTTCAGCCTGGAGAAGAGAAGGCTGAGGGCAGACCTGATTGCGGCCTTTCAGTGCTTAAAGGGGGCCTATAGGAAAGATGGGGATAATCTTTTTAGCAGGGCTGGCTGTGACAGGACAAGGGGTAATGGCTTTAAACTAAACCAGGGTAGGTTTAGACTGGATATAAGGAAGAAATTCTTTACAATGAGGGTGGTGAAACACTGGAACGGTTTGCCCAGAGAGGTGATGAAGGGTCCATCCCTGGAAACATTCAAGGCCAGGTTGGACGGGGCTCTGAGCAACCTGATCCAGCTGAAGATGGCCCTGCTCATTGCAGGGGGGTTGGACTAGATGGCCTCTAAAGGTCCCTTCCAACCCAAACTATTCTATGATTCTAGGATCCTATATTTTGGGATTTTTATTATAGAAAATAATGACTTGATTAACGTGTTCTTGCCTTTTAAGCCAAGCACAGAGAATAGCAAAGAGGTGATGCAAAGGAAAAAGCAAACTATTACACAGGAGAAAATACTCAGCTGGGATGGAGTAGGAGGGTTGAGTGAGAAAGACTGCTGCTCTGCAGCAGAGTTACTCTAGGCTGAGCCAAGTAGCTTGGCAGAAGTACATGCACACCACCCAGCTTTAGATATCTCTATGAAATTAATCCAAGAAAAAAGACCATATTTTGATTTCCAACACAATAATTAATGATAACAAGGTTAAGGGAGAACAGAGACACCAAATACATGTTTTGTTTTAATAAATGATACTACCAGATCCCAAGCTGTTGGAACCATTTCCAGAATGCTCCGTCAGTAAAACCAGCTGGGGAGGAGGCCTGTATCATTTGAATTATGAACAGGACTTGAAATCTGTGTGGGACTGTCATCATCTGCCTCTGATGTGTACATTGCTGTACTTTTTCTCTATTTGGTCTAATTTTATTTTTATTTTTTCAACAGACACAGTATGGGTAAAAAGGTTTACATCATTCGTATTCCTTCTCTGCCCTCTTCCCTGAATAATCACAGAGGACCAGTGGGTTACCTGGAGGCAAAGGGAAGTAACACTTCTGTGACTAGAAGGAATGAACACAGGTAAAAAGACCTAATACGAATCTCTGCATTAAGATAAATTTATTAAAAAAACACCACCAAACTTCATAAGAAAACATGTGAACTCAAATTAAAGTATGATTAATTTGTGTTATTTTAAGACTGAACTACTGAACTGAAATATTTGTGTAACTTTGTTATAAACATTTGAAATTAGTCTTTTGGTAAAGCACTTTTAATTCTCTTTTGTTCTCATTTGGCCTGCTATCCCCCTCTGTGCCTCGTTGGCCTAGAAATGGTTTGCAGTGTCTATTCCTCTTGCTGCTGCTGTTCTGTTGAGTAGTAATTCGCTGCCTCACTTGTATAGTCTCTTCACAGCTCTCTTCATAACCAGTTCAATTATAGCATGCAGAGATTTTTTTTTTTTTTTTTTCCTTGAGTAGCTTTTCTAATTTCGGAACTTTCAATCCCCAGCCAGTAGAGTAATGAAGACTCCTTGGTCTTGTAACTGATATTCAAAGTAAAAGAGTTTGCTAGTTATTTTATGTATTCACTGTGGGCAAAAACTCATCCCAAGCCAAAAGGCCTGCAAAAGGCCCCATCATTCCTAAAGCCCTCAGGGCCTAATTCGCCACTTCATTTTATGTCAGCATAACTCACACTGGAGAAATACAACTGTGAATCAGTGAATTTAATTCAAATACTAAATCTTTACTGAGAGGGATTTATGTGGGTCAAGCACAAGGAAAACAGGGAAGCAAATGCTACTCTGTGAACCTAGGTCCAAAGAGTGGTACTTCTGCATTACTTGCTAGTCTGGACTAACAGGGACTGTTAGACTGCGCCACTTGCATAGAAATTTGGGTCACTACATATTTAATGGAGAATCTCTGACCTATTTCTAGCCTTTAACACTGTGCTGTGCTGGTCCATCTTGAAGACCTGAGTATGAAAAACATCCTCTGTGGTGCACAGAGGTGGAGGAACCCTTTCATGCTCTGTTATTAGCCCTCCATTTAAATGCATAATATATCAAGGTGAATAGTAAACTTAATGTATATCTTATATGTACCCTTAATTGATACCAGCATACAAGCCGGCTCTCAAAGTGAGAGGTGACTTTTTTCTAGGTGAACCCCTGGACCACTGTAGCTGTTGACAGTATTATTTTTAAATTTTTTTGCACAGACCACAATAGACAAGAATTTGGTCGTATGAAAAGTTGCGGTATTACTATAGCAACACTGTTTACTGAATATTCTGATTAAGGGAAATGAATAGCAGAATGATGTAACAGAGCTGTGGATGAGCAGTTTAAATAAATTAAATAAAATAATAAACAGCAACAGCAACCTGATACAGATAATAAGCATTTTCAGTACCTCTAAGGTAATTCAGAGTGGACGGGTTTTGCAAAGATCAAAATTCCTTCATTTAGGGTTGTGACGTGGGCGGGAATGTGATCAAAATTTGTTGCTGTCGAGGCTTTACAAGAAGTCTATTGCTCTTCTGAGCAGACCTTGCAATGTTTCATAAACTGGATGGAAAGATGTTACTTTTCTCTTTCCTAAATATTTTTCATAAATGTTGCAGAATACCTTGATAATTTGCACTAAATCATCTGCTGCAGTGGAAGGTGAGCTTTCTAATGTAGTTTTTAGTTTATGAAACTGTTTCTGAAAAATCGAGACTGAACAATCTGCAGAACAGAGAGCTCCATGAATAACCAAACAGCGTGTCGTGGTTTAACCCGGCTGGCAACTAAGCACCACGCAGCCACTCGCTCACTCCCCCCCCTCCCTCAGTGGGTTGGGGGAGAGAATCGGGAAAGGGAAAAAAGGTTAGAGCCGAGGGCTGAGATAAAGACAGTTTAATAAGAGAAAATAATAATAATAGTAATAATGAGAATGATAACAAAATATACAGAATATACAAAACGAATGATGCACAATGCAATTGCTCACCACCCGCCGACCAATGCCCAGCCCGTCCCGAGCAGCGATCAGTACCCGAGCAACCCACCGACCCACCAACCCCCCCGAGCATGACGTTCTATGGTATGGAATAGCTCTTTGGACAGTTTGGGTCCTAGCTGTGCTGTACTCCCAGCTTGTTATGCACCTGGCCGAGCAGGAGAAGCTCAAAAAGTCCTTGAGCAGTCTGAGCACTGCTTGGCAACAACTAAAAACATCAGCGTGTTATCAACATTCTTCTAGTACTAAATCCAAAGCACAGCACTATGCTAGCTTCTGTGAAGAAAATTAACTCTATCCCAGCCGAAAACAGGACACAGCGTGTCCTCACAGGATGCTTTTTACAGCAGCCTGGGGCTGTAAGTCAGTGTAAGTTATCAGGCAGGTACCAGTTAATGTTCTAAAGGGGAATATGGGGAGAATTAATAAGCTATATTTAAAAAAATAACAACCGAAATAGAAAACCTAGAAATAGGAAAAGTCATATCTCTATAATCAAACAAGTATGTTATGGGATTTAAATCTTCCAACGTAATGGACACAAGAGATCACTGACAACTCTATTTAACATGTTAGTCCTGAGGTAAGGACTGTCTCGGAAACCATTGAAAACCTGTGGAAACAAGTGAGCAGTCATGATGCTCCCATGAACTGAGTGAACTAAAATTGAGCAGCCATGCTGGGTGCTAGCACCCCATTTATTGTCTGTGTGGGAGACCTGGAGGAAGAAGGCATTGTCTGTTGAAAAGAGAAAGCAGGGATCTTAGAAAACAGGAGCTGCCAAACTAACATCAGGCTGTTTGGATTTCCCAAGAGTCAAGAAGACTCAGGCTCTATGGAGTAGTTTGGAAAATGTATCCCAGCTGAGCCTTCAAATTACACTCACTCTCCCCTCTAATTAAGAAAGCTAAGTGTAACACAACAATAGATAAATTTAGGGCAGATGTTAAAAGGTAGGGAAAAAAACTATCATTGCCTTGGCATGGAAATAAATGACCATCTGTACACTAGCAAGAACATATATCATTCATTTCAAGACCTGCAAAGTAAACACAGCATGCAGAACTTAGGTGCCGCTTCGTTATACACTTGGAAATATACTGCATGATACTTATATTTAATATCAAAACCAGGGACTATTTTGCCAATTAACACCCTCCTACTTAATCTAAGACAAACATCTGAACATTCTTTATCTAAAGCTGTCCTGCCTAACACTGTGCTGAGAATGCTTCAAATAGATAAAAGACTAATTGCAAAATCCCATTTGGGTGAGACTTAACAATTAAAATCACCAAATAATGCAAAATGTGTGTACACAATCTGCAATATCCACTAATTGTTGTGAATTTTCCTGTATATCGCATTTAATGAAAAATAACTTCCCATAAGGACAGTCACCACTAACTTCTTTAAATGGTTGAGATGATGACACTTGTTCAGAATTAAGGTAGGCCAAATGTTTTAAATCGTTAGCCTGTTTACAAAGCTTCAAACCTCTGCCTGTCATCTTGGTTGAAATTGCGAGTTATTCATGTGAAAAGTTTGTCTATATCCAAAGCTACGTCTTCCAATTTATTTTCATCAATCTGTTTGTATTCTTGTGTCTTAGAACTGTCTTTTATTGAATAGTGTCTCAAGCACCTTGTGCTAAGAAGATGGAATATATTCTGTGTAGTGTTTCTGTGCCCATGAACTGGTCAGTCTGAAGGGTTGCCAAATCTTACCTAGAATAGCAAAATAAAACTTCAACCTTGTCATCTGTAGGGGGAAAAAATCTTCTCTGGCTTCACTGATAGGGGGACTGGAGAAAAAAAAAAAATCTCCACGGGTGGACAGTTTGATGATGTTTGGCTTAAAACCACAGGTACTGGGGAAGTGAGAAAAGGCAGGAGACCTCGCAAAGACGAGGAGGAGGCTGTGGGCAGAAAAGAGTGGAGCATGTTTTTGTAACAGGGAGGCCCAGCCATGGCTAGGAGAAGCCAGTCTGGGTAGAGAAAGAGGGGAAATTTGATGATTAGGGAAGTTGCGAGCTACAAAAAGAATATTTGGATTCCTTATAGGACATTGAATTAAGGCCAGAGATCTTTTCAAGGTAAGTGAAGGGTAAGTTCCCCTTCCCCCTTGACAGGGCTTTAAACTAGATGTGAAGGGGGAAGGGGAACCTATTGGGCTTGCCAGAGACAGACTGGGGGATGAAAGACAAGGGTTTGAGGGACTGGGGGCTAGTATGAGCCTTCAACCTGTTGCCCAGCAGTGTGCCAGGGGCGCTGCAGAAAAGTTGAAGACTGGCGGAGGTGAGCCGGAGGCTCCTGGGGTAGCAGGAGCCAACAAGGAAAAGCCCGTGAAACACCTCAAAGTAAATGAGCGGTGTTCTGCTATGAAGGTGACGAGGCCGACAGCTCAGATGAAATGCCTCTATACAAACACACGCAGCATGGGAAACAAACAAGAGGAGTTGGAAGCAATCGTGCTGCTAGAAAGCTACGACCTGATCACCATTACGGAAACTTGGTGGGATGAATCCCACGACTGGAATGTAGCTATTGATGGCTACAGGCTGTTCAGAAGGGACAGGCGAGGAAGGAGGGGCAGAGGCGTTGCCCTTTACATCAAGAAATCAATACAGTGTGAAGAGCTGGCCCTGAAGAATAGCCATGAGCAGGTCGAAAGCTTATGGATAAGAATCAGAGAGAGAGGCAACAAAGGGAACCTGGTGGTTGGTGTCTACTACAGGCCGCCAGATCAAGAGGAGCCGACTGACGAAGCGTTCTTCCTCCAACTCCGGGAGGCTTCGTGCTCGCAGGCTCTCGTCCTGCTGGGGGACTTCAACCACCCTGACATCTGCTGGAAAACCAGCACGGCAAGCTGTAGGCAATCCAGCAGGTTTCTTGAATGCATTGAGGACAACTTCTTAAGCCAGGTAATAGACACCCCTACCCGAGGGGATGTGATACTGGACCTGGTGGTCACCAATGCAAGTGAGCTCGTCGGAAATGTCAAGATCGGAGGCAGCTTGGGTTGCAGTGATCATGCGCTGGTAGAGCTCACACTCCAGAGGGAAATGGGAAGAATGAAGAGTATAGTCAGGACCCTGAATTTTAGAAAAGCAGACTTCCAGCTCCTCAAGGAGATAGTCGGAAGGACTCCCTGGGAAACGGTCCTCAGGGACAGGGGAACAGAACAGAGCTGGCAGACCTTTAAGGAGGTGATCCACAGAGCGCAAGAGCTCTTGATCCCCGGGTGTAAGAAATCGGGCAAAGAAGGGAAGAGACCGGCATGGCTGAGACGAGACATGCTGGACAAACTAAGGAGGAAGAGGGAGCTGCACAGGCAGTGGAAGCAGGGACAGGCATCCTGGGAAGAGTATAGGGACGCGGCCCGGTTGTGTAGGAATGGGGTCAGGAAGGCCAAGGCTCAGCTGGAGCTAAACTTGGCTAGGGATGCAAAGAATAACAAGAAGGGTTTCTACAGGTATATCAGCCGGAAAAGGATGGTTAAAGAAAGCGTACCCCCACTGATGAGCGAGACTGGCAAGCTGGTAATAGCAGATGAGGAGAAGGCTGAGGTACTCAACAACTTTTTTGCCTCAGTCTTCACTGGGAAGCTCTCTCCTCACCCCACCCGAGTTGATGGATGGCATGAGGGAGACAGGGAGGGCAAAACCCTTCCTGCTGTAGGAGAAGATCAGGTTCGTGACCACCTGAGGAACCTGAATGCGCATAAGTCCATGGGACCTGATGAGATGCATCCCAGAGTCCTGAGGGAATTGGCCGATGTAGTCGCCAAGCCACTCTCCATGATATTTGAAAAGTCATGGCAGTCAGGTGAAGTCCCTGGTGACTGGAAGAAGGGAAACATTGTGCCCATTTTCAAAAAGGGTAGAAAGGAAGACCCTGGGAACTACTAACCTGTCAGCCTCACCTCTGTGCCTGGGAAGATCATAGAACAGATCCTCCTAGAAGCTATGCTAAGGCACATGGAGGCCAGGGAGATAATTCGAGATAGCCAGCATGGCTTCACCAAGGGCAAGTCCTGCCTGACGAACCTAGTGTCTTTCTATGATGGTGTGACAGCATCAGTGGACAAGGGAAAACCAATGGATGTCATCTATCTGGACTTCTGCAAAGCCTTTGACACCGTCCCCCACAACATCCTTCTCTCTAAATTGGAGGGCTATGGATTTGATGGGTGGACTGTTCGGTGGATAAGGAACTGGCTGGATGGCCGCATCCAGAGGGTAGTGGTCAATGGCTCGATGTCCAGATGGAGACCGGTGACGAGTGGTGTCCCTCAGGGGTCCGTACTGGGACCGGTGCTGTTTAATATATTCATCAATGACTTAGACAGCGAGATTGAGTGCACCCTCAGCAAGTTTGCGGATGACACCAAACTGAGTGGTGCGGTTGACACACCAGAAGGACGGGATGTCATCCAGAGAGACCTGGACAGGCTGGAGAGGTGGGCCTGTGTGAACCTCATGAGGTTCAACAAGGCCAAGTGCAAGGTCATGCACCTGGGTCGGGGTAACCCCCAGTATCAATACAGGCTGGGGGAAGAAAGGATGGAGAGCAGCCCTGCCGAGAGGGACTTGGGCGTGCTGGTGGATGAAAAGCTGGACATGAGCCGGCAATGTGCACTGGCAGCCCAGAAGGCCAACCGTACCCTGGGCTGCATCAGGACAAGTGTGGCCAGCAGGTCGAGGGAGGTGATTCTGCCCCTCTACTCTGCTCTGGTGAGACCTCACCTGGAGTATTGTGTCCAACTCTGGAGCCCTCAGCACAAGAAGGACATGGAACTGTTGGAGCGGGTCCAGAGGAGGGCTACTAAAATGATCCGAGGGCTGGAGCACCTCTCTTATGAGGACAGGCTGAGGGAGTTGGGCTTGTTCAGCCTGGAGAAGAGAAGGCTGCGGGGAGACCTGATTACGGCCTTTCAGTATCTAAAGGGGGCCTATAGGAAAGATGGGGAAAATCTTTTTAGTAGGGCCAGCTGTGAGAGGACAAGGGGTAATGGTTTTAAACTAAACCAGGGTAGGTTTAGACTGGATATAAGGAAGAAATTCTTTACAATGAGGGTGGTAAAACACTGGAACAGGTTGCCCAGAGAGGTGGTGGAGGCCCCATCCCTGGGAACATTCAAGGCCAGGTTGGATGGGGCTCTGAGCAACCTGATCTAGTTAGTGGTGTCCCTGCTCACTGCAGGGGGGTTGGACTAGATGACCTCTAGGGGTCCCTTCCAACCCAAAACATTCTATGATTCTATGATTCTATGATTCTATAAGTGGGAAAATAGGCAGAATATGATACAGATGAATTCTGTTGATTTGGTGGATCTGTGCTCTCTCACTTGCTATCTAAGAAAAACTATACTGGAATGAAGAACCTTTGTAAGGCACACGTGTGTCTGGACGTGGTTCAGCTCTAGGAGATATACAAACCCAGTAACTTTTTGGTACTGATTTTCTCAGAAAGGGTTTGCCTAAGGTCATGCAACATCTTGGAGATCAGTACTCATCCTCTGAACTTAGAATTGATAGGGATCTCCTGTGCTGGAGAGACTGGGGCCGGTCGCAGTGGCTAGAGGCAAGGGGACTTTAAAGAGCACAGGACTACAGTGCCAGGTCCCAAGGCAGGCAGAGGTTCTGCAAGCCCAAGCATGATAATTCTTCCTGCCACCTGTGAAGGCCCTGCTTTCATCGTCTCCTTAAGCAGCAATATCAGAGAAATCTCGCATCATTTTTGCAGATCCCTAATCTCCCTAATCCTGGAGCCATGTAGGTCTTATTTCACCTCTGGAAGTAATAACCTAGTGGACTCTTTCCATCATCTGAATGCCTTTATTAACAAGGTGGTGTTCCAACCTTACTACTCTCCTGGTTATGAAAGCATCGGGTCATTTATGCTCTGGCCACTGCATCTTTGTTGGCAGGGGAGGTGAATTCAGTCCTTATTTGAAGTAGGGTCCTGCACGGCTGTGTAATCACATGGTCTAACGTAATGGGGGTTGAACTGATTGACATTCCCTTAAATCCCCATTGCTCCAGTAAATCCATGCCTATTCAGGTAGGTGGAGGTGTGACATAAAGCTGATTTTGCAGCACTTAAGGTCTCTTGATCCTGGGGGCAAAAAAAAAAATGCTACAAGAGTGATTAACAGTGCAAAAGAACCAGGGCATGACCATGGATGTAGTCTCCAGTGTGGCTCTGGCGGGGGAGGATTATGTGTAGAACTCAGCTCCGTAATGCAAGTGAGAGCTTTCTTCATGTTGCAGAGGGTTTCTTTGCTTTGTGGGTCTTTTAACATTTTAACCGCTGTGTTTGCTGGGATGATAAAAGACTCCTCACCTTCCCTCTTGTCATTCTTGGTAATCCTGTTCAGGAAAAGCCTTCCTGTTTATCAGAAAGAGAGAAATTGCCAATATGGTAAGAATTATCCCAAATCGAAGATTTTAGCACTTCTCTGGTTTTGGCTTTATAGTACATTTTTCTATGTCCACATAAATGATGAAGTGGAACTGCTATTTAAAACCGAGAAGAAAAATCTTATTTCTTAGAACAGTTAAAGGCTTAGTCTCAATGAATCAAAAAAAGTAGAAATCTTATTTTTCATTCTATTCTCTCACTTGCTTTTCCTGCTGCTCCTCATTATCCAGATTGCTGAACTCTTATTTGATGATAGAAAGATCCGTGACCTCACCAAAACAATTTTCGTTAACTCAAATCATTATCTTGTGACACAAAGACTGAGACACATCTGCCATTGTTCATATTCTGGGTCACCCTGCAAACATCTGATTATGATTTGATAAACAAAACCATTCTTCCAGTCAATTTTTGACAAAGAGGCTATGAAGAAAGCTGGACAAAACTGTGGAATTTAACTGCTTTGTAACCCCCTTTTTGTGGTGGATTATGGCACTAAAGAAGGGCCACTCACTTAAAAACCAAGTAAGAAATAGACAGTTTAAAGAATGGGTCTCTGTTTCGTTAGTAAAGGTAATCTGATAGAATGTTTGTAAAAATATTCTTTGATTGGTTTTCACTCTGGCAAAGGAGCAATTTAATGTACCGACTGCTTTCTTCATGTGAGTGAATAAAATGATGGGGGTATTTCCTGATCCTGTTTAAAATAAAGGTGGTTCCTTTAATTTAAATATAATTCCTATCAGGTTTGATATTAAAAAAAACCAAAACCAGTAGAACCTGCATATGTATTTCTAAAGAGTTACTGTATTCTGAATTAGAATTTTATTCCATATATTTTTCCTAAGATTCAGTCTCATCGACATCTTTATATTGTTTTTTTATTTGCTTTCTGATGCTTCTCTATTTCCCTCCTAAATATACTCCTCCTTGATGATTGTATCTCTTCACTTACCTATTTCCTTCATTTACTTTTGTATTAGCATTTTTGTTCCCAGGAATGGGAGTGGTAGTGTATAGCAGGGCTTGTGTTTCCTGTGTCTTGTACATGCCTCTCGTTTGTGAGCCCAGTGTCCAAAGCATGCATCCTGTGTATGTTGTGAACTGTAAGGATTTACGTGTTACGTGTTCTTTATTCTGAAAGCTTGCCGTTCTTTCTTTACTGTGGCTTTCAGTATTTTTGTACAAGAAATCCACACTCCGGTGTGTTGTCTACAATTTACCAAGTAGGGCAAATATATAGTACACACAAAAACCACACAAACTTTTTTTCTGTTCATTGACAAGAGTTGTATGTTTTTTTTCTGTTCATTGAGAGGAGTTGCATGTTTTCTCACTATGAGCTAGTTGGTTACATAGAGAAGTGTTTTGTGACTTGGCTGACTGTCCCTTAGCATACTAACATGTGTAATAGATGCAGCCTAATAGATGAAAGTGTAGCAGAATTATCTGTGGTTTTAGCATGGGAACTGCAGAAGTGTTTGTTTGCTTGTGCTGTCCCTGTTTTTTCCATTTATGATAGGGTGGTATCTGCAAGCGGTTAGTACTTGCCAAATGACTCCAGTGGCAGTTTTTCCATACGACTTGCTACCTCTTTGCAGCTCTGTAGAATACTTTATACCAGCCAGCACGCTGGTGCTATAGCTGAGAGCGTAAGCAGTTTTACAGTTTTTTTCTGTAGACTTTTATTACAGCTGTGACACCAGATTGATGGACTGTTTCCATCTTGTTCTCTGTCAATTGTACAACGAGAGGAGAAGTGACAACGTGATGGATGCATGATAGTGCCACAGTAGGGAGAGAGCTACAGCAATAACAGCAGTTTAAACCCTAAAGTGCCTTTAACCTCATGCAGTTGCCTTTAATTTATTTTAATCTAAAACCTAACAAAATGTAACACTGCAGAATAGAGAGGTGGGAGGACAGTGGGTTTGTAAAGCAATGTGAAAAAATATGACAGTCGTTCTTGGAGGTCCAATTAGGGCAATACTGTGCTTTAAAGGAAGAAGTCCTCCAGGAAGCTTTCAAAGGCGAGAATATTGTTATGCTCTAGACAAAGTCAAAGGTTAGCTTGGCTAGAAAGAAGATGTACTTTCCACTGAGGGAGAAGGGGAAGAAGGGCTTGCTCTTTCACAGCAGGGAATACCCAGGTCTTGCCTGAGGAACAGGATGAACTTGCCAGGGAGCAGGCTTTTGGAGGCTGTGTCAAAAGGAATGCTCTCTGAGACAAGCCAGCGTTTCCTTTGAACAAGTAAAGGTTTAAGGTTTATTTACTGTTTCAAAGAACTAGTGGTGTCTTCTCTAGAGAGATGAGAGAAAGTAAGAGGGAATACTTGCAACACTGTTTTAACCTTTGAAATGCCATCCATGATTTCATTAAGTTGATGGCTTATTTCTCAGAACAAAGGGAGAGGTCCGGGGTCCAGGACAGTTGCCAAGACTGCGTATACAGTCTTGTATGTGCTTCATCTGTGTTGTGGTCCGGATGGCGATAAAGTGAAGAGGCTAGGGTGGGAACGAGCAGGGAGGGGCTGGCTGCAAAGGGTCTCTGGTGCGGATGGTCAGCTCTCAGCCTCACATCTTCTGTTATCCCAGTGTCTAGATGGGGTAGACCAGGACCAGGCTGATGGAGAACGAAACCTCTTAAATTAACAATGGCCTGCCAGGAAGATTCTAGGGGCTCATTCCTACCTAACCAGCTGCATTATGAAATCCCTCTGCTTGTTGCTGAAAGCGAGTGTAACAGCAAAAGTAATCTCCAGCAGGAAGAGTGAAGGAAATGGCCAGTTTGAAGGGAGTGCTGGGGATGATGTTACTATTGGGAATGTGAGCATACGCTGAAAATTTTACTCTGAGGCTCTCTAATCAGAAAACAAAAATCTAGTGTGAGTGCTATATTTAGTCAAAGTCCTCTTGACTGATTCTTATTTTGTATATTAAACGAACATGTTATATGCATACAGTCAACACCAATAAGGATTTGAAACTGCTGAGTAATACAGGTCAGTAGATATTTTTGATTTATTTGTGATCAGCTTGCAAATAGGGAAGACCATGAATTAATTGGATTTGCCAACAATTAAAGATTATTAACTTAAATTCCTAAGGTGTTTTAGGATCACACCCTCTAATTATTAGTAGCACAAACAGATTTTTCTAATAAAAATATACTTGATGACATATTATTTGGAGATGGCAATAGAATAAACATGGATTTTACTCATATGGGTGGACCTTTATTTGAATGACAATTGACGAAGTTCAATTCTAGTTTCAGTAGATTCAGTTTGGCTGAAGTTAGTAGAATTGTACCGGCTTTTATCAGACCCATACTTACCTCGGTATGACTAAGTGCATAGATGCTTTAAATAAAAGATGAGATGCACATCCAGAGTCTTTGAATAATATTGACAAAAAGTGGAATCGATCTGGAACCAAGTTGATGTTGAAGTGAGATCTTGAAGTCATGCAGGGATCATAAGCCTCAGATAGCACAGTTAATAAAGGAACAGAGGGTAATGAATCTTTGTCTCAGAGCTGATGACATGGAAAACAAAGCTAAGGTGTACAGCTACTAAAGCAGTGCAAATCCTCAAATCCTCAAAGTCTTTTTTCTTTCTGGATCGTACTCATATGACTTAAATTGGCCAAGGGGCCTGTTTTGACCCAGAGGACTCCCAGAGATCATTCCAGTTGTGGATTACTAGAAGAGGCCTTGTCACAGCATCTAGGATTTTACTTGATAATGAAGATTTTCATATATATACAGTTTCAGGATTAGAATAAAGCTATTCCCCTGCACAAGTATTTTCATTCGTCTGGATGGTTTCCCTTATTTCTGCTTCTTTAATTTAAGTGTAATGCCTTTGATATTGTAACAGGATACAATAGGAAGCTGTGATCCATTTTAAATGAGATTCGATAAAGGCGTCATAGTCTTTTACTTTCGCAGAAGTTACTTGTACTGTTTTTTCTACAAGGTAAGGTATTTATTGAACAATTACAAACATGTTGTGTGCAAATATTCACAACAATAAAACATTAATGGGAAGGGAATGAAAGAGGTGCTGAGTCATTAGCTAGAGAGAGAAACAGATAATAAAAAATACCTCAATTAGCAGATCAAAAGGGAATATGGGGAAACCTCCTGACTAATAATGTGTTAAAACCAACAGAATTTTAATACTTACTTAGCCAGCCTAAGCTAAAGCAAGCCAGTGTAGCACAACTGCAGTATTACAGAGCACACGAACTGAGAAACTGAACCAGTGTTCATAAAGTAAGGAAGGATTTAATATAATCCTAGTTCACCATAATCTGAGTTCGGTGGGTATGTGTTTTAATGGCTGGGATAAAAGCCACCCTGCAGGAACTACTCTCTCACTGAGAAACTACATATTCTTTCCCTCCACTCTACTTACGCTCCCGAGGACTGCTGTGCAGCCTGTAACTGCTGTAATGGCACCAGCAATAATGCATGTAACTCACTTGTTGATTTAATTCTTCTCACTCCTTTTGGATTTATCTTCTGGAAAATGCTTTGCATTCTAAGATTTGTCTTTAGCATTTTAATTTCAAGTATGTGACAATGATAAACAAAGCTCAGGTGATAGGAATACTGATACAGGTTAAGCTTAACTCTGGATTTTTTGGCCTGTGAGATTTTCTTTTCTTTAAATTCAACTGTTCCACAAGCATTTTTATCTTTAAATTACTGATAAACAACCTTGACTTATCACAGCATTTCTTTATACTTTGTAGGGGAGGGTATACCTGTATCTGACTATACCTGCATTGTACTGACTTCTTGCTTGCATAAAATTCTGGGTGTCCTTGCATATCATGGATGCCTGGCATTCAGGATAAGGAGAGTAAATCCTTGCATAATTAGGCTGAAAAAGTTTAGAAATCATCCAGTCAACCTGGAAATGATGCACCTGAGAAGTCCAGTCACCTCTAGACACCAAAATTTAAAAAGCAGCCAACAGGGGGCTGAGTTAACTGTTTAAAAGCAAGAGTCAAAGAATTACCTTCACCTTTGCCAGAAATTCAGCCAGAGTTAGCAGGACTGTATGGGTGTTGGGAGAGAAAGATTACTCACCAAACAGTATTTTAGTTTGTGTGTTTAACGATTCTAGACACAGAACTCTGCTAAGCAACATGTTATTAATATGAGTTTTTAACACAAATTGATTGGGTGACTTTTTCTTTTGTAAGAATCCAAGTAATAAAAATTGAAAATTACATTGAGACTACTGAGGAGATTGAGATACTTAAATTCTTAAAAGAACACAAGGGGGTTTTGTACCAAGAAGATACACTCAAGAGAATAACCTTCTTTTGAATAGAAAATGGAGAGTCTTGTGTGTACTAAGGAGTCTAGTACAGTCTAGGACAGACCAAGTCAAATCTGTTTGCTAAGGGAAGAGATGTTTACTGTATATGTAAATGGAGTACTTTAGCTTTGTTCAAATAGTAAGCAGATCATTAATAATAGATAAGGTGTAGCTATCAAGGACAGACCTAGAGTCATTTACACTGTAAATTCAGCTGGCACTATTTTTCTTGTTCCTATGCCAAATGAGGGAGCATGCTGCCCTAGTGGCCTGCTGTCCCAACATACAATCTCGATTCATTTTCATGCAGATTTCAGTTATCAAAGTTGCAAGGTGAAAAAACATGTCAAAACTTTTTTTTTCCTTTGTATAAGCAGAATTTGACCGTATCTAAAAAGCTTCTGTCTGAGAAGATTACAGTAAAATAAAGTTTTGTAATGAAGTATTTTTCACTTTAGCCCTGAAGAGTCAGACATGGTTGGAAAAGGATGGAGCAACCTGAAAGCAAAAGTGAAGACAACATAGCCTGTGATGCTGTGGAATCCCCCTTAACTCTTAATTGGCTTATGTCTTCAAGATCCCTTTGTCTAATCCAGAAATCAATAGCGAAAGAAACTTTGTCTTAATCTCATGCTGTATTTGCCTAAAAGCTGTCCTGAAAAATCCCTAAAATTAGTAGCTGCATCACTTAGTTACTTCAAAGTTTGGTGGTTTTTTGCTCCACAGATTGCAGTGCAAATACTCGCGTATGCCTGCTCAAGAATACGGGTAGCCTTTAATTCTCAAATAGATTTTTAAGGTATAGAGTAGATGCTATTCTTTATGTTGCATCATCAAGAAATAATATTGACAGCTTGCACAATTCTTGAATGACAGTGTCATCCCATATAATATAATTACAACAAAATATAGAATGTTGAAATCCTATAGAAATTTTAGCAATGGAAGCCTCCTGACTTTTTGGAACTATAGGATCAATTTCTAGATCTAACAATCAGAAAGCCAGTAATCTTTTTAACTTTGAACTGGAACACATTTCGTACGAAAAGTCACTAAGAAACAATAAACATCAAACAATCCTTTCTTTTGAAGTCGCTTTTCAGAGTAGTGGCATTTTAAGAGAACACTGTAGAACCTCCAACATTCAAATATACTTTAGAGTAAGCAAATACACAGGAAATGTCACCCAAATACTAAAGGCATAAAGCATCTCCAGACCATACAGACACTTAGGGTTCACATTATTTATTTTTGAATTGAAAGGATTTTTTGAAAGTGAACTATATTTTTTCCTTGTAAATACAAAGTTCCCACAGTCATAACAAACTTGCTTTATAGGTAAGAATTTGCAAGATGAACTTCCTCAACAAATGTTTGTTATATATCCTACAAGGCTAAAAATCCTGTTTGGTGTTTGTAGGTGAAATCCTTTCGGAAATGTGAGAAGTCAAATGCTATGATTCTAATTTTAAACTTCAGCACTCCAGTACATTTTTACTCAAAGTTTTAGAGAAAGTTTCTGGCCTAAGTTGCAATGTGTTAAGTGTTGTATGAGTTCATTTTGCTTTGCAGGAAAGTGTGAAAATTGGAATTAGCATTAGGAATTATTCAAAAGTTAACAATGAAGAGACACAATTAAAGTGCTGATTATAACTCCCACTGGCCTTAAGATGCAAATATTGAGTTTTCTGCCACATGCTAACCATACAGCAATCTAATCACTGTATTATGGGCACCTTATTACACTGCAGTGATCAAGAATATTTGTGTGGTAGTTATGAGGCTTGCTCTTTTGGGATGAGAGAAGACAAAGATCATACAATTAAATTTATAGCATCTAAAACCAATGCAGTTGTGATATCATTTCTCTAGCAGAAACATAACACACTGCTATGGTATTCCTTAAATTCCACTGGTGTTCAAAATAGTCAAATAAGGTAAGTGGTTTGTTATCACTGACACAAATGTTTAAATCTCCTGGTGACAAATGTATGAGGAGTGTGGAGTGAGTGTGTAATTTTAACCGCTACCCGCAAGCATGTCTGTGCTTTTCTTATCTGTGGAAGGCCCCTAATGAATGACTCCTGCTGGCTGGGGGGAAACCACACTTAAGCTGTTTGCTTTGCTCTAACCGGCCATTTCTAAGACATTCTTCACCAAAGGGGTCTGGCGCAAATCCCACATCTCTGTAAAGGAACCTTTCTCTCATTTAGGCTCTATTCGTTGGCTATATATGAAAACATTAAATTGTCTTTTAATCCACATCATATTATGGCATAAATTTAAGAGAATGGCACTTCCCCTGCATTGAGGCAAGCGTTAACATTTGTTTCCTGCATTCTCTTTGATGCCATGAGTAGAGACTGCATGAATGCCTCCTGCTAATAGGCATCAAGTGAATATTTGGTAAAAGGTTCTTAAAAGGAAAGGGCAGTTGTTTATTCAGCCAGTCAATTAGCCATACACTATTCTTTCTGTTAAGATTTCTGTTGCTGTAATTCACGTTCTAGGCAAAAAAAAAAAAAAAAAATCTCTGATCAAAATTAAATCATAAACTCAGTCCCGAATACTGTCAGCAAATAAAACATACTGCTTCAGTTCAGATGTGTAATGGTGTGGTAAGGATCATTAATCCAAATGGGTCAGTTCTTTAAAGCCACTAATTCTAACACATTGTATTATGAAAATGCGGTGCTATGAATCTGGTCTGTTCTGGGGAAAAGGAGACAGGCAGTTTGCTTCATACATGCATCACAAATATCATGAGACTTGTATCATCTGTATATTTGCTGCAGTCTAATCTTTTGACTTTTCTAGAACTACTACTCTACTTCATCCATCAGCAAATGTGTCTGCTGTGAAACCGCTTTTCCCCCTACACGAGGAACAGAGCAGGATAAAGTTTTTCAACTCTAACATTTCCGCTAAGAAATGCAGTTTTGGCTACACCCAAATATTTAATAAAATCATGCTTATTTTCATAAAATGCTTCATCTGAAAGTTATAAAAAAAGTTTATTTAATATTTTTATTTAAAATACTTTGACTTCTGTTTAAAACCCCTCAACTTTTCAACATTTAATTTTTTTTTAATAAAGTAATAGCATGTTCTGACCACTTCAGTGAACATTATTCATCCTGAAACAAGTTTTGATTTTACAGAATTTTCAGTGGTCCTTGCACTTTCTTACTTTTATTCACCACTCTAATATGGATAATGAGACTGTCATTCCTGGCAGAACTGAAGAATTAATTTTGTTGTGGGCATGAGCTGATAATGACACTGGGAGAACAGAGTCTGGGAGCTCTTGTTCTTCTCATAAGCTTTTTCTCTTTTTTTTTTTTTTTTTTTTTAAGCATACACTTCAGAAGGGAGGTTTTAAGCCAAACTATAGCTCTAAGTTGATTATACAATTGTATGTAATTTCAAAAGTTTTTATTTGAGTATTCAGGTGCTAACAGGAATTGTTAATAATTAAATGAATGTTTTTAGGACTACAGTTTCTTATGAAAAGAAATGAGTTAACTTTTTTAAAATGTCTCCCAACATTATCCTGATCTATATTCATGCTCCCAACATGCATGGGAAACCTATGTACTGTACATTTGTCCACACCGTTTTCACTGTGTTTTTACAGGAAAGAAAACTGCCATGTTTTAGAAGGAATTGGTAGCAGTGTTTGCGAACAATGGTTCTCTACAGCAGTCTTTTATTTTTTTGTCCTAAAGGTATATAAATTCCTGCCTCTCCCACTAACTTACTATTCAGAAAAACAGTTTATGGTTGAGGATTCAACCAAACGGTTAAACATATCCCCCAGTCCTAAAGCACCCAATCAATTGTCAGTAGAATTCCTCAAAAAAATCTCAGTGACAGAAAAAAATGCTCATTGTAATATCTACTTTTTTTGCCTAAACCACTTCATTATTCATAGTGGTATATGGACTGCATATAGAACTTGGCTTAGGCATGCTTCTTCCACACTTGGGTCTCTAGTGAGCTGTTAAAATGGTCTTAGCACATTCACAAGGCTTTTCATTACAGTCTAGTCTGGTAACAGAAATGATCAATCTATATCATGATCAGATGACAGGGCATGTAGAGCCTGCCTCTGTTTAACCCAGCAGTGTCATGTGTAGGGTTTTATCTGCTAGCTACATCTTGAACAAGTTTGTGTTGGGGCACGCTGCATTCTTCTTGGACATTTTTCAGAAGTTCTTTTACAAGGCTGTGGAAATAGGAACAGATTATTTTTTTTCCCCTCCCTTATGAAATGATGTCGGATTTTCTTTTTTCCTATTGGATCTTTCGCACATGGAGATTAAATGTGTATCCAATGCTGGAGATATTTAACAAAGCTATCGTTTGCCATATTAAGTTGATTGTCTAGGTCAGTCATGCCTATACCCTGCTTGTTGACATGCACTTAACTATTTGTATTGACATTTATGGTCTGCATTATATTAATGGCTTATGATTACTGTCTAAGATTGTTACATCTAAGTGAGTTTGTCCTCCAAAGGTACTTCTTGTATGACTGTGTTGGCTTTGCAGATTCCTGTGCTTGCTGAGAAAGACATGACTAATGATTCAGAATTATATATAACCCGATAAGCTGTCAGTGACAGATATACATTACATGCGCTAGCAGTAGTCCAGATGTCAGTGTTATAGGATACCATTCTCCCTTCAGCAGTCCTTAATTGAGATTCAGCTTTGTTTTCTAGATCTTATGAAAGTCTTCAAAATTACTGGAACAGAGTTACTTGAGACTGGAGGCTGGATTTTTGATGTTGCACATTCTTTTCTAAACCCATTTTATTTATATAGGAGTTCTGCAAAATAATGTAAGTGACTTCTAATTCTTCACCCTCCAGATAGATGTATTTTGGTGAAAGGGATCCAGCTTCCCAAGACTATCATAGTGATGGTATTTTTTTAATTTCTTAAAATTTACTCTGGAAAAGTATGAGGTTTGTGAAGAGATAATTAAATCAACACTCATTCAAAATTGGCTTACTTAAGATTTTGACTAATGTATGACCTCTCTTTTTAGCTCTGTTTATTCTTTTTCCTCCCTGTCATTCTAATCTAAAAAATGGTAACAAAGGTGCTTAAAGTTAGGAAAGGTTCTACAGGTGAAGGCACAGGAGCCTGGAGATCAGGAAGGCTGGCTTTCCTACCCTGTTCTTCCAGAGACATTGAGGATATTTGGGGAATATCAGTTAATTTGGTCTTTCCATCTCTGTATCCAAAAAACCAGATGCTCTCTCAAGAATCGTATTGTACATAAGCAGCCAATAAGTACTAGCTGACTTTCATATCCAGCGATGAAATTTATGATACAAATGGAAAATATTATCCGCTTTTACAAATCATGGCCAAATACAAAGTATCATTTGCTAACAAGAGAGCTTTGTTAGAGTTAAAAGAACTCAATAGTAATCTTATAATGTGATTTCTGTGTTACAATGCTGAACATGTGTAGCTGGTTCTACCATTTCCTATGAAGTGATTCTCTTTTCTGACAGTAAAAGTAACAAGAGGCTTTACAGTCATGAAGAAAGTGAATTGGTTCTGATTTATATGAGACTTCATTGCCTTTTCACTGTAAAAACCTATCATAATGATGAGATTCCAAGGTAACACACCCATATACCCACTGTTCAGAACAGTAGTAGTTTATTCTGTACCCAAAAAGAGTTTATGTAATTTATTTGCATTTATTTCATTTTTCTGTTTTTTTATTGCTCACTCCTGGTCAAGTTGAGTTGTAATTATCTATGAAAACTGGGATGCTTTTAGGTACCTAAATGGGGTTTAAGTTAAAGTACAAAAGTTTAAAAAATATTTAGTCATCATAACAGTATGTTGTAACTCTAAATGTGGAGAAGGCAGCTTTGAGTTGTATAAAGGCATAATTTCTTATGGCAGTAAAACATCAAAGTGTACTATATCTACTATAAGACTCATTAAAGAATCAGAAATTGTAGGATTAAAGTTGGCACCTGCTTTCTGCTGGCAAGGGAATTGACTCAGACTTGAGTAGAAAGGTGACTGTTGATCCTCAGCATATGAAACCAACTAATTATTTGAGATTTGGTCCCCTTCTGCTTTTCAGACATGAAACTCACAGAGGGGTTTAGAGCTGCTCTGGAGAGACCACAGCAACAGGCATCCTACAGGCAAACATCAGCTTTTCTTCTTCAGTTAACATTCCTCTGGGAAGACAAAGCTCACTTGATGTTTTAGATCACTAAAGCTAATATTAAAAAGCTTCCAGAGACGGCTTTTTCTCATCTGATCATTTTCCTTCCAGGAGGCTGGTGGTGGGTTCTGTGTTGGGTTTTTTTGTTTGTTTGTTTTCAACAGTATAATGCAAACCTGGTTATACCAAAAATAAGGTTACATAGTACCTGTGCACTGATGATGAGTTATGTAGTGTGAAAAAAAATTAAAATCCTGACATTATTCAATGGCAAAGTTGATTCAAAAAGATTGAAAGCAAGTAAATTCTTGAAGTACCCTTCCACAATGCATCTGTGACAAATGCACGTTGGCAATGGAGGGGCAATAACTTCTTCAGAGCAGCAGACGCTGCAAAGACACCATGCTCAGACAGGCTGGCAACAGAGGTTGCATGTTCTGCATCTTGGTAGGGCCCTTTTAGAGTGTGTAGAGAAAGCAGTGAAAGAAAGTTAGCTTAAACTTAGTGATATTTTGTTTCTAATATGCTTTTGTATTTTTTACTAGGAACTTCCTTATACTGCTCTCTGTGGGGTAGACATGCCAGGAGATAAAATTCTATCATTTTTCACTTTCTAAAGCATGCCTGGAATAAATAAATTACTACATTTTGATTTGGTATTTTTTTATACTCAAAGCAGATGCCAACAGATATCTGAACTCCATGTGTGTTCACTGATTCATCTTGAAAACTTTCATGAATTTATCCCTGGTGTTTGTCCTTGGTGTACTTGATAGGATTTTGCTGGAAGAGAATGAATTCTGCCAAGTTGGGGGGTAAAAAAAGAACCCATTTCACCTTTCCTGTATTCTGCCTGTCATCATGATATTGGATTGTCTTTGCAGGCTAAAGGGAAAGAAGGAACTCAGTCTTTTCTCTGCCATCTTTGCCATGAGGTACATCAGAAAGGAAGCATTTTTAAATGCAACCGTTGTTCTTAAAATGGAGAGCTGATGGTCTGTAATTTGAGTAGAAAAACAGTATAGAAATGGGGGTAAAGAAGCAAGTACATCATACTCTCCATAGATCTTGGAAGTTCCCCATTGAACAATAAAGAGGAGCACTGGGACTAGATGTGGAAAAAAAAAAATCCTCAAGGGGATAGACCTACCTCAGTGTGATTCATTGATTTAGACACAGCTATATATGTCAGGTAAAGATGAAATGTTGAGACAGCCAAGATTGTTCACTTAGTGAAGTCAATCCCTTAGTAAGTGTTAGTGGTATTGAAATGAAGTGTTAAAGAATTAGTTACCTGACTGTGAAAAAAATGAATAGGTCTTTCAAATTACCTAATGGAAAGCTAAAGGCATTAGCTCCCAACCAGGGAGTATTAAAGGCCTTGTGCTGCATTCATTGACACGAATGGAATAACTATGAATCAAGCTCTACTACAGAAGATAAACAGCTTTCTAATAAATACATTTGGAAAGAATCCACTGTCATGCATTTCAGGCTTCCCTAAAGCAGAAAGACTTTGTGTGCACTTAGACTGCCGGGTGCATTGCTACTTTTATTTATCACTACACTATAATAATTAAAGATCATCAGTAGTGTGTGTAGAATTTTAAGAGTAAAATGAGTTTGGTGCTCTTAAAAAGCTTAGAGCTTAATTGAATATGACATTTCTCCAACACGTTGTAGCAATTAGACTTGTGATATGTTCATACTTCTGAAGGATTAGCTTACTAGAAAGTGGGGGAGCTCTACCTAGAGTTCTTAACTTGCAGAGATTTACAACCCACAGAAAAACTTTATTTTTTCTCTCTCCTTCTTTCTGTGAAAGAGATTGTCAGCTGGGGGCTGAAAGGCAAGTGTTGCTCTTGAGTCACAGAACAGGTAGATTAGAGCCTTTTATTAATGAATGGTTTCAGTGCTTTCAATTGATAAAATTAGGAACTTGGCTCCACCAGCTGAAAACTCAGGGAGAATAAAGTATTGTCTGGAGTCATGGAAACTAATAAATCCTCCCATGACAATATTTAACAGGTTGGCAGAGGGGATAAAATTACCTTTCATGAAAATGCCGTGCAGATGGTAAAGCTATGGGAATTAAGACTGGATCAAAATTCTCTAAAAACATCAAATCATGGAAATCATAGTGGGGATTGATTAAGTTGGTGTGGAAATTGCTTCTGTCTTAAGATTCTCTAAGGACTTGTTCAGATATTTCGGTTAGTTGATAAATCATCTAGTGATTTTCAACACGTGCTATGTTTTGATACTTAAACCCACACATTTTAAAGAGTTAGCTCTTTATAACGTACATTGCCTGATTTTGGAGGTATTATGTAGTGTTTATAAGGAAGTCAATGACTGGCAATTTTTCTTGGACTGTACCCTTTTAAGTAATTAAACGCATATTCTGACTCCTGCATTGGTATTGGGCCCACTTGCATGAAAGAAATCTTGAGACAGAGGCCTTGGTCTTTAACAGTTGTCCTTTCTGAAGTCTCTTAGGAGATGGCATGCAGCATCTTCCTAGTTTCTATACCATGACAGTAAGAGGCACGGACAAGGCTTTGGTTTCTCCAAGGATACTTGTGCCACCAAGCAATAAATCCTTGACAAAACTCAATCCTAAATTATGCTATTTTCATGCATAGTCAGCTTAACTGTAATTGCATAGGTAGAATTCTTATTTGAACTTAAATAGGGTTATTAGCACATTTAGAGACTGTGATACTCACAGAATCGCAAGGGTTGGAAGGGACCTTGGGAGATCATCTAGTCCATCCCCCCTGCTAAAGCAATTTATCCTAGAGCATGTTACACAGGACTTCATCCAGGCGGGCTTTGAATATCTCCAGAGAAGGAGACTCCACAACCCCTCTGGGCCGCCTGTTCCAGTGTTCTGTCACCCTCAGAGTAAATAAGTTTTTCCTCATATTCAACCGAAACCTCTTATGTCTCAGTTTGTACCCATTGCCCCTTGTCCTGTCGCTGAGCACCACTGCAAAGAGTCTGGCTCCATGTGATAGTGGTGCAAACGAAAATGGTTGAAGGAAATAAGGGGCTTTACATTAAAATTGTATTAGAGGAGACCTTGCTGATACTGTGATAGGTGCCCTAAAATTTTATCAGCTACTTACTCTGTAGCAATTTCACACCTTATACTTGTTCAATTTTGTGTTGAGTTGCAAAAAAATGGGAACAGCTGAGGGAATTCAGTGTCTGACTTTACAAGACAAATTAGCTACAACTGTAGACCAAATCTATGTTCTTTTGATTCTGCACTCTTATTCTTCTCCTTCTTCAATACTGCTCTGAACATACTTCAAAAAGAATGTTGTGCCTTTTTAAAACACCAAATATATATTGACATTTGATTTGGGATGGAGTCAGTTCAGAATATAAACAATTTGGAACTGTTAAGATGCTTGGAGGCGTTTTCATTACATTGCTTGAAAATTTGGGCCATGTAAAGGTCAGCAGAGAAAAATAATAGCTGGAAAACAAAAGAGAAAAAAGTTTATTTCAAGGAAAGTGAAAGAAAATGAATAATTTTCTGTAAGATATAGATTTGCAGAGAGACTGATTAAAAAAATGTATTTTATAAAAAACCCACTGCCTATTCTACCAAAATGTATATTATTATCATGAAATACTTGTACAAAGCAAAGTTTTCATGATTTATGGTGCTTACTTTTTGCATATCTCAGCTCAACAATGAAAGGAGTCTTTGCAGTTGCTCTCGGGCTTAAAGTCAGCTCCTAGTATCAACAGTCTATCAACTAATAAAAGCTACAGTGTTTGATTTACAAACCCTCCAGGACAAAGATTTTGTTTGTTAAAAAGGGCCTTTTCTAGGGCTGTTAAAAGAATCACAGAAATATTTGCTGTTTGTTTTAGGTTTATACATCTGGCCTCAGTTTCCTATCAAATATTTGCACTTTTGAGATAAAAATTGCTCGTTTCTGTCAGCAGTGCACATATCAACAAAGGAAAACAAGAACAGTGGTGGGAGTGGAAGACTTTGATCTTTCACATTTTTCTCTCCAACTGCTGATGGTGATTTTTGACCCCCATGCGTTAAAAAGGTCAAGGAATCCACTGCTAAGTTCATTCCAGGTGTCCTCAGATTGACAACAGATTTGTTTTATGGGGCACTGAAAACGGAGAGACAAAAGACATTTGGTCTGAGGTAGCACAGGAGGGGGAGTGCGAGGAAAAAACGCCTGTGTGGGCAACATGCTCGAAGCAGCAGTAAAGCGCTAGAGGATGATGGCCAGTGGTCAAGTCCCCGCCAACTAGGACATCAGTTGTGTGAATAGCTGTTATTTATTAAATACAAAATATTGTTCATAATGGTATTGCAGTTTGTTTGCAAACTAAACCAATTATAAAAATAAGAAGAGGAAAAAATAAAGTAATGCGTATTCTGGGTCAGGAATTACCCGGAGGCTAGAGACATGCCACATGTTCATTTTTTGTTATTCTGAAGAAATGTAAACACCTTTGCTGCTGCTGCAGGAGTGGAATGATGCCTACAATGTATTATTTTTAACGCATTAAATTAGTAGTATCAAAAAAATGAAGTAACAGTATTTCACTAACTACTTAAAAACTTACATTATAGGCGTAGTCTTTTTTCCCTATAAAAAGGTGATTTCACACAATGTTGACAGTGCACCAAATGTAAACCTTTTACATTTTGCTTTGCAAGGTGCAGTTGTTAGTGCAAGACATTTTAGACCTCTTGAATTAATGATTCTTTGGTCACTTTCTAAGATATTTAATACTTAAACCTATTAGAGCCTTGCCCCTGCAGACTTACAGCCCATGTAACTTTGCTACAGCATGTGAAACCACCAAAACTGAGCTTAAGAGTACTTTTAAAATGCCAGTTCTCAATTCGAATTCTAGATTCCTTTGTTTTATAATACAGGAATATCATTGGCATAAATATTTTAATAACTTCTTCATAAAAATCAGTATGTGATAACCATGAGGGGTATTGATAAGCAAGTATTATTTTTATATATCACAGTATTTTTGAAGCGTTGTGGTGGTAGGTGCTTTGCCCAGTGCAGCAGGTTGCCTTAAATGTGTGCAACAGTAAGTACATGGGTATTTCTGTTGAAGTGTGTGCACTTCAGCAGGACTGAAGTCAAAGTGAAAAACATGCCTTGCTGGAGAATACCCAAAGGCAAGGCAGACAAAAAATAAAGGAAAAAAAATGTTATTATACTCATTTTAGTCATACCAAGTAGATACACAGAGGTTAAACTACTTGCCTCAGGCCATAATGAAAGACTCTGAAATAGTCAGGAACTCAACCCGATTTCCTTTATCAATCCAGTCTTAAGCATGCGATATCCTTCCTTTTGGAGCAAAATTGTCTTATGTAATTTTTGACAATGTCAGAGTAGGATATTTCCCTGCTGTAAAGACTCATGAGTTAACGTTCTGTTCTGGTGGAAATTTGTTGGAACTCACTGCTGCTCAGAAATCGTGGAAAAGGTGATGGTTTAGTGTATAACTCAAATATAGGGGCTAGAGCAATTACTGGGAAGTTATCAAGAAACTGTAGGTGTGTGGAAGTATGTGTGTATGTCTGCACAGAAGAGGGAGGCAGCTTTCCAGTTGTACTTTGTATCTCTTTCCATATTTCTTTAGGTTTATTTATTTGAAGCACTTAATGTAAATCTGGCTTGTGTAATGTGATTGCATAAGAATGCAAATCTTACCAGTCACTGTCTTATTTACTTATTTGTTTACCTGACGTGTGTTGATAAGACATAAACTTACCTAATACTCAGTAAAAAGAAGAAAATGGCAAAATACCCCAAACTCAAAAATCCCTTCAAATGTAAAATAAATGGGGCAAGCAAGAAGAGAAAGAGGAATTTTTCTGCTTGTTGATAAAAGTTTTATACCAACTTGCATCCATTTTGGAGCTTGGTGCCACGTGCCAACTCTCTTTCCCTGCTTGTTCCCTGGGAAAAGCTGGGTGTCTGTTGGGCAAGTTCAGTCAGTGTCACTAATGTGATAGTTCTTGTTCACTCCGCAGTGGCGTTTTCAAGGATGAAGTGGCTTTCTCATGTTCATGACCGTCTACTCATGTAATTAGCTGGGCACTCCTTTTCTTTCTGGAGGAACCAGAGAAACTGTGCCTTTTCTGATGTGCCAGGCAGTTAATTACATCTCCTTCAAATTCTGCCTGTGTACTTAACGTTATGAATGTTTTATTAGCAATGTACAGAGAAAGAAAATGGAAGATAGTGATGTGTCCTGAAAAGTAATGTTAAATTGTCACTGAAGTCTTTAAAAGTTTGAATTCCTTAAATATAATTACCCTGTCTTCTTAATATGGTCCAAAATTGTTTCTCTTTTTTTAATCTCTGTGCTCAGCCCTGTGTTTTGACATAATACCTATATGCTCTCTGCCTTCTTAATTTTGAAAACTAAAGATCAAATCAGCTTCATTAGAAGACAGTCACCAATCTAGTTATTTAAAACCAAGGTCTTGCTTTGTCACTGGTTACCCCACTCTAATTACACTTAAAATTCCGTCTACCATTGAAGAATCTGGCTTAGAACATAAAGAAAAAAATCTCCATCTGTACTTACCTTGACGCATTCCATGGATTTTCCTTTAAGGAAGACAAATCCTGCATGTTGGACAAAGCTTCTCCTTCAACAGAAGTAAGAGTAAAGGCCTTTAAAGGCAATGATTTTGCCTCTTGACAAATCTCCGAAATAAATTTTGTTCCCCAGCTGGCTCAAGCTGGAATATTTAATTGTCCCTTTTGTCCCGAAATAAATATAAACTGGTTATATTTGTGAGGGTTAACAATTCCTGTTGAATATATTAATGAAGTGGTCTTTGGCAGCCTCCCCAGGCTTTTGACAGTCAAAGGTTGTTTAGATAAGGGGAGTATTGGTGAGAAAAAATCAATATGAATGTAATACGGAATTATGAATTAAGCCTGTTAAACTTGCCTGTCATGTTAACTTTTTGCTGTTAAAGTGCTTCAGATCTTTTCTCTTTTCTCCATTAAAAACAAGTAGTCTATCTTAATAGCTTTATCAAACTGCATGCCCGGTTTGTTTTATTTTTTAAACTTCTTTCCGTTGTCTTCCAGATATTAGCACTGATAGATCTTTTAGGGCTCAGGAGACTCTAAAATATATCATTGCCTCTCTCAGAAAACTAAGTACTTGAGAGAAATATTGAGATCAATTCCATCTGCCTATAAATAAGGGAGCATGGAGTGTCGGTCTTTGTTTTCTTCCCCTGATTTCTTGTCCCCAAATGGTGTTTGTTTAGAGTACAGTTTCCTGCATGATACACTAAATAGGAAGGTTTTTGACTCCTACTGAGAAAATAAAGCCAAACAACTTGCTGTCTCAGCTGAGATTTGTATTCAGGTCATGTTTCAGATCATTTCTAGAAATACTCTTATTTGGTTAAAATTGAGGCTTTGGCTGTAGGAGCTGGGGTCCTCTTGTGCCTATTGTGTCTTTGCCTTAACCTGGAGAGTGGAAATACTCCAGTTGACTTTAATGGAAGTGACTTTAATTAGATCAGACCATACTAAATGTGCAGATGCATTCAGAAAGGAGAATGTTTTCCCGTAATTGCTCTATACTCGGCAGTTATAAATATGTTCATAAAGTAGCTTAGACTGATGGGAGCTGATGAGATTCTGAGCGATGTAATTATATACTTTTGCCATCTAGTACAACCAAAAAAATGTTTATCTGTTTTTTTTTTCTTGTCTATATTAATATGCTGTAGAAGTAAATAAAAAAATCCCTGCAGCAGTGGAAAGCATAATCATCCTGATTGTTTATTCTGAAAATCCCATTCACTTAAAGGGCAGGCAGTCTTGTCTTGAGTAGCAACACTGAGCAGATGCTTTTGTTGTAATAGCCAGAGAGGAATTTGGGCTGTAAAAATTGTATTTTTAATAGCAATGCAGCAATTTTGGCAGAACAAACTTCATAGTGCTTCCCATGCATGTGTATTCTCGAATAGCTCATGGTGCAATCATTACAGGTACTATTTTACAATGATCTAGGTGATATCTGGACATAATAACACTTCTGAGCCTTATGTGCAACCATATGCCCCTGCCCCCTTTTTAGAATCGCTAGTGTAATTGCTGTGACTGGTCCTATCAAGCATAACACCTACTGATATTAATCATCATTCTTTTGCATGCCTCCCTGGGGTTGCTCCTCTGCAGCTCAGCCTGCTTACTCTTTAATTGTATCTGGGGGTCCCAGATTTTCCTTGCATTTCTCAGTTTAAGTCATTAGATCATTACCACTCTGCAGATACTCAGCCTGCATTATCTTTGCTGGCTTTTTGCCAGACATCTACTATTATTGTTTAGATACTGTTCAGGTAACCTGTACTAGGGACTGTATTGCCAGAGCTTAGTCTAAAAACAATTTTACAAACTCACTCAAGATCTCTGGCAAGTTAAATGGAAAAAAAAAAATCAGTAAACCGTCACCTTCTCTAAATAATTATAACTGTGTTTTGAAATTCACTGACAAATGTGGCAACAGATAGAAATAATATAAAACCAGAAAAGCTCCCTAAATGACAGTCAGGTGTGCTATAATGCAGCGATCAGAATAAACTTACTAACCTGAAAGTTTCTAATGTAACTCCATCCACAAGACTACTCGCCAAGATGTGTTGGGCAAGATGGATAGAAGGGGGGAAAAGGATGACTTCAGGAAACATTTTTCCCCTAAACTTGGTGTATGAGCCAAAAGGTTTTTTGCATTCTGGCTGCTGAGAAGCGTCTTCCTTTCTTACAGTCCATAGGGAAAAAGAGCTGTGTTCCTCATGACAGATTATAAACAGTCTTTGAAAAAGAAGTTTGCCCAGGCAGCCCTGTTGATGTGCCCACAGGGAGAGGGAGCAGTCCCTGCTTGACAGAGGGGGTGGCTAGAAGTGCTCATCGCAGTCTTCCACCATTGCAGGCTACTGCTTTCCCAAAGAGTGACGAAATTAGATTTCCCTGCATCCCAGCATCTATGGATCATGTCAGATAATAGAAACGGTTTATGCGTGGATTACTTATTGACCAGTTGCTAAATTGTTACTGATGCACTGGATTTTCTCAAGCTAACTTAATTTATAGTGAACAACTGTAATGTAAGAAGGCTTCCATGAAGTCAAACTAATAACCAACCAGTTTGCAAGTGTATAAATTGTACCTCAGGTAAACTGCACAGAGCCAGCCACAGGGAGGCTGCTGAGGTGCAAGCAGCTCAGGGCAACAGAGGCTTTTAGAAGATAGGGATAAACTGCCTCTTGTGTAATCCACACCTGCACACAACCTGCCTTCGATGGAGTGTGCTGCGATTTGGCACGTAATAGCGTCCTCATGCCTGTTGTTCATGCTTAAGCTTTGAATTGCCACCTTCCATGATGAGTCTCCCATCACTTCTGCTTTGTGTCTTCCAGGATGCTGCTCGCTCACCACTGCCAGGCAGATTATTAAGCCCCCAAGGAGCTTCAGTTGAAACCAAAAATAGTAAATAGAGATTATTTTAAAACTAGACCACTTCCACCTGCTTTTAAAAAGATAAATGGGGAGACTTTTCATTGTAATCTGTTCAAGCCTCCTCCTTATCCCTTGGCTTTTATCTCATGAAAGAGCCAAGCTCAAGGTATTGATATCGAGCTTTCTGAAGCTCAGCTCCTCAGTCCATGGGTGACTAAAAGTGAACTGACTACAGTTCAGTGTTGAGCACCTGTAGCTCCAACTGGCTTCACTGGGAGCCCTTTGTACACATCATTTGGGATAACTGGGCCCTCAAAGATTCTAGCATTGCATTGGGGCGTCTTTTCTTCCAAATGGAAGACACAGAAAAATGGTGCTTACAGGCATGGCCTGGAGGTGTCCTCGTCTGTGGCCCAGTGGTCTCAGCCTGCAGTTTCAAGGGTTTTTACTGAGCCCAACAAACTCTAACAATGAATCAAGGGAGGAAAATTGTACCCCCAAAGATTTTGTTGGGTTGTGTTTTTTCCTTGCTTTTTTTTTTTTTCTTTTGTTTTCCTGTCAGGCACACATTTTTATGCAGCTCTTTTCTCAAAGCATCTTCCTGCCCTACAGAAAGTGATCCTGTAGATGAGCTTCCAAACTTTCAAGGAAGAAGGAAAACCTGCAATCCTGTAGATTCACAGCAGTTTCAGACTGCTTCATTCTATCACAGCCAAATCACACTGCCTGCTTATCTCACTTAATGCAGAATTTTTAGGCATTTTCCCAGCACAAGCCCTTGGCTAACCTGTTCATATTATTATGCCTTCTCTGTGGTTCACTTTTAATTTGTGGATACTATTCTTTCCATTTTGTGGACTCTTCTCTCTGAATTTGGGAAATTAAACAGGCTTTCAAATGCAGCTTGATTGATTGGCAGAAGACTTGGACATACAACTTAAGAGGAAATTATTAAATTAACAATAACTAATAGTTATTTTCACACCTGGGAGAGATTTTAAGTCTTTTAAAGGGACTCTTTAGTAGCATGGTGTTGTCTGTTCTCAGTTGTCGAGGTATTTAACAGAAGATTTAACAGTATGACTTTAAATTATTGTAATATTAGTGAAACAAGATTACAGGGAGGGAGTAGCAGAGAAGTCTATTTCACATGCAGGAGGCTATGAAAAATGTACTGCTGTATTTAAGAGATGAACAAAAGGCTGCAAGCAGAGAGAAAAGAGGATTTTTAATGTCACAGCTAAGCAGACATCAAAAGACAATAGGTACATGGACCCTCCTGTGTGCCAAAAAGCAGAAAATATGTACACTTTGAAAAGTGTCATCCTGAGCTCTCAGAATTAGGCCTCACTTCAAATACCTGTTAAATATGATTCTGAACAACATGGCCATCGAGCTTAACTTTTTTTGTCAGAAGAAGGTTAAGAGTGAGAAATCTCACAGTCTGTGTATTCTCCTATTTGGTGTTACCATGACAGAGGATTTTGAGGATTGAGCTGCATTACTCTTTTTTTTTTTTTTTTCCCTCTTGTGTGGAGATCTCGGACTTAAAATCGGGATTCGTGAATTAATTTTGTGTGATTTTAGGGGAGGGCAAGGGGCAATTTTTGTTGGATAGGAGAAGGAGGAAACACTAGGTGTCTTACAAGAATTGAATCCATGAGGTCCCTGCACTGAATGGGGTTGCAGTCAAAGGACATAGCTGCATGAGCTGCTCTGGTCCTGTGAACCACTGTACCTTGATTAGTCTCCACTGGGGTCCCTGGAGAGACCAACCTGACTGGACTCTCTAGACAAAATTTCGTAAGAGGGAGAATGTGTCTTACCCCTCCTCTTTCCTTATAGGGAGTTAGATTTTTATTGCTGTACATTTTGGAAAGGGTATGTTTTAAGACAGGCTAGTGTGGTAGTTTTGTACTGTGTAGGATCAATTGTTAGAAAAGGTATGTTGATTTTTTTGGAGAATCCAGAGCACTGGTTGACATGAAAGAATATAAGATGGTTGGATGATGAGGTTTTGACAATTGTTTTTATATCAACACTTTCCCTAAAGCAAGGGAGGGAAATTCTCTCTTCCTTGCCAAGGTCTGAATAAGCCACCAGACACTTGTGGCAGATTGCATATTGATCCATTCTTTAACATTATCCGTTGCTGATTCTCCAAGGTGAGGGAAGGCCCATCTACATATTTCCATCTCTTCCTCTTCTGCTACAGTGCAAACACCTCTCAGCATGCCAGCACAGCACTGCAGTTTCTTTTTGACTTTGTAACAAAACGTCTGGGCTTTAAGTTGCAGGATAGAAGTTGCAAGGCGGGGAAGCTGGCACAGGGGGCTTGAATATCACAGCTGCTTCCAGGAAGGAGCCATGGGCCAAATTCTGCCTCTCACGCAAGCTACGGTGGGAAGGGTGCAAGGGGGCACAGACCCACATCAGGGGGCTGCATCTGGCTCCTGGTGACACCCGGTAATTTCAGAACAATCCACATTGCTGTGGGCCTGATGAAATGATCTCACCGGGTCACTCCTCCAATGTTACAGACAATTATATACAAAATGAATATACAGTAGTAAGCAATGAGTGATAGTCACTACTAGACTTCAGTATTCGGGTTCTGGTTAAGTAATTAGGTTTACTGGTTGGTTGTTTTTTTCTTTAATGGGGAAAAGACTGATAGTAGCTTCATCTAGGCTGTCGGAAGTGGCAGCAAACTGACAACAGGCTGAAGGCAGGGTGAGGGCAGTCGAGATGGAGGTGATGCTGGGTTGGTGATAGGCCTTACTTTCACAAAAGCAGCAGAAAGCAGTCTAATAACCAGGAGAATTTAGGGAGGCTGTGCAGGATCCTTCACAGTGCTAAGTGGAGGCAGGATGCTTAGAGACTGGATGGCAAATAGCTTGAATAAAAATGAGCTACTGCTGCTGAGCAGGGAGATGGTGCCCACTCCCCAGGAAAGCTCAGGTAAGATATAAAACTATGAAAATTAACTTTGGAAAATGTGAGACACAGAAAGAGCTGGGAAATGTGACTGCTCTAAAATTGATGTGTCATCTTCTTAGCCAGAAGTATTAGATCAGGAATGAACTAACTTGATTTGAAAGCTAGTGATGTTGTAATTAGATTGGGGGGGGGGGGGGAGGGGGGAGGAATTTTTCAGTCTAATATTGTATTGTCCCTCTAATTTCAACAGTTTATTTAGGATTGAGAAGCAAATAAATGAAAGAGAAAAGAAAGTGAAATATTATTGTGATTGGTGATGTTCATTTTTAGAACTTAAATTAAGTTGGAGAACAGTTATATTAAATGAAGTTAAAGTTTTGAAGGGAATGAGGCAAGAAAGGCAATTTCTGGTCACTAGGAGGCAGCCTAAAGAATGAAAGAACAAACCAACAGCCATAGAAAAATATACCTTTACTCTTTTTTAATAAAAGCTTTGTGTTAGAGACCTTCTGAAAGGGGAAAAGAAAAATGTGGAAATCCCTCAGACCCAGACAGCTGCAACAACTGGTGGAGATGAACATTATCTTCCATCGTCTACAAGTAAACGTTTTCTAGTAAATTCTGTCAAGAAAGCTGTGGCATGGCTGAAAACAAGACTTCCATGCATCAAAAAATATAGAGTGAACACAGTCACATTGAAATCAGAACTGGACATTAAAAATTAGAAAGTCTTTCTGTCTAACAGCATGGTAGGAATCTAAAAACCATTTCCATATGATTTTTTTTTATTTTTTTACTGAAGATAAAAATGTCCAAAGCTTGGAAGGAAAATGAAAATGCTTGGAATAGCTTATTGATGTTTATCCAGTTGTTACCTACTTGACTAAATATTGCATAAATGTAGGTGTAAAGTATAAAGTCTAGAAACTTCTTTATCTATTTTTTCCATAACAAAAATCTTTATTTCATTAAAATTAGAAGTTTGACATGATTTTGAGAAATTTGTGGGATTTCTCAGATGGACAAAATACATCCTATGTGTAAGCTGTTGTATAGTAGAAGGACTTTGCATCTAAATAGTTTTATCTGAGTCAAAATATGTACTGAAAACCAGATTCTCAGTTTTTAGGAAAAAGCCCCTCTATCTAAGCCTTCCTTTAAATAGTGGTGTGACTGAAATGATGATGATGTTTAGAAGAATAAATCTGACTGATTTCCAGAATTCTTCCAAGATGCAATGTCCTTCTAATAAGGGGGAAATTTGGTAGGGAAAAAAAAGATTTATGATACAGAGCTAGTTTCAGCTGAAGCTGTGAAGAAACTACCAACACCCCATTATTAACTACCATTACTCACATAAGTTCTAAAAAAATCCAGCTACTTGTAAGTAGGTAGCTAATTATGTGGGAATCCATGACCTGCAGTTTACAGATCTGTGTGTGTGGTGTATTTTTCAGTTTAGCAGCCAAACAAAAAAATGGTAAAAATCCCAAGCAAAACAGAAATAGATTATTGAGGTGATGCACTTTTCTACTGATATTTCATTAACACCTCAGCACGATGTGAGAGGCATAGACTTATTCTCTCTTTCCCTTCCCCTGGGAGCAGAAGAAGGAATTGAATTTCCTTTGCCCTAGAGAAGGAGGCTAAGCCTGGATAAGGGATGAGAAGGGATGGCGCAGAGCTCTGGATTTCCCAGAGAGAATCGGGTCAACCCCCTCATCTTCAATGCAACTGAAATCTCATTTTTAGTTAAGTAATTTTGGGGCGCAGTTACCATCTCTACATAAGCAGGACCCGATGGCTGCCCATCCTTCCTTAAAAAGGAGAAGGACAAAGATGAAACCAGCCCCAGTTCTAGCATTTTCTAGAACTCCAGGCTATTTTTAGGCATATGGTAGCCGGCTGCTGTCAGGCTTCAACTGACAGGCCAGGATTTGTAACGTTGTGCACAGTGTCAGTTTGTCATCTAATACTTCTAAAACAAATTTGTGGGGAGTGGAATAGAAAGGGGAAGCGGCAACTATTTTTAAGAGCTGCTGTTTATCATGTTTTTGCCAGGCTGAACGTTCTCAGGGTTGACGTGATCCTGAGCTCTCACACCATTTGATTTCACATTGTTCATTTTTCATGCTTTCCAACACAATTGTGGAAATACATTGATCATCCCGCTGAAGCACCTGCACCAGTCAGCAGGAGAAAACTTCTGGATCGATATCACTGCTGCTTCAGTGACATGGTTCATGCAAGCATGTATATTTGCAAAGGGTAGATTGTATCTCACAGGCAGTATTCCTAAAAATACACTCAGAGGTGGGACAGAATGATGTGAGGCTCAGGAAACTGGTATATTCCAGCTTTTCTAGAAGATAAGTGTTAGGGAACTATCTTACTCTAATTTTCGTATATATAGAATGAGCAGAGTGGCCAATCATAGAAATGAAGGACTGAAGAGGAAAGGCAGGAGCCATCTATTCGATCTCATCCTTCTGCACTAAAGCAAGAGTCTCGAGGGAGATGGTTGTCATACTGCTTCTTAAAAACCTGCCAGCTGCAAGGGTTTCAGAGCTTTCATAGATAGGCTGGTCCAGTGCTTAAGCGTCCAGGGCTTGACTATTGAGAAACATTTCCTAATATATAAAATCCCCACTACTGTCAGTGAGTATTCATAATTCCTTGGGGAAGCATGGAGAAAATCAGTCATTATACTCCTCATCACAGTATTTTATGTAATTGAAGAATTTGCAGTGTAGTTTTTGGATTTTTACTCTCTAAATGGAAGAATTCAACTTTTTTCAGCCTTTCTGCAAAGCTTCCAATTTCCAAACCTCTTAGCATTTTTGTTGTTCTACTCTGGATTCTCACTTACTCTTCTAGCTGTTTCCTAATGAAGCACTTCAGCCATGACATCGTCAGAGGAGAGCAGAATTACTGCTTGTACCTTTAGGTGACCTCCCAGAAAATTTTCCTGTTCTTGCAGCACCTGCATATTATTAATTTGACTTATTTTGGTGCTGCGTTGTAACTTCCAAGCCTCTCTTCAGTGCTGCTGCCAGCACACTTATTCCCCAGTTTGAATTTGTACATTTGCTATTTTGTCTTTCTAAGTGAAGTACTTCATACTTGTTTGATGCTGCAAACACACAAACATCTAGACTTACTAGAATTATGTCTTGCTCATGCAAGCTACCTATAAAACGTAACCTAATTCTTACGTTTAAAGATCATTAATGTTTATTTATCAAGACCTTGTTATTTTATTTTTTAAATTTGTCACTATGCTCTGCTTTGCATATGCTTATGCTTGGTCATGCATACTTTATGAATATAGAAATTAGTATCTCATTAACTTGGTAATTAGGCCAATGATAAACAGCTGTTTGTTTACCGTGCAGGGCAAGATTTCTCCTGAAGTTCCTTACCTTTCATGCACAGCTATTGTGTGGAATCTCTATCGTGATAAAGGAGTATATGGAACTGTAACATCTACTCTTAATTGTTATTTTCCAGCTCAGTGAAATCTCAGTTTTTAAGACAGACAGAAATAAAAGAGAATTGCAGCGTGCTTTAGATATCCAAGAAGCCGTATTACGAAGCGTATTAGTAAAACACATAGATGTTCCTGCCATAGACCAGGAGCCCAGAGTGCTATATGCTGCACGAACTTGCGGAAAGAACTTCCAAAAGACAGCAAGGGGATACAGACAGAGGGATACAAAGCAATGAGAGAACTGTATTATTTACAAAGAATTTTCATGCTTTAAAAGTAGAGCTTTATATTACATGTCCTTTCTGCAGCCTGAGTTAGATTGAATTTTAATAGCGTTTAGAAACCGGTAATAATTGAGGTTTTCACAGCTTCTGCTTGCCCTTAGATTTCAACCCAAGCCGCTTTTGCTTTGGCCCCCTGCTTCCCCGATACACACGCGTTCCCGGGCCAGGGAGGGGGGGTGTTGCCTGTGGATTAGTGATGAATCAAGCCCTGTCTGAGAGGAATTATTCAGAAGAATTAATTTTATGCTTTTGGAGGGACACGATAACAGGTGTATTTAAAGAGGAGAATGATGCCCCAGTGTTTGCAACACCCGTAGAAACGAAGGCAGCAGACCTCTGCTGACATCCACCGTGCTCTGAAAACTCCTCCAACCGGTGGAACTATTCCTGAGTCCATGGATCAGAGTAGGGCACTGGGACCTGCAAAAGGGAAAACTTACCCTTACTCTCATCCCTCCATGACAGCATGCGTTGGTTGTATTAGCCTCCTCTTCATTCTGTAGTAGTTGGTGATTAGCAAATTAGGAGGGAAGCCTTGGATGGGGAGGTGAATTCCTGTGCAAAAAAGGGGGGGTTACAGAGAGATCCTTTCCTTTCCTGGCTCTCAGGAGGGTTCCAGATAGGAGAGCAGGGAAACATAGAAAATCCTTGCAGAGAAGGCTATGTAAATGAAATTACCTTCTCATGTAAGGCAATACAGGGAAAATACTGACCTGTTCCCAGACAACCCCCTTCTTTCAGTTTCGTCACCCAGCGATAATCCGCTTAGCTAGTTCAGTCTTTAGCCAGTTAACAGCATAGAACCAAAATCTCACTTAGGTAGGGAGGGATTTTATTATATTTTCTCCATTATGCTTTTTCATTATGAAAAATGGCAGTGTTAGAAAGGAAGTAAGCATTACCCATCAGATTATTTGCTAAAAAGTTTACCAGAATCAGGTAATTAGCTGGCTATGTCATTAGTCACATTGCCAAAATGTAATTGGTATTCTGTGTTTTGTGCTGTCTTAGCAGTGATTTTTTTTTTTCATTGATTTCTCTGGCCTTTTAGTTTATTTTTAGAAATAGAAAATGTGTCATTCTGGCTGCTTTTTTCATTCCTGAGAAAACAGAATGTCCCACAGTGGGAGAGTTTTCAGGTATTCATCAGCTATTCTTGAAAAAGCATATGATCACACCATGGCTGCTCTGAATCTCAGTAGATGAAAGTGGGGAAATAAATTGCAGAATGCTTTAGGATGTGAGGAGTTGAGAAGAATACATATATTTGAGTCAATTTTTTATAAATGGTAGTTGTCTTTTCTGAAAAACTATCGATAGTGCAGGAGAAACCTTTGCTGAGTGATGCAGGATATTTTTATTCAAAATAAAACTTGACTGAAAACTGTAGTTTTTCTAAATCTCAAAATGCTGCTGACTATTCTCAAATATAAACAGAATAGAAAATGTTTTCAGTATTGATACTCTTATTTAAATCTTGGAACAAGTCAAATACTCGGTAAGGTGGACTGAGACTGCAAGACTTTACATTTCTAAAATGTTTGTGCTCTGGCACAATTGGCTGCTCTGTATTTGACTTTTTATGTGAAATCGGTGGAAGTCTTAGGTATAATTTTCTCTTTCCCTCCTTTGTTTTTTTCCATCTGCAAGTCTAATGGATACTTTTCTGGGAAGTGTACTCATCTCTCCATGCCTCAGACTCTGAAGTCCAAGTATGGGGAAGGGATGGGCATTGAGCAAGAGGAGAAGACGGGGAGGACTGCGACACGCGACTGAATGAAGTCTGCTAGGAAATGTAATGCAACATCAGGCTTTAACAGTTTTCCAAGCCCTGACTGAAAGTGCTTCTGTGGTTTCAGCATGATTAACCAGCAACGTTCAATTCAGTTAGAAAATCTGTAGTGTGAATCGCTTGGGAATATGTAGTCAATTAGCAAGTGATGGTGTCCAAGAGCTGGCCTAGAGATAAGGGGCTTCTCTGCAGTTGCCTCTGGCTTCCTGGTGATCTCTAGGATGCCCTGGCAGGACTTCAGAGGCTGTGAAAGACTTTGTAAACAGTAAAACAATTGAGAAACACTATTTTGCAGGTATTTCCTTCCTTTGACAGTTTAATTTTTGTTCATCAGAATATGGTTGAAATTGGTACTATTAAATGCAATCAAAATTTCCTCAAAATGTTCCACAGCATTTTAGTGTATTGTTTTTAGTCATATCAGTCTGTTCATGCTGCGTTTTCCCCAATTACTCAAAATATGTGTGTGCAGATGTTCACAGAATGTTCGTTTTCATCTTGAAAGCTCCTGTTCTCCCAATAAACTCATTTAAAACTTGTGTTCTATGAGAGTTGTTTATAACATTCAATGCAAAATGAAAAGAGAAGAATTCTTAAATGATCTGTGTGACAAACCACAATTAATTAAGTAACAATTCCATCACTAGTTATCTGGCAAGCAAGTATATATTCTGTGAAATAATGAAAAATTATAAATTTAAGAGAGCAGTGACATTTGCAAAATATGTGGAACTCATCAAATGAACTGTTTGTTATGAGCTGCTTCCTCAGCTCTAATTAATATTGATATTGGCTGGCTACGTTGTAAGTAGAGAGTTGCTCCATATCTAACAGTTGATTACATGCAACAGGAGATGGAGGGTTCATTTTCCTGAAAGCATGATTATGTTAGTAACTATCATTGATTTTTCTGTATTAGAATCTCTCATCTGTTATTTTCAGGCTATGCTCCTGTTTCCAAAGTAATATTTAATTCCAAACTCACAGACTTAAATTCATAAGTAGCTTGGTAGGAGGTCTAACTAGTTCATGACTGCATGTAAATTAGCTGAGTCCCTTGGCTCTCCCTGTTTTTGATATATGTCTCAGCATTGCAAATGATGTAGTCCAGGATAATAAGATTGGACAGGCTCCCTCCTTTTGTGGTACTGGTTTGTATATAGTGGATATATTGGCCCAGCAGTAGATGATGCACTGAGAAAGTCCCATCTCAGTGGAGCTGCTATAGGTAATACAGAAGCAGACGTCCATCTGCATTGGAGGAGGAAATTCTAAGCTGGAGCTGGCAGAGCTTGCTTAGCCCTGGCAAAAGGCTGGGAGAAGGATCTCCGAATCTAAGCGAGGAGAGAAAGAGTAAAGTTGCTCTCTGCCTGCTTCTTCACCTAAGAAACCATGATGGAGACAACTCAGTGAAAATCAGTTGTGCCTCCAATTCTTGATTCAAAAAGCAATCAGCAGTCAAAAGGAGAAGGACATTTTGACAGCACTCTGTGGTCTGTCAAAAGTGAGGTCAAATTAAATAAAATTTTACTATGAAATGGTACTTGCTGCAACTGATTGTAGCAAGACTTCAGTCCTTATGGTTTTTGCACCATGAGCTGCTGCATGTGGGCATAACTTCAAAAGAATTTATTTAGCTTTCTCCTTTCTCCTATCTTGTAAGAGGAGGGCATGTGAAATCCAGATTCCTGCTATTACTTGGCTGTTGATGATAGATCCTGGGTACTACACTATGACCACTTGCCATTAATTCAGGATAATTAATGAAGAGGAAATCTCATCGTAGGGAACAGAGATTGAATCAAACAAAAAAAAAATTCCAAGAACGGAGCATTGTGTAGTCATCACATTAGGAGGTGAACGTTGGTCCAAAGAAGAGCACAGCAGGTGAAAGAAAAAAAGATGCATGAGCTGTTAATGTGGTCTTTTGGACAGCTTGACTTTGAAGGAAGTACATAATTTATGTGCAATTATGAGGAAAGCTGTGAAAAGCCTCTGCTGGAAAGAAAGAGAAATTGGGACATTTTCATTGCCACTATCTCTTCTACTTTAAAAAGTGGTTGGTCACATTCTAGTGGGAGCATTGTGGTTTCTGCTACAAGATCTACAAATGCCCCAAAAAGTTTATGGCAAATGAAAGAACTTTGAAATTTCCCTCTGTTCTCTCATTCCAATCTTATAACCTGAGAAATGAGCCTCTACAGTGCTGTGGGTGAGATGAGTATTTTGCAAGGGAGAAACATTTCACTTGTTTCTCTGAATTGAGATTCCTTCATGTAATGATTCTCCATCTGAGCATGACCCTAAAAAAATTATGGAATATTTATCTTTTGATCCTTACTAGTTTAGCTAATAATTCTGTATATTTTACTTCCCACACTACTGTCTGCCCATGAAATTTGGTCCCAAATTTTGTGGCAGGGATGACAAAGTAGGAGGTAGTAGAAGGACCATGTATGATTCTCTTTCTCCATATCATTTCTTTTTTCATTGTTTTGTGTTTGGCTGGTAATGCAGTGCTGCTTGGTGTGTTGACTTCATGGGCTGTACATGGTTAAAGCTCTAGAAAAGGAGATGTGTCCTTGGATGTAAGTTTGAAAAAGAGAAAATGATTAATTTCTAGTTGTGAAACAAATTGAATTTCAGAAAGAGTTGGGTGGCTTTAGAGAAAATTCAGGTTAGTGTCTTTGGCAGGCTCTGCTTCTACAAAGGCACCCTGAAAAAAAGGAGAAAGTCCCTAAAAAAATGAATTACCTGGTACATATTCCTAGCAGGGATCATCTCTGTTTGCTGAGAGGGTATAATGGGAACCTGATTTTTGACTGAGGTTTGAAGGCAGTATAAGACTATAAATAAAATATTAATAGTTCTGCGCAAAAGGAATGTCAGTGTTCTTGTAGACCTTGTACAAAACAATTTATTCAGTAAATTAACCCTTTTTCTTTTTGAGAAAGTACTGAATGACAGGATTGTCTTTTGTAATGAAGAAATATCATGACATGGTCTAATATTACATATAAATAACCTTTAGCTCAGTGTTAATTTATTATTAATCCGGTGGTTTTGTACTTGTTAAATTTGTACCATAGAATCATAGAATTATTTGGTTAGAAAAGTGTTTTAAGATCATTGAGTCCAACCATACCTGTCCACCACTAAACTATGTCCCTAAGCACCTTGTCTGTCCATCTTTTCAATACCTCCAGGGATGGGGACTCAACCACGTCCCTGGGTAGCCCATTCCAGTGCCTGATAACCTTTTCACTAGAGAATTTTTTCCTAATATCCAATCTAAACCTCCCCTGGTGCAACTTGAGGCCATTTCCTCTCGTTCTGTCACTTGTTACTTGGTAGAAGAGACTGACACACACCACCACCACCACCCCCGACTCCCCCATCCTGTCAGGCAGTTGTAGGGAGCGATAAGGTTTCCCCTCAGCCTCCTCTTCTCCAGGCTGAACACCCCCAAGTCCCTCAGCTGCTCCCCATCAGCCTTGGGCTCCAGACCCCTCATCAGCTTCGTTGCCCTTCTCTGGAAATGCTCCAGCCCCTCAGTGTCCTTCTTGGAGTGAGGGGCCCAAAACTATTCCACTATGTCCGATGGCATGCTGGAGTGAGCTGGTTCAAATGCCCAGGTGGGAAATCAGTCCTGCCCTGAAAAGGTGGCAAGTTAGACCTTATTAGTAAAATCTCCTGTAGACCCCAGAGCATACGGGGGCCTCCAAGGAGGACAACGTGCTCCAAACTGCTGGGGGAATCTGCTGCTGCTGCAGGCGGCCTCTGTGGAGGATGAGGGGGGATTCATGGTGAGAAATGGTGTGGCTGCACGGTGAAAGTTATTTCAGCACCATGGTGTTAGCATATGCATGGGAAGGGAAAAGGGAATTTTATTTTCGTGTTAACTGTCTTGAATGGTCAAATCCTTGTAGAGAATGTTGAAAGGTCTTGAAAGTGGATTTAGAGAATGGGATAGCAGCCTTGAAATCTGCTTCATAAAAGGTGTTTGTACGGGGTATGCGTTGTGGAGGGAGAAAGGAAGGTTGCAGGGGAAGAAAACACCAAGTCTTTTCTTCTCCTGCAGCTAGATGTGTTCCTTCTCAGGTACCACTTCTTTTCAACAGCTGGTAAAGCTACTCCTTTATACATAATTTTGAAAGAGCTTTTGAAAGTTTCAGGGTGAAAGGTGTTAAAAATGAAAGAAGATTATTACTACTATTATTGCTTCCCTGCGTTCTTTGTTCGGAATTATCTTCTGGAGTTTTTTCTTCCTTTTCACAGTAATTTTGAGTCCCAAACAAACCCCTACTTTTTCTGCTTAGACCGAGACAGGACTGAGGGCTGTTCTGGTTTGGAAAATGCTTACAAGCTCACTATGAGAATTACTATAGCACTGGAATGTGCTATAATCAGTGGGGAAAGTCAACAAATTAAGGACTACTTGATTTCCCTTGCGAATTCTACTATCGTTTATGCGAGATGTAATTAATTCATTGTTGAAAATCTGTGCAGTGGAACAAGTAAAACTCGTATTACACTGTGCTTTCCACAGGAGAAGGGAATCTCAGCTTCATGCAGGGTTTTGTTTTGTTTTTCTGAGAATCAAAGTGTACTCCGGAGTTTATTAAGTATTCTTCATACAGGGAAACTAACCTTCATAGCAGCAACAATAATCAATAGTTTATTTTGTGTATGAATATATTTATCACCATTCTTCCTAGAACATCCAAAAGGACTTGATAAACAGATGGATACATTTATATCCTGCATTCCAGGGTAGAGCTGCTCTTCACTGGAGACTTGTCACTGTGTTTTGCTCTATAGATGGACAAATGCTCTATAGATGGACAAATGCCCCAGCTACCTAACAGAGCGGGTGGAGAAAGGATGCTTACGGGTGGCTGGCCGAGCTTGTGCCCCCGCTTAGCACTTCTTTGCCCTGCAGTTTTCCTATCGCTTGAGATCCAGGGTAGCCCTGCTGCGCAACGGCAACAGGTCGGAAGGTGGCACTGCCTGATTTTGCCCGCAGAGTGGTAACAGAGTTTTCTGCCCTCCCTATACTGGGAGCTTTCTCGTGCTTGCTGGGAGGCTGAGCAGTCAGCGGCACTTATCTGTATGGGGGAGTTTTCTGTTGGTGTGAGAGTGAGACGCAGAAGAATATTTCTAATACTGGTGGAAAGCTGAGTAAAGAGGGTATCTGTGTCCGTGCACACGCAAGCGTGTCCGTCTAGCGATTAACTGATACTATGAATCCCAGATATTCAGAAATTGTTCTTCAGATGATAATAAAGAGTTGTGGTTGTGGTTCTTAAAGGCTTCTTTGCTTTTCCTTCAAGCTTTCTCTCTACGCAGAAAAACTAAGGAGTTATATACATGAAAGAATAATAATAGTAACAATAATACTACCAATAATAAAGTTCCTAAGATTTCTTTTCCGAGACAAAAGCAGACAGTGCTCAATGAATTTGTTTGGATAGCAGCTGGTCGAACAGTTAGCGGTTACATATTGAAACTCATAGCCTCAGCATGCTGTCTCTTCCCCAGTCATGTTTTCACGTTTAAAGAGGAATCTGGGATTTTTGTAAATTTTTGGGGGTAGGAATTAGACAAAGGTACAAAACTGTAGGAAATCAGTTTTGTTTATAAGTAGGTATAAACTGAGCTCATCCTGTGGTCACTCAATTCCAGATGCTGGGTCTTTCATTAACATAAATCATAATATTCACAATATGATGTCAATGAAAGGCAGAAAGAAGATAGAAAAGAGAAACAAAAAGAGGCAAAATAATATAGACTATATATATAATATAAATAATAAAAATTTTTCTATTTTATATAAATAAAATAATAAAAATAACATAGACAATAATATAGACAAAGGAAGAAAAGAAATGAGGAAAGGAAAGGAGAAGGAGTGTAATCCCATAAAGAAAAATCTGTGCTATAAAATCTAATTTTTAAAAATATAACTGAACCTTTTCAAATACAAACTTTTCAAATAAAATATTCAAATAAAACACTTTCCAAATAAAAACTTGTTTCAGTAATATCATAATTACCCAATGTAGGTGGGTCAGAAAGGATTTTTTTTGCATTTGTTTCAATTTATCCTCTGCTCTGGACACAGTAGAGAAATCCCAATCCCTTCAAAGGATCACTTTAGTTCATAGAGAACACATATGTATTTTGTTGCTGCATGCTCCAGACTGTATCGATAACTGTGTACTTCAGTAAAAATATATCTTCAGAGAATTGCTCAGTCCCCTCCATCTCCTTCCTCAGAGGGCTTTATTTTCTTCTTAACTCTTCTGTTTTACTTCGTAGTTTATGGACTGCTAGAAAGATGATGCCTAAGCTGTTTGCTTCTTGTAGTTCAGCCATTCTGATTGAAAGTGCATAGAAAAATGTAGGTGAACAGAACAATCGTCTGCTCATATACCAGCTAACATGCCAAAACAGACTTAATGCTGCTCCAGTCAAGAGCAGTGGAAGTTTTGATGTCAAAATTCACATGGGAAAAATCGAGTCCTTTGCTAGACCTTAGACATCTTGTCAGAGAGCTGATGTTTCCAATAGCACACTGCAGTGACCTCAAGTCTGGCATATAATTTTCTTCAAGTCATTCCTAAAGTAAAATCATCAGCTTAACTTCTGCATTCCTGCAACAGTCAGGTTTTTCTGTAGCAGTCTCTGTGTTCATTTTCATGGGCCAAATGTCACAGCCAAGAATATGGCTTAGAACATTGGGTATTAAAACAAGATCGAAGGATTCTAGTGCAGAAATCTTTGCCTACTTAGTTCCATGGTAACCAACCATCATTAAACACCTTTCCACCTCTTTACAAAAGTACAGAGGAAAAGAAACAAAAAAAAGACTATTAAAAATGTTTAAAAACCTGTTTCAGGCACAGGTGCTAGACAGCCTAGAATCATCCACTTGATTAAGTTATGTAAGTTTAATTCAGAACAGCTGTTTCTAATAGGAGTATTAGCTTGAAGTTCACTGCTTATAGTTCAGGTCTGCAGATTTTCTTCTGTTTTATCCTTAGCTACATCAGTGGGATGATGCTGTTTCTTTCTACAAAACTTCTTGTTACTTTTATCCTTAGCCCACCATGGTAACCACGTCACTACTACTTGAACTGTAAGTAGTAAATAAAGTGGAAAGGTTTTTTTTTTTTTACTTTTTCCGTTAGCAGCAGACAATCTTCTAAACAATGTTAAGAATAATAGGGTTTGGGGTTTGAGGAAAAAAGATAAATTTAATTGAGAAGAGCAGAAGCTTTTTTTGCTGCCTATGTTAATGCTGATTTTCTTTCCCTGAGGATAAGAAAGGACAAACAGACAAAAATGTAAATGGATAGAAGGTAGGAGATGCATTCCAGCATTATGTGCACCCTCGGAAAAGGGCAGTAGTGCACATAGCCTTTTGTCGGCTGGAGACGTGACAAGCCGTACCAGCATGTGGTTTAGCTGCCTCTCTGCTCACAGTACTGTTTCACATCAGCAATTAATGCAGAGCAGCAATCATTGTGGTAACAAGATCTTTTTTGGCTAAGCGAGGGTCTGATTAAGCCAGTGGTGAAGAAAAGAACAGCAATAAAGAATGGAAAAGAGAGGCTGGATGCAGGAAGCTGGGCTGGGGCTGGTAAAGTTGGTGTGCTTGATCAGTTCTGTCTGCCTCAGCTGGGACATCTGGGGCAGGACAGTAACAGCCCAATGTTACTGCTGTGGACCTGGGCTTGCTGGGAAGGGATGGACAGGGAGACCACTGAAAATTGTGATAGAGCTGAAGCTAAATGAAAGAACTTTTTGTGGAAAATGATATGATAGTATGGTGTGGAAGATTCCCAAACCCGGATGGGCCAATGAGTGGAGACAGAGATGCTGTGTGTGTAAATAGGATGCAGGGAGAGAGTGGAAAACTATGATAGTGACCAGCAGGAAACCGGAGTCACAGAATAGAATCATAGACTCATTTAGGTTGGAAAAGACCTTTAAGATTATCAAGTCCAACCGCAAATGTAACACTACCAAGTCTGCCACTAAACTGTGTCTTAGAATTTGATGTTGATACAGTAACTGGTGATCCAGTCTTCTGAAATTTGGGAGCTGGGACTGACTGCAGTTAGGGAGGATTATCTGTAAATGTTTCTACTGAATTTTCTGTGTATTTTAAATACTGGTGAAATTAGGTGGAATGGATCAATGGAGCTGTAGCTGTGTCATGAGGCATTGATTCCTCAGTTGGTTTCTGGTCTGTGTTCCAGAAATCTGACTCACTGTGAACTTGAAGTTGAGGAAGGAAGAATACACCAGCAAGCAAGCTTACCTGTTAATAAAACAGTCAAGCTGCATCACTTTTTAATTTTCTTTTCCCCTTCCCTTTTTGTTTTTACATGGGTGTAACCAGGTATGGTTAGGTAAAGGGCCCTGAGTTTCTGGTCTATGTGTGAGAGATTACTCTGCAACAGATCAAACGAAGACCGTAATTTTTCTTGATGGTGGCACTGGTACAAGGCATGGGAATTTCCTCCTGAAGTGACAAGAAAGCTAAGGGGCGCAATAAAATTGAGTGGGGGAAGAATAATGTTAGGGTGGATTTAAGGAATTAAACACAGAAAAAACCCTTACTCCTTACACAGCTTCACCTGAGCTCCCTGGTGCCTTGCTGCAGCTCTGGTGTCAAGTCTTTTGTATTCCTTTGGCTGAAAACAAACCAAAGTCTGAGGTTTGAGCCGAGTTTCATCATGTATCTTTAAATCTATGCAGAGTTAAAAACAAAATCGTGTAGAAGAGGGATGAAAGTGCATTATTTAAAAAAAAAAGTAGTAGTAGTGATTTTCAGCAGAGCTGGAAGGCCAGAAGCTGTGTTGGCTTGCAGAGCTCCCCAGGCAGTGTGGTGTTCCTAATGCTGCGCTCGGTGAGCACCGTGTTCTCAGCTCCTTGAAAAGCACCAAAGTGTCGGGTACTTTGTGGGCCTTCTGATGGGACATAACTTTTTTTTTGGATGGTATGTACATGTATGAACAGGCATGGCAACACTCTCGCCTCTCGCCCATTCTCCCCAGAGCCTTTCTCCATGTGTGTTGAAGTAGTCGGTGCAGGCTGGGGTTCTGTCAGACATTGCTGGGGTTTCTCATGATGCTACACAATTACAGGAACAATTATCATTTATGGAAAAGTACAGACTACCCTGAGAGAGTAACCTGTTTTAGAACAGGGAGAACTTTTGTTTACCATTAAGCAGCACACCTGTGAAAAAAGCAAATAGGGAAAAATCAGCAAAATACAATGGAAAAGACAGACATTGACAAATGACAAAGTTTTGTTTGATTACAAACAGGAAAAAGCAAATACTCTTCTGAAATAAAACCCCAGAATGGGCCCTCCTGCAGTACCAGAGACGGGCCTCAGCTTGCAGATGAATGTAGCAGTAGATGGGTGGTATGTAAATGCCCCTGGCAATTAGATGAGAGTAGCGTAAGCAACACTTAGGAAAGAAAACAAACTGGCAACATCAAGTTAGAGGTTTTTTCTTTTTTTTTTTTTTTTTTTATTAAAAAAGATTCTTATTGCAGAATATTTGATGACTCTATTGGTGTTTGTATGGAGCTATGTAGGCAGTCGTTTCCTTCAGGGATGTGCCAGCCTCTTTTCCTCGTGCGCTTGTAAAGCGGCTGCGTGCGCTGCGATGCAGGGGAGGCAGCTGGCAGGCCCACGGTCTCGACAGCCTTTTGGGCTCTGGTAGGTACCTGGAACATGTCTTAAAGGAAAGATCATAAAGCAGAGCTGGCAGAGCTACAGTTACACTTCCTCTTCCTAGCTTTATCACTTGCAATTAATAAATTTCCAGCTTAGCCCAAAGTAAGACAAGCAAGGGCTGTTCATCCTCCACCAGTCTGTTCTTTTGTACAAGGTGAGCGGGCATCGCGCGTCTCTGCCAGACGGGGTTTGGTGCCAGGGGGTCTCATGAGGCTTCCCCAGCACATTGGCACAGCGTCATGCCGCGGGCGTGCAAGGGGCTGTCACTTCTTCCCTGCTTACACCGTGCAGTGCAAGATGTTTCTGCCTGATGTCTGGGCTTGTCCCTTTCAGGAGGAGGTCTGTCCTGTCCCAGTTCCAGACTGGCCAGCTCTTTCCAGCAGCTGCTCCAGGATTGCTTGGCCTCCCCCAAATAATCTATCTCTTAATGACATATGACCCCTTGATAGAAGCAGCGGCTTCATTCCTCACACTGTCCCCAATGACCTGTGACTGCTCTGCTGATTCATCACAATATATTATATGAGACAATTGTTTCCATGTTTAAGCTAGCAATTAGCTTTTTATTGCCATAAATCTGAATTTGATTTCATTTTCAACTTCACCATGCAGCCAAGACATTTCTCATGTGCTCTCCTCTGCCACAGGAGAACTTGTATTTATTTTTTTTTAAAGAGAGGATGGTGAGAGAAATGAATTGGACAAGGTGTTTATGAGACGTGCCAGTCTAAAAAATGCAGTGTTTTACATTGTTTGAATATTGCTTGATTTACTACTTTATTTACAACATAGCAGTTGAAAAACAACCTGACCCAGCAACCCTGGGATTGTTTTTCATATAGCTGTGAAAGGATGGGTGCCTTTTGCTATATCTGGAAAGACTATCTGGCTGTTCTCAGAGCTGTTTAGTGTGAAGTTTGTAGCCAGAAGACAGCTGTGCCGAGAAAGCCGTCTGCTGTCACCGGGACTTGGAAGAAAGCAGAGATTTGCACGAAGGGGTAAAGAAGGGAGGGAACAAAGGTGGTATTTTCATAGCCTGTATTTAAAAGTTCCTCAGAAGTCTCAGCTAAGTGGTTATCTCATTATAGCAGCTGCCAGTTCTATCCACTTACCGCTTCACCAGGAGTAAAACGCTTACTAATGTTTTATATACGTATTATCAGCCACATGCAAGGGCTCAAGGTTTGTCATTGTTTTATGCACCTAATCATCTCATTAAAAAGATCTCATACTAACCAGTTAAGTTAACCTCCCAAGTCTTAGATAACATTTTAGATAATATCATGTAATTTGGTGATGAGCTCTGGGAATGTAATTGGGGGAGCGGGGGGGGGGGAAGCCTTCAAACTAACGATTTAGCTAGGGCTAGTAGTAATTGCAATTACAGACTTTTAGGCTGAGCTATGTGAATCCTCTCAGAAAGGTCCAGGGCAGAGCTGGGAGTCTGCTTCCAGCTTCCAGCCACACATGTGCCTAAGCAGGCAGAAATCAGGAGCTGTTTCCTGCCTCTGTTCTTCTGCAGGCGGTGACAAGAGCTGCCCTGAAGGCTGGTGACCATATCAGCCTGCAGACAGTGGAAACTGGCTTGTGCCCACTTGCATGCAGGCAGTGCTATGGATACCAAGGTGTTTGGCTACAGCTCTGGATATAACGGGAAAGAGGGACAGACAGAGGCATGCTTTCTCTGGTGGGCACAGTGCTGAATGGAGCTGGGACCTGAAACAATTCTCAGTGCCATGGAAACTGGTGAATGAGCAAATTGTCCTTTGGGAATGACTGGGCTGGGCTGCATGGCCTAAGGAGGTTGGCCTGAGGTAGAATTACTTCTCATTTCTTTTCTGCAACATCTACAATCAGTGACATCCAGAGATCTGGAGGCAGGTAAAGCCAAACCCCACTAGCTTTACTTTTAGCCAAAAGACATGTAGATGTAGCACTTAGGGGCATGGTTTAAGTGTTGGACTTCACAGTGTTAGGTTTACGGTTGGACTCGATGATCTTAAACAGCTTTTCCAACCTAGATGATTCTATGATTCTACTATTTTATCAGGCTGGGGACATAGTGATTCTTTTTTTTTTCTGCAAAAAGAAAAATGGAAAGAAAACAGGTGACTTTAGTCCATCATGAAGATCATCACTTAAAGAATTTGACTGGCAGACATTATCTTGAGAACAGTTTTACCTTGATAATGATAAAACCTCTATAGGATCTTTGTTCCTTTGTGTTAGAAGGAGGAAGGGAGAGACAGAGGGAGAAAGCCATGTTGGCAATTCTGCAAGCAAATGTAGAGTATGAAGCAGAAAATATTTGGCTGCAAAAACTGTTGCAAAGCACACCATGGCACTCCATATCATACGTGCAGATTTGCTGTTGATGTATTTACAGAAGGTGATGACACTTGCTCTTTGAATGGAAACCAGATATTTTTCAGACTGGTGAAAGAATAAGGAAAGCCTGAGAAAAGGCATGAATACCAGTAGCTGCGAATGCCATGTTTTAGATGATATTTAATTTTTTTTTTTTTCCCATTTGCTGTGTTCACAGGGCTCGAGACATTTGAGTTAAGCCATGACAGATTGTGCTGCATTTTTTTAATTGTCTCTTTCTGGCATAAGTAGTGTCGGTGGTCTACAATGTAAGGCACATAGACTCTCATACAGAGCCTCTAATTCCAGCTTACCCTGTTACCCCCACTTACAGCTCACATGGGCAGTTTTATTGGTTTTAGCTAAACGTGGTTGATGGCCAGCATAGACTGCAGCCCATTCACTCCCTAGTGTCCTTCTTTTTTTCAGGGCAGGACAGAAAATAGCTTGCAGAATGCTTCCCAACTGATCTTTTAAATCAGCTGTTTCCAGCTCTTGCAGTTGTTTCAACTTTTGGTCTCAACCCCCAGTATCTCTTTAGGACCCTTTCTTCACTGTTGGGCTTCGGTTAGGGTTGCTACCTTTCATTAGAGAACCTCATCAGTTGTCTGCAAAACAGAGGTTTTTTCAGTGGGTAATTCTGCCATGTCAAGTTTATCCCCCCCTTCTGCAACCAGGACTGGGTTCAGATGAGCTTTGCTAATGATGCAAGTTAAATATTACTTCTTTTTATTTCATTGTCTTCAGTAAATTGTTACTCTGTTGCCTTGTCAGGCAAATTTGGTAAAATGAGTCCTTAAAACAGTTTTCACCGTATGCCTTCTTTTAAATGTAGAAGCTTTTGCCTGTGAGGGTAATAAACCCAAATTAATCATTAAGTAAACAAATTTAGTTCATACTTTACAGCCTTCCCGCTGGTAATGCAGATACAATTCTGGCATGTGAACCCACATGTGTTGGATCCAGGCTATTTCTGTTTGAAAATGGCAAGTCTTGTCAACCAGCTCAATTCTCTGAAACATGTAAGCAGTTGTCCCAGGCTGGGAGCTCACAACCTATAGCCAGAAATCCAAGTTAATTTTGGCTCCTCAAGGGCAGACAGAAGAATAGAATGAGACATTTCTAATCGTAAAATGTTTATGCATGACCACAATCTGACTTCTGCATTTGCCAAATGTTTCCTATGCAGCAACATTTCATTTTTGGGTAACATTTTAGTTCAGTTAACTGTGCTGATCAGTATCTCAGCTCTCTTATTTCATGTAATAAAACTTAGCACAAGTAACAGCTACTTAAAAGGGGGAAAGGAAGGAGAATAACTTCTGCTCACATGAATTGGATAATTATCTCTTTAACAAAAAGCGGAATTTAGTGTTCAGTGTTACAAATATGGTAACAATTATTTATAAACATGAAACTGATTTGAAATGCTTACTGAGTGGTAGACGGCTTCATATTCATTGCCATTATTGTGTTGTCGTGCCCATGAATCAAAGCAGACTTTCAGTGCTGTCTTTTCTGCCTGGTTCATTATCTACAGACTGTGGCATATCAAGAGAATGTGCTTACTTTCATGTAAAGTATAAAGAAATCAAACTTCAAGCTGTTTCCATTTTGAGGATTTAAAAACAGGACCCAATTCTTAATTTTTCTCTATTTTTTTGCAATGGATTTTACAGCATTTAGTAAGGATTTCTGATAAGCAGCATTGCCACTGATATTGCCAGAAACAGCTGATGTAAAGTATCACTAAATTCTTCATTAGATTAACTTTAGATTATTTCTGGGTAAGAAATGTGTTTATGGGAGGACCTGCTTCCCATGAAAGTTGGTGCTTGTCAGGGAATATGTTGGTGTCTGGACACGATCAGGTTTTTCTGCACGGAGGCTGTGGTGGTGTGCCACCAAGGAAAGAGTTAATCCTCGGCTGAAATAGAGCATATGCTTTCTTTAATAGAGATAAAGGTTTATATTGGTGGTGCCTACTGCATTCCCTGACTACCATGGCAGAAATCTCCTCAAAGAATCCCAGCAAGTTAGCGAGCCATGAACCCCGATCTCCCTCCTCTATCTACTCTTATACTGTCAATCCTTAATCAAGCTGTGCTTCTTCAAGTGTTTTCCCATTTGATATTCTAGGAGTTTCTCCCCACTTTATATCAAGCTAACTGGTCTATGGTTTCCTGTTATGTCTCCAGGCACTTTTAAAATAACTTTGTTATGTTAGCCACTTTCCAGTCCCCAGGGGTCTCTTCTAAACTAAATGAACTTGTGAATGTGCCTGCTAATTCCTTAGTTTCTCTCCCCACTTCCTTAGCACATTTGGATATTTGTCTGGCCATGGTTTTTAAGACTGTCTAACCATTTTAATAATAGTACTAGCGTTACAGACTTAAAGAAAAAAAAAATCTTCCTCCTAGGAAAGCAAACTCCTGACCTCTTCATAGAAAAGGCAAGCACATGCTTCACTTTTATTTTGTTTATACCTCATACTATTAAAAAGGATTTGCACTTCCATACCATCAGTCCTTGCTCCCTGCACAGTAAATCTGCTGTGTGCGAGGAAGAACTAGCTATAATAGGGTAACTTCCACAGCTTTCACTGTACCTCGTGGTGGTCAAATTTTGTTTTCCTCATTGTGAATGAGAAATGCCGTGGGGCAGGGGTGATCAGTGACATCCTCAGCCACCCCAGCCACATCCCAGCTGCAGAGCCCCTAGGCAGCCGCTTGACAGTGCCGGTCTCACCAAGGCTCACCCCTCCCCAGGGCGGGCAAGGCAGCCCGGGCCCCACTTGGCGATGAGCCCAGCTCCTTATGGGCAATCTGGCTGATGGGCACACCATGGGCTGGCCTCTCTAATCCATTGACCCAGGCTTTTTTCTTCTATTTTTTTTTTTTTATTTAAGTTCATGAATATTTTCCATTGGGTTTTCTGTTGTCACTCAATTCTTATTTAGATGTTCTGTCTCTTTATGAACACTTTTTTCCTCTTTGTGTTCAGTGAAGAGTACATTTTGACCAATGTAAATGTCAAAATTATAGTGTAAAAATCAAAGTTATGGTTGCCTGTGAGAAGTGTATTGGCATAAGTTGCTGTCACAGGTTCTTGCGACAAACAGCTGGGCTTTTTTTGGATTAAAATGTGGGGGAAGCAACATGTTAGTGAGAAACAACATAACTGGTGAGAAGGAGTAAATACAATCTGTCTGTAATTCAGGAGAAATCTGTTTTCTTTTACTGAATACCATTTAGATGTAAGGGAAAAATATATGTTCTTGTGTGGCTATGGTCAAGATATTCTTAACTATGGTTTGTTTTCTATGAGCTATTTCTTGTCCCCATTAAAGGCTATTAATTCTTAAGTGTTCTTTTTGCTGACACTTGTATGATTATACTTTTGTAACATGATGACACTCATTCTTGCAAGAACATATTCAATGTCTGTGCTCATCAAAGAGATGAGGGAACATATCTACATTTTCTTACTTAATTTGAGGAGGATGTTAAAATGGAAAGAAGAGACAAATACCAGAAAGACAAGGAAATAATAAAATAGCATCTACAGAAAATCAAACCATGCCCTGTAAATACCAAAATGAGTTTCAGCTTGGAAGTATGCAAGCAATATGTTTGCATAAAGTAGTTTGAAAAGGAGAAACTTTCCTGAAATGCTGAAGGGGGGTTGGGACAGACAAAAAAAGGAGTGCAATAATGAACACAAGATCTTGTGTGTGTGTGTATTCAGCGGGCACCAGGAACAGAAAGAGTACTTTGAGTTTTGGTCAGCGTATCTAAAAACACTCTATCACAGAAGGAGCAAGTCAGTCATTCCTGCCTGTGGTGCAACTACACGTGGAATGGTGGTCTAGGCTCTGAAAAATTGCAATGTATGAAAAATACTGAAAGATTAGTAATGGTGTATGCCCCTCATCTTATACCTTCCTATGCAAGTGAAGATTTCTGGGAGCATCTAAGAACTGAACCTGAACTGCTTAGCACCATCTGGGCCCTGAAAAACTTATGAGTGTTTTAAATTGAATTATATTGTTAAACAGTGTGAAGATCTTTGACGTGAATGGGACTGAGTACATTGTAAATGGGCCACAAGTGTCTTATTCTGCACATTTTTAAATGAGAATCTTGCCCCTTACACACCATTTCCAGGGACAAGCCAGTAAGGTAACAGGACAACCAGTCCCAAAGTCCTGCCTCATCATGGATTGCTGGCTGCCTCCTGAAACCCCTGCTCCAGCTCTCTGCTCTGTGCTGGGGGCCCCTGCAACTGCCAGCTCTCCTCCACCTGCTGCTGCAGGCAGGGCCTGGGGTACCTTTTTGGGGTACCTGATTGCAGGACACTTTGTCCCTCACTCACCTTCACCCTGTCCTGAGCTGTCCCTCGCTACCGTGTGACACACGAGTGTCACGGTGATCGTAGGCAAGAGCGCTCAGCCTTTGTGCAGGCAGGGTGCCTCTCAGCCCTGGCAGCCGGCCCAGCCTGGGCTCCAGCTGGGTCAATTTTATAATTTCTTTGACTGTCCATGCATTACTCAACTGTCCTTTGCAGCAGGGATACGGCCCCTGAGCTGCCAAGTGAAAAGCCCTGACAGCCCCATTTAAGCACACTTTACAGGATTTCAGGCAAAGGGAGATTGAGTCCTGGTTGCTGTAAATTACAAGATAAGAATTTTTGAGTAACTGCAAATGTATCACCACAACCCATGAGAACACAATTTATCACTTTACCAAAACAAGCAGGGAATTGGCCTTGAACTTTGAAAGGTAAATGACACTTAAAAAATAAACCAATTACGTTGTTTCACATCAGTGCAGAATGGACCCTCTTTATTTTACTACTTACAATAGTATTTTTTCTTTACTTCTTACGTTCCTTGATTTCCCAGCTTAGGGTTTCTTTTGGCTTTTCTGATTAAAAAAAAAAAATACATCAGGTGTGTAGGCCTGGAGATGCTGCAGCACTCTCCCTGTAATAGGTGGCCATTTGAACTTAAAATGAAACTTAGTGCCTCAGCTAATGGCCTTGGATCAGTTTATGAAGTGAAGAACTTTGCCAGGGATGAAGAACCAGTGCATTGACCAGATAAAATGCTATTTAATTCTTGATATTTTTTTTCATTTCTGCTTGTCTTCTCCTTTTGATGAGTTTCCTAGCCTTTGCCAGCTTGCCTAGTAAGCAGCCAAACACCACAACAAAAGGATCGTCTTGTGATGAAGGTTTAGAAGAGAGAAATGCATAGAGTTTATCTGAGCGGGGAATAAGAGGCATAAATCAGTATCTACTCAATCTGAAGCTAAATTTAAAATATGAACATTTAAAATGCTATTTGAGGCAATAAAATGAAGAGGGGAAAGGAGTAACTGAGGTTGATAATTAGGGAAGACTTGCCAATTGGGACCACGAGTCGTTTTAAGCAGAAATATTTCATGCTTGATTTGTGTCCAGATGTACTACGATTCTGGAAAGTTTGTACAAGGCTGACTTATCCAGGGTGGAAATGGGACAAAGAAAAGAGTGTGTGTGGAGGCAGGAGGTTGAGCGAAGAGTGGGCTTAAGTGTACGGATGTGTGAAAATCTGGGGAAGAAGGAAGAAAGAGAAGGCAATTTGAATCTCCTGGAGCTGTTGAACTGAGGTTTAGAAGTATCTGCAACGTGTAGATGGAGTTGTGAATCTTAATTGGAAGAGGTGAAAGAAATTACTGGTTCTTCCCTGCAATTTAGTGTCCCTCAACTTGGGTACTGCATTGCATGAATGCTACTAATTCCTTTAGCATGAGGTTAGCTAATTCAGTTTATATCGTGGCCTTCAGCTAAGATACTTATGTGCCATTTATAATATTGCAAAGGTTGGGGCTCTCAGGAGCATCTTGGAAATGCATAGACTGTGTGAAGTTACACACTTAAGTCTCTAAAATACGGAGACGTTAGTGCAACGCCATCTTCCATTCATTTATTTTAGTTTTGAAAGATTGGTAGCACAGCTTTAATGTTGCTGAAGAGCACACGGTATTCATAGGATTTCAACAGCAACGTGGTTTTTCTCATTTAAGCAAAATACTGCATTGGGGCGAGTACAAATAAAAGCAAAGTACAAGTTATAAACTGTCTTGCAACTGAAGTGCACCCAGTTTCACTGATCTTGAAAGTAAACATGACCTATGGATTGTTTTAAATTACTTAATCTGCACATGTTTTTCCTATAATTTTGTCTGTTAAGATTTTGCCACTTATGTACTGTTTGTTTGAGGGGTTTTTAGCTATGTATATTTTCAACTTTGTTCTCAACACTAAACTATAGATGTGTGCCCATTTTATTTGGTTTAATTTCTTAAACTAACTCCAGAATGGCTTTTGAAACCTGTTGACTCTGTCCCAGCTCCAGGAAAATGAATGCTTGCTTTGTCATCCCACTGTTGTGCTGATTGGAGAAGTAATTGAAACCTCTCCTGGGCCCTGGAGCAGCCCTTTTACATACCTCCCTTATCTGGGTAAACATTTCCTGATCTGCTTGCTTCTCCATCCCCTGGGGTCAATAACAGTTTCTTATGATCTCTTTATTTTAAAATGGCCTGCTCCCTTTCTCCCTTCCAAAATTGTGAGTAGAATTAATGAATATTTTCTTTACTGTTCATTTTTCACTCCCTTCCTTTTCCTTACATTGTACCCTGCTCTCCCACTCATAGCAACACTTGTGGGTTTGTGGGGTTTTTCTGTTGGATAGCCCCTACCTTTAATTTGCGTAACCTGCAAATATTCCTTTTACTCTCATAATGAATTTTTAATTGCTGGTTTTGTGATTTTTTTTTTTTTTCTTTTTTCCTCCTTTGAACATTTCAGTGAATTAATGTAAAGAAAAAGGAGATATTCACAGAAACCATCAATTTGTTCTCGATAGGCTTTTGGAATGGATTGCGACTTAGGTCCTTCCATGCTAAGGATGGGCAGGTGCCATGTGACTTTGGCTTTTGAATATTGAATTCAGGTACATGGTTGCTTATGAGCAAGGTATAGGTAACAGTATGACAGCAGCGATGAATAAAACTGTTACTGTACTGAGCTGTGGGCAAAAATTCTGAATTGACAAAGATAAATATTTTGACAAAGATAAATTTATGAGTTCTGGGCTCAGCCTGTGGTTTGTTTGGGATTTGTCATTCTTGAATGTATCATCAATTTAAGTTTGGATGGTTTGCATGGCTCTGAGCAGAGGGCTTCTCTGCTTGCACGCAGCTCCACACCTCCAGCTCCCAGGGGTGAAAATCGCATGGCTTTCGGTGAGCTTGGCTGGTTTGCCACTCCTTGTCCTCTCCTCCTGGCTTGCTTTCATTTGTGGGTGTAACTTGGGGTGCTGAGGAGATGTAGGAGAGCATGAAATCTCATGGCCAACCTCCCACTTCATCTGGTCTTGGCAACAACAGGGGCACGCTGGTAGTTCTGCCTTCCAGCCTCAGCCCTGTGGAGGCAGCTGCAGGAAGGGCACCAGGGAAGGGTGACTCCTGGCTGCTGCTGCTGGCCTCGTGCTTTTCAGTATTCAGGCTATTAATGCGCTAGATTAAAATAGATCAGACTTTGCCTGGTTTATTGGGGCTGTAAGGATTATTTGTAAATCATGTTAATGGTTAAAACGACAATATAGTTCTCCAGAATTTTCTATTGGAATCTGTAGCAAGGCCGTGTGTTACTAATAATTTTATGAACCTCAGATGCTTTCTCCAAGAATAAAATGGACAAGTCATTTACATATATTGATCAGGTTACATTTTATCTAAAACATCAAAGCATTTATGATCCTCATTTAGTTAATTATAGATTTTATTAAAACAGTTAGAAAGACATTAAAGTATATTCTGAACTTCTTATGGACATTGAGTTTTAAGGCAGTAGAGTTGATGGCTTTTGCAGCTTTCCAGTCTTAAAGTAGCACGTTGAACTGAAAGATGAACTGGGATGGGACAGTGCCTTGAGCTGACTTCCATTGACATTCACTGCTGTGTTACATGGATGTAAAATGCTACCAGACCCGACCATGGGCTTTACACCTGCCTTGTACTGCTGTGAATAACCACAAAAGCTATGGAGGGGCTGAGAATCAGGCTCCAAGAGCCTCAGCCTGCAGAGGTTATTTTCAGATGCCTAGTACAGATTGCATTAACCTCCTCAGGAGTTTTGTTTGTAACCAACTACATAGTTACTTCTACTAGTCCTTTGTATATATAGATCATTTTTCTTGGCTGCACCATTTAATTGCGAGTTCAGTTGACAGCAGGAATACTGAATCATAGACATCAGGCATCTTATTTTCAAAATTTTTGTGCAGGTAGGAAATAAGGCTGGGGTGTGACGAGCACTAGAAGAGATTCTCTCGCCAGCCATGAGCTTTGAATGTATGTTTATGTCCACGTGTGGTGCTGGTGTGGTGTTTTGGTGGGGTGTTCTCTATACCCAATTCTTTAAAAATCTGTTAGGGCTGTTGCTGGTGGGAGAGGCACTGTGTTAAGTTTTGCTCCAAATTCATAGTGAGCAGTGAAAGACTGCATTTCTGTTCGAGAAAGATTATGGGAAGCTGTCTGGGTTATAAAGTCCTAAGACAATCCTAATGGCTCAACCATACAGTGCTGAGACTGCCTGCTTCAGGGCAGGAGGGGAAGGGAAAGGGGTGAACTGTGGGGCATTCAGGCCCTAAATGATACCTAATAGCTTTCACTCCCAAAGCGGTCAGATTCATTCTTAAATTGTTTTATTTTGTAAAATTTACCCTTATTTCACCATAATAAAACTGAGAGTTCTTTCACCATAAACTGCTTAAATCTGTGGACTCTACATTTTATTGTCAAGTGAGTTATTTCTTCACCTGCCGTTCAGTTTTGCATCAAACATAGAATAACTAGGAGAAAATGTTGTGAATATAAAGCTGAAATTCTGATTTATTCAGTCATTAACAAAAAAAGCCCCATGCCATTTCAATGATAATAGAATGAAAATCCAACTGCTGTTTTCTTTCTCAAACTTGTTTTCCATAGAGATTGCTGCTCTTAGGCAAACACCTATTTAAACCTTTGAAATGTATAATCTTAACTTCATACAGCCTAGTAGCCTAGATTTGTTAATGTTTCATCCCTACTTGCAACAGTATTACAATTTAAGTTTCAGTAATATAAAAAGCATTTGTGGAGCAAACACTAGGAAAATATCTTTCTGGGAATGATGTTACAGGTATGAAATAAGGTTTAGTGTTTTTTTTATCATCATCATCAAAGCTTTTCTTTTCTGCTGCTTTTTAGGCTGTTAATAAAAGTACTGGATATAAATCTTATGAGATATAGCAGTAGGTGGTCAAAAATCATTCCAATGTGTTGCTTCTACATGCAATTAAGAAAAAAGGAAATCAAACATTCAAGCTGCAGCCATGGACTAGTTAACCTTGAGAAAGAGCTCCGATTATTGAAAGCAAAACCAATCAACACTTTAAGCTTAGTGAAATAATGAATGCTGATATACCTGTGAAATATCACTAGTCCAAGAACTATACATGGGGTTGCGACTTGAGGACAGCCTGGATAGGATTGACCTGGATACAGGGTGGCGTGCAAAAGCTCATTTTCTCTTTTTCCTGTTTTATAGGACAAGCCTGCAATGTGTGTCTACTTGGTTGTGTTTTCCCCCAAGATTTCTCTTAGACCTGGTGGTTTTACTGAAGCTTTTATGCATTTAATTAGGCTAGTATGTTCCAACAGTGGCTCATAAAGTGTCAGAAGACATGGAGAAAACTTCCCCCACAGATTCTAGAGCAAATGTGCAAGCACTTTTCTAGGGTACTAGAGTGGGCTGTTGCTGTGGTGTCACTTGAAGGTGGAGGACAGACAGGCCACTCCACAAATGGCTCCTTCCTTCGGTGTGTCTGGGTAATGCCTGCTGCTTTCCCTCCTGCCGTGGGCTGCCACAGTGTGACTCTCACCAGCAGCTGAGTCGTTTGCTCCAGGAGAAGCAGGTTGTTGGAAAATTCCATTTTCTGTATGCTGAGATCTTTCAGGTCTCCTGTTTTATGCAGGTCTCTTGCTCACCCCTTAGCAAGCAGCACCCCAATGTCTCCCCCACCATGGTAGCCCTGTGCACAACATACAGTTGACCAGCCTGCCAACTAGCTACATCTGGCATGATGTGTTGCTGAACAGGAGAGAGCCACCAGGCTACACAGGAGCTGGCGAGGGCTGAGATACCTCCTCAGCTGGCAAAGACCCCCTCCTGAGCCATGATTCACAGGCCACAACTTGTGAGCCCTTCAGAAGGGCATCTTGATGCTAAAGAGAGGACCACTTGCTTGCGAAGATTGAAGCAAGTGAGAAGGCACTCAGCATCGTGAGCCACAGTTGACATTTTAGGTAACTATGCATCCTCTTTAGGATGGAGTGACTATAACTGTCTACTAAAAAAAAAAAAAATCCAACTCTTATGTAGGCAGGCTTAGCCACAGGTGGGGTTTATTTTATTTGGGTTTTTTATGGCTGTTTGCACTATGATGTTTTTACACTAGCAGTATATTATTATAAAAGTCCCATATTCTGAATAAACCTTGGCCTAAAATAACACTAGAATTTTGATTTATTTCTCTCTGATTCTTTTTCAAGTGCTGTAAATCATATTTTGGTGTTCATTTACCTTTGCATTCTTTTTTGAGCCACTGGCACTGAAGCTGACGGATGGGAATCAAATGAAGTGTGCTAAGTGTTGCTGCTGTAGGCTTTCATCTCCCTACATTTTGTGGTATGATTTATCCTGGTAATACATCATGTACCTCATTTTCTTTTGCTTATTTTATTTAGTGTTGTCACAAATAATATCATTTGACCATCTACCATGAGCTCTAAGCAGTTGTAAATTAATGAAATAAACTGAATCTATGGAACTCATCTGTCCCAAATTTGATTAGAGACACCAGTGTTGTACCAAGCCATTTACTACAGATGAACCTCATTTATTAAGGACACAGTTTTGCAGGGTCTTAGCTAACTATGGTAAATTGTTATGCATAGTATTTGCAATGACTTTAATGAAACAGTTAAAAGTGACTTTTTTTTAGATCTCAATCATGATTGGTGTTTCACATTTCTAAAACTGGTGTTTTTAGTTACTGTTTCTTTTTTTCTGAGTCACTGGCATAGGTCTGCGTAAGTGCCTCTCCTCCCTCTCTCCCCAAAACGGGGTGCCTTGTGAGCAGGAGGTGTTGAAAGATAATCTTAAACTGGCTTAATAACTAGGATTCAGTGTCCCCCATCATGGGTTTGGAGATTGCTTGAGTTTTTATTTGTTACTAACTGTAGTGCACAAGGATTTCAATTATTCTTTTTTCCCCCTCTTGGTACGGCACCTGCATTAGTGTAACACGAAAATACAATATTGAAGTGCAATTTGTGTGCAAGATGCAATTATTCTGGGGTAGTGGGGGGAATTCTTACTTGTAGAGTTAGTGAGAAGACAGCAAAAACTGCCATTCATGTGGAGTGTAGTTTGAAAAACTGGTGCACTCAGATAAAGACAGTTAATAGGGTAGTATGGTGTTTTAATGGTACATAAAGCATCTGATACATATTGAGACTTATGTCCTGGCAGTAAAAGCTGAACAAAGGTTAAAAATTACTCAGAGAAAGTCTGAAATGTGTATGCCGGGAAGTAGCTGAGTTAGATATAAAACACCCAAGTGTTCTAGACTAGCAATCATGTTTAAGAAGAGTAGTTGAAAGAATATATTGCTGGAACACACAGGACCAAACAGGGAAAGGTTGGGGAAACAATGGTAACTGAGAGGAAGAAAAGAAGGTAGATTGAGAGAGGAGATTAGGTAGGTAGAAATAGTGTTCCTTGGAAATATGAGTTGTATGAACACAAGAAGAATTAACAACACCTAAACCAACCTCTTTTTTGTGGTCTGGGTTGGCAAAGGATGGTGATGATGATCCAGTATTCTGTATCAGTGGTTCATAATCCCAATTCATTATTTCATCATGATCAGACTGCTAGGGTCATGGTCATGTGTGATGGGAATCATTGTATCAAAGGCAAAATGAAAATATAATCCTTTAGCTGAACAAATATATCATCTATGTCTAAACCAACTCTGCTCCCCCCCATGAGTGTGTTGGTTTTTTTTTCTTTCTATTAAATTCTCAGCTTAAACCATTTTGGAGTAGATTTCTACACTTGCTCTGTGTAGGTTGGATGTGTTCTCCAAATACACTGTCTTGCTGTAGTTGTAATGTTTTTTCTCCTATCTAAATGTGTGTTAAATGAACTGGAGAGAACATTGGTACATGTAGGTTGTAAATAGCACATGCAAATAAAACTGCATTCAGTACAGTTGCCTAATGGAATATTAAGAGGAATTATATGTGCAACTCATTTTAATAATGTTTTATCTAAAAAAAAAAAGCTTGAAAATTTCGAACGCAGAAACTCTAATTTTGGCTTGCAAAAGAAAAGAAAAAGTGTTCTTTATTTCTTGAACTAATTTAATGTTACATTCTTCAATTCAAGAGCAAAACCAAAATTGTTTTTCTCGTAGCTGGGTAGGATCAAGATTATCCTAAGCAAACTGATTTTTTCTTGTTTTGCATTTCACCGCAAAAGGTTTGAGAATAAAAAGTAACTAAAAAATGTATGAATGTCATAGCAAGCGGAGTAGAGACACTTGCTCTTTGACAGAGCACTAACAGCTCTGCTGTATGGACGACGTACATGAAGTTTTTAACTTTCAGTGCATTAACAGCTAAGGACTAAAAGACAGAAAGTGACGCTAAACTATAATTCAGGAAAAGTCTCTTGGCAAATTTGAAATCCCACTGATGATGGTTCACAGTGACTCATGACTTTTGGATTGCTGTTCAGTGGAATTCCTGCTCACAGGTGTACCTGGCCTGATATGTATGTATGTGTACATTGACATGTTTGTGTGTGTATGTATATCTGTATATATACACACACAGAAAGACCACGTAACTGGAGATTGTGTATGCATTTATAGATAGATCTAGAAAGCATCATTATGCTGTAAATCGGAATGTCATAAAATATCTCAACCTGAACAGTTGGTTCCATGGTTTTGAGCTCAGTACTGGTACATCCCCAGACACAAGCTCTTCCCCAAAGACCTCATGCTTTGGTTTGATGAGACGGAATGACAGATTGAAGTTAAATAACTAGAAGGAAAGGGCTGGCTGTTTTCCCCTGTGTAAGACCAAAAGAAGGAGTTATGATGAGGTGACGTTGGGCATGATGAGTTCTCTCTCACAAGACAAGTTTTAGCCCTCAACAAGGGTTTCTCTTTTATGAAGAGCAAGTCCAGCCCCACAATCCATTATGGTAAATTTAGGTCTTTGATTGCTGTATAAGGGTCTGGAGCAATATCACCAGGCTGATCTCAAGATAATCAGCAAAACAGAAATGGCTTTAGCAGATTTTACTGGGTTTATGCAATCTGTATGTTTATAAGAGGCAATATTTTCCTCTGTGATATATTTTTCCCAGCACATCTATATTGAATCACACTGTTTACACAATTTATTAAAAAAAAAAAAAAGAATAATTTAGTTTCAGGGTCTGAGATTTAAATTTTCTGTCAGCCACTTGCCATACTTCTGTATAAAGTACAAGAAAAAAAATCTAAATTTAACATGTAAACCTAGCTAATGAACCTTACTTGAAAAATTTAATGCCACCTCCTACCAAATATACAGCATCTGAAAGCATTGAATCCCATAAAACACCTTGCTGAAAATAGAGAATTATAATGCATACTCAGCAGGCTAGCACTAAAGCATGATTTTCTTTACCATATAAGCACTGAAGTCTTTTGCATAACACCCCAGAGACAACTCTAATACAATCTCTGCCACCTATGGTTCACATCAAGATGGAGGTCAAGGTGTAGAACCATTTAACTTAAATCCCTATTCCAGGTTATTAGCTAGGGAGAGAAAAGGAGGAAATGTGCAATGGAGATGTGTTCTACATGACCAGCATAAAATAGCTTTTTAGTATAAGTGGCGATAGGTAAAACAGAAAATGACAGCACCTTACAACCCATTGGCATGTGTTACCAGAGCTTTAGCTCTTCTTATAGCCTGGATGAAATCACATAATTTAAGGAGGAAAAAAAATTTAGAGGTATTGCAAAAGATGATGCATGTGTAAAGATAGTCTACTTGTAACTACAGATAAGGGTCTGTTAAAGTTTTTTACATTAAACTTCTAATTTCATAGGTTTTATTATGTAAATATTAAATTCATGTCTGACAGTTTAGTATAGTGTAGAGGTGCAATACCTGTCCCCTAAATTGCTTACATTTTATTACTTGCTATTTTGTTACTGTCGTGTATAACTTTACTTCTCTCTATAACTAATAATAAGTACAAAACTAAAAGGGTAGCATAGATAATGGAGCATGATAGAGTAGTGAAGGGAAAGAGGAGCAATTATCCTTTTCTTGAACACTTGCAAATCAAGCAGTTGTACGATACGTATTCTGAATTAACAAAACAAGTAATTTACTTGCAGAGGTGAAGCATCAAAAATTTCATCACCCTCCCTGCCTCCACCCATATGACCTTCCCCAGCAAATTATAATGAGTGAAAACAGAACTTTTAAATGGAAGTCTGTATGTGACCATAATGATAGTGCGGGCTACCGTGAAAGCTAGAATAATGCTTCCGATTTAGCTATGCTGCTGTATAGCGCTAAGGCGTTGGACATAAATGGCCCAGCTGCAACTTAAGTACCACCGCTAGGCAATTTCCATTTCAAAACTAGCATATTCTTGAAAAGTTCAGTGCCTCTAAAGAATCAGTTTAAAAGATCTTGTATCCATCAGACTTGTTGTACATTTGCCTTCAGTGAAATGCTTGATTAGTAGCACATTCTCTTATATGTGGCTATGATGTTATACTTGAGTTCTTTCAGTGGCAGGCTCACTTATGAAACAGGGTTTCCAGTGTAACACCTGGACAGTAAGTGTTGAGAGACATCTATGTCTGAAGGCAGAAGTCAGCTGCTAATTTGGAGAAACTCTTACGTTTTGTATGAGAAAGTTTTCCCAGAATTTCTTCCTGTTTCCTCAAAGCATATAGTATTGGCATAGAGGAATCCAGGCCACTGGGGCTCTCCTCTTCAGACATAACAAGAAAGCTCCTAAAACCTAAGGATGAAACTCCATTTCCTTGCGGAAGAGTGGAGTAACTTGCCTTCCTGGAAGGCTAGGGGATGCACCTGGTGCGTGTGCAATGAGCAGTGCCTAGGCAAGGACAGGCTTAGGCAGAAGCTCTGCAGTGAGAATCAAAGTGATTGGCAGGTTCATCTGATTTTTATTTGAAACGTGAGCACTTTTCTAGGTCTATGGAAGTGTCATAAGCTATAGGGTTATAAGCAATGTACTGCAGTTTCTTACTTCTCTCAATAAACATTTTGATGCCAAAGATGTTCCCCTTGTTCTCCATGCATGAGAGCCTTCCAGGTACTTGCCACTGCATCATTTGCTGAAAGGAAAAGGAATGAGAATAGGCGATTTGGGATGGAAAGCCCATCTGGGGTAAAGGAGGACACCCGAAGAGATGGGTTTGCTATAGCCCCTGGTGGGTACAGGATGGGGCTGATGCTGTCGTTACTTCAGGCTTACGAATATTACTGCTTCCCACAGTGGCGCAGCAGCAGGGCTCTGGCACGGACAAAATAGGAGAACTATTGCTGGCTTGCTGTCCTGATAACCTCCTACCCTAGAAATCTGCTGTTTTGTTTGCAAGATGGACTGTTTTGCCCCATTAATGGAATGCTCCCATCCACCAAATTGCACTAGGAATAATCAATCCTGTATGACTTAAAACTGTGTGTCCCTTTATGCAGCCTGCTTCTCGTCTCTCTCTGTCTTTCAGTCCAGGTCTAACAGATGAGTTGGTCTGTGTCCATCGCTGCACACTCTTCCATGGCAGCTCCAGTGTAAGCTGCTGGTAACAGCTGATGGGATGAAACCACGACGCCAATGCGTACAGAGCACTAGGCCTTTCTCTGGCCATCTGTGCCAATGTGAATATTACTGTATTGATCTGTCTTTTGAGTGGTACGAAAACTTGTCATTCTGGGCTAGAATTATTGCTGGGCCAAGAACAGGGAGGGGTTCATAGCATTAGTCTCAGCCAGGGTGACAGCAATTTTTCACTTTTACTGGACTGATAAAATTTAGTCAAAATTGGCAAGTTTGCTCAGTTAAATGACTGAAATAAAAAAACAACCTGCACCCCAGACCATCAAGGACTTATGCATGTATTTGCATACAGTTGTTTTCAGGGAAATGAATGGGTTTTCTTACAGTGCAGAAAGCCAAGCACTCGTCTGTCTTTGCAGAATCTGGGCTTTAGTGTCTTTCCACTCCTGAGACGTAATTACAACCTTGCACTGCAGTCACTGTTGAAAGCTCACTTACTGAAATCAAACTAAATGAAGACATGCTGCTAGTGCCTAAAGGAGCCCAGTTGTCTAGTTAGAGATGCTTTTGTCTGTTTTAGGCAGCAACAACCATAGGTAAGAACTGTGCACACCACTGACTTCCCTGCTCTATAATTTTGTAAGCAGATGTGCAAAGAAATGGATTGTTTGCAGTCTTACGCTGGACACTACAGGGGTCACTGCACTTTACCTGTTCAAGCTATACATATATCTATCTATATATATGAGGCATATTTCATAGCTTGCATGCAAAAATTGACAAAAATCCAATTCAATGGCTGAAAAAGTTAATTTGCTAGGAATTCTTTTTTTAATAGCCGTGATTTACTGAACATGATGGGTTTCCTTTAAAATATTTTGAATGATGATCAGTTGCCTTGATCATATCATGACTCATGATTGATATTCTGATATGATCTGTCAGTGTTATAAATTTGCTGATTATATCACTGTTTCGCTTACTAAATGTTAACCTCCTTCTATTTGTTTGTCTTGCTTAAAAATAAGTGTGGAGAAATATCATAAAAGATTTTTTTTTTTTTGTTCAGATCTTTGTTTTGATTCTGCCTTCAGTCTCTGACAGAATTGTGCCTGCATCTGTAGCATGCCAGGTAGATACTATCTCAAAGATCCAAAGGAATACGGAGTTTGTTTAAATTTGAAGAAGGTAGCTTTCCAAAAGACATGGTACTTGCTGCACATAGAAGAGTATTTTCAGTTGGGAAAAGAGTGAACCACTCCCATCATACAGTCAACAGATGACTGCAAACTTAGAAAACAATAGAAGTGTACAGGAGAGGTAAAAATGAATGAGCTGCATCCCATCTGTTTGTCCTTTTGCTACATGTGGTAATGGTCACTTATCTGACTACCTGTGGATATGAAAATGCATTTGAAATGATGAACTCCTCTCTGTTCCATGGTAATGACAACAACCCGTGACATTTCTAACCTTACCAGCAGGTTAGAAACTATTTGTGTTCTCTTCCATTAAGAATTTTACCCCTTCTGACACATCTATTTAGTTCTGTTTGAAAGAGAAAATCACATTAGTATGACCTAAAACCACAAATGAAGACTATCTTCTCCCAAATAATCTGCATATGTTTAAGTATTTATGAGCCACCTGCTGGGGATAGGAGTTGGTTATCAATCTAATAACACCCAGTGTTCGTTGGAACTCTCTTTGTAAGCACCAAAGCATATGTGCATTAACACTAAATGAAACAAAGTGGCGGATAGTAAAAATATTAATGCTTGACGTTTGTCTCTTTCTTGATCTCCCCCCACCCCCCTTTTTTTTAATTTGAGTTCTCAAAAACATCTGAACAAGGTAAAGAATAAACAGTCTTTATGGATCTCCAACCTGGAACAAGTGTGTAATATATTTCACTCAGCATGGTCTAATATTTTGCACCAGAAATGTCATTTTCCCTTTATAAGTAGGGCTACAATCTAGCTGTATTTTTAAGGCTTACAGTGGTTTTCATTTAAGCATTTCAATAGACTCACAAACACTTATCCATGTCCTCTGGATTTGCAGAGTTAATTTTGGTCATGTTGTTCTTTCTTTACTTTTATTTTTGTGCTGTTGTTTTCAATTTCAAAGAGTAAAAGGTATTGCTTGATAACAAAGGCAGAAGTTAATACTGTTGTATTTAATATCCCTTCAGTGCCTACAATGTAAAGACTGCAATCTAGATGAAATTACTGTTGATGCTAGTGAATAAGTTATTCATAGTTTTGCAGAAGGAGTTGTGCTTCCAACTTGAATGCCTCATGAGTTGTTTATTTTACATCTTTGGATGTAAATTACCAGCTATTTTAATCTAGGAATATATCAGAAACAGAGCTGTAGAGCAGTCTGTTTTACTGCAGCTTTGTCAAACTTGCCAGTGTTCAGCCTATTTTCTGAAATTACATGGGTCAAATAGCAAGAAGATTGTTTAGAATATATACAGATAAATATACTGGGAGATCTAATTTAGTTTCTGACCACTAATGACAAGCGGGGTCTGTAGTTCACCAAAATACTGTTACAGTTGTCCTTAGCAATCAGCCTTTACTTTTCTGTAGGGAAACTATAATGGATTTAGGGCTTTATTTCAGAATCCTATAAATTCTCTTATATCCAGAAAGACAGTGATCGTGGTAACAATAAGACATTTTTCAGTGCATCATTAAAGCTGAATTTACATTACTGTGCATCAGATTTCTTGTGCTCTGTATTTAGTAATAAACAACCTGGGATTGAAATAGGGGAAAGGGAAAAATAGACATTTCAAACTGTTTTGTTCAAGTTCTTATTGTTGGAATTTTTTTTTCCACATTTTTCATTGCTGCAGCCCTGCCATGAGATTGCCCAAGTTATCTCATAAGCTATCCATGGACTAGATTCTAGTTTTCCGTGCTCCTAGCTTCAAATGCAAATATCTGCAGATGGTAAATAACTGAGAAATTTATATTGGAGTAGCTGCTTGACCCATTGTCCTCCAACAGATAAAAATGTCCTGGAAAAACAGCAAGGATTATCACAGATTCTAAACCCTTATGGAACATATTTACATGTGTAGTACTATATCATATCACAGCTTTGCAAATCTTGCTAATAGAATGGTGTTATCTAATTTCTGAAAGAAATATTTGTCTTAAAAACTGCAGAAGCATGACTTAAAAAGAATGCAAATTCATTTCTTCTATATTTAGCACAGGTCTGGAGAAGTCAACCAGAAATAAAAATATAAATATAGATAGATGATAGAAACTCTTTACAATTTAAAGCTGGTGGTAACCTGGTAGAGCTTGCCAGCTGACACAGAAGCATACAGAAAATCTCTGGGTGGTTTGATATCCAGCATTGCTCTAAAGCCTAAATTGTATTTACAGTCTTTAAAATATCCTACTTTAAAAGGCAGAAGTATTAATAAATAAAATGGTTTTTTCATAGTATAAGTCTGTGTTTAATTTTGAGAGTTCTTTCTATATCTTTGAAAAATTTTATTAAAAGAAAAGTAGTTGAGCGCGTGAGAGAACAAACACCAGGTGTTTTGTGTCAATGTTAATTCTTAACTATATATATTTCCGTATGTATTTGTATATGTGTATACCTTTATTTATATATATGAAGAAAAGTCAAAATATTTATTCGCCGCTGGAGTAGAATGTACATAAGATTCATTTTGGCTTTTCACAGAACTACTGTGCTTTTGGAGACAAAATGGAAACTTAGGGGTTTGGAATTGATGATATTTAGTTATGCCTTAGTTCAGCAAAGCATTTACACAAGTACTTTACTTCACTGATTGCAGCAGTACCAAATTTAAGTAGTTAAGTGCTTTGCAGCATAGAACCACAGCTTCTTTAAATGCCAACATACCAGACAAATGTCACAAAAACTGCTATTAGGGCGAGGAAGCTACCAGTAACACCAAACAGTGATCAGTAGGTAAATCGATATTTTTTCTTTATGAAAAATAGCATGGAGTATTAGATGAGAAAAGAGAAGAATAATAATTACTGTAGGACTTCAGTAGGCAAGGATGCAAAGAAGGCTAAGATGTTATTTAGGTGTCAAATTAGGTATGTTCAAAATCATGGGTCCTATAAAATGAAGTTTTCTTCAGGTCTTGTACTAGCTCCTTAGAAAAAGAACTAGCCCTAATTGTAACTAACCACCCTGTGTTACAAGCCACTGCCTGTCGTTAAGAAGCAGAGAGGCTCAGTGGTGCCTCGAGCTGCTTATGCCTCAGTGTCCAGAACACAAGCACATGGCTGCGTTACTGTGGGGTAGCTTGGTGAGTAATTAGCAGTCTGCCGGCTGCTCTGACCTCCGTGCAGAAGCCACATGTAATTCTGCCCACCTGCATTTGCAGGGTAGCTCACTTCCCTTTCATTAGAGGGTAAGCGAGCTCACATCAAGTTTACTGGGGAGTAAGATCACGTACGTGGGCAAATCACCTCTGTGAGCTGCTCATTCAGGCTGTAATTTCCCTCACGTTGACATTTTTGTGTATTCATCATCTGGAGTCACTGACTGGTTTGTTTTATTTTATGACAAGTGATAAATTGCTTGATATTTTGTTCTATTTATTTTTAAAAAATCATCATAAATGCATGTATTTAGGTGTTTAGGGATGTTTTTATACAGTAGAAGGTGCATATAGCTAGTGAAAACTTTTACTGCTTTCCTACCGCATTGGTTTGTAGAACATGGGGCTGGCCATGAAGATGTAAATAAAATGAATATTCCTAAGCAATAAATATTAATTACGCAAGGCTTATGTTCCAATGTGCTGTTGCTCCTAACGGGTCCCACCTGCATGGCAGAGTGCACTTGTTAAATGAGTATTGCTGTTGGAAAAACACCTAGTGGGATTTCACTAGAAAAAAATGCTTTCATCTGCGGTAGATGTGTACAGCTTTTTGGCTCCAACTTGAACCAAACAGAATTTTTAAGTCTGAGTTTGTTCCTCAAAGTATGGTGCAACTTAACTGATTTCTTCGATTCAAGGTATTCAGCATGCAAGTGCATGAACAAATTACCTGCCGGTTAGTATTTAAACCGCACTCATAAAAGAAAGTTAATGGGAGAAAAGGTCGTCCACAGGTATTTCTTCTAATGTGTGCTCATGTCCTCCCACGTGTCTATAGCCAGGTCTTTCATTTTGTTTCTGTGGCTCTGAGAACAGATGCATTAGGGGGTATCTGGGATTGTATGTAGTGCTTCAGCTTATGAGGAGTGGCGAGGGGGCTAAAAGGGCTGTGGTGCCCTGTTAGCATGTTCCCGGTCATCACAGCTGGACCTAGGTTGTATGAGGGTGTACACCGTCATATATCTGTTTGTGTCATAGAATTATGTTACAGAAAATAGCCCTTTAGCAGTTAAAAAAAAAAAAAAAGTTAAAAGTAATTGCTTCAAATTTCCAGAGCTGTGGTGTACTAAGGGATTCAAAATCCAATATATGCTTTTGGTTTACCATATTACCCACTGGCTCACAACTCCTCCTAGGCAGGGGACAAATTGCAGACTGTTTCTGGGTCCACACGGAGCACATGAGTGCAGGTTTACCATGGTGTCCCATCTCCAACCTGCAGTACAAACAGTGGGGCTCTGCTCTGAGACTAGTGCTGATTTTGTCTTTTGGCCAAAATAAATTGAAGAAATATAAATTTATGATGACAAAAGGCAACAAAATCACAAGAAGAGGCAAAAAGGTTAAAAATCGCCCCCACAACCAAAACACCCAAACCAAGACACAAAACCCCCTCAAAACTAATAAGGGGCTGAAGGATAACCATATGTAATTGAAAAGAAAACGTTGGGCATGTAGACATGGCACAGAACAAAAGACAGAATACTCGGAAAATTTATAGAGAGCCTGAAAGGTGCCTCATCCAACCCTGTTTGGCATCTGGCAAGTTTTCCAACTCCTGTAATGTTTCTTCATTTTAATTTTTGTCAAAAATGAGAGCACGCCTGCCAAGCTGTTTTCTTCCCAAAGCTCTCATGGCTCTACCTTTTTCAAACCTTTGTACTTTGATTAATACTTGCTTATTTCTGGTAAAGTACTAAGGATCATAATTCAATAAAGATGGCATTTACTGCCATCTGTCTTGACAGTCTTTGAATAGAAAATGTGAAAGGTGAAAGGTTTACTGGTAGGGCTTATTGCCTCAAGCATACAGATGGAATAAGGAGTGTTAGATATGGTACGCAGTAATCCTAAGAGAAAATGATCTTCTTATATGCCCTATCTTCTCCACTGCAGCCATGCCTTCTCTAGGCAATTCTTTTACCAAAACAGCTTTCTCTAAAGAGCAAAGCACAGCAACGTCAGACTGTAGTACCAGCTTGTCAAAACAAGTGCCGTATTTAGGACTTGCAGAGCACTCGAAGACTCCACCATGATTCCAGACTGGTCAACCACTGTTACTCATTGGAAGGAAACCAAGGAAATATTGTGTATGGCTTTAATGCTTATTCTTAAAGCTGGGCAGCTTTAATTGAGCACCTTGCTATAATACAGAATTGTCTTTTTCTGGCAATTCCCTGCAAGTATTGTTTTTTGAAAACAACAAGTTTATGTTTTTCTTCAAAGTATACTTAATGCAGCTTCTTTAATTATCAGTAAAATCCACTGGAGCTGAGTCTCAGGATTCTTACCGTAACTGAGTACGATTGTAGATCCACGATGGATTAGCTTAATAATTCTTATGCTAAAGTGTATATGGAAATAGCATTAGAGTTTAAAAGAGACAGGGGAGATTTCTGGTCGTTTTAAAACTAAAAGATGTACAGCTGAGACCTGATGTTTGTCCACTTGTTTTTTTCTCTAACACCACCTGTTTTAAGTATTAGTCTGGTATGAGGCAAGTCTGGTTTTAAATGGCCTGGAGGTTTTTTTCAAAAAACATGACACACTGTCTCTCAAAATATGCTATATAAAAGCTTATGTCACTACTTCACTAAAAATAAAGGAATTGGAAAAATCAAATTTTTGTCACTTTTTAAAACCAAAATGCAAACGATACTGCAATATTTTTACCACACTGTAAAGGAGATGAGAGCAAATATCTTTTTTAATTGTCTGTTACTAGGCATGGCTAATAGAAGTACCATTCCCTTTTTAGTGGCCTTCTCTTTCCTACAATGCAAAAAACATCGATTCCCCACACCCCCCCCATGTTTTTTATACAGTTCAAGACTGTGTTAGTACGACTTACAGAATCACTGGTGATGCTGTGATATCAGCTTGATTCTAGGAATAGGGCCTTTGCTTTCCAGAGTACCTCCAGTAGCAGATCCAAGTCACATCAAAGGTCAGGTACTGAAGCTTGAGCTGAGGTTTCTTTTTTAACTGTCTACGACACCCCCCCACCCCCCCCTATATCCTGCATTTTATTGTCACTTTTAAGCAATCATCAGTCCAAACTACCTGAGTGGCCGCCTACTTGATATGAATTGGTGCCTCTCCTGAGCCTCAGCGCTATGGGAACACCTAGAAAATCTCATCCTGAAACCAGATCCCTCTTTGAGGTATATTTACCCATATAGTCCCACTGCCCCTAAGGAGGATGCACACTCACACAGTGATCCACCTGTGCAAAACAAGCTGCAGAATTAAGTTCTCAAATGATAGCAGGTTGCATGTATTCTGGAATTGCCTTCCTCTTTATTCATCACTTTAAATGCAGTTTAATCTCTTGGGGGAATGCAGATGAAGTATTTTCAGGTTATTGAATGACAGATGCTATTTATTAAATATGCTACGTGATGTATCTCAGCCTACAACTAGTTAAAAGGGCATAACACCATGAACAGGGATACATGTGTGGTGCAGAGGCTGTGGTATGGTGTGGTGTGTTCTACAGAAAGAAAGAGTGCTTGAAGCCCTTTATCAGCTCCCCCAAATATTTAACTGTTTTATTACTTTGTGATCTTTGAAGGTTAATTTTTTAAGGCTCCAAACCAAGCTGCTTCAGGACAGGGTGAAACTAAGATGGTTGTTTGCTTTCTATCCATCGTCTTTTCTGAGGAGCTCATGTATCTTGAGTTCTGGGTCAGCTCTAGACTATTATTATTAAATTCTCTGGTAAGAGTAGGCAATGTGTAAACCCTAGGCAGCAGTGTTTAGACCATGTTGAGGTCTGTTGTAACTAAGTGCAGCTCTGCTGATGTCAATGGAGCTACATCTGCTTGCGCTATGTCTTAATATAGTCTTCAGGCTGCAGGAAGCCTTATGGATGTACTGAATGTTGCGTGGTAGCAATAAATAATGGAATTCACTCATACAAAGTGTCTTCCATCTGAAGATCTTAAAGTGCTTGGCAAGCCTGATTTTCTTCTGTGAGAGGGGAAAGAATCTAAATGGCTACCCAGATATGTATCCTTTATCCATTTGAGAACAGGAAAGATTATGCATTACGGGGGGGGGTGGGGTGTATTTTCTTTTAAAAAGTAATGGTATATTTAGACATTAATGGTATAATTTTGTATCATCAAGAGCTGGAAATTTTCTGTCCTGCCCAAATGTATTTTGGAAAGATGATCTGTGGTATACATCAGTTTGCAAACAGCATGAATATGTTAGCCTTTGCTGCTTTATCCTCTGCCAAAAATGTAGAGACGATAGCATCTGTTTCCACTACCCACGCTATCCAAATCATTAAAAACTCACAAGAGTTGGAAAAGAAGTTCTGAAAGCTTTCACATGGCTGTCTTTGCTAGGAAAATCACCCTCTTGTAATCATGTGTTCAGACAGCCTTCCTTGCTTGTGGTCCTGAATTTCAGGTGATAATGAGTGATGCCTGGAAAGGTAGGATTAAAATTTAGGAAATGACAGATTTCAAACACAAATAAGTCCTGAGTGCATAATTTAGTAAGTACTGCTTCAGCAAGTTTTGAAATCCTAACTATACTTTTCTTTCTTTGATGCAATGAGCTGTGGAAAACACTTCAGAAACATGGGTAGCTGAGCATGGGTAACAGAATTCACACTTAGGTCTTGGTTGTATGGATCTTGGATGCCCAGATGAGTGACTAGTTCTCTCCAGTGCTGAAAACCTTCTATTACAAGTTGGCTTTAGAACATATGAAGGTTTGGAATTGGTTCACTTTTTTTCCAGATAGTTTGCTAGCAACTATTAAGAGCCTTCTAAAATAACCAGTGTACATTTCCCATTCCCATCTTTCCCACACTCCCTTTATTTCTCCCATATACCACTGGTAAGTTATAGGTAGGAAGAACGCTGTGTACTGAATTGACCAAACTACAGGAAATAGTGGTCTCTTACTTGTCTTTTCTTATTATTCTTTAAACCGTATTGCTCTTTCACAATGCAGAACAATTTGAAAATGTAAAGAAACCATTTCCAAAGTGATGTCCAGTTGTTTCACTTTCTTCCGTCTCTGCCACGAATTCTGTGTTCTGCTGTTGCAGAGTCTGGTCCCTTATTGCTGGTATCAATAACAGTGCAGATAACAATTTCTGAGCAAGCAGAATTGGCTTTTTTTTTTTTTTTTCAGTCTAAAGCATAGAATTTAAAGATATTAAGCAGCAAAGAAACACATCATTGCTGCTTGTGCAATTAGATTTACAATAACCTTTTTGAAGTAGTCTCAGTAGTTCGGTAGAATGGGAAGTAGGAGGTCAGTGAAAAAAGCTGCAAGGGGGACCAAAGTGTAAGGATATTTCAGAATTTGAGGAGCACAGAGCCAAGTCAGAAATAATGACATTAAACAAAAGCTTGAAATAGTCAGCCAGGCTTGGGAGGTCAGGGGACTATAAAACTTAAAAACGTAAAATTCTACTAATGTAGTTTCTACATCTTTTTAAATGTAGATGTAAACGTACAAATGTAAAAAAAAAAAAAAAATTTTTTTTATTCTTCTTGACTTCTATGCTCAAAGGAAGATTTGAACCCCTTTATAATCCTTAATGCTATTTCATCCCATCCTTTTCCAAAACTGGCAAAATTTGCACTTGCACATAAACTTTTACGCGGCTTTGTTCTGTGTCTGAAAACTGGTAATCGAAATAAGTTATAAGTTAACTTTGTAATATTATGCTCTTCTTTCGTGGCCTCTTCCTTTTGATTGAATAAGAGACCTTCAAATGACTTTCTGAGACAATTCACAAGAGTTTCCTTCCAATCTGGACAGAAAAAACATCAACAACAAGCCCTCCCGCCCCCCCCCCCCTTTTTTTTTTTTTGCACAGCAGCGTGGCCTAGAATGTACAGATATGCTGACTCCTGCCATTAGAGCCTGTGCTTAATATTATAAACAAGTATGTTTTGTCAGGTCTGAAATAACTTCTGGTGTGAGGCTTAAAGCTCCCAGTATCTGTCTTGGGGCTGAGCTCATTTCCGTACAGTGTGAGAAATTCATTGTTTTTTTGGTTCCAATTTCATGAGTAAGAGGAAAATACTGCAAGGCTGCTCATGATTCTTAGTGGGAAAGCAGAAACAGTCTGTTGTGCAATGTGCGTACGTGGCCTCAGGGCTTCCAGACTTTCTAGTCAATTAAAAAGTTTTAAGTTGAGCAAGTTCTGTCCCTATCAGTGACAATGCAGGATATCCCTGAATATTCAAAGAAAAATATCTCTCCAGATGAGTCACATTTTTAATATATTAGTTAGGTATGTTTTCTATAACTTCAGGAAAAAGACTGGTTACTGGTGTGATTATAAGCCACAGGATCGAAAATATATTTTTCTTGCTAAACCTGTGCTATGAGGCAGAGCCGTAGAAAGGATGCGGCGCTGACCTAGCGGTGGTCCTCCAACGGTGGAACCTCACCTCGTTCCTCTGTATAAGGGTCTTCCAGGTCTTTTCCTGGACTATATAGTAAACTCAGTTGACTTCCATCTACCCCTAAATTAGGAGCCTTTGTGGGCTTTTAACATTGAGGCATGGCAAGAAGCTGGCTTGAATTTTGGCATCCTCATTGTCTTACGAGGGAGGGGGTTTTTGCAGTGAAAAATGTTCACATCTGTTTATCACCCACATGTTGCACAGCAGAGCGGGAGCCTTATGTCTGATACTGATGGGTCCTACTCTTCCTTCCCATCTCAGGAAATCTTTAAGCTATGTCCTGCTGCAGTATCTGCTACTATGTTTAATAACATTGTCATGACAGAAGTTTAACAGCTTGGTGTTTCTGCTAATTGTATCGTAAATGTAGCCACCAATACTAATATTTTATTTGCCACAGGTAGGCTCCAGGGTTAATTTTCCTTTCATTAGAAAAGAAAAAAAAGGAAAAATTTATTAGTGATAATGCATTCAAAATGAATAAACTTGCCAGTTTAAAGTGAATGAAATATCTGAAGATGTTCCACTGATCAAATTAGAAACAGCAAACTGTTTACCTGTGCTTTATTCGGCTGTACCACTGAATGCGGTTTAGTTCACAGCTTTCAGAGCTGTTATTGTATGCAGTGTGCAGACACTCTTGCATAGTTTATTCTGAATTTCTACCTGTGGAGACCATGTACAAACACCCAACATTTCCTTAGGTGCATGGCACAGCATTTTTTATTGTGCCCATTCCCAAAGGGAAAATTCAGGCCGCTTTCCGTGTAGTTTTAAATCTTTAAATTAGTTATGACTGACAAAGGATATATCACTGGATAGAAATACAGAAGCAATTGGGGCAACAGACATTAGTTGTCCAATGGCTTAGGTAAGATGTGCAATAACTTAAAATATATAAATGATAGAGTGAAGGATGGAGATGGACCTCTGCCTGCACCCCACAGGGAGAGTCTTTGCCCCTGGATGGCAGCAGGCAATGCCTGCTGCAAAAAAACACAACTCGGTGTTACAAAAATGCTAAAATGGATTTAAGTAGGCACTTTTAAATTGAGACGAAACGATTCAATAAAGTCTCCTTCAACTTGTAAATACACTGTGGATGCTCAGAGAGGTAAAATATTAACTGAAAATAAAGTTTTTCTGGCTATTGTGAGTTGCCATTATGCGCACGTGTTGCTATCTGCCAAAACAGTAAGAGAAAGAACAAGAACCCAATTTTCCTTTCTCGTATTGAGATATTCACATCAGTAGTGTGTAGGCAGAATAATGGGTTAAGGTACAGAAAATATGTACATGTTGTTCTTTCATAAAATACCAGACGTGCCCATGACTTATCGGTGTGAACCGCTGTGTGTGTCTAGTATGATGATGTAGTAGTCTCAGCCATAGCATGCAGTGTGGCAGTTACTATGGTAACAAGATGTTTTTCATTGAAGAGCCATTAAAATGGTGGCATATAAATAACATATGTGCAGTACATTGTCTTTGAGAGAGCAGTTGTGTCCAGGGATTCTAAGCACATGCTTTCATTCCCCTTTCCTTTTTTTTTTTTCCCACCTCCTTACCCAAATTCTTGTATATTCTTGATGTCATATGATCAGCCTGCCTCATTTTTAGCACTTTGCCTCTTTGAAGCTGTGGTGCTTGCAGACCTGGTATGGTGCAATGAGAGGTGACTGAGCAATGTGCTTGCTGTTAAGGACTGAAGACAAAAGTAAAGCGGGTAAGGCTCTCATTCCGCAACTCCTAAGCGTGACACTCAGTTAAGAGTGGCTCAGTTAAGAGTATGAGCTTCAAAAGTGCAGAGCAGTTTGTCCCAGTGCATGCTTGGATGCTTTATTGTGCTTAGCTTTAGGCACCAAAGTAATTCAGTGAACTTCAGTTTGGTAATTTATTGGATTAAAGCTAAACAAGGCTTGAAATGTTTTCCTGAGCTGGGTCTTGGCAATTCAGACCTGTGTAAGATCAAGTCACTATATATTTGTAGAGACCAAACATTGCAAAGACTCTGTTCCCACTTTTCCACATTTGGAGAAGTCAGGTAGCGAAGCAGATGAATGATTCCACTGGAGTGCAATCAGCAGGGAAGGTGAATGCTTCTCTTTTCCTGCTGTCCTACCGTCCAGAGTCGTGTAGCACAGGAGATGCAGGTTGTATGCTGTGAATGGAAGAATTGTAATTTGTATGGGAAATTTGTGAGGCTGTACGCAACATCGAATGAAAATTTCCTGAGATTACCATGAAGTACATTATCTAAACCAACCATTGCTCATGTGGGTGGGGTTTCTGGTACTGTGAAAGGGGGATTTTTCACTACCCTGAAAAAGAAATGAAAGATATGGAGGGAGGAGATGCATTTCAGCATTAATACACGGTTATAAAGGAAATGATAAAACCCTCTCTAACTGTTGAAAGTGAACTGTTGTAATGAGAATGATATCCTAATTCTTTGTCAAGTCACTGCTGTATAAGAGTAGAAATATATTTGCCAAGACTGGCATCCCATGGATCAGAAGGCCAGTAGCAGGATTTTTTGCCATACTATGATGTACATTCAGGCAAGAGCCCTACACTGTGGAGACATATTCATAGATGTGGATATAGTGATCCTACTTGGTAGAGCCGTACACTGTACCAGCTCCTTTACCATCTAGTGGCTAATTTACCCTTTCTTTCAAAAAGAAAAACCAGTGGAAATCTCCTGTGAAAGTTCAGCAGAAACTGAAATTTAATACAGAGTAACAGCACAATCCTTGAACTCAGCAGTGCGTGTAGCCAAATACCAACCTACCGCTTCCTCTGGTTCTCTCACTACCACAAGGATTCTTGTGTTTACTGCTTATTGTTATTTTTCCTTTTGTTTTGCCTTCTTCCCAAACACTCATTTTTAAGAAAAAGCCTCAGTAGCGTATCTGAGGAATAAATATTTCCACAGGCAGTCACCAATGTGCAATAGGAACACTCACTAATCTAAAACAATTCAGTCCCGAGGTTCATGCTAGCAGAATTCCACCGTCAATTATCCCAAATAACTGCAGTGCAGCAGAGAACATAAATGGAAGAAATGAAAGAGCTGTGGAAGAATCTTGTACGGGTGAGCCGTGGCACCCAGGAAGACGGCATCTGGGTTGTCTGGTCATCGCTTTTGTAATATAAGGCTCTGAGGAATAAATGGTTGCCTTGCGGCTGCAAAGAGGATTTAGCCACTGCTAGTCAGAAGCGTGTAATTCCCAGAGGACAGCCTTCACTGGAGATGGGAACCTGCTCTTGTGTTTTCCTGTCCTGCATTAGAAATTAAAGCCAAGCCGAATAATAATCAGATATGGAGTTGACTTGAAATGACTGCTCAGTTTCCCTGATTCAAGGGCAGAAATGGCAATGTTTACTCCAAGGAACGATCAGGCTTGGTATTCCTGTAGAAAGTAGTTTCTATTGAAAATTATATTCTTAGCAATAGTTTTATTTCCAATTCTGAGAACAGAAGGCTGAGAAACTTCTGTGACAGTGTGTGATAAACATGGGCAAACGCTGAATTTCTATGACAGTTCTATGTATGTGCAGTCAAAACAAAGCTATACATTGAAAATCTCAGGCATTATTTAAAGTTCTAAATTCAATAATTTCAGAGCTGGAATTCAAAGTTTGGAGGACAACCTTAATTTGATACCAGTCTTGTATCAGAATCCATGTAATCTGATGGTGTTTGTAATAACTTGATGACTCTGTTTTTTCCTTTGGATGTACATCTATCCATAAATTCAGCCTACTAATATTGCATTCCTAGACTAATGAAGAAGCTAAAGCTGAACAACCCTTTATTCATCTTTTCACAGGCAGGTGGATAATTTTCATCAGCTTCCACCTCAGAAAAATCTGGATGACTGATGCATGTATAAGGTACACCTCCATCCCTCCTAGATGAACAAGTGTATGTCAACTTCTGTGACAGAGGAGTGAGTCAGTAGGATTCCAGTGAACTGGGTTAACTCTTGGCTGCCACAACATCCCTCTGTGACCATGGGCAATTCAGTCAGCTCCTGCCTCTGTCAGATGGATGCTAGAGAGTAAGAAATATTGGGAAGGCAGTCTCCCTATGCAAAAGGTGCTTCAGGATGATGACAGCAGAAATCATTAAACGGTGAAGTTACACTGTGCCCATGTTGTTGCTTTTCTGTAATGACATGCTATAGAAAATAAAATGAAAACAAAATATTCATTAGACTAGGTAAAGGCACAATCTTCGTAATCCCCTATGAAATCTAATAATGATTAAAAAATAATTCAAACTTTTTTATTGTTGAAAAAGGAATATTTTCCTAATCAGTGTTGCACAAATGTGTCTTTGACTGCAAGATCTGTGCAAATCAAATATCAGTTAACCCAGCTCCTCTCTCTGCTGGCCTGCGCCCGGCCCTGCGCTGGCGATTGAAGCTGCCGGGATTCAGCTTATGTGCTGGGGTACACGTAAAGGGGCCCTTCTGCGGGATCAGTACTGAATTTGAAGCACCACAAGAGCAACAGTAGAAGGCAGTTTAGAGGAGGTAGCGAAGTGGTGGTGCTTTGCCCGGGAGGGACCTTCTCTTGCATCGCTCCTTGGCTCTGTTGTGCCTGTGGCTGCTGCTTCTGCGTGTGCTTTTTTGGCCTCCACTGTGCTTCTATGTTGATGCTTCTTGATCCAGACATAGTTTTTAAATAACTAGGGGCTAGTGGAGCACCAGTCACCCATGGGAGTTGGTTGATGAGCAGTATTGTCCTGTGTTACATGGTGTGATGTGCCTGAGCTGCTCACTCTCGTTAAGAGTGTCCTCTGGACTAGATTCTCCTTTTGCTGTTTGTGGATGCCTTTCATTCATGTCAACAGCAGTAATGTCTGTATGTGGGACATTATAACCTGGAGCTTGATATCAGTCCTTTCTCTACTGTTGCCACGCGCTTGTGCTACCATTATAATGACAAAACTATCCCAGGATTCTGCTGCTGGTTTCATATTTCTGCTCTCAGGCTTTCTCTTTCTAAAGTCACATTTGTATTGATCCTTCCAACTTATTTATAAGAAAATGGTATAAATAATTTCCCTTCCTTCCACAAGTTTTTTTCTCATAACCAACTTCAAGAGAAAAGCTATAAAAGAAGTATTGTATTTTCCAGATGAAGGAAACCTGTCATTTATTTTGAAGTGTGCATATCATACTTTCCGTACTCCTCCAATAACTAGCATTAAAAATTTCATCTTGAAGGAGACTCTTTAGATTCCCCAGAAAATGCATAGGCTTTGTAGCAGGTGTTTGTCTTTAGAACTGACACAATTTGTGCGTGGAGAGCTTTCATTTGCCTATCATCTAAACATATTACGTCCATTTATTCTTGAACAAAGCAATGAAGAATGAAAACAATGTTTTTCATTTCTAACAGATTGGATTCCATTTTAGCACATGACTTGTTTTGTGTAATGAATTCAAGGCAAGCTAGTTCAGTTGTACATGCTAACAGACCTATGCTTTACATGCCCATGGTGGCTGAAGAAATGGGAAAGCTACCTTGGAGAAAGGATAAATAATTACATATATACATACTTAAAACCCCCTCTATGTGCACTCTAGCATCCTATGAATAGGAAAGCACAAGTAAGATGTTTGAATGAAGTACAATCCTTGAACCTGATATACACAGAAAAAAAGGAAGGACTTCAACTTATCTCTTTAGAGCAGGGCAGAAAAGGTCTTTCTCTGTGGCATTGCTCTGCTTAATGGAGTAATTTAAATTTAACTTTAGCTTCATATATTCCAGTTATTTCAGAGAAATTTATCTTTTTATATGTTTGCTGCTGATGATTATGGAAAATATTATACACTATTTATATAAATAGATAGTATTTAACTTTATTTTCTTCAGTCCTTTTACTTCTTTGTTGCCAACAGAAATATATGGTGTACTAGGCTTTTTCTGGTCTAAATTGGACTTTTTTCTTTAGCTGCATGCTCCTTGTAATGCAAAACAGTAGGCAGTGATCCATGCAGGCTTCCATTTATAATATTAATACAAGCCATGTTCCATGCTAATACATCTCATTAATATTAAAGCAAGAAGTGTAAGACTGGTGAGTGCTTAATCATTTGCAATTAGCACCTAACAGCTAATTCAGTGGAGGGCTTTTAGAAGGAAAAAAGTGTATATGTGGAAGGGGGAAGAGGGGGGAGCAGCAGTTTGCTAAATGCTGGTTGATTTAACTTAAAGTATTTAATACTGTGAAAACTTAATAATTAGAAGAATTCTTGTCACCAGATGACTTTCCCTTAATTGATCATTTAAAAATAAAGTAAAATAAAACCTTAGTCTCCTTAGGAAAGAGAGCAACGGCAGCATAAACCATAAAGTCCCTTTACTAATTTAGTTGAAGATTGTTCTTACTAATAATTCAGTCATTTAGGATTATCTGAAGTTTAATCTGCTGAAGGCAGGAATCTTGTCTTTACTCGAATGCAGAGCATCATGCTCAACTTGTTGGGTTGTTTGTGTATGTGGAAAGTGAATCTAACCAGCCTGCAGCTGAAGCCTCCAAATCAGTTTGTTAAAATACTGATCTGCAAAATCTAGTGAGAAAAAGGAGTTGTTGGCTATTAAGTGAAGCAACTTCCTGGTACTCTTCATATTGAGTCCATGTAGTGTTGTGTTGTATGGCTCCTGTTCTGGTATCTCAAGAGCCTGAGATTGCTTGTCAATTAGGCTTGTCTGGGAAACTTACCTTTCCCAGGCGGAGAAACATGTAGTTAAGATGCAAAGTGCCTATTCCTTTAGTATTGAGAAAAATCACATCCAATAATTATCAAGTAAATATCAAGGTATTATCTTTTTGTCTTGTCTCCCATCCCAGTTGCATTTCAGGACTTCTCTGATGCTACTTGTCCAGATCTGTTAGTGTCTGCTACAAATTGAGCCTTTTCTTCAAAATGTCTTTCTTTGAAAAAAGGTAAATGGTGCTCAGAGCTGGACTTCGAAAGCAGGACACTTATCTCTGTTCCTGGCTTCACTTTTGATTTTCTGTGCTGCTTTGTCTAAGGCTTAACACTTTCAGCTGAAAGAACCCATAATGTAATTAGAGAAAAAAATGTGTTGCCTCTAACTAGGGATTTGAGTGTTTGTTCTTAGGAAGTACTTCCAGTTTTTTGGATAAGGTTGCTATATACATATATATGTTACACTATGCTTTTGTGAATCATAGACAAAACCTATTGCTACATACTGATGTCTGTAAAGAGCAAACCACATTGTAGAGGTAGAAGTAGCTTTACTGTCAACAACTTTGAGGAGAATTATGTATAATTTCACATACTTTGAGTAATCTGAGAAGATTTACTGTGTGGATAGGAGCTAAACTGTCTTACCTCCCACCTCTTTCCTTTTTTCTTTCCATCCCTTGTGATTGCCTGGCCTGGTATGCTGTGTCTTGTTTTTATTTTATGTTTTCTACCCTTTTCCTTTTGTCATGGCAGTTTGCATTCCATTCCATTTTCCAATTGCTTATGCCTCAGATGTATAATAACCTCAGGACTCTCTACCAATTTTTCTTCATGCACTGCTCCCCACGTGCACAAGCCTTCCTGAGCTGAGAAGAAACAACCTGTCGCAGCTCATTGATTCTGGCAGGTATGAAGCAGAGGCTGTACGGGAACAAACCTTACTGTACAGAACAGAACCGATTCCCTCTCTGACCCCACTTACGCTGGCTATTTCCAAACGGTTCTTACATATTGGCCGACTTTTGCCCATAGCATAATGGCTGAATAAACCCAACGACTCTCAGTCATTCCATGTGCTGCTCATCAGGGAACAGGAACACTTTCAGGAGGGCCTTTATTTCCTTTTCTCTCACGGGTCTTCCAGTGTAGAGATGCTGAGTGGTGTTTTTCAAATACAGTCTCCCAAGCTTTGACAATTAAAAAGTTAAATAGCACTGAAAAACCTGAAAGGGATGGGGAAAGGGAGACTTACAAACAATACTGTGTAGAATATGTTTCCAGGTTATTACTATAAAAAAGACTAGAGAGCCAGAGCCATGAAATGATAGAGAACAGTGAAGGCTGTAGTCTGACTCATTTGGAGGCTTAAAGGAGACAGCTTTTTTAAAGGCAGCAACAATCAAATAGATAACAGATATAAAAATTAGCAAATGCAGGCATCATGAGAGCTCCCAAATAGTGTGCTCATGATCTTTTCCTCTCTCTCTGACCTTGACCAGCAAAAGTTGTCTATCCTTGCTTGAAGAAAAGCAGGAGGGAGCAGGATGGTCAAGAAAAGAACATTGAGGAGGTGTTAGATTCAATTAACAAAATGCTGTAATTTGCTTGTGTTGCTGTGCTTTAGAGAAAGATTGGAAAAGCTGTTTAGGGGGGGAAAAAAAAAGAAGAGTTTTCCAAAAATGTTTTCAAGATTCAGAAAAAGAAAGTAAGTTAAATCAGCAGCACACAAAAAGAGCAATGGTATAGAGGGAAAAGAGCAACAAAAGATAGGAGCAACAAATAATAGGAGACCTGACTGGAGAGAAGAAGAAATAAAAGAAAGGAAAGGAGAATCAAAGCAGGAGAAAGTATAGGAAAAGGACATGCAAGGGGAAAAGATTCAAAGATGCTGCTGGGAATATCTCAGTAACATGGAGAGAAGGGTGAGCACGGGCTTTTACTGGAGGGGAAAGGGAGGACGGAAGAACAGAGGATGGATGACTGTGGTAAAAAGACGACCAGTATTAAAATTCATCTGTGTATGTAATCTCTTTACACCTCTGCAAACCTTTACCTAGGCGCTTTCCTGTTCCAACCTCTTTCTGTCAGCAGAGAAGGCAGTAATGATGCCCAGCGCCTGGGCCATGCTGATAGGCGAGGTGAAAAAAATCTCTTTGGAAAGGAAAGGACAAACCTCTCAAAAAGAAGTCATTCACTTGTCAAATTAGTGAGTTTAATGAAAGTGGATAGAGACTAATGAAAGGTTAAACCTGTAAATTGCAATCTAACAAATGAGTTCACAGAAGACAGATCTCTTTTCATAGTAAGAGAAGAAATAATACTGACAAAATATTATTACCTTGGAGAGACCATGACCAAGCCGCGATTCCCTCAGACAGCAGCATGCTTGCCCGCTGTTCTGCTGAACCGGGCACTCTTGCTTCTCTTGAAGGATTGACAGACAAACAGCTCTTCATCGATCGCTGTACTTTGAGAGTGCTTTGATCGTTACACTGAGTCTTCAGGAATATATACTATAATGATATCTCTGCCAGAACCCAGGCAGTTCAAAATAGAATCATTAAGTTCAGTCAAAAGTCTTATGTTTATATATCGTGAAGGGTTTGGGAATTATATAGGAGGTAACCTTATACAGCGGTGGTAACATAATACAGCTTATGACAAAATTGCAACAAAATCACAACAAAATCATGAATAAAAATTTGGAATTTGGGTTCTTGCATATTTTCTATCCTGTTTTTATCTTTCTGGCATTTTTTTATGGCTTTGGTTGTTAGGGAGGGGCAGGAGAGGGGCTTCTCAGTCTGAGCCTGAGAGGCATGAGTGTGTAAATAAGATAGCACTGGAGTGTGAACAGGGTATGTAGCGTCTTTTGGTTTAGCTGAACTCTTCCTTTGCAACTTACCCTTCATCTCTTTGAGAGAATTCTTTCTTACGTGTTTTGTTCTCCCTTTGTTCTTCCAGGCTTCTTTCCTGCAAATTCTTCCTATCTTGCCTGTTGCTTATTACCAGGACTAATTCCACCAACACTGGTCTTGTCTCGAGGAGGTTGTATTAAGATTTTAATTTTCCCGTTCTTTGGGGCAACAAACTTTTGCTCTTACTCACTGTTGGTGAAGGGCACTCCAAGTAATTAGGAATCATAAAAATGAAGTTGTTCAGGTGGGAAAGACTGGCTTCAAGATGTTACACTCTGCTATGTAATTATTTAATTTCACCATACACCACCAACTGCTTTCACACGATGTGCCTTCCTTAAGGTTTGCTTATGTTGCTGTTCAAAAGTTTCAGGCAAATCAAGAAACTTCCTTTCCAATCTGTAGAAGAGAGATCATGAATATTCTTTTCTTACAAATAAGATGCAGTTTTAAGTAGGACATGAATATAATAAATATGTTGCGCGAGGCTTATACTTCTAATTTTTCAGCAGTTTGGATATTTAGTAATTTGGTGTCACATCAGGAAGTTTTAATTTGAGTGTTTTATTGTGCCATACATTTAGAAGTGATTTGATATTGAAGAGAGGAAATTGCTGCAGTCCCTATTTTTCATGGTTTGTTTGAATGAATAATTAACTATCACACATGATTAATTTAAAATATTTAATAATAAAGCATTTCGGTACACCTCATGTAACATCCTGTATCACTTTCTCAGTGTGCTGCATATCAAAAGTATGGTAGTAAAAAGTGGATGCAGAAAAGCACAAATGCTAGGAGTGTGGAACATGGCAGTCGAGGCATGGAGGGCAGCGCATCGCCCTTTTCATGCCTGGCTGAGGAACCTCTAGATCAAATGATGGTGTGCAGCAGGGAATGGGGTGCGAACAGTTTCCAATAGTTTCAAAAAAAAAAATCTTTTAAAAGGAAGGTATACAGCAATTTTAAACTCAACCAGAATGAGGTGACTAGTCAAGTTTTGTGAGGAAGAAAAGATGGATGTGGTTACTTCAGGGATGCTGGTTGATCCAGTGGGTGACCAGTGCATAGCTTTGTCACTGACTGGGTGTATACTCTGAGCAATTTCATATAATTGTGCCCTAGGTTTTCTGCATGCAGAAGAAGTATTGATACTTCTAAGCATTTTGAGATGACACAAAAAATCTCTAAGAATTCAGTGTAGAGTAGCATTACCAGTTTGTAACTCAGGAGACTGCAGCTTGCAGAGTTCTGTGAGTTTTAGGAAATGGGGTTTGAAGCTGGTGCCAAACACAGAACACCAATAAGAAGAGGTGGAGTGTGGTTTAACAGACATGGACAGTCTGGTGTTCTCCACTGGTTGTGATGGAACAGTCAAAAAGAGAGCATCACTTCTGAAAAACAAAATCCTCTACGTGGTACCTTGAAAACAAAAAGGAGAACGTAATTGAAAAAGAGAAAGAGGAGTAGGAAGAAGAAGAGAGGAAGAAAAAAATATGCTACTTCTGAAGAAACTGCCTGGAAGACTCAGCTTTGTGGCATTTTCTGTGCGGTCCCTGGAAGGAGCCCAGAAGAAGCTCCTGGGCTGCCCGTCAGCTCCCCCCTCCCACAAGCCCTCAGCTGTGCAGGGACTCCCACCTCCTTCCTCAGTTGTATGGTTGCAACAACCAGGGGAAGTATCATCTCAAAACTTTTCATTAGAACTGATTTTATGCCATGTCCTTCCACTAATGATGAATACTTCCTGAAAACTTACTGAAGAGCAAATTCATCACAGGATTTTTTGGCAAGAAAACAGACTTTTAAAACATAAGCCACATTAATATCCAAAAATCTGATGCTGTAACAGTCTGAGTCACTAAAACTCCCACTGGTTTCTGTGTAGAGCTGAGTGTTTCTCAAGAGGTGCACAGCAGCTTGCAGCAGTGAACCAAAGCTGGGCTCTATTTCAGTCTTGTTCCCTGAGTGGAATACATTTCCCTGGCACTTGCTCCTGGCTAGCTGGTGACTTTTAAGCAGATACAGGGGAAAAAAAAACCCAAATAAACAGTTGCAGTTTTCTTTCTCATAATAGTTTTCTCATTAAACTTTTTACTCTTTGTATCACTGAAATTTGTTTTTAATTGGTCATCTGAAATTGGGCATTAAATTCAGTTTTCTTTTCACAAGAGGATTTGATGTTCTAGCCAATGTGATTTCTCCCAAACCCATTCTTGCTCCTGGCTTGTGAACAGCAAGTTAGTATGTCCAAAAAAACTTCCTTCATTGTTTTGGCTGCAGTTTTTGAATAAGTATGTTATTTTTAAATAGCTTTGACACTTCTAAATAGGCCACAAGAAGCATAAACAAAGTTAGCCAAGGTAGAGGCATTTATCCAGTTACATGCAATTTGTCTTTTCTTTCCTGCTGAACTCAAATTTGAGTCTCCCTTCCCACTCAGTGTGGGCAGGACAGAGTCCAATGTTGGAATTAGCCTGTAAGTGATCTTTGGTTTATGAGAAGATCCTGCAAAATGTGAAGCTCATCCAAAGCTTGTGAGGTCTTGGGGAGCCTTTCTATTTACTTCAGTCAACTTTGGAGCAGTTACTGTGTGGAGAAGGGAGAATGTATCTGAGCTGTTTCTGGTAGAAAGTCCCTCAAGGACCAGTAGTCTGTAAAAAGAGAGTTTTGCTATTAGGCAGGCAGCGTGGCCAGAATCACTGGGAAATCTGCTGAACGAGTTCTCGGCTGCCTCTGTTACAGGAATTTCTGTAGATTTCTGCTCATATTTGAAAGTTTTCCTTGGTCTCTTGTAAACACGAAGTGTCCACCCTTGACTCCCTGCTAGTTTTGTCACAGAGAAACCTGAGCTGAAATAATTGCAGTAAGATTTTGGGAGAGTCAGCTATGATAATGATGGGTAGAAAGTCAGAAAGAAGATGTTTTGCCATTGCTATGAACAAGAGCAAGGCTAGGTCCCAAATAAAACATCAGCTTTTTATGAAAATTCCACGTTGGGTAAAGTTAATATACATAGGATTGTAATTAAAGTACAGTTTTCCTCTTTTCTGGCAAGTTTTCTGTTTCTTGGTGCATGTTAAGAATAACGTGCTATTACGAAGTTCTGATAACATTTAAAGGAGGACTGCAATGTTCTTTATCATATGGAGTATAGTTTGTTTCCATAATGTATAATGAAGTCTTGACAAGTCTCAAGAAAAAAGATCTCGAAAAGGCAAAGTGCAAATTCTGTCATAGTACTTGTTGTTTTCCCATGTTATCTGTTTATACAGTATGGAATTTTAAAAAATAAATTATATAAATATTTATGCAAATGTTGATTTATTATTCAGTAATCAATCTCCGTTGGATACATTACAGCATAATCAGTTGTATGTTAAAAAGCATTTAATTTCAAGCCTAATTAACATATTATAAATTGAGGAGAGAAAATTAAATTATTATGGACAGTTTGCAAATGTAATACATACAGTGTTCTTCAATAATTGCATGAATATTGGATGTAATGTGATGTGTTACTTCCACTCTCTTTTGTGCTTGCTCTTTGCTGATAGAGTGGAATGAATGGGCTCCAAGGGACGTGTACTGGGCTGCCCTGGAGTAGCATCAGATTCCCATTAACATCAAAGCAAAGTGTGTGCAGAGGCAGAGAACTGTATACGGCCCAATGTGTGTAAATTAGATCAGCTCCATGTAGGCATCTGGAATTTTGAAACACGTCTACCTTTTGAGGAGCAATTTCCTGTAACTTGATTATTTTGGCAAATAGCTGCATAGTTTGGGCCCAATCCTCCTCTTTGTTTAGTCAGTGGCAAAGTTCCCGCTGACTTCAAGGAGAGCAGGACAAGATGCCAAAACCTGTGTGTGTAGTTTGCGGAGTTTGGTTATGCCTGATTTCACAACGCTGTGAATTTTGCAAAAAAAAAAAAAAAAGCCTCAGAATAACCGTTGCCTTGTTTTGTGCTATCTTTGCACTTCACACAACAAATTTCTGCTTTATGTAAAGGGAGTAATGATTTCTTGAGCAACTGCAGAGACAACTTGTATTGGTTCATAATATTTTCTTTGGGATCCCTGACACCCCGGGAATTTGAAGCCAGCTGTTTGCATTGCATTTACAGTGCTTAGGACCTAGGATTTCTGAAGATGGTAGAAGCTTGACTTTTGTCTAATTAGATGTACTTTGTAATGGAAAATTTGCTACAATAGACAGAGCTGGGGTCAAAAAAACAAAGGGCAGAATGGGACCGCTTAGCTTTATTCAGCTGAACCATGCAAATTGGCTCCCAACTGAATTGTTACTGTTAGCTGAATAACTGAGTAATCTTTGTTGTTTAGAGATAAATAATAATACATCTTACTGAATTCCACTGACAAATAAATCATTCAATGATTGAGATTATATAAACATGCATATGAAAAAAACCCTTGAAACGTAAAGCTCCCTTCAGTCGATAACAGGACAGTTTTGTAAACCACTTAAAGCTGTGATAAAATCCTACTTGACTGGCCCACGAGCAGATGTGACAAGTTGAATTTATTTCCTCTCTTACCAGGAAGCTTTGCAGGAAACTCTTAACATATGGTGCTTTTCACTTCCATCTAGACCTATAAATGTTATTGGAAAAGGATGTTCCCAGGAGCAGCAAGTTTCTGACGTTTCTGCCAAATGGACTCCAAATGATCCTTCTGCGGTTCTGAATTCCCTGAATTCTTAGGAGCTGGCAGCCAAGAATCTCTGATCTAAACACAACTCACTAATTTAATTATTTTATTATAGATATGTAGAAGGCTCTTGCAGACCAGTGACTTTGCATCTGTATTGGATCTAGCTAGGCAGGAAGCACAAGTTAGAAGAGTATAAATATTTTGTTTCTTAACTGTTTTTTGCTTGAAAACTTGGAAACCATTTCACACACAAATCAGTCACACAAGTGTGAATGCTGAGGAACGAGAAATAGAGATAAAAGTAACATCAACTTGTATTTGTTTTATATTTTCAATGTCTGTATTTTCTAGGGCGACCAAGTAGCATGTGTCCAGTAGGTAGGGGTAGTAATGAAAATCACAACATAATGTTGTACAGCTGTACTTGAGCTCGCTCCCTCTCCCCTCCCCAAAAAGGTAAATTAAGTACTTGTATGGAGAGTAAGTAATTAAATCCCTCGTATCTGTTTTATAATAGTACAAGAAGTTCAGAAGAAGCATCAAAGCGTATGTTTTTGTTTAATGTGGTCCCAGAATATTTCACTTTGAGAAACTAACTGGCTAAATTTTGCCTCTTTTCTTTGGGAAGATTAGCTACTGGCTACAAAATAACATTTATTCTAAGATTATGAATTTAGGTTGCAGGAGAGTTTCACTTGTAGGTTTAGTTGGAGGATTGAAAGAGAAGGGAGAGGGTTGTGTTTCAGGCAGGACCTGATTTGAAATGGCATCAAAAAGAGGAGGAATATGAGCCAGATCTGGTAACTCAGGAAATCACGAAGAACAACCCCCCCAGCGTTACCAGAGCCTGGGCTGCCTGGTGACAGTGTCTGGTGTGACCCTGAGCAATTCCTCAGGTGCTGAGGGGGAGACCAGGGGATTTATTTGTCCGTCAACTCAGCTGTGAATAAAAATTTAGGCAGAGACTGATGCTGACAGGAAGGTTTTGAGTTCCTTGGTCGTGGGCGCTTTGCCATGAAAGAGAAGGGATAAAGGTATGTCTGTCTGACACAGATACAGTGTTTGATGAAAGAAGGGATATTGACTTAAAATCCAGCTATGGCAGCTGTGGCTTGGGGGTGACAGTGTGATTTAGCTTTTCCCTCTCCCCCTTATAATGAGGGTCTGTGCTAGACGAGGTGGGGAAGGGGAGGTGACACCCAGAGAATTTACTCTGTGACTCCGCTATCCATGAGCTTATGTTTATGTGAGCACGTAGGGGAGAAAAAAGAGCGGATCTAAGTGCCAAACACCTTTTTCTGATAAATGCATTTACATTCAAAATAAGAAATAGAAGTCCTTGCAGCAAAGAAAATGGTGATTTATCTGATATCACAAGACTTGGGACAGGTCCAAGGGTTGGAAGAATACACTCTGGAAGAATGTTTCTGGTTCGTGAAGGATGGAAAGCAAAACCAGCAAAGAGCAGTGTTGCTGAAATGTGGGCTGGTGCTCTGTAGACCAGGAAGAGCTGGAACAGCTGAAAGGCAGCAGATAAAACAGGGGTGATAAAAACTTTGAAATCAGGAATAAAAAGCTGAATGTGACTGGTTAGAATAACATTAAAAAAAAAAAAAAAGTCCAAGGAATCATAATGAGAAAGGGGAATTTTACCCACATGCTCACTGGAAAAATGAGTACATTTTGTTGTTGTTACAAGAGGAGATCTATCTTAAGAGGGAAGAACCAGGTGAGAATCTAAGGCTGGATAAAAGTGATAAAAGAAATCACAGTTTTGCTCTTACTGCGTGGCTAGGTAAGGCTTTAAAATATTTGTTTTTCTCCTCCTTGAAGGTGCCAACCTCATAAACAGTGATGGAAAAATGCAGAAAAACATCTACCCATACAGAATTAGATTCTGACAGGGCACTACTGATGCAATCATAGTGTTTTACCCTGCCCTTCTAATTCAGCAAAGATAGCCATTGATTATGTTAATTGGTAGTGAATATTCTGCAAGCAAATTATGGCATCCCCCTTTGGGCTACCTCAGCTGCAGAGGGAGAACCCAGCCTATGCTCATGCACATCCTCAGCCTGGCTTTCAACATCAAGTGGAAAAAACTGTTGATCGCAGCACCTGCTTAGTGTTGTGTGCCCGGACACCACGCAACAGCACGAGGGAGTTCTTAGCTCTCCACGCCATGCTGATGTGTAACTGAGCCCAGTTCAGCCCTCACTCTCCAGTTCAGATTCCCACACTGCTGTTAACCTAGGTGTATTAGGGCCATAATAGCCTGGATTGCTATATATTACATTAATTTATACCTTATATGTCTGATGCCAGACTTACATATAGAGGTATCAGCAGTCTTTGATATTTTTCTGAACTAAAGATTATTTTGGCAATTAATAAATTCTGTTAGAGATATACTATCGTGTTTTACAGCTTCAAAATGTGACATAATCAATAATATTCCTTAAAACTTTATCCTAAAAATCTGTAGCAAAGCACTCAATGTAGACTCAGTACGTTACTGTATGTTAAATAAACACTAACTCAAGAGAAAACAACTATTTAGTCAAATTTTCTTTTCATTTGCATCTGTGCAACCTTACTGAATTCACTGCAGTACTTCTAAAGACACAATTTGGACAGTAATTTAGCAAATCTTCTTATGAAAAAATCCCCATTTTAGCCACTTAATTCAAAGTGTGAATTAATATTCTCTATTGATAAGTAGTATTATAATAGGCTTTCAATCCTGAATTGAAGAAAAAAATCAATTGTAACGTTAAGTTGGATTCTGTATAAAATTAATCACATATTTCTAGCGCAGTATAAATTCCTTCTTGCACCTTCTCTTGGTGCAGTAAATCTGTTCATGGTCAGAACATCATGGTAAGGGGATAGATTGCCTTTCCCCTTCCTAGTGTTCACAAGGAGGACTGCAGTACCTCTTCATTCCCTTCCAAATTCAGGCATACTGTAGAAAAGATGCAGTAATGGAGTGGACAGATTCTTTTGGCAAAGTCTGGACTTGGGGCTGCTTTGGGCGGATGTTCTGGGACAGCTCGCCCAACTCGGCCTCTCTGCTGTGCAGGGATAAGGGAGATCTGATGAAGATTGGTGAAGGGAGAAAAAGGCTAAGGTGTGAGGCAAGGATGCAAAAGAAAATGAGGGGTATTTGGCAGAGAGAAAAGAAAGATGTGTGAAAGGCACAACAATAATTAAGGAGGTGGGAGAAGCTAGAGGATTTTTTGAGAATAAAGAGCTGGGATAAATTTGCACAGAGGGAGACTTGAGATTGGTGTATGCAGTGGGAAGGTAGAAATGCCACGTGCTTTACCTCACTGATGAAGCTCATGATGTGGACTAGTCATCGACTCCAAGGAATGTATTGACCACGTTTACTGTGTCCTATCCCACCCCCATGGATTTCAACCAAAGCCCGAGTAATGTTACAGAGTCGCATATTTCAGCTGTAGCCAATACTTTCTGCTAAATCTGTCTCTCATAATGATGTCTCAGCAGGACTGGGCCTCGTTCTTCTGTCACTGATCGGAGCAAATCCAATCGAAGCAAATTGGAGCCAATTGGTGTTTCCATTATGCGGTGGCAGGAGAATTGAACTCATTGTCACTAAGGATATATCAGCACTTCCTATTAATGTCAGTTTTCAGTTTTATAACATTTTGTTAAAAGTTCCCTCGGGCTATATTCGCTATACAGATTTTCAGAGAAGGAAGACATATTTTATATTGAGAGCTCATTTGGTTTATTGTTAGAGGATGCTTGTGTTCAGAACCTAAATGGATATTACTTTGAACAAGTGAAGACATTGTCTACTTTATTGTAGCTTCTGGTCTGCAAATGAAAAATTCACCCAAATTCTCATTGGATAGCTTTATTGGGTTTTGGACCAATTTAAGCAGAATTAATACTTCTTTGTTAAGCTCAATACTTGGCAATATAGTCATGCCTTAGATTTTATAATAGATGAGTTTTTTAATATTACATACTCTGTATTAATACCAAACTTCCATGTTTTACTAGAAAAGGACTATATTTTGCCATTGGGTATGAACATGCAACTTTTGCTAATTCAAATAAAGGTTAAAAGGACAATTTCAATCATTATAATAGATTTTAGTTTGCCATTTTTTCTCTTTATTATTCTAAATGGATCTTTAAATGTCCTAGCTAGTTTTATTTTATAAGCCTGAAGATGTATTACTTTGCCATGGTTCTACTTTGGTTTTGTTTTTTTTGTATCCGTCTTGATTGCTGTCATTATTACTATTTCTTGCACTGTTTATTTATGATGTCATTTTAGCTTAAGGCTAGTGTGGTGTAATCATTCTGCCTTAAGCATCATTTTTCCCTATGGCATGAAGATGAACATGGTGAACTGTACAAATTGCAGACTGGAAATGTTGTTGCTGACATTCAGTTTAGCAACAATAGAAATAAGCTTATGTCTCTTCTCCTGGTGAGCTCTTCCAGGTGTTTTTCTTCTCTCAGACTTGCTGATGTAAATCAGGAGCCATACCATTTATTCCCGTTCAATATGGTGTTTCTCAGTGAGGAGAATCTGCTGTCTAAACCAACAGTCTGTCCAGACCTTCGCAGGGCCTGTGCCATATTGTTAGTCACACAGAAATATGATTGCTGGAAGTGCTCCCTTTTGCCTACGATTTTGCTGCTGTTCAAGTGTATTTGGCGTGTCGCAGAGTTCTGTTGTTCCCGGGGAAGCAGGAGCCCAGCCAAGAGTGTAGAACACACGGGAAACAAAGCGCTGTTGTTCGTTGTCTTTGCAGCCTTCTTTCTTGTCTGCCTTTAAAGGCTGAGACCATAAGCCATAATGCCTTTGTTATTAAAATAGGAATGGAATTTGAGTCTGTTTCATGTGTTTACACATGAAAGGCCATCAGCTCAGCTCTGTGGTTATACCCACATATTCTCCTTGTTTCCTGCTTTGCAGCAAAAGTCACTCAACTTTCAGAAGCCAATTTTCCATTTTCTGTGAGTAGTTGCACCCTGTTTTGATTGCATTCTTTTGGAAATTGGGAGATCTGTTGCAGAGAATCCAAAATTGCGTTGCAGATGATATGAAATTGAGAGGAGAGGTTGATACACCAGGAGGTTGTGCTTTCATTTAGAGAGACCTCAACAGCCTGGAGAAATGGGCCAACAAGAAACCTCACAAACTTACAAAAAGATAAATGCAAAGTCCTGCATCTAGGAGGGAATCACTCCGTGCCCTAGTACAGGCTGGGTCTGACCAGCTGGAACGGAGCTTTGTAGCAAAGGCCTGGGTGTTCTGGTGGACACCAAGTTGACCCTTAGCCAGCAACTTGCTCCTGTGGCAAAAGAAGGTCAACAGCCTCCTGGGCTGCATTAGGCAGCACCTTGTCAGCGTATTGAGGGAGGTGATCCTTCCCCTCTACTCAGTCTTGGTGAGACATGTCTGGAGTGTTGTGTCCACTTCTGGCCTCCCAAGTACGAAAGAGTTATGGACATATTGGAGAGAGCTCAGGAAAGGGCTAGGAAGATGATTTACAGTCTGGAACACGTGTCACGAGGAGAGGCTGACAGAGCTGGGGTTGTTCAGCCTGGAGAGGAGAAGGCCTGAGGGGTCTTATGAATGTGAATAAATACCTGATGTGAGTCAGTGAAGACAAAACCAAACTCTTCCCAGTGGTGCCCAGCAAAAAAGCAAAGAGACTATGGACACAAAATACAGGAAATTCCATGCAAACATAAGAAACACCTTTTTTTACTGTGAGGTTCATCAAACATTTGAGCAGGTTGCCCAGATTTAGAAGTCTTCATCCTCAAAAGTGTTCAAAACTTGAACAGGCATGGCCCTGAGCAACCTGGTCAAGTTGAGCTTGCTTTGAGCAGCAGGGTTGGACAAGGTGATATCCAGAGGTCCCTGCCAACCTCAGTTATTCTGTGTATCTGTGAATCTCTTGTCCATACCCCTGCTTACCAGATCCCAACATACATTCAGGTCTTGCTTTCACAAAATATCCCAACATGAGAATAAATTGCCTATGCACAGCACAGTCTTCAACCCTCTGTCCTAGTCAGGCAAAGAGATACCCATGCATGATGGAGATGCTTAGACATTGTAAAGGTATATGTTAAATGTCAGTATGAAATTATATAGTCCTTCTTCCTCATAGTCCTGCTGAGATTTTTGTAGCTTTGCAGCTTTTTATTTATTTATTTTTTTTTTTAAATCAGCCTTTTACCAAAATGTTACTCTACACTTAAACATCTTGCTAGCATACATGGGATACCTTCACTGGAGGTACTTTCACAAGATACCCATTCATACACCTTTTTCTGAGAACATGAGTCCAGTAAATGCTTCTGCTAGATTTTGTAGTCTTTCATACACCAGTCTGTGATCTTTATCCCCTGGCCACACTGCGAGAATGACTTCACACGCCAGTCTGTGTTCCACTTCTGCAAAGGCTAAAATTCTCCATTCTCGCTTCCAACAGGCCTCTGTTTATCCCAAATATTAAGTTAATAAGAGATCATGCATTTTTATGCAGTCTCGTTTTCTGTTTAACTCTGTTTAACTTTTGAGATGGCTTTCTTTCCTGAGTATTTTTTGTAAATAGCTGTGATTTGGTCATTTTCTTGAAAACACTTCATTTGTTAGCATCTGATTCACAAAATAGAATCTGTTTGTTAGTTTTGACCAGGCACAGGGACCACACAGAACATATTTTAATGTATTTAGTTGAATAAGCAGAATCGTAAAAAATAGATCATTTTTTCCAGTGATAATACTTGTCTTCATAAATTCAGGATTTGCTTTCCGTGAGAATCTGCAGATACATCTCTTAAATTCACAAACATCCCTCCTCCTAGACTTGTTTGTTAAAATATTAAGAAGGTAATAAGTACAAAGAAGTTTAAGCATACTAATTTAAAAATATGAAATCATTTTTGCAGAGACATCTCTTCATTATTTTCTGCGTTCTCATTTGGACTTCTTACCACCAAGACGTGAGCCAGACCCCTAACTCATTTTAAATAAATTACTGAACAAATGATAATGACTTTTGGTCATTATCAGCATGGGCTAAATTCATGCTGGTTTTCATCAGATGAAAGACTGTGTCACACTACGATTCCCTTGAGCCATCCAGTCCCTCAGCTATCAGCAGCACTTTAATTTTCTCTTAGAGACAGTATAATGTGAGCACTCAGCCTGGTTCACTCAGAAAATGTGGTAATTTTTCATACTTTCAAACACAGATGTTCTACCAAGTTTAATCCAGAGAGGCTAAATCTACATTTTAAAGCAAGGACACCCTAGATGTTACTTTTGAAATAACATACAACATGGCACAAAGAAATAAATGAATATAATTGTGTAACAAAAGTTATAAATCAGACCCAGGAGACAAGAATAACAAAATAAAAGTGAAAAATTCACCTTTTAATTACAGCGGTGAAGCCTCTGAGATTGTGAAAACACTCATTTGTATAATTCTGATTTATACAGTCTTTACAGGAGAATTTGCTAAACATCTCTCTCGAATATAATCTTGCAGATGGGAAAAAGTTTGTGGGTTTTTTTAATTCTCACAAATTATGTGATATAATTCTAAGAAAACACTTACTGTCATGAACACATTTTATCTGAAGAAATCAGATGCCAGACCTTTAAAGAAAAACATTTAGCAAGAAATATTTTCTTTTAAAGGTCAATCTTAGATCTTTTTATTCTTTTTTTTTTATTATCAGAACATAATATTTTTTCCTTTTCTAGATTGAGCTTATTATTATTACACCTCAAACCTTCAAAATTTGTGTCCTAGTCTCCAGGAAAATTTGACAATTTCCTGAGATTTGTGTCCTATTAACAATTTTGTGCATCTGGAGTTTGGCAGATAAAGAAGTGTCAAGCTGTCTGTATGACAGTTGCCAACCAAACCAAGCAGTGACATGTTCCCAGGGCCTATTTCACCATTGCCCTACAACCTGTAGGGGCAAACAGTAGGCACAGCAATTGCAGAGAGTGAGCTGCAGCCTTTTTTCCTGAAGAAATGGGGAAATTAAGTAAAACCATAGGGGAAAAACCTGAACTAAGAATATTTGGGTCTCCTACTGCAGACTTGAAGGAATAGACCTACAGATAGCGAACGTGCCTACCACCTTAGGGGGTTGTGTTTAAACATCACGCACTTCACTGATTGATGTAGACAGAGACTTAATGGGGAAGTTTGGCTTTTTAAGTTTGTCTTTAGTCTCCTCGCTATTCTACATAATGTCACTGTTAAACTTGTCACAATTCTTTGTATATCTCTCTCTGAAATGTTGCCGGCACTTACAAAAAGATTAATCTCTCCTTCCTCTCTGCATGAGTTTTCTTGAGAAAAAACAGTTAACATATTTGTCTTCTTTCAAGTAGATTTTATCTTGCCCTATATAGAAATATCATGAGACATCAACAAAGGATATCTATATACTATATAACAAACACATATCAGTTTAATGTTGTGCTTGTGAATATATGACACTTTAGAAGTAGTAGGACTGATTCAGTTTCTCAAAAGAAAATGATTCAAGGTAGCAGGCCCTAATATATTCTTCTGTGAAGAAATACCTGCAGGCAAGGACAATATACAGTTTCCCACGTAAATCCTGACATCCTTAGCTCAATGAGTTTGGTTTGCACGCTCTCCTTAGAAGCCGGGGAGTGCAGAGGAAGCTAAAATTTGATGCAACCTGGAAAACCCCGTGGGCTTCTCATTGCAACCTTTTATTTCTCCTCCTTGTCCCTCATGGCTCTCTGGATGCCACCTTCTTCGGAAACACTGTGCCTATCTCTGGCAAACCTGGTTACCAGAACATCCCTAGGTGTCTAATCTAAACTAGAGATTGGCCTGCAGAGACCCTTAACAGCGCACACATGATGTTTAAAGCCTTGCAAAGCTCGTTCTGCCTATGCCTCTGTAAGTAGAGCAGATGCAGCCAATGCCTGGTAGGATACGTAGGAAAGCAGCTGATGCAATAAGATGCTTAACAGTGTTTTAAAAGTGTTTTAAAGCTAGAATCACAAGTTCCTGTGCTACTCTGGTCCTACAAAATCCATATGGAAGCTCCTGTGTGGTTTTTGGCTAGGATGGGAAGGAAGAACCTTAAAATTAAGAGGAATCTAGAGGTCAAAATTACTTATGATGGATGCCATGCCAGATGAACATGTAGAAAACATGTTGAGTTACTCTTCGTTTACTGAACTTTACTGAAGCCCGTATTTGCAGATGAAAATGTCTTATATCTTTTGAAAAATGAAGATGATGGAAAGGAAAGACTTTTGTTGTTTATAGCAACAATTACTGCTAATGATTTTTCAGAATCCTTTAAAAATACTTATTTTGCTGTGGGAAGAGGTAATAGCTGAGAAAAAAATATCAGAGCGTTCAGTTAGTTACACAAGGTTGTTTTTTGGTTTTGTTTTGGTTTTTTTTTTTTTTTCTTTTTCATTGAACTGGACTTGGGAAGTAAAAGAGATCAAACATCTCTGGTAAGATTTTAACTCCACCAAAGTCACTGCTGTCACTTGATTGGCTTTGTCAGGACAGTACCCTGTATATACCCTATTTGCCTATTTACCTGTGAAGGCAATCAGACAGAAAAGGTGGGCTGCTAATTAAAAAAAGAACATTAATGGGTTTTGGACCTCCTTTCAGAAAATGAAAATTGGAAATATGCTATGGATTGATCTTGCCTTGTAGAAGTACCATCGTTTTCAGCTTAAGCTATAGATTTTTCAGTCTTCTTTCAAAAATGTGAAAAAAAAAAGTTTTGTAATTACTTCAGTGTTTTTTTCATAGTTAAAACTATTGAGTATACTGGACAATGTACCCTGAATATAAGAAGTAAGATTATCTTTTCTTTAGTATCTGTTATAATTGTTTTATTATTAGTATTCTTTCCTTGTTTGAAAATGCAGAAAATTCTATTTTTTTTTTTAAAGTAAACTACATTATTTAAATGCATAAATTTGCTTAAGCCTCAATGGGTTACTCTGACTTGTAAGGCTATTACTTTTCCAGTTGCAAGCAATAATGATACTGCAAAGATATTCCATTCGAGAAAATATTTAAATAAACTTTCTTCATCCAAAAATGAGATGCAGCATATTTACATTTTTATTTGATGAAGCCTGTTCCTGCTATCTTTGTTCTTAATTTGGTCTCAAAAGAATTAGTAGTAAGAGGAAAAATAGTCTGTAAATATGTATGAAATCAAATTTAGAGGGTAGGCTAAAAGGTATTGACTGCCAGCAGTGCTAAACGGCAGGAGGCAAAATTTCCTCCATAGTTTTCTTCTTGGCTGGAAACACATTGCCTTCCATCTAGATTATTTAATCCTCAAAATGCACATCAAAGCTTCTCATCGGGTGGTGTATGTCTTTATAGGCAGTTGAATGTCAAAGATCTAGCTTAAAGATTTTTGAAAAATGTAAAACATAATAGATCCCAGATAATAACACAGCAGTGAAGCTCCTGTACTATTCCTTCCAGCAAAGTACCGGTATCACAGACTGTAGCTAATCTTTGTGGCAAAAGGAAGAGCAAATTTCCTACATGAGAATTTGTGACATCCATCCAACAGATAGAAATAAAATGATCAAGTCATGTTACTGGACTAATATTAGCTTGTTAACAATTCCCTTCTCTCTTTACACTTGTGGCTTGCCAGAACAATAGGCTAGGAGTTATCTCACTTCTCCAGCCCAATTAGACAGAGGAAAAATGTATGCAAAATATCTATGAAACATTTTCTTCTTGTATATCCTTAACAGGATGCAGGCTTCAACACTGTCCCTCTAATTTAATTCAGTCTTTGTCGAGAGCCGATTACTTGTAAGGATTGCATCAATTCTCAGGAATTATTATCTCGTTCTTAGGGAGTATTTTAGAACCCTTTTAAACAATCTTGTTTTGTATTTCTGAGCTTGAATTTTGCCCTGACATGAGCACATAAAATAGCCAGGCATTTGTAGAGAGCCCCACAAGGACACTCTGCAGAAATGTGGTAGCTGAAGAGGGTTTTTCTTTTTGGTGTTATCCCTGTCACAGTAACGGGACTTACCCCACAGCAGTTGCCAAATTAGAAGGGGAAGAAACGGAGTGAAAATGAAAAAGAGCCTCCTCATTCTGCAATGAAGATTTCCTGTTCTTTCTCATTGCATTAGACTCTCCTTCCTTTTTATTTGTTTAAATACCAGTGATACGATATTTCCTATAGATGGCTCAGCTGTGACACAGAAATAAGGTAGCTGTGCTGAATACTCAGGGGTTTCACTTCACATCTGTTTAAGACATCCTTATTTTTTAAATCCTGAGTAGTCTTGTTCCCATCTCTGTCCGTGACCTTCCCTTTCTTTTTTCTTGTTATCCTCATCTTGTAGCACCTTTTTCTTTCCAGTGGTCTTATCTCTAGTGGTGTAAAAGCTCACTCTCTTTTCCCGGCCTTTCTGTCTTTCCAGATCTCATTATTGTTTTCCATAACTTTTAATTTCTAGGAATGCTTTATGACACCCAGTGTATTTTCATCTCTGAAGATACTCATCCATTCACCATGTCCTTAGTTTCTTCCTCCTTCTATTGTGTTTTAAGTAATACTCTTCTGTTAACTGCCATACACAAACACAATTCCTGTTTCTATTAAAGCAAGAAAGATTTTTCCTGGCTTTATACCTCACCAGAATTTGACTGGTCTTTTGGTGGCTGTAGGGCTTTAGTGATATTTCTGAGGGAAAGTTAAAACAGTACAGAGGGAAGCATTTGACAGAGCCAAAGTCCCTCTTCCCTTCCTTGCCCCAATCTTAATTGCGTTCATTGTGATAGGAGGCTGGGGTATGGCCATGTAGCCCTCCCACCCCTAGAATAGCCTCTTCTTGCCTAACTGTTGTTACTGTTTTTTAATCTTACTTCTCCATCCGAGAAATAGTAATTCAGGAGTTTAAGAGGACTTCCAAACGTATTCTTACTCTGTTTCGCTTTTGCATTTCTATTCTTCTTCATTTTTACCTGTGGTCTTCAGCAACACCCATCAGTATGCCATGTGGTTTTTCATGAACATCCAAGTATATCCCAACAGTTAATGTCTGTTGGTTTCCTCTACGTAGCTTATGAGATTCGGGTTGATCAGCCATTAACCTTCCTCATCTGGACTGTTCTCTTTCTCATTTGTTTGCGCTTGGTGGATTATCCTTTTTTAGTTGGCTGGAGAGGTGAGACATTGACATCTCAAGCACATATAGCCAAAAGTGTGGCTGAGTAAAAAGGCATGGTTGTAGAGGCGGCCTGGCTGCGTGCCAGTGCTTGGAGCAGCCTTGGGAATCTGTGCCCAATGTGTGTAACGTTGTCAAGGTGTGTCTTTGCTACTGCTTCTGCCTTTGCTTCTCATTTGGTAGGCAAATGAATAAGCATTCGTTCTGCTTTCAGAGTACAGAGTAGTCAAACATCATCCCTGATACACAACCTTTGACTTGAACGTGAGAGACGCTCATTAAAGTCAAAGAATGATTTAGTACAATATGTGGCCTTTCACTTCTAATTGAAAACTGATCTTATGAGATGCAAAGAAGCCACAAGTTCTGTTTAACTCACTGGCTGATTTAAGGTCTCAGTGCATCTTAAGAGGTGCTCAGTGCTGCGCTGGGTGAGACTATAATAGGGGTATTGCTTTATTGGAAGTGTATAAAATCAACAGCAGTGCCCAATGAACTCAACAGTCATCAAACAGTAATCCATCTTGCAAGTAATCCTATCCTAATTATTTATAATAAAAGGAAGATATAACATCAAAGAAATGCATCGCAGAAAGCATTATGTAATTAAGTAAAGATGTACTTGTATTGCATCCAAGCAGTGGGGAATGTGCATTTATCACCTTGAAGCATTACTTTTCTTCTTTTCGATGTTCTCTTAAATATTTTTAGTGGTTTCAACATCTTTTTTTATTTATTGCTCATTTGACTTAAAAACCCCATAGCACCACCGCTATTTTTTTTTTTATGATTTTAGGAAACTCAGCAAAGCTTCCAAGAAAAAGTATAACTGGCTATAAATGTAATGTATAAGTTTACTTTTATTATTATTTCTGCACACTGAAAAAGGACTTTATAGTGCAAAAACATGTGCTTGGCGATCTCAAGGTTATATTTATATGAATTATATTTTTATGAAATAATGTTGTGCCTTGGTTTCTACTCTGAACACAATATCTCAGTTTCATTTTAAGGACTAATAACTTGAAAACGGATGTATCTTTTTAATTCTTCAATGATTTTAACATGTAACAATCAAACGACCCACTGTTTATAGTAATAACAAATATATGCTCTACTTAATACACAGTAAACAAGCTATGTGAGTTGCTTATAGTAAGTGCGCAGTAACAACTTCTTGCACAGGCCAGAACTACTTCAGGGCTCATTTTAAGTGTGTGTTTCTTGTTTCTGTACTACTATATGGTGCTTGAGTACCATATTATTGTGTTTATTTTACATTTTAGTGGAGAAAAGAAAAAAGAAAAGTAATTTTAGTTTGCTTCAGGTTAAATGTTCCGAACAAGGGGAGTGGAACAGAGAATAAGGGAGCATTGTATACGAAGAGACCAACTAGCAATTGCTTTGCTGAAATCATTTTCTGGAGAAAATCTGGTCTACATCAGTGGCTGCACCTGCCAAGGTTAGAACATTACTTATTTAATTAAATTTGTTTGACTGGGGAAGGCTGTACTTGCAAGTGTCTGTCTACGGAAATCTTGCTTCTTATATACACATTTTCTGTTTCTTGGATAAGTGTGATTGCTTAGTCATAAACAAGATTTGTTTGGAAAGACCTCTTTTTATCTTGTTCACTAAGTTCTATACCACTAAATACAGAATAAATTTAGAGCTTCTAGGAGTTTATGGAAGATTTTTTTTTTTTTTATGAAAAATAATTACAAAGTTAATAGTGTAAAGCCTTAAAACACAATAGAAAAGAAGAGGGGTTTCTACTAAATGAAAAATTGATGTGGACTTCAGTGGGGAAATACAGCTCCCGAATCTTTTTTGTTGCATCCTCTGTGTACAGATTTTATAATAATTCTGTACATTCTGAAGACAGAAACTTGATGTCAGGGCCTTGTCATCTTTGGTCAGCAGAGTAGTTTGTCAGGAGAGTTTTCAACTACAAAAGCATCAGTAACTCATCAGAATATTTGTTGAGCTTTTCTGACAAAAGAGGCAAGTGTCTGTCAAGAAAAATCTGGAGTTTTCCTTGACTTCCCCTAGGAACACATAACCTAGTTCCCCTAGGCCAGTTCCCCAAACCTTCAGTGCAAAATGGATAGAAGGTTCCTCTAGACTCTGCCTCTTTGCAGCACACAGCAACATGACTTTGCTGGTTTCTTCCCACGTGTGAAAGCAAACGAGTGACATCCATTAACGAAGCCCATACCGAGGCTTGAACAGGCATCTCACTGAGCGGGGCAGAAAGAAATTTCTAAAATAAAACTTCACAAATGGTGTCCCTGATTTGAAATCTAGCTTTATAAGCCCTTAAACACCAATGCGCTGTGAACCCATACGGGGAGGTGAGGAATAACACCTAGATACCTAGTAGATCATAACCATGCATATAAATAAACAATCCAGTTGCTTAAGGGTTATAGAAATTTAAATGCAAATAGCACTTGGTAATGATACCCTGGAGACTGACGTTGAAGTCAATTTCTGGAGGATGCAGCATTGTAAACTTAGTTTTTGCTGCTGGTTTCCTTAGAAACTGGAACAAGATATTGTTCAGGACACAAAATAATATCCTGTTTTGGTGACTGAGGATCTTGAACTAAAAAGTAATTGATTTTGCATGAGACACTGGATTGTCATGTACTCCTTCTAGGAAATATTATGGCACAAAATGTATATATGTTAAAATGGTTTCAGATCTGCCATTTTAGTTCTAGTGATTTCACTGTGTAAGTACTAAAACTGTTGAAAAATTAGTTTTTAAAACCATTCAAGGGGTCAGTTCACTCATGGTGCTTGTGAGTTTTAAATACTTTACTAATCATCTAACCACTGCCCAAGCATGCCCAGTATTCTACTTCTTATCAAGAAATAAATCTTCATGTATATACTTTGGTCATGAAAGGATGCATTTAATGTGTTTAGCAAGTGAATAAATCATAGATTAATGAATAATCCTACTTGGAATACATGATAAATACAGATTAAGAGCTACAGATAACTGCAAATAGTTATGCCTACAGGGAAGCTTTAAGGTCATTTCAAGATTTTGTCTATGAGGAGAAGCTACTGTGTTCCTGAATGAAGCATTTCTTAAAACTGTTTTGCAAAGTTGTATTACAAGTGGACACCGTTGCTCTCATTTATGCACATTTTTGAATAGTCAAGTTATATATGAATGCTTAGAACACGTCCACATTTGAATGCCCAAATCAAATGGGCATTGGGTTGTATTTACATGACCTTAATGTGAAGTGTAACGGTATAACGTAAATGATGATTTCATTTATTGCTTTAAAAGAAGGTTTAAAAGTTTCCTGGTGGTTGGACAAAGAACAAAAGTTAAAGAAGAGAGAAAAGGAAATAAATTGGTATGAACACGATTTTTATATCTCACATTTTTTTCAGGTTTATTTGTGAAAAGACTAGTATTTTGAGTTGAGGACTGCAGTTTTTGACTTCTAAATTAACCTAGTTCTTTAAAGGTACAAACACTCACTTTCTGAAAACAGAATCCATGGCCGCCTAGGCTGGGCACCCAGAAAATAAGTTGAGGGTTTTTTTAAAATAATGGTCTGGTTTATAAAATAGATATTATGGAATACTAGTTTATCTTTTTCCCATTTCAGGTTTTAAAAAATATTTTAATAATAACCTATGCATTCATTGTATCATTCTACAAATCCTATCAGAGATACTGCTAGCGAGCATACATTGCTTCCTAGTCAAATTTCTAAAGAGTTATTTGTTAAAAAATGTTCTTGATTTTTTATATTCTCAAAATAGGTGATACATTTCTGTTTTCTCTGTTCTCGATAAAACAGATACAAGCCAGTTATTGTTGGCAAAATGAAAATCCATGTTTCCTTTAAATCTTTTTATAATTTTGTTTTTGTGGAAAACATTATATTATGGCTGTTAAATGCAGATGAAAAATTATTCACAAGTCATTCTGCAAAACAGGATTTTATAAAAGGCGCTTCCCCAAATTTCCTTTCAATATATTATAATTTATCTTTTGTTTATGTGAACACACTCTCATGTCAGCTTGGAACAGTGTATCTTTCCCCTCTTTCCCTCCGAGCACATGTCGCTTTTATCAGAGAATATTCCTTTCTTTATCTCAAATGTTCTCTACCTCCGCAAGTTCATTGTTCAACAGTTTTCTTACAAGGACATTGCAGAAGAATCAATAAGCTACAAACACACTATTATACATTCAGATGCTGTGCAGGTATTAATGTTATGGCAAAGAAAAGTTGGAGCATTCATGGATTTAAATATTTTTCATATAAACTATGTAAATATAATGATTAACAATCAGCTACATTCACTATTCAGGACATGCAATGTAGCATTTTCCTAATTACACTTACTAGTGTGGGAGGATATGACTGCAGAGGAAGATTAAACTATTTGTATTTCTTCAGTGTTGCTTTATAGCATTAACTGGGGAACTTACTTTTGCAGTATTGAATTCAAGAATCTAGAATAACCTAAGAATTTGATTAGGGTGGCAGCAGCCTGCGCCAGGCTTGGGTGGGGATGGCAGGCTCAGCTCATGCTGCATCTGCAGTCATTTTAGCTACCTCTCTCATCTGTAATTTTGCTGTTGATAGGGTGATTTAAAACACAGGCAAAAAAATTACTGCTTAATATTATGGCTTTATCTAAAGCTCTTCAAGTAAACCAACCAAACAAAAGAAACCCACCTGGCAGGCAGGATTCTGTTTTCAGTTATTCATGTTTTATTAAAATAAACAAGTAGTCTGCAAGCAGTGGAACTAATGAATCCTGGTGTGCCGTAGCTCTGCATCTAGTGATGGGATTCTGTGAAGACTAATAAGGCGCAACTCAAACTGAAGATTTCCCTGAAATTAGGACATGTGTAATGTCCCTTCTGTCCCGTGGAATCTCTGGTGCCTATGGAAAGATGAGCTCAGATTGCAGTCATTCCCAGAGCAGACGCCCTAATAGGTTTTTTTTTCTTTTTCTTTTAACAGCAGCCTATTCACACAACATTTAAAGAAGCTTAGTATCTGTATAGCTATGTTAGATTTTGTGGAAATAGGAAAAAAAATTGACAAGTGTCTGGGGTCAGGAAAATGATGGAAACAGAGGAGCACTGCTTTACCCTGCCTGCTTATGGAACAAGGCTAAAAAGTTCCCCAGTGCGCCTATAGCGATGACCCAAGGAAAGGCTGTATCACTCAAACAGGTGTTTGTAGGGCCCCCTCCCAACAATGCCAGAGTTGGGATTGTCCCTCTATGGTTTTATTTTAATGGCCAGTGAGGTGCTGGGCTTGAATGGAAGATTTATATGTCTAATGGGGCTGTATTTGCTGCCAGCTCACTCTGAGGGTTGCTCCACCTTCTTATCCCATCGTTCCATACTCTGATGTCAAAGGTATCAGTCTGGCACTGTCTGTCTCCCATGCCGTTCACAGTAAAGCATTGAGAAATGTGGTGCTTATGATTCCTTATGGTCTTGAGAAGCTCAGTGAAACTGTTTTGTGAGTTTCTGTAACAGGCTGAGACATTTCCGTTTCTCAGAAATAAGTGTCGGAATGTGGATGTGTGTAATGGCTTACCTTCATCGGGGAAAGGGTATGTGCTTTCTGTTTACAGTGTAAAGAAGGGCAATAGATTTTGTGGTGTATTCATTTGTTAATTTGTAGTATATATGCACAAATTAACAAGGATGTTTTAGTTCAAATACCCTGATGAACTGTTAGTGCAGTCAGACTGTGTTAAAATACTTCCAAAATTAAGGTTTGAGGATGTTGACACTTGGGTGATGCTGTGATGTTTACATCGCAGGCAAACATGACTCTAATCAACTGAGTGCAGTGCTTTGAGAATATTACACTGAATAAGTGGTTTTAGAGGCTAAAGAGGGAGCCTGGTATCCCCGATACTGGCTATTTGTTGTGTACTGGCCACACTGGGGAGTTGCGAGCGTAGGGCGATGGTTCCAGTAGAGAATGCCTGTTTGACTTGAGAGTGAAGACTACTAAATGTTGTCTGATTGTTTATTCTAGTCCCTGATATTTGCTCTATGGAGATACAGTATTTTCTATAAAAGCTGAAACAGCTTGTATAGGACTTTTTAGAAGGGCAATTAATAACAGTGTTCTTTACTACCTGGCTTTACTGAGCCGCCAAACGTAGATTCAGATGGGAGAAAAAAAATGTGATGGAGACAGAAGATGGAAAATAAGTGACAGTGCATGATAAGTATTTGGACCCAGCTATCTGCAGTAGTCCCACTTTTGCTGTTAAAGAGGGAGTGGTTGGTTGGTTCTTTGACTGTTTTTCTTTAAAGCTCATTACTTCTGTTAAGAAAGCTGCCAATGCAGCAGGCTGCCTTATTTGTTTGGAGTTTGACTTTATTCTAAAAGCAGCCTCAGTGTTTTTGGCACCACAAATTCACCAACTGGATTCTCAGAGACACTAGTGCAAAAACAAAAAAAAAAGGAAAACAAAGCTAGAATAAGAACAATACTTGGAAATTACATAAAAAACAATATAGCAACACCATCAAAGTGCTTAAAAGCCTACGCAAATGTAAAAGGCAAAGTATTATGTTTGCGTAGTCTGGCATATTGTTCTCTAGGACAAGGACTGAACTTGTAATCACTGTATGCAGAACAGATTTCTGCATATTTGAACATTACTGTTCCCTTGTGATTCACAGTCTTATTCTTCTGCTGCTTCTTTTCTTGCATTTAAATGGTAAGTTGTTTGGACTATGGACTTTCTAAATTTAAAACATCAGGGCCCTTTTAAAAAACTATCTGTGCTAAGATTTTCATGCAATTCTTAAATGCTAAATGGAGGTGTTATTTAGCTGGTACTACCCTGTATTTTGCTCCTACAGTGCAGCCCCATCAGAGGGTTACAGCATCTGACAAAAAATCTCCTACATCACTGTGGTTAGACCAGCCACTGTCTGGTGTTCGTGTATCGTTCTGATGTGTGGCCCTGGACATCTTTCTTACTGTAGCTGCATCTTGTACTCTTATTATTGAGAAAAGCAAGTTCCATCACGTTCCTGTTTTGCTTGTAATTTGGAGATAGGTAAACTCTTGAACCTAAAGAGTGGTCTGGAAACTTAACAGAGTGTCTAAATGGGTACAAATGTTATGACTCTCTATGCAAAAATTTTCAGCAATGTGAATATTTGAAAAGAATAACATACTTACAGCATCAGGTGATAGAAGACAGAGGTTGCTTGTAACAACCCGTCTTGTATTTTCCCTGTTTCTCCATTGCTTGCGCTAGCAAGTGGTGTAGATCTCAGCAGGTGCTGGCTTGCAAGTTCTTAATGGTATGACTGGTTTTTAGTCAGCTGCTCTGTATTGCATGATGATGTGGAAAAGGGAGAGTTATGTGTGGGAGTATATTGCACTGAAAATAAAGGAAGCTAGGAATAGCTGCTGAAAGAAGAATCCTGGTAATGAGAAAAGTATTAAATTGTGAGAATAATACAGGATAATGTCATTCTCTGGGATGGTGGAATTTATTGTTGTGATTCTCAAGTTTCTATTCGTGATGAAGGGGGTCAGGGAATCCTCAAAAGGCTTGTGTCTGTCTTTCCTGGAGAAGAGTTTTAGAAATGAATTATAGTGCATCGTCTGGTTTTGGTGAATAATCTAACAGTGGTTTTAAAAGTGAGTCTCAGTAGGACCCGCATTTCCACACAATATTTTGTATAAAAAATATGATATGAGGTGAAACAACATTTTGGGTTTTTTTTCTTTTAACTATGGCATAAAGGTCAAGCTACCTTTGGTCATCAACACAAGTTTGGGTTTGGTCGTATTTGTTAATTCAAACCTTGCAAGGCATGCTCTAGGAAGCTCATGTATCAAAGCCTTAACCGTGGCTTTAAAGACATTTTCTGCCCGTTAGTTTTGATTAGTCACAAGCTGGATTGGAGAGAAGAGGGACAGGGCACTTCTCATTTTTTTTTCTTGAATATTCTGCTTTACTTCCAATCGTGTTATGCAAGGAAAAAAAAAAAAACAAAACCATCCTGCCTTGTGACTTGTTCTCACAGCTACTTCTGTAGCTCATCAGATACTGTTCAGCATTTCATCACTCGAAGCTGGACAAAGATGTCACAAGTGGTATTAATCTCTTCTGGCCTAAATGAGTTTTAACTCCATGTCTATGCCAAGTCACAGTGAGAGAAGCCTATGTCCAGAGCATCAGTTCTTTACTTTCAAGAGAATCATTGTGTGAAAATCTGGCAGTCTGTTAAGGAAAAGCCTGATTTTACATCTTTATCTGAAGATTCAAAGCAGAAGGACTGCTACAGACTGAACTGTACCACCAGAGACATTTCTTTTCTCTGTCTTTCCAGTCTGGTGAACTACCTTTTTATTTTTCCTCCATTTTTTTTTTTTTCACAAGACTGGGATCCTGTGCAGATGAATTACAGGAGGTTTACCTGATGAAGCTGCTGCTGCAAAGAAAAAGCTTGTAGCTGAGCTCTTTGCCCCAGAAATACTTACAGATACCTGTCAAAATGTAGATTTGTGGGGGAACGAAGAAAGGGAGAGCTAACAGCTCCTGCCCCACTACTGCAGTTCACATTACTGCTCCACAGCTCTCTTGCAGCCGTGTGATATCTACCCAGCTCAGGGCTGGCCCTACTGTAAACCAACATTTAATGGGCTATTGAAATATGTCATAGTAATTGCTTATGAAAAAAGATTATATCCTCACGTTTGTGTTTGGAGACTGCAATTAAAAATATCCCATGCGGTAGTCTCCCAAACAGTCTTACTTTGAGGACTATGAATCCCAGATTTCCTGCCGAGGCAGACCGCTGTGCTAACAGGCCCACTGCACTATTGGTAAACTCTGCTAAGGCGTCTGCATGAGCACTACACGTTTGACTGAGGCTGCAGAAAAGCATCTGCTTTCTTTGCTGTGTCCTGGAATATTCTTGTATCTATGCCTGCATGGCTCTTTTCCTGGAGGAGAGGAGAGAGAAGGTCAGGTTATTTTGTAAAGATGTGGCATCTTTGATTCTGAATTTTCTATTTGCTTTGGGTATTTTAACACCTTTTGTAATATTTTAACGTAGGCTTTTTTCCCCTGAAGTTATATATAGTTTTCTCTTTATTAACTGCTTTCATAGATCTCTTCTGCACAAATAAGAAGAGAAATACCTTCAATGTATCTCTGACTTACTCTATCTAACTTACTCCATCTCCTGACATAGCGATGGCATGTTGCTTTCCTATTTGGACTCAAGGTTATGCAGCTCTTCTCAACTCTGTTTTCCCCAAGCGTTGCTATGTAATGCTGTACTTTGCAGGTCCACTCTCCATCAGGCTGTGCTATATAATTAGCATCTACCTCTACTGAAGTTTCATGCTCAGTTTGCATTTGTTGTTGCATATCTTGAGTCCTCCCTAATCTTTCAGAGTCATTCACCTATGGACTCTGCTGGGCAGGCTGTCTGAACATGGAAATACAGACTTGTTACCCGGAAAGTCTTCCTTAGCCTTCTGACAAGCCATTGACTCTAAAAGACTATTCTTCCCAATTTCACTGAATTTTCTTGGTTTCAGTCCTTGCTTTTACTGCTGCATCCTCTCCCCTCCATCATTCTTTCTTTGTAACATCTGCTGACCTTGTTTCCGGGAAAAATTATCCATCCTTCCCATTTGACAAATGCTTCTTATTACTCCATTTTAAAAATATAGTAAAGTTTTACCCGTTTTCCAATCAGATAAGTTGTCCTAACCTATAACGGTCAACCCTATATCCCCTATTTTTCATCATTCAAGACCTCTGTTGGAGCAAACCATTCTACAGCAAATTAAATTATCCTCCACAGCCCATTTAGACATAGTTAATGGGCATCACTTGATTTTTCTCAGATAGCAGGGGGTTGTCAGACCACAAAGTAAAATCCTCCATATACTCTAATAATTTAACACCTCAAACCTACAAAACCTGAATTTCCTGCTCTACTTCTAGGAGAAAAGCTCACACGAGAGCAGGCTAAGCAGCCCCTTCCTTACTTGCAGGAAGACCACTGCAGCTCCAAACCTAAGAGAGGTGAGGGCTGTTAAACAGGGGACGAGCCAAGTCCCCTATCTCAACCCTGCCACATCACCTGCCTTGAGTAGGCAGCGATATTCTTTATGCAAGTTCCCTATGATTTGACCATTTTGAATGTCCTCTTCTTTTTCTCAGAAGAGTTTCTGGATTCCTAGACAGTTTTGAAAATGAAATTTTTGTTTGCTTATTTTTAATGATGAGGTAGGGGACAACACTTGATTTTTATGGTTGCAGTTGCTATGTATGTGTAGCTATTTTTAATGCAGCTGTTCGTGTGTGTAGCACCCAAGATTAAATTCTGTGGAGAATTGTAGATTTTCAGTCATGTACAACATTTTTTATTTAGAATTGATACTGAAAAGAATTGTCATTTTCTTTGTGCCTTTTAATTCTCTGCAGCTAAAATTTACATAGGTGCAACCTTCTAAGGCAGCTGACATAAAAGGGTGAAGTCTCAGCGAGGTGAACAGGGAATTACATGAATAACTCCTATTATTAATAACGGGAGTTGTGTTCCTTTTCCCTACATACTCTGTTGAAAATTGTATCCCTAAAGAAGTTGACAACAAATATGCTTTCCCTGTTTAAGTTGCAAAGCACACTAACATCAAGGTCACTTGCTCCATTTGACGGAAGAAAAAAAGCACTATATAAAATATGGATAGAGTGTCAATCAAAACTGGTTTTACAGTATACACTATGGTAATGTGAGTCATATTGCTTTTTTATTTTTAAACACAACTAGATATGGTAGTTTGGCAGCAGTGTTTTTACAAAGACAGCGCCTTCAAACTCTTTCATAGCAAGACTGGAAATCCTGCCAGGTAAAAAAAAAAAAAATGTTATTGAAAACCTTTCTTCCCTTATAGGCCCGTTTTGACAGGAAATCTTTGAGAGGCAGCAGCAATGAAGTGCCCAGAGATTTCATCTGTCTTCTTTTGCTTCAGGAAATGCTGAGCACAGGCTCCCCTATTAGGCAAAATACATGAAGTACCAAATCCCCTTAACAATCATCTTCAGTCTACTCTTAGGTTGACAGCTTTCTGTGTCCTAGTCTGTCAAACAGGGCCTGTTACCAAGACTCACATTACTGGGACCAATGTGAAAGTTTTTGACAGTACTTTGAGGGAGAAAACATATTGTCAGTGCTTACAAGTTATCTCGTCCAATCAATTTTGCAGGGACTTAATCAGAATAAAATATATCTTACTAGAAATATATTAATTCACAGTGATTTTTCTTCTGCTCCATAGTGATGACATAAAGATCCAGTTTGAAGGCAGTGCCTATCATTCTGTGTGATTCGGTAAAATTTGGCAAATATTAGTTGCTGCATTATCATATCCAATAGTATTTTTTGTTTGGTTTTGACAGATGCCAAATTTAAAATTTAAATAATGTTTCAAGAATGAAAATGACAGCTTGCAGTAATTCTGCAGGTGTCCAAGCAGATGTACTTCCAAAAATAATTAGACAAAATATGTACAGATTGCAGGAAATATGAAAAAATTGACATCAAATTTTCATGAGTAGACTCTGTATATGTTTGGGCATTTTAGCTACTTTAAAACTATTGGTTATTAAGAAACTTTCATACACTTACAGAGCAATGAATGCACATGAAATGTAAAACAGTTGAAGCCAAAAAGTCCAATCTTGTCTTTGAACATGGAGTAGGGGAAAAAAAAAAGTTGAAGTGCCTTAAACTAATATAGTCTTGAGGAGTTTTCCTGAGGAATTTTGTCAACCAGGCAAGTAATAAAGTATGTAAGAAACAGTCCAAAACATGGATTCTGCCCTCAAACTATTATTTAGCACAGTGATTTCACTGGCTTTGCTAGGTGTATTTGTGATTTATACTAGAGGTAGTGAAAACGGAAAAGGAAATGGAGTATGTGTATTTATTTCCAATCAGCTGTATGCATTTCACTGAGTGCAGAGGTAGAGATGGGAGTGAAAGCTGTTTTTTGAAGGTTTTCTTGCTTGAAATGGGGAATGTGTGTGTCTTCATGCCCCCCAAGAAAATGTATTCCAGGAGTAACCTTAGATATTAAACATTCTGCCCCTCTTTTCATCTAATGCTTCACTTCAGAGTCAGCACAGCAAAAGCTGAATGCCACAAGTGCTGGAAAAGTGGCAAGTGACTTAGTAAAAGCAGAAGAAAACCCCTAAAAATAGCACAAAACAAGACAGGTATCTCCCTAAATTCTCTTTTCTTATCTCAGTGGTTAAATGGTTATTGAATAAAATAAACAAGCAATCCTAAGTGTAAAGATTGGAAATTAGGATTCTTGCTCATCACTTGAATGTAACCACTTGTCTTAACCTGTTGGAATCTAAAATCTTGTTCTTTCCATTCTGTGGCTATGGCCCAAATAATCTCAGTTTCTTTTCCCAGTACAGTGATGCAGCTTTAACAAAAGATGCTGCTGATGTCTCGTTATCAAGCAGCCTATGGCATAATGTGTGTCGCTTGGGAAATAGAAGATGTGATCCTGAATATGCTAAAGCAGACGAAGGAATTTAACCTGGATTTCCAATTTGCTGGGCAAGATCTCTAATCACCAAGCTATCATATCAAGTAGTAGGCAGACCCTCTTCCTACAGTAGTTATCTAAAAAAAGAAAGTTGTGCTGCTGCCCTTTCTCTCCTTATGGAGCGTATAAAGAATTTTAACAACTAATCAAGGACCACAAGAGTATGTAAAAAAAAAACCAACCCACACCACGGATTCTTCTCCTCTCCTCTCTGGTCTGCTCCGTTCTGCTCCCGCTCCCTCTCTCACTCCTTCTCCCTCTCCTCTCTTTCTCTTCTCCTCTCCCATGCCATCAGTTGTTTAAAACCATTCTGGAGAGAGTTCTGCTATATTTGTAGTGAACAAAGACACGCCTGTGCAGTAAGGTACAGGGGATAGGATTTGTTCTTTTGCTTTTTCCCTTAGGACTGCATCCCACTCAGCTGAAGTAAATGAGAAGTTTGCTGTTGTCCATGGAGGTCACTGGAGCACACGTGTAGTACTGTAACAGGGTGGGAGGAGGAAAGATGTGATCACAGCAATGCTGGAGGATACTGCTGGCCGCCCCAGCAAGAGAAGGAAGGGGGAACACTGTTTATTCTCCTTTATCTTTCTTTTCCTTCCTTACTTGGATTAGCAGTAGTAAAGATTCGTTAGTCATTTTGGCCGTTCTCCAGCCCGTTTCCTACAGCAGTTCCCTCAGATTTTTTTTCAAGTCTCTGTTATCTTAAGGTACGGGACATCTGACATACTGCTTGGCAAAGGATTCCACAGTTTAATCAGCACCAGCTCCAGCACTGCATTTTGGTGTTGTGTTTGGGAGGGGTTTTTTGGCATTTTACTTATTTAAGTCTCAAAACCAGAAACAATTTCTCCCTACGTTTGCTACTAATAGTATGTGGATTCCTTGTTAATCTTCCAGGCATCTTTTTAATAAGTTCCTTCACCAAATGCACCTCTGATTTGTTTTACTTCAACCTGGTAACAAAACTTTGTGTAAAACTGTCACTGTGGCAGTAGTTATGTCCTTACTTCTTCCTACCTCTCAGTGGAACAAGCTGCCATCCAGATGGCTCTGTGGAGGAAGTTTCCTGTTTCCTCATTGTTTAAATATACAACATTAAATGGTATAGGAAACTTTAAATGTAAAACTTCACATTCTCTTCCATTACAGTATATTTGTTTGTGTAAGAGCCTTGGCTTAAGTATTTTCTTTTTTACTTTCTGCTCTTTTTATCTCTTTCCATATGCATCATGATTCCTTTTTCTCCAGTCTATTCATTTTCAAGGAAACCCTTTAATGTGACATGTTTATATGTGTTTCCATTGTATCTTCCATTTTATTTATACGTTTTAGATCAAACGTTTTAATTAGCTTAAAAAGAATGCTCATGTAACTATACTAATGCAGACTGCACATTGCAAAAACAATATTTGTGCTTCCTTTTTCATTGTGTCCTGTGATGGGATGGATCATTTTTACCACCATAAAAAAAGAAAAAACCCAAAAATCTATGGGAAAGGTTTCAAACAGTGGTAAAGCTAAACAAAGATTTGGAGGCGTTTGGACATGTCCCTCCTCCCTCTCCAGATCCTGGAGATATGTCTGTGATGCTTTTGAAACCGTAAAGATGTGAAACAAATCTTATGGCAGATGCTATCATTCCTAGTTTAGCTGAGTCATTTTCAGCCCACTAACTTAAACGGTTTTTGGATTAGGCCCTAAAGAAAAGGATGTCAGCTCTGAGATGTGAAATGGTTCTTCACAACATCTAAGGATAAGTATTGCAAACAGAATTGATTTCATACAGAATCTTTCTTTTCTCATTACAATGGATTTAGCTAAACTGTCAGAAAATGTCAGATCTTCTATTTGTGCCCCACAGGACTTTTTTTTTTTTTTTCAGCATGTTATTCCTTTTTTTACAATTTCTCCTTGCTGCAACACCTAGCGTTTTGCTAAAATTTTAGGTACTTTCACTAATATCTTTGACCTCTGCAAGCACCAGCTACCTTCTCATTATTTCCAAATGATAGACTACTTACAGAAAACTCCTTTCTGTGTTCTGAAATAGACTTGCAAGTGCATGTTAAAGGGACAGTTTTCCTGTAATCCTCCACAATTCTAACAGATGAAGTATTCCATCACTTTGATCGGGTATCCAGGTAAACAAAGTTTACAGATGCCAACTGCTCTTTGCTCACATTAAAAGGAATGTGGTGCCACAAGAGGACTCTGAGCACTGCTGTTATTCATGCAGCTGCAGACTTCTCTGCAAACAAAGGTAGGAACCTTTGTCACTGCTCCCTCTACACCAGCCAGCTATTTATTCTTTCTTCCTTCTATGCTATGCCTCTCTTGCCACAGTATACAGGGTGTCCTCGTTGCAGAAGCCTAAATAATGAAGTGCTTTTTGAAACCTGTACTAAAATAGTGCTGATGGCACAGTATCAACTTTGAAGTGGGTGAGCATGGCTTGAAAAAGCAAGAGACTTCAGTCAGTGGTGTGCATATATAATAGTGTTTTCTGTGCAGAAGCAGCTGACAGTGGGATAATCCAGGAGGATAATGCAGGTGCAAAAATAGGAGAAAGAATCAGTCCAGACAGAACCTCTCTCTAGTTCTCAATCTTGTGAAAAATTATTTAGGTTCTCTGGGGTTGTGAAGAAGAAAATGTTGCCATGTTTGCTAAGGAGAGATGAGGTTTTTCCTGCTGGTGATTAAAAGTTAGAGCAAAAGAATATGAAATGAATGGATACATGCAGAATGAATCTATAAGTTTTTCAGTTCTCTATCAATGACTGGGAAAGAAGGAGGGGAACTGCACTGTGAAATAATAAAGTTTTAATTCAAATAGTAATTTGTGGTTTTCTTGAAATGAAAAATTCTGCAGGAAATTGTGAAACTTATTTTTTATATTCACAGAAAAGGTAACCATTTGGGTAAGATGGATGGGTTCCTTACAAAGCACCTCATCCACAGACTTTTTGATGGTTTTAGTTTCTGTAATAAGTTGGCATTAAGAAATAGTACACAACAAAGAAATACTGGTAATTCTGTCTCCTTTTGGGTTCTTCTATCCTGGTACAGGTTTTATTCTTTCACTTTTTCTATTTTTTCAGCTCATTTGAGGTAAGATCCTATTAGCTGCCCCCGAGAGTTTTGCCACTGATTTCAGTGAGACAGGATTTAATTCTTATTTCTGTTACTCACGGGTTCATGGGTCTCTGCCTTCTGCCTAATTTCCCTTATTTTGGTGGCAGACCCACTGTAATCTAGAATCATTAAGCCTTTTTTTTTTTCCTCCTGCTATATTTTGTAGATGATTGCTTGTATCTTGGTGCTAAAGCTGAGGATTTACTGATGTCACTTGTACCCTTCCATTATTCCAGTATTTCATCCGTGGGGAACTGACTTGAACTGAAATGTTCAACGTGTCAGCTGCTCCTTAAAATAGGTGTTCAAAGCCATCAGGTAACATAAAACATCAGGTAAAGATGGTTTAGTATATTGATATATTAAGATTGTCAGTTCAGCATTGAAGGAAAGAATGACAAGATTTCTCATCCTTATGGGACATCTTCCAGATGGGATAAGTCACCCATTAGAAAAGAAACATGGCTGTGCTAAATAAATACTCATTAGTTGCATATCAGCCTGGCATTTAACTAGCTTGGGGCACCACTGTATGCAGTGTAGAAAGGCTCTCTTCCCAGCACTGTGTTTAGTTGCATTCTCAAGCTTTTATAACTGTTAATCTTGTGCTTTGTGACAGCTGAAACTTATAACCTGGAGAGAAACAAGCTCTGAGTGTGGCTTTTGAGTAGAAGCTCTTAGGATGAGGTATTGCCTCACTAGGAACTTGCCCCCTGCAACTCTTTCTTCTCATTTTTCTACCCAAAATTATTAAAATCTTTTTTCCTGATGTACGAGTGAGTAAATCTTTGTGAGACCCTAAATCATAGATACAATACAAAGGTACAGGAGTATAAAAGAGAAGAATTGGGGTGAACAGCGCAGTGTACATGGACTGTCAGACTGATGGAGCTCACCCTTAATGCTTTTGAGTCAGGGGTAAGCTCTGGAATGTGAAATACTTGTCAGTCAACTACATAACAAAACATGATCATATTTTGCACTTTTTTTTTTAATATTATTTTTATGTCTTTACAAATTCCCTGAGAAAAAAAATTAATTAATTTGAATGTGAATGTTTTTGTTTATTATCTTCTGATTGTGTCTTCATGCCAAACTCCCCCACTGCCTTGTGGCAAATGTTTCCTTCAGGGTGTTGAGAGATGCATTCTCTTCCCAGGTTCTTTTGGAGGCAAGATTGACTCTTAACAAGGGTGAGCTCAGGCCTTGTGTGAGGAAGAGTATATCGAATCAAAACCCAGATAACTGTGGATTAGGCAAATACAATAGTATATTTTCTTTGCATATCTAGAAAAAAACACATAGGAAACAGATATATCAAAAGCCCCAACCCCAATATCTTTACCCTGTAGAGATGTCATTTTTCTTTTCGTGGTAAAGAAGCCATTGGAAAATCATAAAGAATAAAAGAACTGCATTCTGCCATTGGGACAGAGACTTGCCAATACCATTAACGAATACTATGATAATCAGTTTTACAAATTATGCAATGACAGAAATACATATAGAGATGTAAAATACTTTGAATAAATGAAAATGAAAGATATTTGTGTGGATATAGAGGTCAAAAACATCACGGGCAGCCAGAATTTTCACTTCTATATGATTATATAGCTAGAAAAAATACAGGAGTCATAATCAACACAGGTAATCCTATGGAGAAGTGCAGCTGATCTAACTGCAAAACTTAGATCTTCTTTACAACTGTGGTGGGTTGATCTTGGCTGGCTGCCAGCCGCCCACCCGGCCGCTCTCTCACTTTGCCTCCTCAATAAGATGGCGGAGAAAATAAGTTGGGAAAGCTCATGGGTCATGCTGGCGTGACCAGGGCTGCAGACCTCCTCCACCGTGGCCTCTCCATGGGCTGCAGGGCAGCCTCTGCTGTGGTGCCTGGAGCCCCTCTCCCTCCTCCTCCTCTGACCTGCGTGCTCACAGGGCTGTTTCTCACACTTTTTTCCTCACTCTCCTGCGCAGCTTTTTTGCCCTTTCTTAAATACATTTTTCACAGAGGTGCCACCAGTTTGGCTGATTGTGCAGCAGTGGGTGCATTGCAGAGCTGGCCGGGCCGGGCTGGGCCAGGCTGGAACCAGCCCTGTCTGGCACTGGGCAGCCCCCCCTCTCCTCACAGAGGCTCCTGCAGCCCCCGCTGTTGACACCTGGACACAGACACTCCATACACAAACCCTGACAAAAAGTAGTTTAATGAAAGCTTGAGAAAGCTCAAAGGTAATTCTGAAACTTATTTAGATATGTCTTGAAACTTCCAACTTTACTTTCAGAAGTAGTTTGCTTCCTTTTTACAAGTGAGTTAAGAATATCTTTTTTAAATTTCCCAGATGTCTGAAGGAGTTCAAGATAGCCTATTACTCTCATACTGCATGGGGCCTGGCCTCCCTCAGAACTGTAGAGGTTATGCTGTAAAAGGTGCAGTATATTAGTGTTCAAACACTTAGATCTCAAAAGCTATTTTGAAGGTATTGATTTTTTTCATTTCTATATATTGATTTCTAGAAATTGAGACTGCTTTAAATAGAAGGGAGTTTTCGACTCTGTTGTGGATCTTTACTTGTAAGCTCTGAGTCTTAAAATATACCACTACTCTCATTATTTTTAGGGGCTCCAAAGAGATTCGGACATCTCGGTTTTGCTTAAATTCATTGTGTCAGTGCCACTTCCACCTTACAGCTGTGGCTCACCATGGTGCCTAACTCTCTGCTGGTGGCCATAAGTCCCTGAGTCCGGATGGCTCTAGCCCTGGCTCCCAGGTGTGGCTGAGAGAGGATGCACTCCCTTGCGCGTTCTGCCCCTGGGGCCTGATTAATTAAATGCTCCTAGAACACAAAATTCCTGGAGGATTGGCTTCCATCCTTCCTCTCCTTGGAAAGACGTAGTAGCCTCATCTCTGACATGCAGGACTCCAGGACACCTATGTCCAAACCCCTGCTTTGCCTGAGCTGGGCAAGGACTTTTATTGCTGACAGCTTACCCAAAAGTCCTTTATATTTAGCTGCTGAGGGTGCTCATTGCGAGGCTGCAGTCCTGAATTTAAGTAACTCCTTCAAGTTTGGCATGAAAGGGAATTTATTCTAGATCTCCCAGGAAAAGGTCTGCCCATTACATTTCAGAGTATAAAAAGAGGGACAGTAGGGTTGGGGTTTTTTTTCCCTTTTGTTTACCTCCCTCCTCCATACTTGTGAGAACAAAAACCTTACATCCTAGCTGCAACCTATATGTCACTCACATATTCATTATTGCAAATGGTGAGTTGAGCCATCACTTACTAATCTGGCGTGAATGGTTTAGTTCCTTGAGGAGGACCATACTCACTTTTCCATATTTGCCGTCATCTCATTTAAGTGTCTTTGTGAGGCTTGTCACACGCTTTCTAGGTTCTCTTTGATATTTTCTGGATGCCGAGTCTATTTTTAATGCTGAGTTGTCAAGTTACCAACAATATTTAGTTATGATGCCTAAATAATTTTTGTGCATTGAGTCCTTCCTGCATGCTTTTTAAGAAAAAGAGCGCACAATTATTAGCTGGAGTGAAAGAATGATGACATAGAAACTCATTAGTTACATGCTGAATATTAAATAAGTACATCCTGAATCCATTTTTCTGGGCCAAAGGTTGTGAATGTAATTGGAAAATTCTCTATATCATTAGAATCTACTAGATCAATAATAACCACAAATGCAGAGTAGCTCTACATTTTTGAATATAAACAGAATTTTAGGTGATATGCATTAAGTTTCTTAAGTTTATGTATGTGCTTCGTATTAGATTCTAACATTCACTCTTATTAATTGGTATTGTGCATGGAAACAACTGTTTTGTCATGGGTGTGTATTTCAAGAGTTTTATATTTGAGAATTTGCTAAGTGAGCAAGCTGTCTGTTTTCACAAACAGGAAATTCACAAAGGTCTTTCAATATAGATCTATTTTGGATTAAAGGGAAATAGTGTTGGTAGCTTTGGAAAACATTCTTGTTCAGAACATTTATTGAATGTATGGGTCTTCCTGATTACGAGAGGATGTATAATACCTATCAGGTTCAGAACGTAGCATTATGTCTGGATTGCTGATTGTGCCTGGAATCCTATTATAGAGGGACAATTCAGACATAATATCTTTAGAAAATGTCTAAGTTTCATATCATAGTAAATTGCTATAAAATTGCAAATATAAAATTACCAGCGTTCCTGGAATTCCATGAGGTCCACACATAGATGTGGACTTCAGCTGTTAACATTGGCCGTGCCGAGCATGCAATCTTTCCTAAAAATCAGTGCAGACAGTGCTGATCTCCAGACTCAAACCCCTCTTCTGTCATGATGCTGACCAAATGGAAACTCGAGTTCGCATCCTTCCATTGGTATTCATTCTAAATCTCATACACAAAGCATGAAGGGGAAACCAGAGATAAGCCAGTCTTGAAAAAAGACTGTGATGTGAATAGGCAGTTTCCCTGCTGGGCTCTCTGAAATTAAGAAATGGAAATACACAACCACCCAACTTATAGTTGAGTAAATCAGACCTTATTTTTGATGGTTCTAAAGTCTCCAGATAAATATAATATTATCTTTTTTCATTACCAAAAGGAAGACATTGGGCAGTGAAATCAGTTCTTTAATATATGCATATTTAGTGCCTAATTAGCAAAGAAACCTCCAGAATTAGCTTCTCAAAAACTTTTCCACACACTGAAAGATTAGATATGGGGTAATGGTAACAATTAGAAAGTTCAACTTTTGTGCCTCAGTATCGCCTGGAACCACAGGTTAAGTACTATCTTTAAGTATGCAATTTCAACAGAAATAGTTTCTCATGAAGAAGCAGAACAGCTATGATTCTACGGCACTTTGGCTGCTTCTTTGATAGCTTAATGAACTGCTTTCCTGTAAGCAGATATTCAGTGTCCCTGCTTGGCTTTATAAAGAACATCTGCCTAGCATGTAGATAGTGGTATGGCGTATTAAAGGCTAAGGATTAAGCATTCATTAAAGGATGAATCATATTCATTATGGTCTCTTCCTGTAGAACAACCCTGTCTGCTACAAACCCAAATAATCTCTGTGATGAATAAACAGAAAATGTCTTACTAAAGTAATGCCCTACTTGGTTATTTCCGTAGGAGTTCATTTGCTTTATTGTTCTATGTTCTCCTCCCAGCCAGATCTTGTCTTGTAATATTCTTGTTCCTGCAGTAACATCTCTTTAAGTGATGCTTCCATAGCCAAGACTTCCCTTGCTCTCCTCTTCTCAAAAGCTGTGTATAATCCTCTTCCATAATATGACTTTCTTAGCTGACTTCTGTTCCGGTGCTATCATCTACCTATCAAATCTCACTTTCCTTAGCTTATTTTTGATATACCAAATGTCACAATTAATGAGAGATAACAGTGTAAAAGCATTCAAGTTATCTGGTCTCTATATTCATTCCTGCTTTCAGTTTCTAACTAAACTTCCATTACATAAGTTCAGTTTAAAAGTTAAGACAGTGTAGAAAAATTTACTGATAACGTGCTGTTAGGAACCACAGAACACACCTGTAACAGTCCTCTTTGCAGAGGGCTCCACAGAGCAGAACAGTTTGGGACCATAATCCTTAGAAACTTACTAAAGGACATAAAGAAATTTTTAATTTTTGTACTTGTTTTTTTCTTGCAAAAGCAAAACTATTGGTACAAGCTGAAAAATTAAGTTAAAACCATATGTAAATCCAGTCCCCAAATGCTGCTTTCTCCGCCATTCCTTTTTTACTGTCAGTTTTGAAACAGACACAAGGAATTGCATTTATTAATTTGATTGATTGGTTGACTGAGGTGTTGGCATGGTTGAAATATTTGATCTATCATAAATTCTTGCTTCCAAATAATAAATTCTGTGATATGGAGCTTTTAATAGAAACTCTAATAGAGCATTATAGATTGAAGGAGTGCCTGTTGTTTCAAACGCTGCCCTGTGACTAAAACTCTATCTTTAATTTTTGACCACAAAGGATGACACAGTAAATGTTCCTACTGAGTCATAGATTTGCGGTTCCAAAATGAACGGTAAGAAGAGAGTGCATAAATCCTTAGCTAGTCTCTGTGCTTAATAGAAATGGGTCAGGAAGCAAACCATTAGGAAAGCGAATGCCCTAGGCAGCCAGGGCAATACGTACTGTAATTTAAAATAAGCCTCTTCTGCTGTAGATAAAATATCTGAAGGACCATCAGTAGATAACGCCCATTAATCTCTCAGAAGTATTGTTTGCATTTAAGAAATCTACCAAATCCTTTAGATTTCTTCTAGTACAGCAGACAATATACAGTTATAAATATGGTGGTTCTTCCAAAAGGAAAGGCTTGCTTGTTAAAGATTATTCATTAACCAGGGCAGAAAAAGAACTTCAGATTTTAATGTATTCAGAGTATGAAATGGATTTGATTACTGAAAATATCTGAGAGAAGGAAAAAATGGAATAGAATGTTTAAAAGTGAGAAAAAATATTATTTAGCTTTTAAGGAGATTTGTTTGCTTATAGAGTGGATAAAAAATTAAAATTGTCTGTAGTTTCATAGGAAAAAAAGTCCCCATAGAAACTGAAATGTGCATGTCCTACAGCAGGAGGCATAGACAGACAAGAAGTGCTAAAAAATTTCTGAGTGTGGGACTTCTAAAGGTATTGAAGCTTAAACTGTGGGCAGTGAGAAATAATTCACAAATTTCAAATGTCTCTTAGTTGTGTCTTAATTAAGCATCACTGTGTTCTTTTAAGCATTGATAAATGAAACATGAGTATCACACATTAACTCTATTTCCCACTGGTGGGTATCACAAGCATGAGATGGGCATGCGTAGTGAAAGGAAGTGTATGAGCTGCAGAGAACAGCTGCTGAGAGTAATGACTGTAGGCGAAAGAGACCTCCAGTAGGGGTCAGAGAAAGGGCTGCAATACATTCAGAGCTAAATTTTCATTTTTCCCAAATTCAACAGTGTTGAGATCTAGGATTTGACTTTGGGACCAACTCCAAGATAAAAGGGCTGTCAGTTTTGTAACACAAGATACAGGAAAAAAAAGGAAAGAATCTGCTGCTTCATTGTTAGCATTTAAAAAGTTTCATTTCCCAAGCTTGCTCTTTCCCATGCCTTCCATAACTCCTATCCTTTGGAGCACAGACTAAATGCATGTATTCGCACCACCATCACAACAGCATCTGACTGCTTTGATGTCTTCCCTCCAGCCAAGAGACCAAACAAGTGTTTTCTTCATTTCACTGACGCGGTGCTTGGCAGGGGATGCTGCAGTTACAAGGCCTGCAGTTTGTAATGGGAATGAATGAGGAGATGAAATCAGTTGAGCAATCATCTGTCACACGTCTAGTAGACTATCAGGTACTCTGTTTATTTTCCTGCCTATGAGAATGATAGGCAACTGTACTTCATTTTACTAATATGACTAATTTTTTAAAGTACAGGGTACTTGAGGTGAGAGGAACGCTGTCTCATGACAGCACTAAAATTGGCAGCTGCCAGCAGGCCTTGTTGTTGCTGCAAGATTTGCAGTTCTGCTCTGATGGGGACGGATTCTCTCTCCTCCCATTGAGATGAATGCTTTAGCAATTTAATCGTTTTTTACTGTGTGCCAGTGTGCAGTTAGTGCTTCCATTTACTTTGCTCTTCATTCTCTGCTTAATCATATTCTTCTGTTTACTTTTCTTTGGTTTTTATTACAGGCAGACCTGGTATCATTGTCCGTAGTTAAGATTGCCTAATAGTTTCTATTGTAAGATTTGGTTTTCAGTTGTATGTAAATTTGCTAACATTTAAGAGTTCAGGAGGAGATGTTTCACAGAGGTCTCTGTCTCAGAGTGCTGGTGACTGAAAGCTTCAGCTAACACAATCTCAGCAGCAGCATTAAGGGAAAGAGGTTTTTATAAGCGCCTCTAAGATTTAGCTGGGAAGGTATGGTATCACCATACTTTGGAGAAAACATGCAAAAATATTACTACCTCTGTGTCAAGGAGCACTTTCTTCATCCCCACAATTAATATTCATTGAAACTAGGCTCTGAAAAAAATTTCACTTAATACATATTATGTAGAGAATTTTGAGGAATTTAGCTATTAATTCACTGGATATTTCCTCTAGACTGTGGGTGCTTATCATCTTAAAGAGTATCCATACAGACTGCTCCTTAAATGTGCTATTCCCCCGGTTGAGAATGGACACGACCCAGGAATGAGAAGGATGAAGGCCATGTGAGTAACTCTGATAGTGGTTTTTTTTTCTTAATTTTAAGTGTTTAATTTTTCAAGTTTCTTCACCTTTTAAAATGTTTTTGCATTTCGATACATAAAAGGAATAAGATAAACCAGGCTCTGAATTTGAGTACTGAATTTTCAGTCAGTGTTTTTCATTGCAAAAGGTCTACAGAAAATCTTCTGTTCACGCATACGCAGCCCAGTTCCCTGGCAAGCAATATGCGTATTCAGACTTTGCTTGTAGCAGTATCTTTAATTCGTCTTGGACTGAAGGAAACTCATCTCTTAAGGCCTTCAAAACTGGGCCAGATGGGTTCTGGGTTCTTGGTTCATGTGGGTGCTGTAAGTCCTGGCTCAGGTGTTGGGACTGTGCACTTTGCATGTAGCAGTGATTGAGAAGAAAGACTTCAACTGAAGACTCTTTGCTAATCTGACAGATGGAATCAAAATAGTTGCTTAAATGTCCTTTATGGAGATAATTTTGTAGACAATTGTATCTGTTTCCTCCCAGTCATTGGAACTTACTTTCTTCAGAGGAAGATGTGTCTGCTGAGAAAGATAAGATTTTGTTTCCCTTGGCTCGTTCCATTTCTTGTTTTAAATGGTTTCACATGGGGAAATAAGTGGTGTCCTCAGTGGTGGCTGATAGTTTTGCATATTCATTTTGCATCTTGAAGATGATGGAGCCCACATTTGTTTTCCTGTATTCTCTGGAACAGACAAGTAATTTATTTTTGTTATGAAGGATTGTACCTTTCTGCCCGTGCTGCAGGAGCAGACTGAGGACACCCCGTATCCTTTATCTAATTCTGAGGCAAAACTCCCAGTGACTTAAAGAGCAAATGCACAGAGCACACATTTACTTTTACATGATATATCACTCCAATGACTTTACTGAAGATTTGCATCAGATCCCTGCTCTACCCTGTCTCCTACTGCAATTTTTTATTACAATACTGTAAAATATTTAGCTATGCATTGGGGTCTAATCTGAACCTGCTCATGTCAGTGCAGAGACTCCCATTGACTTCAGTGGGCTTGGGAATCAGGCTATGAAGAATAGGTAGAGGTCTTATGTTGCAGGAGTGTGCCACAGACTAAACACATTTTTCACTCTAGTGAGCCTTGATAAAAATATTAAATAGGGGTTGTGCTCTGGGAGGGACTGCATTTGGACCTATAATAGGGCAGTCATTAACCACCTTGTTCATTTAAAAGATATCACGCTAACTTGTCTACCTTTTTCTTAAGTCTAATTACAGCAAAAATAATTTACTGTGTCTAGTCTAGTGCAAAAGCATGTCTTTGAAACATGCCTTCTGAATACTTAAAAGTATCTTAACCGCTAAAGCTGCCATATAGATTCCCCTTTTCATGTTTTTATTGCACATATCATAAAAGATCTACTGTTGCTCGTGTTTATGTACAAGTGTGGCCACTAACCCTGCCCCACTTTCATAGATTTGTTCATCTCGTGAGACACTTTGCATGCTGTAAACTGAAAAAAGATACACAATTAAAACTTGTTAAAGATAATTAAACTGAAGTGGAGGGAAAAAAAAACCTGCCTTGCTGCTTTGTTCATAATAATAGTCTCTGAACTATAATTAAATTCTTCCTTCCAATAATTGTATACATACAAAGGAATTTTCCAGATAGCAAAACAATACAATGATTAAAAATGATTAAGAAGCTGATTCCAAAAGCAAAGATGAGCCAGGGAGGGTTGGAAAGATTTTAGGTGCCTCTAAATATACTGTACCAGCTGGGTACCAGATGGTGTTTGGCTACTTGCACCCACTAACTGAAAATATCAGAGGAGCAACTACAGTATTGCCAGAATCAGTTCCCCTCGCTTAAATAAAAGTGGCACTCTTGGGAACGACTTGGCAGTGCAGAAAAATTTCCTGACAGTGAGATCTATTAGATTGTGGAATAGTCTCCCAAAGGCAGAAGTAGATGCCAAATTGCTTGGCATGTTAGAGAGGCTGGACGAAAGCTAGAAAATGTACCATGGAGATGTGCTACTCTAGTGAGGTGGTGACTTAGAATTAGGGGAATTAGACAAGAGTGTCACTGCTTTTGTGAGAGAAACTTTGGAATATTTAACCGTAGCTTTCACATTATGCTTGTTTGTATGGGGCATCAAGGAAAGATGAGCGAATCAATGTCGGCTGAAGATAATTTTTGTCTGACTTGTCTCTAATCAAAAAATCAATCAGTCATTTCATGGATATAGTTTGCTTCATGATCTTGGTAGCTGTATGCTTTTTTAGAAGATATTTTGTACTAGGGTAACGTACATACTTTCCTTCCAAAATGTTGTCAAGGCATCTTGCAGAAACAATAAGCACCGCCAATATGTTATACTAGACGTGCAGACATCATCAGCTTTTGCGGATAATGAAAAAACTCTTGTAATTTGTTCCTCTTATCTGTGATCAAAAGATAATTAGAAAGAAAGGAAAGATAATTAAAAAGAAATTAACTTAACTTCAAACTCCCATTTCTGTTGGCTGTTTGAGAGTCAGGCCAGAAATAGGAAGCACGTTGCTGGATGTAGCAGTTTGCTAGCAAGAAATCATCTCCAAATTGTTAGAAGTGTGATTACATTAATTGTGTCCAAAATGAAAGGTTAAAGAAATCAGTAGAAGCACTGTATTATGGAATACAAAAAAGGGAATGATCTGATTGACTAATGAAGGTTCCAGCCTGTACGGATGTTGCTGGAACTTGTTTGCTTTTTCAGACTAGCTGAATCATTATCTCCAAGGAAAGAGTAGCAGAAAAAAAAAAAAAAAAAAAGTAAAATATTTTTCTTTTCTGTTTTGTTATTATTTATTTATTCATTTAAATGAATAAAAAACCTTGGGGACCTAAAGCCTCTAGTGTCATTTGAAAGTAGCGTTTTCGATCTGAGCTCCAGCTGCGGACTCTTTTGTCTTTGAACTAAATGCAGCTGGGGCTGAAAGCGCCCTTGGCAGAGAAAAAACAGTTGTTTTCAGAGGCTAGGCTTTGATTCGGTGTATTTTCTCACTGCCACTACAGACTAATTTTTGCCTGTAACTAGAATTTAAGTCTAGTAGATCTGCCTGTGCTGAGTGGCATCCTTGTAGGCTGCACAGAAAGGGTATAGTCTTCTCCGCAGACTCTCCTACCTTTTGAAAACTTTGAAGTATCCCCCCAGGAGTTCTTCTCAGACCAAGAAAATCTGGAGTTTTAAAAATTCAGTCGGCTTAGTGTCCAGTATTAGTTTGTAATGCTGGCCAGAAGTAAGTGGAAGTACAGTGGAGTCCTTTCCAACCGTGTTGCTACTCCTCCTCACTCAGAGCTTGCTCCTCAGTCTCATTTAGTTCAGAGGCAATGAGACAAAAATCACAAGACAGCTAAAATCTATGTTTTGATATTAATCTCTTTCAGAAATCTAATTTTGTGGAAAGATTGCTTAAATCCCAGTAGCACATTGCTGCTTTGTTGTTGTTGTTGCCAGTCAACACCTTCTGGAAGAGTACAGCTCAGGACAGTTTGCACGTGTTGTAAGGGTCTGCTGTGCTTCAGAGGTTGCTGTGCTCACATTTAAGCTCTGTGACTATGAGAGACAAAAAAACTGCTCATCCAACATCCAAGTCTCCTCCAATTTTCCCAAACCTAGATTGTGGAGAGGTATCAGAAATTAATAATAGGTCACTGAGTTTATTTTGAACTGGCAATTTTAAAAAATAATTCCTGTCCACAGTAGCAGCAATTGTTAACTGGATTCTGTGACCAGCATCCCACTGCTTTTACCTCACTGAAAATGCTAAATGAAGTTTTGGTAGGAGACTGTGAAACCCCAGAAATATAAAAACATAAACATTCAACCAGACTCAGGTCCTGGTCCCTCATTAACCTTACGGAGAGAACAAAAACCAAATGCAAACCCTGGCCAGCTGAGATTCTTTTTTTGTCTGAGGAGGGTGCCAGTGTAATAAGGAAATGACAGAGAGCACTCAGCATAAAAAATCCCTCCTCTTCAATCTCTATTTGCAGGATGAGGTGGGGGAAAAGCAGAGTGATAAGAATACTGCTCTTAGTCTACCAGTCCTGGATTTGGAAAGACGAGGGTTCCAGTATAACAAAGAACAGAATTTAGGGCATCCTTGAAGACATTCTGAACAAAGACAAAATCAAAAATGCTTTTTTGCATTCCCATGATTGGCAAGTTGAGAAAATGGCACCCCAAATAATTTTCTATTTCACCATTTATCTAGATTAGTATATATTTTCTATAAAATGCATATGAACATCCAAGCGTGTACAGACAGACCCTGTAGTGTGAACCCAGAGGTGGATATCTCTAAATCTGTGCAAAAAATGTGTGCACATTTAGACACGTGTATTTGAAAATGCGCCTGCCTGTGTTTACTTGTTCTTCAAAGTGGGGCTGTCCTCTCCTGTTACGCAGGTCAGGAGGAAAAAAAGCTGCTTTGCTTGTAACTCTGCTGACTTCTGTAAAGACTGAACTTGGCATTTAACTTTGGTCACGTTACATCAGGGAAGAATGTGTCCTTCGCTATTCCACTTCGCAGACTTCTGAAAGATTTGTTATTTCAAAAGAGTATACTGAGTCCATGTGTCCCAGTTTGCTTCCTGAAGAACTGTAGTTAAACAGAATTTTTCAGGGTGTTTTTTTTTTTTTTTTTATTTCTACCTTTCTTTCTACTTGAGATAATTAATTAGCTTTTTTACATGTCATATAGATCAGCATCTTAGGAATCAAGTAACAGTGAAACATTTGCCATAAGACTGAAATAATTCTAGGTATGCTCCTAAAAAATGGACTTAAACTTTCTCTTTAACCTAGCCTAGTGATTTGTAAACAATTAGATGTCCAATAGTTTCTATTCAGCAGAAATATTTCTCTTTTTTTTTTTTTTTTTTTTTTTTTTTGTTTCCGGAAAAGCAAGACTGAGCTTGGAAATCCTGGGAGCTCACAAAAAAGTGACCCATCTCAATTTTTTTTCACATCCTTTCGGAACACAGTCCCAAATCGTAATGATGTCCCAAATCACAGGATTAATGTGTCTATGAACAGACCTCTTATGCCTCTAGAATGAAGTACTCCTTGCTAATTTCTCTTCAAGACACCAGCTTAATTGCATTTTAAACAAATGGGCTGCTTTGCTGGCCAACTTTTAAATGAGATAACAGCAATGTTCACTCTCCAGCAGTGATGAGTGCCTTGCAGTAGATTCAAAACTCTGTTCAATAACAGGTTTAATCTCACACCAGCAGATTTACTGCAGAATAAACTGCCACTGAGCTCATAATTAGTAAAACAAAAAAAACCCAACCTACTAAATATTATTTTCCAAAGCAGCAGGCTATGTTTTAGTGGAAATTTTTAGTCCTTTTCTTTGTGTGTTTTATTGATTTTATGTATGATATTGGGAATTCATGCTATGATTTAAGATAATGGTCTTTATCGATCACTTAAGCAGTTGTTTAGCTACATAGTAACAAAATGATGCTCCCATTCACAGAATATGTGGTACTGACAGCGGGGAGACCACAGTGCTTCCCTTCTTAATGTTTATTTCTTTTTTCCAAAAGCATATTCACTGCTGGAAAACAGCAACTGCAAACATTTGTGCTTTAGAAACAATCTTCCCATAATTTTCTTTGTTGCAGCTATTAGTAGCCAATTGTGATTCAGTGATACCCAGTTCAACAAACAGATGTTTCAAACTATATTCTCTGTAGCAGGAAAACAAATATTAATGAGGTAATTGGAACTATTGAGGAAAAGAAAATGGTGAGTATGTAGTTACTAGTGTTGGAAGTCGTGCTCTTCAGTGTTTTCTTGTATCTAATGACAAAGTGACATTTCAGTATCTAACTGTGTTTAAACACCAGAGGGCAAATTTTCAAAAAAGGCTTCATCCTAGGTTCAGGTTTGTGTGTGTGCACTAAATTTGTGCTCAGGAAGGAGAAAGTTGGGGAGAGTAATTGAAAAATTAGGTGATTTAAAAACCCCCACTTTCCAAGTGCTGTAAAGCAGCTGGGAGGTGAGGGAATGAAGTCTAGCCTACAGTATGCCTCTTTTTAACTGGTAGTATATCTGGTGGCTGAATCTGTATATGAAATATTTTTTTTGGTGAATCTCTGCATAAGTAGTCCACCATATAAACTACAGGGTAAGGATTCCTGTTTCACATACATGTTGCACATGCACTATTGCATTAGATACAAGTAATTATCCTTTTAATTAATTTTAAAGGTTCTTAAAAAAAATTACAGGAGACACAGCACATCCTGTAAAACCTCCTTTTCAACAGATCATTTTTGCCTGGTTAAGATATTATATACAGAGTATTAAAAGGCTAAATTTAGTACATTGCTTTAACACTAGCAATAATCTGTTTCAATAGGACTGTGATACTGCAATCATTGCGATGCAATATACATTATACACAGCAATTATGTGAAGGAGTAGAACCTGTTTGGCTGTGCTAAAATAAGTATATAATTATTTCTTTGGTTGTTTCCACATTTTGAGGCACGTGTGCTCCAGAGGAGTCAGTGCTGTCCTGGTGCTCTGGTTGTCCATACCACGGGAGCCCAGGTTTCCCTTCCAAAAGAATTGAGAGTGTACAAGGGTATGGGGCACAAGGACGCCTCATTACACATCCACCTCGCTGTGCATCTGATGACCAGCACTGAAGTCACTTCACAGAATTGGTGTGTCCCAGTTTAGACACAGGCAGTGAAATTCATCTCACCGCAGAGCCACCCAATGTATCATTTCTTTGCTTGCTTTTCAGGTTTTAGAAAAGTCTATTAAGTCTTTACTAAGTTAGGGTAGGTATTGTGCAAGGCTACAAAAAAATCCCACCATTCATTCTATCCAAAATACTTTTCCTGTTTCCATATGCGCAAATTTTTATAAACAAATATGAAGGTACCAGGGGTACCATAAACAAATATGAAGGATTCTAGCAAAATCCTTCACAAAGATCTGATCTTTGTTTCCTTGTTTGTCAAACCCTTAAAAAACAATGATCAATGGCAGCAGAAGGTTGTCATAGCATCAGTGTTTCTTGATATTAAAATAAATTTTTTTAAAGGAATTTGCACTTAGGTATATGAGAAAATGTGAATACCCCTCTTTGTCTGAACAGTCTCTCTGCAGCTGTAGATCTGCTAATGTACTCTAAGTGCATTCATTAATTCTTGTGCTTCTAGCTTCCAATTTGTTTGAACAGTGGCATTGACTTCCTCATTCTGACAAAATAGAAATATTTTTGGTCTCATTTTCTGTTTTCCTCTCTTGGCCAAACATGAGAACATTTGTCTAAAGAAGCATTTGTAGTGCAGAAACTAGTGTAGTGGAGGTGAAGTTGATTTTAGGGAAAGGGCTTACTAAAAACTGTGGAGAATGTTTACCGTCCTGCTTCCATTCTGAATAGCACTCCAAATTTTCATACAATATCAATTAGTATCAAGAATGGCTATTTTTTTTCTAATTTTAAAATCAACGCATAGCCAATAGATCGTAATGGAAGAATGCCAATTAGAATACTTGGATGTAGAACATGCCAGTTCAGTAGTTCATCGAAATATCAGAAGTCTAGCAAAACTGTATAATGTAAAATTTAACTTTTAACCTCATGAACAGCCTGGGTTTTGGTCTTTTATATGCATACTTCATGAAAGACGTTAAAGGTTTCAGTGTACTGGAATTTTATTCTGGTCTTCTTTGCTCTTCTGATGATAGCTGCGAGAGTAGCAGACTGATTTTACACCAGTCTTACTTTGGACAGGAGGCAAGGACCCAGGAATTCTGGTTTTATTTCTTGGCTCCAGCATAGGCCTTCTTGATGCCTATAATATTTTTATGCATCTGTAAAATAGAAGTTTCCCTACCTGTGCGTTATGAGGATAGACTTTTTACTGATAGAGAGTCACAAAAATTCTGTAGAAGTTGTGATCGTGCCATCTGCATAGCCTTACTGATAATGGTCAATATGTTCTTTTTTATAATATTTGTAAGTGCTGATCTCTTATATCAGATCTAGCATATTGTACCTGAATAATATTCAGACTTCCTTGTTCTCCAACTGGGAAAATTACCTGTTTTAGAACTGATTTTTCATTGCTCTTGTCAATGGAATGTATTTTCTGACCACCTTGATACTTTCAAGGTACAGTCTCAAATATAAAAATGTACATTGTCAGTATTATTGCCATGCCTGGATGTTCTGAGCCTGCTGAAAAGAGCTTTAGAATCTAGAAAAAAAATGCATACAAGCTCAAGAGGAAATTAAAGAAATTGATTAGTGCTATTTAATATATTTATAGGACCGTCCACATTTTTAATGTTAAAAAGGCCAAATAATGGATGTTGTAAGAAAAGGCCTTTGAAAAGTATAATATGTAAGACCAGACAGATGGAAGAGTAGTGTTAAGGAATTCAGAGAAAGATAAGGAGAGTTTACCATGAAACAGGATGGCTGACTAGAGGAGATTTGGGGAGTTTGAGTGGGAAGGGTAGGGAAGGCGAATGACCTCTGCCAATGGTTTTAATCGGAAGGTCTGAATGGAATCTAGAGGTGTGGAAAGTACTGACAAAAGCTAAACTGAACTGTTATATAAAACACATGCCACCATAATACGCTGCACAATATAAATATGAACAATACAAAGTGTGAACATACAGTTTGGACTACGTGATATGACAGCGCTACAATCTTCTGTAAGAAATTGCTGCATAAGACATGTTACCTTTAAAAAAAGCCTATATATATCTCTACTATCATCTTTTATTCAGACTTCTTTTCATGTATCAGGCCTCTGCCTGTAGCATGTTTGGATTTCTGAAAAATAAAATTGATTAAGTTGTTCTCATTTGCCTCTGAACAGTGATTTAATGTCCCTGCTAGTTACTAACTTGACCTCAGGTCATTTTGGTCCATTTTGGCCTTACAGACAAACCTTTACGTTCCCCCAGTACTGTGGGGATGGGATATCACAAATATTTTTTCCTTTCACTCCAAGAAAACTTCAAAGAAAACATGTATCATCACTCACAGATTTTCTCCGTACAGGTTACTGAGGATCCCATTTCATTAGACATGGTGTTGTAAGCCTGTGCAAAAGCCCATTTAGTAGAAGCTGACTGTTGAGCAAATTAATTGGTGGAAGAGATTAATATTTATTCTGTTTTCCCAGCACAGCAAAAATGTTAAATATATTGTGTAAAATCCATTAAGTGTCAACAAATACTTTAAGCTACAATAAACTTACCCATTTTTAATATTGTCTTTTTTATATATTACCAAAAAAAAAATCCTTTTTTTTGGTGTGTGTGTATTGAAAAATAAATATTTTTAATTCATCCTTAGAGGAAAAAAAAGTCAAACATAATGGTATAGAAACATTTCTATGGTAGGAAAAATGGTTTTTGCTCAGTAAAAGTTAATTTACTTGCTAATTTTACAAGCTCTCTCTTGTTCTGTCACACACACAAAAAAGAAAAATCAACTGCAAAGCTTCACGCTGTCATCTGAAATCTTTTGATAGTTCTTTGATGAAGATATTTTCAAAGGATTACAATGAACATTCTTCCTGTTCTGTTACGTGATTCTGTGGATTGAAGCCTTCTCAGAGCTGCATTTTGCTTTGACCAAGAAATATATCTTACATATGAAATTTTCAGTAGCTGAATTGGAAATAAGGTAAAAAAGCATCACAGATGGAATGTTAGGAGATAGGACTCAGCAGCAGGAGATATATTAATGGCTGGTGGATAATTAGCAACAACTTCATGTCTCAGTGTCACTTTTGCCATGGGATTGATGCAATGAGCCTGTTAATACTTGTTCACAGTTGGATTTTAGTAGGTATTTTGCTACAGCTGCAGCTGCAACTGCCATGGCGCGCGTGCGCACGCGGTACCATATCTGCACAGTGTGTTTGGATTTGGGTGCAATGTTTTGGCTCTGCGTGAGTTTTATGTTTCTCTTATTGTTTGTTATTTGCCATCCTAGAGCTGCTATATTTCCACCTTTCCTCCTCATTCTCAGATTTGCTTGGAACAGCCCTGGCTGCTGGTATGAGAAGTTTCTAATTGTAGGGGAAAAGAGCCAGTTTCCCTGTAAAGAAAGCAGCGATTAGAGTGTCAGTGGATATGAATAAGCCTATTGATTCTTTGTTATTATGTTCCTCTTTCTCCAGTGTTTCTACTATTAGAAAAACATTCAGAAGATAAAGTGTGACTGATAAGACAAAAAAGAGGTTTTGTAAAACAGAAGGAAAAAAGTTTTGTAGATACATTAAGAATGCTACAACATGGCAGGGGATGGGTGAATTACTTACTCTGTATGTAATAACATGCAACATCTTCGCACCACAAGGTGGGAATATTGCCTGGTCCATTTACAGAACTGAGCTGAAATCTGAGGTACATTGAGAAAGCCTATACTTCAATTTCTTATGTAGCAGAATCTGAACAAGCATAGTGTGTTTTGCCATTCAGGCAGATTCTCCTTTTTGTGAGAAAGAATAGGTTAAAAATAAACCCTAAAATATTCTTTTTGAGAAACTAAATCGTTCTTCCAAAAAATAAAGCAGAAATGAGCAGCAAACACATTTAAAACTGAAAAAAAAAAAAGAAAGAAAGTAAAATCATATCATATGATGTAATAGATGTCATATTTAGGAAAGATACTGCAATAAAAGTTTTAGTCTGCACAGTATCTGGATCTTCAATTTCTCCATCCTGAATTCTTTCTGTAACTTTACAGCCAATGATATATCAATCATTATTTTTACCATTTGTTTTAACTTTATATATGCTAGAGAGGTAGACAATCACAGATTCAATTTTAAAAAAAAAGGATAAAAAAGTAAGAATATGCAGTATTCTGAATATCCACTAGGGTCACTGCTGATAGGAGCATCGGCTGCTTACGTTGAATGTTGGTTATCATCAGTTAATCAGATTAGATTCAATCTGTCCTTAAAAGATTTTGGGCTTTTAAGTTCTACAGAAGGTTAGTATAAATGAAGGACAATTGTGTAGCAGGTCCCCTTGTACAGTAATATTAATGGTTTAGTGTCTACACATAAATCCCCTTTCACAAGGATTGTAACTAAAAAAAAAAAAAAATCCTTTGAGATCATATTTTCAGGGTACGTCAACTTTCTAGATTCATTTGCCCCCCTTAATTCCCACCATTTAAAAATATAATAAGCTATTCTTTAAAACTACCGAGAAGTTTTGGGAGAGTTGTTTGGTTTCCTATTTTTTCATACATTTATTGGATACCAGACTTGTTTTCTATAATGAAAATTTCCTAAAACAAGATGGACTGAGTGCACATTTTAATATATTAATGATCTTTTTGGATGGTAAGGAAAAAACATTTCACATATGTAAGAACACCTCCTTAGCCAAAATTTCATAAGGACTTCTACTATGTCAAGTTATTGAGCATGCAAGGCTCTGTGGATGAAAAGCTCCCCAGGTATACACTGATGGGGGGACTGGAGCTGTTTGTGTCAATGGTTTGCAAATAATGGGTCTCTGGGAGAATTTAAAATTGCAGTTTTCACTCCAGACTGTGGTGCCTTTTAGGATGAGCTGAGTTGCTATGAGGTTTGGCACTCTTCAGTGCACCTTAGGCAGCAGTTCTTATACTTCCATTGAGATTGTAACAGCTGGCCATTACAGTCAATCAAATGACATTTCAGGGGTATTTTTTCTTAAATATTAAGGAAAAAAAGGAGAAATAAAAGATATTAAATTGTAACTTGTCCCAGAAAGAGGAAGGAATTTATAGATTTACCTCAGACTACAAAAAGCAGGCACTTTCAAGTAAATCACAAACTGATCATATTTATATTTGGGGCACTGTGGTGTTTCATATTAATATATAAACACTCTCAATATCTTTGCAGTATTAATTCTATGTAGGTGATGGTTATGGTCTTCTGCACATGTGAGTGCAGAGCACTCAGCTATAGGGTGTGTATACACCTGTGGGTCTGATCAGAACTTCACTAGCCAAACCATTAAATAGCATGTAGGTTTTCCTTGCTTTAAAGGAAGCCTTCAAAGCAAAAATAAGGTACTGGAGAAGCTAGCGAAGAGATGGGGATTCTAAAGAGCAGATGGGACAGCCTTCAAAGGGCGTGAAAAAAGAGCCTTTGAAAAGTCTGGGACAGCAGTATAGTATCATCTAAGTTAAAATTTTTGAATTCCTGAAATGGAATAGGAAGCAAGAGAGGTTTGATTCACTCCCATGTATGATTCAACGAGCAACAGTTTGTGCATAAGGTATTTCTGCTTCTCCCAGAGTACAGTTTCATGAGTTAAATTATTATTTTTGCATACCATCTGTGTCTTAGTCCTTTAATGCTCTACATTGACTGGAGTAGCTAATCCTATATGAACACAATCATATGTTCGTTAGATGAATATGTGATTATTCTACATGTAATTAAAGTTATTAATGAAGCATTCTTAGTTGGTATTGGCAATTTGCTTATCAGCAACAAAGAAATCAAATCATGACTGCAGAGGTTATAATCAGAGCACTTAATGCAAAGCACATCCTTCCTGGGGACTACCTAGGTAACTATGTATTTAGCTATTTTGCTACTTAGCTTCTTCAGGGACATTTAACAACTAAAGCATCTGTACCTAAAAGATCAGAACAGGGAAAATTATAGAGAAGCTATAGTGTGATGCAGCAACACTGGTAGCAGCATGCTTACACAGATAGATGGCAATTTTAGTCAGCTGGGTGCATATTCTACAAGATATTAAATTTCTCCCCTCTGTTCCTGAAGTAATGCAATTGACACTAATTTAAATGAGTTACAGGAGCAGTAGGTTCAGAAAGTAATGCTAACCACTGAAACTTCCCACGATTAGCAATGGCCGCTCTTCAGGTCAGTTCTTGTTTCAGTATATAGTCATGTTTTATCTCCCACAAACATAAACTGAGGGGGAAGAGAGCCTCCTCTTAGGTGAAAAATTAGTGAAGATGGCCCGTCAAAGCAGAGTGGATCAAAGCACTTTAGGATGGCTGCAGGGAGGGAAATCTTTCCTCCATCAGACGATTGCAGTTAGTGCTTTGGTAACACTGATATTTTTTTCTTCCACTGTTAATGAAATGAATTCCATTCACCTCTTCCTTATTCTCTTTACAGGTCATCACAGATGATCTCCAGGGCAAGCAATCTCATCAAAAATCAGGTGAAACTGTTATGCTGACTTTGATTGAAAGACGTGAGAAAAACATTTCAGGCATTTTATGACACATGATTGAAGCAAAGAAACATGGACAGAGGAGAGTGGCATCCTGGATCAAATGAAGTCTGGGAGTTAACTCTCTTCTTTTAGAGTTTTGCAACTGAATAAAACTGAGAAAATTATAATCAGGTGTACTTTTAGTAACAATTCTGTTGCCTGTGAAACTTCATGTAGAGCTTTATATCTCTATTCCTCATCAGAAATATCCCAGCATAAGTGATGAAGAAGGTCTTACCAATAGTTCCAAATAAATCTCATCATCATAAATAATTAAGTAAAGCACAAAAATATTTTTTTTTTTAATAGTAAATTGAAATATTTTCCCATGGCTTGAGAATGAGCACTTCTTATAAGATTAATTATCCACCAGTCTGTCCAGTAAATGCATGGATGTTACATATGGTCAGCTTCTACTTTTACACTGTCTTGTAATAATTACATATGTGTAGTTGGAGGCTCATTTTGTGTAACATCATCTTTTGCATCATCTTTTGCTCCCCTGATTTTAGAAAAACTTCTAAGCAATGGGGAAAGCTAGAAAAAGTATTCTCCACCTTCTGCCTTAGCAGAAGAATAAGTGTGCAGGTCATCTCTGAAGTAATACATATTTTTAAATTATTAATTGAAAAAGCACAATAATCTTGTGTACAAACTCCATTTCAGCTACCATGTCCAAACTATTGAGCCTTGGATCTAAACAAAGATGTCACCTCTGGACTTTTTTCTGTCTTTTCGTAATAAAATATTTGTTTGTGATTACCATCACCTCTAAATCAGTGGAATTGACTGATCCAGCTGTACATGACTAAACCAGAGCACTTTATCAGACATTTTTCCCCTGCCTGAGGCCTTCCTCTTAGCTTCCATTTCTGCCACCTTCCCTTTCATGAACGCCCAGATCGATCATGATCACCTCAAACCTCTTCATCTTATTCTTGTAGTTCCTTGTTGAGTAACATCTCTCAGATGACTGGATGGATAGGAAAACATTTAAAACACTTGTTACAAGCTTGGACGTCTTGTATCTCATTTGCCATAATAGTCTTTATTTTTTGGCCTTGGCCAGTTAGTCATGCCCAAGTGAATGTTGTGACAAAGCCTGTACCTCTATTGTATCATACATGAGTACGTTAGTCTGTCCTCCCCTTCTGTTAAAATACCAGCTCCTGCCTTCCATTATACCCCTGTTGCCCACTTAGATTTTCAAACAAGCACTTTTGTGCTTTCCTCTGTGTTGCCCCAGTACTTGAAAGGTTCCATAAATGATTAAAAGATGACCTCGTTAAATTCAAGTCCTTAAAACTCCCCATTGTTACAATGCCTATGAAAGAAATGAGAAGAAATGTCAGGCTGGGGATGTGTTGTGGATGTTGCATTTCTTACTTTCCTCATTTCCTTGTGCACCTACCTCTGCTTACATCTCTGTTGTTTCCAGCCTGATGTTTTGTTTTACAGTCCCTGGGAAGTGACTGGTTTTGTCCTCTTGCTACCTAGCACAGCAGAGTCCCATCCCATGATTTGGGATCTCCCAATGTGGTTAAATAAAGAGCTGGTTTAAAAAGTAATACAGTTAGGAACTAAGTTATGGTTAAAATGTTTAGATGGCTACGCTTGTCACTCTTGCACAAAATTGGTATATGTGATGGCATTTGACTTTTTGAATGAATTTTTGTTATGTTTTGAAGTTGTTCTGCTTATGTTGGAGATGCACAGGTAGGCTGAAGAGGTCAGAAACAGGAAGAGCTTAGGTTATGAGACCTGGCATAAAGATACCTAATTTGTAAGGCCTAATCTGAAACATATAACAGTATTCAGATGTTAGCTGAAGTAGGAATCTATGATTGTTTCTTTGAGACTTACCTTCTTTTGTCTGGGGGTGAAGTTTTGGAGGTGATCCCTTTAGCTGTGCCTTCCATGTCAGCCAAAGGGATCCCTCCCTGAGGTGTCTCACTGTCACTACACCTTGAATTCTGCCCTGCAAGCCAGACATATAAAAGGTGAGTACTGTAAAAATCTTACACTGCAGCAAAAGCCAGATTTTTGGGCTGAGCCTTGAAATGCCTATACTTCTCCAGTTTGTTTTTCAGGAGTTTCCTACTGGTTTGATTTGATTTTTCTTTTTTGTTTCCCCTAATCTAGAGAAAACTATCTTCAGGAACATAAAACTTCCCAGATAGCTGCAATAAAGTTGCCATTGTACAACACGCAGGGGAGTTTTAAGCAGAAATTCACACTATTTCTGTGTATTCTCTATGCAGGAATATTTGTTTTTTTCAGTAGTATCAATAGTGGGGTGAGACCCAGAACCAATGAGGAAGGAGTTGAATAGTATTCTGTCAAACCTGTGGATGTCTAATGCATGCACATCCTTGAAATTTTTGCTAACAAAAAATAGTATTGCACTTAGGTATTAAGCTTTTGTCTCTCCAGCCTGATCTGCTGATTACTCACCTTTTCATTCTGTCGGTAATATGCACGCTTTCTCTTAACTCTGCTGTAATTTGCAAGGACACAAAGCATGCTTGAAATTACTTACCTGACTGCACTTTGTGTGAAGAACTCCATCCTCTCAGCTGTTTTAGATTAACAGTGAATTACAGTTCACTTCAATGCAATTAGACCTAATGAGGTGCACATGGAGACTATTGGGCCACCGTGTAACCACATTATATGGACTTGCTAGTTGCCATTTTAATCAATTGGTTTGACCTTTGAATGCTAACTACCACAAAGCACAAAGAAGTTCATGGCCCAGATTCCTATTTACCTGAATGCAGGGAGAGATGATAAAGATTAGCCTGTGATCAGGAAAAGCTGTTTTGCTGGGGAATTTTTAGAAAAGAAATCCTATTTGCAAAAGAATGGTTGAAATGATTGGTCATAAGCACAGGTAAAATGTTACCATAAATATTTTCCTTTCTCATCTGGTATGACTTGATTTGAAATTTATGTCTTGTATCGTTGGCTATTTAGGAACCAAAGGTTAAATTTAAATTAATTTTATCAGATTACATCTGGTAATGAGAATCAAGAACAGCCTTATATAACCTTGTTAAAAGGGCTTTCTAGCGGACAGTTATTTTTGTTTAACTGTGTTCAATAACTTTTTGTTGTTGTATGTTGGAGGGACTACTTTATGGGATAAACTCTTCAAGCCCTCATCAAGGGAAACTGCCATTAATGGCAAAGAAAGTACATGAGATTGTAATTTAGAGAATTGAACTTTCATTATGAGGTGGTGTTCATGAGGGGAGTTAAATACCGGGGCTAAAGCTATGAGGGATGAGTGCTCTGTTTCCCAGAGAAACCTTCGGAATATAGCAAAATGAAAAGCAGTAGGACTATTTCTACAGGTTTTATATAGATGTAGAGCTGTTGCTCCCTACATAATCATTGTTCTTTCTTTAGCTTGCTCTATTTTGCTTCTTGTGGTAGGCCCCCCAGAACAAATATGCACTTAATATAGAAGGGAAGAGAAAGGAAGGTTTTTCAGAGGACTATGAAGAGTAGATAGAAAGTATAATTCAGATTTTTTTCATGGATAAAACACTCATCCAAGGGTTTAGCCTGCCTCATGCTACTATCCCTCTTGTATTGCTGTTAGACCTTTTCCCTTACTATGTCTTTGCTGTATCTGTGTGCTAGAAGGCAATATGCTCTTTAGGGCAGAGAGGATCTTTTTCATTTTCAGTTTACAGCACATAGCACAGTGGAAGCCTGATTGCTGTGTAGGACTTCAAGCCCATTTCTCATTTTGAGTTCCACTGAGAAACAGTTTTTATATCAGGCAGGTAGCCCATGAGACCAAAATTGCCTGATTTACCTGCTTACTTGAAACAAGAAACAATGAATGAGATGTGGAAAAGGGAACAAGGGGTTCCCAAGCATGGATTTTACTGAAATGCCAGGACAACCTGTCCTGCCCAAGGGCACATACATATAGAGGCAAAAAAGCAGGAGAAGTGATAGATGCAGTCTCCAGGAGACAGAGCTTCACAGACACATCTCTTTTCCGTCTCTCATATGTCAAAAGGATTCTCAGGCAGGATGTAAAGAGAGTCTCTCTAGTTCCCTTTCATTAGTTTGGTTTCTATTCTACTTTCCAGAAAAAGTTTTGTGCTTTTGATTTAATGAGGAATATTTAAAAAAAACTCAAAAAGTGGGGAGGGGGGAAGTACTTTGGTCCTTCTTAGAAACTCAAAGTGATTTTTAAGTTAATTAAAATATATTAAATACATATATAGACACATATTGCAGTGGCGGCTTACTTTGTCTTTAAGCTGCTAGTATGGATCAGCTCAAAATGTTTGGGAAGTGCACCTACCCGGTATTTCTATTGTGAAAACCTTGGTAATTATGGCCTTCTGCCTTTGAGAGTAAATATTTGCAAGTAATGGCTGAAATAGTTCTCGTTAGTCATTTCCAGGAGACTGAAAAGGCTCAGTTTTATATGCCTCTTTGGTATGTTTGAAAATTATCTTACAACTTTCAGAATAGCTTCTGCACCACACCTTGTGAGAGGACATGAGTCAGTTGTGTAACTTAACAGGAATTAGATATGAATTCCTGGTTATGAGTCACAGTAGGGAACAATGTCTTGATCCTTGCTTGAAATTGCAAGCATGTAAACTTCCTTCTTCCTATTGTGCTCAGCTTCTGAATGAGAAAAGTCCTTTTGTACTTTAATTAAAAGAAACTTGATAAGAAATCATGCTTTATTCTAACTACATGTAAGTTGACAAGGAAAGATAAGTTTTGTGGTAATTAAATGAAATAACAAGCATTTTACAGAAGGTGTCAAATTAGACAAAAGTGTCTTTATCTACATATATATATTTATATATATGTATAATTTTGTTAAACCCTGTTTCTCTTACTAATACATACTCATTTAAATGCATTCAAACCCATTTTCTGTTTCTAATATATGTTAGTGATTTTGCATTTTCAAAATAAATACTTGGATACATGGAAAACGTGAAAATCCTATCAGTTGATAACAGATGTAATTATCTGGCTGTATAACCCACTGATAATTGATTAATGCATGAAGCATGTTGGCTTGCTTGTAGACCTTCTATACTGGTACCTTCATGTCATACAATCTGCCCACTACTGTATATGGTTATTATAACATGAACAATTGGTATACTTTAAACATGTTTCTGTACCTAAGAAGTCTGTTGGATGTTAAAATAAAAATTAGAGCATTCTGGATTATATTAACTGGGTGATAAAAACTGGTAGCCTATGGAATAACCATCTTCAGGGTCTATGCTAGCCACTATGCAATGAGTTGAAATGCTGTTCCTATAAAAGATAACCTAGGCTACAAATGTTTTCAATTACCTGTTCTGTGGATTCTTTTACTGTACTGTGAAGTAACTGGTATGGATGGCTGCACCAAAATTGGTCTCCTCTAATGTAGCCTTTTCTATGCTGTTGAAGTACAGTGCTGTTTTGGTATAGCTGGTGCTTGATCTTCTTCTGTTATTTTCCTACTGAGAATTAAAATGTAAGTGAATACAGAGTAGATATTCCTTCTGTGTGGACTGGGTTGAGATGTAAGCTTGTAAAGGATTTATGTGGAAACAGGCAACCTGAAATGCACATTGACTTGACTTGTATTTGAACTCCCTTCCTTTTTATTTCCAAAGGTTGGTTGATGTCAAAGGCCATCTGTTTCCTGTAGTGCAGAAACATTTAGACATTGAGAGAACAGAATTTTAATCTGTTCAGTAAACTACCGTTTAAATGTTTGTTTCAAAAATCTGAATAGTTTCAACACTGGAATTTTGAGTGCAGTGATTTTTCTGCTTGTTTGTATATTTAAGGTGTGAGTGTTATGATATGTCTCAAAGTAATGAAGCATGGCATAGTCTCACCATGCCTGTACTGGCACTATTTCAGACTTGTTGAGGATACCCAAATCTCAGATACCATTTGAGTGAAGGAGTGGATCTGGTGTGAACCGTGTTTCACTCAGTAGGAGGACTTTCTTAACAGAAGGTAAGGAGCGCTCAACAGAAGCTCCTCATACGGTTTTGTTTCCCAGGCGTAAGTACAGCCTTGGTGTCATAGCTGGTCCTGTATTTAAATATGGTTAAATATGGTTTGTTAAATTTTGAACTCTCAAGAAACAAACTTCAGAGGAAATATTTGGTGTCGTATCAAGTACCAACTGCAGCTACGAAATAACTTTATTAATATGATGTTAAACTGGATTTGTTTGCTCTTGCTTGATTTAGCTGTGTAGAGTAGACTGGGACACTAGAAAATCAAAAAAGGTTGATTTGAAACTAAACCAGTGGAGGAGAAATTTAATAATGAAAGTGCATCCATCAATTTACACTGGTTATATTAAAACAAAGCTAAGGGTCAAGTCTAGCTTATGAAAGCCATGAAGGAATCCTGGGACACTCTGCTTCATTAAGATGAACAAGAACAGAGCCTCCTGGTTTTTTATGTCCAGAAAACCTATCGAGCTATTAGCTATATCTAATGTGTGTCGCTCAGACAAGCTATTGCTGCAGTAACTTTGATGACATAGAAGACCAAGGACACTTTCGAAGCATCAACAGTGTTACTTTACAAGATAGGCGGTTGTTGTCGGTTTGTTTGGTGGGTTTTTTGTTTGGTTTGTGAAAGTTGACATTACCTGTCTGAGTTTCATTTACATATATAGACATGCACAGAGTATATGGTAAATGGTAAACAGACATAATTTTGAAAGGGAAAAGTTTTTTAAAAGTTACAAAGTAATATAAAGTAATTGCTAGGTCACCTTTCTATCTTAAAAGATTAAATCTCAAAGATGAAAGAGTTTCTGTTATTATAAAAGTGTGTTACACAATACTTCTATTACTCATATTGTGGTTTTATTTAGAATATGCAGCAGCCTCATACACTGTCATGTCAAAAAAACCTAACCCTGAATGAATAACTCTACGTTATATTTGAATCAAATATATGTTTAGGTGCCACACAGAGGAGAAAAAGTAGTTCAGCTGTTGTCTGTACTGAAGAAGATTTAAACGTCCACAAAGGAAGTATCAGTCCTCAAGAAATTTCTGTAATTAAAGAAACAGTGTATTTAGGCTTCTTATATCTTGGCTGCTTTCACTGTTTTGATTAGCGTTAAATAAGAGTATTTTAGTATTGCTGAACTGAAAGTAGTAGTACAAATTGGCTGATGATTATACATCCTTTATTGGCAGATATGATTTACTTTTTCATATTCCTTATCTAATTTTTGAGGCTAAGATAAAATTTTCAAAATAAAATATTGTCCTCTTAGACATTCAGTTAAAGTAATTTTACTTCATTTGTATAAAATGTAACCTGTCACTGCGCTTCACCATAAATATTAAAACTTCTCATTCACAAGCAACATAAAGCTGTATTATTAAATAATATGGATAATGGATGGAAAAATTGCCAGAATTGTTATTGTTCTGGTGTTATTATTTGTTATGCTGTTTGTTTGTTTGGTTTTCTATGTGGAAATAATAATAACAGAATAATACTTCAGGAGCATTTGCAAAACAACAGCATTTTGGCTTCAAACCCAATTAGAACAAAAAGCACAATAACACATTATAATATAAATCTGACATGCGGTTTTCCTTCAGGAGATATTCAGTTTTCAGTTTTAAACAAGTCCCTTAGAAGCTTTAGGGTTCTTAGGATGCCTAGAGTCAATTTTGAACAATTTTGCAACTTACAACAGGGAATCTTAATTCATATTCAACAAAACACTGAAAGAGGTAGTGCTTTGGGGTACTTAACTTCCTCAGAGGACCATCAGTGTGAAACCTCAGATGAGGGGAAGCAACATGTAAATAAAATATGTCAACCTAACCCCATGGTAAACAGCAAGAATAGCTCTCGCTTCTTAGGGAAGAAAAATTGTATTTCACATTATCAGGACATATAATTATACACTGTGATAGAAAGCAAAATTACTAAAATGCGTTGTTTCTCTGTTAGAGAATGGGATAAAATTCTCCTGTATTAGAACAGGTTGAATCATTAGTTGGAAACACAGGATCTAATTCCCTGTTTCTTATTTGAGAGAGATTCTGCTAAACTTGGCCTTCAAGTCTTTGTTCTCCAAGGAAGTACTTCCTTTAGTACTCCCAAAGAAAGTACTTAATGATATGGGTGAATAATCTTCATTTTGTGGGTTTTTAGCATTGGATGCTAATGATGACGTGTGACTCATTCTTTAAGTTACATTGTGGTGCTTCTGATCTGTGACAAACTGTATGACAGCTTTTAAGCTAGAAAACCACAAATGATGTATTGAGTGCTCTCATGATTGATTTAGGCAGAAAAAAACCAAAATTAAAAATAAATTCCTGTCACTTGCAGACTCTTTTGGTAGCACTGAGTGCTTGGCTGTATGCTCATGATTAACAAATTGTTCCACACTGAAATTAACAGTACAACCACCTCAGTATATGTACCTAGAAAACTGAGCACCATATTTTTATTAATATTCAACACTCCTGCTCTTCTCTGAATGCTGCTCTTTCAATATCATTCTCCAAAAGATATGTAAATATCACACACTACTTCTTCCACGAGCAGATTCAGGCTTCTGAACTTATCACATTAATTATGGTGATCTAATTACATAACAGAATAACATTTGACATGTTATTTTCAAAACTCTTCCTATATTTCATCAAGAGGTACAAGAAAACAACTATTCCATCCCAAAATTCCTGACATAGGTTTGTTTTTATTTTTTTTTTGAGGATTGTCTATGCCATGGCACAATTGTGACACCAAGACACTTATGCCGTATATACAAGCAAGTATTTAGAACAGCTTAACATTGTTATTTTTTTAACTGTGTACTCCAAATACTATTATGAATATTATGATATCTTTGTATATTAATCCTAGTTAAAAAGCTTTTAGACACTTACTGAGATTCGTAAAATCCCTTTTCTTATTGTTGACTATATTGATATGCCTAGACATTAACAAAGGCATTACAACATAAACTAAAAATGTGATTTTACTTCTTTTCAGAATATTTTCACTGTGAGAATCCTGGATTTAATTAATGTCTTATAGATCTAATACATCTTCTCTTTCTGGTTTATTTAATTTGCTGAACTGGAAATTTAAAGAAGATAGATATATGACAGATAGGTAGATTATATGTAGATAAGATATATATATATATGATAGATAGGTAGATTTAAACTAAATATAAGGAAGAAATTTTTTACAGTGAGGGTGGTGAAACACTGGAACAGGTTGCCCAAAGAGGTCATGGATGCCCCATCCCTGGGAACATTCAAGGTCAGGTTGGACGGGGCTCTGAGCAACCTGATCCAGTTGAAGGTGTTCCTGCTCACTGCAGGACCTAGAAAGGTCCCTTCCAACCCAAGCTGTTCTATGATTCTGTATGCAGGATTTTTTTCTTCCTCTGTTCTGGAAGAATAGGAATAAAAATGGCCTTTGCAGGGAGGGGTCGGGGAGGGGAAAGGAGCCTCTATATTACATGCACTATTTCATTAACTTTGTATTTCACTGTACAGCAGGCCTGTATCATTACTAACAATACAAGAACAAGGAGAATCACTTAAAAATATGAACCCTCTATCTGACCCTTGAAGACATGCGCTATCAGATAGTTTTGTGTTCCTATTTTAATTTGTGAACAATGCACTCGAGTTATTTTTTCCTTGGCAATTATTATATCTCAAGGTCCTTTCAAAGTGATTTTTGACTATTAAAAAAAAAAACTTTAAGTTTAAATACCCGTTATCTGATCTGAGAAAGTTATTTCTATTGATTAAATGATTTGTACATTTCTGAATGGAAGAGACGGAATTTTTAGCATCAAGCTGTTGATATTAACGATTCTCACTGCCAATGTATAACAGAACATGTACATAAACAAGACCAGTCGTAAGTACAGCAGAAGGTATTGCTCCTGGCAAGCATTAGCAGGGAAAAATGATAACACTTGTAGTATTCTCATCACCACAGCACAGCGCTGTAAGGTCAAAACATTTGTCCCATGTTGCTTTCCCTATTTTCTTCAGTTTGACACACTGCACTAAAAAGATACAGACCTGCTGTCACAATCCCAGTAGATCAAGTTGTTGATGTCAAATATTTTCAGCCCCTTCAGGGCAAAAGCACTATGCTGGCAGCCTCACCAGTGAGCCAGATGAGCCCTCGGTACATCGTATAGTCACTTTATTACCTCTGTCTAGTGCTGACTGAATAACGTCAAGAGTAGAAAAGATGGTTGTGGCATAGTCCCTTCGCTTTGTTTCCTTCCCTAAGGCAGTATGGCACAGTGCATAGGGTTGTGTACTGAGAGTAGTCACTCTGCTGGTTTGCCAATGTTTTCCATATTGCTTTTATCCTTTGCCTTCACACATCTTTCTATAAACACCTAGAAAGACGGAAATCCCCCCCACACACACCATTTTCAGGATTCATTGATATATAATACCACATACTAAGTAATATGAATGAAAATAATAAATTTTTCTTGAGTATTTGTCACAGCAGCGGTTTAATGGTAGCATTTCTTACAGTGATAATGGATGCCAGGTAGCGTGAAGACTCTTATCTTCATCTCTTGCCTAGTTTCTCAGGAATGATCTTGCATCTTTCTTTCTTTCTATACGAGGGGTTGGTAAGGAGATATATGTCACTTTCCTTCTCGTGCGCCAGAGGCCACCATTTGGGAGATTTTTCTACCTCTCCATCCTTTGATATTGTACAATAATCTCAGATATCAAACTGCCCTTCATTCCAATTATAATCTATCTTTAACCGCTCTGGAAATACACTGATACTTCCTTATCTTGACTAACAGTGTGCTGCAACATTTCTTGGAATGAGAATAATATTGCTCTAATGTAAAAGAAAAAATTGACTGGCACAACACATGGCTTGGGAGGGGGGGCATGAAGTCCCTCCAGTCACTTGCTGGATAGTACGTATATTTTGTAAAGGGTGACATCACAGTGAGACGTTCATGGAGACAAGGTACTCTTGATAGTATTAGCTTTTGTTAAGTACATAAGCTTCTAATGAACATATGGTTGTAGTAATTTGTAGTAAAATCCTCAAATTGGACCAAAGTCCATGCTTACAATTTGATACACTGGAAGTGATTCCTTAAGAGTGGTGAATCGGGCCTTAATGCATACTTTTTTCTAACAGCTCAGCGGGTGTTTAAACAAACAAACAAAAAACACAGCAAAAAAACCCCAACTGATCCTTTTTCCCTCTTGATCATTCAAATACAAACTAGATGTGAACTGGCTAGAAACTAGCAGAGGTGTCTTTGTGCTGTGGTACTGAAAGAGCAAGTGTTAGGGAGAATGGTGTAGAGGCACTGAAGCTGATTGTAAGCTATCCAATCCCATTCAGGAGGTGTTAATTAGCTACCTGTAGTATGGTTTTTTTCCTTCTTTCCCTCCTACTGTTTTATGTATCCCAGCCATTCGTTATTCTAGATAATGGAGTCGATGGGATTTACTTCAGAGAGACAATTTTATAAAGACACACGCAAATGTGCATCTTTCAAAGCCAAAGAGAAAACAGTTTTCCTGAAACAAGCCAACACCTCATCCCACTATCAGAACTGGGACAGGGTATGGCAAGGGAGATTTGGGGTTTTGTTTTGTTTAAAAGGGAAGTAATACTATTTATAATAATAATAATATCTAAATTTAAAACCCCAAACAGTTGCACTTCTCTTATTTTAACAACTCTTTTATTATCCTTATGACAGATAACAATGGCTTAGTTTAAGAGAAAGAAATTCAGGTTTTGTGGATGCGTGTTTTCATATTAGAATTGGTTTTCCTTTAATTTCATTGAAGTCTTCACTTGGAACTTTGATATCCAAGAAAATATCTTGATAACATGAGGCTAGGGGGTGCAAACCGAAGTACTCCTAAATATAAGACTTATGTTTCCACTGAAGGTGTTTTTATGTTGTTTGAGTTCACTGAAATAAGGAACAGATTTTGTTGGAGCAATTCAAAACCAAATCGAGCCAATGGTTAATAGATACAAGAGTTTTATAGTAGTGTTCGTTAATTCATTATTTGTTAATTTTGCTTATTATTTTGCTTTATTATCAAGGCTTTAGTTCTTTATAATACTATTCTTTGTAAAGGACCTGTTAACTGCTTGAGGCATTAGGCTTCAGGATCAGATTGCCTGATATGCTGCCTTTATTTCTGGATTCTCATTCTGCTGGAGAAATGAAGAAAGCTGATCCCTTGGAATAGCTCAGCATTCAAGGGTTTGTGAACTCTCTTGGGGAAACAAAGGGTGTCTATTTGAGTCCCTTACATTTCAGGAAGGAATTGCATCCATCAGTTTGGTGGGAGTTAGGCAGCTAACTACGTTGGTAACCAGATCATCATATAAAAGATGATAACCACATTAAAAATATGTACATATAGCTGACAGTTTCTGAAGGGAGATATTTATCTGAAGTAGACAAAGATACCTTTCGGAGGCCACAAGGTGGAATTTGAGATGGAGATATTGGGTTTCTACTTTAGGGATCAGGTATCTGAAAGGTATATGCTAACTTCTAGATGCCTGAAGTCCTCACAAGGTCAAATTTTCATATGTGGCACATGAATATTTAAGATTTATTATAATGTTTCTGATCCCTCAAAGGCAAATGTAAAAGACAAGGGTGTACATAAGAGATTATGGGATGGCTGGCCATATAGAGATCTTCAGTTTTTAAACTTAATGTTAGTAGATTAATATTTAGATTAATATTGGCAAGACCTTTTCTTTACCTGAATGTACTGGAAAACAAAATGTTACTCCTGTACTCTTTAATAAAAAAGAATAAATAGGGACATGATCACCACGATCACGCCCTCAGTAAATTTGCAGATGACACCAAACTGGGTGGGAGTGTTGATCTGCTGGAGGGGAGGAGGGCTCTGCAGAGGGACCTGGACAGGCTGGATCGATGGGCCGAGGCCAATTGTATGAGGTTCAACAACGCCAAGTGCCGGGTCCTGCACTTTGGTCACAACAACCCCATGCAGCGCTACAGGCTTGGGGAAGAGTGGCTGGAAAGCTGCCTGGTGGAAAAAGACCTGGGGGTACCGGTTGACAGCCGGCTGAATATGAGCCAGCAGTGTGCCCAGGTGGCCAAGAAGGCCAATGGCATCCTGGCCTGTATCAGGAATAGTGTGGCCAGCAGGAGCAGGGAAGTGATCGTGCCCCTGTACTCGGTGCTGGTGAGGCCGCACCTCGAATACTGTGTTCAGTTTTGGGCCCCTCACTACAAGAAAGATGTTGCCTTGCTGGAACAGGTCCAGAGGAGAGCAACCAAGCTGGTGAGGGGTCTGGAGCACAAGTCATACGAGGAGCGGCTGAGGGAACTGGGGGTGTTTAGTCTGGAGAAGAGGAGGCTGAGGGGAGACCTGATCGCCCTCTACAACTACCTGAAAGGAGGCTGTAGTGAGGTGGGGGTCGGCCTCTTCTCCCTGGTAACAGATGATAGGACGAGGGGGAATGGCTTGAAGCTGCGCCAGGGCAGGTTTAGGCTAGACATTAGGAAAAACTTCTTCACCGAGAGGGTTGTCAGGCTCTGGAATGGGCTACCCAGGGAGGTGGTGGAGTCCTCATCCCTGGAGGTATTTAAAAGAAGGATAGATGAGGTGCTCAGGGACATGGTTTAGTGGTGGGATGGCAGTGCTAGGTTAACGGTTGGACTCGATGATCTTAAAGGTCTTTTCCAACTGAGGTGATTCTATGATTCTATTCTATGAAGAATGTTGGACAGGAGTCCAGTGCGCTTAGCTTTAAAAAAACAGGGAGCATAAAATCGCATGGCCAAGATAAGCATGAAGGATAAATGCCTTATTCTTTATATCCTGTTGAGTTCTGGTTTACAACAAATCTCGATATTGATGTTGCATCCCCCCAAAAAACAAAAGGCAAGGTAGAATGGTTTTTTGCACTGTCTGCCTAGTTCCAGTCACATTCAACCTTCAAGAAAGCTTAATAACTGCAATGCAGTAAACAGCCACAAAAAAATAACCCTCACAATTGTGTGCACAATTAGAGTGGTACAAACTAGCCAGAATAAAAGTACTGTTAATATAATAACTTAATTTTTGTAGGAAGTGGCCATGGAAGTTTCTTAATGTCCTCTGTAAGGATGTTTCCATCTCAGGTACAGTATCCACCCTGGTGGAATTGTTCAATAAGTCATTGTAGCTTAATCAAATACAGAAGTGGTTAAGAAAACAATGACAGTTACAGTGTTGGATTCGTACAAATATATATATATATATTTTAATCTTTGAGGGACTAGCCTGTATGGAATAAGTATGGCCAACTTGAAGTAACAGAAAGTAGTATAGAAAAATTAGTTGGCTTTTTTCTGTGAAAAGCAACTGTGCTGTACAGACAAATGATATAACTTAAAAGAAAAATAACATTACCTCTGCAGTTTCATTTGGTCTGAAAGCAACATAGTATGTGGAACACTTAATTTGTCAAGACATGTTGGCAGCTCTCGTCAAAAAGTCCGGTATAAGCTTTACTAGTTTGGCTCATTAAATTGAAAATGGGCTTGGAAAAGGTCATGGGGAATTAGAGGTTACAGAACCAATAATCAAAGCAATTAGCTATAACTTGAGTCTTCTGAGCTGCCTAAAAGAGAAAGCAGACCTGACCTTGTCAAAGAGAGAAGGATATTAAAATTGCATACCAAGAAGTAATCCAGAAAGGTTATTACAGCTATATAGAGCATTGCAGAAGTTTGGGGTTCTTTCTTGTTGTTTTGGTTTGTTTTCTTTTTTTTAAAAAAAAAATAAAGAACAAAACCACTAAACCCTCTCAAACTCCAAAAACTTAACGTTATGCTATTCCTGTATTAAGCTCCCTATCTGTTTTAAATGATTGTGATTCACAGTGAGGATTCATATGCTTATTTATATTGTGATGGTAGATACATTAAAGTCTCAGGGTCTGATCATTCTCAGATACAGTATTGTAAGTCAGAAATAACTTCAGTGAACTTAATTGAGTTATGTCAGTGTAAAAGTGATGTGAGAGGAGAAACAGGCCATTAATGTCCAGATGAATTTTGATTAAAATAATCCATTCTGTGAAATGTGAAAACGTATACCAAGTTGTTAAATGCTTTTTCTCTTAATGTATGTTCACATAAAATTCTTCTTTGTTCTTGTAGCAGTTAGCCGTTTCTCTGGATTTTATAACATATTATATGGCAATACAAAATTGTCTTGAAGAAACATGTAAGCTAGTATTAGGAGTTTGGAAGCTATCCATGTTGTATCAATTTTTTTTAGGTTTTTTGTCCTGAGGAACAAGGGGTCTTTATTAAGAGTTTCCTAATAGAATTTGGATTTATTGTTTTTTTTTAAAGTTGCAGGCACATATCAGATGGAAGTCTGGTCAAGATCTGAAGTAGAATCAGACTAACAAAATGAGTAGAGGTTGTATTTCTTTTTAATTCATTAAAGGATTGTCAGAGGAACATTTGGTTCACATAAGCACCCTGAAGATTATTGGTGGAGCTCCCAAGTTAGCCCACTTGACATAATATCGACCCTCCATGACTTCTTGGCTTCTTACATTGGCCAATATTTTCAGAGCTGTTCTACAGCTCCTTCACTAGCTTTAAAAATGCATTTGGGGATTGCTGTGTTAATCACAGTGACTACAATTTACATTTTCACATGTGGGCATGCTTTAAATCATGGTTTGCGTTACTTCTTAGAGATTACTACAGTCTGAGCAAGATGGTTACCAGAAATTTAAACTACTTTCTCAGCTGAGATTATTGGGCTCTGCTGGCCTCAGAAATAGGCTATGTAATTCATACCAGCTCAGGATTTGGCACCATTGACTTAAAGTTGTTGGGAAGCTAGAATGCAGTGTGTGAAAGCGTTCACTGCTGAGAAGGGGTTTCTGCTGGACTAGAACTCAAAGAAGGCTCCAGTTTGGAGGCATTCCTAAAGATCCAAGAACTGGTATGTTTAACTTAAAAGAAAATCACAGATAAAATGTTTAAAAAAACAGCAGCCACGGATGGAAACTGGTTTGAAAATGGCCATCACATTGTGAGTTGATGAACTAAGTAGGAAAATGGAAGGCAAATGCTGCACTGCACGTGTACAGCACTTGTTTAGAATTAGGGTCTATTGAACAGAGATGCTCAGAAAGCTGGAAAGAAAACTGAATAATGATGGCATGCAAAGACAAAAGCTTTACCATAAGGCAACATTTAGGATAAGTGCTTTCAAAATGTAAACTATCTTTTTGGACATCATATGAGAGAGCAGTTGCTGAGTTGAAGGTGACAAGGGGTCACTTCTGCAGGGCCAGAAATTACTTAAAAAACACAGACTTTTCAGAATCAGCAATCTACCAAAATTGTAACACAACAGCGTGGTATGTTGAGCAGTCTTGGAAAAAAACCCAGACCACTGGACTATGTTTCATAGCAATGATAAAGTTATAAACGTCCTGTGGCCTACTAAATTAACGTTTCAGGATCTATTCAGCTCATGATCTTACCATGCTGCTCATGTTAGAGATAAAAGAAGACATCAGTGGTTTACATAGCTGAGTCTCTCAGCCCAAATACATTCTATGTTTTTGGAGAATATGAACAGGATGACTGAATTAGGCAGGACATTTTTTTATTATGATGAAAACTGTGATTTCATCATACCAAGTAATGTAGCTGGACCTGGAGATTCTTTGTTGAACTCAGTTTTAAAATGAAGGTAAAGAGATGGTTTCAAATAATTTTATTATGGTCTATATTGTTTTCCAAAAATAAACTGTACTTTCTATATAATTTTTTTTTATTAAACCTTCTTCCAGATATGGAATATTTGGTTGGGTTTCTAGTCATTCAGGAATTTATTTCTGAATTTCCTTCTCTTTTGATAAGTGTGAAAGAAAAGCTGTGGCAAAGTGATAATTTTACATCAGATAGTAAGGGCACCTATTTATTCTAGGTTAGTTTGTTTTAGAAAAACATGGATTTTCTAATTGTGATCATTTGACTGTAATTTGATCTGTTCTTAATGAAAGGTTTGGACTTGATGATCTTAAAGGTCTTTTCCAACCTAAACGATTATATTTGACATATTACAATAATATCTTTCTCTGGAGTTGGATGTTCTTTATTTCCAAGTCTTTTTTTTTTTTTCTGTGTAGTTATAGTAAAATATTGAAGAGTAGACTATTCCCCATGGTTAACTAGCTAGCAACACATACAAACTTATGAAATAGGAACAGATTACTCCAGGCCACAGTAGCTGACCTACAAAAAAAATGTCATTTAGTATACCTTTTACATACTGTCATAATTTTTTTAAAACTGGTATGATAGGTGGAAACTAGTGGTATTTGTGCCCTTGCGCCAGCTTTTCCCTGTGGACTGTGTGGACTATATAGCTCCTATCTTAAAAGTTTTACTGCTCTCTAAAAGCTATACCAGAGCCTTAATCTTTTTCCTATGAGCTATTTGGGATTTAGGATTTAGAAACGATCTTCCTCTTTTGTCCCTTTTTTCATTAAAGCTCTGAACTAACACCATATGTCTAAATGCACTGCTCTGAATTGTAGGCAAAAGTTGTGTCGTGTACGACCATCACCGAATCTAGAGTCAAAATCAAGTAATGCACAAAATAATGCCAAAGATTTAATCTTGAAATGTAGCAAGGAGCAGTTTCCTAATTTATATATTATTATTTTCTATCCCTTTTTTGAGCAAACTGTAGGCAGGTGTCTTAGCAGAAGGCAAATGTTCTAGGGAGAGATTTGTAGTGAAAGAAGAGATATTTAGGAAAAATGTTTATAGAATGAGGTCCAAGCTAAAGGGGAGAATGAAAAGACGAGACAACGCTTTTAATATGCACCATAAGTACACTAATATTTGTGAAGGACTTTATATAGGCAAGATTTCCAGGAGAGAAATCTTAGCCTCTACTAAGAGCTGAAATATGAGGAATGATGAATTTTGAGTGAAAATTTTGGGTGGCTTAGAAATCTGTAGAAGACATATGAATGAGGGCAATGTACCAGCTATATCCACTGCCAGACTTTCTTCATGGGTAGTATTTATTTAAACAGATGAAAAAATAATGCCTTTAAATCATCATTCTCATCAGGGAAAAATCTGGGGAGACTCTCTGTGCTCTTATTTCAGTTCAGCTACATGTCTACAGAGGGCTAGAGACAAGACCAACCTAAATATCTTGCGTCAGGTCAGGTCTAGTTCATGAACAGGATCTAAGTGGAACACAAATTCTTGACTTGCAGTACCTTTTCTGAATGCAATGCTTTATTTTTTGAGAAGAAATAATATACTTTCCCTATTAAAAAAAAATCTCATGAAATATTTCTCATGAACCAGCTGCTCCTGTGATGCTTCAGATAAAGCACAGGCTAGTTTTGCTGTAATATTTGCTGAAAGCCCTGCTGATAGGACAGCTATCATCTCTCAGATTAAGGGAAATGGCAGAATCTCATCAAAGCTGTGTAGGAACGGTTGCTTCCCCTTACAGGGTCTGCAAGTGTCCTTTGTTATCAGCTGTGCAGAAAATGAGGCTTCTGGATTTTCCCCAGTTTTTAGGATATCTGGAGAATCATATTTCCTATTTGCTGATATCAGTCTAGAGATGAACTCATACCCAAGATGACGTAATAGATCATAAAGTTTTATGTAGAAAGCTGGTAAAACAAAATTCAAAGATGAAGAGATCTTTCTGTGTTGTTGTTGTCTTTCCACCATCCCCAGAAAAAAAGTATGTGGAGAAGAATCCTTTGCTTTGTTTAAAATGTTAGTGTAGTTGTAAAGTACCTGGCACTGTTGATTAAAGTAATAGTAGAAAATTAAACTTCCAAGTAAGAAACACCTGGCAATTCTTAGAAGACCAAACTATATTACTGTTCAGTAAAAATGAGAGTAATTAAACCTCAAGATTTAAAATAGTATATATGAAACTTCTCCTTTTCAGTGATAAGTTCTATCCTGTGCAGCAAAAGGAGGAGATATCAAGGAGTCTCAGTCATTTCTATATTCATGGATTGTATGAAAATACGCAAGGTGTCTGTCTTCCTTTAATAGTGCTTGCCAGCCTACTGACTTTGACATTTTAATCACCTTCATGTTCTGGGTGTATGCAACTCGTTGTTATGCTAGTAACCTGAATATTCTCCAAGACTTTTCTGGATGAGAGGTGACAGTATTGTTGTGGGTTTTCTTTTTTTTGTTTTGTTTTAATTATTATTTTTTTAAATGTGTCTGTTTTCATAAGTTTGGTTAAGATTATAAAATATGAAATAAAATCTCACTTTGTTATTTTATTGACTAATAGTACACACCATTGTTCTAGTAGAAAGTTATCTAAAAACATTAATATTATTAACATTGCATCTTATCAACAATTTGGTAAAGTGCTAGCCATATTATCTTGTTCTGAGTTAGCACCTAGTCAGTGGTTTGGATCAGCATTAAGTCCTACTCAAAAGGCTGAAAACTGCATGTTTTCTAGGCCTAAACCTAGTTCTATTTAAATTGAAAAGATCTAAGATGTGAAATAATTACTTAATATTCCCAGCTGTAGGAAAAAAGAAAAACTGAAAAAAAAAGGAAGCAAACTTGGTCAGGATGTTGTTTAGTGAGGGAAGTGGGTACTGGCATGCTTAAATTGGTGAAGGGAACGTAGAGTTATGCACCTGCCATGGGGCACTGTGTGTGATTGTTTCTAAAAAGTCATTAAGAATCAGCTTCATTCTGAACTTCCATAAGGAGGGAAAGAAGTGTTAAAACCATTCAGTGAAACAAGAGGTATGCTAGTAATTTTTGATTATCAAAATTATATATAGATGTAAAAGATTTAGCTGAGTATTATTTATTCTTGAGGAAGTGACCAATGCAGCCAGTGAGACAGGGGTCAGATTTTAATAAAGGCAAAATGAAGTTCTAAGTATAAATGTGATGCTGTGTATAAAGCTTTGGTTTGATAGCTGCAGAGATGAATTCAAGACAGATGAAGAGAAAATACAGATAATAAACAGAAGGCGAAATCTTCAGACCTGACAAAACATAAAGCATTTATTTGGAATAGAATGGTCTTGTTACAGTAAATATAATATCCAACGTGTTCAGATTTATAGAGGACATTGTTGCAGAGAGGGATTTGGTGAGAAATGCTGGTCAAGTTGCAAGCACATGCACTGGAATGCAAACTAAGTATTTACATCCCTTATGAGAAATGTTGTACCATGACTTTTTATCTCTAACCTGTGAGTAACTTTATGTAATTAGAAAATAATTGTCTGGTAACTATATTTGCTGTTGAAGCTTGGATTATGATATTAAAATTCAAGAGGGGGAGGGTAAACTTAAAGGAGTCATCTTGCAAAAGTTGCCTCTTGCTGAAGTTGGAAAGCTACTAAGCTCATGCTCAGTTTTACACTAATGTAACTTCATCATTAGAAAGGTAAATCCATTTTCAAAGTGCGGTAACTTGTTGTTAAAGTAAACCAATTCACGCTTTATGGGATGGCGAAATTATCATTTGTTGTACATGACACACTGCACTGAAATCATTCCAGCAAAAGGTCAAAAAAATTTAAAAAAAAAGTTCCAAGTCACTTTCTGAACTAACTTGGTAACTTTGTATTTAACGGATTCCACAAGCCTCAAGGAAGAAAGAAGATGAAATATTGTCCAACTCTATCCAATAATGGATTGTGACAGATGGGATTTATGAATCTCATGACTTGCTCTTTATTGATCAGCAGCTGGTCATAGCGATTGAATTAATAAAAGTATAGTTAAAGCCATTTACAAATGATGCTTGGACATAAGTGAGAGTAGGCTTTATTGATTTCTAGTGTCAACTGTGCTTGAGAGAGATATACCATATGCTCAACATATGAAAACAGCAGAAACAAAAATCAAAAGAAATCTCTCCTACCCTATCAGCCAATAAAGTTTTAAATGTGTTTGTAAAGAATTGAGTGGGCTCAGTGCAGCACATCCATGTGTGTTTCATAATATCCCATCATCTAAATGAGCAACACAAATAATCAGTTAAAATCTATTAAGTATGTTTTTGATTAAGAACTTACTTAAACCACAGTTTTAGCATTTTACCAATAATTTTCTGGCTACTGAGTTATTTTAAGTATGTTTTCAATAAGAAAAAAAAAAGAAAATTATTTTTCTATCTATGCCTCTCCTATGCAATGTACCTGCCATAGACACATAACATTCCAGTGGGAAAATAATCATAACCAGATTTGGTATGCCTTCATCTTCAAAAAGTATTTTCTAAGCATTTTATGTGGCTCTTACAAGACTTCTGCATTGTATCATGTCAAGTTCTGGTCATAGGGCAAAGAACCTTTGGTTTCTTACCCTACAAGGTAGCATGCCAAAAACACGTCTCTGAGAAATCAAAGAAATAATGCAGAGTACATATACAGTGTGGAAAGTAAGACTTGATGTTGTTACACAGGATTTTAATGTGGGACCTGCAGTCATTAGAAGCATGCTAGATGAAAAAAATGTTTATGTTTGTTTAATACCTAATCCTTTGGAGCTGGAAGAATATGGATATTGTTTCATTGATTACAGGGTTAGGAGTAGTTGTCTCCTATAGTACTTGTTCATATTAACTCACTGGCAGTAGATGAGATGGCTTTTTCCATTTGGCTTTTGCCAAAATGACTTTTGCTCAAATGTGGGAACTCACCGTTCTCATATTTAGACCTTTTGTCTAAGATATTCATATGGACATTGATCATAATTACCTGCTGGTCAATTCAATGTAAACTTTGAGAACCTGTTAATATTTTTTTTAAGTGATTGAGAATTTTCTGAATCACCAAAATGTTTAATCTTAACAGGAGTGATACAACCTGATGTAAGAAAGAATGCAAGCTGGAAAATACATTACCTAAACTCTATCACTTTCATTACTAGCTGTTTCTTCAAAAACCCTTCCGCTGGAACTTATCCCTCTGCCAGCCTGTGTACCTTTGGTATGCTGCTTCTTTTTTAGAAAATGACTTAAATGTTTGACATGATCTGTCCCTGTTTGTTCCTGGTCAGTTATGTAGCTGTGGAGAGAAGCAGAACTGGACTTCTTAGCATGGAGATTGTTTATTAAACTTTTACCTCCTTGCCCAAAATTTGGTTTAGATTGAACTTTTTCTTATTTTCCACAAAGAGACTGCAGTTAGTAGAGAACTTTATTTGGTAACTGCCTTGCATCATTTGACTGGTGATGTAAATTAGTACAGATCAGCATTCCTGATTTTCTTATTGTGGTGGGTTAGCCTTAGCTACCAGCCAAATGCCCACCCAGTTACTCACTCCCCTCTCCCATGGGAGCGGGACAAAATAGAAGGAAGGTCTGAAGACTCGTGGAGCAAGGTAATGACAGTTTAATAGAGAAAGCAAAAGCTTTGCATATAAGCAAAGGAAGAAGAAGAATGCATTTACTACTACCGATAGGCAGGCAGATGTTTAGCCACTTCCCAGAAAGTAGGGCCTAAGCACCCATAATGGTTGCTTGGGAAGACAAATGCCATAACCACGAGCATTCCTCCTTCCTCCTCCTTTCCCTGAGCTTTTATTTCTGAGCATAATGTCATATGGCATGGAATATCCATTCGGTCAATTTGGGTCAGCTATCCCAGCTATGTACCCTCCAACCTCCTGCCCACCCCCTGCCTATTTGCTGGGGTTGGGGAGAAAGAGCTGATACTGTGCAAGCACTGTTTAGCAGTGGCTGAACATTGGTGCGTTATCAGCACTTTTTTAGCCACATAACCAAAGCACAGCACCATAGCACTGCTGTGAAGCTAAAGCCCTCCCAGCCAGACCCAGTAAACTAATATTGACCAAATATAATTTTCAAAGTTGAAAAAACCTGTGCATTGTAAAGTACTTCCAATGATGAACCTTTTCATGGCAGCTCGTACCAGGTTAGGCTTCTTGCATCAGAGAAAAACCTTAGCATGCTAGAGGAAGAGGAAAGTAAGCATTATGCTTATCAATAGCTCTTACACATTTTCTTTCCCTCCTTGTTAATGAGATTCATGTGTCACATGCTAATTAAAAAGAAGGATACATTTGAGAAAACCATTTATTTAGTAAATAATATATTTATTCGCTAACATACATGACAGTCTTGAAAAACAAAAAGAAATGAGATAGGATAGGCTTTATGCACTGGATTTTAATAACAACTTTCCCTTTAATCCTGGAAATGCTAAAGAATTTTGTAGTGTGAAATGTGTGCTTATTGTGAAATTGTTATTCTAGGTAAAATACGTTAGATTTGAAGGATGACAACTGCATATTTAATATGCCATAACCACAAGCATAGACAACTGCTATACACTGTTTATAGTTTAGAAAGCTACTATGTCAGTGCATGGTGTAAGATGTGTGAGATGGGGGAAGCAGCGAAGAGCCTCTCAAAAGATGCACACTCAGAATACTCCATACTTAAAAATATAGTTTTTAATATCCATGCAAATCTGAGACAGAGTGTGTCTGCATGTGTTGACCTAAAGACTCCATCCAAGAGACCTTTCAGTAGTACACACCACAAAATACAGCTGATTCATCTAATAAAGTTGTAGACCTGTAACTACACAATCAAGATTTGAAATTGGGGTCTTGTGGAATGCAGATGTTCCTCTTGTGGTGAGTTAGTGGTTCAGACCACTAATCCAAGGACTTCAGCAAATATCACATTAAGTGACTGAGAAACCAGTCTGCACTGCCCATCTGGATAGTCCTTCTTCCGCATTGTATCGGGGATGCCCTACTTTTCATGAAATGCTGTGCCAGTCTAGTTATGCTAATATTCTTCAGAAATAGTGGTGTGACGTGTTTCCGGTTTTAGGGTATTCAAATAAAGAGTACTTGGTAAGTGTTTGTAAATTGGGCCAATTTTGTATTTTTTTCCATTTCTGTTAATGGAATACATTTTTTTAGATATGGAGGTTTTGATTTCTAGATCCTATGCAAAATAATGAATTTGTCTCAAAAGACACTAATAAAACCTTTCTCTACAAATTGATAAAACCCAAAACCCAAACCCCAAACAGGATTCTTATCACCGAGATTGAAAAATGTAATTGCTTGAAAATTTTCAAAACTCAGTTCTTCTAATTTTAAATTAAACAAGCAGGCTGTAAAAAGCAATGGTTCAGTAAATACAATAAACCTTCTCTGTAGAAATCATACACATAAACCAGATCTCCATCTGAAGTAGGAACAAAGATTATAAAGGCAGCCCTTGAATAGGCAGCCCCCACTTTAATGAAACAAGTTTCAGTTAAAAACTAAAAGATTAAAGAACCACAACAAAAAAGTTTCCCAAAGTCATATCATTTATAACTACAACCAGTTTCCAGATGCAAAAATGCTCAGCTGTTTCTACTATGAGCTCACAAGTCAAACCACATCTTTCACTATTCTACAGAACCCCTTCGGTTTGACTTTTGTGTATAATTCTGCCTAAGTATTAGTAAAATCCAGTCACCTTCACAGGGTCTGCTCATATGTAGAGGCAGTCAATATACAGCAATTTACAGCATTGAGACCTTATTTTTCTTCTCACATTTAGATCTTTCAAATCTGTTCCCATCTTTTGTATTTGATGTGCATGAAGATTAACAAAATACAGTAAGAAGCAACATTATAAACCTCTTAGTTTTATAATAGTAAAATAAAGCATTTGATGTGTGTTTGAAATTCTACCAGGAAAAACAAACAAACAAACAAAAACCCCTAGCTGCATTGAGACCTTCATATTATTTGTTTTGAAATCAAAGGGAACTTGGTGCTGGCTGCAACAACAGCGTCAAAAGTATTTTTAATATCCAGAAACAAGGGAAAAAGTAGAACATATGATCGGTTGTGTAGAGTAAGTAAACTGGTCCTCTTGGGACAAGCAGGAGTTCCCAAGGTGAGGAGTAGCCCTGCCAGACATTCTGTTCTCCCATGATTTGAACTTTGGAATATTTGATCACACGCTGCCCTCTTCACTTAACAACAGATGTGATTGTATACTTTAGTAAGATGTCATGCTCCTTGGATTAGGAAACGCAAAGGAAAGGGGTACAGGAGAAGGGAGTGAGAAGAAACCAGGAAAAGGAAAGAAAACTCTAAGTTACAGTTACAACACTCTAAGAGTGTTGGTAGGCATCAGTAAGATGAGGCCAAGTATAAATTTAGTTGGAAAATCACAGGAACCATCAGAGTAGTGAAGTTCTGAGAGAACCTTCTAAACAGAGTACTACATCTAAAATATCGTGAAAGATTTTATGATACAGTAACTGCAGTGATTAGGCACTGGACTCAAAGGTCCAAACAGCCTGTTTAATATTCTGTTCTGCTGTTATAGTATATGGCATGAAGAGTGCCACTCTTCAAGAGCAGGCATAATGCAAGGAAATATCTAGTTTGTATGTTCTGTCATTTCACATTACTAAAGGTATAAGTTACAACATATCAAACAGGCTGAAGAATGCATATTTAACTTAAAATTATTAGTCTGAAGCTTAATGGCAGACAGCACTGCTTAGAATGTACATGTGTGTGTGTCTATACACGCTTCAGTGTTTGACTACATAGTTGCTGTTTACTTTGGTAAAGATGGCTATCTGCTGACATAGTGTTTGGTTTCCATCCACTTCATTTCCATAAGGAATTATCAAAAAAATTACTGCTAGTCCCCAATGTGTTAGCATCTCTACTAGGAATTTTACTGTCTTCTTGCCAACCTCCCAAAATAAAGAAGAGAATTTATACCGTAATTCAATAGTAATGTTAACCGAGTTTGACAAATCTTCATGTCAGCCTCAACTGTGACTGGCCAAAGGCCAAGTGTTTGTCAGATGGATTTTGGCAGTGGATTAAAAATGAAATCTATTTCTGTTACTTTTTTTTTTAATATCAAGCATACATTTTTCACTACTTTTTGACACAGATTTAAACTACTAAGTGGCATTTTATAGGACTGCAGAATTCCATGAAAGATATCTCCTTAAAAATGTTTTGGCAACCATAAAAGATAGTAAAAGTCTTGATGAATTGAAAATACTGAGTTGAGTTTAATTCTTAGTTTCTGTTCACTTTGTTGTCATGTTAGGAAGTGGTCCTTTTGTATTTGGATTTTAGGCACTCCCAAATGATGCTGTGGGTTTGTAAAAGATACGTGGGGGTTAAATCTTATTTTACTTTATTTTGTGGGATTAAAATAAGGAAAAATACTTGCTTCCTTTTCAGGATACCCATTCTTACTTTGCTGTAAACTCCTTGCTGTTTCAAAGAGGAAATATGCTGGCCAGCCACAGGAGATTGTTCTTTTTTTGCATCAATTCCATGTTTCAGATGATGGAGGGAATGTTTTATAAAGTTTCACAAATACATCATTTTACTACTTGACGACAGGGAAGGAAAAGGAGTTTGACTGTCAGGAATGTTATCGGCTCTAAAGAAAATAGCCAACTCATAACTGCCTAAAAATTGGTCAATTAAAGTTGAATGGCCAATGAACAGTTATGGTGGAATATGTCTCATTTTAGGACAAAGTATAAGCATATAGGAACACTGTCAGTTGAGAGATTTATTTACTATTGTAGCAGAGATAACTGGAAATTAAATCTGTCACTGAAGTTGCTAAGCCATACAATACAAAAGCTGTTCTCGCCTAATAAATTGTACAAAATGGAACTAGAATGAAGTTTGAATCTCAAAAGGGTTATTTCCTTTAGCAAAATGGTCTGATACTTGCGCTATAGCAAGTTGGCCAATATCCACTCAAACTAGGAAGGCCAAGAGCTACCAGTATTGAAAGCTGTCCTTACTTCTGGTATTATCTAGTCAAGCCCATGCTCTTCGCAATGAAGCAAAGAATATGATTTACACTGGGCACTCTAAGCTCTCATTGATTAAAATGTTATGAACACAACTGGAGATATTTTTTTTTTGTAAAATTGGGGAAAATACAAATGAAGATACAACATTTTTGAGAGAGTAATTTTTAAAAATTGTAATAATTACTTTCCTAAATTTGCATAATTTCAATTGCTTTATGAAATTATTAGTGCTAATGATAAAAAGAATTGTTTTCCCGTGACAAATATTAAGAATTGCAAAAAGCTATTAATTTTTAATTTTAGAGCTTTTCTTGTTTTTTCTGAAAGTTTTGTCAGGTCAATTCTATTCCCCAGAAGTGTTTTGGTTGTAATAAATAACATCATCTAATGGAGATATGTTTAGTTGTATATTTTCTTTCCAGGTTTACATCTTACTTCATGAATAATGATTGATTCAGAAGAAGGGGGACAGAAGAATCATATTAATGTTTTTTAGTCAGTTTTTAAGTTTGGGTTTTTTTTTCTTGGTTTGTTCAAAGGTCCGTTGAAGTCAGTTGGGAATCTCTCCCATTTAGTTTTGGATCAGGTTCCTAGTTTGTTCTAAACAGAGGAAATTCTTTCTGTCTGGTAGTTTAAAAAAAGGTGATTGAAGGTGATTGAAGAGGTAGCAGAAAATTCATGATATAATTTTTTGCCATGTAATTTGTAGGTGTTCTTTTTAAAAACCCTAGGATTTAGACATTTGTGTGAGTTGCCAGAGTGGGCAACTGGATACCACTTTGGATATAACAGTATGTCTGGAGTGTTAGAAGTCTACAGGGAAGAAAAAGGAGCTTCTGTTACTAAAGGTGTGTGAAATAAGTGGTACTTTAAAATTTTGCTTGAACTATTAATACAAGAGCTTGAATCTGGGTTTCTCTTCTGTCATATGGCATCTGCAACCTGAAGACTCATATTAATGCTGCCTAAAGAGCCCTGCTTATTCTTGGCCTAGACTTTTGGAGTTTAATTCAGAGCACTGTGATTCCTTAGAGCTGTCATTTAAAAAATGCTCTTATTTCTGCACTGTTTCTAGGTGGCTCTGGAGAGGGAGACTCTCAGAACCATCGAAGTGGAAGTAGCCAAGCAAACAAATTTTGAAATGACAGGTCTATCCAGAATGTGTGTGGTCTAATGAAATCTGTATGTCGAGATACTCTGCTTCATCCAGTCCTCTCCAATAAAATATCCACAAATCAGCTTTCAGTTAATGTACGTGCCTCTCGGGGGAGCTCATGAGTGGGAACATCAGCTGGATTCAGCAGTAGAGTAGAAACGGGGATTTGTAAACGAAGTGTAGTATGAAATAGTACCTTTAACTAACCTCCTTTTAGGCAGGAATTTTCAGAGTATTTAAAAAAATATATAATTTAAGAAGACAGTAAAAGAACTGGCTTGCGAAATGGGATTTTACTGACTCTCATAGCTCTAACCATTACTATACCACAAATAATATTTAACATGCTGAAAGTACATCACTGTGCCCAGTGGATATTTGTTCACATCACACGGTTTGGCTCAGTTCAACACACTTGGCAGTCTCTAGTCAAGAAAGGCCAAGTACTGGAATAGCAGAAGGGCTGCAGGTCAAGACTGTCACACACTGGCAAAGTTGTGCGGGGAAGTTTGCGCAGTGCCTGTCTGCATTATGCTTGGCTCTAAATAGTGTTGTCAGTCCTTTATTTTCATGAGCAGAAAACTCATCCCAAATGCAAAATATATATTATGTGTGAATGTCTATATTATATTTGATAGATATTTTTTAGTAGAGTGCCAGATACTGAAATTCTTGTATAGCCCCAGAGAGGGGATCACTTACAATGTAAGGTGCCAGTTATTACAGCTGTTTTTCATGGCATTTCATGGGATTTTTATTTTTTTTTGTTGATGTAGCTCAAGTAGCTCATGTAGTCTTTTACTAGTCTAGCTGGAGGTATGGAAATTTGTATTAGAATTAGGTACAATTCAATGCATAAGCGCAATGTAGATTTCTACTTTTGTACCTGAAATAAATTGTTTTGTCTTACCACTTAAAAAAAGATGTTTAAACAAGAGCTTCATTGAAAGGATATCTCTAAAATTACCTCTTTTTTTTTTTTTTTTTCCTCTTAAGATTTTCTGCAAAGCTAACAATTTTGAAAGGTAAACACTAGGCTGCTAGGGTGACTGACCAGATACATGTGCCATCAGCTCTAATGATATCTGTAGCCTGATAGTATGATTACTGTAGCTTGAAGAAACAACTCTTTTTGCCAAATATACAAAAAAAAAAGTAGTCAATGCACCAGAAGAAATTGGGTTTTTTTAAGTAATTTTCCTATATCTGTCTGAAAATAGAATTGGGGGTTTTGTGTGTTTATCAGTAAGAGACAATATTTATGTTGACACTGACTGACAATATTTCTATTTAAAGTAAAATGTCCTATTGAGCTTCCCTGAAAAGTTCATTGTGGCATGTATTCACACCTAATTAGCACATCATTTTATCAAACTAATGCAACCTTAGTATAAAAAGATGTAAATTCAATATGATAACAACACGTACCTGGGTATTTTAATTAATCTGTCTAAACTGAACATGCCACTCCAAATTTATAATGATCAAGCTTTAAATTGCCTCTGGAACTCTCGGAATATTAATTGGCTATTTTGCTAGTGGATGCTCTCCTTGTTGTTCAGGGTAGTTGCTAGAAACCCTGTTGACCTTTATGGCAGGTAACATAAGGGAAAATCTGTGGTTTAACACACAGAGTAAATAATAAACCAGAGTTAAGTATAAATAATATACTAAGTGCAACTAATGATTTAACTGAACTTGAGTAAGTTGAAGCACAAATGAATAAATGCTTGTGACATATTTAATCAATTGCTTGTTTATTTAAGGTTCTTTACCACAGAACTTTTTATGTAGGTGAGAAAATAGCAAAGAACATAGTTAACAGTTGTGTTACAGAAATTTAGAATTTTCAGAACTATTGAAAATGTACTTCAACCACACCTCCAAAGAGCTTTTCAGACTTACTCCGTTGTACCTTTATATCTTAGACAAAGTACTCTATAGAAGAAATTCATCTCACTATCCACTCCATTATTGCCCAGTCCTTTTTATTTGTATCCATTGCTTCTTATTTAGATTATATTAATAGATTAAATAACTATGTAGATACTACTCTTTCTTCTTCACAAATATGTTATTTCTATGCACCTGTTTTCCTTTTTCTCTCTTTTTCTTATATATTTTCAGCTAAGATCCCTGAGCCCTACTATGGGGCTAGATGTTCTTCATAAACATCTTGTCTATTGTTATAACATCCTGATCTAGTTAGTGGTGTCCCTGCTCACTGCAGGGGGGTTGGACTAGATGACCTCTAGGGGTCCCTTCCAACCCAAAACATTCTATGATTCTATGATCCTCATATTCAATGAGTTGTATAAAGTATAGGTTTTATAAATAATTTTTTTATATGCAAAGTAAGGTCTGAATTCCATTGTAGATATCAGTTCTGTTGGAATAAAACCAAGCCATTGACTCCTGTGTCTCCCTGGTCAACTGGTGCTGTGTTCCCTTTTGTCACAGACTGTGTCTACATTAACAAATAGTGCAGCACAATAGTTGCAGGTCCTACAGCTTTGGAAGGTTAAGATAACTCTTATTATTGTTTCAGTCTTCCTTTGCTGAATGTCCATTGTCTGCCTATGAACTTGATTCAACAAACCTTCGCGTGCCTGCCCAGTTCTTCCTTGTCTTTAAATACGAGGTTCAGCAGAGTACCTCCTCTCATCAGTTCATCACCTGTGTCAGGAAGTTGTCATCAATGCACTTCAGAAACTGCCTGGTTTGCTTGTACCCTGCTGTGTTGAGGCAGTTAAAGTCCCATAGGAGGATGATGGCCTGTGAAAATGAAGCTTCTTCCTGTTGTCTGAAAAAGGCCTCATTAATTACTTCTTCCTGACCAGGCATCCTCTAACAGACACCCACCACAACATCATCCATATTGGTCTGCCTTCTAATTTTTACCCATAACCTTTCAGCTGGTTCATCAGCCATCCCCAGGCAGAGCTCCATGGATTCCCGCTGCTTTGTCATGCTAAAGGCAACTCTTCCTCCTCCCTTTCCTGGCTTGTCTTTCCTAAAGAACATCTACTACAGCACTCCAATTGTGTGAGGTATCCCACCACATCTCTGTGATCCCAATGAGATCACAGCCCTGCAACTGCACATGGACCTCTAATTCCTCTTGTTTGTTCCCTGAGGTGTGTGCATTAGTGTACAGGCATTTCAGAGAGGCACCTAGTTATGCTGATTTTCCAGAAAAGGTGTAAGAGCTTTCCTCATAATACTATTCTGTCGGCACTTCCTTATTTTCTTAACTTTGCTTGGGGTAGACTTCCTTCAACCCTGTTTTGTTGGTCATGAGGTCTTTCTGATTATGAATGCCTGCTAATTTTAGACTGTAAGTAAAATAGTGTTGAGCTAGCTTTGGGTACCAAAATTACACTAGTTCCAATAGCACAGAGCTTTTCTAATTTTTAATTAGTCTATCTGGTCTTAGAATCAGTAATCATATGGCCTAAAGAGAATTGGATGTATAAATTTTCTCCCTCACTAGAAAGGTCAGTACGGGTTTCTAGAAAGAGTCAATGCGAAAAAATAGAACACTCCATTAAAACCAACAAAAAATCAATCAAAATAATCAAAATTGATGAACAATAAAACACAAATTGAATTTTCAATATTTGAAGCTGATATCTCAAAAATACGATTAAGAATGCCTGAAACGGAAAAGAAGCTTATTTCAAGGTACTTCTTCAGTGCAGTGAAGCAAAGAGGAGAAAGATTTAAGAAAAGCAGGTTTTTTCATATAAAACAATGACATGCTTGTCTTTTTTGGCATCTTAGTTCCTGTAAGAAAAGGCATTGCCATTTCTAAGACATGGTTTCTTGGAGGATGAGATGTCCAGAGTTTAGGTATATTTAGGAGGACAGTGACTTACCACATAAGATATTGTGTGGGCTGCTTTACTCTGAGCTTCTGTGCTTGATAAGGTAGAGCTGAAAATAATACGGCATTTGAGAAGTATCAGGCTGCACAGGGGATATATGATAATGCATACTGAAAAGCAAACCTGTCCCTTCAGCGGTATTTCTGTGCGTGACCGGTACTATAACTTACTTAATTTTCCTACTCTGTTTTTCAGATGAGAAAAACTGCTTTGCTTATATATTCTAGGGTCCTGAATTGTATAGCTTACTAATATGTCCTGAATGACACATGAAATATCTTTATTAACCTACAATATACTAGGATTTTCAACATATGAGAGCAACAAAAGTACAGGGATGCATTTTACTTTGTTTTCTAGACAGCTCTTTGTTGGTGCAATATGTCAGCTCTCATTAGCAAAGAATGTCTCTCTCATTCCAGTTGGAAAGTGAAACCCCTAACCTTTCTTCAAACATCTAGTAGGAATAGACCTCTTGTTCCTTGTTCATACTCTATCACTTGGTGTTATTGTATGAGGTTTGAATGCTATGAAATATAATTTTTCTAATGGCTCAGTCTGTAAAAAAAAGCATCTTTAACACTCTTCATCTATAATTTTAGCCACCTTTTCTATAATTTAAACAGATTTTATTTAACTCATGTTTTCTGGAGTGCATGTAAAAGAGAGATGTTTAGTTAGGAAAAGTATGTTATGAAATCCATTCAGCTAGCCTATTTATTTTTGAATATCAGATGATAGCAAAAGATCTATGACATGAGAACATTTCTTCTGGACACAGTTTTTGTTTTGTTTAATGGAAAGCAGTAACAGTAGCTAAATATGGAGCAAATGCTGATAGAAATGAGCCGGAAGGGACAAAATTTTGGTTTTCTTGTTACTGTGAGTTCATTTTAAACCTTTTCAGTTCAATAGACTTGCTCTGAATTTGCAATGATGTAACTGAAATCAGAATTCACCCCTGGAAATCTGTCTATTCTCTGATGCTTTAAGTTGTGGTCTAGAGATGCTTGTCTTTTAACTGAAACACAAGAAGCACAATTTAATTGCAATTTTATGCACAAAGAGCAATAATTTTCTTCCTGACTGACAGGTTCTAAATGGTTGTCACTTGTAAAGTACATAACTATCACTTTCAGGTAGTTTTGAGTTATGTGAGCATTGCAGTTTCTCGTGAAAGTTCCACAAAAAAATGTTATTTGCCTTAGCAAAGAAACATTACTATCAGAGAAAATTTTTAAGAGAACCAAAGATAGGTTACTGTCACCTGAGGTTCACCCCAAGTATTGATCCCACAAGTCAGGACAGTCAAGTCCTGGAGAAGGCTATGCTCCCTCCAATGAGTTTCAGAGTCAGGCTCTGGGGTGGTGGCTTGGTTTCAACTTAAGCAGAGTGCTCTGCTCCTATGCAGAGTTGGACATCAGTGTTACAATGTCTCCTGCAATCTGCTTCTCTAATCCCAATAGTCTTCATAGCCAAATGTTTGCACAGGATGCCGTTGCATCTGTGATGATATCACTTTATAGCTTTCCAGCCATTTCAGGTGTTGTTCTCCTTTCCATTGCTGATCCATGGTCTGTATGAAGGCCCAGTACAGTCAGTTCTAGTTGCATTGTCATGTGGGTGATGGCTTACCACATTCAGCCCTTTTTTGCATTGTATCCAGCTCTTGGCCAAGGCAAGACCATGCCAAAACTAAAATATGGTATCAGTGAATTAAGAAGTCATAGGACTGAGCATTGCAAAAGGAAGTATGAATCAAGCCCAACACATGAGAACTGGACAAAGTCATTTTATATGTGCTTCCTTTCACATCAAAGACGTTGGGGTGACAGTCACACCTCGCCATACATTGGCAAGTATAGAAAACAATGATGTGGATTACAAGGAGGAACAACAGACATCCTATCGTACACTTCCTTGACAAATAGCTAAAAATGTATGGATTTCTTGGTCTATGGTGCAGAGCTTTAGCATGCTTCAAGATCATGTTTGCATTTCTCATGAGACACCATGATTGGTTCTGCCATAAACCAACTATCTTGCAGTAGGTTAAATAACTGAATTAAAACATGCTGTTACAAATTCACCTTTGATAAATTATGTTAGAATAAATTCCTCAGTTTCTCATGGGCAACCATAAATGTAATGCCTAACAAAATTGCAAGAGGAGTAGGAATGATGATGGCATCTTCATTAGCTTCATGACAATAAGTTTTATTCCTGAAAATGGCTATGAAAAGGTGATGTCACCCAGTTAATTATGCAACAAATTTAACACTGTGGCAGAGTGGCCTTTCCCTTGGATTTATTGCATAATATCTGGAGAAGCTGACATACTCTGGTATTTTTCTGAACAATGTATTGTTTTCCATGCACCACTTAGGTGTGAAGTATAAAGACCCAAGTATATTTATCAAATTTTCCTGGACTCAGTAGTCCTAGCTGTCAGAAGAAAACTTTCTTAGTCTTAATGGGAGAGCCAGCCAAACATGTTAGCCAAATATAGCCAACACACAGTAATAATAGCAAGTATGAAAAGAAAAATTAATTTCCAGTACTGTTTCATTGGTAAAACTTCATTCATTACTTTCAAATGTTAAGAGCAGAAGATGTTTTATAATACCGAGAATAGAGGAGGATCATGTACTTTTATATTTTTCTTCCTCCTTTTCCTTTGCTTCTTCAAGCTTCTCATAGCATTTGTGTCAAACAGAACTGTCTTTGCATTAAAAAAAAGGAGAAAAGGAAGAAGGTTACTACAGTAAATATTCACTGTGTTAGATAATAAGTGGTTCAGGCAAAATTCAAAGAAGTTCCTTCATGTCTTCCAAATGCTGTTCATGCCAATTATTTTATTCTTATTCTTTGGAAGTAATAATTAAAAAGCTAAGAATGCTAGGATCCTGACATTATTTGGCCATATTCTCAGATAAGTAAATGATCATATATTCAGTGACAAAATTTCAAATTAATTCTTTTTGCTGCCTTCAAATTGCAACCAAAAATATATTGTACCAGCACATTTTATTGAAGCCTGTATTCCCCAACACCAATCAGATACATTGGTTAATATACAGCTGTGAATGTGCTGTAAATCTGCAAAACAGAAGTATAGCAAAACTTTATTGTGAGCTGGTAATTTTAAAGAATGAAAGTTCCTGTTGATATTGTATGAAGAATTATACTTAGACACTTCAACTCCTTTCTAGGGTCACCAGCTGAAAAATAAAAAGCAATGCAGGAAATTTCTTGATGTTTCCACCTTCAAATTTTAACATGGACAATATATTTTTTTTTCTTCTTTGAAGTCTCTGAAAGAAATGTAGAAAGGAAGACAAAGTACAAGTCACATAGTAATTATGGGTAAATTAAAAGTAGAGGAAGATGACTTGTACGATTTTTGTGCCCATTCTGTTGTTCTTTGCTCAGCTTATATGAACACAGTTGTGAAATGGCAGGGTAAATTAAGGTCCTGCTACAGTGGGTTAAAACCTGTGCAAGTAATTCTCTTGATCTGAACAATTACTTTGACTTTATTCAGTCAAATAATGAGCGTATTTTTAAAATCACTGAAGAAAATGGGACTCCTAGGGCTTCCAGCATTAGGCTAAAAATAATTGTTGGTGTGAAAAGGAGAAAAGTCAAGAAAAATTGCTTTTCTGTGTTACAAACATAAGACTTTGTTGGAAGTAAGAGTCTGTAGTGCCTGTCTTGTACTTTATAGTGTGCAGTGTCCTGAAAGTTTTAGTTCTCTGAGATTATATGTCAACCAACATGGGATCTTGTTATTATTACTTATTTTATCATTCACATCATCTACAGATAATCCAGAGAGTAGAAGCTCGCTTCTATGTGTTGTAGATATATGTGAGACAGCCACTGTTTTGAGGTCATTAACAGGATAAGACAAGCAAAAGAAGGTGTTAGCTCCATTTGATACGTGAAGAACAGGGGCACAGAAAAGTTGAGTTGAAGCCAAAATTTCAACCATGATGCCAAACTTATTTATTTTCTAATTTCCTGGCATCAAGAGCTGTGAGTAAAAATATTTATAATATGGTGAGTGGCTCTCTTAAACCTGTTTTTCACTTGCAATTTCATGTCTTCCTTCAGGGAACATACCATTTTCCAAAGACAATTTTATAATGTAAGTTCAGGAAAATCTCTTTGACTTCTTTGTAAAGCAGAGATCAGATTCAGTAGTTAGATGTACCATCAATATTCAGGTTATTTTGCATATAGATGCAACACTAGTTTTTTAATTGTCATCCAGATCTGTCTTAAATGAAAAAAATATGTACAACTTCATTGTGTTCTGTGTTTCCAGAGATTAAAATCCTTTCCTGAATGCTTAACTTTTCCAAGTTGCTATTTTGAATGGATCTGTCATTCCCAAGTCCAAAGATTTGGGGGATATTGGCTTCATGTTGAATTTTTAAGGGAGGTTAATATTGTTTTATAACCTGTGAGATGAATGTCTACACAGGTGGCCTCTCTGTTACATCTAGCATGGAATGTCACAGTACCCTAGTTCAAGTTTATCAGAATTTCTGAATCTGTGAGGAAAGAGATTCCACCTGTCTATGAAAAAGTTTTTTAGGAGTGAGGCTCTCTAGCTAGTCTATTCTGTTCAAAATGATTGGGATAAAAACCTGCCTTCCTTTAGGTTAAAAAACTTGAACTGAATTTCCCCAAATGACTCAAGTTTTCTCAAGCCTAAGAAAAAAGAAGTGTGTTGGGCAGCTGAGCTTGAAAACACTGCTGTGGTGAGAAAAAAAGCTTACATTTTGTTTTAAAATATCCTATCTGATAAGTTTTTCATTTTTTTCTGGACATGACCTCCCATTGCCTGTGCATTTTCTCCATTTCAGACATTGGTCGCTGGTAATCGTGTGTAAGAAGAAATTCCTCCAATGCTAAAGATTTAGGGAGTAGGTTTGGGTTTGGTTTTTTTTTTTTTAAATTAATGAATGAGCCCATCACTGCCCTGAAGTTTGGAGAAAGAGGAATTGACTAAAAGAATCTAAGTAGTGTGATGGTAGTGACTCTCTGTCCTTGTCTCCTATGACAATTTTAACCCTTGCGTTGTTGATCCTAGGAACCTGGTTATGATATTTATTGTATTATTATGCATTTGGTTTTGATGGAGTTCTGGAACAGGCTACAGAATATAATATGCACTCTGTGTACTTTTGTATTGTGGGTTGACTGTTGGTTTGTTTGAGGGTTTTTTTAAATATTAAGAAGAGATTCATAATATCCACAGCCAAAGTTAAACTATTACACATATAACATAGTATGATATGATAAGTCAATGTCAAGTTAAAGAATAACAGAAGCAGAATAAATATTACAATTCCTTTTTTGTTTCCCTAGGCATTTCAGTATACTCCTGATATCTACAATGCTAAGAGATTAATAGATGTAGTTAGATTTCTTTTTCTGTTTTCATCCCAAATTTAGAAGGAAGATAAGATAAATAGGATGGGGGCAATAAGTTTGTATCTTTAACTATGCCTGCTGCACATGCTTGAGGTAATGAAGGTTAATGACAGAATCTTAAGAACTGTTTATATTCTGACCAATATAGCAATAGGAGACATAATGCAAGATCATCTACCAAACATGGCCATAGTGAAACAGTGAAAGAAAAAGGTGGACAGAATACAATGCAAGTTTTCATATTCATCACAGTAGCTATTGGTCATTTCGGCATTAAACATGTTAATAGCATTAACATGCCTCACCACTTATCAGATCGCTTTTAGATGATGTTTGGTTATTTTTGGCCTTATGGCTTTTTAATAAGTATGTAATAAAATATATATGTACATTTCTCCTGCAGACCGTGAGTTGACATTTTTGGTGTAATGTGTATGTTAAACACATAATCTGTGTTTGCTTAAAAAGATGAATGGCCTTGAAACTGTTCACCAGTTTGAATCAGAATCTTGGAGAATATTGGCTTTGTAATTTTAAGTGTTAAACTTTAAAATGGTTCATGCTAGCAGTCGCTGAAAGAACTCGAAGATCCTAGGACAGTCTTAGACAACACACTTAGGTCTCTTCGTAGAAGTAGATGCTTTAAAACCTACTGGCTTTTGAATTGCTCCTTCCTCTTGGTGGTCCAGCAAGGGTTATAATGACATGAGAGTTATAATCCCATGGTGAATTACTGTATAAAGGTGCCCCAAAGGGTTGTTTATCTGTTACTCCTCAAACACAAAGCATGCAAAATTCACTCCACCTCTGTAAGGAAAATATAGTCCTCTTGCTTTTAGGGTTCTTGCAGACAAAGTTACTGCCTTTGTGGCATCCTGTTTGAGAAGGCAGCATCAAAAGAAAAAGAAGCAATTATTACAATACACAGCACAACCTGGCATCAAAATCTGCAGCCATTAAGTAGGTCAGTTGTCTTCTCACAAGGATACAGTGATGCCATTGGCATTACGGCTAAGTATAGAAAAGCTAGGATATAAAAAAAACTTAAATGGCTTCCTTAAAAAATGAACCTAGAACTGTTTCTTCTTCTAAACTGTATCTCCTGCTGAGAAAAGGCAAATTCCTTTAGGCCAGTAGACAATAATTTTTCTATTCACAGGAGTTTTAAAAGCCTTGTTTTTTCCTTGATTATAAGGAAGCTGCTTGTGAGCTGATATTTTTATATTTTGTTTTAACATCTAGTAAATAACATATTCGGACTTAGATAAGCAGAGTTATCCCTCTGCATAAACTTGAGTTATCCCTCCACTTTGAAGGCTTCATATTAATTGACCAAACTTAGATTACAGAAATTCCATCATCATATTTTTCCCATTGCCAGTGGTCTTCTGATAAAATGAAAACCATTTTGCAGTGCCAGATAGACTGGAACAGTATTTCCCCAAAAATAAATGTAAATTTTGTTGTTGTAACTGTTGTTTCCTGTTTTTATAGTATGTCATCAGAATGACAGCATGATATTTACCTAATAGACACTAATAAGTCACTATTCAGCAACAGCATGTTATGGAACAGCTTGCAGATCCCAAAGCTGCTTTATATGGAAAGTTCTTGCCCTTTTGTATTGTTTGGTTTGGATAGAGTTCTTTGCTTTCACCCAAGGATGGGATAAATCTTCTGCTTTTTTTCACTGTGAATAAGAGCTGCTCGTGCTCATGCAAGACATAATTAATGATTTCGGTTTGCGTGAAATATAAGCAGGAAGGGGCACTTGGGAAAGAACTTCCTCTTCCCCGGAGGCATTCCAGGCTGACATCAGGTGAAGCAGCAATATAGCTGTACCACATTCCCTTAGTAGGATTTAAAGCCTCTGCCCTCCACTTTCTTGTCTAGTGTCCCTTTGAGCTCAAACCAAGCAAACAAACCCCCCTAGATGGTTAACAGGAATAGCCTCGGAGTCAGCCAACCTGCTAAGCAACGATGGTGCTGCAGCTTTGAAACAGAAAAAGACAAGAAGTTGCTCCATGAAAGGCTATTCTTTCAGCCACCCTCGGCAGAGAATAAAAGAAACCTGCTTTTAGTCTAATACGGACTGAAGGAAAGAGACAATGTCACCGTTAGAATTCTCTCACTAATTGCCCAGAAAGTAAGAAAAAACCCAAGACAGTCACAGTTAAAGAAAAAAAAAAATCTCAGGAAGCTAATGAGGAGATAGAGAAATATTTTATAATCATGCTCACTGAAGAAATCTGGCCCTCTGACACTTTCCAGTGTCTCCTGCATTATAAGGGAGAGTCGAGGGACAGCTTCATAGAAGGAAAACTGTTCTGTAATTGTATTTATTGAAAAAATAAATATATTCCTGCACAGCAGAGGATGTTAGACAGGACGACATTTATCATGCCATGATACTTTGTCTTTTCTACTGTAATTTTAGTTCGCTCCTTGTATTTGGAGGGGAAAATTCCACCAATATTACAATATATTACAACTTCCACCATTCTTGCAATGGCACTTGCTGAATGCACTGGAAGAGAATTTCTGAATAAATGAGAACTCCTAAACGAGTTAGATCAACATTTTGCTTTGGGGAAACGAATATAATAAGAGCAATAAAATAACCTCAGATACACTTTGGGAGGCTTATATCAGCTGTATTCAGTTTTTATACAGCAGTGAAAAACAATCTTCTGTCCAACACCTTCCCCTATTGTCAGTCTGCAGTGATGACAGCTACTGCCAGCAGAAATCCTTTCTCTCCTTAGTGTCCTGATCTGGCTGCAGTTCCACTCCAGTCAGTTGACGTAGGCTTCTGGATTTATGTACAGAAAAAGAAGAAGAAGGAAAAACAGGCAAGAATTTCACCAGTCTCAATCTCAAGATTCCCCTTGAAGATAATGGAGGGCAGACAGAATATCAGGCAAGGACTGGAAGGGGCAGGTTTTACACAACCAGCATGAGCAAAGAGCTCTGCTGGCTTGCATCACGAAGGACCGTATCATTGCCTAATCAAGGAGTCAATATTTGTTTATTTAAAATATCAAACACTTCTAAGGTTTGATCAAAATTCTTGCTTATGTTACATCCCTTTGATCTTCGTTCTCTAGGGAAATGCTGTCTTCCACATTCACCATTTTAACTAATTGCACATAGTCTTTTTACTTTAGCACCAATAAATGTCTTCAAAACTACAAACTGATTTCTCAGCAGTTGCATAACAGATTACCACGCTAATGCGGAGAAAACTTTGTTATGTAAGTGGATATAAAAAATCTACAGGTTAGCTTGGCGACTTCAGTCAGTACTTTGTGGCATTCCTAAAATACACTCTGTGGAGAGGTGCGAAAAGCAGTGGAAAATTGATCAGTAGGCCAGAAAAGATCATTTGTCATTTCTTGCCTTTCTTCAATTCCAGCATAGTGTAAATGGGTGAATTTTATTTTATTATGAAATTCCTTCTTCTGTCATGTAGTTTTTTAGGTTTAATATCTGAGCCTTACTGTTTGATGATGCCAAAGTGAATGAATTGTTTACTGCTGTTTATTCTGAGTGCCTTGAATCCTTTTTAAACATTTTTTAATGAGAAACATGAAGTCTGATCTATGCAATTTATCACTGATTTCGGTTATCACAGCATTGGGCCACAGTGCATGTGACCGTGGGCATTACATACATACAAGCACATATGTAGTGATGATAAATGTGATGAAATAGAGAGCTACGTGATAAATTGTGCAACCATGTGATGCGTTAATTTATTATGCACCTTTGACTGCTTCACCTGCCCCCTGCCCATTAATCCTTCTCTCCCAGGGCTTCGTCTGGCACTTTCAAACCTTGGAGCAGATTCACACAGCTGCCATTACAATAAAAAAACCCTCTACTTTTAGAGTGCTCCTTGCCTCTTTCACTGGCGGTAGGATTTCATCTCAAGTTACACCCACCCAGTGTAGGGAAGGGAAGAATCAGTCCAGTGACAGCTTTCTTAGATGTAAAAATGTCATATCTCTGAATGTGGGTAAGGCATGGGTCCACAAGGTTACAAACTGAAGTTTCAGGCACCAGGAGGGGACGATTCCCAGCTTCCTAACTTATCCAGGAACATTCTTCTAACAGACGGCACTACTGGGACATATGATTTTCAATCATAATGTACTTACGGATAAAAAATATTTTTTAAAAGGACTTCTAGTATAGTCAGCATTCTACAGACAGGAAAATTCAAACTATAATGTCAATCAATGTATTTTGAAAATCCTTCCTGTTAACGTTTTTAAGGTTTTCTGTAACACACCATAATGTTGTGCATCCCATGGTAATTAAAGAATGACCTTTGTAATGCGTTTTTGATTTTGTAGTGGGGCAACTACATTGAACTTGGATATGTGTTTGAAGCACAGAAATCTATTTGTGTTTCTCCATAGGAGACATGTAGTTTGTGTTAATAAATGAGTGTAAATTACCAGAATAACCATTATGGTAATTAAGAGATCATAACAATTCATGTGCTTGTATAGAAGTAAATAGACATTTGCCAGTGATTTTCCTTAAAATGTATGAGCAGATTAAGATAGGGAACAAACCTTTCTCTGTAATTGCAACCTCTTTTTGATGTAACTCACTCTGTTTACTACTTTCTCATATTGCCTTTCTGACTCCCATCTTCAAAGGTAACAAGATCAGACTGTGTGCCACATTTTCAAAACTTCTTTTCACCAAAAAACCCTGGTTTAGTGTGGACATTATTCTGCCATTACTATGTTTTTAAAAACTATATGAAGTGGCGTTGAGGAGTTTCTAAAAATCCTTGCATATTCTGTACATCTGAAGTTTGCTCCATTTTAAATCATTATACTCCAAGAGCCTGAATTCATGGCTGAAGAGGGAAAAAACCCAACATTTTTTCATTAATTATAAGGAACATACACTTTATGTGGTAATACATTGATTTGCATGGACAAAACTGTATAAAGGCTTTTTGCAATGTACTTAGCAGCAGCCTAATAAAAAATAATTCTTCCTTACTCTAACTGTGAACATTCATCCAAAATTTAAAATTTGGGCTACTGGATGGACAATAAAATTTCTAGAAAATGTGTCGACTTGTAAGCACAACACGCCTATGTATTTTCCATTCTCATGTCCATGTCTTTAGCTGTATCCCTAGAAACAGATACTGCCTGAAAGTGGGCCAAGTTAAAAATATCGATAGATACTTATTTTTTGATTTGACTAACTTTTTGTGATTTTAGTTGTTAAATATTAATTTATCTTACCATAATGTTTTGTATGTAGCACATGAACACACATAGACTACAGCAGATGTCTACAGAGCAGTAGTAACTTCTGACTCTTTCTATAGAAATTCCATATATTTTAAAAAAAAGATAATCAAATTTTGTGGCTTTCCTTCCAGTATCAAGGTCTCTTTGTTGCACTCCATGGCAGATCCCATATAAATAAGAAAAAAATAGAAACTGCAGATGGACTGAGCTTCCAGATGAAAAGCTTTGCCAGCTGCAAATTCTGGTTTCCAGAATTGACTCTGGTTCTTGCCTATAGAATGTTTTTTAATCCTTTAAACCATAAAAAAAAAATAACCACCCGTATATCAGCACGGGATGGAAACCTTGTTTATTATGTAAAATAGTTGTTTTGCAGTATGTCTTAAATAAAAATAAAATTTCCTTTGACATGAATAGAATGCTTTCAGACCTGATGTAAAAAGTATTTGGAGGAATAACAGTATGAAGCATGCCATGTGCAGACAGGATTGCAGTGGATGAATTCTAATGTGTCCTGAAGTTTGTCTGGTAAATAAAAAGAAAAGATAGAGTAACAATAAGCTGAAAAATCAAGAAGTTGTAATCTCTAGCTCCATGAACCTGACTGTACAGTGACCTTCATGATTCTAACTCAAATCAAAATGTCTTCTTGGTTTGTTTTGTCCACATGCAACGACTTTTGTAGTAATAATGTAGACACACTTGTATACTTTCTAAATAAAGAAATGTGTGAACAATATAATTAGTTGACTTTGACCAAGAAAGCTGAGGCCACCAGTAAATGTTTAAGTCAGTCATGACTCTGTTTGTTATACTCTTGTTTAAACAGGACACAGCGATGAAGCTTGTGGGATGCAGGATAGGACCTGTAGGCTGAGGTTGCATGTCTTTTTGAGTCCACCAGTCAGGAAAGGATGTACATTGTAAGTGAACTAGAAAAAGATTTTTCAGGTTTTAATTTTATGGGTTTAAAATTCATGGCTTTCGTGTTCTTTCAAATGGATCAGTTACTAGTGTTCAATCTGAGAGAAATAGAGGATAAAGTACAATCCACAACAGATTGGAAAAAATGGACTTCCTCAGCTTGCCATTATGCAGAATCGATTATCAGCGGAAACTGTGCACCACTGAAGTCAAGAGCATTCACAATCCAGCACTGTGTTTTTGAGTTTCTCTGTAGTATTTTCTGGTGTTCACACACACTTACCCCACTCTATTACATTAAAGACAGAGAGAGAGGGTGTACCATATGGTCTCCCAAAGGATATATAACTCCAGAATCTAGGTAATTATTTAAAAGCTTTTTATTTAGTATAAGCTACCCGATTAATTTTTGATATCTGTACACTGAATTCTGAATAAGTACTTTGCAATGCTGTAAACTTTGGCAATAACTTTAATATCATTTGGGGTATAATGAAACACTATAGTCAAGATTATTTTAGGAGAGCTGGAAAATGAGAATGGCGGAATTGTAAAATCAAAAGAAGGTCAGTTATAATTCCAATTTCTTCAGCTTTGAGTTAGGCTTACAACTCCCATTGTTAGTAGCAGATCTGTGAAGCTGAATCCGGTCTCATCACATTTACTGTGCACAGTACTGGAAAAATGTTCTGATACCCTTGCTTCTTTAGTCTTACTTTATTATTTTTATTTTAATCCTATAAAAGTAGAAAGAAATCAAGATGAGACAGTGAGCTTTCTTACCAGTGTTGATGTTGCAGATCCATTTGCTGTCCCAAGCAATTCAGGAATAGTGCTGTAAAAATGCAAGTTATCTTTAATAAAGATGAATGCAAAGTCATGTGTCCTTCTGCTAAAATACTAAATACAGCAAAACTGAAGGGCACAGCATACAGTGAATGGACTCTGAATTGCATGTTAAGTTAATGTAGTTCTTGTTTCAAATGCACTTTGCAGTATAAAACAGCAATGATGGTACGTTTACTTTGAAGGGAGTAGGATGAAGGTATGAAATGTTTAATTGCACATGTATCAAACCCAAATTTAACCACGAAGTCATGGACCCTGAGGAACTGATTGACAGTTTGAACTGTTACTTCACAAAATCCTTGTCAAAGGATTATACCCATGCATGCTTATAGGCAAGAAACAGAGGTTAAGCTCTGCTTAAAATGAAAAAACACCTGTGAAAAAAGCACAGGTTTTATTATTAAAAACAGACGTAATTTGGGTTTCTTTTTGCCTTTCTTCTTAGATTGATCTCTCTAAAGGGGAAAAAAAATAAATTTGTGTAGGGAAGCAGATAAAATTTTAGTTGAACTAACTTGAAAACTGACCTAGGCACATCTATCAAAGGAATTTATACTGTATGCTGCAATTAATATAAACAAAATATCAATCTGTAGTCTTTATAACAGAGTTGAATTTTCAAATAGGCGTCACTTCAGCCTCAAAAATTGTTGGTACTGCTTTTATTTACAGGCTGACTTTATATGCAAATTCTGGATATGAATTGTTTTTGAAAATGTGTATATGGAAAAAGAGGCATGTATACATATTACAAAATAGTTTTTAAAAATTTTATTACCTTTTAGTATATCTCAGCTTTCTGGGAGGCTTAGAGCAGGAGATAAACATTCCCAGTGTGAGAAGTGAAGATCTTGGCTAAGATAAAGTTACTGAAAGGCAACTGAGTCCCTCTCCGTGCTGCAACGGCTTCACTGTAATCTGTTCAGGCCACCTCAAGTTTAGAATTGCCTTATTGACAGAAATAATCAACTTTTAAAGTTGAATGTTGGCATTCAGTGGTGAGGCAAGTGGATGATGAAGAAGCGATAGTTTTCACTGTGAAATTCAAAAAATCAGTAATGCCTCCCAATGACGTGCAGAATTCCATCGCTCTGAAGAGGCTACATTTAAAACTTTTTAAGACAGGTTTTTCATAGTGGAAGAGTCCAACTCTCAGTTTAGAAACTTTTATATCATTGATACATATTTAATTAGGGATGAGGGTGCCATAACAGCAAGAAGTAAGAAACAAACTAAAATCTTTTTCTAGAATGTAGGAGTTGTGACAACTGTAGAATTAAGTGAAATATTTACTTCTATTTTAAATCTTTGCAAGATACACAAACTATTTCTGAGATTGAAAATTTATCCTTATGGCAAATGAATGTAGGAATTTCCATGCTGAAACAACAAGTTATTGAGAAATGAATGCAATTATGTAAGAATGCAGGACGGAGTCCACAGGATGGAATCCTGTTACTTTTGTTATCATAGATTATGTCATGTGCCAGATATGTACATCTTCCTAAATTATCTTAATGATACACTCACTATATCTGTATGATAAATTTAAAGAATGACTAGATTATTGGATGATTGTTATTTTAGCAAAAATCTCTGAATTCAGGAGACATTGAGAAAAAAAGCTGTGGAATTGAGGTAACCATCATTTTGCTTTCCCACATGAAGAAGAAAATTGGTAATCAGGTTCTGAAAATACACCACAGTCTCTCACCCACCTTAAAGACTGTTTGTATTTAAGGGTCCTCTGGAACGAATATTCTATCCTATAAAAAATGTATTTTATGTACAGTACTCCATTTTCTTCTCATGCTTTTTTAAGCCTTACCTGATCCCCCTTGAGTACGCTGTACTTGTATTAGCTTTGCATAGTGTTGAATGAACGGTATCTCTCAATTCCCAATCACTCTTTGCACAATGTACATTTTACAGTCACATCTGTGTTATAAACAATAACAGAAAAAGTAAAAATATTCTTTTTTTGTGCATCTGCTCAAAAATTGGAGCAGACACATGAAGCAGTAGTAGCACTTGCTAATAGGCCAGATATAGCATAGCTGCAGTAAGACTCAAAGTAATGTCTAGCTACCTCATCAACCTGCCTTCACCATTCAAATTTGAAAGGGGGGGGGGAGGAATTATTTAGTTCAGGTGTGCCCTGTTAGCCTCTCTTAGTATAGGTCAGATATGACTGGCTAATTGGGACAAATGCACTTTAATTGTTGCCAATCTAGTAAGATATCTTGGTGATAAATCAACTTTTCTTATTAGACTCCCACTCTTTAATACCAGCTATTCATCAGCTTCCTTGACTGGCCCTTGCTGTAATCAGGCACGCCTGTTTCTGGATGAATTTAAGAGTTAAATAAGATGCACAGTGGTAGCAAGCAATGCTACTGATAACAATCATATCATCAGAGCAAATTGTAATTCTGGTCAACATATGCTGTAAAGTCAAACCTAACAAACCTTTTCTGGTTTTGCAGGAAGATCCCTGTTTCAGATAGAAGGGGTAACTGCTAATCTAAGATGGAAACAGTACTAAAGAGATGCTTCCAAGCAGGTAGACATGGGAATTCTCATTTTTCACTCCACGCGGCCACTGGAAAGGCAGAGGAATGGCTGCAAGCAGCAGTGGAGCTGATGCGAGAAGTGGGCCATAGAGATGCAAGAGCTGCCCAATGTTGCAAGCACCCCTAATAGATTGACCACAAACCTGCCAGGGGATGGGAATATGTAATTAAGAGGTGGGTAAAGAGGGAAGGGATTAAATAGGCACATGTGGTGAGAGATGTGATCTGATAAGGGAGAACAATAGCAGCAACAGAAATCAAGGTATTGGGATGGGTGGGAGATTGTTGTGGCTACTAAGTCTCGTTTCTTATGTGTTACAGCTGTTTACTGTTAGCTTTTACACATTATTTGGCATTTGTTATGATTTTTCTTTAAGTAGGAGCCTCATCCTGTTTTCATAGGTACAAGCAAGGATAGAAATTAGCTAATTAGGTTTTAAATGCAGGTCCTTTTTGAAAGGAACCTAGATGTGTTGCTTCCTCAGCTAAAGGTGCTGTCAGGATCTCCCACTGTATGCATGAGCAGGTATGGCTAATGTAACATTAGTATATTTATCTATATACATGTATACATTCCTGTATGGTTTATTTGTCAGGGTTGAGGGAGAGTTGTTAGTATCTTTTGGTTTGTCCTTGGCATCTTTATTGAGTCTGGCAATAGGATGTCTAGCTAGAGCCAGTTTTAGTAAGTATCTCTCTTAATCTTTTCATAATAGGAAAGGGATAAAGACTGACAAAAGAGTTCAATGGTATGTATGAAATTAATTGCTAATACTGAGATTTGGATGCCTGTCAGCAAATTGGTTGATACATGTGATACTGTTTACTTTCATCTTTTTGCATATCTATGTGCTTGTAGAGTGACTGTTTTTCAAAGCTGTCTTTTTAACCTGCTCTGAGTTTGCCGTCTGTAGGAGACTACAGCCATTTTGTGTTCAATTCAGCTTGTTATTGCTCAAGACAGGCTCTTACTCCTTTTTCTGCTTGGTCTTGCTTTGTCCCCTCAGTCTTAAACATGGAAATCTGAACATAGGTGGCTTTCTTTGTGAAGGGCCAACATAATACTTTACTGGTTTAGTAGTTATGTCATCATTTTATTGCTAACAAAATGGCCTTCATATCTCTGCAGAAGGTAAGATGCTAAATGTGAACACAGAACTGTTTTTCTTTTCCATACATGTATTTTACTAGGAAAATTCCTTAGGAATTGGTTAAGCTGTTTTGGTGCTACCTTGACTGCTATATATGTAAAAATGCCCTACAGCAAATAAGCTGATGGTGAGTTATAGTTTATCTCAACAAATAAAACAAAGATCTACTTCTTATATTGGGGATTTTTTGTTGCTTAGAACCAGTTAAAAGTATCTTACAGTTTTTCTTTTTTATGAGTTAATGTATTTTTGGTAACTTGCATAATCAGGTTTTGACATTAGCTAGTAGAGCTATTACTCATCTATATGTAAGTATTTCGATTGCTGTTAAAAAAGCTTTTGGCGCATCAAACTCTGATAAGCAAGTAGAATTATGAAATGAAGACACCTGACATTAGGCACCACTCAGGTGCTTTACTCTTATTCTAGCATTGTGCAAGTAATACTGCTCTCAGTAAATATTTCAAAGTGAAGTTTAAACTTCTTACAACGATGATAAGTTAAACATGTGCTTTGAAGGATATTGAAGATATTTTAAGACTTACCCCAATTCTCAAGTAGGACATATTTCATATGATTAGAGAAGAATGGTAAAGAACTTTTTTTTCTTCCAACTGGTATTTTTGTCCCTTATTGCCTACAGCATCACATCAATTATTTTTTTTTAAAGATACGTTAGATACAAATTAGTTTGGGGTTTTTTTTTTGTTTTACTTTCTATTTAGTTACAGTTCTACTCCTCCTGAGTGAGTGTAATACTCTGCAGGACTAAGTTTATTGTCACTGTCAGGTTCTAATTTCATCACATAATAAATTAATTTATCCCTAGACTTGTTAAAATAAAACAAATTTAGAAAGACATTTTTGCCTTGAATATTCTATTAAACTTGTCTCCTGGCTTTATGGCTTAAAAATGTCTTTCAAGCAGACAGCTGAAAATGAGCCTATCCTTTTTATTTTAATTTAGAATTAAAAATATGTATTCTGTCTCTGAGTGGAGTCTTGCTTCAGCAGCTTATGGTGATAGGCAAATACTTGGGAACAGATCACATACTCGAAAATGTCAACCATAATGGAAAAAAGAAAACTCCAAAAAGAGCAAGTTGACCAGAGGTGCTATGAGGGGTCTTGTGGTCTCCAGGTTCTTCTACAGCAGCCAGACCTGAGGTAGGAGCATCACGCTGCTCTGAGGAGTCTGCTCGGTGTCACTTAGCTGCCATTCATCAGACATAAACCTCCAGATAAATGGCATAATGTTAGTTCTTTTTGCCAGCCTAAGATAACAGTTTTTTATTACTGGAACTCTGCTGGAATGCTTTTCCATCCTTCTTCCTTAACAGTCTAAAATGTTAGGGGATCTAGTCTAAAAGTTATTAAAGTTTTGCAGCAGGGGATACCACCTGTGTGTCCCTGCTTCTTCTGGCAAAGCCTTTTTCACTCAGCTGTTCAAAAGGTTCAAAAAGACACATTAATTTTTCTTCTCTCATTGCTTGTCAGTCAGAGACAAAAGGGATTAGTAAACAGTAACTTCTGCCATCAAACTTGGAATTTAAATCTCACTTTGGTTGCTAAAGCAAGTTTTCAAACTTGTGTTTTGAGTACTAGTGAGCTTCTTGATAATTAAAGCTGCAGTAATGCATGAAAATACTTCAAACTGTTAAAAGCTCATCTAACTTTGCAGTAAATGGCTTCATTATTCTGGTATTAAAAGAAAGTCAGAGTCTGCATTACGGTAAATAACTGTGATTCCTTGGTCCAGCTGGACTCTCGTGTGTGTGAAAAGGGAGTTTGCTGACAACTGGAGCAGTGGGAAGCCTTGGGAAAGCTGTTCCTTCTTGTGCCTGTATTTGCATAATAGTATGCCATGCCATACCCTGTTTGCCTTTGAAACAAAGCCACTCTGCTTTTGCAAAAGGAACTGTAAGAGGTGGGTTCTCACGAAGGCCAAATCCATTTATAATCTAAATATGTGCTTAATACGGGTGACAAGGTCTAAAATCTTGGCCGCAACGTGACACTTCAGCCTTATATCTCTTGAGGACAGATGGTCAGTTACCTGACCTGAGCTGAAACTACAATTTTGGGGTCAGACAGGGAGGAAGTTAATCACTGGTAGTTGTTTTGGAGAAAGAAGGATAGTGTCTGCCTTTATTAGTAACAATCAGGAGACTTAAGTAAAAGTTGACATTAAGGGGCTATGTTGTTTACCCATTGGATAGTGAAATGTAGAAATGTTTAGGTAACACGCAACCCTTCCTCGTTTTGTTACAAGTACAACTGTCTGAATAGTATTAATCAAATATTGCAGTTTCTTAAACTTTCACAAACTATGTAAAGCAAGCACTATGAAATGAAAATGATATTACACAAATGCTTTACTGTTCATCGGTATAATTTGCATGTCTTGTTTTGTATTTATTCCAGAAAGCATGATGCTTTGTGTTCAACAGCCTTGGGCACGTATGAGGTCTTTCAGGTTTTGGCGGTGTCTTTTTAAGCCTAATTCATTTGTCTGATTGCAGACAAATAACATTACTCTGTTATCTTTGTTGATTACCTAAATCTGTCTTTGAGAACTGCATTTCAATAGTCTTTCCTTAAGACAGTTCTTGCGTCTGGTATTGAGTGAATATTTGAACAGGTAGAGAAGATGTGTGGTGGTTTCATTGGTGTAAGCATTGACATAATGTAAACTTTGTTTTCCTCCAAGTTCTTGTTATCTGTAATTTGTGAGGCTATAAAAAGTTGTCCTAAATGATCTCACTAGAGTATAGTGCAACAGCGTCATGCTTCCCTGACTCTAAATTCAGCCTGGATTGAGCATAGGGTACAGTATCAATTTGCAGAGAGAGGTTTTAAAATGCTGTATGGTTAAGCTTACTGGACTTTGTTCTTGCAACTATAAAATCTTTCCCTACCTTTAACACACACAAAATAGAATACATGCTATTAACCAAAACAGATGGGCAAGAATTGAACAGAATGATATCAGATGCGCTTCAGCCCTTTCAAAACAAAGCTTTGAATTGGCTTGTCAAACAACTTAATGTTTGGGTTGTGTTCAGAAGACTGAAATTAAGTTTTGGTCTGCAAAAGGGTTGCTGCTTCAAACAGTGTATTTTTCTTCTTTTTGGGAAAGCAGTTGCACTAAATGGAAGATGTGTTAGGCGCTGCCACTCTACAATTGCTGTAAAAGTAGCAGAAAACTGCTTGGCTGACCTTGTTTATGTGAAGAACCAGAGTGCATACATGAAATAGTTAAAATTCTGTGTGGATACAGTAACTTGTGCAATTAGTAATTCTTGCTTACAGATATGGTTTGGATACATGCATGGTAGTGTAGACAGAGCAGCATGCTCATTATTTTTTTTCTCATCTATCTCCCCTATTTTTTTTTTTCTTCTAATGGAGCAAATGGTTCCTGCGCTATACCCGGCAGGTAGCGTTCAGCAGGCTAACCACTTCTATCAAGTTAGGGAAACAAGATGCTTTTAGTGATTTTACAGCATGTGCACATAACCTGCTTTTCTGTTAATTGGGGACGGGAAAGGTAATCAGAATTCAAATTTGCCGAAACTCACTGTTGGGACTTGCACTTAAAGGTCCTAAAACTTCCATACACATATACTGTTCTGCCTTTAAAATGGTTCGCAAGTTTAATCACCAACTAGAATTGATTTTGCAGCTCAAATGGGACCAACACACGGCTGCAACTTCTTGTCAGATCTCCCTGAGAACAAAGCCACTGCGGCTGTAAGTTTTAACAGAGTGGAAAATACCCGAATGTGTCTGAAGTAAAAGTCTCCAAGTTGTTTCTGTCCCAAGGACAGTGACTTTTCCATAAGTGCATGTAAGTCAAACAGTGTAATTGTAAATAAACTGACGTATTTAGCTCGGTTCCTCAGTTGCTGTGATATGTGGCAGTAACAGAATTGTCAGATGTGTTGATCTGATTATAGCAATAAAGTAGATTTCCTGTAACATCTTGTCCCGTGCTTGTTTACGGTACTTAACATTTCTTTTAAGAGGGTGGACCTAACTGAAAATGGCACAGCCTTTTAGGAAAGTACATCTTGCTTGATATATGATAAACTTTGTTGGCTAAAGCCAATGAGCTTTAGTCCATCTGAGGTCATTATTAATTGTTCCTTGGGTAGTTTACAGAAACAGTTGGAGGCATAAACAATATCTTTTATAAATCCATTAGCAGTTGGCTTGTCTAGCATTCTTTTTTCGTCCTTTTACCCCCAAAAAGAACAAAAGAGAGTACTATTTGGTCAAGCCCTGATAAATCAATAACTTAATGCAGTTAGTTACACTTATTTAGTGCAGTTAATATTAAGAGCTTGTAGGAGTTTCTTTGTATTTACTTCTTTATTCCCCCATCAGCCATTAAAGAACATTCTCATTTTCCACATGAAAGCCTCAGGAGCAATTTCACAGTGCAGACCCAACAAACTGAACACCACAAGATTAACTGACTATACTACCTTGCATTGCTAGTTTGGCTCTGCCTGTCGGATTTAAATTTGCACTACCCTTCTGAACAACCAAAACCGATTTAACTACGTCCCCAATGCTTCACAGACAAAGTCTGTTCAATTTCTTCCTTTCCTAGATTGCATGTCAAAGTAATTTCTCCTAAATTAAATGTCATTTGGCTGTATTAGAATAATCAGGACAACTTCAGATTTTAATAAGCAAAGTTATTTTAGATTAAAACTATTGAGATAGGTTTAAAAAAAAAACCCAACCCAAAACAACTGCAGAGTCTCAAGGCACAGGGAATGGAGGTAGTATCATTATAAACACATAATCGTATCTAAACATCCTACATTTTTCAGCCCTGCTAAAATATACTAGGTTGGAAATTTTGAAGTTGGTAATTTAAATGGGAAACAAAATCTTGAAATATGTTTCATGTCAAACTGTGGTTCTGTTTTTAGGCCCCCACAAGAAGGCATTTAGCTTGAGCAAACCTTATTTTCAGTGTAATCAAATACTATAGATGTAAACAACGCATGAAAGCATTGAAAAACCATGGGCAGGCTTTGTGTGTTACTGAATGCGTGGCAACTTTCATCAGATGGTCCAGATAATTAGAAATTTTTTTTTCTTCTAGAGAATCTTTTTATGTGTAGTACAGCTGATCAAGATAGAGCAGTTACTCAACATCCCTAACTTCATTTTGTGAAATAACAGCCTGACTCGTAATTACCTTTTTAAAGCACTTGTCCTCATGTCACCATTTTGTAGTCCTGTTCTTTATGTGGAACAAATGATTTTTAAATACAACAATATTGCACTCATAATCTAAAACCAAATTTTGCTATTTTAGTAGGACTGAAGTGTTATGTTCTCTAATGACCATTTCATTTGTTTCCAGGTTTTCCATGAATTTATCAGCCTCTTCCTTGAACTTTGTGTTTTTCTAACCTGCATACCAAGGCTTCTTTTTTAATATAACAGTTGTGACTTCACATCAGTATTTTTGTTTCTGCTGTGCTACTTTGATATTGGCAGGAATCGGTTCAAAAGACTGCTATGAAGTCTTCGTTAGGGGACTGTGGTACTCAGACTCTGGGAATTCAACCAGGGGGAATCAATTGGTGAAATATTCGAAGAGGCAAAGTATACTGCCTCATTTAAATTCACATACACCAGAGCAGGCTGCTTAGACCTACAGCTAAAGAGACTGGGTGTAGACTTTGTGATTGTGTTCAGCAAATTCTCCATCTCATATAATCCTTAAAACTGGAATGCTATTTGTATTAGATTATACTCCAAGGGTGATAAAACATGCTGTATTGTGGTTTCAAGGCAAAGCTTTCAAAATTTTGTAGTATGTTTATGTATCTGGTATAATGGAAGTGGGGAATGGGTGAGACCAGGGAACAATTTGTGTGCGTATGACGGGTATAAGGAGAGGATGCTTTATGTCGCTCAGCTGGTGGAAGCGCTACATACTGAAGGAGTCAAATGTGTAACTTGCAGGGCATTCCTGAGCACAGAAAAAGTAAAATTTTATTGAAAGACCAATTTTTTTTATAATGTATATTGTCAGAAACTTAATGGTTATCCTATATAATTCAGGATCCGTATTTCAATGAATTATGCCTAAATGACATCTTAGGGTATGGATCAAAGGATCAAGAAGTAATAATCCTACAGCAATGTTTTAACTGACTAAACAGCTTGCTGTAGCTAAACTTATTAGTAACCTGATAAGCATGAAGGTAACTAATTATAGGTACTTAATTATGAAATGTAAACATTAGAATTTGTCTCATAGTTCTCTCTTAAACTGAGGGGATTTCTTTCATCAACCTGGGACTAAGTGGAAGGAAAAAACCCCTCTATAATCCATTATCTATATTTGTGTATAATTTTATCTGATTTAATCTTGTACTAAACACTGGTACTGCATGTGTTGAGAAGTTACTTAGAAACACTTTCTTCAAAAGCTATAGCAAATACACATCAAAGTTGCCCGCCTTCCCTAGGTGCTCTTTGTCTGGGTTTGCAGTCCACGCGTAGCTGGGATGCTTCTGGTTGTGCCCTCTGTTTAAAACGGGGAATACCAGAGTTGGCTCCAGGCCAACAAGAAAGCTTTGGGGTTTTTTATTTTATTTCAGGTGTGGTTTCTTCTCTTATCTAACAAAGTCTCTGGGTACATGCAAAAACTGCAATAATGAGAGCCTGTATGTTATCAGTTTGATCCTGTTAAACGTGGCTGCCCCTGACAGCCTTCGTTGCCGCTGCTGTTTTCCATGGTATTCAGTGTCTCCAAATGTCTCTGTCCCTATCCACAGGCATTCCAAGTCTTGCAGGTTCTGGTTTGTTTTTTTAAAAAACAAGCAAAAACCTTCTTAAAGGAAAGCCCTGAAAGAACCAAGTTGTTTGACATACTTTTTCCTTGTGTGTTGTGTTTTCTGCTCTCTTCGGCTCAGCTGTGCCACTGAGCTTTACCCTGCTATCGGGATTGCTGTTCTGGCACCTGGAGAGCGCCATGACATAGCGGCATTTGACTCATGGCCTGTCTGTCTTTACCAAAGACAGTATCAGCTAAAATTGGTCTTCTGGCTATTTAGCCTCTTCATATGCTTGGCAAAATAGCTTCTACTCATAGCCGAAGTAGACTTACAAGCAACAATAAAACAAGGAAATAAAGAAGGGGAGCAGCGTTCCTCTTTAGCAGACAGATTTGGGGTCAAACATACTGATGATGCAGTGCACCAATACCCCAGTCTGCTGACCAGTAGGCCACACTTCCTACATTATTTTTTTTCTTCACCATCAGGCATGTGTATGCATGATGGTGCGGTTTAGGGGATGTGAACTGAGGCTTCTGTTTACTTTTACTGCCATAGCAGTATGAAGTACACGGGCAGGGGTAGGAAATGGAAAGAGTCAGTACACTGGAGTACAGTGTGTGAGCAAAACTCTGAACACAATCCAGATGTTTCTACTAAGATAGTGCCTGGCATGGGAAGATTTGGGCAAAGCTGGGTCAGGAGAAAAGCAGATACAGAAGAGCTGTGATAATGTGGTGAATTCAGGTTCCTATGACTCTTAGAGGAAATACATATATATATTTGTTTTAATAACCAGTATAAACTTTAAATAATCTTATTTGAATTTTTTTAATCAATACCAATACCATCTATTTATATATTTATCTGGATAGATATCTGAAATATCTGCATTTGGAGAATTATACATTGCATCCAATACTACAAAATGCAGCACGTTGAGTCACTTTGCAATGGTGTATCTAAGGAGCAAGTCAATAGAGAATACGCTTTCAGGAGTGGAATGTGCTGTTTGTTTTCCCTCAGGAGATTCCTATTTGTGGTTTAAAAGTGCTGGAGGACTTCAGTCATTTGTGCTAGTGAAACGGAATAGAAGTTGGTCATTAGAGATGTCATCCAAAGTTTCTAAAACATAGATATAAAATACTAAAACTTCTTCAATGAAATGTGGAGTTTTCTACCACAAATGTTTCCTTATCTGGAAAGTCTGCACTGTTATTCATTACAACCATCAAAATAAATTCTAGGTAAATTCCAAATTTTTGCAAAGAAAATGGCATGTTAAAATGGCTTTGTAGAAGAATGTTGACAAACACATCTATAAAAACACTAGCTGATATCAGTGGCCAACATAAACTCTTTAATCTGTTTCAGTTCAGCTGCACAACCCCCCTCTCGTGTAATTTGACTTTTGAGCTTGATCTCTCAATTCTTGATTTGTATGAAGAATATATTTTTAATAACTCACTGAAACTGCTTGACTTAACCGTTGCCCTTCTGATGATACCTGCACAACTCTCTTGGCTTTCTCTAGCATGTATTTTCTGATAAATCCATACATGCCTCTGTAGAAATATTGTTGGAGGGTGGGGGACAGGGAGCTTTCAAAAGAATGAAAAAAATCTTTACAAGATTAAAGATTTATTTTTAGGCTAAACTTTGTTATGAACAAGAACATATTGGTTCTGTCAGTAGGTGAATTATACAGAATCCATGGAATTTCTTTCACTTCCTTCTTGCTTCGGCCTGCATGAGTATTGGATATATTCTGCAAATGTTTTCCTTAGAAAGCAAAGAGTGTAGATCCTCACCAGCTCGATGAGGAGGTCTCACTACCTCTTTATTTGGATGAGTCCATATGGATTGTATATTTTGTCTTTCTAAACTTATTCCAACCATCTTTAATAAGCACATGCATGTGCAATACACAAGCTATAAAGAGAAATACAATATATGAATGCTGTATATGGCCTCTTAAAAATTGTTCAAATTTTCTGTTTGTATACAGACTTCCTATAAAATTACTTACAAGCTCTACAGAAAAAAAAGTGAGGAGTTATGTTGGTAAAAAGCACTGCTCTGTAGCATTCTCTGCTTCCTGCAACTCAACGTCCAGCAAAGCATAAGTTTGTAAACATTAGTGAGTTCTGTAAATGTACAAAACCTGGCAATAAAAAATAATTGGCAGATGTGGAGCAGCAAAATTATTGGTTATTTCCTCAGACTTCTGTAAAGCTCAAAGTTTTGAAGGATTTTCAAGATCGTATTGTTAAAACATACGTAACTTTTATATTCTTCCCCTCTGCCCCCCATTTTTATTCAGGCAGGATATTTTGCTGAGACTTATTTCTGCACAGCATTACAACCAGGTACTTGTTGCCAGTACATTGTTTATATGTATTGTTTGTCTCCGTACTAATATCAGCTTTGGGCAAGCGATGACATTACTTGGCCTGTGTTCACCTTGCCTCAGGGTCTCTAATTCTACTAGTTTCTAATGGTTTGGTAGCTGACTTTAAATAGTGTGTAATGACATTGCTTCTTGGGAAATTCATGATGTTGGCTTAAATTATATAGACAGACCCCTAAAGAATGAATTCTTATTTTTTTGTGATTTATTTAAATCAAGTTATCAAGAGTGAATTGTGCCTTAACAGCATGAATAGTTTTGATGAAATGATCGTCCCTGTAGGAAAACAGTAGATGTCATTTACCTTAACGTTAGGAAGGCATTTAATACAGTCTCCTGTAGTATCATGGCATCCAAACTTGGGATAAATGGACTGGATGTGTAGACTATAATAGAAAAATCTGACTGGACCCTAGGGCTCAAACAGTACTAGTAGATGGCAGTCTTACGTGACTGCTGGAGAGAGTGCGAGATTCTTCCAAGGCTGATACTGGGTCAATATTCTTGGACACTTTCATCACCATCCCAGTTGATGGGACAAAAACTGGAAATCTGGGGATGAGACAGGTTAACATGCTAGAGGGCAGGGCATCATGGTTATAAGATACACTTTAAGTATGTATGTGTCTGCTTATACGATAAGCATTTATTTCTAAACTATCCTGCATTTCTGTTGGGGGGGGAATTTTTGTTTTTGTTTTTTTTTTTCTTGAGTGAGGTAGCAAGGGAAAGGGATCAAGAGGTAACAAATCCAAAATGAAAGTGTTTGAGTCAAGTATTTCAGTTCACTTAAAATCAAGCCCTTATTTTATCTTGGTTTTTTGGTTGTTGTTCCTGTCCCCCCTTTTAGTCACTCAGCTGAAGAAGCCCTTATTCTTATGCTTTTAATCACTGTTATAGAGAACTTGTTTGCTAACTCAGTAAGTCCATTGCCATTTCTTCCCCACATAAGACTTAAGTTTCAATGGTCAGTATGTTAGAGGGCCGACACTTTTCCATCCTGTAGAAAGGGAAGAGTACCCTTTTTAGTACTTGCTGTGCTTCAGAGTGCCATCTGAGACTTGGGTCTGATTATTGTTGGAGAGCAGAACAGGCAGTTGTGATGACATTTGGTTTGCTTTGCTAATAATTGCCATTTCAGATAATCAGAGAGATCTGCAATCAAAACATGTCTAGCAAACACAGGCAGCTAAAGAGAAAAGCATTACTATTGCTTTAGAAACCAATGAAACCCACTTATCAACTTCATCTGACATCTGAACCTCAAATCCTGTCCTGTGGTCAGTAACTTCCTTGTAGGAAGCAATACATTCGTTAAATTTGGTAACATTATTCTATTTAACTGTTCAAGTTTGAAGGTATTGACAGTACTCACCAATCTCTTTATAAGCTGGTGTTTGCAAACAACTATGCTGGGTTATTTGAGGTGCTGATCTATTATCACTTATGTAGATACCTGTTAGTTTTAGTACTTTGGTAGTTATTGTATAACGCTGATTCTTTAAAGGCCCAAAATAAAGCCTAATTAAAGGTTACAAAGGCTGATTCTATGGGGTTTAGATCCGGTTTATGTGTTTTCCATTATTAGTGCTGTGTAACAGTATGCATAATTCTGTGCCATAGTGAAAATGTGGAATATTGGCGGGGGAGGGAGGGAATGTAAAAGACTGAATCAGGCTCATAATTTTTGTTTTGAGAAACCATGGACTCTGCTTGTGAAGAAATGCCTGTAAATTTCTGTAGGCTTACATACTGCGAGTTAATTGCATCTTTAATGGCAATATCTGATTTTGATTTGTTTTAAAATATTGAAATTGTGTGCCATGTGCAGGGGGTCTACAGAAGGTCTATAGACTGTATTCTGGAGAGGCTCCCTACACCCACGCTTCAAGAACAGGGATGAGGAACTCATCTCCTAGAGCCATATACAGACCGTATAAATAGATGCAGCAGTGTTTGAGTCCCAGTGATGTATCAGTTAGCAGGGAAGCAAACCTACTTTCCAGGGAGATGCAGTGACATGTGAATGTTCAATTCTGCTGTAGTTTGCCAAGAATGTAAATATTTTTATATGGTGATATACAATATTAGATCATTCCCTGGATTCTTCCCCATGCACTTTGCACAAAGAATGTGCAGTTTTTTCAAACACCCATACCAAATACTGAAATGAACCCTAGTTACCATGTTTCAAGTATTGGCACTGAAGTGAGATATAACCAACTATTTTACACTGAGAAGTGTCATATGTTAGTGTTGAATATTAGACCGCTGACATGTAAGTGAGACATACCAAATTCCTTTATATTTTTTTATCTTAAAACATTATACCCACGTGTTCTCTTTTCCTGAGAAGTGAAGTGTTCAAATTCTGATACATTGTCATATTTCTCTCCAAGTGTTTTATGACTTTCAAGGATGGATTGTAAAACATTGAAACATGGGTGTACTGCCTGCTCCTCTGGGGGATGAGAAAGTAACGCTGGTGCTATACTTCCACCGTTGTAAATGCAGTGTGAAAAGCACATTCTGAATGAAGAGGCGAAAGGCAACTAAACTTAAAGGCAAGATAAGCATATGCTCAGTTTAATAAATCATTTCATTGCCTGATAAATTGCTTCATGGTAATGCAAAATAATCACATCATGTAGGACTCATGGCCCCTTAAAATAACGCCAGTGTCTTGACTTCTGCAGATGTATGGCCTATTGATGTATGGAACCATAAGAACCTAAGCAGCTGTACAAAAGCTAGACAGGAAAATTGGCCGTGGTGTGAGCGAAGAGGCAGGGCCAGCAAGTGCTTATTTCATGTAGAAGACCCAGCAAGTGCTGGAATATGCAGTGGATTAGGCTTGGATGGCAAAGGTGTATTGGATGGGAGGGAGGACCCTTCCAGAGCATGTAGGCAGTCCCCAGACTTCTCAATCTGTGCCTGGAAGTCCTCCTCACCATTGCTAGCTCCACATCATTCTAATTATGTTATAATGAGCTGTTATTTAATGAGGCACACTTGTCCTTGTCTTTTCTTCCAATTCCTGAAAAAGGATGGGAATGAGAGTGGAAGTCAACACTGTCCATTTAGTACAGACTTATATCTTCTGTCCTTGCAGAAGTAGCAGATGGCTACAGAGGAAGCCTTCTTTTGAGGCACATTACTAGATGTCCATGGATGATGAGTTAGTTATGTGATGCAATCTCATCCCATCATTTGTATTTCTTCAGTTGCATCAGAAGAAGCTAAAAAGAAGCTATATTAAGAAAAATAGATGTTCCATATAAGAAATTGCTGTGCTTGCCCCAGGGAGACTGAAGGACTGAATAGAAAAGAAGATCACATCTCTGATACAGATGGGAGGAGAGATATGCATCTCTTTATTAAGATGTCGTACAGAATGTGGAAAAAGTTTGGGGACTACTGCACTATAATGAACTTGCTTTCAGAAATTTACTGAAAGCAGCTATTTACTGAGGATATCAGTTGCAGCCCTCTGGAATTGAGGGTCAAACAGAGCTGATTATTGCCAGCCCAGAATTAGGATTCTCAATAACTTTGCAGCATTGCTGAGCCCCTGCTGTTTAACCCTAAATGACATTTATTAAGTTTGTGCAGCCAGTGGACTGACGGAGTCACTTCCTCATTATTAAATGTGCGTTTTTCTAATCTTGCATCATCTCAGTGTTTTATTTAAAACTAAAATCAATATTCATGGTGCAGAGGGCATTTTTCCTCAACTCTTTCATAAATCTCTTGAGTGCTTCTTAGTTTTCAAGTACCTTCAGTGCAGACAGTGAGTATAATACATATATGACAAGACAGTCTCAGAGGAATTGCTTTAAGTTCTTTAAAATCTAAGAAAGAGCCAAGGTTGTCATACTGTTTTTGCATCTTCCCAAAAGGGGATTTCTGTCTTGTACACAAAAATAAACAGTTGCTGAAAAATGTTGCTATGCTGCAATGTATGATGTAATATTAAAAGAACAAAATAAGCAATGCTTATTCTTGATCACTAATGTAACAACTTGCTAATTATTGTACAATATTGCTATCGAGAAATTACAGAGTTAATTACTGGAGTAAGAGCTTAAAAATAACGTGGATTTTGGAAGTCAAGTGAGAATAAATGAAAGATGAAGCACAAATTCAGTCGTGTGTGCTACCCAAAGAATGCTCCATATCAGGTGCATCAGTTTAAACTCTGCACAAAACAGTGAAATAACATCCTCTTGTAAAAAGCTGAAGTTGGTGAAATACTCCGTAATATACTTTGCTTTTGCATTATCCTAAAATTGTAATGCAAAAGAACCCTGTTTCAGTTGTGACGGCTTTTGTGGGGTTTCTTTTCCATCCTTTCTGTACTTTTTCTTTTTTAAACCAGGTATATGGGAAACAATAAGCTAAAGTCATCTGGGAGTTCTTTATGAGTAAGCCTAAAAGTTTAGGGAATTAAATGGGCATTATTTTAAACTATATACATTCAGATTAATCACTAAAAATAAAATGAGAGGAAAAATTGTCATTTCGTGTAGAGAAAATGGAGTGTCTGTAATGACTCGATCAAAATGGGGTTAGTAGATAGAAGGATTAAAGGATGTAATAAGGCCATGCTATTGCTGACCACAACAGGAAGGGCTGGGAAAGAAGAAATGCTATATGATAAGACAAGATTAGATATGTATGGGTAATAACACTGAAGATGGCTGATAACCCTTCCATAATATTAATTGGAAAACCTTTGAGACATTATGGAAATAATAGCTGTTGCAAATTACTGCTTCCTGAATCATATCAAGAACAGATTAAGCGCAAATCTGGCTGTAGCAAAGCTAATGCAAATGCCAAGCTGAGTAAATAAGAAATAGTTGGTACACAAACATCTCCTTAATCTGGGAATTGAACCAATTGCTACCAAAAAGACAGGCATGATTTCAGCAGCTTTTGTTCTAAAAAGAAACTGATTGTCATGGGGAAATGGATTGGCTCAACCTTAGCACAGAGGATACAACATTAAGGTAAAGATGCTCATAAAATTAGCCAAGGATACTGACATTTTCTTTTTATGCACTTATTGCAGTTCCACAAACTGGGATGGGGTGGAGTCTTTAAGAAGCATCGGGTTATAAAGGGTTTTGTAGCATAATAGTTCTACAGTCAAGTGTGATTAAGAAATTAAGTACAGTATTTGGGGTCTAATTCAGTGAAGACTTTCTGCTTGCTGGTTCCGTGGACTGTAGCTGCTCCATTAGCAGCTTCCAGTGACATAGCCTACCTTTGCAAATAATAGTGTAAACATTATAGACCAATTTTATGAAATATGTCTTAAAGGTGACGCATGATTTTATGGATTTGGTCGAGAATATGAAATGTGGCAAAGGGGTTCAGAAGCTGGAGGAAAAAAATGCTGATGCTTCAGAAAAACAGAGACAGAAAGAGGCCAGAGCAGGTGAAAGAGGAAAATGGAGAAGAAAATGAGGAAATAAATGAAAAGTAGTGGAAGTTGCTGGTCTGGTCACAGGCTGGAGGACAGAGGACTTTCTTCTTATACTCTACTATAAAGCATTTGTAAGGGAACTATTGCAGAGGAGAGAATAGGAAAGTCCTTGTTATTAAAGGAATTTGTGAAGGTGTTTGGTGGAAAAAACGGAGAAAGACAAGATAGAAGTAAACATCTGATCAGAAAGGCAGAGCACTTTTCCTAGTGTAAACAAGCAGTACAGATCATATTTTCTAGTACTCTTCCCAAGACATCTGTTATTGAACACTGCTGGAAACAGAATATGAGGTCTGGCCTATTACAACAGGCTTATTATCTTATTGAAAAGCTTGCCATAAAATGTGTTGTCAGGAGACAGGACATGTCACGTTAACCCTGAATCTTAACGCACAACAGGAAAACATTGAAATAGTAACGATGAGTTTACAGAAAAATACTTGAAGCACTGTGTACCCAAGAATGTCATTGATATCAAACATTCTCAGTGTCTCCCTAATACGTTTTACTGTACTTTTTTGTTATTTCTTTTTACTGCAGTAATTTACGGGTAGGCAGGTGGGTTACTAGAAGCAATCTAGTCACAATATCAGTGCTTGGTTGTTGGGGTTTTTTTTCCAAGTATGTTGGCTTATTTCAACCTTCTTTTAAAGAAAGCACTCTACAAAAGCAAGTAGCCATTTTTAATCCCAGTTTTCAGCTGGGAGAAAGTGAGTTGTGAATTAATTCTGTGAACCACAGAATATTCCTTGCAGTGAGGTAAGGATAAAATCAAGGCCAGAACACAGACCTCCTCAAGCTCTGCTCCCCTTCCTCTTGCCTACTTTGTATGATTATTCCACAGCTGACTCTGAGCGCAGCTTGTAACAAACAGCCCCGTTTGGAATATAATGGAGACTTATTTGGGGTATTTAATGATGCAACATGACATGGAAGGGATGCTCTTCAAAAAAAGATTCGTGCCAGTGCCTTGCACCATGTGAGCGCAGATGTTCAGCAGAGCGGCGGTGAGGTGTTGACAATAGTTCTGAGTTCTGCCTAGCAGATCCCCTCCAAACACGTAAGCTCCTGCAGCTTGTCCGTTATGTTCCCGTTTGGCAGAGAGGCGACTGCTGCTGTGCTGACACACATCACCGAGCTCTTTACTGTGGGTCTGCTGTTCCGCTGCTGACATGCGTATCTGCAATCAGCATGGGGATGTATCGGACCTGGGGAGGGCTTCCCCCCCACCCCCCCCAAATGCTCTTTCTTCTCCTGTAGCCTTCTATTACTTTCTGTCCCTGAAATTAGGTAAGAAATAGGGATAATAGCAAAATACCACAAGTAAGGAAAGGGCTGCAAAGATAGGTATATATATTGGGTTTGGGGTTTTGTTTGGTGTGGTGGGTTTTTTTCCTTTCACTCCCCTTATGTAATCAGCTGAAATACAGATTTCAACATGTGATACGGCAGGAGGTCTGGTAGCTCATTTCTACCTTCTTTAAGCAGTTGGTCACTTTATTGCAGTGACGTTTTGGTGTGTGCCCACAGCAGCAGCCCTTTGTGGGCGGGGTGTGGGTGGAGGTGGTGTTGCTTTTCTGGACGGTGGAGGGATTTGAGTATTATGCAAGTTTTGCATATGGCTTCTAAATCACCAAATGCCATGTGGCAGATTAAAAAATCCTGGAAAATAGGATAGCTGGTTTTGTATGTGGAACACGGACACTGAAGGCACCTCTGCTGATGAAAAGTGATTTTTTGCATATCTCTTGAATCTCCACACTCTTTTCAGTAGGAATGACATTTGAAAAAAAGATTTTTCAGGCATGCTGAATATCTAGTGCCTGTTAACTTACCTTGGGGATGTTAAAAAATGCTGAATATTAGGACCAATGAAGCCTAGGGTATCTCTTTTCAGTAGCATCTGAGCCAAGCTGTCTTTAAATCTTTGCGTTGTCTCTACTTATGTGTTCTGTAGTTTGTAAATACACCTATTCTAATATACTAATTACATGTGCTAGCACTGTGTTTCACTACTTAAACATTTTTAATCCTCTTTTTTTATTTCCTTTACTGAGCTATTGTCAGATGACCCATTTAATTCTTAAATGAAGTTCAACTCGTGGTGGAAGTAAATTACTTTGTAACCCCAGATGGAGCATCAGCATCCACACTTCAAACATCTATAAGATATTGTAGCTAATACCCTATAATATCTATAATAGTAGGTGCAGATTGTACATGAACAGAAAATCCATATAAAAGGAAACATGCAGGGCCTCTTCTGTTCTGCATTTCATGCTCCCTAAATTTGGTGCAGAATTAATTCTTTTTTGAATCAAGCCATAAAATCTAACTTACCCTTTTAAGAAAAATGCCCCTAAAATTTCCAGCAATAGACAACTGGTGGTGTTGTCACACAGGATGAAGAGAGAACTGAGGCGTTGTTGTCCAAGTCTGCAATAGTTGTCTAAGCCGAAGCGTCTGAGAGAGGTGTGAAGTGTGCTTTTTATCACAGTGTTCCACTTCGTCAAGCTATTAAAGATAAATGCCTGAGTGTTTATACTAATTTTTGGTGCTGATCAGACATCCATTGCTCTTTTAAATCTGTTTTCAGAAACAATTCCAGGAATTGTAATTTTATTCTCCATGTGTTGACATAAAGATTTACAATATTTATGTAAATCAAATACAAAGTTGGAGTTTAATGCGACAGACTTCCTCCTTCCTGCTTTGTAAGAGTTTGGATACTCAATCGGGAAGAAGAAACAATGCTGCTTTAGATCACGCATTATGAACAGTGTATTAAATATTACAAGAAATAATTAAGGGAGAAGGATTTGAAAACAGTGCATGTCAAAATATATTTGGACAAAATATTAATTGAGCAATTTGGAATTCTGTTTCATAACCTTTTAAAAGAGTTCTCAAGTATAAGCTGATTGCCTCAATTTACCTGTAGTTAGTATTAAGGTCAGCTTGTTCTTTTATTTCCTCATGTTGAAATTCAAGTAATCACACCTGAATCACTGCAGATGTTTCTCTTTTCCATAACCATTCAGTATTATTGATTTCTGTATCAGTGAAAAGTAATCATCCTTGATATATCAGCCAATATGACACAAAAAGGAAGTGATAAAGTTTAAGGCAAAAATGTGTTCTCTGCAAACTGATGTGTCTCGTAGCTAAAAATATTTAGATTTATACAGTAACTGATGCAATCTTTTTTGGAGAAACACATATTGTAGATGCGGAAATCTACTTCCTTTTCTTACTGGCCAGGTGTGGGGTTTTTTATTATCATTATTTTTATTATTTACAGCGTTAAAAACAGAATCTGTGCTTCTAAACATCTCCAAGTAATTGTTACACAATTTTTGTGACTCCTTTTTGCATTCAGGTAGTTGCTAAGGGTAATTTTTTTTCCAGAAATGGTTTTGAAATGAGAACTTTAAAAGCTGTGGAATTATAGAAGATATACAGCTTCCGTGTAAATCAACTTAATAAAAATCAAACCCCTACTATTTATTAGGCATTATTTGACAATAAATAGTGTACCAGAGCCTAGAAATACATTGCTACAGATACCAGACCTGTTTGTGTTAACTTCTGCCAATTCAAATTCATGTCTTCCTTTTGGATATATACTGCATCTTGAGACAAGAATTTTCTGATTGAAGTCCTATATTTCTTTGATAAAAACCAGAAATGTCGCTGAAGAAAACATGAGCATCAACAAACCCTAACACAAATATTTAGTCTATCTAAAATTACATACTTAAATACATATTTAGGCACCCATGAAAAAGACCTCCACCCTATGCTGAAATGTGATATCGTGTAGGTAGAAATGCCTTCTGTGAAGAACAGGATGTGTTGTCAGAGCGTTTTGTTTTATGATGTTTACTTAAAAATAAAATAAAACCTCTTGGTAGCAGTCAGCCTGTCTCTCCCATCTACAGCGGCACTGTATTGAAGGCTTTCCAGCACAACTAAAGTAGTTCATGGGTATTGAAGTCAGCCTGTAAAGAGAGTTGTGATGGATATCACGACATTTTGCTATTGATATATCAATTTGAAAGACAGTGAGAAATGTAGGTGAGGAATATTGACTTAGTGAAAAGCCACTTATACATTATCTATCTAAACCTGAAATATTTTGTGGGAAAGAGAAAGAGGTAGTGAAAAAAGTGTCCAAACATGGCAACCAAACCATTAAGGGCCTTGTTTTCCCTCTAGATAAGAAACAATAAAAGAAAAGGGGGGGGGAAGAGCGTTTACTTCAGAACAAAAATGAATGAGAAGATACATGGCAGAGGTTTGTGCAAACTAATGGTATGACTGATGCCTAGGTACACTGTGTGCTCGTGTTTGCACTTTCTGATGTTAAAAAAAATATGCTTTAAAAATAAATACAAGTATTTAAAAATTTATAGTTTTTCTGCATGGTAGATAATGAGCTCATGAAACTTGCTGCCACAATGTATAATTAAATTCAAGAGTTTAATGGGTTTGGGTTTTGGTTTGTTTCTCTATGCCTTTTCAAAAAAAAAAAATAATATTGTTAATGTGGATTTTCACCTTAATATAGATGGGGGGGGAATTAGAATGGAAATAAAACTTGATGCGTTCTGCCTGATCAGTTTGAAAACAAACTGCTTTTCTGATCAAGTGTGGAATACTGTATAACAGGGGAAGGACTGTGAGCGAATGTGTTAAGTTAGAAGGTTGAGCAGTAGACTTTTTTTTTTCCTCTTGACACCTGTAGTTACTGTTGTTTTTTTTCCACATTAAGGAACTGGCACAAGAAAGGACCCACATCAGCTTAGTGTCTGAGAGACGCTAAACAGCCAGGAGCTGGCATGTGACCAGGACTCTCATTACTCTGGGCTAACATCTGTAACCTCTGTCGCAGACTTCTCTTCTCTTTGAGTTTTGCAGCCGCTCTCTTAGTGACCTTAACAGCTCATTCTGTGCAGAGAGGGGCGGTATCGCTCAGCAACGCAACCGTCCCTGACCCATCATGGTATTGTCTTGGTTAGAAACCACTTGCCTATAACACCGAGTGTTTTGTTTTATATCAAGAGCAGCACATATACTTTCATGGAGTTGGGGGTGGGCTAGGGGTTTAAAAAAAAAAAAAAGTGAGGGCTTGGTAAAACTGCAATCAGGTGGGAAAATGCTACATCTGCCTAGCCCTATGATGATCCTCAGGTGGGACAGGGACAAGAGAAACCTTAATGTCAAAATTCTTGTATGAACAGTGGCTACATACAGTCTAGTGGTTTTATTTATATATATATACATGTATATATATCTCCCTGGAAACATTTAAGGCCAGGCTGGACAGGGCTCTGAGCAACCTGATGAAGTTAAAGGTGTCCCTGCTCGCTGCAGGTGTGTTGGGCTAGATGGCCTCTAAAGGTTCCCAACCCAAAGCATTCTGTGATTTGTATGTGTGTATGTATAATGTATGTGCAGTCTAGCAGTGCGGAGGTAATATGTAGCATGTAGAAAACTAGGGTTGTCACCTGTGCAGTTACAACTGGGATCCTCAGGCTGGCAAGCAGATGCACAGAGCCAGCATTAGCAATCGGTGGTGGGGAGCAGCTGCTGGGCTTTGGGAAAAGGCTGTAGACCTCCAGCACGGTTACTCCACAGCTGTAGAAGTAGTGCTGTTTAATCGCAGCAGTTTTGGTGGCTGCATTGTCAGAGGGGCTGTTAAAGGCAGTGGGAGAATGTGCTGATGTGACCACTACAGATAAAGCAAGTGCTTAAACTGTTTTAAAGTGCTTAAAGCCTTTCAGCTCATGTCCCGTTTGTGAGCTTCCTGTTGAAGGGAGTGGGGTATGAGCAATGTGATGTGATTTTTCATATTCAGTAGCATGTTTACAAGTGTGAAAAAACCTTGGGATTGGAGAAAGCAAGGATGTTCATAGGGTTTGGACTATAGAAAACAGCTTGAGTCAGAGTATACTTTATAGATTCTATACCAATATAAATGTTTTGGAACTTTCAACTTGTTTGAGCTCAAACAATTTGAAGTGGCTTAGATATTCAACTAAATACAGGTATGTGTAATAAGTTCTTTACACATAACTTTCTAAATGATGTTAACATTTTTTTTATTAAAGAAAGAATCATCAGTATATGCAATTACTCATTACAGTCCTGTTTGTGTTTATTAAAGAGCATGAGAAACACAAGTATATACACTAAATAGTGGAAATGTTTATGGAGGTTTTGGAGCTAAATATCATAAATTTATATAATTAATATTGAGCATTATTTTGTTCTGCATCGATTGAATTTTCAGTGATTTGGACATAGTATTAAACTTCCCCTATACAGGACCAGGGAGCAGAAAATTCGAACTTATTCATATGCATAACTGATGTGGTGTATATGATTAAACATATGAAATTATAGGCATACATTTCAGACAGTGATAGTGTAGAAATAGCTTCCTCTGCCTTTCACCGACTTATGACTGTTATAAAACTATATGAAAGAACAGCACTGGAGTAATTCTTTACCAGGATGTGAGGCTGAAGGTTCCCATTTTGCCTTCTCTATTTCCTTGCAACTTGGCAAAGTAATACGAGGCTTCTCCCCTTGGGAACAGTCTTTTCCCTCTTGGGGATGGACAGAAAAGCACATTACTTCAAGCATTTCCTGGGACAAGACCTGCTGAAGGCAAGTCAGAGTGACTGTCTAGGACAGCAGGCAGGTTATGGCCAAACAGTCTCTCTCTCCCATGTCCATCCCTTCCTTTCCAGCCTCACTCAGTTTGTAGGGCAGAGAAGCCTTGGGCCAGCTCTGTCCTGGAAGATTTATGATTGTTTCTAGACTCAAGATTATCTCTTGATCTCCTGCAGTCTTGAGCAGAGCTCAAGAATTTGGAGCAAGAGAAGGAATATCTGTGCTGTGCTGCTGCACGGCATCTAGAATCTTTCTGCACTGTCAGTTTTGTGTCTGTCATTACCAGTGCGAGCGCTTCTCTCACCAAGCAAAGAGACTTCATCAACAAGGGAGAGGTTCAGTTTAACTCTTGCTCCTCTGGAGAGTAAATTGGTGTCTGGGTACATGTTAATAAATTGCTGTCACAGTGTGAAGAAAGAGGTAGTTTGTTTACTGCCAAGTCCAAAGCCCCAAGTTTGTAGATACTCATAGTACTCCATGGTCAGCTGTTCCCATCTCTTCTGTACATTGTGGAGATGGTAGTTTCTTGAGTTGGTCATAGTGATTCAATGTCTTCTGGAGTGTGGTCAGTTTGTCCTGCTGAGGAACAATGGGAGCAGGAGCTACAGAATAGCAAGAAGTTGAAACTGTGTCAACAGAGATGAAAAGGGAAATCAGACTGGAGCTGACACCCTGCACTCATTGCTTCCATGTAATTCTACCCAAGGGACTCTGGAATCCATGCATTCAAATCTGGCTTCTTACTGCAAACACATCTCAGATATATCAAAATAGAAACCGAGGATATTTTTCATTTTTTGGCATGTTGCCTCAACAATGTATGAAGATGATTTTTTTCTGAAAAAATTTGAACCTGGAAATCAGACCAGTTTCTCTGTGCTGTAGTAGAATTTCTCTTCCTTTTCCACATATAGCTAAGTTGTACTGATGGGGTGAAGTAATGGAGATTCAGAATGGATATTTTTTACCAAGAGGAGGACCGGCTTTTTTTAATAATCATGAGCAGGGATCCCTCTCACTTTGCTGGTACCTGTACAAATGTTTTCTTTTGTCTTAAATCTTTGCTTCCCTCTGTGAACCCTCAGTCTCATTGATTTTTACCTTTGCTTGAGTTCCAGTCTTGCCTTTTTGATTCCCCAGTAATTTACACTATATCCCTGTTGGCATCATCTTTGGAAGATCACTTCTTTGTGCTGGCATTCAGGAGCGTCTTCCTCTTCCTGATACAAACTGTTACTACTCACTACTCCAATGAAAAGAATAAGTGCATGCAGGAACTCTCCCACAGATAGGAGTTGTTATACATCTGCCTGTACTGTCCTTGTCTGAGTGCTGCTCAGATACATTCTTTCTCTTGAAACCCAGGAAGTTGCTCTTGTTCTGTGGCAAAGCTGATAAAGTTGTCCCCAGTGATAAAAGGGTTTAACAGAGGATTTCCTTCTTTCTTTCTCCTGCTACGAGTACAGCTGTATTTGTCTTATGGCTTCTGGTTCCTAATAGGATGACACAACGTGACCAATTTGGGCTTTCATGTCATGCATTGATACGTGAAAACCCTTTTTGGAGCAGAAAGCTGCTTTCCCAGCAGCCAGTAAGCACCCAGTTCAAAGTTGAACACTTGGTAGCCCAGACAGAATGGACATTTTAATGGTATATTTAGTGGAAGCCACGAGGGAATGCTTTAGCAGAGATTATTGCTAACTAAATTAAAGATTGATAGTTTAATTTTGCTTCCAAAGAAAGATGATCAGAGCTGCATCCTTCCTCTCTGGCACTGGTTGCGAAAATGCTCATAATAATTAAATTCTGGCACTGGAGAAGTGAGTCCCACAGTATTCCTTTCGTTTCGTTGATTGGCGAGCGCCAGTCCACAGAAGCGACGGCTATACCATGAGGGCAAGTTAATGACTAAAATAAGATAAATAGATCTTCATGCCAGCACTACCTCTTCTGTAATTTCACACAGAGAGTTCACTCAACATCATGTCTTGTGTCTCAGCTATAGGGTGTGCATTGGGAGAAGTCTCCTAACAGTATGATCAGGATTTTGTTACTGCTGCCAGATTACAAAGAAGCATTTTTAAAAGCAGGTGTCCATGCAATGTGTGCACCTCTAATGATTTACTGTAGGTGGTTGTGTGGCATTTATCACTTCAAAAACTAATCTGCTGGAGTAGTGAATGTCATTATACCCATTTCACAGATAATGAATCTGGACATTGATATAGTACAGTTCAGCTTCAGAAGTCAGTGGCTAATCAGTCACATGACAGGTTTACAGAGAAGCTGGAAGACAGTAAGCCAAAAGATAACCCTTCCTTCCGAAATGAGAGCTTTGTAAGTAGCAGTTCCTAATATGTTATTGTTGTTAAGGTAGAACTTATTTCAGTATGGACAAAAAAATCCAAATGGCAGGTCACAAAAAATTGTTTTCCTCCTCTTAGAAACAACATAGTATCTTCCTTGTTATTGCAATAATGAGCACAATGTAGAGACAGAGACACCAGCCTGTATTTAGAGAGTGAAATCACAGCCTGGTTTACTGTGACTTCTGTGCTTTTAGTAAAAAACCAACTCCCTGAGATTTATGGGTGTGAGAAGTTAGGGGTTTTGATTAATTTGCTGGGGTTTGTGCATATAGAGGAAAAACTGGAAAACTTGAACTGTGCTGCAAAAACAGAAATGAAATCTAGCCAGCACTTCAAAAGAAACCTTGCAGTTAGCTTTATGGCTTACTTACATATTTGGGTGCTTGAGGTTAGCAAGAGTCTTGAATCTTTCTTGGAAGATAAATGGTACAGGGAAGAGTTTCAGATATGGGTTGTATACCAAGATACAGTCACCTAGTCACATTCAGCAAGTACATGCCTGACAAATCCCGGTGGGATGACAAACAGGGCAGTCCTGTCTTTTCCCATGTCCTGTGTGACTTACAGCTTTATATACCAACCAAGCACAATCTTGCGGTGCATTCACTGATCTGTAGGCAGACACAGCAAATCACAGTGTGGATGGCATTGAAGAGCCTGGACAAAAGCCCTTGATCAGCTATACTGCTTGTTCTACAGTAATTGCAGTGCCTGAGTGTTTTTTAGGGGTATACACAAATAAAGCACATTACTATAATCCACAGATAACACAGCAATTGTCACAGTAGGGATACTTAAACCTCGTATTTAAAAAGCGCATGATTTATAATGTTTGGTTTTTTAGCCCTTTTTAAAAAGAAAAAAAATCACTATCGCATCAGTAAATCTGCTTTCATCACATTTAAGAATCAAAGCATCCAGAACAGAATCAGAAATGCAGATATATCAATCATGGAAATGGATGTGACCAAATAAAGAATACATACTCAATAGCTGCTTTAAAATGCATGTGAAGGGAATGGCACCGCTGTTGCATGTGTGCCTGGCTGCCCATGAGACATATCTGAAAATTATACTCAATGAAGATGCAGCACAAAAGAGAACTGGGAGAAAACGAAGTCATATTGCTGGGGCAGGAGCCCATGAAAAAGAAAGGTTTTCTGTTCCTCCTCCCCAGACCACTAGATAAAGGAGGTGGTTTGTAATCATGAAGGATGGACAGTCGGGGGGGGGGGGGGGGGGGGAGGTTGGGTGGTGTGTGGATTTTTTCTTTTTCTCTTTTTTGTGATTAAAAGACAGTGAGAGTACAGAAAGTCATGTATTGTCAGCAAGTCAAAGTAGATTACAAAGGACAGTGAACACAGAAGAAAAAGGCGGCTAAAAAAGATGTTGGTTGCTTTTTTTTTTCTTCTCACTAAAAAGCTTATGAGGGAGAAGAAAAGTTCCTTTATCTAAAAAAGAAAAGCAATGAAGACATTTGCAGTTTCTGGGTCAGCACAAAGGCTCAGCTGATAGTTGTACATTCTCCCTTGCAGGAGATCAAGTTTGGGAGTGACCTCAAGAATTTTCCTCCCTTGACCTTTTCAGGTGGAGGTACTGCAGCCTGGGAGGAGGGGATTTGCATTGCGCAATCCCACAAAACTTGTATGGGAATCCCACAGGTTTCTAGATGAAGTGGAAGCCCTTTAAGGGTACTGTTTGCTTTGCCATTTGCAGATAACCCATACATGGCTGCTGGACGGATAGCACTGACTTTAAAAACTGGGAAGATGAGCAATTATTTGGCTTCTTCAGTAACTGCAGCAAGGATGAAGTGGGAAATGGCTCACAGCTTCATTCCTCTGAATCTCTTGTTTTTTATGACTAGTGTTGGTCAAATTGGTTGATTAGTGTAGCACAGATTGCTCTGCCAACAGCAGCCTCCTTTGAGCATGCAAGCCTACCCAGTAATCCTCACTGTAGCTGTAGAGCAGAGGAAAGATGTGATTTATCCTATACTGAGGATCCTGCACTGCAAGGAAGCTGTGACCTTCTGTCTGCTGTTTCCAGCTTCAGTTGGTCAGCGGATTAAAAGGCTAAATCTGGGCCATGTGAAGGTCTGGAAAACAAACTACCATCCTTGAGTTTAAACTGGGTGCTAAGATACCAAAAAAACTATTGAAATCAAAAGAATATATACTGAACAAAGTAATGCTCTACTAATACAGACACTTCTGGGAAACTTCATCTTCGTAGCTATTTTGCTGGCCTCAGACCCTGACACTGCAGCTGTAGAGTGGAGTGAAATAATTATAACACCTGCTGGGGCTGGAAAACTAGTTTTAACAGACTATTTCTTTTAGCTTGCTAGGTTTAAGATGGACTACATCTTTCACCAGATCAGAAAGGCATGCTAACCTCTGTTTTATGGGGAGGTTTGTGAAAATAAAACAAAAACCAACCAATCCCTACCACTTCAGTAAATTCTTATATAAAAAAAGTCAGCAAGGAAGTTATTTTTTATACTGACTGCAAAGGCCAGAGTCTGGAGTCTCTGATCCTGTATGTGAAGCAGGGGTGGTTAATACCACTCACTGTGCTGAGCATCGACCATTTTGTCTTATGATACAGTCTGTGCTCGATATCAGACGTCAAGACTTCTTTCACACTTGCCTTCTTGTCAGGATCCTAACTGAATGACATCACTTCGCTTAGGACAGATTAGTTTCAAATGCTAATTTGCTAAACCTTCTCATCCAGATTTAATGTCAGAACAGAATATTTTGATAACTCCTGAGATTTGTTTTACTACATCAACAGGAAAATAAACATTTCAGGCTTTCTTTTGCTGTTTTGGGTACCATTAAAGCTAAATTACTTCAACATAATCTCGTTCAAGAACATTTATCTACTGTATTTCCAGTTGCTTGGCTTGTAGGTTGGGGTTTTTTTTTCCCCTCCAAATGCCAGGATATAGTTGGCTGAGGGAGGTTGTCTTTGCATGCTACAGATACATACCACTCAACGACAGCTACCGGGCAATGGCAAGGAACCCTCCACTAAATCTACATCCTAGGCTCTGGCACCTACTGGGCAGCTATATTAAGTTTTAGAAAGTAGAAATCTCCATCTAAAACCGTGTGGTTTGTGTGTTTGGTTTTTTTCCCCCACAAAACAGAGTTAGTTACTACCATTACAGTTGCTGTCAGTGAAGTTTTTTTAGTCTGGTGTCTGTCCAGACTCTTTAGAGTTCTCAGTAGTATAGGGTTAGCGTTGCAAGGATAATTGGGCATGGTTAGCCTAGCTTTTATGTCTTCTCATATGGGAACATAAGGACTAGAATGTACAAGCATAGCAACGCTGGTACTGCTAGGAAAACATGTGCTGTGTACATGTGCCTCACAGACTTGTACAATAGGGTACACATGGAGTACAACATCCTGAAGCATCACAGCTATTGTAGGATAAGTAATTGCTTCATCTTAAGCGGCATCCAGATGTGCAGCCCACAGCCTTGGCCAGGAGTTCACTCTTTCACCAGAGCCTGGTGAGAAGAATAAAATCTTTGCAATACAAATGTTGCCACATTTAGCCATGTTTTTCTTGCTTGAAACAAGATTGCTCTAATCTGTTTTGCATGTGGTTACAGCCTGAGAGCATTTAGAAATGGAAACTAATACAGAATGTCACAACTCGCTCGGTATGTCGTTCTGCAGCAAGATCTCATTACACTGGTGCTCGGGGTCTGCTGTGGTTGCCATAACTTTTTTGAGAAAAGTTGTTGGTCTTAGCTTCCTTGTGCCAAGCTGTTGCTATGAGGAGCAGTGGATGTGGTGGCTCAGAGGTACTGCCCATGAAAGGGCTGCAGTTCTGGGGTTCAGCCCCTTTCCCTGGGGATGGAGAGAGGAAAAAGTGACAAGGCTGTTGTCATAAGCACGCTGACAGGCTTATATCCCTATTCGTTCCTCATAGCCTACTATCACGTATGGAGTCCTGTTTTGCACCATCCTAACAGTGCAGTTGTTACCTATGTATGATTGGTGCTGACAGTGAAATTACCTGTGCTACTTCCTATGGAGTCATCCTTGCCTAGGGTGTGCTCTGTTGCTCTGCCATATGATGTGTCCTTTTCCCTCTTTCCCCTGCCTGTAGGAGTTCCAAAATGAGCTGCATTTAGCTAGCTCTTTTCTGCAGACTACAAAATCTGGCCAACTTTAACAAATACCTTGTGGTTTGGGGGGAGAGGGGGGGAAAGTGTAGGTTTTACAAAGGAGAAATGTTACACAGCAGTGTGAGGGGGGATTATGAATGCTGCTCTGAAATGCCATAAGAAAGTGCACGTTTTTCTCCTCTACTGAAATCTGAAGCAAATGGCAGTCTGTCAGGGGACACAGGTGGCAGATGTTGGCTCTGCTCAAAGGTGAAAGAAGTCTTTTAGTCTAGGGTCTGAAGAATGGGTGTATAGCCTCACAGAGGAAGAATTTAGCTTCACAACACATTATCAGTACTATTCAACTGAGATTAAGCAGTTTTCTTGAAACCATTATATTGTCTTAGAAAAAAACCCCAATTCCTCAGACTTTTGATGCATGTAATGACTTGCCTATCTGTAGGACCACTGAAACAGGTAAAGTGGAAGTAGCAATTTCTCTGCAGGTCTCCTGGGCATTGCGGGCACACGGAGCAGGTGTTCCTTCAAAGCTCCACAAGGTTGACAGGAAAGGGGGTAGGAGTCAAGGTTCAATCCTAATAACTTCATTGGCTTTTTTGATCCACATGTTAGGTTGGATTCATCATCATCAGTTTTCATGGTTTTTTGGTTCTTGTGCCCTTAGATAATCTGTACGTGTTCTATGCCTCGTCTCATTTCTCTTTCTGCAGTTTAATTTGAAGAGAGGTTTATAACAAAGCTCAAGAGGCATGCCAACACTCACTGGGCAAAGAAATGGATAGTTTATCCTGATAAATGCATTTGTTTACTGGAAAGCTGATGCTTTATTGATATTTATTTTTCCATAATAGGGTCAATGCATCTTGTCCTCCTGATGGAGAATTAGGTAATATTTAATTGCCATTCACCTGAAACATTGTTTTGACATAAATTAATTTAATGGTAATTGAATTATAAAATTTGAGTTTATCATATTGAACATTTATGATCTGTGATACATATCCTGTTTATACAGAATTAAGGAGATGTTATTAAATGCTTGGTCACCTTTGATGTGTTATTATCAATTATATCCTTAATTATTATTATCTGTCAAGATGGGCTTTATGAATAAGTATAAGGTAGAGTTGAGAGGTTACATTTCTGAGTCATTAATTTAAACTTGCATATATTCAGTAGTGTTTGGAAAATTGGTCTGTGATTGTGCATTTCTTCCAAAAGATTTTATCCAAACAGATTAGGGAGAGAAGTAGTGGTTAGTTCAATAATAAGTAGTGGAGTTTTTTTAAAATCCCTTAATGGACAATAAGTGTTTCCAAAGTATTTGCTATAAAAATGGTGAACATGAGCTGCACATACGATGTCTCATTTGAGATATTTTCACATTTATAAATCTGAGGAAAACATAAAGAATAGATTCAGATCAAAAGCGACAGGCAGGAGCCCAGGTTTTTGACTTCCATATTTTCAAAAGATATGCAACTGGCAATGTTTGTGCATGCTGTCTGATCATTTATGCTAGTAAAGAAGAGACTGGCAAGATCAAAAGCTGAAGAGTAAAGTCCACCTAAGCTCTGTTAAGACCACCTGTCTGAGAGCCAGGGTTCACTGAGGACTGAAAGATAAGCAATTTCAACTTTCTGTCTTTATCTGAGGAAACTCCTCGGATGATCCTTCAGTCTGGAACTGTCCCTTTTAAAATGAAAATGAAAACCTTACTGAAATTTGACCGTAATGAAATTAAGAGATTTCTTCTGTCCAGTGCTTTACGCTGGTCTAATCGGAGAAAATGGGGAGATCATTTCATTCATTTGACAGTGAGGTAAAATGTATGTGTTTAAGTATTGCCCCATGGCAAAGGCTCAGCAGGCAGGTGAGTTGCTGCATAGCTACAAAGTGCCGCCACGTGTCAGTCGGACTTCCTTGGCTCGGAGCTGGTGTTCAGACCAAGTCGATGCCTCCGTTGTATGTCAGCAACATCCTTCCCCTGGGAGCACACATCCCTGTGTTGTGAATTTGGCCCATTCTTTACACTGAGCTAATGTTTTGTCATGATGGATTGGAAAAAAAACCCATTGAAATAAACTGTAAACCACCTCTGATTCATAGCTCCTTTGTAGCTGTTGCAAAATGTTAGCTTTGAAGACGTCGCATGGTATTGTCAGTCCAGGCAATTCATGCATATGAAGAATACTGACGTTATTAAATGGTTCACTAAAACTCTTGGCACTGTAAGGCGAGACAACACTATTGTTTCAATCTGTGCTTAATGATAATTGAATTATTAATCTTGAACTTACCATACTGAACATTTAAAATCATCATGTTTCTCTAGAATTAAAGCAAGTGAAAGAGAGAGAAACTATTAAATGCTTGGTCACTTTCAATAAGTAGTATTATCAATTATATTCAACAATTATTATTATCTGTCAAGATCAGCTTTACGAATATGGAGCCTTCATGGTGTTAATACACATATTAAAACATATGAAAAGTTGCAATGCATGAACAGTAGCTGATTTTCAATATTTACAATTCAAATACTTCCATTAAAAATTGTAAGTCTGTGGCTCTTACAAAGAGTTAACTGTCAGAAGGAAAATAATGTTTTAGAACCAGTAGGCCTTGGTAAGACTTTACAGCTAATAGTGTTTTTAAATGGCCAAATGGGCTCCTATAAGTATGTTAAAATTAAAACATTCACTTCTTGCTGAAACATAATTTCTTCTGCCAGATGACATTAGCAGGGCCCAACTAATATGGTTATGAAGTTGATCTATTTAAAACATCTGAAGTGATCGGTTGCAGTGCAGCCACCCAGGCATTTCCCAAAGTGTTTTTGTTCACATTCTGTAGAATTCAGGTGACCTTGACCATACGAAACTGAAGTACTCCTTATCTGGAGAAACATAATATAATTAAATTAATGAAATGGATGAGTGAATAGGGATTATATACAATGATCCTACTAACTTATTTTCCCCCTAACCTGACCATGTTCCACTTTTTTAACAGTGTATTCCAGACATGCTTTTTTGAAGTAGTATTTGTAAACATTAAGTCGATAAAAACATTATATAAGAACCTTCTCGTGTAATTTGACTGCATCCAATTCAAATGTTCTTTTGCAGCACTCTTTCATGCTAACATTACCATTTTCCTCCAGTGCTCTTAGAACACAGACATCTAAAGCAAGTCTTTGTGGCCTTCTCTATAGTCCTGTGGATAATTGTTTACTCATCAGTAAACTTATTATCTTTTGAGAAATTTTGCAAAGAAAAAAAATACTATTAGAAATAAGTATCATAATTTTATTTGAGTGCATCAAACACAAACACCTAAGCTGAAATGTAGTTATCGGAGATCAGTAGTTTCCAAAGAAGTTAGTGTCATATCCCATCTTTTGGGTCTTTGTTGGCCTGGAGATACTAAGTTGATACCTCAAGACGACAGCAGTTTGCTGACAAGGTTCCTGCTTTATATGTACAGACTCTTCCAGGGAAGGACTAAAAGATTAGGGTGTGTTTTTCTTTTTTTGAGGGGTTATGTTTCCCAATCTATCCGTTCATTGAGTATGCAAGATTACTTAGGTGACAGCCAAGAGAAAACATACCTTCCTTTCAACTACTACAGCCACTGGATGAGGCTCCTACAAATAATTAAACTTCCCACTCAAAGGAAAAAAATAATAGGAAAGAAAAATGTACTTGCTGCCACCTTCTATATCTTGTGGGACATGTCATTTTGGCAAATATAAAACCAAAACCCAGGGGTCATTTTAGCAAAAATAAAACCTGTTCCAGGATAGGCAAACTTCAATTGTTGTACTGCATTATAAGTTGTTAATAAGCATAAGCTGTGCATAAGTACATGTATTTTGAAAATGTGGTGTTTGATTGCATCAGTACAGGAGAACCAAGATACCCAGCGTGCTGTTAGAACTCTGAATTTGCTTGTGCCTGTGATGCACTGCATTGGGAAAGAGCTTTTAAAAATTTAGCAATCACTTTGGTCCAATTTTGCCATATGCTATTGATGCTGCAGTAACTCATAGAAGCTAAATGGCACCTCTTTAACAGGGAGATACACAACCCATTTTTTTTTTCTGCTTTGCTTATGGATCTGTGAACAACTCTGGTTCTGAGTTTTTCCTTCTTGTCTTCCCTTGTACGTTAAGACAATGAGTTCTTTTACCATATGACTGAATTGTCAGATATCTCTAGTGTTTCAGAAAGCTTTCCATTTTTTATTTACTTTTTCCATTTATGTTTTTCAGCTATTGTCTTTCCTCATCACGGCTGTATCTCTGCTACAAATAAATTAAGGAAAGGCAAACCATTCTATTTTCTCCTTTTTACCCTACTGGTTCTTTTTCAATATCCCCCATATATTGAGGAAAAAACGAATCTTGGTAACTGTGAAGCTTGCAGGCCACCCTTCACTTTACAAACTGATCACCTGCTGGCTTTAAAAGAGGAGCTCGTACTTCAGAAGTAACAGCCTCATTGGGAGATGCATTAAGTTCTTATGTTCTGCCATACTCAAACTAGTCTACTCTTGGTAACAGCACTTTATGATTACCTCATCTATCTCATGACATTTCATGTCAGATCTGAAAGTACAGCTTCTTGCTCACTGACATTAACCTCAGCACTGAAGATGACAGACTGTGTAACCTCTTACGTACTTTGGAGCTCTCGTTACACCAGCTTTCTGTCCATGCACAGAAGTAGTTCATTTTCCTTAGCAGCACAAGGTACAGCTTTAGTATTCCTGAGTGATTACAGCTAGTGAGATAAGACACAATATGCTGTTTTAAAGTGACATTGTCAAGTGCATTTTAGTACTTTACTAAATACGTTCATAGAAGGGCATGTACATAAAAGAATGAAAAGGCAAAGTCAGAAGCAATCAATTATAAAGATTATGAAAAATCTCAAGCACATGCTGTATTTCAAATAACCTATCAAGTATTTGAAAACTTAATTCATAGTCAACAATAATAGAATGTGATGTGTAGAATATATAAAAAACTGCATATTATACAGGTAAATCAATGAAGGGTTTTGACAGATATGGTAAAGGAACATAGGGGTTAATATTTCCTGTGAAGCTGCCTAAAAATAGTTCACTCCAATTGGAAAATGGAAGAGACGCAGACATTAAAAAAATAAAATAATATACTAAAAAGGATTATGCCTTTCTATAATCCTATTTAAATATTGCCTGAAAAATCTGTGCATTTACATATCTTTTAGCATGAAAAGTGCTTTGAAATTCATTTAACTCATGATCTATTTCAGAGTTCGGTACTCCAAACCAAAAAGCATTCGCTATTATATTTGAGGAATTCATAATACTCATTAGAAAGAGGGCTTTTTTATAACTATAGTTTTGAATTTGTTTGCTGCCCATTACAGTTTTAAAACAGTATTGTGAGCACTGGATGTTAGGTAATGTTTATGAACTGTTTGCGGCAGGTAGCTTATTGATTGTCGTGCACTCTGAATCTCCTTTTGAAGTGTTTGATAGGTCACCCAAGAACACAATGGGTTGTTTTCCCTGTCTAGCAGTGTAAGAAGAGTACTTCAGAAAATTGGTTGGTTATGCTTGCGTGCCTGTTAACAAATACTCATAAAGTTACTATTGATTTATATAACTTCCTGGAAATATTAATGAAAGGGTATATAAAAGTGGCTGAAATATAAAATAATACTGACTTTTCAGGCATATATATGAATACTTTTATTTCTACTATGTATCTGTTCAGAAATTGTGTGCCGTCAGAGGGAAGACTCCAATGGACACTTGGACAAGGGCCTACTTGTCCAAGTACATTATGTCAACCTTTATAAAAGCTTAATCCAAGACAGAAATTCAATAATATTTTAATATCTGTTCGATTCTGCTATTGATTCATTTCATTTTTTTTCAACGCTTCTTCAACTTGGGTAGTGCCAACGAGGGGGTCTAACTGTTTTAATCTACAGGCAGAGGTTCAAAATCTCTGGTGGACTTCTCAATTTACTGTCAGTTGGTGTAGTGAAAAATCTTGTCTTGATTATGATCATGGCAATTTCTAAATGATTTATAGAGGCTCAAGCAACATCCAGTTATAAAACCTACATCTACATGAAACAAAAATTAAATGGAGAAGCCAGTAAAGATTTGTTCATTAGTCATTTTAGACAAAGGCGATTTCAATTTATTATACTACTTATTATAATAATCAGTATAGTTATATATATATCCTGAAGCTGTGTAAGTGTAAAAAGGGAATTGAGTTGCCATTTAGACAGAAATCCCCCATGTACATGTGAAGTACAGTGTCTATCTTGATTTTTTTTTTTTTTTTTTTTTTTTTTTTTTTTTTTGGCCCCCAACTGGCCTTTTAAAAGATCTCAGATTTTCCATCACTTTGCACACTCAGGGCACGTTTAATCTGAGGACTGGAGAGATCTTTACTTCAAATAAACAGAAACTGTTGTCTTTTGAAATATGGGTTTCTTGCTCTTCTATTATGGTGCCAATTAATTATTATATTGGATTGTTGATTTTCTCTTTGGCTGTATGGAAACAAGAATGTGGAAAGGTCATGGGTGACTTTTTTTTTTTTTTACTTCAATTATCCTCCTTATATAGTTAATCATCCTTAAAATCTCTCACAAGCTTTCTGGTATCATCTGTGAATTGTGCTTGGTGCAGGATACAGGTAGTTTCTGATGGGTTGGTTCACAGAATGGCAAGGGTTGGAAAGGACCTCGGGAGATCATCCAGTCTAACCCCCCTGCTCAAGCAGGCTCACCCAGAGCAGGGTGCACAGGACATTGTCCAGGCGGGCTTTGAATATCTCCAGAGAAGGAGACTCCACAGCCCCCCTGGGCAGCCTGTTCCAGGGCTCTGTCACCCTCAAAGTAAAGAAGTTTTTCCTCACATTCAACTGAAACCTCTTACGTTTCAGTTTTTGCCCCTTGTCCTGTTGCTGGGCACCACTGCAAGAGTCTGGCTCCATCCTCGTGATGTCCATCCTTAAGATATTTGTATGTGTTGATGAGGTCCCCTCTCAGTCTTCTCTTCTTCAGGCTGAACAAGCCCAACTCTCTCAGTCTTTCCTCGTAGGGGAGATGCTCCATTCCCTTTATCATCCTAGTTGCTCTCCTCTGGACTCTCTCTAGGAGTTCTTCATCTTTCTTGAACCAGGGAGCCCAGAACTGGACACAGTACTCCAGGTGGGGTCTCACCAGGGCACTGCCCGAGGAACAAGCTTAGAAATCCCTCAGTATGAAAAAAGATAAGCAGCACAATTGTAAAGCAACATAGTAATCAACTGTTGGTGTGTGTGACTTACTGGTAATTAACACTGCCATAAAATTCATGCACTGAATATTAAAGGAAAATTTTAAATATTTTAAAGGTGACTAATGTAGCATGGCAAACTTATCAAATATGAAGATGCAGCATCTCATGCTTGCAATGACAAAACATTATACCAAGGCAGTGCTGCTCCAGAACGATGACAAGCGGGCCTTAATTATCAACCTCCTCCATGCTATTATAGAGACGGAAGAAAAGGAGTTTGAGAGGGCTCTTCTGTCTGGCATACAATGATGTAATGTTACTCAGTAGTAACTGATGAACCAAGCAAATTGTGTTGAAAAGACAGTACACATTAAAGAGTGATGAAAATACCAAGATGTGATGTGCTGTCCATCACTGGCATCAAAAATTGGATCTCTTCCTGCAAAGGCTTTGGCTTGAAGGGGAAGTCCCACATCTTGTGTTATACATTTGAAATCTTTTCTTTTTGACCTAAGTTGCCTGTAAGATATGGATTGCTGCTTCCTTCTGCTAATTTTTTTACCTTTGAATCATTTTCTTTTAGGGCAGACATGTTTAATATAAACACATAGGGCAGTCAGTGACTATTTTCTAACCTTTAGTTTATAAATTTAGCTATTAATTTTCCCTTCATTATTTAATACTCTAAATAATTTAAGTATTTAAAAATTTAAATACATTATTTATAATGTATTATTCATCCAACATCTTCTTACTGCTGAGACATAATATCTTCAATTTTATTGCTAATTCTAGCTACATGACATTTCATGAGTGAAATGTTACTTAAGTAAAATTATTATCCTGTCTGGTCTCTAATGTAGCAAAGTTCTAGCCTCACGTTTACCACAGTAGGCACTGTATAGGTGTCTCTGTCAATGCAGCTATCAGCTGTGCTCTATAAGGCTCATGATGATCTTAAAATGAAATGTATTTCATAACAATTAAATACTGATATTGAATCCTGTTTGAAGTCTCTGCATTTTTGTATTGTTTTGTTGACATATATTAAAGTTGCATATTCTTCAATCTGATCAAAATCTCCTGAATGAAGTATTGCTGTTGATTGACTAAGAGTTTTTCATGGTAGATATTTGCTAAGGAATTCCAGTGTAAAATGAGAATGTAACAACAGCCAGGCTTCCAGATTCCACTATATTTGTGCTTATGCATTGAAATCCCATTGAAAGTTGGTAGCTACAGACTGAAAGAATCTTTATATGGACTCAAAGTAAAAAAACAAAACAAAACAAAACAAAAAAACCCAAAACCAAACCAAAACAAAAAAAAACCAAAAACACCAAACCACCCACTTTTTGCTTGGTCTCAAATTTCTGGCAATGTATTTATTAAGGTGTACAGAGATCATAATTTGCCGATCTGCTGTGGATAAACTTGAAAGTGGGCTTTGCTAATACTATGTTAAGGGAGAAACTAACTAAATAAAAAAGGTAATACAGTCTGATGTTTCTTGGAAAGAGGTTTGTCCCAAAAATGAATGCTGAAAATGTAATGAACAAGTGAAATACATGATAATACATGATGTCACAAAGTTGTTATTCTAATCTAATATCCAGTGGTGCAAATAAATGGGAGAAAAAAGTGATAACACCCTCTTTAGAATTTCCTAACATCTTTGTTTTCTTAAATTAAAAAAAAAAAAAATCCCCCCTTTTTTTTTATTTGCCGCATCATGATTCATAACAGTCTGAATACATTTTAAACATACTGTATATGAAGAAAGAAATTGCTGGCCAGCTGAGACCATGTAGACTGAATTTCACCCTGAAGTGAATTTGACAGCTGAGTTATTGCAGGCAGTGCTGTAATAACAACATTACCACCCTGACTGGATACATACATGAAATATTCTTTACACAGGAACTTATTTGCAATTCAGAAAACTCAGCTTGAACTTTAAGCACCAGTGAAATGGATTATAGCTTCACAGCGACACGCTGGAGCAGGTTTTCAGTGGTTCAGGCAACCTCTTGCTTACCCTGCCTTAAGACTTAAAGGAGGCTGTTTCTGGAGACGTCACCCCTCCCTTTGGTATTATAAAAATCGCCCTTGCCTGTGATTATCTGAAAAGATGCTTTTTGCCTTCAGAATGTAGCTCGCTGAACTAAACGGAGCAAATGCACTGTCTCTCATAAGTTCCCAGGGAAGAAGCCCAAACTACCTCCTAAAAAAAAAAAAATCATCTTTCTCTCTCACGCATATACTTGCACACCAGGCAACATACTTCAAATTATACACATTGAAAAGAGTACTTTATTACAGTAAAAGACTACGTTTCCAGAAAATGGACTGAATTTGATAGTCATTCTAATACTGTCATCTTGTCCCTTCCCTTCACGTCCCTCCCGACCTCTCTACCACTGGTCGTGAAAGAATATCTCAGTGTGACTGAAAAACTGTGATGTCTTTTTCAGTCCTTCACCTCCTAGATTAAGGAATTTTAGCACAGGCTAAGTGGGTCATTGAACTGATGTAGGGAGCCCCTTGTAACATCCTTAATTGTAGCTACCCTGAGAGAGAGGTTCCTGAATTCAGATGATGTAAAAGGGTTTTACACTTTCCCTTCTCTAGAAATATAAAGTACCTTTAATCACAGTGAAACATTGCCAGAGTGGAATTATGTGGTATTTGCTCTCAGAAATGGCGGAGCAACGTCTCTGTCTTTAAGATCTATGCATATGATAAGAGTACTTTGATGCAAAGATAACTGTGCACAGCCTTTTTTTTTTGTGTAGCAGTCCTTATCTGTTTACAAGATTCCATTCACAAAACTCAGTTCTTTCTGTCATTTGGGGGTGTGTGGGTGTAAAAATGCAACCTCTTTGAACAGCCTGTGTGCTTTCTTATTTATTATCTCGGAATCTGTGTGAAATTCCTGGTGAAACCTTGAATAGACTCTTGGTATTGAAGTGAATGTCACTTTAGGTTTCATAACTTTGACTGCTATACTTGCTGCGTGGGTTACGTGGGTCTTATGCTCAAGTTACGTGAAAATACAAGCTGTTTCTCAACAGGAGAAATGTCACTCCTTCCAGAGAGGTTGGTAGTGGTTTATGTTTGAAGGAGAGGAAAATGTTGGACTTTCATACACATACAGAAAAAGACTTTGTGTGGAAATGTCCAAAACTTTTAATTTACAATAACTATATTCTTCATTTTGGAAAATATGAACAAATATCCAGGGGCTGGCATTTAAGTCTGAACAGCCGCCAGGCAGATCTCACTTGCAAACTGAACCTGTACTACTGTCATAAATGCCACATCACGGCAAACCACTAACACTAATGCTGACCAAAACATTTGTGTCTTTTCAACATTTTCAGTATAATTGCTTGAAAGAGGTCATGCAATATTAGAAAAGTTTTCAGCGTACAGTAATGCCCTATTAAAATCACTTGCTTCATACAATAGAGTTCTCTGTCTATTCACGTGTTATTAGGAGCTCTTTGCATAACTGTTTGGGTAATAGCATTGCCTGAAGTAAGCAACAATGCTTTCCAGGAGAAAATTCTCTGTGGTTACCTATAAAATACAGCAGACCATTTGCTGGGAGAGATTAGTGCTAAATGAGCCACAGGAAGCCAAAATCTCAGACCATTTAGAAATATTTTCTTCCTCTGTTGTCTGCAACGAACCCCTTCATACCTGAACCCATTTTCTAAGGGTTTTTGAAATTCTGGTGAAGTATTATGTGACAACACTATAATATTATCATGTAATACTGCTCTTCTCACACCTTTTCTTATTGCTGAGAATGGTTATGGCTAAGAGTTGAAATCACCTACTATTATCATGTTAATGTCCTGTTTGTTAATTTAAGATCTTCTCTGTGGCTCTCATGATAACTCTCTTAACAATTACTTCAGTAAAAATAATTGTTTCTGAAAGAAGGAATTAAAGGGAAAATGCTCTCATGTTTTAAAACCTGCAGCCTTTTCTGGAGGAGTCTGTGCACTTCCATGCTTTTGAACACCATCTGGCAGAACAGTTCATGATATCAAACACATCTTTTGATGCCCAACTGAAAGACCTAAAGCTGATTGTGCTAAAAGCAGAAAATCCACAGTTTGGAAGCAGTGGAAGTAATTGAAGGTAAATGTCTCAAAGACTTAATCTGTATGGATCACACTGGTCGGTACCAGGCTTCCAAGTGTGTGAAAATGCTGTGGATTGCAGCAGCTAAATCCTCAGTTCTTGGTGACTGTTGAGGCAGTAGGAACAGTCACTTTGGGTGATGTGGGGATGACAGCAGATGACAGAATTTCTTTGGCTTGATGAGTTACCATTCATCATCTAAACCACCTCACTTCATTGTGGTTTTGTGCTCCTACCACTGCAAATGGAAGGTGACTAGTTACAGAAATAACAATCAGCTGATGAGTTGTAATTTTTTAAGGGTTGTCATTTAATCAGTTATACGGACAGTAGTTGACCACCTTCCACACTTTCCGCTTTCTTACTGTTGGGAAGGAGATGGACTGGGGTGGATGCAGTGGAGTGGTAAGACTTAAATAGAAAGGAGTGGAGCAAAAGTAGTGTGACACGGTTACTGCTGAGCTTGAGCTGTATGTCATGATATTTTGAAGGAATGACATATACCCTTACCTATAAATGATCTTTGTGAGGAGTTCCAAACAGGTAGCATGAGATCTCATGTGCAGCCTCTGAAAAGTATTGTACATTTCACATCAAAATCTAAAATTAGTGAAAGAATGTTAAACTGAGTTCCTCTCTGCCTTGTTTTACTAACTATAAAATGGCAGTACCGACTCCAGTTTCATCAAGACATTGAGTGAAGATGTAAAGAACCTAGATTCTAGAGTGATGGAAAGAACTAAAAAGTTGATGATGAAAATAAGTTAGTGAGGTCTAGCTAGCCTACAGTCCTAACATGGAACTATAAGGATGAATAAAAATATAGAATACCTACTTTTCTAAATGAATATCAGTTATGCTAAACGTGTGGTCAGGAATTCTTAGAAAAACAGTATGTGTTTAGATAATCAAAAGCAGGATTATAACACTTATACACAGAATAGCCAAATCCAAATTACTTCTGGTATGTCCTATTTTTGAATGCTTGATTTCAGAAACAACGTATTGCTAACATACACTGTTGGCTAATACTGTATATAGGGAAGAACAGTGTGTACTGACACATGCAGAAGTATGGGCTCCTTCGTGATTTACAGGCATGGTGTTTGTTATACTGTCATTATTTTTAATTTATTGTAAAAAGCACCCTGAGTTAAAGCCTTTCTAAGTGACCTTAATGATATGCTGCACCTTTTGAGCCACAAAGTATAAATTAAAGATGTGCAGGTGTTAGGTCAAAAGATTATAATATAATGTAATACTGTGCTTAATGGATGGGTCTTGGAGAGTCTTTTATACTACAGCAACTTAGGTTGGAGAAGAAACAGTGACCTTAAGTTTGTATCTAACTCATTCTAATAGCAACCCATTTGTCAGGTGGTGTGCTTTTGTTGTGAACATTACAAGAAGCAACTGCAAATAAAACATTATCTGGTGGTGTTGGGGTTTTTTTAAATTTCAAATATTGTTTTAATGTGATCCAGTTCCCTCTAGAATTACCACAGAGGATTTTTCCTGTGGATAAATGGCTATCATCAACTTATGCAATATAGGACCCATTTGTTTCTGAGGTAACACTAAATCATTATCTTATTCTATGCAGATACATGCTGAACCCAATGCAGATCATTATTCTCCCCTCTTTTCCCCTGCTATGGAACAGCTCACCAATAAAAGGCAGTGGTAAATCCCAGCCAAAACGCAACTTCCTGCCATTAACAAAAGGTGCATTTGGCAAGCTCTGAGCTCATTTCAATTTTTATTTAATTTATTGGAGTTACACTATGATCATTGCAGAGGTGATACACTTGAGAGCATTAGTACACAGACAAATTATAATCCCTTGTGCATGCTTTTACTTCAGTTACATGTGACGAGAATTAAATAGCAAATTTCTCTACAAATCAATTACTACCCAATGGTATTTTGTAAGTGGTCTTCAGTTGAGAACTATTGATTTTCTTTCTAAGTTGTGCTTTTTTACTAATTCATCCATGGAACTCTATTCAGAGAAAAATAAATGATAAAATTATACATATTGAAAGAAGCATTATTTTAAGACTCTGCTGAAAAGTGGATTAAAATATTTATCTTGGGATTAGCAGTATAGTGTTCAGGACTCTCATGGGTTTAGTTAAATACTTGATATAACTGATCCATAAATTTAAATTCCCTGCTGCTTCTAATAAATCATAACCATAAAAATATACTTTTGAAAATAGTACCCTACTTTGTATCAAAATTATCTCTATTCAAACTGAATCAGAAAAAGCAAATTCACTTGGGGGACTGTTATGGTTAGAAATATTTGATAAGTCGAGGATCAGTAAGAATATTATGATTTAAATGATCAGCCATAATTAATGAAAACAGCCTCAGGAGACCCAGTATTCGGAATGTGTCTAGGAGATACTGTCCCCTTCTCAGGCCCCTCAATAGTAGCTTTGTTGTTTTCTGTATAATGCACGGTCAGTTTTGAGGGGTGCTGTGGACAAATAATTATTTTTTGGCTGGCCATATGTTTAAAACTTCTTAAGAATAATTATTTTGCATTGTTCTAAGTAATGCACTTGAGGAATTAGTTCTACTTATAGATATTCCGCAGTCAGAATTGTTTGTCGGACAAATGATTATTTGAAGTTTTTAGTAGAAATGAGCCAAATGGGCACATTAAGTAACGGGTGTTGCAAATGCTAAAGTATGTGTTTAATAATACAAAAGTTAAATAGTCTCACTGGTTTGGGTGGGAGTATTCACACAGTCCTGGTTAAGCACGTGGGACACTACCATAAAGACTTTGACCAAGCGTTGTTAGGCAAGGGGACCAAGGTTCAGATTCAGTAATAACAAAACACAGAAATCTGTGCTGCAAGATGTTGCTCCCCATGCAGTAGAAGTTATGTAGGCACAGGATTCAGATTTTCATTCTTCGGTGCCATTTAAACAGGAAAGCAGGAACTTGTCTTTTTAGCCATCTCAGAGTAAAACCACAGATGAGAAGGCAGAGAGTTATGAACTTCAAACCTAAGCCAAAAAATTAGACATTAAGGACTTTCTCGTGTCCCTGTTTTAATTAATTTAATACAAAAATGCATTTGAGTATGGAGTGCGTAAATCCATCCTGTGCATAGAGTCGTTATTGGAGAATGTAACTGTAGTTATTCCCGCAGTGCAGTTTCATATCATGTCAAAATATGTAGATGTGACTTTTAAAGGGATAGATGCTTCGCTCACCGTTTATGGTTGAATGACGTCAATTATCAGTGGGACTGGTAAATCCCATGAGACCAGTCTGGTAGGCCTAGGGAGCGAGTGGAGTCTGCTGCGCTGCTGCAGTAATTAGAAGCAGCTGACAAGGTTAGGCTACCCAGGCAGGCTGTCGCTGCTGCGCGGGCACCGACGGAATAGCTAACTAGGCTGGGGGACAAAGCATACCTGAAGGGTTTTTAAGGGATCGCTGGAGGAGGAACAATTGTAACATCTATTTGCCTCTTGTCTGTTCAAAACAATACTGCAAAACAGCCTTTGAAGAAGGCTGCAAGCTTTTCCTGCTAGACCACTAGTCGATACGAGAGAGACACTTTAAAAAGTAGAGGTTGTAAGGATGATAATAGAAAAAAAATTAATCTTGAATGAAGCAATGAAAAACAGTCTATTCTCAATGTAGCAGCAAAGAGTATAAATGTATTGCAAACCTATAAAACTATTCCAGACCTTGCCTGGAATTCTTGACATTCATATTTATTTATGCAAACTACATTAATTTAAATTCTTTGCAGACGGGGCACATGAAAATTTTTGGAATTAAGTTTACTTTTGCAAGTGAATGAATTTACTGCTCAATATTAACATATAAATTTACTGGCCTTCACTGATGGCTAGGAGAGTGGGAATGTCATTATTATTGGGAAAAATGCTCCGAGAACAGAGATACACAAAGAACATGTCTGTGTTAAAGTTGTTCAGTAACTAGAGATGTTACATGCTTTATTTTGCATAGCAGTATGCTGTTGATCTCTGAAACTGCTATGGTATCTGCTAAATTTTCTATTTCTCCTTTTTCTTTTTATAAGCAAAAGTATAAAATATGCCACCTTTGACATACTTTAAATTTTAATTCAGCAGATAGAAGCATGTAGACATATGATGAGTGGATCTGAATTCAGACAGGCTTTGAGCATGGGGTTTTTTCCCTTCCCCCAAATGGAGCTGGGATATTAATTTCCTCTTTGCCCAAAATGTCAGGAAGCCTGCATGAGAAATATCCTTTGCTTCTGTACTCCCTCCTTTTGTTGTAAGTCAGGTCCTCACGGCTGGAAGCAATTGGAGGAATGAAGGACCCTCCATCTCTGTCCTCTCTTTAATTTGAATGGTTTTGAGGACTTTAAAGGAAATGGGGCTGTATTAGGTGAAGAGAAACTATCTAAAGAGGGGCCTAGATAAATCTAAGGCAGATTTTCAGGGTGAGACACCAAACTTCTTCCTCTCCGGTTGTGCTGATCGTGGTCAATGTTCTGTTGTTGGTGTCAGAGCCTTCCTGAGGAAGAAGTTGCTGTGTCGGGAACTGATGAACTGTGTGAGAAGTAGTGGGATCACTGCATAACTTCATCCACAAATGGAATTCAGTAGAAGTTTTAGATTCCTGGTTGGTGTATGAAGTATTTCTCTTCCCTTGGTCACGCAGTGCTGGGCTGGCCTTGAGCAGCTTGTCAGACACCCATTTCTCTACATTGAGGACAACACTTGAAGACTGGTACAAGGATCAAATGTGTGTGATGCCGTGATCAGTGAAGCCTGTAACGATTGGCATGGTGGTGCTGAAAGAGAGGGGAATTAATGACTTCCTTGTCCAAGCTTCTGAATTACAGTGGTCCTTCTTCCCCTATTCAGCTCAGCAGGCAATCTCTCATGGCAGGGAATCATCTCCCACTGCTCTCAACACCTCTGTTGGTGGGGGAAAAAACCCAGTAAAGTCTTCATACAAGAACAAGAAAACAGTATTTTCTTAGCAAGAGATATGAGCATGCATGGATTCCTAAAAAAAATGCCAGCATACAAAAAAGTAGGCCTGAGGGTGAATTTTTTTTCCTTGTTTTTGTCTGTTGCTGTAAAAATGCTTTCAATATCCTTTTTGTGCTGAGTAAGTCTTATGGATAACATGTGTGTTCCTAGCCGTTTGCTACTGCTCTGCTGTAGTTTGACAAATGGGGAGAAGTGGCTTGTGTCACGGATATTGACAGTATCAATCACAGACCTGTCGTGAAATTAAGAAGGGCCATCATGAGAAGAAAGATCCATGGGTGTTTATGTTCATTCTTCTTCTCCATATTTCATTGTCAAGAAGTGGTTGGCTTGAATTCTCATGCCGCTCAAAAATAAAAATACTGGAAATTCTCTCTTTTATTTTGGGTATGACCAGAGAAAGTGACAGTAATGCTTTCTGCTACAGATATTGATCATAGTGGACATTAGTGCTCATTAAAAGGAACAGTTCAGCATGAAAAACAAAGCTTGAAAAAAAATATTGCCTAGGGGTAGCTCCCTTAATGGACTGATTCCCACAGACTCACACCCACAGGCACTGCCTTTTTTGTAGCACTCATCCCAGCTTTATCGCTGTGCAGAAAGCCCACAGCAAGGATGGACAAGTCCTCTCTCGCCTGTAGCGTTAATAAAAGAAAGGCATGATTTGAGAGAGCCGTATGAGCGGAGTGAACCCTACAAATGAGTATTGAGCATAGGTAGGCAGTCATGGGCTTCCAGCAATAACTGTTTAATGTAAAAATGGCCATCAGTGGACTCGGTCCGTGCATGTGTTGAATGTGACCTTACATGTCACGATATTCTATGTGTCAGTGCATAACCCCAATGTAATTTGCAATTTTTGTGTACTTGGAAATCCCAGTGTGTGTGAGGCTGTATGTTGTATATAGCCATGTACACATGTGCAGTTACCTCTGTGAATGTGATGAAGAAAAAAGTGAAAATACAGTCTAGACAGCTAGCAAAATTGATTTAATCTGTGGTGTGAAAGTGAAGAAGAGGCCTATTCAATTCTAGAATTTTAAATAGATCATTAAATTTGATCCATCTAAAGAAAAGAATTAACAAAACCTAGAAATTCCTTGGCTTGCCAAGTTTTCATCCCTAAGATGCTTTTCCGTCTGTCACTGGCACCTAGAGAGATTCAAAGGTGTTTAAATACATCTTTTCTCATTCTTCCTGTTTACAAGTATTGGGCTACCTGACAGGGGAACCAAAATCCTCCAGCTCAGTTAGTAAATGCAGACAAAGCGTAGTCAACACTGGGGTTTTTTACATTTCTTGATGGTACTCATTGCCATAATATTTATATGCCTCATGTATTACTCCTCAAAACTTGTCTGCACATGAAGAGAATGCTCCTACCAAGGCTTCACAGAGAAGTAAATTAATGTATCCTTAAATAACGCGGAACATCTATGCTAAAGTTAGGGGGAAAAAAGCTGCTTCTTCTGAGAACTATCTTTTTGTCTTGTATAAAAATCCATTTTTTTTCCCACAAGGTGCGAGTATAAATGTAAAGGAAGCCTAACACTGAAACCAGCTCAGACATAGTATTAAATTCTAATTATAGTTTTGACCCACCCCATCTGTACCGGGCCTTTCTGGGGTGGTGTGCTATCCTGACTCCAAGTCATTACTTAAATTCATTGCTGAAATACATCCTTTTGTTTCTAATGAGATTAATCAATGGGTTGTTGTTGCTCACTAACCTAGTACTAGAACTGTCCCTCTGTGGCCATGTACAGGATACGTCACTTTTTTTCAAACTCAGATTTGTAGAGCTATTCTGACTTTTGTCACTTTTAACAACTCTAGAAGGACATAAAATATTTTAAAAGGTATAATTCCAGTGGTGGTACAGTGCAGCACAAGTCTGTAAGATGGCTCTTGAAAACCAAGGTATTGTTACAGTATATCATTATCTGGACATTTGTCATAGAACAGGTTTTCATAATAAGCTTCAAAGAAGGTGGAAGCCCAGATCTAAGCTTCAGGTTTTTCAGAAGTACTTCTATAACAGGAGCTTTATATTCTCTGCACTTTGACCAGTAATCTCCACACGACCATTAAGGTTGAAATAAAGCTGGTTTCTCTATCTGACAATATAAGATGAAACTAAAAAGACTGAATTTTAAATCTTTTATTCTATTTTATGTCATTTAAATCCCTATTGCTTCCCTGAATTTCCCTTAATCTACCTGTTATAACGTCTGAAATTAGAGGTGGGGCATAATTATCTGTGAAACACTGAATCCCTTTCAGTAGGTTTATTAAAGATAAAAGGATATCAAACCTGAAACAGGTTAAGGAGATCATGGAGAATGCTGGACCAGCAAACCACTTTTGTAGTTTGGATTCCAAATGAAATGTCATTAAAATAGCCTTTTTCACAGCATTACAACATGAACCGGGTTCCCAGAATGCAGGCTGAATGAGGAAGCTCTTTGTAATGCGGTTAACTCCTACATCTCAGGGGTTTACAAGTTTTTGAGATTCAACTATAGCACTTCTCTAGGAGCTTTAACTCCAACTCTTGAATATCTTATATTTCCAGACAGTCTGAGTAAATAACAAGCAGACAGTACATTTCACTCAATAATCTTACAGTTGTATATACAAATTAACATACTTTTAAAGCATAAACTGGGCAAAAAGATGAGATTTTTTTGTGTCTTACTCAATTTTTATGACTCGGGGTTTTTTTAGATATAACCAGAAGGATTTGCACAAGTTTTATGTAATATTCATCGCTATCTCTGTGACCAAACTTTGTATTTGTGTGTGTAGGGAGGTGACTAAAGTCTAAGTTAGTGTCTTCTCATTAATTTCTGCTCCTGTTGCACTGGAGAGAACACCTTTAATAGGATAAAGGTCCCCATTTTTTCAAGAAAGGATACCTTCCTCTAGTTATTGTGTAAGTGCAGGGAAGTGACTTTGGGGCACAGACAAGTCCTATTGCAGATGCCATCTCTATTCTTCTTTTTCTCTTTGGAGATCGTATCCCTCTTAGTTCTAAAAATCTTAAGCAAAAGATATTGCAGAGGTGTAATTATTAGGCATTTCTACCATCTACTATTAGATATCTCATCTGTCATGGTTTTTTGCAGTCTTGGTTTTTCACTTTTTTTCCTAGGGAATACTGTAATAGTTTTAGAAATACACAACTCCAGTATCAGGTGATCTTGCAACCAAGAGGTCAGATGAGTGAACTGACATAGCATTTTTAAATGTACTGCTTTGTCAAGACAGCTGACAGTTCTCCCTGCTATGTACATAAAATCACATATTGCTATGAATGCTAACTTGGTTGTCAGGAGCAGTTTCACCATTCTTTTTAGCCTGTGTCATGTAAGATTCCTTTAAGCAACTAAAAAAACAACCATAATCCATTTGATTTTCTGTCTTCCCATGAGGAAAACTTTTGACAGATGATAAATAGCAACTGCTGACAATCATCAATGTGAAGCTATCATGCTTTTACATTAAATACAAAAGCAGAGTTGTAATGTCACTAGGGATAAGACTTTTGACACATAAGAGACAAATATATAATCCTCAGAACTAAATCACTATTGGGATCTAAGGAAGTGCAACAAAGCACAGCTGCTTTTAGAATGTCTCAAAGTCAAACTAAAGCTAACTTTGATATCTGGAATCGTATGCATGTTCCAATCCAGAGTATCTTACTGTTGAGCCATAAGCTGCTGTTATACATGCAAACATCAGTGGATGTATGTGTACAAAGTAGAAAGACACTTTACAGCACTGTCTTGTTTAATTACGGCCAAAAAGGGACCAACATCAGAATAAAGAATGGTGCTTTCTGAGCCAGTGCTAAAGTGCCAGCTCTTTTGACGGTAAAAAGCTAGTCACACTAGTCACATTTAAGTATTTTATTCTATGCAACTTATTTCATGCAACTATTTTACCCATTTACTCATAAAAGAAAAATTGTTAAAAATATAAATAGTAACTTAAAGTACATTGTGCTGGCTGGAAGTTTTAGCAATAAAATCTGAATTAGACTTTTGTCTGAGTATTTCTAAAACTTTTCATCTCTCCAGACAGGAAAGTACCATCAACATAGTGGTTCTCTTAGCCTAGTATCTCTCCTAATGAAAAGCATAATGTGATATTTTATAGCAATTTTGAAAACAGAAGTAGTTAATATATAATGCTGTTCTTGTAACTGACATTTGAGTCTGTGTTTATTTCTAGTATACGCTATACAGTTTCTGTTCCGTTCTTTAATGTGGAGAGCAAAATTGAAAAGTCCTGTGTTAAAAAGAGGTACAATAAGAGCCTTGTATTATCAGCATAAAGGAAGGAGTAGGCCAGTTGCGTCAAACTGAATTCACATAGAAGTGCTAGTCTGGCTGAAACATATGGGCTAAGGAAATTGTGTGGTAATGTGATATTTTTTTTTTAATTTTTTTTAGGAAAAAAAAAGAATATATATGTTAGCGCTATGTTTTTAATTATTCCATTCCACTTTACCACAACTTTTTATCATGATTTGACAATGCAGAGGGATTAGAAAGAGTACTGTGTTTGTACCAAAGCAACTTTACATGAAATGCAAAAGGCTTTCAAATTATATTTTTCTAAAATGAGTCAATAGACAGAACTTCTATGCATATGCCCTTTAATGCAATAATTTTCCTCATCCTCCTTTTCCTTTTTAGCATTCTCTAGCTGGGATCACCACAATTCCCTTGGGGCTTATTTAGCAGACAAGCTGTGTGGCTGAGCTGGGGATATCTTTGAGATTTGAGATTGGAATGTTCTTTCACCAATGTAAGATGCCTCAAAACTTCATAAGCCTCACTTGCCTAGAGGAGCACGTTCTTATAATAGCTGTAAGAGGAAATCCATCTCTATTTCCTCCACAGGGTTCTAAGGCATAACTGCTATCCTCTGCTGTGACAAAACTTATCATAATGTGGAATTTCTCACTTAGCCATCCTGACTAACATGAAGGAATTTCTACTAGCTGATCTACATCTGTTTACTGAGAATCGCTGTTGTCTTGTGTTATCTGTATGATGATCCCCGTTTCCCATTCAGGGACAGGAGCTGAGTGAGTTGCACAGACCTTCAACGCAAGATTTTCCACATTAACATCAGTGACGTATCTTATGTAGATATTAATATTGTGAGTTTGCAATATCTTTTTTGCTTTTAATATCTGGGAATGTAAATGGTCTGTGTATTCACTTCAGAAATGTAGTTTATACCTATGACTTCCTAGAAGTTTTAACTGGAAATATTTACATTAAGCCAATAGAAAAGGAAGTTTAGGGAGATAGCAGTCAATACCATTTATATCTGTTAAATAAAAATTGCTTGCATTAGTGTTCCATCATGTCTTAATGTGACAAGCTTCAAGTTAAGACAAGGAGGAATCTATGGAATGGATAATTTAAGCAGAAGTACCCAAGTGTAACAGACAGCAGAGAAACTGCATTTCCAGCTTGTGAAGTCTCAGAGGAGGAAGAGGGTTTTTTTCATACAATAAACAGAACATCCACCATCAAATGTATTCTTTCCTCCTTCTGGGACACTGACCATTCACTTTTTTTTAAGAGGCCTTGGGATCTTAATATAGTGCATTCTTCTTCAAAATGTCCCTTTCCTGTCACAGTGTCTGTCTTGCAGATCTTAGAAAATTAAACTTTGAAATCTAGAGTTTTAGAAGGAATTGTGTGGAGAATGACGCATAGTGAAGATTCTTTCTACTGTTTAGGAATTGCCCAAAATGGCTGGAACCATGGAGATTTAGAATGATGTAATGAATAGCTTTAATGAACACATCAAATACAGACAACAGACTTACAGCTGAAATAGGATCCTCCTTTGTGCTGCTAGTTCTGGTGCATTTTTCTCCCAGGAGTAGACCCATTAACAAAAGCATTTTTGGCTTCAGAAGAACTAGAAGGAAAGTAAACTGAAGCAAAGTATATGGTCTGTATATTACTTCATCCTGTTTTAATATAGGCACTGAATACATTGTTACTGTGATTTAAGTTTGAGAGAAAAGATTTAAATTCTTATCAGCTCTACTAGATTCATGAGCTCCAGGTCTAAATAGCTGTTTATGTTTTTAAGTTTTACAACCTGCCAAACATTTTCTTCCTTTCAGCCTCCCAAGTAACTCTGAACCAGCCAAAAACCTCAACAGATCTGTTTGATGAGGGACTCTGGTCCCTCCGATAAATATTTTTTTCTTCCTCCCATGAAAGCACCGTGACTCCATTTGGCTACTATCAGCCAACTTTGTTGGGATACCTTTGGAGGAAATAGCTCGCTTTGTAGGGGAGAAATAAATCTTAGTGAAATCAATCAAGGTGGCATAATACATATCAATAACAACAAAATAAATGTATTCATTGCCTATTTTTCTAGGAACCAAGTAGCACAGTGTAATGCATTGAAAGAATACCTAGGAAATGTATGGGACACTTGTGGGCATGTTAACGATTGATCTACTCTGTATACTGTCACCACTTCCACTTCTTTCGTCCAAGAGCTGATGTACTGTGAAGAGTACATCAGTACAGAAAGAACTGAACCATCATTTCTTTATATCTAATGTGGTCATTCTTCTAATCTGCATGTCTGGTTTTAGTGATTTCTATCTTCTGTGACACACAGTTACTAAAATACTTAAGAGAGGAGCTCAGCTGATGATACATTTCCCAAAGACGATAGAAAGCTTGGATCCAGGATCATAAGGAGTACCCAGGATCATAAAGGAGGACTGATTTGGGATTTATAGCTACAATATTTTTCCATGAGAAGATACTGGCTTACTGCATGTGGCAGTTCTGTATACTCATTTGCTTGGCTGAACTTCTGTTGAAGTGTTTTAGCTAACAGCCATTCCAGACTACATGATAGTTTGATAGTTAAAACTTCTTCTGGAACGTAGGTAATTTGGTGTGAGTTCTTAGTCAGAAACAGAACAGAGAAGAATCCAAACTGCTGTGTTAATCATTGTTAGAGCTCTCCCTTGATTCTTCATGGAGAGCTTTGGGAAGTCTTTATGGTGGAAAAACCCAAATTCCTACTGAACTCTAATGAGAAGTACTTAAAACTACCCTTTACACTTCTAGGATGGTCTTCCCAAAAACATTTTTAAATACAGAAATTGTTTTTTCTAGCTTGGCTTCCTGTGCTACATAAATGTATAGGACGTACAGAACTTGAAAGTCCAAACTGATAAGGGAGGAAGAACTGGGGAAAAAAAATTCTACTACCCACAACATTTTTAATGATTGCAAGAACAGGCAGTAGAGCATGCCTTTCTGAGCAGGAGAGAGGAGAAACAATTTAATTTATGAAAACAGGTAACTCAGAAAGTGAGATAATGTTTTCATCTCTTGCAAAACCTCCTTCGCTATCAAGGAGTTTTCTTTCATTTTGTTTCCAGCATGTTTTACAGCAGGACTGATAAGTCCTTCTGCAGATTGCGTTAGACGTAGCACTGTCTGTGATGTTCGGGAGGTGCTGAATGGGAGGCAAAAGAATGTGAGTGGGTTTGAGTGAAAAGCTTTAAATGCAGATATCTTGTCACGTAGAAGCTGATTGCCAGGGACTCCATGCACCTGTAAACCCATATGTGCCCCCACTGGAAGTTTTGGATGCTAAGCTTTTAAGCATTCAGGGAAAGCAGCGTCGTAACTTGTCAGCAATCAGCTCTGGGATTCAGACTTAATTTTTACATGTGAAGATGTAAGGGTAAAAGTGAAACAGGTTTGAACCCTTGTTTCCATCCTAGTCCAATCTTCCAGCTTCTGGAGAAATAAAAGTAAATGAAAGAATGCTGCTTAGATGGCAAATATATCTTGGGGGGTGGGGTGGGGGTGGGCGGGAAGAGGGAGAAAGAGGAAAGAAAGTGCTTTCTTTACATTTTTCATCTTTGTGCTTTGTGGTTTCTGTGCGTTCTCTGCTTTCTCGTTACTCACTGACTTCTTTTTCCACCTTTCCTCTTCTTTTGTAACACTTTCATGCAATTCTTTTTCTGGAGGCTTCCCCCAGGCTACCCTCCATCTCTCCAGAAAAGTCTGTTCGCTTTCATTTGCATCCCTTTTATTTGATTCTCTATTCCTTTATATGTCCTACATATATTTCAGTTCTATTTCAGCTTCTTGGATTTTTTTGTTTAGTGGGCTGCTTTTTTTTTTTTCAGTTTTTCTTGTTTTTTAGGAGTTTTTTAGGTTCAATTTTTCTCTGCATCTCTATGTCTCACTTCTGCTGTTCTCACAGAATTTCTGCTGGTCAAAGTGCCAAATATATCAGACAGTGCTGGTTTTTAAACCCAGTTTTTGTTGGCAGAAGATTTTGGTATGCCCTGACTGAGCAGGAATGAGTTAAAAAACCAAAATAAATTAATTCATATCTATTGATTGCACACAGCATCTCAATTATTAGTTTGTAAAAAGAAATAAAACCTGTTCTTTGCACACTGTTTGATTTGTTAGCACCTTCCAATCCAGTGAATGTCAGAAAAACAGCCTTACGTTTATCTGTGTATTTTTTGCAAGCTGTTTATCTTACAGATGTTTATAAATAGAACATCCATTTAGTAATAGGACTATGCAGTAATTTAATAGAAAAGCAAGTATGATGGCGTCTTTAACTTGTTTTTTCTTTCTCTGAAAAAAAAGTCTGAAAATCTCTAGATCCCTAGAGACTGAAATTGCAGAGGCAGGTGTGATCTAAGTCACTTTGGCAACTTCTGTATATAGTAACTTAGAATTAATATTAGAAGACAGAATGATTTATATGATTTCTTGTAAAAACACTTTGGTATAGCGTCTTACCACGAAGATCTGCTTTCAGATTTTTGGAAAGATTTTTAGTCTGTAGTGTCCAGAGGTTAAAAGATATCTAAGGATATGAAGTAAGCGAAATTGGGTAAATTTTTCAAGGTGTTTAATTTTTTTTATAATGATGTTTTGGGGTTTTTTTAAATAATAGGTATTTATATGTCCATCGCTTTCCATGGCTGATCCATGCTATGTGGTACTTTGAATATTCTGAATGCTTAAAATATGTCTTTAAAGACCTAGTCAAGATGTCACACAAACTTTGGAACATTTTCAACTTTAACATGGGAATTATTTGCATGTAGGAACATAAATGTATGTATATTCTGTCTTTTCATAATTGGACCTATGCATGTTGCAGAATACATGAGAAGTTTTTTAGACTGCAAACTTAAAACCCCCTGCCAAATAGTTACAAATCTCATATATTTACCTGCAGTTTGCCATATTGCCTAAGCACGTGCTTACCTTTAATTGAGGGGTTTCAGGGACCATGTCTCTGTCTACTGACTATGTATCAGATTAAGTATGTACTTACATACCTCGCTTAGTTAGAATTACAGCCTCTTACAACACCATTTCTAATAATTTGTGCAGGAATTTTAGCTACATGGTTGCCTTTGATGTCAGTATGAACTATAACTCAGCTTTTTTTTCAGCTCCTTAAAAATCTAATGGGTTAGGAGTTCAATTCTAAGTATTTTTTCATGCAGAACTCTTGCTAAGTTAATAGGATGTTTGCCTGTTAAAAGTTGCAGAATCACACTAAATTAATCCGCCTGCTTTTGAGGACCTAAAATAAACAGACCTGCTGCAGTCTTCCTTGGCAAACTATTTTATTGTCTAACCAAATGACTGTTTGTACTTTCTTATATCTAATTTAGCATTTCACTTTAATTCTCTATCAGCCTGTCATCAATCCATGCCCTTCCTCTCAGGATGAGATATAACACTATGATGATTTGTAAATAACTTCTGAAAACCTGCAAAGGCTGAAGCTGACTAATCATTCCTCAAACTGCATGACCCATCCTCCCAGACTATAAGCCATTTTGATGTCCATCTAGTGCTTTATTTCATCCTATTGATGTCCTTTCTGCAGCGTAATGTGGTGATCAGAATTGCACACAATATCCCACATATGGCCTCAGTATTCTTTCATGTGGTGCCAGAATGCCTTCCATTGATAAATTATAAATCCTTCTTTATTCTTTCCCCTCTACCTTATCCAATTTCCTGCTCCGAACTTTTGTTTGCCTTTTTATTGCTGCCAAATATTGTGCGTGATTGTGGAAAACACTTCAAACTGTCTTATTCCCACTTCCTTTTCCTGGTCTGTATTCTGTGTTGTGCTTTAATTTAGACTTCAGTCTCTCTGATTATTTTTAGTCCCTAGTCTCATTACCTTTTACTTCTTTACATGGAACTGCATAAACTACTTAGCATCCCATAAGCCTAATTCTATCCAAATCATTATGACTTTGTTTGCTCTGTTCCTCTGTATTTACTACTACTTAGCTCTGTGTCATCAGCAGATTTAGCTACTTTTGAAAGGATGTCCTCCCACAAGGTCGTTTCTCTATTAGCCTAATAGAAGTGATCCATGTGTTATCACTAGCTGCACTTTTCTTGTTTGTGGAGTCCTTTTCTAGGACAGCCCATTTCTGGAGGCGTGGGTAGTAAGGCTACTCTCTAAAATATGCAATGTAGATATCCTGGGCCCAGGGATTCAGCTTATGCATCTTGCCAATCAAGTGGCAGCAGAGACTTGCAGTTGGACAGAGGGACAGATGCAGAATTCTGCAGTTATGGGGAGACAACTTGAAACTTGGCCAATGAGGACCAAGTGCTGTTTTTATTAACAAAATGAACAATTAATAAGTGCACAGAAGGAAAAATCTGACAATCGGTATATCTCTGTGCCCAAACCACAAAGTATCTAAGCTACTTTAGAAGTGAGTTAACTCAGGCTTTGGAAGCAAACTAGCTTTGGCCAATTTACTCTTGAGATGCTCAGTAAAACAAGTAGCTATCCTGTTCCCTCTGCCATCTGAATCTACTTCATGTGGATTTTGGTGTAATTGTATCCCTACATTTCAAATGAAAAATGGAGAGGAAGAGAATAAAAACTTTACTTTAAATGGAAGAAGTAAATATAAACAATTAGTTGTCTTACCAAGTAGGTGGGAAGAAAAATAGAATTTATGGAGAGATTGACCTAAAGGAAGGAATTAATCTGGAGGACTGTGACGGAAAACACATCTTTGTGTTTGCAACAGAGGACCCAAGTTCTGTACCTGAATTAGGCTCCCAAAGATCTTTAGTTTCCTGATGCATTCAGTTGGAGTGATTGTGTTTAACCTGTTCCAGATAAAGAAAATGACGCTTAGATGTGGATTCTGATTTGTGCCCAAACTTTCAAAATGTTAGACTGTAGAACTGAAGGATTAATGAACAAAAAAAGTAAAACCAAGTAATAATGAAGGAAGGCACGGTTTACAAAACTTAATCCTGAGGGACTCTATTTCTGATTTGGGATTTGTTATTAGAACACTACAGTAGCCAATGAGCTTAACCTGAATCTCTTTCATATAAAGTTTGCAGTGTGCCATAGAGACAAGTTATTCTTTTTTACAACTATTTCAACACCTACTCAGTACATTATTCTTATCAGCATGTTTATATCTAATATCTCTCACTATGATTTGATGTAGGTGACTTCATAGGAGCAAGGTGGTGGAACACCTAGCCTAGATGTTTTGGAACTGTGTTCAGTTCACCTACAAAGTGACCCTTCTTGGTAGCTTAGACCAGAAGTGATCCCTTACAGGGCTCCACTAATTTAAGTAACCTTGAACAACCTCAGCATGTATAGGGTCTGAATCAGAAGGAATTTAAACTCTTATAATATCACACAGCTAAAGTACGTCTGATTAGCTCAATAAAATTACTTACACTGTGACTTACATCACTGTGAGATGGGAATCTGGCAGACAGAACATGCTAGGGACTTTACTATATATCTCAATGTAGATGTATATGTTTCATGTAAACCAGCCAGGCAAAGAGACAGTATGGCTACAGAGGGAGAGCATAAGGTTCATTTAGCTGAGAGCAAAATGAATTCTTTGCCTAAGTATTCCCAAAAGAAGGGTAAGGCAGCATTCCAGAAACTGCAATACACTCTCCTTGGGGAAAAGTGAAATGTTAAAAGGTTTTACCATCATACTAGAGCAGATAATCAGGCAATTATGACTATTAAGTTTGACAGAGCACCAGACTTAAATGCATTACATTCCAGAGTTTTGATGTAGATAGCTAGGGAAATAGTAGGGTCTTGGTTGAGTCTTTCTGAGAGCTCACTTAAGACAGGTTAGCAATGAAGAGCTAGAAGGTGTGAAAGTAATTCCCATGTACGTGTAAGAAGCAAAGAATGATTCTGGGAAAAGACTCTGAGTAGCAAATTTGTGTTCACAAAGAATGTAGATATTATTAGAAACATTGATAAGAATTGCCTCCAAATCTACTTAGCAGTGCATAATTTCAGCAGTGCAGAATGAAGTTGGGTTCTTAAAACCATCGTTAGGTTAGATAGCTAATCTGATTTCCTCATGTTACTGTGAGGTTTCAGGAGCTATTTAATACAGTCAAATAAGATGAAAAAGTCTCTGAATCCTGAAGTCTCTTCTCAGCAGCTGATTGCTGCATGGATGTGTACAGGATACATTTCTACTTTTCCCCCAGGGCATACCAGATCAGAGGCATGGATGATGTGAAAAGAACAGCTTCAACCAAGCTGCTACTGTGACAGATAGAAGCAAGCAGTGTCTAGAAGATGAAGGAGGGATATAAATTCCATTCAGCCTTTGTGCTAGTCCTAGAACTGTATGTCTGAATGGAGAAGATTATTCTATGTCAGCAAATGCATGGCTCAGCGCAGTTGTTTAAGGAGCCGTGAGTGAAGAGAAGATGCATCCGTTGTGCTCTGTCTCTGGTAGAAATGAAACCAAGACCTCCAAACTTCTGACTTTGTACCCAAAGTCAAGACTTGTATTCAGTTAACTCTCATTTAGGTGCAGTTCTTTGAATATATCCATTGATTTGAATACCTATAACATACAGTTCCTTATCGCTGTGTTTGGCAAAGTTATAGGAGGAAATCTATTTAGGCAAATAATATGCAAATTCATGACAAGCTAGTTCATGCGATGTACAACCAAAGCAAAACTCTGTCACAGTTCCAGCATTAGCTAGCAATATTTGGCATTTCTGATAGCTCCTTTCACTCGGGATCTTCGAGAAGCTGTTTGTGAGAGTGTGTTCTACATTTAGTGTATCCACAGTAATTTGAATCGGCTGTGAATCGGTCTCATCATTTCTTCCTGCTTCTTTCCTCTGTGCGCACTCTTGAGGAAAAACTAGGTCAAATTCTACTCCTAGATGGCACCTATTTAAAATGAGCAAGAGTTATGCACAATCCAGATGCAAAATTTGGCTTATAGTTATTTAAATGAGCAGCATGACAGCTCAACAGAAATGTTTTCTCAGCTACACAGGGAAATCCTATTTTCTTAGTTTTGTGAAAAAGCAAAACATTTTTCGTTTCACCTCGGGCTTATAAAGAAAACTCAAAGCAGTTTTTACAGGTGGAAAAGAGTTATTTTTACATGGAAATATTTGTGAGGTGAAAACCAGCTTTGTACATGTATTCACATTGCACTCTGCTTCCTACAGCAGCATGCACGATGCACACTCACTTTAGGTTGGACCAATTTACATCACATGTTTTCCAAGCTAGGCTTGCACAAAAGTGTTATGAGTGCATCAGCGGAGTCCAGGATGGGGAATTAGTGTGCTTATATAGGGTATGTCTGAAACGTTCAGCTGCGTCATTGTACGCTTACTTTTGAATATTGGAGTTACAGATCTGAAAGGTTAGAAAACACACAAAGCAGATGAAAAGAGACATTGATGCGCTGAGACAGGACTGCAAGTATGTGTCTTTGTCATAGCGTGCTTGCAGGATCATCACATTTACTCGGTGAAAGTTTAACTAACTTGGATCTTTTATCCTTTGCTGAGTTCTGGGCTATGCTGCCTCTGCAAATATACAGTCACAGGATACACATGCTTGGAGAAGGGGAAGACGGATTTTTTTCTCAGGTTACTTACAGACCTGCTGTATCATCTTAGCAGGTCTCTGTACCTTTCTATAAATTTTTCTCAGTGGCAAATTAGTTTTGTATTTTTCCTTTGAAAATACATTAAGAACCATGGATAAAAAAAGTCTTTTTTGCTGTTGTATGGTAACTAAGGTAACTAAATCAGAAAATGCAACATATGACGCACAGATATCAATTAAGGGTATTTAGTCCACAACAGGCTACATCACTATAAATATTGCAGTCAATTTTAAATATAAGCACGCTATAAAAAAAAAAAAAAAAAAAAACCAAACCAAAAACACCACACCAAAAAACCCCACACCAAAACCCACCACAAAAACTCAAACAAAAAAAATCAACTTAACAACCAGCTTAACTTCACCATTTAATAGCTAAAAGTTCTTGACTTCACGGACACCTGATCTGGTTTTGAGTTTTATTTTTACAGTCCAGCTCTACCTTTTCCCTAGATATATCTAGATGGACAAATGTAAATGAGTGCAGGGTCCTTTGCCTGAGAGGTGATTTAGTCTCACTTGCTCAGGCCCAAGTCAGCCCCAAACCTCTATAGCTGCTTTAGCATGGTATTCTGGCAAATGTAACGAGACAGGGTGACTGTGCTGTGATTTTGTTATATGCTTTTTGAAACAGAAATCGGCTTATGTCACTTCGAGCTTGTGCAGATAAGTGTTGTTCTCACCAGTGTGAAGAAATCTCCCTTGCCATCTTCTAGGGTTATCATTTTAGTTCTTAAAAAAAAAAAAAAACAAACCAAACAAAAACCAAACAAAAAAACCACCCAAAAAACCAAAACCAAACAAACCCCAAAAAACCCACAAAGACAAACCCCCCAAAAAACCCAAACCAAACAACAGAAAACCCAAACAGTTAGAAGCAGAGAGAAATACATCAAGAGAAATCTTTATACAATTAATGCCAGCAAACAGATTGCTCTCTCAGATTCCAAATAATAGATCAATACCTCCGTATGGATTCCAAGTCATCTCAGTCTGGATTCTAGTCCTGAGGGGCTGTCACAGAAATCATAATGTAATATTTGATTTGCATTCCTCCTTCTGGTAAATGTATTCATAACATGATCTATTTCCAAGCTTTGTCCTGTGTTCATGCAATTAGAAATTGATTCATACTTCTCTGGAACTGAACTTTGAATTCACTTACTGCTGGTGCTTATTTTATTGCATTCCTTGTCCCACTGCAGATTAAAATAAAGACAAAAACTCATACGTGTTGTTTTGTTGCAATAAATCACTAGAAAAGTAGACTGAGGGTAAATCCAGGGGTCTGTGAGAGCAGAATGGCATCCTGAGCTAAATCTTGGACCTGACATATGCCAGGCATTGTCATATCCCCTCTTATGTTGCCTAGCTCCCAAACTAGGAGGTGAGCAATACTCTGACAGCTGTACCATCATGTACCTGTTAATGCACCAGTACATCTAGCAACAGATACAGGGAACTAAAAACATTTGGCAATCACAACTTCTCATTTTCAGTCATTTTTGAATGCACTGAGGGAGTAGGAATGCAACCACTCATCTTTTACCCTCCTGACCACTCTTCTTTTTCCCTGTGGAGACACTGACATGAGCAATACAAAAGACTTACCTGTAAAGAAGAGCCCCCTGAACACTGCTTTACCTTCTTCAGTGTTGTGAGGATCTGTCAGTTCTCTCCTTTAATGTAGTCCTCTCTATTAGCTCAGTTACCTCCTCCTCTTTTATTTCTTCAGGTCACTGTACAGGCACTTTATTTCCTTTTTTCAGGTAATCAACTAACTGAATCATTTGTTTGGGAAAAAGTATTGTGTGGTACATTTGCTTCCTTCTAGTGTTTTGGGTTTTGTAGTTTTTTGGGATGTTTTCACTTGAGGTACTATATGTAGTATTACTATAAATAGTACTTCAGGTATGTAAAAATGAGATCATTGAGATGAAAACTCTTTTTTTTTTTTTCCCTCTTAAAGGGGAAAAATAGGGAAATCTGAAACCCTTACCATTATTAGAAATGTATATGTACTGAAAGGAATGTGATTTCAAGGATACTTAAGATTTAGTTTTAGTCTTAAAGGAGGAAATAAGATGTCTTGGTTGAAATCACGGGCTGGCAATCATGCTTTTCAACATTTTACCTGGAATATTGTTTTGAAGACAGTTTCTGGGTCTCACTTATGAAGGGGTAAATGCATGCGGTGATGATGACAAGCAGAAATCCCCAAAGGAGGAGATGAAAAATGAGTGTGCCTAGTTTACACAGTTTCTTCTATTGCGAAATCCTAGCCGAGAGACCGTTATTGGTTGTTGGATGAGATAAGGAGTGTTGAAAACTTTAGCTGATTATTTCTGCCTCCACCATCAGTTGCCTTTGTGACATTGGGTCTATAATAATAGATGTTTTAAAGGAGACAGTATCAGTCCAAGGAAACTGAAATACGTTGCTTAGAAAACACATTTCCATCTAACATTGTTATACTGCTCCTACATTAAAATATGTAAGTTGATTATGACTGCGTGGGTGTTGTAAAATATGCCTTTCTAAACCACCTACAGGTGGTAATATATCACCCATGTCTCCAGGTCTCTAGAGAATTTCATTAATTACTTTTCCAGAAATACAGAGAAGGTCAGTTGTCTGCTACCTTTTATTACTACTTACTCCAGCAACAGCTTTGAATAGTTGTCTGGAAAAAGAAAGGGAAAAAAAAAAATTAGTAAAGAACTTTAATACCTGGAGGGCAATATGTTTTTTTAGTATTTGATCCATGGTTCAAAATGTAAGCCATAAATGCTGCAGGAAACGATATGGAAAATATGGTAATTGAGAGACAATGAGAAAAGACAGGCTGGGGGGGGGGGGGGGGAGGAGAAAACTCAGTTTTACCTCCAGTCATCCTGCATGCTATGTAATGATTTGTTTGTGTAGTGGATAGGCAAATCTAGCAATAAAATGTTGCTGTTTGTGGTTATATACACTACCAGTGACAAAAGATAGGAAATTTCTGTTGTTGCATAGTTTGTGTTTCAGACTGCATTTGTAATTTTTAGATTTGCCTTTGCACTTGATCCAGAGCTAAAAGGAAAACCAAGGTACTGATGAACCTTGGTATTTGTGGTTTTTTGGAGGTTTTGTTTTGTTTTGTTTTTTTTAAATAATGAAGCGAAGCTAATTCACATATAGGAATGGAATGCTGTGAGTGTTACAATAGAAGACTTAACCAAAGCTCTCCACACAAAGAAAAACACTTCCTTCTTTTGACAAAGAGGATCTGCAAGGAAAAAGTCCTTCCAGTCTCTCCTGTTCCAGAAACCCACGTGATGTTGGTTGTAATATTCTGGCAAGTTGTTGATTCCACACTGACGTTGCTGAGTAAATCCTGTGAGGTGTTGAGTGTCCTGAACAGCAGCCGAAGGATTACTGCCCTTCCCAGGGAATGCTCAGGGTTGTACTACGGCTTGCACCTTTATGGCCTAGGGTGTCCGTTGCTGAGTACTTCATGTGACTGTTTGTACAGTTAAGGGTTTATAAACTAATATTGTAACTTTTCAGTCGGTTTCTATGAGAATATCGGAACACAACATTGATCTTAAATCTGTATGTGAGAGAGAACAAAATATTTATTAAATGGCAGTTTAAGGCTCTACATTGCACAAAGTGTAAGTAGGCAAGGGATTCTGGAATCGTTGGCAACCTGTACATTGGATTAACCAAGCTATGGATGGTTACCAGGGCAAATACTATCCATGTGAGCAGGTCCTTAACGTAATAAACATAACATGCTGGAGCCTCAGCTAATGTAAATGAGATTGGTGGTTCTGCTGATTTACACCAGCTGAACACTCACCCATATGTTCAGTAGTAAATATTTGCGAGATCAGCCCATAAATAATATTTTATTTGCAAGTGAACATGGACACGACCATCCAGACTCTAAATGAAGCTTAACACATGAATGCCGAAAAGGTTTCTCCTGCAGAGGCAAATACAAAATTATATTTTTGAAAACAAGTTGCTGTTACTGTCAGCTTCCCTTCTCTGTCTTTTCCTTTCTTGCTGATACATCAGTGTATCTTTAGTATGAAAAGCAGCTCCTGTGAGTTTACTCTGTCCCCTTTTCCTGTTTGACTCTTTTAGTAATCTAATGTTTGTGACTACTAAACTCAGGATCGCTGAGAGGGAATGTAGTCCTCCAAAGAACTGATGCTGGATAGTGATGGGAGCACTGCCTTATTACCCATGTCACCTGTCAGATGTTGTCACAGCTCTTGTCTCCCTCTCCTCCATAGCTGTGATACTGTAGTATGCGAAAACAGTGAACAGACGTGTATTCACAACAGCCTTGTGAGGTGGGAAATACTCTTACCCATCCACAGGTAGGGAAGTGAGGCACGGAGGTGTGCTGCACAGTTGTGCACGGGTGTTTGTTGGGGTCTCAGAAGGAGTACAAGCCTAATTGTATTCAGCCTTCTGCCATCAAATTGGACCTACAGCCTAAACCATTTCTTAGAATCATAGAATCCTAGGTTGGAAGGGACCTCAAGGATCATCTGGTCCAACCTTTCTAGGTAAGAGCACAGACTAGACAAGATGGCCCAGCCCCCTGTCCAGATGAGTCTGTCCAATATGGCGGAGTCAGCCACTCCCCTGGGGAGATTATTCCGTATGGCAGGCTTCCCAGTCCTTTGATTGTCTTGGTGGCCTTTCTTGGGACCCCCTCCAGACTGTACACATCTTCTGTATAGCGGGGACCAGAACAAATTTGTGCATCTTGGCCTGAGTTTTCAGTACAGTCTCTTTAGCCTCAGTGGATACCTCTCTGAAATAGGTTATGGGCAGCGAGCTTGTCTGGGCCTTGCTCCGGTATCTTTTAGGCACACCAAATCCTTCTGTTACTCATCCAGGATCACACTGGATCTGATCGTGGAGAAATTAGCTGAAACTTGGGAACAGTAAATCAAGCCTTAACTCTAGAATGTGAAATGATCAAGTTAGCAGCAATTGAAGATGGAAAATGTTGTGGCTATTTCCCTTTACTAGCCTTTTCTGTGCTCAAACTTTTTCCAACCTTTGTGGTTGCAAAGGACAAGATTATGAATGCACATGGTTCAGCGCGGTGTTACTGACACCGCAGTGTCAGTCAAACCGTGGTTCAGAGATGAAGCGTTTGTGTTTGTGATAGCTAAAAACATTGCAACAATAGCTTGGACATCAACTATTTAAATACCCCTTTTCAGCACAGCACTTTAGCTCTTAAAAAATTCTAAACTAAGTAAAATTAAAATCAGTGATGAAAAAAATGAAAATAAGGAGCCAAGAAACCTGATAAAAGAGAAGAAAGTGCCAGCAAGATGGTTGCAGGCACGTAGGGAATATCCTCAGGCAAGGCATGTTAGGGGAGCTGAGGTTTCTTCTGAAGCTCCCAACCTCCTTTTCCACAACTAAGTTCTTTAGAAATGCGGTGTCCATTGCATCTCTGGGGATTTAAATTGAGACTGGATACAAAATAGCAAGGTGGCACGTTGACCTTAACCTCCGTTGTTCAGGAACTTTTGATTCCTGTACTCTGGCCTCAAATGCGTCTCACTTTTAAATATATATTTATTATTTACTTATTTTTTAAAATTTAGGTTTCAAAGGTCTGCTTCACCACTCTTGTCTGTTGTGTAGGCTTTTGCATCTGTGAAAAAGAGGAGGAAAATAAGTGAGCATAAAGTATTTCTAGTCAAATCTGACTGTATCGCAATTCTTTCTGTACAAATGTAAATTGACTCAATGGTTTGGAAGGTAATACAATTTTAGAGGGCAGTGACCCAATTCTCATTTAAATTTGGGCTACTTTATATTACTTGTCAGTAAAGGGACTTTAAATTGGGTGCAAATAATTTCTTCTCTTTAAACTATACTGGCATAACCTACATTAAAAAAAATGACAGTGCATCCAGAGATATTAGACTACAAATAGACTTCATCTTCAATATAATATCTCAGAATGAGAACAATATATTTTTTTAGTTTCTTCCCTCTCTCCACAGTCATAATACAACTTTTCTAAATTTCAGATTTGTGTTTATTGATAGAAAAGGGAGCTTTTTCACCATATAGAACAATGATCATTAACGGTAAAACACCTACCAATAGTTTGGTTTCTTGTGTTGGGTTTTCTTTGCCAAGTAAATTTATTTTTTCTGTAATCTCTATGATATCATGCAGGCAGGCATCAACTGGTGTGTTGTCTTCTTATTTGCAAGTAGGAAGCCTGCATTCTCCATCAGGATGCAGTTACAAAGAGAACAATTTTAAAATATGTGGGGATGGATATGCAAAAAAGGTGAAGTTGTGTTTGCATAGGCTAAACTGCTAATAATTTGGAAAGCATGTAGGCATATCTAATATGGAAAGGAAATGCTTCCAGAAACCTGAGCCATTCAGATCAAGATGCATTTTTCCATAGTTGACAAAAAAGTGTTGTGGTTTTTCTACTGACTAATGTGGTTCCTGAGCGCTACCTCAATGTTATAGACCTAAGCTGATTTTAATTCACACGATCCACTGAGCAGCCATCAGATGGTTATCTGTGCTGTAGTTAAAATTTGTAAGTGAACTATTTTCAAAGTGAAAATATCAAAGGGTTTTTCACAGCCTTCAGAGAGTTCTAAACTTCAAGTATTATTTTATTTTTGCTAGCCTTGAAGTGGATCCAGAACCTCAGTTGTTAACTTGAAACTGGTTTCTAAAGTTCAGAAATGTTTCTGAAACTTTACATGGTAATAAAAATGTCTTACAACCTCAAATATTAAATAAAACAGGTTTTTGTTGTTGTTGTTATTGGTCTGGACCAAATACAAAACCTTATGCCATGTGTTGAAAATGGTTTCTTCAATTTGAAGTGTTATCCTATGCTGTTACTTGTAGCATTTAATTGAAATGATCTCATTTGTTAGAATCAAAGATGTTACAGGTGGAAAAACTATTATATCACTGAGCGCATCTCCCTGTTAAAACTGTGTTGTTCTATAGCAACAAGGTGGTCCATATTATTCTGTACTACCTCTGAGATTAAAAGAAAAAATGTACTATAATGGTTTATAGGTTTATATGTGTTATAGGATTGCTGTGCTTTGGTTACCAACTCTATTAAGATTTGTTTAGTGGTTTTTGGGGGGCTTTTTTGGTTGTTTGGTGTTTTTTTATTTTATTTTTAATGAACTGCCAGGGTATGAAAATGTAGTTCAGGAAAAAAAAAAAAAAAACAAAACCCACAACACTTCATGATGTGTGTTGTGCAAATGTTTGGCTCTAAATAGCATTTTAACAGATATCATCACAGAACTCAGTTGTGTACCTCAAAGATGGTCCCAGGCTACAGAATCAGTATCAAAAATCAGTCCCTTTTGAAGTATGTGGATTTTTAGATCTTTGGCTTTGGTTAATGTCTCAACTAAAAGTTAAAATGTTGAAGTAGGGATTCAAATACATTTCATCATATAACCTACATATTTACTACTTGATAGGTATTTTATTATCAGCTGAATATATTTTAAATAGAAATATGTATAATGCTAAGTGCAGCATAAGTAAAACATGAATGTTGTGGTATGCTTTGTTTTATCATATGTATTTCTAGAGGTATGCAAATCCTTCTCTTGCAGTTAGAGAAGTTTCTCTGGTGGTGATAACATTAATTCAGTTAATTCATACCTGCACGTGTGGAACTAAAAAGAGAATGGAGACCTTGTGCACTCTGCATTATAACTTTAATTACATTTGTAATACTCTGTTTTGCATCACATAAATATTTTCCTTGAACAAACACTTCTTTATGCAGCCAAAATATTTCCTACATTAAATTAAAACAGATAAAAGTGTGATCCAGAAAGCCTTGCAGTAAGAATCTGCTTATGGGGACTGTGCTTTGCCCTAATGTAAGCTGGCGCAGCCCTAAGGACTAATATACAGGATGTATGGGTACAGCTCCTTCAGCCACGCAGTTCCTGTCCCTGTCTAATATATGGGATGTACAGGTACAGCTCCTTCAGCCACACGGTTCCTTTCCCTGTCTCGTCTCATGCATGCCCAGAGCCAGTCTCTCCTGCTATGGTGCACGGTGTCCCTTGAGGTCCCAGGGCAGATGATGCAGCACAGAACTGGGTGCTCCCTGCCTCGTGGCTCGTTTCTTCCCCAGCCTGGGGCTTTGTGTGCCCCAGCAGCTCCCAGCTGCTGCTGCTGGTTAGGTGAGGGATGGGCTGGGACCACGTGAACTGTCTGCAGATCGTGCACAGTTCAAGAGCTGTGGGTTTACTAACCCTGTCCTGCTGCTTAGGCCGCAGGGGAAAAAAAAAAAAAAATTAATATTCAAATACCTCCAGATCTCTTACTTTAGGTATAAGCAAAATATTATTTATCTGGAACAAGAGTACACAAGTTTATCTGTGTAGAGCTGTGGTGCTTGTTTTGTTAGGGATCCAGGCTAACCCTATGGTAGGTAAAGTCTCCGGGATGGCGTATAACGTACGGTGAGGTGGTGTTTGCGCTCACTTTGTTATTGTGAAATTTACCTATGTCACACCCGAGAGACTTGAGCAAGGGCGAGATTACATGCGGTGTTTGAAGAAAAGAAAAGGTAATACATTTTGCAAATAACACCTCTCTGTGGGGGGGTTTAAGTGCATCCTACATATTGGTTAGATAATACGAACTAAAAGTAACTTTTTTTTATCTTTGTGGGTAAGGTAGAAGTGAACTAAGGAGACTGTGGAAGAAAAATACAAGAAGGGAATAAACATTTTCTATGAAATTAAACCCAATACAACCGAAGCTGCGGGGAAAATCACCAGCTAAAATACAATACACAGTCTTGAAGTCTTTAAATTCTCACAGGAAGGAATTGTTCTGTTACAGGAATTCAGTATTATTAAGTGGAATTCACCCGACAGGGCAGGAAATCCCCTGTAGGACAAGCAGAAGTTTAAAGCTCAAGGCTGTGTATTGAACTTCCAGTATGTGCTTTTCTGTTAAAGAGAGAGCATTAAAGGGAAGGAAAGATAAGGCAACAACACTTCTCTCGTTATCTAGGCATGCAACGCATCCCGCTTTGCCCCTCATTAGTGGACTTATCACTTGGCTAGCCGCTGTGGAATTGGAAACATTTCCATCTTACTGAGCAAAATGGAAAAAAAAAAAAAAAAGAGATGAAAAAAAAATTCACACTGAGAAAATATTGTAGGAGTGATTAAGATGTATAGCGAGATGAGTTTCTGTGTGAACATCCAGGTGCCAAGCCAGCGCTGACACAACGCATGACCAGGACAAAGATGTGCTGCCTGGCCCTCCTTGGCCCTACCCCGTGGGGCTTATAAGCCTTCGGTGCAATGATAGTGGCTGGGAGATGGATCGTACATGCTCGCACGCGTGTGTGACGTATTCGTTAGCACATGTAATGGCATTAATATTGGCAGAAGAAGCTGTTGGAGACTTGGAAATGACAGGGTAAAAACATCCCGGTGGAAGCAAGGGTCTCCGCGACAGGAAGAAGCAAAGGCCAGAGAAAACATCTGTTACAAACAGTAATACAGGGGATGGGGAAAATAGTGTGGGAGGCAGAAGCACATATGCCTGGCTGCCAAGCATACTGAAAAGAAGCTAACATGTCGGATTTCACCCCCCGCCCTCCGCTAGGAAAGGAAAAACAATGCAATCTGCCACAGCTGTAGAAAGGATCAGCAGAAAGAAAACAGGTATAGGAGTGGTGCTTCAAATAGCTGCCATACAAAAGCCTGAGACAGATACCTGCAGAGGAAGGAAGGGCAGAGTCGGTAGAACACAAATTAAGTCCGTGTCTGTAGAAGGACTTAGGAAGGTGAAGGCAAATCAACTGAAATGGATTCCGCTGTGTGGATTATCTCATTCTAGAGTAAAGGAGTCATAAAGCTCAGCTGCATTTCACACAAGGGTGGAAAACCTGTACCTTATGCATCCTGACTTCAGACTTTCAGCTGAGCTGCCTTTCCCGAGCGTCCTGTAGTCACAAATTACAGCGTGAGCCTAACTTGCACTTTCAAGTCGCTCCTGCAGTAAGCGTTGCAGTGCGACGGGCACCGAGGGTATGCAAATTGCCCAATTAGAGCCAGCCTAGTAGTCAAGAAACAGGGGCAACAGCAACAAAATGCAGCACGAACCGTCATGCGCTGCAAGGATGCCAAGTTGAAATCTGTCCTACAGATACATAGATAATGTACTCGACTTTCCTGTTTGTTTATTGGGGCACTGGAATTCTTTGGGATCTCGTGAAACATGCGGTTCTGAACCATAAAGTACTCTTCTCTAATAAGGTGTGGTGGATAGGAATGTAGGTAAGAGAAATGTCTTGTTTTCCTAGCCCCAGTTGCAAGGAGCATACAAGGATTAGTTACAGATTTCCACCCTGAACTGCAGCTCAGGTTGGTGTCAGTTTAGCCAAGACTTATATCGTGTGTTGCCTGCTTTTTCATCAGCATGGTTTTGAAGCAATATATAACCATGGGAGTGTATTTGAAAATTAAGTCACTGGTCTCTAAATAACAAGTGTATGCGTATCAGGCTGCAAGCACTCTTGTCTCCCCTGCATTCCCTTCCAATGGCAGAGGGAAATGACAGCACTCAGCGTATTTCTAAAGGTGCGGAGCATCATTCAGTTTCAGACTGAGTATCTTTATTTTGTTCTGTCTAGCAAGTTGCAGCTAGATTTATCTCTTGTGCTCTGGCCATTAGGAGGAGCATGTGAATGTGTTCTGCCCTCCACAAAAATCTCACCCACCCACTAGTGAGAGAAGGAAATTGTTCCTTCTCTTGGAAGCCTTAGATCTTATTGACCAGTGTGGTACCTGGCCACTTTCTGGATGTGAATTGGGTGTTGCAGCTAAAATCTGGTGTGTGGGGGTCCCCTTCCCATTTTTGATTTTCACCGATACCTCTTCAGGCTCTGGAATGGGCTACCCAGGGAGGTGGTGGAGTCCTCATCCCTGGAGGTCTTTAAAAGAAGGATAGATGAGGTGCTCAGGGACATGGTTTAGTGGTGGGATGGCAGTGCTAGGTTAACGGTTGGACTCTATGATCTTAAAGGTCTTTTCCAACCGAGGTGATTCTATGATTCTATGACTCTATGATTCTCTTTAAGAAACGCGTGCCTGCCGTCTCTGCTCATACTGACACGTTGTCTGAGACAAGATGCCTTCAGATGGGGGTGAACTGGTGTTCCCTTTAGTGTCCAGAAATCCCACTGATGCATCTGGCTCACATCCTGATGGTTAACGTGGTTCCTAAATTTGGTATCGAGAAGTAATTCTCCTGGAGATCAGACTGCTCAGGGCAGACAGTGGGGGGGTTTGTTGTGCTTGCCTTGCTCAACAGCAGGAGGTGAGGTACTTGTCCTAAAATCACCCAGCCCATCCAGCAAGCAGATTCTTTCCTATCCCAGGAATACAGGATATCTGTTCTCTGAATCTCCTTTACTTCAGTGTATAATAATTGGTCTTCATTTTTTTATTATTTTATTTTAAACTACAGATCTTAAATTAGTCATAAGTTGGGAAGAAGTTTGTGATGTGTGGATGTGGAATACTTGTTCTGCAGAGCGCTTCCAGACTAAGCGGCTGTTATTACATGATTGCCTGAGATTTTGGGGGACTATTTGATGATCTCTGTGACCTCTTCTAATCTTATTATAATCATTGTTGCTCTCTGCTTTTCCATGCTTTCTGATGGTTGCCATGGAGACATCCTACTCTCCCTTCATTCTTAAGTGGGAGAGCGAGCCAAGGCAGTGTCTCCAATCTCCCTCTCTTTCTCACCTTTCTCCCTCTCTCACACTTTCTGGTTGTCGCTGGGAATCACGTCAGCTCCTTCTCTTCATCTCCAAAAGAAGCATTGATGCCCTCTTAGCACCAGTATGTTCGTTCAGCATTTTTCGCTGTTCTCTGGAGAGAAGTGTGGCAGCACAGGCTGTATCCAGAGCCGGGAAGACCTGGCCAAAGCTGGGCTTGCCCCGCTCAGACTTGCAGATGGCCCAGGAGCGGTGTAGCATGCCTTGACGAGGCAGTTTGAACACCGGTAATCTAGTTTGGGGGTGCTCCCACGGAGCACCCCGTGCTGGGGGTCCAGCAGCATGAAGGCTGGGCACTGCATTCATTTCCCATACCAATAACGAGGGACTCTCCAGCAGGATATTATTAGAATGTTTACAGTTAATTCAGAATGAGAAAATCAGATGTTTTTAAATGCTGCAGACTAAGTGTGAGTTGTTTCCAGGGAATGTGTATGGAGCGCATTTAAATCGGGTTTTTTATTGTCTCTTTCGTAAATTATATTCCTTTACAGGATAGAGTGGATTAGGTATGGAATCATCTGTAATTAACTGGGTGCTAGCTACTTAGGAGGGCACATCCAGCTTGTGTTATTAAACAGCATCATGTCAGCTTTAATGGATGTCATTACAGAAGTACCTCAGGGATCCATCCTTGGACCATTGTTATTTATGATCTCTGTAAATGAACTGACAAGTCAGTGCGCTGAGTGCAATGTTCATTTTTATTCTGATGACACAGTCATGTCCTGAGCTCTTAGCTGCTGACTGAACTTGAAATTGCCCTTTACGTATTTTTGAGAGTTCAGCAATGGTTAATTCTCAATAAAGTTGTTTTAAGCAACGTTAAAGGCGGACGCTCTGACTAAAATAAAGTTGTGCTAGGTCAGGCTACTGTCAGTGCTAAGCAGATCTAAAACTTCCACACAATGGGGAAAAAAAAAAATTTACTCATCCCCTATTCTATCCAAAACTGGCAAATTTTGGTTTTCAAATAATATTATTTTATTATAAACATAGAAGATTTTCTAGGGGGTTTTATAATATCTGATATATTTTATTGCTTGATGAGGCAGATAGAACTGCTAAACATGAATGTGCAGAAGGATTCAGAAATTAATTAATGCAAACATATTTCTATTTGCATTGTGCTCCTTTGAAATTTTCTGTTCATTTGGTGCTTTGGGGTTTTTTGTGTGGGTTTTTTCCTCCTCCCATTTTTATCAGAAAGAAAAACAATGTGTTCCCTTTTCAGATATCTTTGTGACTCTCTCCATGTTGGAAATCTGCTTTTGCTAGTGCAAATTGCTTTTTATTCAGTGATAGTGATATGACTTATATGGATCATCTGCTGATATATCAACTCCTGGGAGAAAAAGGCTGGAGGTTAGGCCTGGATTCTGCCCTTGGGTATGGATTAAGATTACCTTTGGGGGAAGGAGGCAAGTTCCAACAAGTCTTTATTTCCGCCTATAAATTGAACTACAAGGCACCAGAGACAAAATGAGGAAGCTGAGCTAATGCTGCTGCTCTGGAAAATTGTGTTAGTGGCTCTGATAAAATTGAGGGTCTGACATGGCAAACGGAATTTAGTGTACAATGAAAATGACTGAAGAGAACGGGTCAGAAGGTGATTCATTCAATAGAAAGTAATCATCAGAGTATCATCATAAGTTGCCTGTCCATAAGCAAATGATAAATGACTGGTGTTTCTTTTATTGGCTCTGCTCTGCCTTCTTGTCTGTTAGTGGGTCACTGCACTGAGCTCAGGGCTGGAGGAGAGGTAGAAAGGTAAGGACCTGCCCGAGCCTGGAGACATCCCTTCTTGGTGAGCACTGGGTTTAGAAGAGCTTCCATGCCGTGGGAAGGACGGGGGCAGTGGAGCATGGGAGACAGCTGGCTATGTGTTTCCCCATGGATCTTCTGTATAACTCCTCTCCTCTGCCCACATATGCCCATCCCTGAGCATCTCAAGAGAGATGCAAAAGGCCTTTTAACTGGTCCACACCTACTGGGGTAATCATCTTGCATTTAGCTTTTACTGGGCTCAGAAACATAATATTTCTGTTTGTTTTCATTTTCACTGGATTTCAGTACTTTGGCCGCCAAGTGAAAAACGAAACTGCTAAACTGCCTGGAAGTACCAGTCCTGTGAAAAAGCAAAGGTGTCCTTTCCAAATTCCCACCCAGAGAAAAGTAGTCTCACCATTTAGATACAGTCTTGTCTAGCACCCATTCAGACAAATCCATTCTGCATTTTAAGTTTCCCAGGCCCTAAATGATGTCACTGTTTAAAAGAGATCTATAGTCCTGATTAATTTTCCTATGCCAGCTTAGCATCAGTGTAAGTTTGACTTTTTAAGTCACCAGTGCCATCGAGAGGTCCAGTTCTCTGACAGGAAGATGATTGACTGTTCAGTTAATGATATGCATCATGTTCTCTTGTTGCCTGTAACACGTCATCGTACCCTTTGGGGAAAAAAGCCCAAAAAGGATGCATAAAAAGGATGTATTTTAATTCTTTTTAAACGATCAAAGGATTATTGAAGCTCCTTAGATGGTTCAGGTGGGCTTTTATCATGAGCTGGCCTTCCAACACCTACATGAAAGACAGAAACTGGAATAGATTTCTCTCTTCTGAGATGACAACAGTAGACTTTTTCCTTATGCTTAATCAGTAAATACTATAATATCTTCCAAATGTGGCTCATATGGTTATTTAAAGCAGAACTATGGTTGTTTTAATATAGTTATTGTAGCCATACATTTTGTTTTTATGAGTTTTTATATAGCACTATTACTTATATGCTAATCTTAAGGATATTGTTATAATTTGTTTTATGTGTTAAGTATTACAGAGGCAGTTTCTAGTATCACTATAGTTAAGTGTCTTATGAGCATCACATCTGACAAACAATTGCTTGCTGCCAGGAGCCCAATGAAACAGTTCTACCCAGGGATACAAATCACCTTTGCAGACAGTTTACATACAATTTCATCAAGCAGGGAAAACCATCTAAAAGGCATTATGTAGAAAGATTTGCAGTTTTCTACATTCATATGTTTGTGTGCTTGCAAAAATTTGCAGGCTTCTGGACAAAACGTGTTTCCCTACTAACATGGTCAGAGGCACATTCTTGGCAATCGCTTTGCCTTGCCTTTTATCAAAGATCTGTGTCATTTGACCCCTTCTTGTACAAGTCCCATGGAAGGGACGTGAAACTGTACGCATGCTTTAGAGGTTCCTTGGTTTTCTTCTGTGTCATGCTCAGTGCTCTATTTTATTTGTCTTGTTCTAAAAGCAAAGTGATACATTTCCTTTGAGAGGGACACTCAGAGGCAGCAGTGACAACTTGCTTTTCTAGAGAAACTCCTACAGGGGCATTAATGCCAGTAAGTCCTGTGACAGGAACACATTCCTTATCCTGGACACTAATGACATATGTGCTCTGTCAAGTGGTGTCATCTGGCTCACCAGGGACTCATATGACAATGACTTCTTAATTTTTGCTTGTGTCTCTGGGAGTGACAAAGTAGATTTCTGCTTTCCCTTGCCACTTGGAGTTCTGTGAGGCAAACTTAAAGGGTTTGTTGCTTGTACTGACTGGCTGGGAATGTGTTGTTGTAAGGGTTGTTGTTGCTGGGTGTTTATTTGCCAGGATTCTAGATCTTGAGTCCCTGTTCAAAAGTGAAGGGCTCATTTATTGAAACACATTGTATTCGGGCAGCAAAACTTTGCAGATGAAAGGCCTGTTTCAAAGAGACCATCTCAGCAGCAGAACCGGGAGCACCTGGCTGTCAGTGTTCTAATATTAAACTAGTAGATTTTTCTCTTGCTGAATAAATACTTAAGCTTATGTGTCATGGACGCAGTTTCAACATTAGAGGATGTCCACTAAGAATGGGGCATTGGTTTGGAGAAATGATTCGAATTCCCATGGGCAGGTGGATATTAAATTGCATTGGCCTATGATAATGTTCTATTCACTGAGTTAATAGTTAAAAAGCATGAAGAGAAGAATGAACACCACTAATTCCACCTGTGGGGTTACATTTTGAAGACTATCTGACCTAGAAAACAGGTCAGAACAGGGCAAAGAGTTGACATAGATAGAAAATTGTCCTGGCATGTTTTACACAAGAGGGGCAACCAGAGAGGTTTTGTTGCCAGACCCGTAATCATTGGTATGCCTAAGTGTTTGTGAGGTTTAATTTTTAAGAATTAGACACCAAAATACAGGCTTTCCAGGCTGAGTCTCATAGTGGTATGAGGTTTGAGGATTACAGTTTCATTCTAAGACATTTTCTTCTACAGAAACTGGCAGTTTTGCATTCACACCCTGCCTAAGTCCCCTAGGGCACAACGCTAAGTTTTTAGGCACTAGGCACTCTCCAGTGTGTGGTCTCTTTGGCTAATAGTTTCAGTGATATCAAAACATCTGTGTGTGAATCACTGAAAGAAAATTAAATTGAATTATAATTATCACATCCATTTATACCCGAAATTAGTTATCCAGCTATTCGCAAAGAGGTCAACAAGCCAATGGACTGAACAGTAACTGGCAGTAAGTGCCTTACCAGGGTAAATGATAATTGCTGACCATGTTGTGGCGCCTGCAGACAAGAGGAGAGGGATGCTGCAGAGCTGGCATAATTTTTGTGTAGGAAAGGAGCCATGAGAGTGGTGGTAGTAGGTGATCTGTAATAGGAAAGTGGCAGAGCGTAACAGCCCCATTACAATACATTTGGGGCTTGAGACAAAACACAGATTCCACATACTTTTTAAAGTTAAAGGACAAATAAATGGGACGAGATTTTCTCAGAAATTTTGTTGATCTTCTCTGAAACGCTGTCTCACTGAGCCAGACACGAAAGCAAGACAAGGTTTCTATATGAGTATAGGTACCAAGGGAATGGTTTCCCTAGTGATGATCCCCATATGTATTAAGCACCCAGCTCAAATTTATTATACAAGCTAGAGAAAGACTGCATGCTGAAGTACCTAGATTATTACTTTTGGATGGTTTGTAACATTTTTACATCTCTCTGAAAATACTTGAAAAAAGACAGCTCTTCTTTGGAAGAACTATGCTATTGCTAAGTAGAATGTCTGTGCTTTGTAGCTTGGGAAGGCATGAATCTAAAATACTGGTACTATGTAAAACAGCCCTGTCACCCATATGACATGGATGCCACTACATGTTCTCCACCAATGATTGATGTGACAAACTCCATATGTTAAAAGGAGACTGTGGAAAATCTTTTTTATTTTTTTTCCCCAGATGGAAAAAATATGTAACTGTGGTACACAAACACTCTTTGCAGAGTTTCTCTATTTCCTCAGCAGTAATAACATACCTAAAAATAAGACTTGGATCTGGAACAAAAAAAATATCATAGCCTACCACCGCCCTAGTTTTCGGCACAAAAGAAATGTAGACATTTAAGGGCGTCAAGGGAAAGTGGATTTTTATTTATAGTGACCATGCTGCTTATTATTCAGTACAATTATCTGGAGAGAGAATAAGGAAGAGTGCTTAAGGTGTTACTTTCCAAGTAATTAACAAAAGTATTTCAAACGTACACAAAGACTGGCAGATCATTCATCAGTGCTTATTTAGGGAAACAGCTCTTGGTAGTTTAGCCACATGGGTTTGTGACTGCACCTTAAGGGAGCCCCATAATTAAAGAAAAGAAAAATAATTACAATTGGTAGCTATGAATATTTTGTTATTACTGGGAGAAATAATACAACACAGGATAGGTAAAACATTATGTTGTTAAGAGATCAATGATGATATCTTCAGTTACAGTGTCTTATATGTGATTTTGGTTTGGGGGATATTTTTTTTTTTTCCCTAACTTTCAAAAGAGATCATACCTGGTGGGGTCACTGTTTCTAGATGAAACAGTATTGCTGCAAAGCTCAGAGATTTCTAAAAAATTACATATGGGTTTCTATATGGACTTTCTAAAGATTCTATATGAGCAAAGAAATGTAATTTGAGGGTTGATGAGTGGTAGATTACCAATTTATATGTTATCGGTCTCTAAGTATCAGTTTATAATTGGGAAAACAATATATGAAAATAAGTCTTTAAAGCTGAAAAATATTCAACTCAGTTCAAAGAAAACATTTAAAGAACAATTTTGAGATAGAAATATTGAGATTTAACTGAAATACACAATGCCTTAATGCTCATTAATTTATCTATCTGTGTACTAAGGAGATTGACCAAAGCTCATTTGTTTCCATTTGATTTATTGAATACAGGCATCTTGCAACTCGCACAATAACATTATTGTCCAGCCAATATTTTCAACCAACGTCATAATGAAAGCTTGTATCTTTAAAGCATTTAAGAGGCAGCAAGAGGAGTTTTTTTATCTTTGAGGAAGAAAATGTTCTGGAAACATTTTTCAGTTACAAGAATTCTGCACTGCATTTGAGAATGTAGAATATTTCTAATGAATTTCAAGAATTCTTTGGTTTAAGCTTAAAATGAAAGGTTTGCAAGAAGAGAAGCACTACTGATTTAACACCCTGGTAACAAATTGATTGACAGTTAGCCTTACTTTAAATCTTTACACTGTTTTACATACTCGTGTTTTCTTCTAAAGCATAAATGTTTTAAAGAATTTGTTTTCTGTAAATAAAGATCATGATCACAACGGCTGCTACCTTGTAAAAAGAGATAATGTCTTGGTCTCTTAGAAGTTATTCTTGTTGATAGTTTGCCTGCAGCCAAACTTTTCCCATTTCACAATTCATAATATGTTTATAGTTTGGAGTGAAAGACTACTGTCAAGTAGTCTGCAGAGAGCACAAGTCTCTGTAGCATACATACTCACATTCTCTCAAAAGAAATAATAAAGTCTCAAGTATTGAGTAAAGTCAGAAAGCTGTTTACTAGATTCTGTATAAATACAATTGGCAGTAATAAGTTTGGGGGTTATGGTTATTTCATACTTTTGGTGTTAGTCATTTCTTAGCAAACCCTGGAACTTCTCTGGGAATTTCCTTAACTCTGGGAATTTCCTAACCTTGGTTTCATTAAATAAGTAAGCATTTACTATAAAAATGTAAAATCTATTCTCTTCAAAGGATCACAAGCATAAGTTATAGGTAAAATTCCAATAAGCTAAGGTTAGAATAGGAGCATCTTTTGCATCAATATTGAGGCTACTTCCATACAAAGAAAGAAATGACAATATTGTCAAGTGGAAGGGAAGAATTTGTGTATTAACACATGGGCAAAACTGTTCTCGCTGAGAAGTATCCCTGAAAAATATAAAATTTGCAAAATTGAGAAGGTACCGTCTACATCAAGAGGTCAAGTCATTTGGTGTGAAAATGTTTGTTAGATCCTAACCCTGAATTATGTCTTCTCCCATTTCCTTCTAGAAATACTACTACACTTTTGTTCCTTCGTTACTGTGTTCATTTGCCTTGGTTTCAGTCTCTTTCACTCCTTTTCTAACTTATATTGCAGCTTGTGCATTTCTCACAGATGGATAGCAAGCAGGAATCCCATTGCACGACATATAGACCATGCTGATGAACACTAATTTTGTGCATGGATCATGCAGTGAAGCATACGAGAAGAAAATTTCAATAACATTCTAGTTTTTCAAGTAACCAGCACACACAACTGGAACAGATTTTCAGGTGGATTCGAATCCTATTTTAGGATACCCAAAGGGGACAGATGATTTTCAAAGTGGTCCAGTCCTAAAGCATTTCCCACAGGATTTATAGCTTTTATGGCTACATTTTGAAAATAGCTCATGTTCTAAGGAGCTCACAAAATTCCAAGTTCATAATTTAAATCTGTTTGGCTCTATAAACAAAAATGTGTTTAAATCAGAAATTCTGCAGGTAGACTGATTTGTTACAGAACATGGAACTCAGATTTTGTAGGCTTTAATACATTAACTACAAACTATTGCAGAGCTAAATATTTGGTTCCTGAGTTTTCACTTGTTATTTCACATATAACTGATGTGTCCTACAAATCTGTTCATGTATATGAAAAACTGAAGTGTTATATGAGTTTGTGAATAAATCTGTGATTTATAAACTTCCCACTGGTCAACACAGAGAAAGATAACTGTGCCCTGCTACACCTATGTCAGACAGCAAACATGCTTGTGTTATAAGGAAGCCAGTACGTTTGGGAATAAAGCAAAGGACAGAGTAGCCTTTTACCTTCAGCCACCGGGAAAATGATAATTGAAGCTGAAGGAAGGCCAATACTGCCCTGATGGTGTGGAATGTATATCACAGGTTTTCGGTAGAGCTTTTCTAGAGTTCTTACCCTGGGCTTTTTGAGCAGACACTTCTCCCGTATGGTGGTATTTGCTTGTGTTTGGTTTCCTCTTAATAAAACTGGGGAGCTGGAATTCAGGGGACATGTACAGAGTTGATTTCCCCATTGTTAGATTTCTGTGACCTAAGCAACACGGACGTGAGTCTGTATGAATATCTGAGAGTATTTTCCCTTCAACTGGCCCAGAGTTGTGGGGCCAGTTGAAGGGAAAGTCCCTAGACTTGTGTTCATGCTTTGTCCAGCACACACATGGAACTGTGAGAGGCAGAGACTTGGCGCTCTCCATTCTGAAAGGTCGTATTCTGGAAATACAGTTCTTTTAATGTAGTTAAACATAGTTTTTAACATAGTTGACATAGTTCTTTTATAGTTCATATAGTTCTTAGCTAAGTTGGGTTAGTACTGTACCCTGTCTGATTGTCAACATATGTCAGAATATAAGGAGAAGCATCTGATTCTAGAATTTGACAGCTGAGGAAATCCTTGCAGGTTTGGTGAGGCTGAGTTTGCTGTTGTTCGACACTAGCATGTCACAGACATGTTTTTAGGCCGTACACCAGAAATTGGTTTGCTCACTATGTTAAAAGTTCTTAGCATGAGCGTGTATCCTTTTGGATGGACTCCTCTGCAAAATGATGTAAGGAGATACTGTTTTCCAAATGGGTACAAAAATCCCCAAGAAAAGACTATCATTATTTGTGTCTGTTGGGAACTTTCTTAATCCTTATAAAGATCTGTTTGATAAAATGAAAGGCCTAGGAAAATCATTGCTTTCTCTGGTTGCCAGATATATTATCATCAATATGTGCTTTGAGTTTCACCATGTCTAAATACATGGCTTAGTCGTCCAAATAGTTCAAATGAGAACATATGCTATTTAAATTAACCTTTTAGTTAATCCACTGTACTCCTCCCAAATACAATTCACCAGCTATGGGAATCACAGCAAATTACATAGAGATCATAGAACACCTGCAATGATGGTGAAGTCTCATGCTAATGCCCCTAAAGGTCTAAAAGAGCAGTGAAGTGCAAATCAGTTTCAATAGTCTAAGAAAGAACTAAAATCTTTCCTCAAAGCTTAGCTCACAAATGACGTGAAAAAATTATAGTGAAGGTGTATAAGATAATTTGTAATGTTATGTATCTTGCCTTCACATAAGAAGTTCTTTAAAATCTTGATCTGGAAGAATTCAGACTCATTTTCAGACTGGAGATGTTTGAATCCGCATCATGTAAAACAGCACACTCAGACCAGATTTCAGTGCTTTAAATAACTATGATGCTGGCAAAAATAGGCTGAAAACCTGGTCTCTTTGATTTCCACAGGGCTTTACATTTTCCATTCGATGCCCCAATCTCCTTTAATGTGAGTCTGGGAGAGGGTGCTAATCTACAGCAAGAGGGTAAGTTCATTTTTGGGGGCTACTAAGGGCAGAAAATACTCCAGACAGCAATTTGCCTAGGGCAGGACATGGTCAGGCTGGGTGGGAGCAACAGAAAAAAGCTCTTGCTCTGTCCAGTTGAGGAAGGGTGGTGCTGCTGCTGTTGTGGGGAGGGCCAGGCATGGGGCAGAGGCCACTGGTGTCTGTGTTTCCCAGCAGTTCCCCGGTTGCAGCTCTGCCTCGCAGACTCCTCTGCTGGCTTCTAGGATTTATGTAATTGTGCCATGCTAATGGTCTTGGCTGGAGTGAAAATGATTAAACCACATTTGACTTTAATTTGTTGAGCTGGTGTGCTCTTTTTTTTCTTGCAGTGTGACAAATTACTAAAAGAGCAAACCAAATAAAGTGTAATTTACAGTTAGTCTGCTGTTGCGTGAACATGGAATTAAAAGCAAAATAATTTAAGAATTGCACGGTACTTTAATTAGAAAAATTAGTTGTTCAGAGTCCCCTATGCTCTATATTCAAACCCCCATTCAGATTTGTTCTTCCCAGGGACCTGGTACGGTGAGACAACTTAGCAGGAGACATAGGTCAGGTAAAAAATTTTGTTGGTTTGCAGTGCTTCAGGAAGTTTGGTGTAGCACAGCATATATGCAAATATAGATTTGCTTATTAAAACCAGTAAATCCCTTATGAATTGTGAGCTCCTATCCTAGGAGACCATTTTAAAAGTCCTATTAGAGCGGTAGAGAGCACATCTATTTGATTATATTTGGTGGCAGCTGAGAGTAACAGCACTGGGATTTTTTCTGTTGGGGACAATTATGAAGATTTGAAAGACAGTGAGAGTTGTGCGGATAAAGAAAAGGAATATTTTATGAAGAACGAGTAAAGGAGCTTAAACACTATCAAAATATCATTGTCAATTGTAGGTTTGTAGAGGCCTAATAGGGAAAGACGCCGTTTTTCTCAAGCCACTGTTTCCAGTTGCATGGAGTGCAACAAAGCTTATTAATGTTGCAGTGAGGAGAAGGGCTGAGGCAGCCAGTGAATGGTTGACGCAGTGTCCTGGTTCAGCCTTGGTGGGAACAGGGAACAGGAGACCGAACACAAGATGACTCAATGATTCACATTAGTTTGGATGTCACTCGTTCCAGCTGATGGCTTTGAAATTTGTCTATCGCTACCAGTGTGTGATGAAAATCTGCAAAATCATACAACCGCTGTGCAAAAGACTTACTGTTAGGAAACCCTAAAACTCTTGCCTATCGTGCTCATAGGGTTACAGGTTTTTTCTGTAAAAAAAAAAAAAAACAAAAAAACAAAAACAAAAAAAACCCAACCAAAAAAACCCAAAAACCCAAAAAAAACCCAAACAAAAACCCAAACAAAAACCCAACAGAGTTTTAACGGCACCCCACAGCAAGGGAAACAACTCAATCTAGAGTCTGACAGGACTTTTTTTCTGTCGATATTTAGTGTGTTATACTGGAATTACCCAGATCTCTTACTAAATCAAGAAAAATATACTTATTTCTTTTAAAAAACTCTCTTCAGGCATTAGGCGTCCTCTCCTTAGTGCCAAGGAGGAGGCACACTGATGTTGATCTGCCTATATAGCCATGCCTCAATTCCTCTTTAGAGAGTTGTATTGATGGGAGAGGGAGTATATTTGTGTTATCTCATTGTGTGAATATCACCATTAGTCCAGCTGCTGCACGGGCTGGCCTCCAAAAGCTTTAATGCTTAATTTTCTGAAAAATTAAAGAAGGTAGCAAAATCTAAATGGTCAGAGCTGCGATTCCCCTTATGCAACGGTTTATACCCAGAGATCAGAAGGCATTGCATTTTACAGGCAGCGGTGCTGTTACCAAAACTTGTGCTTAGGAACATCTTGCTGATGATAACTGAATTAAAGGAAGGCTTGAAGATAAAACGGAAAGGAGAGAGGATATATTGAACATAAAAAAATCTGGCTGTACCTGCTAAGCCATTGATCAGCCACCTCATGACATGAAGCTCTTGTTCACTCTCTCACAGGAGGCTGGAGTGCGCAGAAATGACATAATGGTGAAACCCCCCTGTGTTTGGTTATTTCAGCTCGGTGAACGATTTGCCACAAACTCTGTTTCTGATAAAGTCTAGAGGATTTCTCTGTACATAGTCTGCTTTGACCGTATTGCATCCTCAAATCTATCTAGTCAGCAGAAATACTTGGATACCAGTTGGTAACATGTGAAACTGTTTTGATTGATTACCAACAGTTTTCTGCTTTCAGCGCTTATTCCTCATGCTATGTTGGTTAATTATAATTGGCCAGGAAACCCCCAAATTTTCTTTCTCTTCCTTGGCTGGCTGGCTGAGAATCATTTGTCTTGTGCAAATATAAATGCACTGACACACTTCGGTACATTTTAAAAGCCTCTTTCTGATCCTAATACCTCTGGCTACATCTTTGGAATTTACTTTAGTAAACATTCATGCCAGCAAAACCCAAATGAACAAGTTTTTTTCAGAAAGCAAATACACAAATGACATTAATGTGGCTTAAGTAAATTCATTTATAAATACAAGCAAATATTCATGGAAAATTTAGCCCCATTAGCAGTCCCCAGAGCCTGTCAGTCTCGGATGGGGTCAAGGACAGGAGGATAGAATGGTGTCAAAGAAAAACAGATGCAGGCAGATAACTGCCGTGTGATTCAGAGATATAATTCACCTGAAGTAAGAAATGGGATCTGAAATGCAGCCCCACTTTCTTAAATAGAAGGCACTCAAGCTTGTTTTTGTAGCAGGTTGCAATTTTCTTAAATAGTCTGTTCTACGTGTTCTTTTCCAGCCAAAATATATTATATGTTTCTGTACTTTTTGAAGTGGGTACTGTAGAGTGGTGTGATTACAGCTTTTAGCAGCCTCTTTTTGGCTGCCTGGGTGTCCTTTGGTAATTGAAAACTTGTTTATTGGCATCATTTGTTGGACTTTATTTAATCACTGTTTCTCCTCTAGGAGCTGCTTTATCCCTTCTGAGGGCTGACTCTTTGCATAGGCTTTGTCTGGTCGCTGGCGTTGGGCAGGCTCCCTTTCATGCAAGTGGATTTGTAATTTAGACGCGGCGAGTAGCCACCAGCTATCTTGTCACAGGGTGCAGTGGGGATCTGCTCGTTTGGGGCTCTGTGGCGCCGACTTCGCTGCTGGGGGCGCCGATAAAGACCCAGGCAAGGAGAGATGCGCCTCCCTCGTGCCGCGCTGGACGGCTGCCAGCCGCCGCTGCAGCCCATGCTGGGAAGGCCACCCCGGTTTCACCACACACAGCAGCAGGCAGCCCGGCCATGTTTTTAATTGGGAAGAGTTTGTTTAACGTTTCTCTGTTTATCAAAGTGGACCCTTGTTAACACTGATCGCTTAGATTTCTGTTTAATCAAATTACATACAGTGTATACTAGGTTTTGCTCTAATTTAAATATTGCCTTTTCATCCTTGTCAGCAGAATACTTCAGCTTCATTTCTTATTAATCCTGACAGGGAAGGAGAGGTTTTTATCTTGGATTACTGTTTCTTTGTGGGCCCTTTAAGATGTTTTGGTGGCAGAGGGAGAGGGGTGCTGCCATACGCAGCGAAAGAGCTTCCTGGCTGATGTGAAAGAGATTCAGGGATTGCGTTTGCCCCAGTATAATCACACTAAATTTCTTTTTGACCCCTTAGGAAAAGCTGCAGGCAAGATTCTTCTAATAGGATAGTTATAGGAAGGAGGAAGAGTCATCAAGTGTAGAGGCCCAAGTGGCTGTTGCAGCTGAATTTTCCGCTCATCAGCTGAGAGAGAAGGCTTGCAGATCAATACGGAGTTGTTTCTTTTACTGTATCTGTGGGAAGGATAGTTGAGATACTGCATTAGTTTGTTTGGTCTGGAGTTTTGTTTGATTCGTGCTTCGTGTGGAGGATTAGTTGCGTTGGATTAGTGCTTTATATTCTTGTGTTGACACCCATCTATAAAGATATATCTTCATACCTGCATATATTCTTTCTTTCTGCCAGTCAAGGTGGCAGCTCGGAAAATATGAAACCCATTTGTTGTGTTGGGTAGCGTGGGCAGGGAATGACTAGCAGCCAGGTGTATCTGAAACAAGAAAATGGGAGACAAGTGAATGCAATGCATACAGTTTATATTCTTGCAAACAGAATACAGGCTCTACATTCCACTGCCCTTGTGTTGTTTGAAAATTGCCAAAAATTAATTGTTGGAAATGCTCAGGAGTGAATTTTAAATGCACTTGTTTATTCGTACTGGAAAATGAAATACACGGAGACATGCCCATCCATATACATACGTGCCTATTTATAGATGTGTGACACAGGATAGACTTCACTTTCGCTGTTCGATGACAGATTCTTCAGTGCCCTGGCACAGACCCAGAGAAGCAAGCCAGACAAGAGGATAACTGCCCTCCTCTGGGTTTATAACAAGCCCACCTACTCAATTAGTTTGTGTTGCTGACAGAAAATTAGAACACATGGATGGTTATTTATTTTAATAAATTACATTATTCCTAGTGCAGCAGGAATGTGAGGTTCCTAATGCTTCTCCCCCAAAAATCAGGCTTTCAGGGGACTGTGACTGGGGAAGGGACCTGTTTGCATCGTCCAAAATGATATGCTGTGCAGTTGCTTTTCATCAGTTTATTCTAAGATGACCTTTAAAACTCATTCTATCCTTAGCCAGTCAATTTTAGAGTAGTCTATCTCATTTTTGTACAATGACACAGATGAAATTTCTTTTTTCCATTCCATGCCAATGTTTATAATGATTAAAAAATCCCTGATCCTGTTTACCAGATAATCTCCCTCAGGTTTGTCTCTCCTGGAGACTTAAAGTCATGGTTCTTTAAAAAATTATAAAAATTAGACTAATACTGTTCATGAAGTAGCGTGACATTACTTAACTCTTAGTCATTCGGAGTCTTCCATGCTGAGTATTAACAGTTTTTAATTAAAATAATTATTTTGAAAATAATGAGAAAAGGCAATTCATTGACAAAACACAAATACATTTGTGAAGGCACGGTCTGCTGATGATCTATGGAAGCAGGAAAAGGAACTACGTTTGATGAGTATTGCTGACTGTCGTTTTGTGGTGGGGTTTTTTTTGCCCCCTCTGTTCTAATAGTGAATGATTGATTTAAATTTTCATGAGTTTCTAGCAATTGTATTCCTAATTTCTGCTGTTACGCAACATTTTCTTTTGTCAGCAAGTTGCTGGTTTTCCTTTGCATAATGCTTTAACTTTCTCTGTTTGAAATACGTATTATCTCCTCTTTATTGGAAAAACATTTTTGCAGAGGTTATGAATGCTGGCAAAAGAAGAAAAATAGAGCTATAGAGCTGGTAAAATGGTACCTGGTACTGGTTGTAAAACAGAGTATCTAGAGCATCAAGAAGATGAACAAGAAATAGGTGAGCAGACAGATTTCTGTTGTTGTTGTTCTTTTTTTTTTTTTTTTTTTTCTTCATTCCTTTTTTGTCTTTTCCTTTCAGGAATAGCTGGTATTTCTTTCACCCGTTTTGCATTGTACAGTTAGTTCTAATAGTACTCCCTCTAACATCAGTGGGAATAGTGACAAACCATGTCACCTCTGACATGTCCAAATACATGTGTGGGTCTGTATATATATGTATATATCCATAGTACATATGTGGATACATTATACTCTCGAGAGCTTATGAAGTTTCTCCGTTCTGATTTGTTTCCTTTATTCTCTTGTTGAGGATAACAGTGGCTACTTTTGACAGTGGTCTGTTGTATTTTAGATAAGATCTTTGATACCTTGGAAATAGAGCTCCCCTATGTACCCTATGAGATATCCAGCAGCGTCTCTCTCTTATGTCTCTAGACTATATCTGAAAAGCTGTTTGGCCAGATGGCACTGTAGATCTGTAACATTTAAACATATTTTTGGCAGCCCTGGGCATGCATAATATCATGGGTGAAATATTTTTGCTTGCCAGGCTAAAAAAGTGTGTAAACTTCAAAATTACATTCAATGACACCTGAATATCTTTCTATATTTTCTTGGCCAAGTACCTACAAAGGACTTGGCTTAACCAATAATAAGCAGATTAAACAGAAGTATTCTTCTTCACTACAGCTGTTATCCGACTCTTACCAAAGAATGTGACAAAAGTAGTGAGTTTTAAATCTTCTAATATCCTGGATTTTCCAATGTGGGACTGCTGAGCAAAAATTACCTATAATGTATCATTAGTTATTTATATTTATGTCAGTATCCTACAGAATTGTTATGCTTTAGGTTATGACCATAGCTGTTACTCCTATACCTCTTTTCCCCATGGTTGTAGCACAGGCAGGCTCCTCTGTACTACATGTGATAAACAATTTAAGACTTGTGTAAATAGTCTGACCTCTTTATTTAGCTGGGGCACACAATTAACATTATTTACCAAACACATGACATTTGGTGATATTTACCAAACAGATGACATTCACCAAAAAAAATAAAATGATTAACCCAATGGAAATTCACAAAACGTTTGGAATGTAGGAAGCAGATATGGAAAAAAGTGGAAAATGCTGACCAAAATTTCAAATCCCAGCAAGTTCCAGAAAAGGCCGTAACATTTATTTGGTGAATCAGTAATTAGGGGCAGCTTGCAGAATGATGGTTGAACTTTTGATACCTGTTGTTCTTCAGTAATATTGAGGTGTCCTTTGGATTGATTCTATTAATTGAAATTCAAATCATAATCTTATGCTAGTATATTTGAAGTACCTGTAAGCTGTGCCACCATCTTTTAGTTTACTCGTGTATAAGCAGACTGATATTTAGACTTACCCATATTTAGGCAATGAATAGTATTATTCGATTTACAATGAGTGCTGAGGCACGCACTGTAAAAGGCTAAATTCCCTGGGAGGCATGAGTTGTGCTGTCTGATTTTCAGCTGTTAGACATCCAGTGTGAATCCAGAAGTTGAAGCTGGGTGGTGCAGCTCCCAGCTTTAGTGCACGGGGGAGTTAAAAACCTCAGGATGGGATTCAAAGCTGCCATCATGGGTTTGGCTTATAAGAAAGTAAAGACTGCTCAGTCGGGGCTTCAGGGAGTCATAGGCACCTACCCGAGGAGGAAAAAATACTACCATCCCTCCTCCCCTTACAAGTTTCAGGCATTGCTATCTTTTAAAACATACATAAAAGGGGAAGAACTCTTCTCTATAACAGTCTTAGTATGCAGGCTTGTACTCGATTCTTAGCATCTTCACAGACTTTCCAGTACTTCAATCCCTTTTTTCTAGTGGAGCAGATTTAAGTAGGTATTTCTACCTCTTGGGAATATGCCTACCAAACCAGCTAGGCAGCAGTGGCATGCGTTCCTCTCCTGGTGCAGCTGTACCGCTATGCAGAAAGCTGGTGAGCAGGGAAACATCAATCTGCAGTTCAGTGATCAGGACACTTGCCAGGAGTCGAGTCCTGGGTTCTGGTCTCTCTCTACTTAGATTTCTGCTTCTGTAGTTGGTATTAAGCAGCTTAGCTTCTGGATCAAGCTTGTCAAGCTGTTGAACCTCGTCTAGACTAAAATATCCTGTTGATTCCTGAGTTTTCAATCCTAAATGTTTTGGGGACATTGCAGTGGAGCCAATGAAGCTTAAGCATCTCCAGGATTAGACAGAAGCTGAATGGTCATAGTAAGTGTATAAATGCCTTATCTGCAGCTGTGTGCTTAAAAAAATCTCCCAGCCAATGACCATTTCTTCTTTTCAGAGCTACATTTAGTGTTCCTCCAAAAGCTGATTGATCCTGATATTTTCTCTGCAACTCTTCCATAAACTCTACTTCAACCAGTTAATTTCAGGATTGAAATGAAATGAAAAGACATGGTTAAGAAAGATACAGAAATCTGAAGCAAAAGCTAGGGAAAAGAAGAAAAAAAAATAAAAATAAGCGTGAAAAGATTTAAAAAAAAAAAACAAACCAAAAAACAAAAAAAACCCCAACCCAAACAGCAAAATATAAAACTTCAGGGAGGACTAAAGAGAAAAAAACAACATCAGCAAAGGCATGAAAGAATTCTCAGGGTATTGTTTGAAGTATGGTTAACTCATAGAGAGGATGGAGCTTAAAATAACTAATGGAAGTATTATAGATTAAAAGACTACAGGAGGACAAGATGATCAGGCATTCAAATTTTTTAATTTTTTTTATTGTTGCTGTTTGAATCTTTGTTGATTTGTTACTACAAAGATCTGAGCACCAACTTGTATTTTATTCTGTGGTTATTTCCAAGTCCATCAAGAAAAACTGAGAAAAGTGAAAGGACTTGCATTCCAATAAATTAAAGGACTGGGCATTCCAGTGAAGAACCTGGAGTTAACTAACCTGAAAAAGTAATGTTTTTCTCCAGCTTCTCCAACCACTACTTTGTAGGTTTTACTCAATATGGATATGTTTTCTAGGCTGTAGGGATCCAGCAGCCATTTTTACCAAAGATGGTATTTACAAGTGGTGTAGCAAGCAATATGCCAGTGTGACACGCTTAGATTTTTGGATTTGTTTTTAAAGACCAGCAACCACAATTGTATCATGATAGAACATGTCCCCTGGATGCCTCTAACTCTCTCCCTTATGTTCTGCATCCTCGAACACGAGCCTGTTGTGGAGATGTTGAGTCTTTGTCACACCACTGACAAGGATCTTCTGTTCTCCTTGACAGGCGAATAGGTTACCTATGCTGTAAAACACGGCTCTGACATATATTCCATTACATCCATGTGAAATGTATGTCTTATTGCCCCAAAATAAAGGAAAAACTGTCCTCTACTATATTCCCTTGGCTTGTGAGGGTTTTCCATACAGCAAGGTGATCTTCCAATAATGCCTCATAGCTGGCAAACCTGGCATTCACTTTGGATTTTGAAGGGTCTTTCAAACTGAATGTCAAGGTCCTGGAACATTTAGATTTTTGCCTTAAGAAAGCAGTGTTCAACAGCAGTGTCTTTCAGCTACCAGTGAACTCAGAACTCTGTAGGAATTAAAAGCCAGACATAACTAGTTTTCACCAAAGCAAAGATCACATCCTTTACAGTAGTTGTGCACCTTCTGCTTAACTCAGACCTTGACGGAAACTGAGAGGCAGTAGCCACTGCTTTTCAGGAGAAGACCTTTTTTCCTTGCCTCTTGAGTATACACCAATTTCTGCTCCCGTTTCAGGCATTTGGTGGCAATGAGGCTCTGCCTTGTAAATACGGTCTCTTGGTTCCTCTCGCTCTTTTGTAGCCCTGAATCTGGACTACGCTAAGTGAAAATGACTCTTCCTTGTGTCCTGTAGTTTAGAACCGAGGTACAAAAGGAAAGATGTTTCTGAGGGAAAGGAAAACATTACCTGCCAGGTAGAGATGAACAGATTAGAGGAGTGTTGGTGAACCAGGGCCTTAGAGAATCTTTCTCCCTCAGATGTCGCAGTCTGTGGCCTCAGCAGCCTTGCTCTTCTTTTGGGAATCCTTAAAAATATACTATATAGTATATATTTTATATGCATATTATATAGCTATCATGGTTAGCTTAATGTTACTGCAGATTTCTGATTGATCATGGCTTCAAAATCTCTATTGTTACTTGGGACATACTAGTCCACAAGTGTATAATTCGGTCTCCTGTGCACAGAAGTTGCAGTGATGGTTTCTGACCTCCAGATGTGTTTATTATAATCCATTCTTTGTAAAGAAACTGAAAATAATGCTGAAAGTTCAAAGTGGTAGAAATTGCAAGCAACTGAAACCATAATTTCTCTGTTCTGCATTCCACTCGGGTTCTCTAGTGAATATATGTTGTAGATTGTTTTATTCCCTGATATTCTGAGCCCTATATATTTTAAATATACTCCTTGCTATAAGCTCTGACAGCTACATTCCACTGGAATCACGAAGCTGTGACTAGAAGAAGAAATCTCACTAGCACAGAGAGGAGAACTGAGCTTATGAAACTTACCACAGGAATAAATAAAAATGACTCTCAACCTCACAGCGTTCAGCACAACTCAGCTCATTGAATCGGCATTCCCTCATTAAATTCCTCATGCACAGGCGCGCACACACACACACACACCACTTTTCGATCTCATTTTGTCTGATCTCTGGAGAAGGGAGAGGCATTATTTATTTTCAAATTCTTGGCAGAGTCTGGATATCGTGGTGATAATCAACCTGTAAGAAAATAGAAACGTAACAGCTAAACAATATCATCTTATTGCTTAAATTAGAGGAAAATTATATCTACCTGTTTTTCCAGCTCCCAGTGGAAGTAGAAGAGAACAGGAGGTTATCATTAAGTCCTTTAGTTTAGTGCTATATTCATAGGTGCTGAGAGGGAGTATAAAAGCTGAAGACGGTATGGAAAATGATAGGCAACATTATTTTAATTCTGTTTGAACTTGGATCAACATTTTTGACATCTAGAGTCACATGCAGGTCTTTTCAAAGACTGTGCGAGACTAACCCTGTGATCTTTGTTGGGAAAAATCCTAGATATTTTTCCTCTTCTGTTTGGAAAATTATGCATGGCATGAATATTTATTCTCTGACGTTGGTGAGCAAAAGAATTTATCTCTATTTTCTAGTGAGAGTTTGACTCAAAATCAGAAACTGTCATTGGGAACAAAGATTGATGTAGCCTGGGACTGTGGTATTGAGCTTCTAATTTTTTATTACAATTCCTGATGTGTCACTCAACTAAAATTTCCTTTTTGAATGGGAATATCACAATTTTTTTTGCTATTTTATTTTATTTTTTTAAGCTATAACTAGATACCAGCTGCTACTTCCATGTATCACTTTTCTTCTTTTTCACAATGCTTGAAAAGACATTATTTGTGGAAGGAGTAACTACAGAATACCATGAATATTTACCTTTAGAACACTTCTAGTTGCTAGGATCCATGCTACTGCAGTGACTTTCCACTTTCTGAAAACCCTGCAAATAGAGCACAGTAGAATCCTAATCTTAATTCCTTGATTTAGACTTAAAAATTATTCATCTAGAAATAACATTTAATCTGTGTAGAATGTGCCTGTTTTAAAATTTATTGGTCATGTTATAAAGGGTTATACACTCTTATTTGGCTGCAGCTCTAATGATTTGCATATGATGTATCTGATTCCAGAGCAGAGGTAGTCTTAATTCAGCCATGTATTTATTCCTAGTCTCTTTAATTCTGCAATTGTGGCTTAAATCCCACTTCAATACCATTTCTTGACTTACAGACCTTTAAAGATTTTTCTTGTTTTCCTGTCTGGTAGCATAAGAAAATAAAAGAATCATTTCACTCCTCCTCACAGAGGTCTGAGGAACAGGAATGGGAATTGCATTAAGGATAAATTTCTCCAGTTGAATGTGTTTGGCACCTCAGTATGTATCTGAATTCCAGAATGTATCCTGACCTTTATGGTTTCATCTCTATCTGACTAGATTATGTTTCAAAGAAAGGTCTTACTAGTTTTATATCTGAAATAGATTATCTAGAGATGAATCACTTAGAGTTGTACATACAGCTCTGTCAAAAATTAATACTGTTTCTCTTTTTTCTTACCCCTGTGATGCTCATTTGAAGGATCCTCCAGTTGATCATGTTCATAATTATCTGGGCTTGTTTTCTCTTTGGCATGCTGTTATTCCAGTGGAAAACATCAAGGAGTATGACACTTGCTTCTGAAATAGTTTGGGATAAAGCCAAAGAAAAGATAACTTTTGATTTCACAGTGTTCATTCATATTGTTGCAGAGAGCTGTTCCATTTATGCTTATTCACAAGACTTTCCCTATGCCAAAGTGTTAGTTATCAAAGACTGGCATTTGAATGAAGTTACCCGTTCCAGTTTGTTTCTTTTTTAGCAAACATGCCTATTTTTACACAACATTCTATTTTGTACCGGTAACACAACTTTAGGAGGTTTGAAGATCAAGTTAGATCAGCATCCAAAAAATTGAAATCTTATTCCATCTCTTAAGCCATTGCATTTCATTTGTAATACATTAGCTCTGTTTCATTAGCTACAGTTAGTTCCTGTCCCAGCACAAGTGACTTGCCTCTTTAAAAGTAGCCAATAAAATTATTACTTTAGGGAAATGGAAGAGATCCACGCTTTCGGCATTTGAAAATCCACATTCAGCACTTGGTTGAATGACTCTCTGTATTTATCACCAGAATACATCTAGCTACCTGCTGTCTTATGTGAATATTTGTGCAGGTGGAACAAAAACAGCAGTGTATTGGAACTCCTTAGTAAAGTGTGGGCTGTGGAGGGATTGTCTCATCTAACTCTAGTTTAACTAAATACACAACCCAAGTCGCGTACATCTCAGCAAAGCCGAAAGGACCCTGGTCACCATGATGAAAGATAATGCACTTCTGTAGATTTCTCAAAGACAAAATTTTAAACAAACAATCAAAATAGCAGAAAGGCATTTAAATGTCTCTCTAGAATTCACACATCAGTTAAAAGCCTTTGGTTGTAAATCTGAATAATGCTAAATAAATCAAATCTGACAGTTGTTTCCACTAAATACCTTCTGCTGTGATCTGAATACCAGCTGTCTGATACTTTCAAATATGAAGCAGGTTACGGAGTTGCATTAACTTCATCCCACCTAGAAAGGTGAAAATGGTGTTCTCACTTCCAGTTCTGTTAAGGTGATAATTAACTAGAAATAAAGTAGTAAAGATGATGCAACTCTTGTATGAAATTATGAACCTGCCACTAGTCTGCTTGTTCTGTTGAAATCAATGGTAGTGTAAAGTCAATAGGGTCCATGAGATGAAGAAAATTCTATTCTTATTAGACATTTTCTTACGCTCATAATCCTCAAGAAATATCTCAAGATTTCTGGTAAGTTAGACCTTGGGTTATTTACTGGGGAAAAATAGAGCCATCATAACCTCTGCAATAGCTCTTGAGCAAGAATATGGAAATGCTCTTCCTAGGGCTGGAGGAATATTCAGACAGACATCTGGATTATCCACTCTGTATTGCAGATTGTCGAGGGAAGGTCTGTAAATTTTCACCTTTCAGCTGCTTGGCTTCTGGCATCTCCAGCTGATTTGTTGCTGGGGAGTGGCGTTCGCCCCGACGTGTCACTCTCCCGCTGAGGGACCTCTGAAGAAGTGCCCTGCTATGATGCCGTTTTTAAAAAACACACAATTTCTTCCCAGGCTACCTCTCCATCTTCCATGAATCACTGATATAGAAGCAGTTTTGAATAATATTTCACCCTAGTCAGTGAAGTAGGACTGATGCATCAAATTTTGGGAAAACCAAACCTATTATATTAGTATTAGTATATTTATTGTGTACTTATTATTTATTGCTTGTTATTTATTATATTGGTATTGGTATATTTTTCTTCAAATAGCTGATTAAGTTAATAAGTAAAGATGTCAGTTATGAAAGCTAGACTTCATTAAATATTGATTCATAACTCACAAAGCTTGTCCGTACTTTATTACACAAATAAACGAAAAATTCCAGAAGCTGTTAGTCTGTATGAACCATTCATGATTTTGGTAATAATTTTCAGGAATGCTGCTGCTGACATGCCACCTTGGGGGCAACCTCAGTCATTTATTTACTTTTTGATGTGTTTGATATAACATTGTCAGAACAGGAAAGATGCAAACCAATTAAAAATCCTCCCTATGCCCAACTGGAGTAATTTACCAACACAGAGGCCCTTTGATGCATTCAGTTTTATTGTGAAATAAAACACGTGTATTTCTTGCAGCTTTTGACGAGATTCATTTTGAATCTTCGTGTCAGGAGATGTACAAGTGTTATCTGTAAATGAGAAATGTATGCAAGGTACTCAACTACTGCTGAATTTAAAATTTGGTTGCTCTGTCAAATGTTAACAGAAATTAAAGGTAAAATTCATATGGAGCTTTCACAAATCACAGCCTTATCTGTCAACATTTTATAATAACCTAACAGTTATGATCTATCAAGGTATTAAAGTGCAATTCTGAGCCCCAAAGGAAAAATCATGACATTCTCAGACCAGTAAAATAACAATAAATATTTTTATTGAAGAGAATTGTCAAGCTTTCCTTTCAAACTTCTCTCCCTAATTAAATTTCAGACAACTTCTATTACAAATGCTGAGAATAGACAGGAAAAAAACACCGAGTCTGTTATAACTTTTAAATACTTTGATACCTCTGGTTTATGTTTATTTAACATTTATTTCTTCCTGCATTTTTAAAAATAAAGCTGATTTTAAATTTTTGATAAAGTAGTTTTCTTTACAAGCATGTTAAACTGTGGCACTACAATTCTCATTTAGCAGGGCAGGAGAGAAATTAAATACATGAAAGCATTCCATCTTATCTGTCAACACCCACATTTCTGTAAAGACCTCCGTTATATGAATCTAGACACTGTACAGAAATGTGTAGCTTTACATTCAGCTACTTGGCCCTAACTCTGAAAATCTATCGGGCCTATGAAGTTCATCGTGCTTATTCAAAACTATATTAATCTTATTTTCTGCTGCTGAAAACATAAAGGCTTAGAGCCAGATTCTGGTCTGCATTACAGCCTGGTTTTGCTGCTCCAAGGTTCAAAGGGCTAGAAAGCCAATCATAACAGTCAGTGAAGGGTTGGATCGGCTTCATCGGAGTCCTCCCTAGCTTTCCAATGGAAAAGTCGTAGAGAATTTCAAGCATTCCCTGTTGTAACAACATCTGCTTGGAATTATCTGAATAAAAAATTATCTGTGTGGATTATATCTTAATTAGTTATCAATTTGCTGTTGCCTTTTCACTGAATGCTTCAGAAGTACGTATTTGTTCAATTATTCATATTTGTGGAAAATCAAAGGTCAATAGTTCTACTTATACACATAGATATATATGCATATATACTAGACACAAATATACACACACACACACCCCCGTCTAAGGGGATTAGAGCTCATGTACCAAGAAGGTTCTGTGATGTTTAAGATGTACACTACCCACCTTCTAGTACAGAAACCTCTTTTCTTACCTGAAATAGTTCAACATTCCAAAGATCAGGGATGGGATGAAGTAGCTTTGTCCGCACAGCTGAGTGCCATCATTATGGTACTTCAGAAGATTCTTCTTATTTTTTTGTTGTCTTAATGGCTGAATACTCCATGCAAACTCAAAGTGAAGGGGGGCACATTCAAATGCCTGGTATTTTCAGTTACAAAGGTAGAAGACTCAAGTTCAAACTTAATCTTTTTCTGTTTTGGCACAGTGTGTAATTATACAAACAAGTGCACCTAGCTCTTAAACGAGTACCTGAGTATTGGAAATAAAAGTGTGTTTGGAAAGGCACCTCTTTCTCACATCTTATAAGTGATATATAAATTTTCTAGTTGTTGTTTATGCTGAAAATCTAAGGTCAAGGCTTACCCTCTAGCCTGGTGGTTAGACCATGTGCTTTAGAAACACGGGCTCAGCTCTCTTTAGCTGGAGGTAGATGTTGAAGCCGTATATCCCCTGTGTCAGGTAGAAGTTGTTACCAACTGGTCTATTTATTAAAAAGAGGTTGTCTTCTGTTATGGGAATCTGTCCTTTCATTTCCTTTGCAATTTTACACAAGAAAAAGAGAGCTTTTGGGTTTTTTTCATTTCAGCAACAGAAGTCCTAATCACTTTAAGTTTTGTTTGCTCTGAACTATTTTTTGGGGAACATTTTTCTTTTTCAGTTCAGCTGCCAAACCACAAATAATCTCTGGCTCCTTATGTTATAAAAACTTAAGTCTTAGGTTGAGGACAAACTGTAATAGCTATAATAATTTTAGAACCTTTGAAGAGCTGCCTTTTTACCGCTTTTCCCTCTGTAGAAATACCAAGCAAAGTTTTCATACCATTTAGTATAATTTTTGTTTATTTGTAATTTTCCACAAAGATACCCTCTGCCCTCTGCGCCCTGTACATAACTTCTGACACAGTTAATGTGAATCGCTGTTTTGAGAGTTTTCATATTGAATCTATATGGTGCTGTCTTCAATCCAGCAGAATTAATTTGCAGTCAAACATGCTGTTTAGGAGAAAGGCACACAGTGTTCTGTTTCTCTAGGAAAAAAAGTACTCCAGAGTGAGCCTGATGTCTTGGCCCTTGAAAGGATGGTGGCTGGGACTTCCCTTCCTTCCTTCCACATGCGAGACAGAGATCATTGCATAGGGCTCCTCTTGCATGGGACTGTTTGCACGTTGTGGAAAGTGGTTTTTGTGTTCTGGGATAATTTCACTAAAACCAAAGCTAAACTAAAGAATACTTCTCCCACAGGGAGAGTTCCTGCCTTCATTATAATCCTCGGTACCTGTAAGCAAACCTCTAGATGTTTGCTGCAGTTGCCAACAAGTCCCTCACCTCAGAACCTTACTGGGTCTGCATTATTGCATTCACCAGTTTCTCAGAATACACTTGCTTTTTAGACCCTGGCACTTAATATTTCTGACTGGACTTCAACTCCCTTGTCTGGCTTTTTTCCAGCATTCCTCAGATCTACTTCCATCCCCAAGTAGATGCAGGAAGTGCAGCAATACAAAAAAAAAAAAAAAAAAAAAAAAAAAAAAAAGAAAAATCAGTAGAAAGTAGGGTAAAACTGATTTCCTTACTAATTTTAAGAATAGTTACTTTTAGTTTACTTGTAAGGAATAATGATCTGTGCTTTCTTCATTGTGTGATCTTTAAAGTGATTGCACGCAAAGATTACGTCTCCTGCAGAAGGAGCACTTGTATTCCATGCACTGACATTCTTGACCTACATGCATGTATGAAAGCAAAACCAGGATGCCTGAAAAAACCCCCAAACTTTTCTCTTAAAAAAAAAAAAAAAAAAAAAAAAAGCCAGGTTTTCAGCATTACATTGGTTTTGATTGTTATGCATTCCAGCTTCTGGACAGGAATGTTGGGTAGATGAACTTAAAATTGGGTTTTTTGTGTAGGAAGGTTGGTAGAAGGAAGGAGATTGCTTTCATGCTGTGATCTCTTTTTTTTGTCTAAGAACAGCCTCAGTACTGCAGAAGTACTAAGAACTACAGAAATAACACTCTAAATATATTCCAAAGCCTGTTATTTCAGATGGAATTTCATACAGTATCATATCACATCTACAGTGACCTGAAGATATTATAAAACCAGTGAGTTTTTGAGAAACCAGTCTCATGTACATTTGAATCCATTTCCACTTGGAGAGTTTTCATCCTCAGATTACTCCCTTTGAACAGGAAAAAGATTCTGCTTGGAAAGATAAAAATGGAGATTAGAATTTAATAGGATCTAGAGTCCAGAAAAGACTACAAAGATACGTTTCTTTGCACAGGTAAATATTCAGTAATTGAGAAAATGATATTTTACAACAGAAATATTAAATCCCACTTTAAAGTCCATCGTCTGCCTCTGTGAAATAAGTATTCCAAGTATGATTTGGGTCTTTGAAGTTATTTTTTTGTCATACTTAAAATGCTGTGTTGTGTTAGAATTGTGGGGTAGCTTTCCAATTTTAAACATTTTATGTAATACAGAGCATAACTTACATGCTTAGTTTTGAAGTATCCCTTTTGTTTAGGTAGAGAATGGATGCTGTAAATTTTATGCTACCATGAACTAGTATTTTGCAGCATAATTCCTCCACAGCTAATGTCTCTTTCTTTTATGGTATTTTTTGAGAAACAAGTGCCTGCAAATTCCTAAGGGTATATACTACATTTTTTTTTCTTGTAAGAAATATCCTTGGCTGTAACAGATAATACCATATGTAAAACACAGGAGAGAATTTGTGGACAGCAAGCACAGGAGCTCAGTGTCTCTGTGTGTGATGGATTCTAGAATAATATTTTTTTCATTTTGCATTTTCGCCTATGTACCCACGTAATTAATATGTTTACAGAATTGTATCACTGGGCATTATCCTGTGTCTCTCTTGAGATCTCTGTGTTTTCGGTTCTCGCTTTTTGATGTGTTAGATTTGAATAAGTCAAAAAATCAGAAGACTGTGTTCTGGAACAAGAGTTTATAGCTTTGCTTTTGGTCACCAGCAATGTGCTTGGAGGACTTGTAATATCTTGTAATATAATTATAATGTAATAACTCACAGCCTTTAGACTGCAGTAAATTGGAAAGAGCTTTGGGTTTGTAAATAGAAAATCAGGTGAATTTCATATGTTCCAAAGACGTTATTGTTTTGCATAGTTCAGTCTCTTCCCTGTAGACCCTAGCAAGCTTGCTATTTCAGCTAAAGGCTTATCCTTTAACTAGTTGCCTGGACTTAAAGTCTGCATAATGAAACTAGGAAATCAGATTTGTTGACTGGATGGAACCAAGACCAGTTCGGTTTGATTTTGCTTTAGTATTGCCCTTTTAAAATTAGGTTGTAGGAGCAGTTTAATTTTAATTTCCTGGTTCAAATCACTGTGCTCTGCTGAATAAGGTTTCAATGAGCTTGAACACAAAAGAGAAACAATACGCATTTCTTTGTTTTCAGTTAGCTTTTGAAGCTTGTTTGCTAGTACCAGACCTTGCTTTCAGTGAGATGGCCACTGTGTCTGCTAAAGCCTTCAGGGAAAATGAAAGCAAAAACCAGATAACATGAAGACTGCATTAAAATGTGAGAAATATTTCAGTGTCCAAATTCAGCTAGTGGTGTCAAGGATACATAATGAGGAGACAATAAAGAACTTGAAGGAATAAAGGATCAGACAGTGTCTTTTGAACAGATGGGGACATAAATAGTCTAGCATATATCAAAAGTGTTAGTACATTGTGTTTTGGAATGTTGCTTTACTGTGTTCATAAAAACTTCATTTAATACAAAACAAAAAAAACTTGCTTAATTAAAGGTATATGTGTATATATGTATAGTCTTAAAGAAAAACTTAATATTTGGCATCTTCTATTTTTCTGTTTAGATAAACTGAGAAATTAACCCTAATGATTTAAGTGCCCAAATTCCCATTAGGATTAGGTATTTCTGGACAGCTTTGAGATTTCAGCTTTAATAGCAGGACAACATTAAAAGCAAAGCACTCGCTCCTGGAGAAGTTCTAGCACCTGATCATTCCCTGAAGGCCCCTGGCTATCATTAGCTTAGGGCTTTCTCCATTGCAGCCCAAATCTCTCCTTGAAGCCGGGAAACCTCCACCCTCCGTAACATCATCCTGTCACTATGGAAACAAATGCATTGCTACAATTTCTGCGCTGGGGGGAAACAGGTAAGCCACTAACCTGGCAATGTGACTGGAATAATCCTTCTGATTCCAGGGCTAAACCTGGAATCCTTCATTTCACTGTCGGAGGGAGAGAAACGGTGGAATGTAAAACAGTAAAGCCTATGTTTAAACATAAGCGTCTTCAGTACTTAGTAAACACCTTTTAGAAAACTACACAGAGGAGGGAAATATTTGGTTTGTCTTCCTTGGTATAAGTTATATGTCCTTTGTTAGTGTGGTTCTGAATGCAGCTGTGGGTTTTGTACCTGCCGGGGTTTTGCATTTTTTGTTTTTTCTTTTGAATCTCTAAGTCCAACTAAACCCATCCCTCAGTCCATGCATAAACAAATCCGTATGTTACCTGTTTCACTGGAAAAAGTGCAAGGTGAACATTTGGCATGAGTCCCTGAAAACGTTTTTGGACAAACCTGGTCTGAGTTCTAGCTTTATGACAAATGCTGGAATCACGTAAAAACTCATCTGGTTGTGCTGAAATTTTTTTGATGGTTTCCTCACAGCCTTCTTGCAAACCACTGGCAACAGTGTCAAACTTCAGCACTGTCAGAGATCTGGGCTGGCACAAAAGAGCAATAAGGCATGGATCTTTCAGCAATAAATGTGACACTAGACACCAAATCTGTTCATTGTCACTGCTCTACAACCTCGTCCTGCACCTTTTGAGGTTTCCCGTGTGAGGAACGTGTTGTTTCCCTGGGCTAGCAGATAAAGCTGCTCAGTCTGAACTACAAACAGGAAAGAAGCATTCAGCAGCTTCTGCATTCTCTTTTTGAAAACAAGTCTGTTTTATTCTTCTGTAGCCCCTGCTTCATACTGACATCTTCAAGTAACTCTAAAAAGCAGTTTTCACTGCGCTTTTCTTCCACCACTCGTATTTAATCATTTCATTTCTAATATTTTTCTTTGCTTCCTCTTGCAGTCATCATCCTCTTGTGCTATTCCCTTTAGTTCTTTTCTGAAGGGAATATATAAAATATAGTTCAGTTCTCTCTTAATAGCTATTCATAGCAGACAGAAAAAAAGGAATATCATGACTTTATCCTGTATGGGAACTCTCTTCCCATTGCCTACCCACCTTCTGCCAGAGGGACGCTAGCTGACGTGTAGCAATATGTGTATCTCCTGAGGTTCTCCAGTCTTAGAGCTGCCCACAGGGTTTTGTCTGCATGCACAGAACATCATTTAGGTTTGGGTTTTTTTTTTTTCCTCCAAAGAAATAGTGTGTTTTGGACACATTCCCCTATCATTCCTAATCTTAAAGGTGAAAACAAACTTCTAGCAAAGCATTAAATTCTTGTCAACAAATTTGGAAACAGAGGTACAAAAAAGAAAATTATATATATATAAAAAAACAATTCTGAATTATATTTGAGAGTCAAGTTGGTTTCCAGTTGCTCCTTTGCCCCTTCTTACTTGAGGGGCTGGTGACTCAACCACCAGTACTCCAAAAGGCTGGCTGTATGTTTGACCACAATGAAATGTTCTTTCTGTAAAAGACAGCCTTTACACCCGGCTTACTTCAGTCCTTTGCTAAGCCAGTTTCTTGCTGGTTCTTCTGCTGCACTTTATTTCTCCAGGTTTGGTCTCCAGGTTCTTTACCTTTCTTCCATTGTCAATCTCGGTATGGGCTGCTGTACAAAGTACGCGTGCACTGTGAATGCTATTAGGAAATTGCAATCCCCAGTTGTCCTGGATGAAATTCCTGGAGCAAATAATGTTTATAGTTCAACATATTTTTTTTTTGTACTCAGTAAGAAAAATAACCAATCCAAACCTCCTGTACTCCTAGCAGACTTGCCTAAATAATATGCTTCATGGCACCACTGGATGTTCTGGGGAAGCCAACATTACTTGAATATTTCTCTTTTACTGCTATTGTTGCTTTGACAGCTTTGATTTTATAGCAACTTTAATCATGTGTATCCTATTCCTTCACCTCTGGCATTTTGCAAATATTCCATTTCTCAGTTTCTGCTACCATAACTACCTTCATCAAATTATAATTCATCAATCTGTTTCTCCCACACCCACAGGGGAAACCCCAAAAGGAGACCATGTCAGCTAAACTAGAAACTGCTAAATATATACATGTAAGAAAATCTATTAATTAAAACAAAATAAATAAAAAAAGAAGAAAAATTAGGTATATAAGTTAATGTGACCCCAAGGCAACATTGGCAGTAACTTATGCGCTGACAGTTATGAGCCTGTTTATTCTATGCTCAACCATACATAGAAAAAAAGTGCCATCAGGTAGAACAACAAAATGGACTTGTGTTATCCTAAAGATACAAAGTAGCAATAAATCATATGATGAATACTAATGCTATATTTACATTGCCTCTTTAAAAAAAAAATCATTTTCAGAGGTTTTTATTTTCCATATAACATTTGTTTATTCCAGGCAAAGTTGTAGGAGTTTCTTCCAGCTCTACAAAAGTTTGTAGAGCTGTACATGAGATCAGGAGCTGTGGAGAATTGTATCTGCAGGGCTCTTAGCAGTTCCCATGTCTTGGCCAGTGTAAGATGTATTCTTCCTCATCGCCTCTCAGCTTTTAAGTGAGGTGGATAAATATGGGGCCACAAAAATACTTCTGTCCTGAGTTGTTTTGTGACCCACTAAGGTGTATTGGCTGCTGGACCTTGCCTCTCTGCAAGAGAGGATGTGGACACAGGCAGTTATCATTCATAATGCCTTGATTATTTTTTTAATCTGTTTTTGTAAATGAGAATGAAAAGAAACTAAAATCAAGCTTTGAGAGTGTTTCTGCAGCCCTCCCCTCCCCAATTATTGTCCTAGAAGATACCTGATAATAAATGTTATTATGGAAGACAGTACTGCCAGTCAGTCCCATGCAGGATAATGTGGCTAAAGATGGACAGCAGTTGTGCAGAACATCGTCCTGAGATAAAGGCCAATGAGCAGAACCTGACTGACACCTTGCCACACAAAAGGTGCCAGAAGGAAGTGTGGATGGTGAATACAGGAAGGTGCAGCTCTGACACCTGCAGCTGTGTGTCATTTCCTGCAGAAATAGTTGATTTTCTAGGGGAAAACCATCCAAAGCATTGAGTCTTTGATATGTTAGATTCCCAGATGACTCCATAGTCACAGGTAATATAGGCAGTCAAAGCTCATGAGTTAGCATGAAAAAATATGAGATTGACTTTTAAGTACAACAGCAGATGGATTAATTTCATTCATCTTCTGGCTTCTGACCCAGGCTAGTGCTACCAGTTCTCTTTTTATATTCTTGTTTGCAGTCTGATCCTCGTTGTGTCAAAAGGGAGTCTGTTTTGGTCCTAGTTGGTTCTTTTGATGGTGGGCATGACTGTATCTTAATAAAGCACACTGCAACCATGAAAGCTGCATTCAAAATGTATCAGAATTACCGTTTGACTCAGGAAGGACCAGATGTAAAACTGCCAAAATGTTGTAAAAGATTCCTTTTAAGACTTGTCCCATATGATCAGAAATGGGAGTATATATTTTTATGCGTGTAAAGGCATAACATTTACTTGCTAAAATTCTATCTGAAGATGCAGATCAAGAGGTTCTAAAAATTTCTAAATAACCAAGTACTGTGGATCCTAACCCATCAAAAGGATAACATATATAGATTATTGCCCCCACAGTATTCTCAGCAGAGGCATGATTTCCAAAGAAAGGAGAGGGAAACCCAACAATTACTGTTTGAAAAGATAACTGAGATGTAAAATGAGCAAGCATTTTTCTAAGCAATGTCTGAGTTTCAAACCTGAACGGAGAACACTGAACTACACGCAAAAAAAAAGTGCCGTTAAGTTTTCACTAGCAAATCACTAACGATGGAGAGCTGTTGAGTAACACACCTTCTGCTGAGAATCTCCTGCATATTACCTCAAGTGTAATCAACAGAGAGAAGAGGATCTGTTAAATCCTTAATAGCAGATGAAAGAACCAATTGATCTAATAGTCATTTAAATTCCACAGAAATATTAGAAATGGAGAAAAAGAGCATGACTCCATCTCTTTACCCCAATCTTCTTCACTTAGAAGTGATGTCATCCCTACGTCAGATCCATGGGAGTGACTTGCAATTAGTAAGAGACCTTAAGCAGCTCAACATGTAATGATGACATTCAAGAGAGCTTGTTATAATTACATAATATAGTGAGTTGAACACAGAGGCAATGGGAGAATTTTGCTACATAGCAGCTCATCAGTACTACTGATGCTGCTTCTTATGCTTGACCATTTGGTCTCTTATATTTTATGTAATTAATTTTTTTAAGGTGTTGAAAGCTTGTATGTCATTTCCCTGCAGACTTAACTATGATGACACACAAAGCTTAATGCTTTTTCTCAAGATTCATTTCATAAAATGAGGGGCTATTGTGGTTAATTGTAATGTCCTTTTGAAGTACAGTAGCTCTTTTGTTTATGATGTAACATATTCTCCCTACTCAAATGCAAAAATCACTAAGCTGATTTAAATTACCAATTTAGTTTGCACTGAACTAACTACTATCACATACCAAAACAAGAACTGAAAGCTGATTTTTTCTTGGTATAGCGTCAAACAAATGAAAAAGATTTTCTTAATAGGGGGACTATATATACTGTGCATCTTCCTCCCGCCCCCCCCCAATTCTTCATCACAGCCAAGGGCATTGGGCCTTCAGCCCCCAATTAAGACCCCACCTGAGCATGACAGTGTAGTGTGCCCAATAAGCTGACACATAGGGAATATTAACTCTACTAGCTCAAAAGGAATGTTGTGCCATTGTAGGTATACAGTTTTAGTATTCACTAGCATGAATACTAGTGAAGAGATAAACTACAGTTACAAAATTGAACGCTGTGGATCATAAAATCGTAGAATGTTTTGGGTTGGAAGGGACCCCTAGAGGTCATCCAGTCCAACCCCCCTGCAGTGAGCAGGGACACCTTTAACTCGATCAGGTTGCTCAGAGCCCCGTCCAACCTGGCCTTGAATGTTTCCAGGGTTGGGGCCTCCACCACCTCTCTGGGCAAACCCATTCCAGTGTTTCACCACCCTCATTGTAAATTTCTACCTTATAAGAGATGAGACAAACATCTTTGGCCCTTTTCAGTGATGGTCTGTTCATCAGATCCTTCCTGGGTTTTGCAGGGAGAAACCCAGAATGTAATCAATGGGCTTGATGCAGCAGGGCAAGTGTTACCAGGAGTTTTGAAACAATCCTCTTCTTCCCAATTGCTCATGAAGGAAGGAGATGAATACAAAGAATAAATGCCATCCCAAATGCTGTTCTCTGTGTTGTTGCTGTAGAGTTACCAAAAATTTATGAAAAGCAGTAAAACTTAATTTTCCACTTCCAAGTTAGTAAATATTTCTCTGAAATATGCAGGTGATTGGTTTTCTGACCAAGAAAGCTCCATTATGCACAGGGATTTTGTAATCATTAAGTTAGCAGTTTGGTCCTAAAGAGTGTTATAGTAGTTACATGCCTGCAGGTGACTCCTTATGTTTAATTTCATATGAATGCCCAAACCCAATGTTGAACAGGAGATATTGGAGATATTTCAGTCCTTTGCTTGTCAATTTTAATTTCTAATGTTGTGTGTTGATTAACATCCTCATGTTAACTGCTTTTGTAGGACAGCAGTCCAGACTCTAAAGAGGCAGCTTTGCAGACTTTGTCACCCCTTTTGCTCTTCCTTGCTCGATTTTAGGCTGTATTAGAAAAAAAATGCCTTTTATTTACCAGTGCAGCTGAGCATAGGCACAGGTAAATGTAATTTCCATGATGTGCAATACAGCGTATCCGCTCACTGTCCTTTCTAGAACATCAGAATTCTCTGCAACTTTTACCTGCACTGCTCTAAACTGGCCAGAGGTCTTCTATTACATGGAACACTTTACTAAAAACTAAAATACTTAGGCAGCAAATAATTTTTAGTAGCTGTTCTGGCTACATCTCCATGACTGGGGGTGCAGGTCCTGGTTTTTTCTTAATCGTCCTCTCAACTGTGGTTGAAAAAAAGACAAACAAGGAAATGAATAGCTGTTTCATCTACTACAATCTGCTCCCACTCTCTGCTGCTTTTAGATACTGGCACACAGAGTCCCTCCAGCTTCTGAGCTGTGTACTGCCCAGGGTAAGGGACTGGGTTTCTTTTTTCCTCCCACTTCCCAATACTGCCCTGCAGCTTTCCCTTCTTCCTCTCAGTGATCCAGCCAAATTAAATTCCTAATGCCAGTGAGCCCTCTTGAGCTGTGAAGAATTAGATTTCCCCCATTATTTTCATTCATCTCTGAAATATTATGTATTAGGATACAATAAGTTCCAGTGTGCAGCGTATAGTGATAGGATTCCACAATAAATCCGTGCTAAGTGAAACCTGTTATACAACTCGCTAATCTCATATATTCACCTGTGCTACATCTTGCATCTCATCTCAGATCTATCAATAGAGAGAAGATCTGGTTTTAATAATGTATTATAGAATTTTCTTCTCCATGTTGGTCCAGAAGGTGGGCAAAATATAGACTGCTTATATATACTCTGTAATTTAAACTGTCATAGAAGTTCCAGACAAAAGTTACAGAAATTCAGAGAAGACAGTATTAATAAATTTGCTGTCAGGTGTGTAAGTGCAACAAGAACACAGGGCTGAGGAGTCTATCAAGACCACTGAATTCTCTCCCTTGCCTTTCATACCACAGATTTAATTTAAAATATATAGACAAAAGATTTACTCAGTTGCTGTTAACTTATGTTACCTTTATATTTCTTTATACTATGCTGTATTAGACATTACAGTTTTCTCAATTACATTCTTCCAAAATCAAAAAGGCACAAAATATCTGCAGTCACTGATGTGATGGGTGGTGTTTTGTGAAAGTCTGTGGCTGCAAAGAAATGACAAGAAAATGAAAGAAACTGGTGAAAAGATGGAAGAAAAGAAACAGCCCCCCCTCTCCCCCCCCAAAAAAAAACCCCAACCAAACCAAACACAAATCCTGCCCCTTCCAACCCAGTATACCTTATTTTGATCCTAAATAAATAAATGAATTAACAAAAGAGCTTGAGAGGATTTTTATCTAAAAATGAGGGAGAAACGGGTTAAGAGACCTGTCCCTGGTGGTGAGAGCAGAAAGATTTTGCATGTGCCTTTGAAGAAGCATTGCATCCATTTCTTCAGAGGAGGGGAACAGAGAAGAAATTTCTGCTCTTGACAGAGTCCTGAACTTCAATTGAATGCTTCAGTCAAGAAGGGGCAGTAATTTGAAGAGCTTATCTTTAGTCAATACCATCCTGAATGATTAAAGCAATTTACCTCATATGGTTAAATAACATCAACCACTGCTGAAATACAGACATTTTGGATACTGTGTTTCACATAATGTTGCATTTTCTGTGCGTTAAGTTTCTGTGTTTCTGTGATGTTCCTCCCAGTTGTCTGCTGGCCGCTTTGTTGAAAGGAGTCTGAGCTACAAGTTTGGAGTGACAGATCCTGATTTCAAACCTTCCTGCATTCAAAAATATTCAGAACTGTGGGGGTTTTTTAGTCCCATTTCTTATCATAATTAAATGTATTAAACGATATTGGCCTTGCTGCTGGTCCCCAGGGTATCCCACTATTAATCTTTCCTATACTGAGAATGGGCTATTTATTCCTACTCCTTGCTTCCTGCCTATTAACCAGCTTTTAATCACTGACAAGAATTTACCTCTTACCCTGTGGTCACTAAATTTCCTTAATAGTCTCTCATGAGGAACTTTATCAAAAGCCTTTCAAAAGTCATAGGTAGATCATATTCATTGCTTCTTCTTCATCCACTATTTTGTTTACCATTTCAAATAATCATAGTGGGTTTGAGAAGCGTAATTCATCCTAGTCAAAGCCAGGTTTCTTTATCATATTATTCTATATAATACAGTCTTCTTTATTTTAAATTATTGCTTTAATTTTTGCAGTGTGTTCGTAAAGTAATAGGAAAGGTGCTGTACTGTCTTTAGTGATATGACCTTATTTTTCTAATACTCAAGAAAGCTTTTCTGCCCACATTTCTTTTCAAGTGCCCACTCTTCCATAATTCATCCTAAACCAAAATCTGTTTCTCTTTATGTTTATACACTGGCTTCAGCAAGGGGATCTAACACACAGTTTGTATGTTGAGTTGGTTGGGAATATGTCATATTATGATTCTGAAAAATAGAAATATTTTGCTAAAGAATATAACACAAAACAGTCATATGATTCAGTATTGCATTGTCTTAGCTTGGAACAGAAGCTCTGTAAAATAGGAATTACTCTTCATCTCGGTTATTAATTCTCAAAATTATTTAAGATCATGATTTCAAGTAATTTAGACAGATAGCTGTGCATCCCAATTTTATGTATGTGAAATCGGGTATCTGCCCATGCCAGTGGGCAAATAACTAAACGGAAGGAAGATGGATGCAGCTTAAAATGGGGGTGGTGTGTGTGGCATGAATCATCTTTTTGGTACTGAAAAGCCCAGCACAACATACGCAATTTAGCAATTGGACTGCAGAAATATTCATTCTCCTCATTGAGTAGAGCTCAACTCTTGTTAATCTTGCACTGAGCATGTGAAAGGATACCCAACCCTGGCGTGTGCACCAAAGTCCTTGAGTAAATTGATCTTTGTCTGTAGAAAACAGTACTCGGTGTGTATTTGGGATACAGTGTGGCCTTGATTCTGAACAGTGGCTTTAATTAAACATGTAGTTTGTATCTCTTCTCGTAATGTTTTTATGGCATTGGGCAATAATTACAAAATTTATTAATTAAACAAACCCCTAACTACTATTATATTTTATCCTAAAATAAAATACCAAAGATCAAAAATAGTATATAACACTTCTCTTGTATTTTCTGGTAGATGATTTGTACGTTGAAGGGTAATTAGCATGGCATTGAAAATACACCAAATAAAATCAGGTGGTGGTACCGCCTTTGACAAAAATGTTTCCAGAGTGCCTGTCACAACAGGGCATTGATCCCTGATTATGGTACTTAGGTACTACCATGGTATGAATAAATGATGATAGACTAAAACTTTCTACTGCTGACTGCAGTATTTCGCATGCTCTTTCAGCTTTCTCGGCAGCCCCTCTCCTCCCCGACCCTCCCTTTACCATTTCCCTGGTGCTTTTCCCTTCCTTCCATCAATACCAATGGTTCAAGTGACAAATAAAATTTCTGTCGCTCAGTACTTTTCTAGACTACAGGTTGGAACAAGTGAACCATTAGTCACTTCATGAAATCCTCCTTTGTGCGACCAGGCTGAGAGGAGTTGTACCTTTATGCATATTTTATGCACATTTATGGGCTGCATTTCGCAGTGCTGTATTTAGTTCCATTACAGTTTTCCATCATATTGCTCTTTTATTATGGCATTAATTATGTATTGTTTTTACTTTACCTTACAGTATTTTTTTACATTATTTTCTTAGTTGTGTTTTATAATGCGTATAAAGTTAATTTGTAACAGCAAGGCTAATGTTATCCTGGCACTCTACTTTAGCTAAGTTATTTTCTGAATGCTTTTGTTTGGGTACCTCTTAAATTCCCTTTTAAAAAAAAAATCAACATTAAAAATTCTAAGACACTGAATAATTCATAAGCAAAGGGAATTTTTATAAAAACACAAGAGCTTTTTTAGGAGGATGAGCTTCCGCTGTCACCATACCAGGTCATATGAAGCAACCATGTTGAAAGTGGGCCACAGCCAACCTGTGAGATGTGGGGAAACAGCAGCTAATCAAAGTGACTTAATGAAAATAGCTTATAGACTTAGAGCGACACAAAGGCTCTTCTCACCACAGATAGCTTTGATTCCCCATGCATCACGACGTGCAGTGAGCCTCTGAGTTGGCAACAACTACACGAATGCATCGGTTTTCACTTGTGGATTTTCCCAGAGGTAATTCAGGGCACTGAGAGAGAATCCTATTGCCTTTGGATATGTGTCCTTAACAGAAAACACTGTTTTTTCAGAAGTGCTAATAGAAGGGTTATGTATGCCAAATAATAGTAATACAGTTGGAAGTAAAACATTATCATCATGAGTTGTTGGGATACGTTGTGATTTCTTGTGAAAATAATAAAATTGTGGAGCTTGTATAGGAGATGAACTTATACCCAATATTTTCATTATACTACCCTAAGAGAAAAAGAAAAACTGATTTTTGTGTGGTATTTAGAGGCTCTGAATAGGCTCATTTGAGTAGTATCACCCCAGACTTTGGAACTGGTTTAGTGGTGGGATGGCAGTGTTAGGTTAACGGTTGGACTTGATGATCTTAAAGGTCTTTTCCAACCTAAACGATTCTATGATTCTATGATATCAGTCTGCAGGTATCACCAAATAATGACTGTATTGTCATGGAGGTAATTTCAGTGACACTGTGTTCTGCTTAAACTGGCAAGTCCCAACAGAAGCCAGAAGAAAGATGGAAGCATAGCACCCTTTGCAGCCCGAAATACTCATACCAGGAGATTCTTACAGTGAACAATTTCTAGGCCATGTTGGAAATATGGGCTACGAAGTGTACTGGTGAGAGGACAGCAATGGTCTGGGTGATTCGACCCGGAAATACGAAGTGGTTTGACTGTGAGGCCAATCATGCTTCTGAAGGACGTAGTGGGTATGGACGGCAAATTTAGTCTTGAGATCTGAGCTCAGATCTGCTGTGCTCAATAGCGCAGAAGCATCTGGTGAAGGCGAAGGCTAACCCTGCAACAGAATCCATCTGCAGCCTCCGCTCGAGGAGTACGGCTCAGCTCCGGTACTGCAGAAGTTACTGCAGAGGCAGCAGTGGTACCTAGTTTGGTGCCGCATCGTCTGAAAAACAGTGAGGACATCCCATGTTTTACAAACCCAGAGTATATCTCCCTGTAACTGAGGTTCAATGAAATAACATTATGAAGTCCTACTTTCTATTTCACATGCAGACTCGATTGTTTTTTTTAATTTCTTGTCCAGTCACATACCGGTGGTTCTTAATTTTTGGTGGGAAGATTTATTCAAATAAGCCTTGATATACAAGATACTAAAAAATCAGCCAAGTCTGTGTTAAGGATGGGTAAGAAATTCTGTGAAATTTATAGAACCAGAAGAAAAATGTTAATTGACAAAAGCTTTGATTATGTCTTCCAGCTTTGTTTCTAGACTTTCCAGCTCTTTGAATTTATTACTTTATAAATCCTTCTTAAAAATGTAACAACTGGGTTAACAAAGCTGAGTGAGGTTTTATACTTAATTGCTAAACACCTGCAGATCTCAGAAATTGTGGCTGCTGACAGCTTTTGAAAAATCAGACCATGTTACATTTCATATTGAGCTTTTCCATGTATTTTCTTCTGTTTTCAGAGAACAGAATAAATCTTGTGAGTCTGGTGATTGTTTGAGAACAGTCATTTTGAAGTGATTTGCCCATTTGAAACAAATATTGAAAAAGGGAGGCAATGGGAAAAGGTTGTTTTGTCCTTTGTTGCTATTTTGCTGGTTTTAAGAGCCCAAGAATTCTTTTGCCTCTTTCATACTGCTTTTCTAGCTGCAGGCACAGCTGGAGTTCTAGCTGCCTTTCCTACCTGAACACTGGCTCCTCTCTCTTTCCTATTTAATTTGAGGCAGGTGGGAAAGGAAAAATATCTAAATGTAAACAGAGAAAACAAATATTTAAAGACAACAGGTAAAGTGATCATGAATGTTCTTTCTCCATCATTAGCTTTGCCATTTGCATCCTTTACTTAATTATAAGGGTCATGTCGCGCATCTATTCTGTTGTTCCTGCTTCAGTGATATTATTCATTCCTGGCATTTCTGTGGCTAAAAAAGAGTCATAAATCTTTCTGACAGAAAAATTCGGCAAGTTGTTCTCAGTTACACTTCCTTTTCTCATACCTCGTTACTGAGCTACTTGAACACAGATTATGGCCCGTGCAGAGGCTGCGCGAGTCCTTTCTCCTTCCATGCTCTCTGGTCCCCCTTCCTCATTTGTGTTTTTCCCCCTGAGGGCCGTGGTGCGGGTGTGGGCATGATGAAGGCGAAGGGAGGGGTGTGCAGCCCTGGCTGGGAGCCCAGCCATGCTTGGCTCAGCATCGACACTGGGATGCTGGGATCCGCTCATCAGTGACTCCCTTTGCTTGCTGTCCCTGCACAGTGGTAGGAGGCTGTGCCTCTCCCCTGGGGAGGAGGTGGCTGAGAGGAGGCGGGAGCTGAGCCCAGTTAGTGCCCTGGTGGAAGTGGGTTTTGACTGGCTTGGAGGAAGCCTCTGAGGATGCCCAGGGGCAGGCAAGGTCCAGAGCGTGCCAATGCAGCAAGAAAGCGTGCGTGCCCTTCTCTAGCTGCCTCGCCAGGGTAACTTGGTAATCCCAACGCCGGGGAAAGACTGAGGTTTCGTTCTCTCAATGTCCTGCTCTGTCCTTTGTTTTTGTACTTTTGCGTGCGGTGCTTGACAGCTCTGGTGTACAAATCAGTCACGTTAGCAGCTTCCCATGAACAGCATGGGAGGGAGGGTTTGGGTACCAGAAATGCCCCTGTGTGCTGCTCCGGAGCCTCCAGCTCGGCGGAGTCACAACAGCTTCTATCGGTGCTCATATCCACATGGGAGGCAGAGCAGAAATTATGAGTTGTTCCATGAATTTACTAAAAGTAATGGATGTAGGTACTACAACAATAACATATGAAGCTGAAAACAGTACATTAAGCAGAAATCACTTTTTAAAGAAGGATCTTATAAAAGAGCATTAAGTTCATTTATAATTAGGCAATTATTTAGAATTCATGTACCTTTTAAAATAATTAATTCCATCGAAAATACTAGTTTGTAATGCATCATTTTAAATTATACTTAGGAATTTAGATATATCATTAGAATGAAAATAAATATAGAACTTAATTTAATAGTTGTGAAATAAACGTAGGTTATATATTTGTGCCTTGTGAATATAACAGAAAACAAGGAAAAATAATTTCATATTAAAATCTGGGTAACTGCAGGGCATTTATTAAAACTAATATTATCTTAGCTAACTTTTCAAACATAAAAAAGGGTTGGGTAAATAACTCTGTATGAAATCTGAAGTGTAATTTAAAGAATTTCTAATGATATCTAATGTGCCTAGTTAAAATGAAAGCTTTATTAATGTTACTCATTTACTTAAAGGGTTCCTTTTTTAAAAAATAAAAAATATTACTAATAAATGCATGATTTACAAATTTCCCTTATGAAAATGAGACACGTAGAGTATAAAATTTTATTTAATTGTGTAATATTAAAAAAACCCCTCCACTTGAGAATATTTTAGCTGCAAAACAACTGAAAACAGAATTCCTGAAAAGCTCTCTTTGTGATGAATTCTTAAATAATAAGAACTGCTACTTAAATCAAAAGATGAATAATTTTAGTGAAATGTTAAGTTAGCTATTATACGGGTACTATGAGGGATATCTTTCTGCAAATGTTCAAGAATTAACATTTTAAGTTCAGTTAATTTGTATGGCAAAAACATACATGGGCCCTATTTCTTTAGAGTGTGTCAAATAATTTAAGCAAAAGCAGGCTTGTGTCCCATAGGTATTTTGTTCCTAATTTTTATATAAAAAACATTGATCTTAGCATTAGAGCTGTTTGGGTTCATTAAGAGAAAAATGCAGCAGAAAGAACCACATTTTATAAAACTGTCATTGTTTTTAACAAATGTACAATTAGTTCTACTGTAATAAAGTGAAAATCTATCCTATAGATAGATTTTCCTCAGATTTTCTTTATAAGCGTGAAACTCCTAATTTAGTGTGGTATCTTCTAAAATATTTTCCCCCGTATATCTTTTCACATTTTACAGAGGAATCATTCAATCATCCTTATGGCTTGCAATACAAATATTTGTTCCATCGTTAAGGGACTTGTAGATACCTTTGCTCCTATTACTTGTTCCATGGGGAATGTTGGCTTTTTTTGTTTCAATTGAAGTGAAGCAATGCTTGGTGCATCGTTCCTGTTCAGAACTCACAAAATGGGAAGTCTTGCAGTCTCACACAGCCACACATTGCCATGTCTCGCTTAATTTACATTCAAGAATCTTTAGCCAAACTAAAAGAAAATTCTTATCTCATACTTACCTAAAGCAGTATGTTTTATAAGTTTAATAGCAAATTCTCCAGTACATTTCCTTTTAGAGATGTGAGTGTTATGACCTGGCTCCTGGGATATTCAAGGAATTGCAGAGTCGCATCTGTAAAGCGTACTGATGTTTTCAGCTTTTGCAGGTGGTGAAAGGGCATTGGGGGTTTTGTCTGATTGTGGGCTTTTTTGTAGGAAGTTGTTAAGATTGGTAGGAATCAACTGTTTTCTGCAGGGGCATGTAGAGAAACTCTTATAAAAACCTTTACTGCACTGAAATTAAAATTTGAAACCTTTTTTATAATCTGTTCTGTGGCTGATATCCTAGGGCAGTACCTTGATTTGATTGCATTTTGCATCATTGAAAACTGATTCCAGTGGATTGGGTCCGTTCTCCAGTGAGCTGAAGGCATCAGTGATGCACAAAGAATGAGAACGAGCTCTTCCAAAGGAGGAACTTTGCTGCTGAAAGGATGGTTATATCACTATAAATGCTAGCAAAGGCAAGGCAGCTCTAGTGTCTCATCCAGTTCACTAACACATATCAGGTATAACATCATAAAAATTCTTTGACAGAAAGTCTTTTTACTTATCAAAGATAGAGACTTTTGAGGAGGAGAGAGGTGCCTTAGTTTCTGCCCCATGCAGTGAGACCAGCAATACAGTGTAGCTAATAGATTCATAGAATCGTTTAGGTTGGAAGAGACCTTTAGGATCATCAAGTCCAACTGTAGCTGGCCTGGATCATGCCAGAAGAGGGATAATGTTTACTGTTTACCTGACTGACACATTTCTACCTGCGTTTACACATTTTTGTAACTTGGCACATGGACCCTTGAGCTTCTTAGTCCCAGCATAGTTGTACTTGCTTCTTCATAGAAGCTTTGGCAAGGGCTGAAGAAGGTTCTTACTGTTATGGTGGCATTGCTGTGCCTCAGTCTGATTAACAACAGCAGCTCCTTTCTCTCAGTGACAGCCCTTCTCCTGCGCCTGCTGCTACCAATGATTTTGGTTGCAGCAGTTTAGGGGCATCTCGAGGTAGCCAAACGCTCAGGTACCAGGTTGGTCTGTGGCAGAGGTGTCATCTGCTTCGTTCATGCAGTACTTGTGTGACACACCAGTGAGATCAGAGAAAGGAAAAGCAAGGGAACGCTTGAACATTTTGTTAGATGAGTTCCATTTGTGGGGTCAGTACCATTTGCACAGACAAAGCTATCCAATTCCTTCCTATACGTATGCTCATTCCAAAAGAGGGGATCACTGTTCAAGGGAAGAGCCTCTGATTTATCTGCATATCAGCAAAACTGACTTTTCAGTAGTGGTACTCTAATACTGTGGCTTTAACAGCAGTCCACTCCTAACCAAATTAAAAGGGGTGTTTTCTTACCTTCAGCATCTTATAAAAAGTGAAAACTTCTCTGCTGCTCTCTGTGAGCCTTGTTTCCTCTCCTCTGAAAGAAAAAGCTATGAGTCAGTGGGACAAAAGTTCATAAAAATCTCAGGATTTGCCAAAATCTTCTGAACATGCCTAGAAGGTAGACTTGGGGATCCTGTAGGGAAGTTTCACTGGGAAGTCCAGAATACTGGCACACAGTATTTTGGTTCCATTCCTGTTGCCTCTGAAAAATAAACCCCAAAAATTTTGGGAGAGTACTGAGAATATGGATAGTGATTCTGTGGGCTATGGGGCTGTAAGAGGTCTTCCTTTTTTTTTTTCCCCCCTCCCTCAGATTTTGGATAGTTTGTTCCTCATTTTATTCTTCTTCACTTATTTCTATGCTCGAACCTAAAGGGGAAGCATGATTAGTGCCTGTGCTGTGTTGTATACTGTCAGCTCAGGACGGCTGCAGACCTTTTCATCTAATCAGCACTCATGTGTCAACTAATGCGAGCGTAACACTAAACATGTTCTTGATCATCCCCCAGAGAAATGACATTTCATCTCTGGATGTACATTTTGAGAAATCCAAAATGTTTTTCTCATTGGACTGAACGTTGGATGAATATCAAGAAAAACAGCTAAATTCAAAAGGTCAAATTAGACAATTCTGAGGTGAACAGATGTGTCTGTGTAAGGTTACAGCTAGGTACTTCATGTGCACTTTTTAGACTTGTGTTGGGAATTGCATTTCTGAAACAGTCTCATAGGTGCTCTTATGCAAATTCAGGTGTAAATCACCAGGAGACCAAAAACCAAACAAGTCTAAACCCTAAGTAATACATTTATTGCACATTAGATGAGTCAAATCAAAGCCCAAAGACATACCCTTTTGTGGAGTAAAACCTTAATTAGAAGGTAAATCTAGAATGCTGTGACCTGATAAGTAATCTTAAGATTTTTTTTTTGAATGACATTTTTTTCAGTTAATAGCAAATTATCTGAGGAAAAACACTCTTAGATGGCATGTTCTACTGCACGAAATGTAAGACTGTTTCTCTAATGAATAGACACGGTTCTCGCAGCCCTTGACCACAGGTGCCAATGTACTGTCAAGCCATGTGCAGACCTCTCTCTATATTGGGATAAACAGAACTGTATTACAGTAAACAGAGTACAAGTCAAAGTAATGTATTTCTACTGTGGGATTAGAAAAGGATGAGTGTAATTTGATACAGGTATTGTATGATGAGGTGAGAACGCTGTCTGAGTGAAAAATCCTGAAAGAAGGATTACATTCTCATCCCAACAGTTCAGAACATCTCAGATACACTATATTTTCACTAATGCTGAAGCTATAAAAAGTTCTGGGTATCCATGTTGACTGTACATCTAATAAATGACGCATAAACTTTGCAAGTGTCCTTTGGGTGAATGGATGCCAAAGCTTCGGTGTATGAATTCCTGATCTGTTGGATTCTGCTGCAATTCACAACTCAAGAAGTTGTGGCACTTCTCACTGCTGCACTCTGCAGTTAACAAGTTCCTTGACTACACAGAATAGATCAGAGATCCCAATAAGAAAAAAGTTTTTTAGATTACATTAGTTCAATTTTATAGTTCCTACATTGGAAAAAAACTCAATATGATAGTTTGTAAAGATAAAATGCAGGGAACAAAAATTCATGTAAGTAGAAAACAAAATATAGCAAATGGTCCCATATTTATATCTCGGTAGTCAGCATACAAATAAACATCCTTGGTGAAAACACATCAGTGCTTCCAATTAAGGTAATATAATTGCATGCTTTGAAGTGGAACAATGGAAAATTCTGACAATCCATTGTATTAATATGAGGCACACACTTCAGAGACATATAAAAATAACACTTAATCTGTATAAAGCATCTGCTACTATATACTTTTTGTATAGCATTTCTATATTTTGTGTAAACACACACATTAGATCAATAAATAGATACCTAACTAGGTAAATATGTATTATATGAAATCTGGTCCAATCTTTCAATGTTTTTGACAGCTCATAGCTTTAAAGAAGTCTAAAGTTTTTACACATTAAATTTAAGTGCATTTTTAGTAGGCCCAGGTGCTATAATGAAAACATGTGAGGCTAAGGCCCTTTACCAAAGGAGGCATCACCCTCGCAATCATAACTGGCAGAATTTTTACAAACTGAAAAGTCAGTCTTCGTGTGCATTTAGTCCTTGTAAATTCTTCCTGGACTACCAGCAAGGGTGAAAATTGTCCTAGTGGGTGTTCTGACACTGACATTTTTCCATAAGGAATATGATGTGAGCTGCAGTTTGGTGTAGGCATGTACAGATACATGACCTGTTTGCTTATACGTAGGCTTTTCTTCTTGATGTACGTTGCAAAAGTCTTTTAAGATACTCGTGCGATATTGCAACTCGGTTTTGAGGTCACAAAGCGTTGCTAACCCTAGTTTAGAAATAAGGTTTCTCAAACAGAGAGGCAGAAAGCGTATTATATTTATATATTACCAAAATGCTTGGGGTTTAGCAATGAATCAGGACCTTGCCTGTGCTAGATTTTGTAAATCTATACATCGTAGGATTACCCTAAACTCATCTGTGGATCCTGTGGCAGAGAAGGAAAAAAAAAAAAAAAATCTTTCCAGTGCTAACCTTTTGCTGAGATCCCTCTTAGCAACACCAGCTGGGGGCTCCTTGGTAGTGAATGCAACACTGCTCAGCTTGAGGTACATTTGAGCAGGGGGTTGCTTGTGAAGGGATCTGTACCAGGCAGATTCCATCTGCAGGCAGAGGTGGGAAATCTCACATTCCCGGTTTGACAACTCTGACCATACCCTAAAAGGGTGGTGAGGGAGTGCAGTGGCTCTGTGATACGGCAGAGCCTAGAAAGCCTGGAGTACGTTACTGACGGCAGTATTCAGCCATGTATAAGATGAATAAATAAGATGCACGCATCTTTGTTCAACTGAAATTTCTCATTAGCAGTTGTAGTTACTGGTAAATAAAGATTATTGATATTTCATCAATTATACCGATGGTTGAACAACATAAACAAATTACTGGTTCTTTTTCTCATTGTATCTTTTTTTTTTTTTCTTATTTGGAAACTTGTGGTAGACAATTCTTTGGTTAGAATCAGCAAAATGGGTGTTTACATTTCCTTCTGTGCTCGTGGGACTTGTTTGCCTTGATTATAAAATTGAGATCTTAGAAGTTAAATATCTCCAACTAAAACCAACTGGTTTGTCATAAATATTTATTTATGGACAGAGTCGTTTTTAAAAGATATGAGCTACGGTTACCTTCTTCGGGTGCACTCCTGCTGTAAAGTGTTCCTTACAGCTAATATTGATTTGCTCGCAGTGCCTTTTGGAAGGGAAGGCAGCTTCCTAACAAAAATGAGTAATTGTTGTTTATTGTGCCTCTTTAACAGTCTGACCACTGAAGCAGTTTGTCTAAAATACTATTTGGTCACCAGTGGGGAAACTGGGCCAGGATGCAACTCTAGGCATGCAGATTTCTCATCAGGAAGGCAGAGGGAGATAAAGTGGGTTCATCCCCAAAAGGGGTCATTTAAATCATTGCTACTGCTTCTAAAGGGCATAACGCAGGTCTTTTGTGCCAGCGCAGAGCAAAAGCGAAAGGGCACGTAAAATACTACCTCTCCAGTTTGGAAATGGTTTAGACCCTTTTAGCACTTAATGGCAGGTTACGAAAAGGGCAGGGCAGAGAATCAGAGCGCCGGGTTGACGCTGACACCAGGCGCCTGCAATTGCCTCTGTTTGCTGCTCCCTGTACCTGGGATTTGAGAGCATGGCCATCCACCAAGGCTCACTGCATAGCTAGCCTTCTCCCGAGGGTGCAGGGAAAAGGCACAAAGTGAGCTGGCCTGGCCGTGCCAACCCCACACTTTTCCTGAGGTTTTGTTTGTTTTTTCTTTTCCACATTGAGCATTGGCACCGAGTCTAGAAAGTCTTTGGGTGGTTTCCATGCTCCTTCCTTGAAAGGATGCTCAGGGGCAAAGTATTTGAGTCAAGCAAGGGTTTTGTGAATGAGGATAAATGAAATGAGAGTATGTTAAGCTGGGATGTAAAGAGTGAGGGATAACAACATCAGTGACTGCTGTCGCTGGCTGGAGGGCTACAGAACCCACTACTGCACTTGCTGCTGTCTCTGCCTCTGCTTTTGTTTATCACGGTTGCAATGTACTGCCACAATTACAAGAGTTGCCCTTGCTTTTCATTCTGGCTTTATTAATGTAAGGGGATTTTTACTGGAGCTAGGGTGAATTTTGTTGCTGATGTGTATGCCAGCTGTATTTTAAAGTATAAAATCTCTTGCAGCACCTGAACTGTCCTAGCCTGAAGCTACAAAGCAAAGACATTGTAATGAAATGTTTTTAGGAGGAACTGCTCTACATCTCCCTCTCTTTTGTACAAGTTTCTGTTGCCAGCTAGTTGCCCTTGATGGCTGGCATAAATTTACTGTGGTGTTTTGCACATGATCTAATGCCATTGTAGCTGAAGGAAGATGCAATCTCACAGTTTGCCTGTAATTTGAGCAATATGTTCTCCTGGCCTGATGGAATCACAGAATAATTCAGGTTGGAAGGGATCTCATGAGGTCTCTAGTCCATCTGCCAGCTCGAAGCAGGGCCAGCTGGAGGTCAGACAAGACTGCTCAGGGCTTTGTTCAGCTGGTCCTTGGAAACCTCCAAGGAAGGAGACTGCACAGCCTCTCGGGTCCCTGCTCCCCTGCCGAGGTGACTTCCTGGTACCCCCAGTAAGCACCAAACCCACCTGTACAGAGAGTCTGGTGGCAGATAGGTGCCACTTTCCGTGCAGGAATCACCTGCTGCAACCTTTTCATGATGCCACCCCAAACAGAGGTTTCTTCCCCTAGTTGGCTACCAGGGAACTGAACCTATTTTGCAATTGCAGATCTGCAAGTGGAGAAGGTGCCTTCTGCCTGTTGCCAGAAGTTCCAAGCCTTCAGCCTTCCCTATCTTGGCAGTGAGAACTATCGCTTTTTTGTTCTTGTGGCTTCTATGTATTTTTAAGGAATTTTTAGTGTTTGTGAAAAGGACACAACTGAATAGCCCAGTAATTAATTCCTAGGGTAATGGTATTTTACTTTTCCCCATTGGTACTGTATTTCAGTCCTAATCTTCAAAAATCATACCTTGCAGGTTAAAGCAGTAGTTCAGAGTCTTTGGCCCTAGGATAGCACCATCATGACAGATGCTTATCGTACAGCGTGTGTGTGTCAGGCTTCCAGAATGTTAACACGCAGGCTCCTACCACATTACATACAGAGTGCCTGGGGGTGATAGCAATTGCTCACTATGCAGGATTACAGTATGGGCTTGGTTTTTTCAGTAGCTGATATTTGAAGAAAAAGAGAATATAGAATTTTACATAGAAAGTGCTTATGAAGAATTTATTCCTTACAATATTTTTTCAGTGCAACACCACCATACCAAAACACACTGAATTTGAGAAAATGAGAAACAGGGATCTTTTTTTTTTCTTCTTCTTTTCTTCTCTGTGCACTTCTCAGACTCGTATTAACAACCTTGAGAATTAAAAACTAAGTCCTGGAGCCTAAGTGTAGATATGCCTTAAATTTGGAGTGTCACCCCTTAATAGAATGACTTCACATACACTTCATTTTGAGTGAAATTATTATCTTATTTTTATCAGAAGTAATTATATGGTAATAAGCCTGTAGCTCAGAAACACGAATGGGCTTGTGAATATGTAGCAAAATATTGGAAATATGGTAAAGTAGAACATTAGTGACAAACTAATAATTTTCAGTGCAAGAAGTCTACTGAGAAACACTTTTTATGATAAGGCAAAAGGGATAAATGTGAGCACAAAGGTGTCTTCTTCAGCAGCTATTTCCTATGAACACAAGGCAATGATGTGAACACAGCAAAGAAATTATTTTAAAGTACCTCTGCAGTACCACTTGACAAAAGCATACAACTACCAGTATTACTTTGCTGTTTATGGAGACTATTTAAAATGTATGTAAAAAAAGAAGTGTGAGGAATAATAGCCAGAGCTCACCTTGTTACTGTATAAATTACTATATGCGGCACTGCTGTTGAATTTGGGTCATCAGGCATCTCAATGTTGTTACAGAAACAAAAATACTCTGTGTTCAAAGGTCTATATTTACATATTTCTCTAACCTTTTGAACCATGTTTGTATTTATACATTTCTCACAGATTTTGAGCCAAGAAACTTAATAGATTTTCATAGTATTTAAATAACAGACTTCAATTAACTTTAGTTGAATTCACCTGCAAACTTCATTGCATTCTGCTAACTAAGCTTCTGTCCTTCAGACGAAAGGACACCTCTATTTTTTACTGTCAGTTGATCCATTAGTGAGAGTGAACAAAGTCCTACTTCTTGGTTCAGCCGCACAGCAAGCTTTTTTCTTTTCTTTTTTTTTTTTTTTTTTGCACCACAAATCAGTCATCTTACCAGAAAAACTATCTGTTAAAAATACTTAGGGAAATGAATGCATCATGGAAGTAGCCTGTGTTTGAAGGGGAGGGTGGAAGAAATCATTGTTTGTTAGAGAGGAGTTACTAGATATTAATTCAAAACAAAATGATGGAGCTTCCAAAAATAAATATTGAAGTACTTGACATTTTGTTTCTTGTCTCCTCCTGAGGTATTTTTGTACCACTTCCTTTCCTTCTTGAATAATATAATCTTTGTTTCCTTTACAAAATACTTTCATTGTTTTCCACTGCACTTCATTTCCAGAATGGAAACATGACCTAAGATGAGTATTGTTGTCTGTCAAGATAAAACACAATGCATTCCTGTGCTATCTTTCCCTTGTTCTGTCCCAATTTCTAGGCAGTTATTTGTAGTCCCTTTCAGCCCTGTAAGTAGTGAGGCATTGGAGGAAGAACAAAAAATTTTCTTAGCTGCAGGGAATAAGTACCTGGAATATGGTCACAAGTGGGATCAAAGGTGGCAACAGTTTCACCATCCATAATTAAAAAGAAAGAAAGGAAAACAAATACACCGAATGAATAGGCTGGCCCAGAAAATGGATAGGGAAAATTCCAACTATTTCTCTCTCTGGTATTAAGGTCAAGCAGATAACTTGTGTTTTAATACTCCATTTTCTCTTAGTCAGAACTTGTTCTACCTCCTACAATTAGGCACTGGTTCATTCTCCAATTTATTAACTCATCCTTCTCATAAATGCTAACTTGGCTCTTGGTGAACTTTTCTGTGAACCCTGCCAAAATTCAGGGCCCGAAGTCAGAGATATCTCTCACTCCTTTCCACGGCCTGTTCCTACACATTGCGGGGCGTTCCTGTCAGCAGGAATCGCATATTACCTCCTCTAGGTTTTTTTTCATTTCTATGTCTATTTCTTGGCAACACTGCTGTACATATTTGTAAACTTCTAGTGGTGCGGCTTGCTGTAACGAGAGTCACAGGGTAGAGCATGTTTTGCATGCTGCAAGGCGATGGTCAAGAGATACATGTGAAATACATTCAGACCTGTACCCTACACATTGCAGGGGCGATCCTGTCAAAGAAGAGGATCAGCGGTATAGTACCTAATCCTCTATGGTTTTTTTACAACCCTACACTGTCGTTTACTTTTCGTGTGGGATACATTGTGGTAGCAAGTGGGTGTTGGTAGGACCGCTAAGGGGTGCGGCCATCCTCACTGTCCAGCAGGGAGCAAGTCCAGCCGAGCATTTTGCAGTGCAAGCCAGGAAGCGACAGAAGATTGACAAAGGAAATGACATTCAGACAAGCCTTAAATTAGGAATGTCCAATGAGATGAGAAGGCATCGTTTCGTGCACTAAATCCTTGTAATTAAAAGATAATCAACCTGCTGTGGACTATCGGCGGGGAAGGAGATGAAGTGTGGACAAATGGGTTTAGTACCAGCATTACCTCCCGACACAAGCTCAGCAGGAGCTACAGACTCCTGCAGTCTAAGCAGACAATGAAGATTTGGGGAAGGAGAGATGCCTGTAGAAGGTCTTAATTCAGTTGCCTCTGTCCTACATTTGTTCTGATCAGAACCCTTTCTCCGCTCTTTTCTCTACTGTCCTAAAGCCAATGAAAAGATAATAACGCCAGGAGACATAGTAGAACAGTGTAACCTGAGAAAAATGTCATCTAACAGTCTGCAGCTTTACTAGCATTGATTTATTCTCCCAGACACAATTGTCACCAACTACTAGGGCTGCCAACAGTTTCAGTAAAATATCTTTAAGAAAATGTCTTAGTTTTTCTTTTTCTTTTCTCTTCCTTTCTTTTCTTTAGAAAAAGTCCCATTTCTCCCCAGCAGGAGACAAAGTTTTCTGGCAGATTAAAAGGTCTGCATCTGTAAAACCAGCAACGATAGCAAACTTGGCTGAAAATATCACTGAACTGGCTTTTTCAATTTTAAAGAATTTTTTTTTCCAGTTCCTTTTCAGTTTGTGGGAGCTCTTTGGCATTTTTAATAAACCAGATACTCCTGGGGAGGTGTGAAATCCTATGGGTGGGAATTCATCCATTAAGAAGTGCCTACATAATTACTACACCAAGTCCATGCGTGAAATCTGAGACCTGCCCAGACTTCCTCGTGTTTTTGGCTGTATCCTGCCTGAATGGCTGTGGTCTCAGGAGCCCTTATCCACTGCAAACCTGCAGAGAAAAGAGCAAGCGGTGCCCTGGAGAGCTGGCCATTACAGAGCAACAGCATGAACAGTTTCCAAGCCAAACAGGATATTAAAAAGTACAGATATTAGCTAAGTTCAGTTGGTTCACCTTGACTGCAAAAAGAGAGATGAGGATTGGAAATGTTCCTTGTCCTGTAACTGTTGTGCCACCCTCCTAAAGTGGCAGTGTCGGTTAAAGAGTTACAGCTGAAGCTAACCTGCTTTTAAGCACTTAGAATCATAGAATCATAGAATGTTCTGGGTTGGAAGGGACCCCTAGAGGTCATCTAGTCCAACTCCCCTGCAGGGAGCAGGGACACCGTTAACTACATCAGGTTGCTCAGAGCCTCATCCAACCTGGCCTTGAATGTTTCCAGGGATGGGGCCTCCACCACCTCTCTGGGCAACCTGTTCCAGTGTTTCACCACCCTCAGTGTAAAGAATTTCCTCCTTATATCCAGTATAAATCTACCCTGGTTTAGTTTAAAACCATTACCCCTTGTCCTGTCACAGCTGGCCCTACTAAAAAGATTTTCCCCATCTTTCCTATAGGCCCCCTTTAGGTACTGAAAGGCCACAATAAGGTCTCCCCACAGCCTTCTCTTCTCCAGTTCTCTTAAGCGACTCTCTGCTAGCGTGAGACTGAAGTTAGCAACCAAAATCTCTCCCCTACTCTATCGCTGACTCTGTCTTCATTTCCAATTTGCTAGTGAGCCCAGCTCAGCTGGACTGGAGGATCCAGTTTGGATGGGTCACTCTTGTTGACACATGTTGCTTTCATCCTTACCTGTTGAGTTTTAGCACCAAGATATCAGCGATCACAAATTATTGAATAAGAGCACCCAGAAAAATCACATTTCATATGGCACAAAGTAGGGGAGTGAAGCAGAGAGAAGAAATAAATACGTTCAAAGGACAGACAATTCTGCCCACAACATGGAATTCCAGCGTTTCCTTTTGAGTTATCTACCACAGCCTTTCAGCGGCAGGAGACTGGTTGGTTTGTAATGAAATTCAGCTTCTCCGCTTCTAGGAAAAGTTGAACTCTTGCTGTTCAGTGACTTCGAAAAGATTTAAGGATCACTGATCAATTGCCATCCTTTCTTGTATGTGAGGGTGAAGATATCTGATTAATGACCTATGACACAAGCTTCACCTATCCAAAGGAAACTGCATACCAGCTGAATACTAAGATGACAAATTAGCAAAGCGTTTTGTACGACCAGCCTTTATTGAAAAAGCATATGTGGTCTGGAGGTCAGTTAAGCAAGTGCAAATACATGGTTATTTTTAACTACACATAAGCTTTTCTTATCCTCTGGAATAGCTTAGAGGATCGGGAGGGAGTTTTGCCATCAAGTTTGGAGTGTGGACACACTTGTTCTTGTTTCTTTTATTGGTCTGGAGGTCTGGGGAATTTCCCAATGTTAATCCTTTTAGAACTCAACTCTACAGCTTTTTTTTTTTTATTTCTACTTTTTTTTTTTTTTTAAGTGAATGTGCTACAACTGACTCCTTGTTTATAAGCCTGAATCTAGTCTTTTGTTTAGTGAGGATAGACAGATTAGACACACATCTGAATGACCTATTATGCATTGTAAGGGCTGTGTTTAATTGGAAAAAAAAATAACAGCTGCTTAATTTATGGGTATGCACAACAGGACAAACAATTTCAACATGGCAAGCAGAACACTCATCATTCATAGAGTTGGCATCATTTCCTCATGCGTCGCAGTTGCAATAGGAATCTCTTTCTTTCAGAATTAATTTAGTGCTTTTGAAAGGTGCCTGATGGTAACCCTGGAGACTGCAGCCCTATGCTCGGCACGGGCACAGGCGATGGGGCAGCCTCTGCTCCAGCGCCAACACGAACCTGCTGACTGCACTGGGAGGGAAAAGCATCAAAGGAGAGAAAACGAGGGTGCCAGTGTCCCATGGCCTGTGCTCTGAGATTTTCAGCAGTGGTGTCAGTTTGGAGATAGACATCTGACTACCAGGAGCTGGGCTCTTCTCAGGAAGATGATAGTGAACACTCAGTAATGGAGTTTTTGTCACTATGCTGGCACCTTCTCTTTTATAAGGAATTTGCTCATTAAAGGAACAAGGTCCCTTTTAACCCATAGATTTGATACGTGCAGTAAGAAAAACAACTAGATGACTGGAAACATGACTACACGGTCAGGTAGTCCATGCTTTCAGTTCTATACAGGCATTGTGCTGCACTCATTAATCTTTTGCGAGTGCCTTTCAGGAGGTTATTAGGAAACATCTGTTTAATTTTCATTATTTTATTTCCTTATTGCATTTTCTATTTTATTCTCAAAATATTCTCCCTAGGGCAAGAAAGCATGTGTAGTGGAGGCTATGATTTTGACAGTGTTATTGTTGGTGTTGATTCTTTTCTCTTTTCTTTTCTTTTCTTTTTGTTTCTTTTCCTTTCTTTTCATAACAATATGTATTTGCTAAAAATTGCAAGATCACAGGAATGTGCATTGAATTAATTTCTGTCTTCCATCATTGGGGATGTTCTGTCTTCTAGGTAGACAAGTTGTAACTCTCTTTCTGAGCATTATGTTACTGAAAGGGTGAAGCTGTGTTTTAAGGTTGTGGATCCCAGAATCTTATTTAGTCTTCTAAAAATCTTGGGCCCAGGCTATTGTTTATCTTAAAAGTAGTAACTGATAATTTCCTTTGATTTAAGAGTCAATAATAAGTCACTGTAAGAGAGGATAGATTTGCTCAGGGCAGCTCATGTATTACAGCATTTTGTACTAATTGGAGTTTCCTAAGGTGTGATGGCTTCATGCCAGGAACTGCACGGCTGCAATCCAACTGAGAGGTGGCACATGTAAATAATCAAAGTCTGGGCTTCATCTGCCAAGATGGGATGGAGCCTTGAAGCAGTCAGTGATAATAGAAACTGCTACTTATGGATAGTGCTATGTAACTTAGCTGCATCAAGGAATCCGAATACTCTCAAGCTATGTATTGAACTGGCTAATTTGGGGCCAACAAATTCAATCAAAGAAGAATGCACCTTCTTGTAAATTCTTCTTAATGCCTTCCTCTGCTCCTCAGCACTCTGTCTTTTTTAGATTCAAATGCAGCCAGGTATTTTTATCTAAGCACTTTGTATACTGGAGATGTGGTAAAACATAGGAAGAGCTCAATATCATCATTGTTTTATTGACACATAAGTCTCGATAATCTGACAAATTCACCACGGTGATTGCAAGTAATATAGAAAAGGACTGGAGAGAATTGATTCTTGTGGGATGCCACAAATGAATGAAGTAAAACTTCTCATTATTACTGTTAGAGAAGGACTGAAATCCATGTACACTTGTGTCCTTTTTCAAAAGATACCAGGACATCATCTGACAAGCTGTTGGATGCATTTGTACAATAAGCATGGCTTTCTTCCACCTATTTAAAGAACCATTATTATTTCTAAGCAGTTTCGGTTTTATGGTCCAGTTTTACTCTAGGTTGCTTCAGGTCTAGAATATTAGCAATCCTTTAATTCAGTTACAGTCACATTTTGTCTTTTTTCTGAGCCTTTTAAAGTATGTATAGATTGCTGCCAGACTCTAGTTGAACTGAATTGGATATGCATGGTGGTCTTATCAGTGAGGCCTGGGAAATTATGGCATATTTGAAGAAGGAAGAGAACAGTCCCAGCTTGCATTGCTGACTGGCATGAACTTTCATACCAGGAATCAAAGTGGTTTCTGTCCTCTTTAACCATCCACCCACAGCTCTGCCGGTCCCCGTTGTGTGATATGGTTCCTTAGTCTCTTTGGCCTATCAGCCCCACTACTGTTGCACTGCTTGAATTCTTCATAGTTAGACTATGATGGTAGTCCTTGTTATAATGATGCATTGATTACTTCAGCCAGGAATGCCCTAAGGTTGGGATTTTTTCTGTTTTTCTTAAACTATGAAAGATACAGGCTGAATTCAGGATGTGATGGATGTGATGAAATGCCAGGACCGAAGGTATACTATTGTTCAGCATCTCTGGGCAGAGCAGCCCATGGGATTTGGGAAAGCTTTCTAGTGGATGTCATTTTTAAGTATAACAAGGTGATAAGTGTGACTCAAGTCCTTGCCATTACTGAGTTGTCTGTTTCAAACCAAATCTTTACTATAATCGATAATGTCTGAATAACAGCATCTGGTATTGCAGAATTTCAAGGGTATCTTGTAAGTTTAGAAAATGAGAATCAACCATGGATCTAATTATATAAGCTGCTCTCTTGCTACATCTCATCTGGATAGAAGTAGACAGTACTGGGTATTTTTTAAAAGCCTGGTCTCACAAGATTTCTAGCTTCATTGGGGAGGTCCATTAAGTATTTAAAAGTTAAGGAAGTTACTGAACCTCCCAGCCCTCTGAGACTAACTCTTCACCAGCTGCAGAGACCATTAAATATCTGGATCATATGCTGCATTTTATGAGAAAATAGCTAAAGCTTTTTTTTTTTGCAGTCTGAGGGCACTTAACCCCTGTCCAGGAAAACGTAGCCTGTGAATTAGGCTGCCGAGGCAGTATACCCTTTCTTTTCCAGCCTTTAGTTTTCAGGCAAAGCCCATGTATCCACTACTCCAGATCAGTGTGTGCATTATTGTTTCAAAATCTGATGTGCAAGTCTTAGGCTTCACTGAGGTGAACTGCAAAACTTCCTTGGAGTTCAGTGGCAGATCCTCCTTGTATGTAGATGGAGACAGTAGGCTAAAACTCATAAAAAGATTGAATCACATTTCCAGTATTGTTCATTATACCCTAAATTATTCAATTGATGGAATTTTCTAAATGCAGTTTATTTTTCACCACCTATTGGTGCTAGTCATCTTCCTGTTCAAGTTGGACAAAGAGGAAGGGCTGATCCTTTTATTTTCTGACTACATAGTATTGCACTGTTTGGGTTCACATATAAAGCAAAGGAATATTAAAACCCTAAAAGTATTGCTTTAACTGGCATCATTACATGTGATCCTATATCTTTTGCACATTGATTAGCATGAAAATCATAAAAATCTAGATCAACCTCAGCACATTTCTTTCTGTGGGAAATTCCCTGTTACGTAGTGAACAGCACTACCTGCTAACATGCAAGTATTCTGCTTGCCCTACTCTTAGAAGTGAATTTCTTATTGTTAAGAAGGAATAGTGCCGGGAAATACCCTCTCTAACTTCAACAGAAGGAAAAAATGATTTAAAAAAGTTCTCACCCAGATACAGGCCTGATTATGATCTTTGGACATAATCCATCGGGAGTTTTTCATTATTATTTTCTAAAGTTTAAAAAATGAAGTTTAAAATATGGTTTGAAAAAATTGAATATAGAGTACATGCTTATGCAGTACCGCTTGTAGGAAAAAATGAAGAGAATGGAAGTCTTCAGCATAATATCATCTGATAAACTAGAAAAACTGCATATATCAAGCAAACTGCAGTTTACAAGAGGCAGACTTCTTTTATGCATGTGTATAAGGCACTAAGAACAGACTCATGCTTGAACAGAAATGAGGGGTTAGTTGACAACTCCCACAATTATCTGTGTAACAATGCAGTCCCGTAATTAGTATTAAAATAAACATGCAAGCCAAAGATTATTATAGAAAATGAAGTTTTACTGCAACAAAGACTAGTGACAGGAAGATACCAAACTACAGAAATGTGCTTAGAGTCTGTTCTTTAATCATTCTCAGAAGATATTCATTTTACTCACAGTGAAATTCAAGCAGTTTGTTTCAGCAGCGTTAGCATGGGAAAAACAGTAGCTGAAGGGCACTTCTTGAAAACGGTCGCTAGTATGATAACAGCTGTGTAAGCAACCAAATGTCTTATCCTGATAGGAAGAGTAGATGAACAGGCTGTGTGCTACAAAGGTACCACTTTTCTCAACTTTGGCTGTAGTTGCGTCGCAGATAGCAGTCTGCCAATGCAACCAAAATAATTGGCAGCCAAACTTGCCTGTTCGCAGAAGGCTCTCCTGATTCCCAGTTCTTAATTCATTTCTACTCCTGTGACATACAGTAATGCTATTGGAAATAACTATATATCCACCTGCCAGTCTCATAGAGAAGCAACTTCTGCCAGTCTAATTGAGAGGGAACTTCTTGGCTTAATTATAGGAAGGAAAGAACCTGGTTATTTTCAGATCAGTCTAGAAATTGTCATCTTGTTGCTAATTTCTACTCTCCACATAATTGGTATTATAATGCCTCCATTTTGTGAGGCCTTGCAATGGTACTGGAACTATCATCCATCATTAAGGTAAAAGTTAGTAGGATACAGTTTTAGAGGAGATAAAATTGAATCCCTTATCCATAAAGATGTGTGCTACATAGTTCTGACATAAGTATTTTGAAATGTTCACTGTCTAAACTCACACCTCCTATCACTTTATCACTGATGCCCCTTATATCTAGATCACTTATACCCACAACCTGTAAAGCCACCACCTATGGGACTGCTACTGTCCTCAAGCAAAGTGAAACATTCCAGGAAACGTCTGTCACTATAAAGTCTGGGTGCAAAAATGTTTGGGATTTCATAAAGATGTTTACTGTTCTTAGGGTTTGTGCTTTTGCTTATTGTGTTCCCACTATTTATTCCCTGATCTTTCCTTTTATTTTTGTTGCATACCAGTATGTTGTTGGGTTATTGAAGTTTGAATCAAGAACTTTTAGCACATCATCATGGGAGATGTGAGATGCTGGGAGGAGGATAAGACAAGGCTTTGGAACAATGCAGTTCTAATTCCATATTAAATGTTCAGATTTTACCCACAAAATTTTATTTTCTAAATGCCAAGCCAAAAATACTACATTTTTCAAAGGACAAAGATATTCTTCCTAGTCCCAGCAAAGCTGATCCCCCTCCCACTTTCTTTTTTAAATGAAGTGGAGCACCTGCCATAGCATTGAAATTAATTAAAGCTAACAGAAATTGCGTGGGAAAAACGCATTTTAAATTTTGAAGGATATCTTGAAGACAAACAAATCTCAGAGTTCAAACATCAGGATGGTTTCAATGTTCCACTAGAAACATTCCTCTGTTTCATCTAAATTCTTTTGTAAACCAAAAGACTTTTTGCTGATGTTCTGCCAAATGCATGTTTTGCCTTTTTTGAGGGATCTGGCGCAGACAACAGATCTGGTTGCTGTCTTGAAGTCCCATGCACACTGGGGAGATGTTGCTGGCTCTAGTCAGCTGCTTGAAGGGTATTCTGGGTTGCCCCTTATCTTCAGTAACTCTGGCAATCAGATGCATGGAGGAGGATAATCAGCCACGGAGTCTGCTACACTTAGAGAGACTTGGAAAACCATCACAGAGTTTGGTATTTGGGGGAAGGGCTTTTACTCATCAAAGGAAACTGGAAGTTCCTTATTCCCGCCAGGAGATCTGGTAAAGATATTTGTCCTATAATGATGCAGGATTCTTCACCTGATGGTGTCTCTTTAACAGTTTTTGTTCAAACAAATGCTTTCCTTGAAGTAAGGCAGTTATTTTTAACCTCTAAAGCCAGAAAAAAATCTTCCTGCTAAAGCAACAAACACACTTTACAATTTTGTAAAGCCTTTGCTAATTGTAAAGCTATTTAATTTGTTTTAATATTTCCTTTTTTTCTTTCACTTTGCTTTTGCAATTGGTCTTTATCTTGAAGAAGAAGAAACCTTGAGAAAATAGAAGGCAACTGCTGTTTTCTGTAAGTGGTTATAATTCATTAGATTTCTTTATCCCTCGCTCACCCCCTCCCTCCCCTATTAGAACAGCTTCTATCTTATGCCATGAGCAAATATAATTTCTGTTGTTGCTTCTTTGCAAAATCCAATTTGTTATGATGTATTATGCATGCCAGTATAATTGCAGAGGAGGAGTTAAACTGAATGACAGTTTAAAGAGGTGCATTCCTTTGGCTGTGTCACTCACAAGGAGCAGCAAAAAGAAAAGTGGGACAAATTGATGCCCTGATGAAAGTATTAATCTGCTAAGATTTCAGATGAAACAATGGGACTGCCCTAATCAAGCCATATCCTCTAGAGAACAAAACGATGGCAGGGACTTCTGACACAGAGAAGATTACTATAGCCTCAGCAGCAATATCAGTTATAATATCTACCGTATTCTTTGTGTATACATTACTAGCAATTAAAAAAGTGCTTGTCAGTACCAATCTTAGCATAAACCATTTTTCCAAGAAATGTGAGAGCTTTATGAGATACTGTATAATGAGTTAGTCTTTTGCCATTTATTTTCTTAGAAAGAATAGAATAAAATATGTAATAATAATAAATAAGAGCAAAACAGCAAGGTAGGTAAATATTCCAAGTGAAATCTCTTTAAAGAAAATGTGTAAGATTTTCACTGCAAATGAGATAGAGGTTATAAATACAACAAATTACACCTTTTAATTCTGATGCTGGGGAACATGATGTATCCATTAAAATAATGGTAAAGTGGTTTATACTTTTTATTTTCTTCAACAAATTGTGGTGGCAAAAAACCAGCTTTTAAAGTCAAGTTTGTTTTCTTTTTTTACTCTTTTACACCACTGAACTACAATTCCCTTGTAGCATTTTAGAGAGAACTGTCCTGAATATGGTCCTGTCATTTGTTTCTGCACTATTTCCTGAGTCTGCCCCAGCCAGCCAGACCAGACGGTAGCAGACATGTGGGGCAGGAAGATTTAAGCAGTAACCTTTGATGCACTGGAGACTTTTTCATGCTTGAAACTTTCAAAGTTACTCACAGCTACCTACTGTGGGAAAGGACCCTGCAATCCAGGGTGATTCTTCTCCCCCACTGCTTTGCATTATCCTGCCCCACGTCTTCAAATACATGTAGGGAGCTCCTCATGGTCCTTGAGCAGCGGAATGAATTTATTGTTGGTCTAAACTAGTCACATAGATCTCTACGATACAGACAAAGTTCTGCATACAACAGGAAAGTAAGATAGACCTTTCATAGTCTTTAATCTTGTAGGAATCAGATTAAATAAGTCAGCTCTTCAAACAAACAAAAAAAACTTTTGATGGTTGAGTTGAGTGGGAATGGGCAGCAGAGTCAAGCTGGCCAGTTGTGGTATCATATCAACTCTGTGCTTCAGCGACACTGCATTTCAGAATAAAAAGTCCTGTCCGTTTCTACTGAACATCAGGACCTAGGCACTGGAAACTTTTCTGTTACTCCTGGAGCCTCTGCTCATTAAATATCTAAATATTTTTATGAGTAAATCACCAATTTGCTCATTCAGTCACATTAAGCTGTTATTTGTGGAAGCTTGGGCTTCCTGTAACTGTGAAAATCATCCCCTGAACTTTTCAATGCGTTTTAAATTCTACAATCCTTGTTAAGGACAATGTGAAATCTGAGAGAAGTCAATATGCCAGGTCTTCCTCCCTTGATAAACTGGTTAAGTGTGAATACTACCAGATGAGAAACCAGTCTGACATTGTAGATGTAACATTATGAGATCTCCCCAAGAATCCTGAAATGGAGGAAATGGTAACTTGTTTGTTTAAAATTTTTATTTTAGTGGAAATGTCAGTGTACTGCCATCACTTAATGTTCCAAGAATCATTGAATTTTTCGCCCTAGATCTGGGTTCAGACAGAATCAAGTCCCTGCATTCTTTTGGGCTGAACAGGAACCTATGATAATAGTTTTATCCCAGTGAAGATCAATTCAAAGAAAAAGACCTCACGCATAAAAGCCTTTTCTGAGTGCTAGTTAGCAAGTCCATTATAAATAGAATCTGTTTATTATTTCCTCAGAGTTGTCTTATCAAATCCTCATAGAAATGAGATATATCTAAAAGCTTCTTTAGAAATTGCAAACAGACATACAAATTGAAGCAAAGTGTTGCTATTCACGAAAATAATCTTTTTACAGGATACTTTTGTACAAAGAGAAATATTATGTTTGGTAATTTCTTTTCAAAGAGACACTTTAGGCTTCTGTAATAAATAGTTCTGTTATCAACACACACGCACAAAAGTCAAGTGACTACAAATTCTTATAGAAGTGTCATGTACTTCAGTAACAAATATTTCTTACAGTCACAGAGTTGTAAGGTCCTGAATAGGATGGAAGTACTCAGAAAACAAAACAAAACAAAACCCTTCCAAGTTTTAAGCCTTTTTTGAGCCAGCTACCCCAGTTGGTGAAAAAGTAATATACCAGTATAATATTGCATATGTTTCCAAAGCAGATGACCTACATTTTCAGCACACTTGCCTCTCCCACTGCCTTCAGAGGATCTGTGGGTGCCCAGTGCTTGGGACAGTCAAGTCACCAGCTCAGGTGAGAGCAGTCTGGCCCAGGCAGCCTCACAAAAAGCATCACTCCCAAAGAAAAGGTGAAAGAATCAGTACACTGATGCATTTCAGAAATACTCAGTTGCTGAAAGGACTGCATGAGCCTGCTCAAGATAGTCCTGGCATCTGTGTGGCCACCAGCCTCAAGATCATGGATCCACAGAATGGAGCTTGCCAAGGCACAGTATTTCACAGCTGAGAGAAGCATAGTTCTATCCCTAAAGTTCTGGTACTAAATGTAAAGCTGGGAAACAAAAAAAAAAACAAAACACCCAAAACCAAAAACGGTTGGCTTAACTGTTGCTTTCCATTGCATAGCAGATGAGACACTGCTCATAAAAATCAGCACTGACTTCTGACGTGGAAATCCTGGTACATACATTCACTGAGCAAAGAATGTAGCATACATTGGATACATAAAGTAATCAGAAGATGGAAGGAAAGAAAAAAAAAGATAGCAGCTTGGTAGTAGGTTATCCATAAAATAATCCCTACGATTCAGTTAAGTCACTTCAAAAGTGATTTCTGCTACCTTGTAAGTATGGCATAACAGGACGAGACTCTACGCTTTTATAGGAAAGAGAATCATTCTCTGTAAGGTGCCTTCCCCTTATTGCTCTACATGTTATAGCTCAAAGAAGCGCTTCTTTTAAAGGTGTCATATTCCAGTTGGTATTTAGAGTAGGTCATCTGAAAATAGTTGCTGGCATTGTTTTTTCATCTGCTGCTTGGATGGATAGGTCAGTTTGACAAAGCTTCTTTCCCTGACTTTTAAATACAAGCTAGAAGTGTAATATCAAAGCTCTTTTTGTAATTCTTTTATCCACATTGCATTATGATACAAGTGAGCACAATTATAAATAGGGTCTTGAGACATATTGATCGCAGGTTAAAAAAAAATCAGCATTAAGAATTACATAATCTAGACTGTAGCATTTAATAAGAAAACCCTTTTCTTGTTTTAGAAGCAGCTGGTAGAATTCTTTACATTTTTAAGTACTGGAACTTCCCAAACAAGCTCAGTTTTTATCATCTTGTACTATAGACTATAAATGCCTATGGAAATGGGAGGATCACAGTTATTAGAGATTAAAAAAGACCTCTTCAGTCATTGAGTCAGTCCCCTTTCAACCAAAACTGTTGTTTTCTGTAGAGCATTTACTAATGCCTTATCATGGGAGACTTCTACGTTAGTGCACTGCCTGTTTCAGAAAAAAAAAAAACCAGACAAAATATGAGAATAAATTAAATATATTTGGCCTCTGCACTTTCCTCCTAAGCTGTGTACTATCGACTTGCATAAGGGAATGACCCTGTGTATGTGGCAACTCCTTCAGAAACTCTCCTCCTTGCTGTACGCTCTGTATTTCCCTGGCAAGGTTTAAACTTGTGCCTGCTATGATATTAATGCGGTTTACATGGAACAGCCCTGGCAATGATACGTTAAGAGACTTTCAGAAGCCAAAGGTGGGCTTCAGTGAATGACAGCTTCTTAGCTTGACTTTGACCTGGAATGACGCCACCCGCAAGAAGCGAAACGCAGGGGAGGACGGAGCAGTCCCCCGGCTTTCACTCGCAGGTGTTCCATGCAACCTGGAGTAGTTTTGAATGTGCTGTGAGTTTTTTGCAGGCCTTTGGGTCACCTTCTCGCCTGTGTAATGGCGAGAGAAGAGGAGCTGCTGAGGCTGGGCAGCCCTGGGTGGCGGGCAGGCGCAGGGATTCACGCAGGGTGTGCTCGCGCTCGTGCTCTCGGCCCGGTGTTCATGCTCGGAGCAGAAAGTGGCATAAGCACATAAGAACTTCTCTGAGGCGACGGTTCAGTAAGAAGATTAAACATGAATCCAACTCGAAGCTCTGCCAGGCGTCATGCAGAATCGGGGCCTGGTTCAAGACTAAAGACTTTTTCTTCTATTTTCTGTGCCTTTATGATTCATCTGAGTTTATTTCTTTGTTCTGAAATTTATTAAAAGAAAAAGTGCATATCAAAAGGGAAACAGGTTTCACAATGTTAGCTTTGAAGCTTGTAATCTCCCACAGAAACCCGACTGAAACTTCCAACATGGTTTGCCCCACAGAGAGCAGGTAAAAACATGATTTGGAACAGCGTGACAATGGCTCTCAGCTCCAAATGCATCAATTAAAAAGAAAATCCTTCTGCCCACAAATTCTGCCTGTGTTCAATTAGAATGAAAATGTAACAGAAAACTAGATGGATTAAAGAGTACTTGTTTTTCTTTCTCTCCAGTAGCCTAAATTCAATATAATGCAACTTTGTTGTTTTGTTTGTACAGAGCTGGTTGCTTGCTTGGTCAGGCATTTCTGTCCCAGCCTTCTTCAGCTGCTAAAGCTGCTACTGCCGCTCGCATTCTTTTCATATTGTGTATACAATGAATTTGTATTATCTATTGTTTGTTCTAAACTTCTGACTTTATTTTGCCAAGGCTATCTGTTTTTAAATTAGTAATTTTCACTCCCTCATGCAATTCTTCTAAATTACTTTTTGGAGTACTGGCTATTAATATTTTAGGTAGCTTTGATGTTTTACTTTATAGTCTTCAATTTTATTTTACATTTCACAGGTTCCTAGTTGCAAATAATCCTACAGGCAATTTTCTCACATTGCAACTATTCCTTGAAAGATATGCTAATGTAGCAAGGCACTTGCAGTACTGGGGGTTAAGTTAATCACCCAAAATGAGCCGTATTACTGTCAGTGGTATATAAAGACATCCCATAGTGAATTACTAGGCAGACTAGCATTAAAGCTCCTTTATAAAATGCCAGAACCTGAAGGTGTGCAGAAATAAGCATTCATTTCAGAATCTATTGAGCTAAGGAATCTGGGTTTTGTTATTTCTGGACTTGAAGGTGACAAACAAATACAAAGTTTGTGTTTCTTTTAAAAAATCTGCAATATTGCTTGAAAAGCCTTTGTGAATTAAAAAAAGAAAAAATAAAGTAATTACTGCCTTTATGTTTATATATTTGCACAGAAAAAAGAGTTGCCTGCTCTCTGTTCAAGCTAAGGAGTATGAAATTCAGGGCACCCAAATAATAAACTGATAGATTAGATTGCATAATTTAAAAAAAAAAATTGGAACAATTCTTATAGCCTTAGACTTATTTGCAGGTAGTCAGAAGATATGTGCAATAGGCATAGATGTGTATTTATTCTTTATATAGTATAATTCACAATACATGTTTAAACAGTTCTTCGAATAGAGACAACATTTCAGGCTCCTACAGAGTAAATGTCTGCCAGATATTTCTACATGTCCCTGAGAATTCCAAATGAAGCGAACATCAGCTAGGATCCATCGGGATGTGAATGATGAACCTTTTATCCAGTAAAACTGAAGGCCGTGCTGGAAACGTACCCCCCTGTACCTAGAACTAACCAGATGCTGGCAGCCGAGGTGCTCCCCTGCTCTAGCTGAGCACAACGGGACATTTAGCTGTGCGGGCTGAAGAGCGCAGTTAGGACCTTCTTCCAGGTCTGATTTTTGTCCGTCACATCCCGTGCAATGTGACACTGCTGTCCTGTATGGACAGTAGATTAAGGAGTTTTGGATACTCTTAATCTGTTCTGTCAGAAGGGCATTTTCTCAGCAGAGGTGCAGTTCAGGGCTGCATTTTAAAGCAGCAGTACAGCGGTGCTTACAATGATCTAGATTTCTGTTTCTTGTCTGGAAAAAACCTGAAATAAGATATAGTTGCGTTGTAGTGATGTGCATTTTACGAGAACAAATCTATTTCAAAGCAGAAAAGATAGGGAGTGTGCGGGAAAGGTTTACGTGGAACACAGTATTTATTTGCCATGCATATTTGATATGCGTTCATTAAATACGCAATAGAAATGTCAACATAAAGTGCTGTTTAGATCCTCCTATAAAAACAAACTGCATTGGTATTAAACTTGGAATGCACTAATCTTTGGTTAAATACAAGCCTTATTTGCTATCCAGCAAAGAAATGTTTGGTTGACTGTTGTTAAATAACCATATATTTAACCTAATTTAATTTGCCCGTCATTTATAAAGTCTGATACAGTGATACTGTGTCAGTGTAACCAGCACTTTCACATACCATCATCTGCCATTATATGGGGTTTTTTCCCACTTTCACCCGTTGACATTCAATCACTAGCAATCATCACCAGCCCGTGCCTAATTCGAAAGTATTTTTGCAGTCTCACTGAACCATGGCCAATCCTTCTTAAAAAGAGGAAAAAGCATCCATCTCTTCAAGGAATATTTCTGTATAACATACAGTCGTCTGACATAACCACAACAGATAAAACTATTCACTAGTAAAGTAACATTTGAGATAGATGGCCACATTTGTGAGTTGGAATTTTGAACTAAATGCTAAACATTCCTAAGTTAGGGATTTTTGGTTTGGTTTGGGATTTTTTTTGCTGGTATATCCAGCGGACTTAAAAAGTTATTCCTTTCACCAGATTGGACTCAGGCTTTTAAATAGTGCTTATAATCATGGCTTACATATACTGAAAAGATTCTTCTACAACAATCACTGGAAAGGTACTTTTAATCAGGATATCCAATTAGGAATATAAAATACACCATACAGGATTGTCATCCAAACCTTACCTGGACCAGCAGTTTATAGGGAGCTTTAAACTGGGGATTATGCCCTGCAGCATAATAATATCTCTTCCTTACAGCCTTTGCAATTATTTTGTTCTCTGTAAAGCAACCCTGAATGTTGCTACTGCCTATGTATCTAGTATTTTGGGAGGAGTCTTACTGCACTATACTATTAACTTAATAATATTTTTAGAAGGAGTTCCATAGGTGTACAATTTATCTAAAAACTGTCTTTCTACAAGTCTTTCGGTAGGTTTACCCAGCAATCATTCAAGTGCCTGCAGTGTAATGCAGAGAAACCTGAGCTAGATTTAAATTCAAACACCGGTAACAATCTAAGCAAGGCAGCACTGAGCTCAGCACAGCCAATTTACTTTGCTGAGAAGCTGGGTAAATTAGCTCACGCTGAGCTCCGTGCCGCCACAGCAGGCAGCTGGCAGTACCCGGGCGCGCTGGGTTAGAGCTGGCGTGGGTCTGTATCCCTCTGGTGTACCGCAGTCATTGCTGATGGCCTCTTGCTGTACGGCGCACGCATGCGCTTAAATCACTGCTTTTCTGTTTCACTGGGTGGCTTTTTGTTGGCTATGTTCCACGTAAGAATTTCCTAATTTTCTTGCTCCGCCATTATTGTTCTAATTTTTTATCATATCCCCTTTTCTGTCTCTTTTTCAAAAAAACAACAGCAGTTCAATTTTTAAGCATTTCTGCTTTTGGAGTGACCGGAGTAAGAAGTATGTTACCTCTTCCCATGCGCTTCATACTGTTGTCTATATCTGCCACATGTGAAAGTCTTCTGGCTGAAATAAATATCAGTGTGATGCCCTCAGCGACTTTAGGGAGATTAAGTTAACATAATGCCTCTGTGATTGCTTCCTCTCCCTAGCGTACCTGGGCCTAGAGTCCCAAGGAATGTACACAGCAGGTTTATTGCAGCCCCTACCCTGAAGGATGTACATACCACATATGTTCCAGAACTACAAAGGAGTTACAGTGTGCATTAGATATGCTGGCAAAAATTAAATCAATGAGGGTAATCAGAAACAAATTTTGAAAAAATGAAAAATATCAGAAATAACTGATGTTCAGCCATTTTTATATTCCCTCTGCAAATGTTGGTATGCCTTTTTTTCTCTCCTCTTCCTGTTCCCATTTCTTTGCCCTTTTCTACTCTGTCCACTGTGAGTCTGACTCTTTAAAAATATGCTTGGTTGATACAGCATCCTCTCAGCTCATTAAAAGCACAGAGAGGTTCTGCATTGCTTGTGACGGAATGTTTCAAGGTGTCTTGGTACATGAGAAATACAAAGGAAAAGTAACAACAAATTAATCTCATTCAACAGGCTTATTACAGTTATTTAGTGTTTTAAATAGCTGGTGAAATAGGTACTGCCATGAAGGGAGCCAGGCAGGTAGACAGACATACAAGTAGGTTTCTGTACCTTATTGTTTTGGAGGATTGATCAAAAATTATCATCTTTGGCAGAAGTTCTAAACTTTATGAGAGGAGAAGACCTCAGAGAAAAAACTGTACTTAGGGATTTCATTAAAGATCAGAATGAAAAAAACAGGATTTTAATAATGAGGTATAATTCAAAATAATTAGACAATTAGAATAAATGCCTCATTAAAATAATGAGATGTGTGTGCTACACAACGATGCTTGTTTTTTCCTCATTCCGCAATATGGAAGTTTTGGTCAATATTTTGGACTCCCAGAAAAGCTGTTCTGCCAAGGGGGGCGTTCATCATAGCTCCGAGCAAGGACTGGCCCGGGCTGCGCGGTGCTGGCCAGCATTGCGAGCTCTCACCGCTCGGAGGGACGTGGCATGTCCTTCAGAGCCGATCGGCAGGGGCCATACCCCTTCGCTGTCCTGAATGTCTTTTGGTAATAATGATGTGAATTTTGTCACTTCAGAAATGATCTTTTGGGGGAAATAGCTGACAGTAAAATGGGTGTTAGAATGGCAGGAACATCCTGCCCTCCAGGCTTTTTCATGAAAGAAAAGTATTTCATTGCCATTTGAAACCACCAGAGTCATGTATTTGTTTGCATTCTCGTATCGCAAACACCTAATCAAAATGGTATGAAGAGACAGGGAAAGCCATTACCAAGCTGAGCCCAAATATGCCAGGTTTCAGCCTGAGAGAAATTTGTAGCCTGGAGTTATAAGCCACTGAAAATAGGTGTTTATAATGGAAGTGCCATCTTAACCTTATCTGTAGTGGCACTACTGCTTTGCTATAATATCCCCTCTCCTAGCGTCTGTGAAATTGTAATCTGTCCTATGGCTGGTAACTGAGATGATGAAACCTGGGGATATGCTCTGAACTACCTTAATTTATCTGTACAAGATTTTTACTGACACGTGAGCGAGCAGGGGGCGAGGGGCTGAGTGAGAGCTGAGTGCCTCAGACCTGCTTGGGAGCAAGGGGGACGGGGCACCAGAGGACCGTCTGCATCAGTCACCAAATCATCTTTTTATACCTCAATATTTTTCCTTTCTCTGCAGCAAACGGGGAACAAAATTGTTCATGGTGTTTGAAGGTTTCATCCATAATATTTGTTTCTCAGCCTAGTGGACCTAAAAGTAAGGCAGTGTAGGACATCGTAGTCCTGCTAATGAAGATGTTATCTCTGGAAACTTCTGGCATTACTCAGCATTAATGCCATCCAGCTGCCAAATAGTGGTATTTGCTACACCGATTCTTTGTAATTAAAGTAGCTCTTCCGTTACTGCTTCTATCATGCAGGCATGATGAGAGAGACCTGTAATGTTATCTTAAAAAAAAAAAAGGCATGGTAAATATTTTTGTTGTATAACCACTTAGTTATTTTTGTCTCCTCAATCATTTGTTGCCTTACCTGACTTCTTTGTAAATTGGCCAATTATATCTTTACTCACACAAATTATCTTTAATGGTTCGACAGATTAACTTATTCTTGAGACTGTTATGTTTCTACCCGTTGTCTCATGGTAATGTTCAAGGATATAGGATTTGAATCCTTAGAATTCTTCTTACAAAATTAACCATTTTCCTGTTTGAACAAGAGCACGTAAATATTGGGGGTACAAGTGATGTGCGCCTCGAAAGAAATCAGGATTTTAACCTTTAGCAGAGAAAGCTTTGCTTATAACTCAAGCAGTGTCTCATGTCTTTACCTGGGGTGAGGACCAACCAAGGTAGAACTTCAGTCCTGCTGTCAGTCTGCAGGGCTGTCAGACAAATCTGGTGAAGCTTTGGATTTGATTCTCTACAGGTGGAAGGAATGGGCAGAAAATTCTGTTATCCAAAAGCACTAAGTTTGAACTACTCCACTTAGCACATCTTTCTGTAGCCAGTTTTCAATTATTTCATATGCATAACACAGAACTGCTGGAACGAAGGGCCAGAGGGGGTCTCTTTTGGGCACTATGCATGTACCTAGCCCTCTGGCCTCGTTCCCTCAGAACTTACCCTTGTTAATACTCTGCTTTACCCTTGCATTACCTTCCGATTCTCTTACAGCTGTGTGAGTGCTCTTATTCTGGCTCGCACAGATGCGCAACAGTCATCAATGATTTCTCAGCACTTCACATTATTCAAACTTCTGCTAATTCTGGGAACTATTTGACTATAAGGGCCTAAGTTTGCCTGAGTTTGTATATTTTGTTAGTGACCCTGGGGACAGTCAGTGTAGGCAGAGTTGGAGAGGCAATTCATGTGTGTGCACGCACGTGCATCCAAGACTTGGAACATGGAGCTCTCGGCCTATGTGAAAAGAGCAGTCGTATTTCACAAACGTAGATGACATTTATATTACTATTTTGAAATACATTATTCCCATATATTTTTTCCCTGAAATAAGAGTACAGAAGGTTACGAAGAGAAAAGCAAAATAGGAGGTATCTTGGAAAACAGGGAAGATCCTAAAACAGGGAGGGACGCAGATACAAAATGTTTTCACCTTTAGGCCAAATCTAATTGTCAGGAACATTCAACGCAGAGGCTGCAGTTCATTACTTTCACAAGGATGTGTACAGACTCATGCCCGTACCATATTTTGTAACAGTCACCTAATTATCACAAGACTGTTTCAAAATGTTTTGAATGTTCTTCTTAGTAGTGAAATAGATTTTTTTTTAATCGGCATTACAATTTCAGATGCCTTCCTGCAAAAAATGTGGTTGCCATGTAAATAACGTTTAGATAAACAGGTCGCTTGTCTGAAATGTCATTTTTTCTGATACTTGTAGAACACTTTAGAGTAGTTCAGATCCAAAATTGCCATAACCCTTTTCCCAACCCATTTTCTACATATCCTGACACTCTTGTTCTGCCTGTTATCCCAACATCCTTCATTACCAAGGTAATTCTCTGAACAGCTGCACCAGTGCTGGGAAATGCCACCTGAAATTGGAAGACAAGATCAAGTTTTGAGAGAAGACTTTTTTATTTTATTTTATTAGTTTACAATAAGCTGTATCCTCTTTGGCAAGAAACAAATTAACTCGGAGACTTTAATCAGCTGTTTGGCTGGCATGTGTTTGCATGCCTCATTTGGAAATTAGGGTCATGCTTCCTAAGAGGTAAGTACAAAACTGCAAGCAAACAGAAATGTGCTTTCAGGGAACACTTTTCAACTACTTGCTACCATTGGACTTTTGACGGATAATAAAAAAAAAGAATTTTATCTGTACCAGTACCATCTATAAGATAGAAATGGAGACTTTAGTAGTGCTAATTACGTGCAGACAAACTGACAAAATGTCCTGCTAAATGAACAAGTAGGTGTCCACCTCAGTGACTGAGCAGTTAATTATCTTCTTCACAGGTGGGGTAATTGCACACATATATTTGTGTAGTACTGTAAGAGCATGTTTTTTGCATAATAACTGGGCCTAAATGTCTTCCCTGTTTGCTTTCAGACATCTTGATACAGGCTGCAGCAACACCCAGCAGCACTGGGTAAGTCCTCGAATTGTAGACCCTCTCTCTCTTCCACACTGGGGTGTCTTCGCAGAAATTTTTGTTTGAAAAAATTTGGGTGGCTATTGCTTGTCAGTCTGTCTTGTGTATCATAGTCTCAAGCTATTAGTTAAGATGTCAGAGCTAGAGGGGTCTTCTACAGCAAAAATGTAACCAAGTTCACCTCAGTTTATTTCCACCTGAAACAAAGAAATAAACCCACCAGAGATCCAAACAAGACAATCCTAAGAGCCTTCAAAGTAAAACTTTTTGCTCTGTCTGGATAGACACAAGAATGCCTGAGATATTGAGTCTTGGTTTCTGATTAAATTCTGTAGCCTTTGATAAAATAAATCTAGCCTTTTAAAGTTAGAATATATATGTATACAAAATTATATGCAAATCAAACAGCTTTGCCGTAGTGAAGCTAGGTTAAAAACATTCTCTAGAAGCAGAAACCACAGGAACAGAAGCTGAAAAAAGCATTCATTGAAATTCATGCCTCTGGAATTTATACATTTATATAACAAGTGTGTTGTGCTCTTTCAAACTGGTGAGCTAAAGCCTTTACTTTGCAAAGATGATCCACTGCCTCCCCACACTACTTACAACCCTTAATTTCAGGTAAAAAACAGCTGCTTCTCTCTGGTGGCTGCTTTTTAATTACCTGTAGGGCCCTAATTCTGTTGTTAAAAAAAGTTTGAGGTTTCCATGTCCAGCTGTACACTGAAAGATTGCTGTTTTGTGAGCTAGAATTGAAGTCAGAGCTCAGGTATTGATCTCGGGAAAAAAAATACGGAGGATTGTGGGGGATTTTCCTCTGACAAGAAAGAATGACTTTTAAGGCCTCCAAAGATGCAAAATTCTTTCGGTGACATGCATTAGTGATAATCAGCGTGTGTTGCTATGGTTCAGTAGAAGTCAGCACCGAACTTCACAAAACTCCTTCAACCTTTCCTCTCTAACTGTATAAATGTGAAAGTAACAATAAATCTTGTTGACAATCGCTTCCACATCTATTGGCAGTCAGTCAGCCGCAATGTGAACAGCATTGTGTGCAATATGTGCAGCACAGCCAACACCCATTAACTATCTCCCTAGTTTCTCCTGTGACTTAGGGAACGTGTTATTTTTCCCCAGTGAGCAGCCCTTTCAAATGTTGAATTAGTAATATTAGCACCAAATACTACTAATTTGTCAGCCAGGCTGTGTTTTTCCAAAGTGTTCACAATGGGATCTGATAACTGCTTTGTGGTGCAGCAAAGCAAAGATGAAAATTCAAAATCTTTTGTAAATCATTTGTATAAGACACAAAGAACTGGGTAAAATTATTTTTTTTAACTGTTAGAATAGTCAGTATGTATCTAAAAAAAAAAAAAAAGTGGGATTTCACCCCTATTCAGCAACAAACTTAAATGCATGCTAATATGGAAGCATATACATAAGTTCTTTGAAGGAACAGATCTAGAAACATTTTTAACAATGTGAAATACTCATTCAAAGAGGGCATTGTCAGGACCTCTACATTTTCAGATTTTAGTGGCTAGGTTAAATAATATTTATGAAGAAGAAATCTCTCTGCTATAAATAACATATTTCTATTGTATATCACGCATTCATTGCTTGCATACAATTTTCGCTGACATCAGTATGAAATTTGAGCAAATAATTGTGTAGTATATGAAACTGAAAAGCACAAATGGATCAGGGTTGATAGTCTTTATTTTTCTAATCAGTTTTCCTATGCAATTTTACAGGCAAATTCACATACACACTTATATGTGAAAACATACACAGATAGATAGACTTGTATCTGATTTTCATAAATATATAGCTATTTATCATCAGTGAAAACATGACATTCAATAGGCTACAGAGATTTTCTGTGGACATCTGAAAAATTAATTCAGCTTCTTTCTTTTTGTGAAATTGTTTATTTTCAATTCATGCTTAGTCAAATACAGCATATGAATGATATATAAGTAGGGGTTGTTACAGCTAAAGCTAGCCACAGTTTTCCCCATTGCGAGACTCACAACAGGTCAGCATTAAGCTGACTGATTTAGTACAAGGAGGGAAAGGGAACCACCTTGATGGCTCGGGAAGACATAAAGGAAGTCTTTGCCAGAATAGCCTAAAAGTTGGAAGGAAGCTTGTGCATTATGCGTGATTATCCAAGGAGTTTTGTCCACATCTGTGTAGCACTATTTTTTAAAGAGAGAGGATGTAATCTAACTGAAGACTGGTTGATGTTACAGGAATACTGACTGCAGAGAGAGCATATGTTGCTCAGTAGCTTTGTTATCTTGCACTCCCTGAAAGGTTCCTCACTTCCAGGACTGGAGAGCTGGCTGCTGCACACTGGGAAGGGCCACAGCATGGGAGACTGGCTGCTGTCTCCTGTGACTGCCAGGCATTTCTCAACCTGACTAATGAATCAGTTCCAATTTCTAGAGGAGTCAGGGAATTCTCTCATCTGCAACTCGAATGCCCTTCCTAGGTTTTCAGCTGAATCATTTTTGGATTTTGATACCATTTAAGGATGACTTTCTGTGTTGCTTTTCTGGGCTCTGAAAGTCATGTTAGAGGAAAACTTATAACATAGGAAAAACTGTGTTTCGTTCCTGGTGTATCAACACTGAATGAAAAAAAACCTAAAAACCAAAATTAAAAAAGTACATTGGGAGTGAGGACTATGGGGTAGGTTCTGTTCTGGGAGTTATCGCTGATTTACTTAACTCTAGGCCAGTCACTGGCAAACAGTTTTAGAGCTATATAAACTGGATATCTAAATCCATTTGAGACAACTGGTCTGATTAACACCCACAGTTCTCCCCAAAATTGTGACTTAGGCAGTTCCTTACAGATTTGATAATTTCGGGAGAAGAATATTACCCAGGGATTCTGGACATATAATAAATTTCATTATTCTCTAAAATGTGCTCTGAGATGCTTAACATCTAGTTCCCAGTTTTGTCATTAACCTTCCTGGGCCCATGCGTACTCTGTGGAACGAACACAATTTTGACTTATAGGTTTTTTTGGCATGGTTAGCCAATATTTTTAAAGCACTGTAGGATCCTTCCATGGAAATTTCTACATAACAGAAATGTACCGCCCCTTGCATTATATATTAGATACTACCTCTTTCTTTTATTTTACTTGAATTTGGATAAAAAGAGTTAATGGAATTATCCAGCACTAGCAGAGCTGAAGCAATGATATTGGTTGTAAAAACTGCCCCTGTGCAAGAATGTTATTTTTTTATTGAACTGAGGCTTCTGTTTTATGCTCAGCAATTGCCCTGTGTTTTAATTCCCTCATAAGGATCACAAAAAAAAAGGAAAAACAAAAAAGGAAAATATAAGAGTATATGCTGTAAATGTTATGTTCACATATTTTTCCCCCACAAAGAAAAGGAAACTGCTAGAAATGTTGATTTGTTTTAAACCTTTCAACAATGGGAGATTATTGAAATACTAAATTACTGGCACACAAGAGAACTAGATGATTGTTGTTCCACATTTACAACACAAACCAAATGATGGCTTGGAAAAAAACAACAGCAGCAAATATTTTGAGTCTTAATTATCAGGCTGAAAAGGCTGATGAACAAAAGAGAGAAGGGGGGGAATGTGTGGAATAGTGAATGGAAGGACAAACATGTTAAAAAAATTTTTAAAGCCTTTGTCAGGCACAAAAAGAGAAACAGACTTAATTATTATTTTCTCTTCATTCCATTTTGGGAGCTTTATCTGAAACTATAACTTACAAAGAGCAATTGTAAACAAATGGCACCCAGCATGAATACTTCTCTGAGGTTTGATCGTCTCATCCTTGGCTCTTACATCAGCACAATGATGTGTTGCCCATTGGAAACCAGCATGACTAGGAGTGTAGAAGAGAAGCCATGCAGTGATTTAAACCTATAGCTTCATTTATCTGCTCCATATGGAATTGCAACCTGGACAATACTATCAATCCATTAAAATGAAGGGCTTATTCCAGTGGAACCTGGCTAGATTAGTTAAAGTATTCTGCAATTCATGGAGAACAGCAGAGAATATGGAAATAATTTCCTAGAATAATCCAGAGAATTACTTTATGCTTCTGATATAGATCGCTGGGGAAATAATTTAAAAGCATTTTTAAATATCTTCCATTTTCTATTATGAGCCTTTGGATTTCCACAGTTTGAGAGAAGTGAGACATTGTGGCTTAGAAAACTAATTACAAAACATAAAAATGCTCAAGTCTAATGGAACAAATCAGACAGAAAAAAGATTTCCATACAGAAAGATCAATGTTGGAATGGAAGCTAGAGCTTTTACGTAAGTGTCTTCCTCTCAACATCTTTGTTATACATTCTCTTTGTTCCTGTTAGCTTACTAATTAGCTATGATTTTTTTTAATGCCCCTTACACTGGGTTAATTTTGTCTAACTAAACAGGGGTTTGAATAATAATTCACATAGCAATGTCAATGATTAAAATCCTTTCATTAACATGGTACCTTAAAGATAATGAATGTGAAGCTTTTAGCTAACCCAATCTCTAGGCTCAGAAAGGCAGTTTTTGCAGAAAATAATAAAAAAAATCCTTATACAGATTAGCTTTTGCCAGCAGAACAAATGAGATCTTTGTTTGGGTGTATTGCAAACACAAAGTCATACAAATCAAAGAGCATTTATTATGAATACAATGATGTAGCATGCTGCTTTTGACAAAAGAATTGTAATAATGTACTTGAAGAATGCAAAACAGGCATTCAGAAGTGCTAATTTTCTGGCATTTTTTGTAGACAGCACTGTCAAGGCACAGATAATCAACTGAGGGGTCAGAGTGCCTTGAGCTGAATGTTGTCAGAGATGTGGCGGAAGGTGCTTTGGGCTGGATACGTCATTTCTCTTCAGCCTCTTCAAGAATTTTAAACAGGTTTATCTGTCAGGATACAAGAAGTGTGGTTCAGTAATTAGGGACACAAGATGAAATATCGTTTGGGAAAGTTTTAATAATTGCTAGAACAACTGTTCCACTGAACTTGCTGTCTTTTCTAAAAAAATACCTTTTCACTAAGTGCACAAGATGTTTGCTGGATGAATTCATCCACATACAAATAGTATAACTAATAAAGAAACGTGCCGTAGCAACAGCAGCAAGGTAACAACATTGAGAAGAACAGTAACTCTCATTCAGATTCAGATCATTCTCCCCTTAATACACTGTACTTTCACTTCTGTAAGTCAAGTGTTGCTTTTGAAAAGTAATATAAAGTGTATCTGCATTTTCTACCATCCCATTGTCCTATATATATAAATGGGTTTTTTTTAATGTCAAATCACTTTTGTACAATGACTAATTTGCATGAATTAATTCTAGCTTTAAAAAAATTATTTAAAAACTAGGAAAAAACTGTTCTTGAGACCATCTTTCCTAGTTAAAGTTGTAGGATTTCTGTACATTTTTAAACTATTTTTTTCCCAGTGCAATGGAAACTTCTAAATCTCAAGTTAAGGGATCATGCTGCAAAGACTCAAGTAAATCTGCGCCTTTATTTATGTAGGTGCTGTCACTGAAGTCAGCTTGCTAAGCCTTTGCTGTATTAAGGTTTTTAGCAATTGATTAACATGAGCAGAATTCGTCAACAAATGTAGCTCGGCTGACATTTTCGGTGGGGTGATGGCCAAATGGGTCTTCAGCTGGTCTCTCTGCTGTGTCGTTCACTCAAGTAAGTAATTCAAGAAGGAGGTCAGAGAATGGGTAGTTAGTGGGAATGCTTACTGCAACTGTGGCTTCTCTGTAATCTTCCTGTGGATAATTTCATATATTTTTGTCTTTAGTGCATTGCTGTTCCCATTGCTCTCATAAGCACAAATAATTGCTTCCATTTTTTAAAGGAAAGAAAACAGAAGATAGCCCCCTAGAAAGCTGAGTCACTAATCTGGCTACTAAAATTAATATAAATATGACTAAGTGAAAGTTTCATCCGATAAAGGCATTAATATGAGAGGTGAAATAAATGCTTTTGTGTAAGAGACTGTGAAGACAAAGCTTCGGGGTTTGATTTGCCCAGCAAGATGCAGAATCTGTGAAAACTCTAAATCTCACATATGTAAACTGAAATGGACTGTGTCTTGTTATTTTTCTGCACATTTTGGCTTACAGGCAATAGTAGCCTGGTAAATTTGGCAGAACTCTGAGCAGAGTTCTATACACTATGTAACTCGCCTTATAGATCTCCTCTCCAAAAAAAAACCTGCACTGATCCATATGGCTGCTTATTTTCCAGAATGGCTCACAGCCTGAAAAAGTGAGAAGAAAAACCTCGTTCTCCAAATAAAACCATGCTGCAAAATATGGAGCAGCCGCAGTTTCTTCGAGCTCCACCCGTGAGATCTGTTGCTAACTGGACACTTTCAGCATTTTGCTACTTCCAGGCCTGTGACAAAACAGAGCACGATGCTGGGACTTGCATAGTGATATGACTTCATACTGGGACCAGAGAAAAGTTTTAGAAGGTACAAGAAAAATGTATAGGCACTTGGGGACTGAAGAGGGAACATGATGCATGGAGCAGTCACAGTTTTAATGCAGCTACACCCAAGTAGTTCTGATAAATTGGAAAATATGTCTTTTTACCCAATGAGAATACAGACAGCTCAAAGGTGACACAAGACCAGCTTTCCCTCCTGCCACACTTCTGCGTCCACCCTTGGTTCATCTCTGTGTTCCACACCAGAACATAGTTTATCCCCTGTTACACAATCCAAACAAAAAGTTTGTTTGGTTGTTTGGATTTTATTGGCAAAACTATATGAGTTCTTTCTGAAGAAGTAGCATATTGAGTTCATGATTATAATTCTTTATTCTCGCATAGGCATTGCTTCCTAGACTCCTAATAACATCATTAAATACCACAAAAGGAATTCATTGGCCCTGATAGACTCAAATCAGTATTTCTGTTTTGGCAGAGACAATGACAAGGCCCTCGGAAGACCCTCAGAAATTCTTCTGGGAGTATACTTTTAAAATGCCAATTTGTATCTGTTTAGTATTGAAATAATATTTTCTGATTGAATATTGAAGCAATATTTTCAGTTTGTTTGGTTTTATGTTTAATACTTTTGAATAGTCATGGAAAAAGAAGTGCTTGACAGACTCCTTGCTCCTTTGCCAGGGATGTCCTCTCAGCTCTGTATTTCACTAATTTCCGCTCCCTTTTTTTCCATTCTGACGTGCAATGCTCCCCTCACCCTTCCAAATTAATAATAAACTGTGTCTTGTCAATAAACCTACTCCTAAAAGAATAGGCTGAAATGGATCAACACCCTGACTGCCATCTCTCTGTCCTGGATGAGCTGTGCTTAATGAAGACATAGATAGTTACCATCAGGAGATACTTGCTTCAGTATCTCTTTTCTATCTCTTATCTTGCTATGCCAATCATATCTTATTGAATTGAAAAATACGTATCTTACACAAGTTATCATTCTCAGCCTGCAGATGCGTGAGAATGTGTCTTCAATAAAGACTACTAATAAAAGAATCAGACCTATTGTTCCTACATATATTTTACCCTATCCTGGTAGACATTTCAACTTCCATGGCAGCATACATGATAAAAGAGAGAGGAAATCAAGTGAAATTTAATATATACAATTATGTGGTCGATGAAGGAGAACTTTTTCCCCTAAAAATGTTTTGAAGCAGCTTATTCCTATATGACTGGGGACCATCCTCCGGTTACTAGAAAGGCACTGGAACAACTTGATTTTTTTTTAAATTGGTTATCTCACTGGGCTGATTGCAAAAGGAAAAATAGTGAAATAAGTAAATAAAAATAACTGCAGACATTGGAATAATTGTTAAGTTTGTGTTTTTCTGAAATGTCTGGTTGGGGTGTTAAGACTTCTGACTGTGTGGGCTTTTGTGGCTGTCTCATGGAGTTTATAAGAGGCCCTATTGCAACTAGCGTAGTCAGTGTCCTTATTGTCTGGGCTGGGATTTAATTTCTGTACATCACTTGCAACCAAGACAACCCTGGCATTGCAGTTTGTCACACTATTTTTATGAGCTCTATCTCACTTAAGTGCATTCTCCCCAGCCTACAGCCATAGCCTACTAGTCTGGAATAAAACTCGTACATGTAATGAGAAAAGTAAAATCATACCAGACAAAATTAATGGTCAGTCCTTTCTGTTGGCTTTGTAAAGACTATGACCTCAGCAAAGCTGAGTCAGTGTTCCTGCTGCTACTTCTGCCTGGAGCCCTGCAAGATTTCATACTTCTATAAATTTGGTCCAGGGGAAACATATTTATGTAGCCAAAAGCCAATAGATGTGTAGGTCAGGATTTGGTCTCATAGGTCTAAAGAATAACAGTATATTCTTAGCCTGTATGTGATACAAGTAGGTGTTCTGCCAGCTACAGTTTGTATCTTGTCCTTGTGGTAGACCTTGTTCCCAGTGAATCTTGTTGACCTCTTTCACCTATGGTATGGTGGTTGTGGTTCAGCTTGTGATCCTGATGTACTGTAAATCCAAACAGAGATTATTGCCCCACTCTTACAAACTTTGTATCAGCTAAAGGGCAATGGGCACAAACTGAAGCATAAGAGGTTTCAGTTGAACGTGAGGAAGAACTTCTTTACTTTGAGGGTGACAGAGCCCTGGAACAGGCTGCCCAGGGGGGTTGTGGAGTCTCCTTCTCTGGAGATATTCAAAGCCCGCCTGGATGTGCAACCTGCTCTGGGTGAGCCTGCTTTAGCAGGGGGGTTGGACTGGATGATCTCCCAAGGTCCCTTCCAACCCCTGCCATTCTGTGATTCTGTGTAAACGCAAACGCTGAGAAGGAAGGGAAGAAAGTTTTATAATATAGAGATTGGCACGGTTAGAGTAAAAGTTTTCTTGATTCCCTAACCAAAAGGTTGTGGGTCTTTCTGCTTTGTGGGACAGAAACACAGGACAGACTATAATTCCTTAGAGTAACCAGCCTGACATGTAACTCTGAAATATAACTCTGAAACAACTTTGCTGAACAATAGTTGCACATGATGGAAAGGTCAGATTCCAAGATGGAAAACCACCACTTTCCAAGTAAGAAAACTCTGAAAATGCTTTGGAAGGATTGTTTAATTTCTGTGGTTTTTACCTTTAAGAGAAAATATCAAATATATGGAAATCCTCACAAAAAAAGTCTTTCTATTGCAAATGCTAACTGTCACTTCAATGATTACTTGAAAATGGCACTGTCTTACTAGTTTTGACAGGAGTTCAGATTTTGTGTTTGCGACCCGTCTGTACTGTAGGTGTTGGTTTATTGTCAACTGTTCGAAAAATCTCCATGTGGTGAAGGAAGTGGGGGCAGAGATGACTGGCAAAAGTTAACAAACAGTCAATGCAGCCTTGCGCTGCAACCTGTGCTCCTTTCCTTACTATTCCTGAAATAATGAGATACTTAAGGTGTATCTGAGTACTATAGAGTAGTTTAAATCATAGAAACGTGCTCCTCTGATCATCAGGTGATGATTTTATGTCTTCGTCTTGGACTGGAAACTAAACAGGAATCCATAATTAACTGATCATTGCAGAATTAAATGGCATTAAACTGAATTTATTAAAATGAGCTGTACTACTTGCACAAATGAAAGGCTTAGTGCTCTGAAGGACCTCCTGAAAAGAACAGGGAATAAGCTCTGCACAACCAATATCTTGTCTATTAATATAAGTTATTGATGTAATTACCTATGGTTAAAGAATGAGAGAAATATAGCTGAGCCAAATATGTCTGTAAAAACATATAATAATGGTAAATGTTGCATATCCTTATACCAGAATAGGAAAAAAGAGAAGGAAAAATGAAAATATGCTATAGGAAAGAAGGTAAATTATAAAGAAAAAGAGAGTATAAGCACACTTGTTGGAATTTTTTAGGTTCAAAATCTTGCTTCAATGTGAAATTCACCATTGGCTGTTACAAACAATAGAAATGCACGTGCTAATGCTTAACAGTCTTGTTAAAAGAAGATTGGCAAGCAAGGATTTTAGCCTGCAGTGTCTGGAATTCACTGCCACACCCATTCTCCATCTCCCCCTCCTCACCTCCAAATTCAAGTCTTGACTTCATATGGGCAGAACAGTTTTTGGAGATCATTTATGCTGCTTTTAATTTGGCTAGATGGGTCACCACCGAATGACGTGGACGATGTTTCTGCCTTCTTCAGCACTTGCAGTTCTTTGTGGTCCCATATCATGGTGAACCTAAGTTAACCTAGGTCTCTCCCACAAAACATTGCAGAAGACTAAGCCACTGTAACTCAGAAACCACTTTAAGAAAAGGAACAAAATCCAAGGCAGTAAGTTATGCTACTTGAACTCAGAATTACATAGATTATTCATAGTGACACTCATGAGTACAAAATGGGCACATACGTTTGTGCAAGTGAAATGGAATAAGGCATAGGAAAGATATAAATAGGGTATGATCTGCTTTTAGCATACATCCTGCTAGTAACTGCTTTATTGGTTCTACTCCTCTCAGTAATTTTCAACATGTAGGTCAAATTCAGTAGCAATGTTTCAATTATAAGCTGGTAAATGATCCTGTGATAAATCTTAGGGACTCCCCTGGAAGAAAGTTAAAAATTACACCAGCTAAGAACTCTTTCTAAATGTATTTAGAAATATTTCTGAATTTGATGTTATCTGTGTTCATGTCAATACAGATCACAGCAGATGTTTTTATTGCAGAATACGTTACTCTGAAACAAAAGTATCTCATATTCACTGGGTGGTATCAGAGTGGTCTTTACTCTGATTTGCTGCAATTAGATGGTGGTGATGGTGTGATGATGGACATCAACGCAGTGACAGAAAAAAAGGACACGTAAGTCATCCTGAGTCTAATAAATGCTTGAGAATTTGACAATAACAATTTGAGAGTCAACAGGGAAGCTTGGCACGATGAAGTGCGGTGAATCAGGATGATCAAATGATTTTATTAGTTTGCTTTTATTAGTCAGATCTATTTCCTTTTTTTTAATACGACCAGGGAAAAAAGAAGTAATTGTAATCAGTTTATCAAACACAACCCTGGCAGAGAGTATGCCACTGGTAACTTGATTTTGTTCTAAGTGAACACACTATGTTTTGACTGATCTTCAGCATCCAAGATCATTCCTCTTAAAATGTCAGGAAGATGAGTCAGAGTAATAGTTTATTTGTTTTGTTTTGGTGTTTTATTTAAAATAATCCTGAAATATGCTTCAGAGCTGGCCTCGCTGTTTTCTGGCAGGCATGGGACAGATGAAGCTTAAAAAAACTGAAAAAAACACCTCAAATTATCTTCAGACCCCCAGACTGAGAGTCTACCATGGGCAGTCACAGTATAAGCTTTGCCAGTGTCCCTGCCCTCTCCCCTGTCACGTGAACTTCACCTAAAATAATCACGCACTCCGTGGGAGAGAAGGGATTCTGTAACTGTGATAGCTAATGCCCAAGACTCCCCTAAGCAATGATGAACAATTATTATAAACTATTTCAAATTACAGGCGGTAGGCACTGTGATGGAGACTTTTGTAGACTGGACTGAGACAATTACCAAATGAAGGAAAATATTATTATTTTAGGAAATGTAACATTTTAATACATTGTGAAAAATGATGAGGGAATAATAAATGGAGGGCATAAAAAGAGCTAATAATAAAAAGGAGCTTGGTGAGAAATCCCGCTGTCATATTTGCATTTACCCTGAAACTAATGCCGTGCACATTTTTGAATGCAAATAATTCACAAGAGGAAGCAAAATGAGGATGTTAATAATCATTTTTCCCTTAATGAGAAGCTGTACTTTGATTGAAAGGAGCTTTAAGGTGGCCTAAACTAGGCCTAACAAAGGAGCTTTTTTTTTTATTTTTTTGGAGACTTTAAAGGAATGAGTTAGAATAATATTCTGTCACTTAAAATCCCCAGCATTAACATTGTTATCACAAATCTTATTTCAAATTAAAAAAGACGTGTTAGGAAAATTATTCATTCCATATGGGATTTTCTTTTTCACTTTGGCTATTAACTTAAAATGCTTTTTCTTTTGGGAACAGCTTAAGTTTTTAGGTTTCTTTTTTTTCTTTTTTTAAATCTCATTCACAAAATAGATTATTGTATCAGCTCCTTATCTCAGGACTTCCACACCAAGGCTCCAGGTTGCCTTCCTTATTCTTTTATCTAGTGAAGGCTTGTTAGTCCCAGATGGCTTAAATGGAAACTGGCCTCTTGAATTGACTGGAGCATCCATCTTCTTACTGCTGCTTAGAAACACTCACATTTTTCATATGAAATACTTTAATGAATTAAAACTAGGTTAATTCAGGTTTGAAAACACCGTTTCCAAACACTAAGAATACGGAAATTACATTGGATTAGACTGGAGACACCTTGGCAGGGGTGGCCAGCACCTTTCTATTCACTGAAGGCATATCCTAAGTGGGTATCTATTAAATTATACACACCTTCTATTAAAAGGAGGTGAACCGGACTAATTTGTCCCCAAATGGCCTGAATGCTATCACTCTCCCCAACAGAGGAGTACAGTAGAATTTTCTGTGAGCCATCAGCACGCTGTAGAGCTAATCAGACATCCTCCACTGTCATCCCATGTGTGCTGGAAGACAGTGGTCATGTTTTCTGCAAGGAATTCCAGCAAGCGGGGTTTGATTTCTTTGTGTAGATTTGTTTTCACCTGGTATTTTGAAAACAGCCTGTGGGTTATGTATGCTCTGCACTGCGCGTGGTGTGTGGCTGATCAGCGATGTGTCATGTGATGCACTTGCTCTTTGATTACACACGGTTGTTCAAACAGAAAAACATTAAAAAAAAAATGCTGAAGCAAATAATAAATAGGAGTAGTATAAGGACCTTGTTCTTCAAAATTAGGAGTGAGAAGTGCCCTGCCCTCATGCAGTTGCATGAGCTGCCTGCCCCAGAAGCCATGCCCCTTTTCTCGTCACGTGGTAGAAGGACCTGGTAGTCCCTCCCCACTACATACATGGGGGCAGCCATTTTCTTTCGGCCACCATTTTGTGGCAGGAGGCCTTCTGCGCTGTTACCACACACACACATTTTCAAGTATAAAATTCCTTACACGGTTCTGTGAGCTAAAACAATTTGAATGTTTAGGTAGACTCTAAGAGGGCAAATACAATTTAATTGAACTGTGGCTCACAAAATCAGAATAAGTTGCCACTAATATTTTTTTTCTGCAGTGACCATTGAGCTGTAGTGTACATTTGCAGGGCATAATTAATATTGCCTGTCATTAAGATGCACTATCTTTCTTATTTTGTCCTTAATTACTTTGATTTGATGCTCCTCATTACTCATCAGCTGGTAATGGCATGGCAGGCATTTTTAAAGCAAATGGTGACTTAGGGATTGTTGTTAGGATTTTATAGAATTAGTTTCTTTATGAACTGAGCTAGGTAATTGTCTTGGCCCCTGAAAGCCTGAAACTAAGCAGGAACAAAGTTCAGTAAATAAGATTAATTTCGTTCTGTATGCCAACCTTACACACTTAAGTAATTTTCTGTTCCATGTTTATAGGTTTTTAAGACATTATGATACCTCCAATATTGCCTTGGTTAATTCTCCCAAACAATGGGTGAAAATAATTTGATGATAATAATGACTAGAAATTTTAACATATTTTTTAATTAAAGAAACATTTCTTTGATTCTTTCCCCTGAGGTTTTTTCAGGCTTCTCATTAATGTTGCAGCATGATTATACCTTCAGGTTGATCAACCAAAAATTGTGGTGCAATGCTGCCATTTTTCTCATGTTGTGTAGCATTAACTCCAGAAGTAATCAAATTCAAATGCACTCAGTTGGATTAGTCAATTAAATCTTACCAACATCGAGGATGGCTGAGTATCAATCTCAGGAACAGCTTCCCAATCATCTGAGCAAGCAGTTATTTAGGATCTGATTCTGTAACAGCTAATCTGTCTTGAACTACATGTGTGAGATTTATCCATGAGATTGTTTGTGTGCATAAATATGTGCATAAATCTTTGCTTGATGAAGGCCTTACACAGTGTAACTAATGAAACGAAATGATTTGTCCTCTCTTAGGGTCATGAGTATTTATTTCTCTTAACAAGTATGTGTGATTTTTATGGTCTAGTTTCTGATTATGTGTTAGACTTAGAAAAATATTATTTCATGTGGCTATGAAACTGTGCTCAGTAACTCTTTTCAGTTTTATTTTGTTAATGATGGCATAAGAGTTCTTATATTTGTGGAATGGCTTCCCCAGCATTTGACAAATTTCAGCTCAAGTTTAATAGGCTACAGGTTTAATAGTTTAATTAAATTTTCTAATGTGTGTTCACAGTGCTGCTTATGTATATATATACTGAGGTATTAATGCAAACCTATAAAAACAATTGTACACAACAAGGGATATTCTTGATGTATATACAAAGATCAATCTGGAAACTATTCTGCCTGAAAAGGCTATCATATGCAATTCCTGGATTTCATTTTGAGGAAAAAATACATGTAGACACTATTTGCCTTTTCTGAACATAATTAATTGTAGCACATACGCTTTAATGATGGCAAGAATAGCATTTTATACATATATTTACATATTTTCAAATGTATACATGTTGTGTTAATTTAATTGAAATACTGGTGTTACAAAATGTACCGCAGCACTCTATATTGACTAAAGTTATTTAAAGCTAAGGTTTTTTAAAGGAGGCTAAATAACTCTTGGATTCCTATTACACAAAAATTGAAATTAATTTGAACCTCAACAAATTTCAATCAAAAGAGCTACAAAGTCTTTGGCAAGTACTGTGTGTTTGTGTTCGGTATTTTGTTATCAGCGATGATTCACTGTTTCGTAGCATTGGTGTTTATTCTCACACGGATGTATTGGCTTGTCTGTTTCTGTGCATGCATGGGTGCAATTATTTTCAAAATTTTTTGTCAGTGATAATTTCAATGGAAATATGCCTAGGAATCTATCATATGTGGTACTTGTGTTTGGATTCCGCTTTATGCCCTTTTCCACAACTTGTGACCTTTTATCCAGGCTATTTTTCTCTCTCTCACCCCCTGAGCTTTGTCCTCATAAGACTTTTGAAGTTTTATACCTTCAGATCTCCAGCAAAGAATGACAAAGGAGACAGAAACAATTGGATAAAATGTCACGGATATAATCTAGTTCTACAGAAGAACTCTGGTTTGTGTTTACTTAGTCTTTAGGTTTTGAGTATATATGACTGTTTACATCTCTTCCTTTACCTTCAGCAAATGCTGAATTGACCTATATCACATTTCCTAATTGCAAATTTTGTTGCAGATTTTGCAGTCTGATAACTGATGGAAGTTTTATATTATAAGTCAAAAGTAAATGCCTGCAACAACCACATAGTATTGCTATAAACTAGTATTTACAGTCACCCTCTGTTCTTCTGACTTTGGCTGAAGAGCAGCTATCCTGTATTCTTTAAGAATACTATGTATTTATTTATATAATTGTAGAATATGGCAGTATTTTTCCCTGGAAATCAAGATTTGCAGGTACTGAGGGCAATGGAAAAATTAGTGAATCATTCTTTCAACCGTGTTGTCTGTGTTTATATATATATATATGTACACACACAAAAATCTGATTTCTGTTCAAATAATATATAGCTATATTTTAACTAATGTTAGACCTAAAATTCTTTCAGGTGAAAAATACCAGCAATATATTTAAAAAAGTAATCACCAAGTATTCCTAAGGCAGTCTTCTGGCTCACAATAATTGTTTTTGTGGCTATAATAGCCAACAAAAACTGTCTTGACATCCCTACAATTAAAGTTTTTATCAAGGAAGGAAAACTTTTAATGTAGTAAAAAAGCTAACATATTTTATTGTGCTACATAAAGTTATAAAGTTTTAGCATATACTCTACACTGCATTTTCATTCTTGGAATAGGATTTCCCACCTAGACAACCTTTTATCAGCTTCTCTTAGGATTTTTGTTTTCTCCTTGAAAGCTGTTGGTAGTAGAGAAGTCAATGGGCTCATCAACAAGGTACCAAAAGAAGAGGCCATATAGCTCCGGTTTCACTCGAGAACAGGAGATGGATTTACATGTGTTAACTGTACTAGGAAGGTTTTTCTTCTAGTGTTGGAGGCTGGAGACTGAATTTAGAAAGGTACTGATGTAGCTTCTAGATCTTGATTTCTCCCTGTGAGACATCATGCTGAATACTTCGCACTGGATCCTTACTGGAGTGATAGAAATCATACCTTTCATGCTACTTGTGGTAGCTACAAGACAACGACTCGGGAAGAGTCACTGATATGGTTTGGGGAGGTTTGGTGATTTTCTTACTGTTCTTTGCACAGCAGGCACTATGGCAAATGTTTATCAGGAGGAAAATCCCTGAGGGTTAAACAGAACTAAAGAGAAATTCAAGCATGTTTAAACAGTTTTCTCCCAGGCATTACTCCAGTTTTTGATTTGCATACCTCTACCAAATTAAATGGTGTTTTAACCTTAGCAATGTGTTGTATCCCTTATTTAGTCCTTAAGTCCTGACTTGAGAATTCTTAACGTTAAATAGTAGTGTTACAGTATTAGCTGACTAGTAAATGGAAAAGATGTCTAAAAAGTCTTATTATTACCCTTACTGGAATCATTTCAAATAGTTAAATGGTACAAAAGACATGCTAATATTAGAATCCTGCTAGTGGAGCTACCCAATGAAGAATAAGAATATTTAATATAATACCAGTTAAAATGGGTTGTAAAAAGGGATCTAACACTAATTGGTTTTATCTCTAAATTACTAAATAGTTATAGTCTAGAGAAACAAGGATCCTATTATTCCTAATCTGTTCTGTAAGATAACTGCAATGGTTTTGAGATAGACAGAGGAATTCAGTTTTAGGATTGGTAAATCCTTGCTGGCATTTTGCATTAGCTAACGGTTAGTAAATGCAGAAATGCAAGTGACTTGACCTAGCAGAATTAAAGGTGTTCAACTTAAATAACGGGATGAATATTAGTGTTTTTTGCTTGCTAGACCTCTCTTCATAGAGTGTTTTGGAACAGATAAATTAATGAATATTGGAGATGTCAGATTAGAAATAAATTCAATTTCTTTGTTCATTAAAGTTGATATTCTTTGCAGACTGCACAATAGTTTAATTTGGAGTGATTTGTTACTACTTTAAGTCCTGGTATCATTCTCAAAATCCTATTTGTTGATTATAAAAACTGATTTAATCTAATCTCTTGGCAGATCCTTTGCCAATAGTATCTCACCAATGATGCTGAAACTAAATTGCAGAAACGGATTGTTTTGCATGGCACTATAATGCAGCTTCCGTTTCACCTTTAGCGGTTTACTAGGTTAGGAGGTGAAATGATATAAATGTGGAATTAACATCTCATTTCAGAGAGAGGTATATTTAGCACTTGTAGATTTCCTTGGTCTCTTTTTCTTTCCTGGCACAGTGAAGGACCTTCTTCAGGGATTCGGGAAGTCATTCCTTCATGAATGTAACATGGTATATTGGTAACATCTCATTTTATGAATGTGCAGTCTGCTAGCATATGTGCAACAGTGCTGTAGTTTTTCAGACCCAGAATGTTTGGGCTCTATTGACAGATTTCTCTGAATCTTATCATTTAATTAAATTTATAAGGTAGAGCTTTTCTTCAGTCATGAGTTTTACATCTGTTTCAAGTTAATCTAAACCACACCTATGTAAAGGAACATCAATCACCAACTTGTCTCTTAAGTTTTTCTAAAGCTGATCCTTAACTTTCTGAGTTTGTAAAGAAAACTGGAAAAACAGTTCCCTAGTTACTTAAATAATATAAATATATATTAAAAATTTCATGTACCAGTAACCAGTTATTTTACGGCCATTAGATTCTCTGCTCATGGAAAGATTATCAGACTATTTTTATAATACGTAATGTCAGAGAAGATTGGAGACCATTTTCAAGAGCCAGCTAATCCACTAACATTATGAATTCCCAATCTGCCAGGACAGCTCTGTAGCATGAGCCGCGAGCTCTCACTGCTCTTGTACAGGCATAAACCACAATGACCACCACATTTTTCCCTAGATACTTAAAAAATGTGCTAGTCAGTCTGTTCTTACAATGAAATGACAAATAGTTCCATAAGATCGAGGATAAATTAACCGTAGTTTTCTATGGATCTGTGTCATCTAGTTGTTTGAAGCTCATGTTTACAAATACACAAGATTGGGGTGAAGTGTTGCTCGCTGATGAGCTTTTATAAGGCTTTCTTCCATCTGGTGTCATTTGTGGCCATGCTGTAACTTTTATAGATGCTCCTTTACTACTTGGCCTGGCTGTTTTCATACAATCTGAGTGCATCTTATAATCTTTAACAATTCCATCTTTCTGTCAAATTTGGTTAGGAAATTCAGAAACTTTTTGTGGACCCATGCAGAAGCAGAAAACATTTATGTGCAAGTTTATTTGTGTAAGAAAGAGATACTTTGGGGGGAGAAAAAGTTTGACTGACTGTTCTTGCCTAAATAACTGGCATTCCATCCTCATTTTCCCCTTTTCCCATCATGGAGGGAAGTCCCCTCGAGGGCTTTTGTCTTTTGGGGGCGTGGAAGAAAAAAAAGCCTTCTCTTTAACTGTGCACTAATTGCAATTTATTAGTCTATATCTGTTATAGTTCTGGGTTTCTCCAGAGCAGAGAAATCATGGAGAAACACAGTTTACAAATGCGTATTTTCAGCCTTACCATGGGGGGGCCATACATTCCAGCTGGCAACACATTAGCTTCCGATTTGAAAGCCATGAGCTTTGTTCCGGCTCAGTTCTTAATTAACTGCATGTCCTGAGGTTAGTCGTCTCAAATTTCATTCATATCCTCTAATACAATGGAAAGACATCTCTGATATCACTAGATTTGGGGCTAGATGCCTTACAGTTCTATTTCTGAACTCTACCTGAATTTAAAGTAGGATTTTTTTTAATGAGAATGATATTTATATTAAGTAGGATTATCATTTTTGGTCTTCACATCTTCTAAGTGCTAAGGGTATATAATAACTAATTATGAGACGGGAAAGGTGCCATTTGTTTTGTGAATTGGAATTCCAGCTGATATGGGGTTTAGTACAATAGATAGATTTGATGCCTGCGTATCTGCATGCGTCCTCACTGAAGAAGCTAAGGTTTGGCTTGTGGAGGTCCATCGACAGGAATTCAGTGGGAATCTTGGATATGTCCTTCTGTACCTGGCTCGCCTAAAATAATTCCATTAGTCTTTCACACATGTAAGCAATTAATTCAGAGCTCTATAAAACCCTCTTAATGATTTAAAGAAATGTGTATTTTTATCTGATATTTTTAAAAAGAGTTCCAAAGGAAAACATTTAGAAAATATTATCCCAGAATTGTGCCAAGACAAAGCTACCTTGCATTTTCTACTGTGTAAGGAGCTGACTGTGTAAATTAGAACTTGCCACAGTGCTCTAATTTGCACAGCTCATTTTCCCAATTTAAAATTAAAAATTACTTCTTTTTTTTTTAATTTAATCTTGTGGAATTAATCTTGAAAGTTTTCCAAGAATGCTTTTAACAGCTATAATTGGTTCAAGATCAAATCACTTCTTATTTTGCACCTTGGAGGTTTTTATGAACTTCTGCATTTCCATTAAATGATCCTATATTTTCTGCAGTAAATGCTTTTTAACTATTCCAGTAATTAATAAAACCAAAGAATGGTTCCTACTGTGAGTCTTGCCTGCATGCTTTTAAGTCCGTGTATCATAGGTGAGGATATGCTTGTAAAGTCTGACATTTAATTAAGTAGTTTTGATCTTTTGTTCTCCTTTTTGCACATATTAATTATTATACCTATGAAGTCTAATTCAATTGTTTGATATGTGTTGATGTTTTCATAATATAACAAGGCTTTGTTTCTTGTGCACTGGAGTAATTGTGTAACTGTGATCACAAGATACCCAGAGCTTTGTAACGTACAAGAAAAATATGCTCATGACCTAAGTTTACAATACTGATTATTTTCCTTGTAGGGTAAATGTCAGTAATTTGAATATGTGGATTGATTTCCTCTTTAATGGCTACATTTGATATAATGGGACTAAGTTCAAAGCTTAGAGAAAGAAACACTTTTAAAAGCAAGAAAGGGGTGAGCCCTACTTTTTCCTGCCTGTGATGTTCAGCAGTGAGGTTGCCCCATTCATTTCAGCAGGATTCAGTGGAGCTCACCTATGAATACGGTCATTTGAAAGAAATGGCCATATTCTTCTACAAATAAATCTGCATCTGAAACCTTTTTCCCACACAGAAAGTTCACGCACTGAGTGCAATTGTAATTTGAATCTCCTGGTAGGCCTATCTTTTTTTTTTTTCCCCCCACTTCCCTAGGCTAGGCCTGATCCCTCCCTGCCAGCTGTTAGAGAACCTGGTTGGAATGAATGACAGCAGACAGTATAAAGATCTTGTTCTAACAGGTGCTTCTGAAAGGGACTACAGAAAGGAAGTCTCTTATGAAATAGGAAATTTTTTATCCAAATTTCTTGCAGAAAAATGCTGTTGCATTAAGCAGTGATTATATTAAATTTAAAACAGAATTCTCACTTCATTGAACTAGCCTCTATCCAAAATCATTGGATGTTTTTCTGAATACTTTTTAAGATGGAACCTTCTTTTTGTTGAGTTTTGTTAGCCTTTAACAGTCTATAATATGGGCTAACTAGGAAAGTACAGCAACGGGTCGTAATTCATCCTGTGGGAGATAAATGAATATGAACTGAGTAAATGGCTTGAGGTTTTTTCTTACACATTGATCCATGTAAACTCTTCCACACCTTGCAAGGTTCACAATTGTGCGTATAATATATTTTTTCATCTGTGTGTGCACAGTTCTGACCTTATTTCCTAAAGCTGAAAGGAAGGACACGGGAAGGTACACAGCTGAGTTGAAATGCCTATAAACTCCAAGTCCAAATTTTGAAGCTCTATCTAGCCTTCATGGAGTTTGTTCTGTTTCTTTCGCAATGCCTTGCTTATAAAACCAAAGGATTTGCTTTTGTCTTCATCCACTGTAGCAGTTAGCTGCTCATGTCACTCAGTATGAAACTATATGCTTTTACCTTTGCTTTATATGCATTAGTTAGTGATGCACTGGGAAGGACATTCAGCATGGAATATGTACTATCATTATTTTAGATAAACTATTTGGTTAAATTTTTCCTAATCCAAATGTATGTGAGGTGTATTTCAAAGTTACTAGGAGAATGTATTTTAATTTTTTCAGATTTAGTAGGTCTTAGATGGTTGGAGCTTCTCCATTGTTTAGGACACTTATTTATGTAATCTGGAGAATGAATGATTTTGATGAGCTAAAAGTTTGGTTCTTTGGTTCGTTTGCTTTGATGTTTAAAAACTTTTTTTAGTCCAGGCAAAGCAGTCAGTTACAGTGCCCTTCTTATTCTAGTAAATTCCCTGGTTATTCTAGTAAACTACACAAAGGTTTTTCAAATTTACAAGGAATATGTTTTCCAGAAAATATTTTTTAAAGTGGTCCTTGTGAACTCTTTGCAGACTTTGAGATGTTAAGGATTATAAACTCCATTAGAGTTGTTTTGCTTGAAGGTAAAGGAACAGTTCACAATAACCCAAAAATCTCCAGACCTTCATGGGTATTCAGAAAGATTCTCTGAGAAAAGAATTCTCTGAATTCCAGCCAAAACCAGGAGAAGTGGAAATCTTTATCTTCTTTGACCATATTTCCTGTATATATGTAGTGCTGTTGCTGACTTCCTTATAAGTGTGTAGTCCTTCATGCTTCAGATAAGTGCCCCAGAATAGACAGGAGATATTTTTCCATTATTTAGGTAAAAGTTAGTGTTAACAAGGATTATTGTCTTGCTATATTCATTACTTTTAGAAGATAATTTGCTAATGAGTAGACTTCTCCTTTTTTGTTGGTACTGTTAGGCAGGGATACCTTGAATCCACTGTACATGCCAGTGCCTTTATACATTATATCTTGCTCCCTATAGGCAGCAAAGCTGCTGTAGAAGGTCAACGGAAAACCTTTCTGGGAGGCAGTAATTGGGAATACAGTCCCACAGAGGCAGACATCCATTCCTAATAGCTTCATCTACCATGCCTCAAATATAGAACCGATAAGGTTATAAAGTCGATTAGAAATATATTTGCCTTTGTTTTTTTCTATTAATGAGGTTTTGTATCGCTTGCCCAGCAAACAATTATGTCCCTGTGAGTATTGAGAAAGTAAGTAATCATCTAGACAACTGATAATTGTTATTCTTATCTGAAAAAAAAGAGAAAGAATAGCAAGAGACCTGTCACCAAAAATACAGTCACGAGGTAATTTTTCAATATTGAAAATATGATCTAATCCAAGTCACAAAAGCTAAATTCCAATGCAATGAGCAATGGTTAGATTGGTAATTTTTCATAATGGAGGGACAAATTGTTAAAAACAAAGACAGGAATGACCTGCAAATTGATCCTGTATGCATGAATCAATCATGTAAATGTTCATATAATAGCTATGGGAGAAAGTTTTTTAATTGATGAAAATTATTGCAAGGTTAAACATGAAACATGAATACATTTGATAAATTTAATAAATTTTGTAATGTTTTAAGACAACAAAAAATAACCTCCTCTTTTGTATAAGGCCACAGTTTTTCTGGAAGCTCTCCAGAAGGTCTCCACCTCTCACCTACGAGCACGAGGCAGCATGGCATACTCTTCCCCCATCATATGAACTGATTGCAATTGCCTGCATAGCTCTGTTTTCCCCATCCATTTCAGTCAGAAATCTGCTCCAGCGAACGAGCCAAGCATCATGTTTCTATGAGATCTGCAGCAGCTATATCTGACACCCATCACCATACCCCTGTAGCAGAGTTCTGCGGTGCTTCTGACAAATCTGTTTCCCTCAGATTGGCTTTAGCTGCTCTGTTCGGTGTGCCTGCAGACTCTTTTCATTATAAACAGTAGGGTTGTGGGGAGGAAGAGAATAAAGAAGAAACAAGTAGATTGATATGAGTGATTTGAGGAGAGAGAAAAAATCTGCACAGCAGAGCATTTTTAAGCTTATGTTATTGCAAATTTGTGTTCTTTCTTTGTCAAGAGGGAAGCATCAAGTTTTAATAACAACACATGACAGGCTTAAGGAAAGTGAAGGCAGGATTTTCTTGCCTTCTCCTCAGCAGGTGTAAGCAGCTATTTGTCCATACTGGTCAGTCAGTACCTGAGCAAAGGTTGGGTTGGAAGTGGAACAATGTACCTCTGGCAGATAATAAATGAAGACGACCATGGAATTACCTGAAGATTTGAACAGAACTTGGCCTATTAAAATAAATGGCACCTGTCAAGACCATCATCAAAACTTCCTAATGACAAGAAAAAGCTGTGTATCTTGCAGTACAAAGAGATATCTTAGAAAAAACTCAACAAACATTGAATATGTTCTTTTTGGACAAAGACATAGAGAAGGTAATTGTGAATTAAATCCAGCTGCACAGAGAAGGTAAATGAGAATCAGCTCCAGCTGTGCATGATTTCCATAAGTATCCGGGATTGCATTTCAGGCTACAGGCCTAGATGTAGCACAATTTACTTGATGTTTCTTATTGTCCTTGACAAAAAACCCAAACTGAAACAAAAGCTTCATTTATGCTGATATCACTTCAACAATATGTTACTGGCATGCTTGCACAGTGTGACAGAGCTAAGCTAATCACATGCAAAATATTAAGATAGATGCTGAACAAATGTGTTTGCCTCCCAAAATGTAATGACTGTATGATGTTTTAAGTGGGTCTGATTGTGTTGCTATTAAGGTTGCTTTACATTTTCCACTGGAGTACTGTGTTCTGTTGTCACATCCATGCCAAGCTATAACCCTCTCATTGATTAAGACAAACACAGTCATAAGATGCATAGTCCAACCAACAAAGTAATATTATATCATTTCCATCATAAGGGTGTGTATATGTACATAGTTCAGCACTGTCATAATCATTCCATCAGCATCTTTATGCATTTGCAATTTTAACTGTTATGATTGCCTTCTTAGGATACTGTAATTTACATATTCCCTCCTACTCATTAATGGTATTTATGTATTCAATTAATGCATTTCTTCTAAGTAAAGGGCTATTTTATGACTAAAGCTCTGAGGAGGGAAAAAACCCCCAACCTATGAGTGGAACAAAATGAGACCTTTTGTGAGTAAAGGGCCTTGGAATGCCAGAGGATCCCAAATGCCTATTGTCTGGGGAAGAAAGTGATTTATAATATATGCTGAATGAGTTCAGGGTTTGAAAATGAACAAGGGAATGAGGTTGATTGTTCCAGGACTCCTTTTATTAAGAAATCCTGCATTGTGCTATACATAAGGTCCCTATTTGTCATATAAGTGGCATAGCCCCACAATGCCAGAGTGTTTTGATGAAATTGTGGCAGCTGAGGAGCAACAGAGAGTTGTCATCTAGATCAACTGTTCCACCACAGAGTTTTATTTACATTTAAGCAGACATGGAAAAGATATTTTTTGCTAATGGAATTATGTGAATAAACTAATATAACATAACAATAGTACTTTACATTTTTTTGTTTAAAAAAGAAAAAAAAAGCTGCTTCTGTAACTTTCTCCTAATGAAAAAAAAAATTACAGTCACACCAACTGTTAAGCTGAAACCATTTGTTGCATGAGGAGGGTTAAATCTAGGTTCTAATAGGTAGGTTAAACATAAGCCCTAACCATCTGAAAATGGTTTTGCTCAGGAATTAAGTTTTAGGTGTCTAATCTCCAGACATCTAATTTCTTCTACATTACTTGACTAGAACATGGTGGAATTATGACCTAAGAAAAGTTATCTAAACACCTGCGTGGTAAGTAGAGGTATGGTGAAGCTATGTGGTAAGGTATGTTTCAAGAAATCTGCTCTAAATTCCTTCTCTGTCTAGAGCTGAGTTGCGTCATCTGGGGTTTTAAGGTTGCACTCTTGCCTACTTGGGATCTGCAGTCCCAAAGCTCCCCAGGTTGTATACCTTGACCTGTTCTTTGAAGACCAGAACAGCGTTAGCAGTTTTCTTTTCAAATACACCCATGGAGAAGAAACCTCATGGTTAAGTGTGGGAGGTTTATTTGCTGTCAGATATACATGTAAACCCTCTCAGGATGAAGAAGGAATTTAACACATTTCCTATTTGTGGTGAGTGCTCTCCTCCCTAGGTTATTACACCATCCTTTTCTTGCATACATTATGAAAGAATATTTAACTGTATTTGCATTGAGAGTAAATTCTGTTTGTACATTATGTATACTTTACACACACACCCCAACCCCCCTCTCCCCAGATTGCGTGTTTCAGGATTTAAGGAAACCTCTGCACAATTTTTGGATTCCTATCAGGCTTAAGACAAACTTAATGAACTGCTAAACCTGGAAGAGTTTTGAACATGCTCTGAAACAGACTCCTAGATCCTAGAGGAATTAGACTAAGTCAAACAAATAAATGCCTCTGTGGTTAGATAGTAGCGAGACTGGAAGGGTTTTAATCACAATTTTAGACTTTTCCTCAATTGCAGTTGAATTCAAGGGAGAAGGGGTGTTTAAAAAAAAAAAAGTCTCTAACCATTAATGTTTTTCACAGCAACACCCAAAAAGTTGATAGACATAATTTACAGTTTGGTAGAGAGACAGGACTCTTGACTGCGAAGACACTGGTGTTAGAAAAGATGGAACAAGAACCGGAAAGATACCGTATTTATCCAGAAAGGAAATAAAAACCAGGTTGCGTTTTTTTCTCTTGGAGACTATCTCCCCCTCACCTCAACCCTGAAAAATAACCAATTTTAGCTGTTTCTGTTCTCCTATTTATCTCAAATGTATTAGAGGGAGAAAGACAGAATACATCTTCTTTTGTCAAGGAAATTACAGACAGTTTCAGCCTTGGAGTAATCTTTTAAAATTGTCCATGGCCAAATTCAACAATGCAACCCAGCCCAGCCAAGTACTTCAGTATGCACATAATTTTATTCACTTACTTAAATCCCTCTGACTTCAAGAGGATTTAAGCAGTGCTTAAGTGCTTTGCTGCAACAGTGCCTTAAATTGGTAGATGGCAAATTTCAGACAGAGAAAGGAAGGCCATAGTTTTTGCAGTCTCTGCTGGTAGGTGCCTAAAAAATTGGTTTGATTTTTTCAGATGATCCTGTAATTCCTACTGCTCCAATTTTCTTTTATTCTTTTGGTGCTTTTTTTTAGGGCTATTTTGTTCTTTTTTTTAGGATCCTCAGTTATACACCACTCCCAGCCTCACTGCAAACCTGAAAGAAGAGGTGTTCTGGTCTGGCTTGGGCAAGCAATGTTTCAGCAATTGCACGACAGACATAATTTCAAGGCAAATCAGGCAGACTTTCAGCACTTAACAAGGTAAATAGGAACAATTTCTAATGGGTTATTTTCAAAAGCAGTTAGGTGCTAACCCTAGTGAAAGTAAGTTATGACTTTGAAAATGTCACCTTTTATATTTTTTTTGTTTGCTTTAATTTACATAGATAGTATCTCCTTAATGTGATGACTGATCTTTAACATGATCAATTGTTGTTCCACTACTGGCAAAAAATTTGCAATGTGTTAAGATGATTAATGTAACTGTCAGGTGAAATATTCATAAATATAGCTGACCTACCTCACATACAAAGAGATGACGTATATATCAGGTTTTATGTACTTCACTCACTTTGCGAAACACAGCCTCTGACTTGCGTAAAAGCATGCTAGATTATAAATATGAAGAGAAGGGAAAAGAGGCAAAAGCACGCTGGGATTTTTTACTTTTTTGTTTCAAATCAATCTTTAGAAACAGATCCTCTTACCATATGTTTACACAAAACATAGTCCTCGCCCTGATTTGAAATTTTGGACTGCACAGAAGTTATTAATTAAAAAGTTAATAATTAACAAAGGTTTCTGTGAAAAGAAAATCCATGGATCAAAGCAGAGGGAGAGGTGATATTGCAGTGTCCTGTGAGCAAAGCTAAGCTTTGTGCTGTTGCTCTTTTGCCCGTTGAACAGAACGAACTTTCAGCACAAAACCTGGCTCTGCTCCTCAGATAAGAAATGGAGTGCATGTAGCAGGGGGTTGATGTGGCTTCACTGCTGGCAAACTCTGCCGTTGGAACCTGTCCTCGGCAGAACCTTCTGGGAGAACAACGTTTCTCTTCAAAAGAAGCACTCTCGTGTGCGTTAAGCAAGTGGTGGACTCGCTGTATTGAGAAAATACACAGTGCATTATTTCCTGTGGGCTTTTTTTTCCAAAAATATTTTTTCAGATAAGTTAGGAGCATAACCAGAAAAAAAACCTCTTCAGGTACAGCGTCACATGGCATAGCTTGCGCTTGCTCTTGCCTTAAACACTCTGACTTGGGCCTGTGCTGCGTACCAGCCTACATATTCTCTGTCCTCTTTCAGAAGAACTAACACATAAATATGATAGATAAGGTGATAATTGTTTTACTGAATGACACCACTTTTGTTTTTCCTCTTTTCTCCCAAATACTGCTGACTTATTCCACCAGGCATTGCAGCTAGTTAGTGAGCAGCAGAATTGAGTCACCCTGGTTGTGCATTTCATACAATTATAGTCAGTATAGGTAGCTTGCTACGTGGATGTGTAAACTCTTTAAAGAATCTATCCAGAGAACACTTTGGAAACTTTTGGTTTTTTTTCTTTTTGGTGCTTCTTTGAATGTTATTAATAGTGTGGAAGAGTTCTAAGCACTTGAGTGCTGTACTAGAGCTTTTTGTTTCCAGTATAAACTGATGGAGATCAACACTTTTTTGACACTCCTAGTACCAAGTGCTTATAAAGTGTTTATATCTATAATTGTGTCAAATTATGTTAATTAAACGCTGAAAGACACTAGTAAGTTGAAGTGCTCAAAAAGTGCATTACTCTGAGTGTCACCCAGGGGCTCTTCACATCACACACTTGGGGGACAATTTTTTTCTTTCCAAGCACCTTTAGAGCACTATGTCTTAAAATGTCTTTCTAGCATTAATTAAATTAAAAAAGCAAGTGCCAGTTAAGTGCACATGATTTACTCTAATCTTTTGAAATGCAAATATATTTTAGACTAAAATGCCCTTCCTTTTTTACAATTCACTATTTCCCTCCTTGGTTGTCCCCCACACCTTTTATTACTGAGTATTCAGCTGCTAAAAACAACCATAGGAAAGGCTGGGAATTAACTCCATTATGAATGATTAGGCAGAAAAGAGAACTATTCAAAAGATCAAATACCCATATTAAAGTATCTAGTAGCCTTATGAAGAAAAATCATATTAGCTTAAGAGAAAGGCTGTGTAGACCTGGGCCACTCTGAGTTTGTTCTTCTTAAGCCTGCCCCTACCCTTCTGGGTTACTCATGAAATTTATGTTGCAGGTTTCTAGAGTAGCTGCAGAAGACAAGAGTTATGGTTTTCTTCCAGTGAATTTAAATCATTTGTTGCTCTTAGCCATATATTAGAGTCGTCTATATGAGCTCCCAAAGACTACATGGTTTGGACAAGATGATCCAGTAAACGGAAGCTTATGCCCCATATTAGACATTGCTCTCCACTGTAAGATGGAAGAGCTTCGTATGGCACTATAGATATTGAGATAGATAGATACAGATATTAGACAGAAGAAAAAAAATACGGTTTCTGAAGGAGAACAGTTTGAAGATAGAGACAGCAGCACAAGGACACCAAAATTTAATACATGTTTCCCTGAAGAGTAAAAAATAAAAACATTCTGAAGTCTGATCAAAAATAAACAGGCACTTTTAGGAATGTTATTATTGAATATCCTACTTCAAGGGCTATTCTCTTTCATGATAGAATAATCTTCTATTAGATGTGAGGATAACAATCCTTACATTACCTAATTCTGACTAGACTCTATTAAAATTATTTTTTCACTTTTCTGAGAAACTGTATTTAATCCCTATGTCAACGTGCTGAGAAAGATAGTAAAGATATATCTGAACTACTTTAAACATCTTTAATCTTTCTCTTTAGCTTTCATTCTTGTTGCACAGCCTCAGCAATCAGATTTCAACACTCCATTTCTCAGAAAAACTTACAGATTTAGAAACCACAGTGAGATAAGATTCTCCTTTGACCCGAAGACACATTCTGCTACATCTTTGGAAGGTCTTTTAAATAGCGTTGTCTATTGAAATTTTCTTAGCAGATAGAATTTTATTTGGTAATGACTAGAAAGTATCAGACAGGTGGCAGGAGTCCACGGGAGCGTAGAGGTGAGTTGTGTACTCCACATAAAGAGACATCCCAGTCAGTCCTCACTGGAAGCGTTATCTGAAAGGTCCTTTTTGGCCCAGAGTTTGTAAACCAAATTGTTCTTAACTTCATTCCCTGGGGAAAGGTTTCCATTTCACAAGTGTCACTCTCAATGTAGCAGGAGTGAAGAAGCCAAGAAATGGGTAAACATTGAGCTTATTTTACCAGTTCAAGGTAAAATATATTGTCGGGGCACCTGAAGCCTTTCTCAGCAATTGCTTACACTGTGTATGTGTTGGAGCAGCTTTCACTGCTGTATAAAGTAGAGGGCTTTATGCTGTACAGACCCCAATCCAGCTCTTACCTGCAGGTTGATCCGGTTATTGGTGAAGTCAATTACCAAGGGACTGATTTAGAGCAAGCTGAATAAAGTCTCCAGAGTATCAATTAAATGTAGAAAAGAAAATTTGAATCGTGATTAGTTTGAACTGTTATTGTCTGCTGTTTGGAAGGAAAGGAATCAGTGCTCTGATTGTCTTCCATAAGGTTACCTATTATACACCGTATCCCTCTTTTCTGTCCTTCTAGCTACTTGATTGCCTATTTATTTGCAATAGTCTTTGGAGGTAATGAACAGATTAAATTTAGATAGAGGGCTCAGATTCACTGTTGGCACAGCTCTGCTGATATAAGTGGAATTAGCCAGGAGAGTCAAAATACCTTGTGTTCAGCAACCATAAGATATCTGGCCTGTTGATGACTTCTAAAATCCCTCCAGCGGATGCTAGCATGTGTTTGTACAGTGTAATTTTAAAGGGCAATGCATACAGGTCTGAAAACCAGAAGGCATTGAAATACAGAATGTACTACATTACCTAGATTAAACAATTGTCAGGATGAGTAAAACTAAGCATTTGGAGGAGGGACCAGTGAGGGAATTATTTTTGCTTTGGGCAATGTTTCTTTTGCTTAGGTACTTTATTTTTTTTAAAATTTTGGGTAAAATAAGGCCGGGCTGGTTTGGATCCAGGTCTTTTTAATATGAGGTAAATACCATCTACCGAATGTTGTGAGTAGTTAGACAAATGGTATTGGTTACTGTTATAAAAATGACTTTGTAATCAAAGCATCAGCCAACAGATAGCTTCCAGCATTGTTGTTGTTGTACATGCTGCCAGTGGTCACTAATTCCAGGCTACAACAGGTCTTGAAAACCTGAAATCACCTGGCAGACCTTAGGACATCTGCTGCTTGTCCATCTAGGAAAAGAAAGACTGATGAGCATACAAAATCAGAGGATCGTTAAGGTCCCAATTTAAAGCCACAGACATGTAAAGAGCAGCAGAGAAAAGGGCACTAACACAGTGAAGTTAAAAAGAGAAGCTTATAGGACACAGGAAAAAAGTAAATCCTGGGAGCAAAAAGAATGATCAGTTAACTGAAAATGCATGCCATTGTATCCTGGTAGTGCACACCACTTTTTACTGCTGGCCATGAGGTTTTCTGGGGTATTGGTGTACAAAGCTGGGGTGTACCAAAAGTACCACTAAACTTTCAGGCCTTCAACTCATGAAAGCAGAAATGGTGAGTCTCTCCTTTTTACTTTCCAATGTCCCATTTGCATGAGGGAAAGAAAATGTAACCTTCAATAAAAATGTCCTATTTGATGAATAGCTTATGCTACATAAATTTTTTAATAAAATGTTCATACATTACATACTTGGCAACTATTTTCCATTGCTCTAAACTTGTATATATCTTCCTTATGCAGTCACTTAGTACATAACTCCAATGACGTGGTTTTCCCTCTATACCTACAGTAAGTTAGTTTTCATAAGGATGAGAAAGTGCCTCCTGAGACAACACATTGCTGAAAAGAATTAGAAGACCAAAGGTAATAGATCTTTTAATTTAAGGTAGAAGCAGTTGCCATTTCTGTTCCTTTAAAAAGCAGTCAATTCTAATTATAGAGATTTATCTTGGATTAAGGAAGAAAAATACTAAAGTAAGCACTGCTGCTTCTACTATAACTTAGGGTTAAGGCTCTTCTAAATGGGAATTATGAATAGCGAGGACAGTAAAGTGACTGCCATCAAATTCTGAAGTAACTGTTCATATGATGGAAACTTTGTTGTTCTGAAAATATTTTGCTTTTAACTTTACATTTAAAAAGTGGAAAAAAATAGGCTTTACTGGCAATTACCAATGTTGGGGAAGAAAAAAAAAAGTAGTAAGGGAGAGGCTTTGTGAAAGGAAGAAAGCATTTCTAATAGCTCTTACAAAGTAATATTCAATTTCATCCACATGATACCAGAATTCCAATGGAAGAAAACACTTGTGATCCATCTAAACTCAAATATTTTCAGAGTCCAATGCAAACAGTGAAGGTTTCAAGAAAAGCTACAGACACCCTGGTTGAAAAAGATTAACATGGAAAGAATCACTTTCAGTGCAGTTTCAAAGACAACTGTTGCATTTCCTCATCTTCCCCTTTTGCCTCATGTCCCTGAAATGTTTTTGATTTTATCATACCTTCCTTTTTTTCTGACAGCATTTGTTCTCCACATGGAAATTCTTTAGTACTCATCAAGATATCTGGTATCCTTCCCTGAGATATCATTTATCATGGGACTGTTTATCACTCTCCTTATCTGGGCCACAGATGTGCTGGCCTATATTTGGAGACTTCGTTCTCTTCTGAGCTATCAGAGAATCTATGGAAAGGAATGGGACAACAAAAATCAAGCCACCTCCAACAAACAAGGATTCACAGTCTTTGGAACTTTGAAAATATTCAGCTCTCCTTTTGTCTTTGTCACCCACTTGTAGGAAATGTGATCGGACTTTATTTAGTACGGTAAAAGATCATCCTTGTGCCAAATTTTCTGGTATTTCATTGTTACCCACATGGGGAGAGTGGTAGAAATGCTGTGCTATCTCTCTCAGAATTCTTGGTGTTGATATTGCACAGCCTGCAATATTTAGCCCTCAGTCTGTTTCTGAGGCAGAACTAAGGAATCGGAGTATGTTTTCAGTATATTTTATTATGGATATCTGTGATCTTACCCTGAAAACTACAAGCCTCTCTTAAAGCATATATTCATAAAATATGAAGCCAGAGAAGACTTTTAACATCCTCTGTTATATGTAACAAGCCCCTATATATACTTGTAACATGGTATTTGCTGTAAGCAACTTTGGTAGAGGATCAACACATGACCAAGATAAGAATTTGGAATTAAGATAGACGGCAAGAACTGAACAATAACGGGGGGGGTGGTGGTGGTGGTGGTTGTGTTTTATTAACTAATTGTTCTCAAACTAACGTACTACGGGATGATTAGAAGTTGTGTTCTTCCAACTGCATTATACTTTTTAGTCATCATGCTATTCTTGTATTTCTTAATGCAAATGCCTGGAGTTACATTTTCTTAAGAAAATATCCACAAGATGAGAAGTCATCAAGGAGGAACTCTTGAAGGGTAACTATGTGAACAAAATGTAGTGATAAGTATGTATGGAAGGTAAGCCTAAAATTATAAGAAGTATATCCAAAATTATCACAATGCAATCTAAATCAACTTTAAAGGGATGTGTGGCGAAGTTTAATTGCAATGGTTATTTGATGTAGTTTGCTGAGTATAGATGACAGCTGAAAATCTGTTCATATATTGATGAACTGCAAGAAGAGACAGAACAAACAAATAAGAAGCCCTGTGACAATGCAAACATCCATCTGAATTTTGACTACTGGGCTTTTGGTATGTTATTTTTCTGAGTAATGAATGGAAAAATATCCTCTACTCCGACTTGGCCATGCGTGGCCCAGAGGATGCACTAAGGATGTCAACAAGAGTTCAGAGCCTTTGCCTAATTACAGAAATGTATCTTCAGTAGATTGGACTCTCCTATTCTGCTAAACCCACTCCAAAGCATAAGAACAGGGATAAAAAGAGAGAGTTGGCAGCATGGAGGGAGGTAGTGAGAAGTTTTCAGAAGACTTCAGGATCTAAATGAGCTGTCCTGAGAGCTCTCTTTCTGATTTTGCAGCTTCAGCAGGGACTGCGTCTCTGCGGACACCCCAGGAGGCACCTACCCAGCACAACAGAAATCCTTCACAGTACCTGTAGAAGTGCTGAGGCCAGGCTGGCCCCACACAGAGATAACATTTAAGCTGGAGAGATCACCCAGCAGGAGAGACTTGAGCAGGCAGTACAGGTGACAAGAAGTGCAGTAGAGCTTTCTTCTGTGGCTGGAGAGGAGCCTGTCCAAATGACTTTGGGGCACTCCCAGCAATCAGTTGTTCTAGACCCTGTTTGGGGCTATATTTTACTTTTTAAATGGTTTCACACTCTGTTGCTGTGCTTTCCCAAACTAATGCTGTGTTCCAGTTCCATTTAATGAAACTATTTGTTTCATACTGAAACTTTTGGTTGCAAGTGGGAATGTATTGTCCAGTGAGTGATCCCAGGAAAATACTTGTTTCTCCTGCTTTTGTGGGGGGGTATTGAGCTGTTCTTAATTCCTTTTTTTTTAAGAACTCTGAGTTCTGAACTTGGCACTTGCTGGTGTTGAAAAACTCCTGACAGAGCATTCAAAATACTGTATATGCTAGGAAAAAATATCTCCAGTAAATAAAGTGGTAGTAACTCAATATTGTAGCCATTAGTAATCTAATTAGAAATCATTAGAAATCCAAACCAGTAAGTTTTTCAGCAAACCTGAAGAAGGTTTCCAGAGCTAATGAATGATTCAATCCATAACTGGCCTGAAAGAAGAGTATTGAATAAGTTTGTTTAAGATATGAATACCAGGCTTTGGCCAGGAGGAAAATCTAATAGTTATTCTGCATTTAACTTTTAAGTGTTTAACTGAAACAAGTCTGCATGGAGTATGAGGCTTCTGGTCATACTTGTGTGACCCCTCTTACCATTTACAATTGAACGCTACTTTTACGTATGGCTAAACATTTCTGAATTGGGGGGGGCGGGGGTGGGGAGGGGGTGGGTGGGTGTTCAGAACATTTCCCTCACAACATAATCAACTGTTTCAAGTTTCAGATTTCAATTAACACACTTGATCAGAGACAGGTTTATAAGTTGCTTCTTAGAGTATAAATGAGAAACTTTCACAGTTCCAGGGTACAAACGAAACCAAAACCTGGCCAGATCCATGGGCTTATCCAGCTATTAAAATGAAACTTCAGTAGTGGTATATTTTCTGCTGGAACTATGACATGCTTCTTTAAAAGAGCTCAAATTTTCTTTGCAAATGGAACAGCCCAAGGATCTGTAGCAAGCATCCAATATTCTGTTATTCATCTGTAGCAATGCCAAGAGTAAAAGGGGAGGAACTGTTATTTAAAAGTCTGTGGAGACAGTACTTGGTTATTTTCTTTAACTCGGTGATGAATCTGCTTTTAATATAGGTGGAGAACAAAGCAGTTCAGACCATTACACTTTCTAAACAGAATGTATGAAGAGAGGCAATTCCTCATGCACTTGAATGAGGTGCTTGTAGGCAATACTTGTCCAGCACACCAGCTCTTCAACTTGCAATCCCTGCATTGTAAATGGCTCCAAAATATCTACCATGCTGAAGAACTGTTCCCTCATCAGTGAAGAGATAACGGGTTATTCACTTTATTTTTTTTTTCCACTTTTTTTTTAAAATAAAATCTTCCATGGATTAAGCAAGTAGCAAGTTAATCATGATGGAAAGTATGTGAAATTAAAAAGAGACAGAAAGGTTCCTTGGGGTACATAGTTGTCCCTTTTGCCCCTTTAAAGCCCTCGTCCAGCTGCACTTGAGCCGTGTGGTGTGCCAGGGTGAGCATGGATGGTGCGTGATTTCTCCTGCTCTGCATTCTCCTGGTTGGGGCAGTCTCATTTTGAAAAATGTTCATCAGAAAGTAAGGGGAGATGGTCCTTCTACAGCAAATCCAGCTGCAGTGTTTGATAGCTTGTCTTCAACCCTGGCATGCCATGATGGTGCTATTCTGCAGGACCCATGGGTGTGTTATCTCTGTGCTGCGTGGTTGGATTCAGTAATTCAGATATTAATTTAAATAACATTTGTTGTATGCGTTGGCCTACAACGCTGCGCATTTTTTTTCCCTTGTTTTCCCAAAAGTGTCAAAGACATTAGGCAATCCTGGTCTGCCCTTCAGGCTGGGTTGCACCCATCTAGCAAGTGCCCAATTTTATCTGATTATGCAGTGGTGCTGAGAGCCCAATGGGAATGTGGGAGTCCTGGCTTCAGTTTCTGTCTGTGCTTGACAATTGAATCCACATCCCCTGCTGGCTAGGAGGTATTTAGGATGGAGATATTCCAAATTTTAATTGGATGCAGAAACTGGAAGCCAGAATTCCCTTCTCCCAGGTGAATGCTGAATCAGGTTAGGTTCTGTAGGGATACTTGCTCTTACTTTCTGCCTTTTGTCTATGGCTTTGTAGTTAGGACATAACAGCAAATTATATGCATGTGATTTGTCCATTTATTTGAGAAAACAAATAGTTTCACTTCAGTGGAAAAATTTTATGCTGATTTTAACTGATTTGACTAATGCTGGGTTTTTTATTGGGCTTTTCACTACCTACAAACATGTTACCAACGTCCCTCGCAAGCCAAGAGCAGGGCAGTGTTTCTCATCTTTATGGTTTGACAGTGCACATTAAGAGAGAAGGGGTTCTACCATGTGATTTTTTTTCCTCTTCCACAAAATGCAATCTGCAAAACAGAGCTATCTTATGTTAGGAATGTATTCAAAAGAGATTACGTCAGGAGCTAAGATGGCAAGTTTTAAAACTGAGCAAAACCCATTTAAGTTGAATGTTTCTTTTTGTTTGTTTGTTTGTTTCTGTAACAAGCAAATTCCTACTTTCGGTCATTATTTCATAAATAATAAATAAGCATAAACATGTCTCTACCTTTTTTGAATGCTCCATTATTGCTCTTAGGTTTGAATTCTTTTACCAACGTACTGTTCAGTATTAGACTAGCAATATTGATAATTTTTTATATATATATATTTGCCATTCAGTGCTGGCGAGTATACATATGGTGAATAAATTCTTTCACAAATGTAGTGACAATTATATTGGCAGAAGTCAGGGATATGAGTAAGAAAAAAACTAAGGGGTACATTATGGAATTGAAATTACAAGAAATGTTTAGGCAGTTATACTGCAATTATTCAAGTTGTAATTTGATGTTAGCATCTGTGCTGTGTTTTATGTTTATTTTCAACTTTCTAGAATGAATTTTACCTTGACTAAATGCAGTACACAGTACAAATAAAATCTCTGCTACAACTACAAAGTAAATAGGCATATTCCACAGACTCGGCATCTCGGGGGCATCATATTATCTTTGTCTGTTAAACAGAGTTAATGTTCACCCTGTGCATGCTCCCTAACACATAATAAGGACCCGTTCCCAGCACTTACATGGCTTTATGGGTAGTGTTTTAATGTCAAAATTCCATATGTTATTTCTGATGCTAGAATGAAATGGATATGCTGCTTATTGCGAATTAGGACAATACTTTCCAAGCACCCCAGCTTTTTCAGTTTGTTGTTCTGTCCCACCTCAGGAAAGCTCACTTCAGTACATGATCGGCAGTGAAATCGCAGGGACCTGCAGACGGATTTGAATAAACCCATTTCTATGAAGACATAAGGAAGAAATGATCAGAAGTTCAAAGGTCAGAGCTCCCTGTTTAATTTTTTAATGATTTCCAATTCTTGCCAAGGTTCCCACTATCAACATTCTGCTCAGTTATTTGCCCAGCAGTCATCCTATCCATATTTGATATGGGATAATTAGCAACTGGCCTTGAGAAGTGCAGCCCTTTCTACCATCTGCACAATCAATGTTAGAAAGTGTTCTACTTCCTAGGGATAGCCATGTATTTTCTGAACAGCTCTTGATTTATTAAAAGGGATGTAATGATCATGAAAAGTGTTAAATTTACAGCCTTCTATTGACAGTGGTTCTGTTTAGCTTCATTAGATGTGATGCTAACATCTGCCCGGTGAGATGGAGGCCACCTGCTCATTTTATGTAAGTTCTAATAATCATCAATCGCTAAAGACCCATATACTCAGCACATTGAGCAGTGCCAATGACAGAAATGAAAGTATTTGTAGTTCCCTATCAGCCTTCTGATTTCATCTTTTATTGCAATTTTTGTATGACAACTTTCTATAATCCTTTGAAAGCAGACAAGGGTAACAGGTCTTTGTCCTCTCAAGCTGGCAATTTAAGTCTCACCAAGATGCCAGCAGCTTGAGACAGCAGTGCTCGTTTTGCTGTTTGACGTGGTGGCTAGAGAATGCACAAGCTGTGAATGATCAGATTTGCAAATGCTTTGTAAATGCTGGAGAAATAAGGACATTCTCCAGCATGACTTGTCAATAGTAACAGGTGACAGTGACATGAATTTACAATAAATAGTAATAGAAATAAACCAATTTTTTGCTGATCAGTGACATATAAAATGATGCCTCATTCCTTTTTTCCCTTAAAAATAACCAATGGAGTCTAAGCTCCTCTGTACGCAGCAACTTACATCATACTTTATTAGCCGGTAGAATGGTACTTTTAAAAAACAAGAACTATGTTTTTCTTTCATGTCTGGTAAGACCCTTCTCCTTTCTCCTAAGGGAGTTTACACTATGATGAATAAAAAGAGAGTGATAAACGGTATTAAAGCTATGTCAACCACAGCTAAACAAGTACCTTTAGCAAAGAGAGACCGTTCCTGAAATCTTAAAGGGATATTCTTTTTCACAAGGCAACTCTAACAAAGTCCTAGAAAACTGTCCTACTGTTAAATTAGTATGTCTGTTCAGCATGCATGCATACCAGATGGGTATTTATGCTGTGTTAGACAATAATGCACTTATACAATTTTTAACTTAATAGAAACAATAATCTTAATAAGCATATTAAATTGGAAGACACTACCTGATGATGTACATTTTATTTTGCTACTAACAAACTGAATTACGTGCTAAAGGTTTGCTGTCACATTGAAACCTAGTCAGTCCATAAAAATGATTTAATAACAGGTTCCTGTAGTGCAGTATTCCTGCATCTCCTTTTAACTACTGCGGCTTTAAAATCCATTTTTCCTCATCTCATTTATGAAAATGTTTCTCTCTCTTTTGAGCATTATGAAAAGTGAGAAGGGGTACAAGCATGTAGGAGAGATGGTGAGACCTGCCACATATGGTGACCTAAAAAGCTGGCCATATTAAAGCCAGTAGGAAAGCACTAGGGAGCAGGAATTCTCACCAAAAATACAGCCACATACACAATAAAGACACTGAAAACAGGCAATAGCATTGTAACTGCTATATATATCTCCCAAATTGAATAAATTAAACATTCGCAGAAGGAAGTAAATGTTTTTGAAATAGATGGTTAATCCTTGATTATTTAAAGAAAAAAGTGTTTTATTATCAGTTAAAATTTGTTGTAGCAAGTGGTATCGTCTACTACGGAGAAGCCTCTGAAAAAAAAGTTGCTTTTTAACTTTTTTCCTAAGAGGATTCTCTATGGCTGTATTGCATGATTTTTCCTTGTATTTAATCACTGTATTGTGAGATTCCTGCTCTACCTTTCCTGCTCTAGGCAAAATACAATCTTGGAACCCAGCTCCATAATTTTGATATGCATATAATTTTCCGTAGTTGATGAATCCAGCATGCAATGGTAAACAGCAGGGAGGGGCTCAATGGAAACTCATTTGTTAGTTTTCCCACTTGGAGGCTGTTATTTTTATAAATTACTGATATTGGACACTGTAGGAGTGCCCTTTTTCATATACACTGAAGTACTTCACTGGCCCCAGGAGTCACTAAGACTAGTGGATTTTAATAGTTATAGATCTTAAATGGAGGGTTAGAAATTGTTTCTTTTCATTACAATTACAACAAGGAATTAACCCCAAGGGTATCCACTTAATTTCATAATATATAGACTGGAACGCTAATAATGTGGCTCTTCTAAAATGTAATAAAGAAGCAACTGCCCCTTGGCTCCCTGGGGTAGATTTTTGTAAAATGTATTGCAAAAAATGTAACACAAAGAAGATTTTACGTTAACAAGCTTTGTAATGTCACTAGCTCCAGTGCTCAAAGTGCTCCGAAGCTTATAGACACCAAGCATTGGAACTGGTTTTATAGCAGGAATTTAGTAGCAGCACTTTCATATCGCTTCACTGGTACAAGGAAAATCTAAAACAGTGAGAGAAGGAACGGGGGGTAATTTACAATTAAGGACATAAAGAAGTGAAAGAGCAGAGGGAGGAAGAGGGAGTACGGTAGTACAAAGTAATTACTTCCTTCAAGGTCCACTTGGACCTATCCTCTTGCCAAGTTTCCTGTGTTATTTTAATCTTCCATGCCCTATTGCAAAACAAGCCTTGGCCTTGCAATTGGCAGCGAGTGAACTCCAGTACATTTGCTGTTCCATTTGCACTTGTGAGTAGCAAAGCGGCCTCTGACCTCTCAGTCATTGTGGATGGTGACTGTGGAACAAATTCCTGGCCAAGATCTTAAATACTGGATCAGGCTGTAGCTTTAAATCTAGGTTAAAGACATTTCTATTTGCTGATGATTTTAATGGGTTCTGACTAGATACAGCATCCTGGGAAAGCTTTGTGGTAAAGACAGCAAGAAAGGGAGTATGCTAGCTGTGCCTATTCTATATTGAAAGAAAAAAAAAATGCAGTTAGAAGAAAAATCCATTTTGTTTTGATTTGATTTTTAATGGTAATGCTTCCAGGCATTTCTAACAGAGGTTCTAAGATTGTTGCTTCTTAGGGAAAATTCATGGGGGAAGAAACCTTTGGCCAATGTTTTTTAATTATGTATGGTATGCCCAGAAATCCTTGCGCCTACTTATGTTGCAAATATTCCGTTTGTAGCAGCAAATTTAAATAACTTGGCTGACTAATCATGAGTATGTGTAAATGCTCAGCTGATGTATTTGTACCCATTCCCTAAAACTGGGTTCCCCCAGAGTTACTCAGGTGAGAATTTTACCTATAATTTGTTGCTTGTACACTTTTATTGGAAACCTAATCCCAAATACTGGGAAATCAAAATTATGATCTCTGAACTAACTTTTCTAGATAAACTGATAGTTCTCTTTTAATTTGTGTAAAATTTTCTGTAAAGATGCAGAAGCACCTGTCTTTAACAAAAGTTACTATTGCTAACTAACAAAGATATGCCAAGGCAAGAGAGAACAGATGACTAGAAAGCTGCCAAGAAAAAGAATGGAAATGGAAAAAGTGAGATAGCACTTTGTTCACCAAGACAGTACATGGCAATACATCCAGCAATGCATAACAAGCAGAGGTGGGAACGCTAAGCACCACACATGCCTAGGATTGCCACTGTATGGGTCAGGGAGGAGAAGGCGTAGTAGGGACTATCTGAAAGTTTGGGAGATCAGATCAGAAAGATCACAGAATCACAGAATGGTTGAGGTTGGAAGGGACCTCTGAAGGTCATCTTGTCCAACCCCCATGCTCAAGCAGGGCTACCTAGAACCAGTTGCCCAGGACCATGCCCAGACAGCTTTTGAATATCTCCAAGGAGGGAGACTCAACAACCTCCCTGGGCACCTGTGCCAGTGCTCAGCCACCCTCACAGTAAAACACTGTTTCCTGATGTTCAGACGGCCTCTCCTGTGTTTCAGTTTGTGCCCATTGCCTCTTGTCCCATCACTGGGCACTATTGAAAAGAGTACTGGCTCTGTCTTCCATGCACCCTCCCTTCAGGTATTTATACATATTGATGAGATCCCCCGGAGCCTTCTCCAGGCTAACAGCCCCAGCTCTCTCAGCCTTTCCTCGTAGGAGAGATTCTCTAGTTCCTTAATCATCTTCGTGGCTCTTCTCTCCAGTATGTGTCTGGCTTATACTGGGATGCCCAGAACTGGACACAGTGCTCCAGGTGGGGCCTCACCAGTGCTGAGCAGAGCACAAGGATCACCCCCCCCTCGACCTGCTGGCAGTGCTTTGCCCGATGCACCCCAGGATACCATTAGCCTTCTTCATTTGTTTAAAAGACAAATAAATAACCAAAAGAGCTGGCCTCCGCAGCTGGCATTTTCAAATCAGAGTGAAGTACAGTGGGTTGCTTTCTGCTGAGGTGCCTTTGTGCAGTTTCAAGCCTTCCCTCACTTTTTTTTTGCTTTTCTTTTTCAATTCCTGTTTTCCATGGATAGTCACCTCAAAATTTTGACTGATGTACTCCATCTATTAAAAAAAAAAATAAATCACAAAATAAACTGGGAGAAAAATCTAAATTTATAAGTCTTGCCAGCTGGTTTCAGTTAATTTTATTTTCCTGGTAATAAATTTGGCATTTCTGGGCCTTTTTTTCCTTTATTAGCATTAAATTAAATTGGGGAAAAAGATTTACATAAGAGAATTTACATTTTAACAACTTTCATCACCTTCTCCAGGTTGCAAAGTTAATGTTCTTAAATGTATCCTGAAGCCAGTTTACCCAATAAGAACAACAACAAGAGTAAAAATGTCAAGGAAGAACAGGAGAGGCAGAATAAAAGTTCAGCATGTAGACGAGTTAGAAGCCGAAGGCTGAAAGAGTCTCTGAATAGAAAAGTTTCAGGATTAAAGGAAATGCTTGCAGCCATTTCTCCCACTCGTGAGTAATTACTCATATGCAATTGAGTAATAATTGCAATTGAAATCATATGAGTGATTTCAGCACTCAGCGTTATGATCATGGATCATAACCTGGATTTTAATCAAGGACAAGTTAAAAAATAAAATGCTATGGATCTGTTCATGAACTATTTTTGTAAATAAGCCAGAGTTGTTTCACTAGGTGAAGTCAAGTAGAAATTGTATGTATGGTAGGAACTAAATCGGAGATCTTAGCGTAAGGGTGTCCATTTTCTTTCTTCTTATGAAAGCACCATGCTAAGTTTCTTCCATTTCTTCCGTCTATTCGCAAGTGATACAAGAGCAAGTAATTTCAAGGGAAATCCATGTTATAGCAAGATAACAAATGTGATGTACTTCACAAACAGCGTTATCTCCTTCAACCAGATACAAACAGAGATACTATAGGTTAGGTGCCAATTTGTTTCACACAGATGACATGCTGTAAATTGCCATGTATCTAGTCATATTGTACCCAGCCTCTACGACCCTAGAATAGATTAATTTGTAATGTAAGAAATGTATGGTAAAACATATACTATAAAAGACAGAAGTACCATACTTGAGAGCTGGAAGCGGAAATCTGAAGCACCGGCTATTCCTTTTTCACAGGTATTGTAATTTTTGCCCTTTTTGTACTGCCTCCATCTAGTGACAGATAACTATGTGCTTTGTTTTCCAGTAAGGGTGATTTTCTGTGATAGGCACCAAATGTTCTGTAGCCTTTATTCTAAAACCCCCATTCTTTTTAAATAAAATAGAGATGGCGTACCCTTTATTACAGCATGAAAATATATTACTGGTCCATTTGATAGGTTTTTGAAAAGGCATAGAAAAACAAGTCATCATAAGTACTAGGGTTATATTTATGTAAAGAATTGTTTTTGAGAACTGGTTGTAAAGTGGTTTATTTTTTGAAAGAATAATACCAATTGTGCACAGTCCAAACTGTACTGGCACTTTCTGTGTTGAGGAGACTGAGACAGCTACAGACTCCTGCCTGCAGAAAGCCTATATACAGATCATGAAAAAACAAAAAGTGATTTGGACTCTTAAGAATGGCAAGGAATGAAAGGATGTTTAGAATATTAGGTCCGTGTGATGCTTTCCAACAGATTAAGTCTTGAAAATTCCTCATCATAAACTCCCATAGGGAGCCCATGTCAAAGTAATAGAATAAAATGCCACTGCATTTACAGGCAACCTGGGGGTAATGCTGAATGCATAGCTGGAGGTGTGATACAGGGCTGAAGGGCTGGGGATATAAAAGCATGTTTGGGATGCTGAAATTACCTTTCCCTTTGGCTGGGGAGCAGAGGCTAGGCAAACTGGCTGCAATTAGTAATTTAGCAGTGTTTCATTTATTTAAATTCTAGAGCTTTCAAGACCCTATTGCCCCACCTTTTTCCTTTTCTTTTCTTTTTTTGCAGTATGTGAACAGTTCCAGCTGGAAACATGGCACCTCCATCTTCTGTGCATCTAAACAATCTCTTTCAGGGGATTAGAAGGGAAGCTTTTTTGCATTTTTCAATGTAATAGAGTTTAAAGCAGTTAAGACCCAGCAAGTTTAATATCAGAAAACATTAGCATGTTAATTTCATAATAACTTGTGGCTGATATTTGCTGTAGGTAAAGGCTGAAAAGATCAGCTTCAAGGGAGTACATCAGAACAGGGAGTCTGCTAATGGACTTCATGTTCTCAGGAGAAGAAAAACCTTGGAATTGTCTCAGCTGAGGCCTTTGAAAATATCTGTTGTCCCTGATCAAAAATATAGTAGATAAAGGAAGCTTAGAAGTGGATGGAGTCCTAGAGGTAGGCTCTGGAATTTCTACCCTAGGTTGCTCTTATTATGAGCTGAAGAGCACTCCAGACTTATTGGATTCAGTAAAAAGCCTGGAGTGTGACCATCAGGTAAATGCCTGGTATGTATATAAATGTGTGTCTGTGTATATGTATATGTGTATATATATGTAGCACAGCCTTCCAGTGTTAAGTGAATGAAGTTGTGTGACCTGTGTAAACCATTTATCTACCTGCTTGTCCAGATCAAAGCTGAAGCAGAATGCAAAGTCACAGGTAATCAAAGAACTGAGCTCCCTTTTCAGCTTTGTTTAATTATTAAAGGAAGCTTCTACCTAACTGGTTTTCAGTAATATAATCCATGACACTGTAGTTTAAAATCGTTAGTTCTTTGGTTAGGACTGAAAAATGTAACAGGACATTTGAACATCACTGGAAATCACTGAATCCTTATGCAGTACTTCACCAGTTGAAACTACTGTTCAGAGGTGATGTTTCAACTATGGTATGTTTATGCCTGAAATCTCAATAAGGTGCCATAGACGGTAGTAAAGGTCTAACCTTTTAACATCCAGTATCTCAAAGAAATGGGCAAAAAAAAAAAAAAGCTTTTCTAGAAAGAGTATTCTAGCTCTTACCTTAAAAGTGGACATACTAACACAATGCTTGTCTGTCCTTACCTTGTGCAGTAGCAGATTTCACACGGTAAGATAAATATCTGAGCAGTAAATTAATTTCTGGATAGGAAGAAATTCATGGGGCCCTTGATTATTTGTCTGAAAACAACAACGTCGCTTAAGCAGCTGTTAGAATAGTGAAAGGAGTTCTCAAGCTGTCATCATCAGAAAACATAAACCATCTATTAGAAATGGCCTCAAAACCAATGGTAAGTAATTGGTGAATGAGTCCGACCTCAGAAGCATATCCAGCGAACACCATTGTCAGAACACTTTTTTTAAGCTCCAAAAAACCTGCAGTCTGAACTGAAAACTAACTGATGTGCTGTACGAGTCTGCCTGTATCCTACCACTCTAGCGGGGGAAAACCATGTGAGGTTTTGCACGGGGCAGACTCCGCAGTGCCTTTCACCATTTGGTGTTGAGGGATAAAAAGCAGTGTGGATTCAATTCCTAAATGCCAAAGCGATTTCTGGCTTTTTGAGTCAGTAGGAAGACCATGGGAATTGGTTTCAGGTACTGCTGGACTGGATCTGGTCCAGGTGACTAGCAAACAACAAAAGCTGTTTCATTCTCTGCCTTTCTGCAGTCTATCTCTGTTGTAACCTGTGGTCTGAAGCCCCTTCTAAAGGTGCCCCATTCCCACCTACGGCAAAGCGTTATGTGTGCGAACCCAGAGCGGCTGCTGCTTGTCTGGAAGGCTAGCCCTACAGTGAGGCATGTACATGTGCTTGGAAACAGAGGTCTTCAACAGTGCCTGAGGGGGATATTGCAACCTGCAGGTCTCAAAATGCCCCCTAGCCCTGCAAAACAAATGTTTGCAGATGTAATAGAGGAAAGGGAAGTTAGAAAGACTCATCTAGCCAAGCTTTCTTTGCTGAATAGGTGTGAGGACTGGCAGGAAGGAGGATATTAAACTCCTATTCAGTTAAGGACAACTTTAAGCAAGTAAATAATTTGTCATCCTTGATGTAGAAGGTTTTATGCAGCATATGGTCGAGTAGCGACTTAAATCAGACTTTGTTCAGGAAGTTTGTATATCAGATGTGATAACTGGTTCTCAGCAGGTCTGCTAAAAAGGACTGTGGAAATGCTTGAAGTGGTCTTTTTGTAAAGTTTTTTTAAAAGTTGATTAGATTTACGAATTTGAAAAATTCTTCTATGTCTCCTGGTTATAAATGTCAAGGAACCAAAATATAGTGCACCTTGTAACTAATCTTTTAGCTGCACCAAGATATTGTTAGTGTGGAGGGGCATGTGTTGAGTATGGGAGCAGCTTTTGAGAAGTATTTCTACTTCTAAAATGGGGCATGCCGTCTTATTCATCTCTGTTTCAAATATGTCACATTCTTTTATTAAATTGTATTCCTTTTATTAAGAAAATCCAAGTGGGTGCTTCTTCATTTCACAATACCTGTAGAATACAGTAAAGTTCACCTGAGGAAAAAAATCATTCTGCTTTCATCCCGAAGTACACCTTATTGAGAGTTGTAAATAGACTACACTCTCATATTCAAACTTGCAAAGCACGGTTTGTACCACTTCTCCCAGTGAAAGGCAATGCGCAGTTGTACTAATGTCTTTGGGGAGATATAACTGTCCAGAAGAACAAAGGTACACTGAGGTCTAGGATGTAAGCAGGTACAAAATTCATTCTGATTTAAGCAACTTAATTATGACTTGATTTTGGTGGAACCAGTAAAGTTTGTGCAGAGCATTCATTTTTATTATTAGGAGGGAAATGGTCTGATCACATCCGAGACATTTTTCATGGTCTTTCTTATTTGCCTTGAGCAAAGACTGATGAGTAGCAGCAGACAGCTGTGCTTAGTGCCAGAGATTGCGGCACTCAGCCTCACTTTGTGCCTGCACAAAAGCACAGCTTACTGCTTGAAATTTCCAGCCAAACTGCTTCTCTACACTATATCTGTTATAAAGCAGACTTTTCTGCAGCAAATAAACCCTTTTACTTTAAGTAATTCACCAAAGGAAGTGGTAATGCCATGTGTATTTAAACTTGCAGATAATCCATGTCCATATGAGCACTAAGGTACTAGCTAAAAGACTTGCAGAACGCCTGGTGTCCATATTGTTTCCTTTGTTGTTGTTTGAGACCCTGAAGGTGGGCACCACTAAACTAATGTCAGTAGTAATCCCAGGTCTCTCTAGTTACTTGGGAGCAGATGATGAATCAGGACACCTAAAAGCTGCAGAACTGCTGTGAGTAGTGCATGCGAAAGACAAAAAAGTAACAGAACGATCCTGCTTGTTGGAGAGGTTTTCAAAGAACACCTAAATTCAGACGATACAAGAAATTGCTGTGCCATTCAGTCACTGAAATGACGTGTTGTCATGCCTTTGGAATGTTGTGATCCCAAGTCTCTTCTCAGGACAGTGGAATGGAGGCTGACACCATGGTACCCTGTTACACAGTTTTTGTGTAGCCAGAGCAGTCAGCCAGCATGTGGCAAACTGGGTACAGTCCTCTCCTTATCTTCTGTAGACTTCAGCCCTTCTCTTACCTCTCAAAACAGTGTGCTAGCCACCATCGGTGGTAGAGATGGGACTGCAATTAGTTTTTAACTGGCAGAGCTAAGATGTGCTATTGCTCATGTAACTGCTTGTACACTTATTATTAATTATTAAATATTTATCGAAATGAAACACTTTAAACAAGAGTTAAGTATCTCTTTTCCTCTACCTCATGACTTTGTAGATAGGGAGGTGGGAGGTTGGACATGTGAGCTTAAGCCCCTCCAAGGCAGAGAATTGTATCCTGGTTTTACATGTGATGAATAATCACTCTTGTTCTGTAAGAAGCCTAATCTATTTGATTATATTTACTAGACAGAGAGAAGATTGGACAATTGCCTAATTTATGGATCCAGACTGGACTTTGGTGGGGGCTTGACACCTATTTCATTCACAGTGATTTGGACGTGTGATACATGAACAAATTGCTGTGTACAAAGAAGAGAAATTAATGCATCAGCTGCAGTCTCATGCGCTGCACATGCAAGCAATCTTACCCATCTTTCGCTGTTGGAGGAGGTATTGTTGATTAGCATTCAAAAATGTTCAAAATCATAAAAGCATGTTCAGAATCATAAAGTCATGCATGAAGTTTCTTGTTTGTGTGTTCTGGACTTAGAAGCAGTAGAGACAAAAATGTTCTGGAGGAAAAATTAAATGTGTGTGGCATCCAACTGCTTTCAAGGCTGGAGAGCTATTGAGTTGGGTAGGTGGATAGCAGTTTTATGTGAGGGGGTCTGTGGGAGTTGACCAGTCATGACTGTGCTGTCAGGAATTGATAATGGGAGAGTTGTGCTAATGAACCTTTTCTGCTTCCAGTAACTAAACTCCCTAATATCCTCTACTGCAACACATAATGTAGGTGCACTTGAATATTTTTTGTATCTAGTTCTGGATATCTGCCTCTTACTAATTTCCCACTAGAAGTCTCTCTTTGAAGTTTAGACATTTAAATACCTTAAATTACCTGATTGTCAATGGATGAATCAAAACCAGATAGAACAGAAGTTACATAGGAGGCATGTTTATGGCAAACAAACTAATATTTCCATTGTGTGTGAACAAGAGACCAACATCGTAACACGTTGACTGTGACACTAAATGTGCTACCCAACCTCCTCGACTCTGTGTTCAGTAGTCCACAAAATTATGATGATGTACCTATTATACACAACTGTTGAAAGAATTAATTCATTAATGTTTGCAAAGAACTTTGAAATCCTCTAACAGAAGGTACTACACAATTGCTAAGTGTTAATTTATTATTCTTTATTATCAGATTCAATAGGACATGTAGTATAAATCTTTAAAAAAGCAAACAAAAAGCTAATCAGGAGTCTCTTATTCACACTGTCAAAGCCGGTAATGACCAAATAGTCTTGTTTGTGGAAGTACAAAAAGAATAACCCGTGCTACTTGGTATGTTGAAGCAGCAATTAGCACACATTGTAGGGAGAAGAAGTGGAGCTAGACCAGAAATGAGCCTTGATGAGCCTAATTGCCTTTAATTATCCCTAAACATTTTCTTGTTGTCTGTCTTATGAAGGCAGAAGAAACCCTGTAGCTCTAAAAGGAAATAAGGCTTGGTTTTGTTTTCGTCTTTTAAAGAGGGACATAATAGCCACCATGGAAACATGTTCTTAATCAACGACATTAAACTCCTGGCTGCTCTGCTTCTCTTGAAATTGCCTAGCTTCATTATTATCAGGGGGAAGGAGGAGGGGAAGGGGTTTAATCACTATTTAGCTTTTCTTAGCAAATTAAAATATTAATTACAATACACATTATTTTATCTTTGCTTAAGCTATTTGTAAGTATTGCTGAATGAGAGCTCACTTCATGTTGGAGTAATTTATTCTCAAACTATTCAGACTTACTTTTTCAATTCCTTTTAAAAAATCATCAGGGCATGAAATGCTGTCTTCTGAGAGCCAAGAAAAACGATCTTTTTTTTTTTTTTGTCTTGAAGATAACTGTATAATTAAAGGTACGTTTTCTAAAAACTACAATGTGATTACTTCAGCACAGTCAAATGCTATGGGAAGCTGAGCAATGGAAGACCAGACACCCCCAGACTAATGGATGGATGTTTCCCTTTTGTTCATATTTACATGAGGCAATGCAGTAATCAACCTGATTTTTTTCAGCTCACAGAATAATGAAAAAGAGAGAAGGAGGCTTTTGGTAAAAGGAACTATCATTGGAAATCATGGCTTCTGCAAATCTACCCCTCTCAAAGCTTAAGTAATATTAGTGATGTTAGTTTGGCTGATGGAATACAGAAATATAGTGGGATTAGAAAAGTGATTTATAAAATGAGCAAGATCAGAACTATTATGCATCTTTTGTAAGCGTCATACGCCTTTTCTTGGTGTGTCCAAGTCACTTTTAATTTTTCACTGTGAACGTTCTGCTGTTACATTTCATAGGGAAGAAAATTTGCAGAAAGGGAACAAATTAAACAATGTCTCTGCATCACGTTGTGTCTCGGTAAACTTTTTTTTTAATTAAAATGTATGCTGGCATAAATCAGTATAGTTCTATTAACTGTAATGAAGCTATGTTGATTTATAGCAACTGCAGATATAATTAATTGATCTATTGAAGTAGTTTGTGTAGAATTATATGGAAGGCTGTAGGAAATACATAACACTATGTCAAACAGATGTAGTCCTGCATGCATTGCTAGCATTGCTGTAGGTCACTAGACAATAGAGAAAACCAAAAGCATATTACTGTTTCTCACTAAAGAGTGATCTCTGACTTCTGCTTTCCTTATGGCTGTCTTACAAAGTTTGTGGATATTGCTGGAAAAAGCAGGGCATGACTGTAAGTAGCTGTGAGAGCATTTAGCTTCTATCGAGAGAGCCCTGCTAGACATCTGCATTCTGAACACCCGAAGGTGTTTAAGCTTAAGAGATATGTAGGCTAATTAAATCAAATTGCCAAAATTGAATCTATTGATAAACAGAGGGGAAAAGACAATATGAATCCAGCATTGATAGGAGATGTTTTTTTCTTTTCTTTTTTTTTTAAACAGTCAAGTTAGCAATTAAGAAAAAAAAGCGAAGTGAAATTTGCCAGTGGCAACTTCCATTTCAGTTCAGTTCTAGACCCGACCTCTTTTACCATCATGATCTCTTCCTTTCACCTTAAAGAACAAATACATTAAAAGCTCAGGGTATATGTGCAGAGAGGGTCAACTAAACCAAACAATATTTTTAATTGTAGCCATGGGATATTCATCTCAGAAGACATGCCATGGGGTCAAAGGATTTTCTTTTCTTAATTGCAGAAACCTTACAAAAGCTTACTCCCAGACATTCTCACTGACCTACATTATTGATGGGGTCTGACTCACTGGTCCTTATTTACTTTGTATGGCACCTCATTCTCCTGCCCCATTGCCATGTTTTCTGAGCCTCTCTACTTGTTCTCTTTATTGTTGCTATTGTTCTTACGCTACAAGTAAAGCTGAGAAAAATACATTATGAAGCCTGGCTACAGCACCTCATGTGACAGCGGAAACAAAGAATTTGACCATTTATCATTCCTCTCCTACCTAAGCACAGACAAAGAGAACATTTGATTAATCCTGCAGGCCTGTATATATGCTACCTCTCACCAAATACTATTTTCTTTTTTTGCATGTGGGTGCTCTTGGCCTACACGTGACAGGAAGAATTTCTTCCCAGGACACAGACAATTGCAATGCCATCCTTTGCTTGCAACTTTCTGATAAGTTTGTGACCCAGGAGATGACACTGGGTCTGTAGTCCAAGAAGGTGATTATTTGGAGCGGTAGAGTGCTAAATATTGCCCATCCTGGAGGCTTCGAGGGTTTGGCCCATCCTGTAGGACCATTAAGCCACTTTCTGAGTTATTTTCTCTTCCCATATTCAAATGAGTTTTCCTTATTGCATATAAGTAAGGAATTTTCACAAGATTTTTACCCTACCAAACTCTTCAGTTTAATTTTAATTTTCCATAGAACATATCTACTAACAGCAGTGTCGTGTGGGCTTGGTCTAAGCAATACTCTTCCCCATATCTGTGTTGTCACTTTAAGGAGTTCATTGTGTTACAGCTACTCATAGACCAGATGCACTTTATCATAGTTGCTTTCCCCTAACATTCAGTATGTATAGCTTTGTACAGAGATTTACAGAAATGGTTTAAACACATACAACTTCTGCTATTGCCTTTATATTTCCCCCACCTGCCCCCAGGTTTCCTGGAGTAACTCATGTAAATTCCTCTCTGAACTAAGAAATTAAATCTTTAACAGTAACATATCTATATTATCTGCTTGAGGATGATGAATTGGTGGGTTTGTGTAGGATTATGTACATCTTGTGCACAGATGTTTGACCTTTCCTTTAAACATGTGTTACTTATGTATTTAGTGAGGAATGGGGTTGGCTTTCCAGCAAGAGGTTGGATCAGGCCCTTTGAAGGCTTTGTTTATATCTGTGGCAGAATCAATACAAGAGAGCAAATGATTGCTGCTATTTGCCCCTTTACCTATGTCAGCACAATTCTCTACAAGCTGAGAGGAATCCAGGAATTAGAAGGCTTTTGGGGGGCAGAGGGGAGAGAAGTTAATAGAAACCATATTAGTACAGCTGCTAGATGTGTAACATTTTATTTGCTCTGTGATCTTTGCTTGCTGTATACGAGGCAGCAGTTGAAGGGAGAGTTTAGTCCTGAAATCAGGTTTAGCAGCTGGGCTGCTACAGAGTTCAGTTTGGACTGGAAGCCAGAAGCAGCTGTTTTTACAAAGGTGAAATCTTGCATCAATCTCTCACTGGTCCTGTTGATTTCACAGCCTGTGTAGAGCTTTTAGCTCCTCTTATACTCAAAGGTACAACTTTATCTTCCTGAGGATCTTGACTTTGAAGAGTGGGAGGCTTGTTATGGTCCCAGGTCAGAGGAGACTTGGTTTCCCAGCTCCTGGTACATTTAAAGAGAGCCTGAGCTAGGATCTAGTAGCCTGTTCTAGAAATGCAGAAATGTGAAGAAAAGAGCAGCTTCTGCTGAGTTCCTGATGATCCTCTTGGTGTAGATGTTTTGGTTTGGGGGTTTTTTTGTTGTTTTTTTTAAATATCAGTGAGGGCTATATTCAAAATCTTTACATTTGATATGCACAACATACTTTGAGCCTAGGAAACCTAAGAAATGAGGAAGAGATCTTCCAGATCTAAGTAGTCCTCTTATGCTGCCATCAACACTTTACTGTATTCTTCTGCAGCAGTTATTTTACTAGGTTGGATCTCTGTTGCTTAAAAACTATTGCCCTTTCCCCGGCTACTGTGAGGGGAAGCATGCTGAAGGTAAAGCCGCCTCATAAACTGACCACGCAAGGCCAACCAGAGTGGGGGCTGGCGCCAGCCTCTACACTTGATGAGAGTCAAGATCTTGACTTTTACTTGAGTGTGCTTTTCCCTTTGGTTTTGGAAAAGCTCATGTCCAGCACCTACTTGAAAGTAAAATCAGGAAATACACCTCTCTCTTGTTCAAGACCAAGAGAAGATCAGGGTCTCATAGCTTCCTGCTGACTTTAACTGAATGCGGTGTAACAACATCTAGGGACACCAAACCAATTCTCTAACTTGGCATGGCTGTGATAACCCAGTCTTCAGACTAAACCTCACAAATTTTGGAGCATCTAGAGAACGACTGTGTTACAATAGTTTAAGGAGCACTTCTGGTAGTCAATTAATTTCCCTTTGCCCTAACAACAAATCTTTCCATGCATAGTAAAGGTGAGAAAGACTGAGAATAATTTTTTGAGTGGATATGTTTATTAATATTCCTCATTTATCAATTACTTGCAGTGAGTAGACAAAAAAAAAATCCAAACCAACAGATGAGATCTATCCCTGTCTACTCTGTGTTGACACATCTCTGTTAGCAAGCTCAGAACTATTCTCATATAAAGTCATATTTTGCTTCTCCTCAGAGTATTTTCATGGTGAATTGGTAGTTCTGCCAAACAGTTTTAAAAATCGATTTACATTTGATAGCAATAAACTTTAGATGGACATTGTGAAGTTTTGAAAGCAATTCTATCCTTTGCCATTCCATAATCACACAAGCATAATTGTGTTGCAGTGTGATGTTGTATGAAGATAAGTAAGATGGTGCTGGTATAAGAAACAGTACAGTGTTTGTAGAGTGGTCCTTTGCCAGAATAAATATCTCGTGTTCCTTGTCAGAGTTGCTAAGCCCACCTAAGTGACCAGTGGTATGACTACACAGCTCCCAGCAATTAGCTATTTAATTCAGAGGTAGCAATTATTCATGGAAATGCAGTGTGCAAGATACACTTATCCAGTGATCATCCTCCTCATGTGGTACAGTTATATTAATCCTCTTGGTTCCTTCAGAGTCTGCAACAGTGGAAGACCTGTGATGGTGCCCCTTAAGAATAAGTATGGAGAACGGAAAATCTTCTAGGATGTAAGTAGTTAAATAGAGAGTGTTCAAGGAAGCTTGACTCAAACCAAAGCTGTGGTATATGGGAGTGAATGTTTTTCACTAATATAATTTTTCAAAGTTTTAATTTGTGTTCTCAGTGCTGCCAACCATGGAAGCTTCTGTTTCAGGCAGGATGAAATTGGAAACTGTAGCACTCAGCCAAACAGCAGCTCAGCAGTGAAAGCAGAAGCCTTGACTCTGGAGACTATTGAGCTGATATCTTAAAGTGTAAAATTGTATTTCTGAAATTGCTAATAAACATCACCCGCGGTCTCCAAAGGGCAATTTTGTCTTGTATGTTATGCTATACTTTTGCTTATATTAATTAGAACTGTCCTCATTTCTGATCTTTGCTGTATTTTCTTCCTTCACCTCTTTCATTACTCAGCAGCAAGCTTGTATTTTATGTGCAGAATAAATGTTAGTCCTGTGTAAACAGCCTATATGCTGTTTATGTACCACTGAATTTCACTTAATTGTATTGAACTGAAGGTGACTTGAAAGCTGCCTACACTTACATCGGACATCAGCACAGAAAGAACGTCACCTCTTAGGTGATGCTCTACAGCCTGTTGTGGCTAAGATTACAGCGTACCACTCATATGAAATGAATTCTCAGATCCTAGCATTTCATAGCTGCTGACAAGCTGGTATCACCGACGTCATTTGGAAACTCATGGACTTTGGAATTGAAAGTTATCTTCTGCTGTTGGAGTAGATTTACTTTTTTCCTGGCAAAAATGGTAAATCCAAAAGTGAGATATATAATATATATATAATCACGGTGGCATAGGTACCTCTGATAATTCAGCAGAGCTCAGTAAAAGATAAACCAGGCATATGTTGATGTATTTCTTTAAGTGTCATATAAAACACAGGCAACACAGTTCCTATCACAGAATGACTGCAGCATGAATGGACACATTCCTCAGAAGTGGAGGAGCCCTATTGAAAAATCTTCCTGAAGACTTAAGTCCAGCCTCCTGTCTTCTCATTGGCACTGATTTTTTTAGTTCCTACCCCCTGTAAAATCGAAGGACCGGCTTTTATCTGGCTGCACAGCTACCTGGAAAAAAGGAATCTTCAATTACAGCGGAAAGAAGATTTATTTCTAGCATTTGACACAGGTTCAAGAAGTCCAGTGGCAATGCAATGTTGAATATAGGCCAACCCATTCTCTTACAGTTGTATTTGATATTGCAGGATTTTATTTTATTATTAATAACCTCGGTAACAACACTTTCAAGACAGGTTTTCATCTTCCTCACCTATTCGACACTGTCAGCAATGAATGCCAAGCAATCAATAATCCTGACCTAGGATTTATTTTGCAGCCCAAGATTGGTGTTAAAATGTCGCAGGTCACATTTTTCCCAACTTTTTCTCCCCACACTGTAATGGATAAAATTTTAGGATAGAAGAAGAAGATGGAGATGAAAACTGGGACTCTCAAGATATCAGCAGAATTAAAGTCCATCCTCTTCCATTTAATTCCTAAGTATAATGAAACCCAGCTAATCTTTTCCAGAGGAACCCTGCCCCCCTCTTCATGATGAAGACCAAAGCTTGAGACCAACTGAATACTTCCAGCTTGTTCTCTTAGCAACAGGAGAAGAAGCAGTTGCCATGCCATAGTTTGCAGGCGCTAGAGACGGGGCATGTAGGTCTTGCTATCATCGTCTAAATCCCCTGATTTTAGAGTGAGCAATTGGGATAGAAAACTGTACCCTCAGATGCTTGCTTGTGATTGAGGAGGACTCAGCTGACGCTTACAAATAACCTGAGCCTGTATGGAAAAGCAGGAAAACTTAGGAAGACACAGCTTGCAAGAAGAGGAACAATGTCTGTTTTCCTCCCCAGCTGCTCCTGAACTCCAGAAGTACAGACGAGCACATTCATGGAGGCTTATTTTTCATCCCCAAACTTTACAGATGAAAAACCAGAATGGAATGATCTGGGTCTATTTTTTTAAGCAGGTAAATGATAAGGGTTTGAGTCACTCTGAAACACTCATTTTCCATTCCTACCAGGACTTCAGAAAGTAATCATTCCTTCTGTACAACTTTTTACACCTTCTCCATCACCATTCTTCAAGTTCCCATTTCTGTGTCCACCAGACCTTTCGCAGATGTCAGTGGCTGAGGATATGGACATGAAAAGAGCCACTGATGTTTTGAGAATAAAGGCTGGGACTTTAGAAGAGATACAAGATGTGTATTTATATGTTGTATTTAGTTTTGACACTGAACTGTAATATGTTTTTAACAACTGCCCAGCATTTTTTTGGTACGGTATGGCATTTGTATGATAACTGGTTTATGCCTTGAAGAGTGCATATGTGGTTGAAACAAAGATGAAGGCTCATAATTCACAATATTTCCAATTTAAACCGCAGAATTAAATACAAACATAAAAGGATTTTCATGATTATCTCCTTGCTCAGTAGAATGATAATGTATTTGAATATAAAATAGCAAAGGTTGTAATATCTCACTTTTTTCTGCTAAACCTCTTCATAAGGTTGCATATCTCTAACAGGAAAATGTCTGAGAGGCAAGAAGTTCTAAGATGAGGTTAAATGAATGAAAGTCTTGTGGATTTTCTGAAAATTGTGAGCTTCACAAACAATGTTACATTTTTTACCTATGCCTTCAAACCAGCAGAAGTGCCAGTCCTTATCTTCACATATAATTTTGCTGTGATTAATACTAAGTGTTGTGTGCTGTTTTAAGGATCATGGCCCCAACTAATAAATATGGAAACACTGTAAACTTCTGTTTTCTGTTTGAAGGAATTAGACATGTAGCAGCAATTGCTCTGTCTCTTAGAATGGCCCCCCGAAGTCCCATCTGGGATGCTCTCTGGGCAGATGTCTTTGCTCAGTGTCTAAAATGACACTAGATACCGTTGTTTAAGCACAGAATTATTCTCATTGTTTATTGCTTGGCTGCTCCTTGTGTCTTACAGGGGCAGAAAAATCTCAAATGTAATTAGACAACCCTGGAGATTTGCCCTAAGAGTGCAGATCTAAGTTGTGGCTTTTTCCCAGCTGTTCCTGAAGCTGAAGCTTGCAAGGAGCCTGGCAGAAAGCAGCTGTTTAAAAATCTTGTTTTAAAAGGAACCTGCACCAGAGCACTCTTCCCCAGTTTGCTGTCGGTGCTTATGCTGGCCCATTCTTTTTGTGCAAAAGGGCTTTACCCCACAGCCTTTGAGCTAGAACATGTTGTGAGAGACTTGCTTGTCCCAGTCTTTCTTCGGACAAACTGGTCCAGGGAAGACAACATGCGCGGTTAAACAACATAACCTTAAAGGACAGGCCTCTGAGATTCCTGTCCTTTCCTCAGCTTAATTTTGAGCTATTCTGGGAAAAGAATGGCGTCTGTTGGTTTTACTTCTTGTTTTCTCCTGAGTGCAGATGACCCGTTGTAAGAGGAAGCAATGAGCCATGCCCTGCTACCAGGCACCGCAGAAGTCAGTGTATGAAAATGAACAAACTGATTCTCTGTCCTTCACTATGATTTGTACTATCTGACTCTTTATTGAATTAAATGTGTTAATAAAGGACTTATGTAGCAGCTAAGAAGGAGTTGGCTGTCATTTATCAATTAATTACCCATGAAAACTGATGTTACATGGTAGTAGTAATCGTACCCGTGGTGTTAGGCATATGCTACATAAAAATCCAGTCACCTTGAAATAATATGGGCAAATCAGCTTGTAACCTACAGAATACTATTAATAATGTAGTCCTAAGTACCACAGGACTTAAATTCATCTCTGAATGGATAGATAGTGGAATATTTTGGGTTTGGTTTACGTTTTGGGTGATCATATTGGTTGAGCTGCCTTTCATTCTGAAATCAGGGATTTCTCTCTTACCAGATCTTACATGCATGGAGTAAGTTTAATATTTCTTTGGGGAGGGCAGGGGGGTGAGGGCTTGTGACAGACAGGTGGTGGAAAAAACAAGTTGTAAGGGAAGTTAAAGATACATTGGCAGAACTTGTATTGACTTCAACAGCTAATTTCTACAGCAGTAGAATCCAGGCCCTGGTATGACACTGTTCTCATTGCTATTCTCTTTAAAAACCAGGCTAATACAAGGTCAGCTGCAACCATGTTATTGCTAGGGGAGAAAAGGGTCTATGCAGGTCCTAAGTTACAAGTGATATTATGTGCTTCAAGTCATTTGTGCTGCATGAGACACTGCTACTGCAGGAGCTTAGAGAGAGAACAGTACAAACCAGGAGTAGGTTTCTGCCCAGTAACACTTACCTGGGTTTGATCCTAGCTCTGGAATAGATGAGAAAACTTGGAAAGAAAGCAGCTATGGTATACAAGTATGGCAATTTAGCTCAGAGGTTATACAAAATATGCTGATATGCCTGCCCTCTCCTCTTACAGTCATGATTACTGAAAATATTCTTAGAATCATAGAATCATTAAGGTTGGAAAAGACCTCCAAGATCATCAAGTCCAACTGTCAACCAACACCACCATACCTACTAAACCATGTCCCAAAGTGCCACATCGGGTATTTTTGAACACCTCCAGGGATGGTGACTCCACCACCTCTCTGGGCAGCCAGTTCCAATGCTTGACCACTCTTTCAGTAAAGAAATTTTTCCTAATATCCAATTGAAACCTCCCCTGGTGCAACTTGAGGCCATTTCCCCTCATCCCATGGCCTGTTACCTGGGAGAAGAGACCAACCCCTCCCTGGTTCCCCCCTCCTGTCAGGCAGCTGTAAGGAGTGATAAGGTCTCCCTTCAGCCTCCTCTTCTCCAGGATGAACACCCCCAGGTGCCTCAGAAGCTCCTTATAAGACTTGTGCTTCAGATCCTTCACCACCAGCACCTCAATGTCCTTCTTGGAGTGAGGGGCCCAAAACTGAAGACAGGATTTGATGTGTGGCCTGACCAATGCCCAGTACAGGGGAACGATCGCTTCCCTACTCCTGCTGGCCACACTATTCCTGATACAAGCCAGGATGCTGTTGACCATCTTGGGCACCTGGGAACACTGCTGGCTCATGTTTAGCCAGCTGTCAACCCAGCACCCTCAGGTCCTTTTTCACCAGACAGCTTTCCAGCTGCTCTTCCCCAAGTCTGTATCATTGCATGGGGCCATTAGGACCCAAGTGTAGGACCTAGCATGTGGCCTTGTTAAACCTCATACAATTGGCCTCAGCCCATCAATCCAGCGTGTCCAGATCCCTCTGCAGAGCCTCCTTACCCTCAAGCAGATCGGCACTCCCATCCAATGTGGTGTCATCTGCAAATTTACTGAGGGCACACTCAATCCCCTCATCCAGATCATTGATAAAGATTTTAAACAAGACTGGCCCCAGAACTGAGCCCTGGGGAACACTGCTTGTGACCAGTCACCAGCTGGATTTAGCTCTGTTCATCACAACTCTCTGGGCTCAGCCATCCAGCCAGTTTTTTACTCAGCAAAGGGCACACCTGTCTAAGCCATGAGCCACCAGCTTCTCTAGGAGAATGCTATGAGAAACAGTGTTAAAGGCTCCGCTAAAGTCCAGGCAGAGAAGATCCACAGCCTTTCCCTCATCCACTAAGTGAGTCACCTGGTCACAGAAGGAGATCAGGTCAGTCAAGCAGGACCTGCCTTTCATGAACCCATGCTGGCTGGGCCTGATCACCTGGTTGTCCTGCACATGCCTGGTGAGCGCATTCAAGATGAATCACTCCATAATCTTCCCTGGTACCGAGGTCAGACTGACAGGCCTGTAGTTCCCCAGATCCTCCTTCTGACTGTTCTTGCAGATGGGTGTCACATTAGAAAGCCTCCAGTCATCTGGGACCTCCCTTTTTAACCAGGACTGCTGATAAATGATGGAGAGTGGCTTGGCAAGCTTCTCCACCAGCTCCCTCAGTACTCTTAGGTGAATCTCATCCAGCGCCATAGACTTGTGAGCATCCAGGTGGTACAGCAGGTCATTAACTGCTTCCTCCTGGATTTTGGGGGGTTTATTCTGCTCTCTGTTTATTCTTTAGCCCCCGCTACACTGATGTCAGCCTTCTTGCAGTGCTGTAGAGCACCAGACCTTTGGCTCTTTTTTGGCAAAAAGTCATTGACTTGATGAACTTTTCCTGTTGTGAGGACTGGAGCAGATACTGAGACTGTTCAGACTTTGTTGCTGGAGTGTCAGACAATGAACGCAAATGATAGCACATCATTGTGTTTAGTTTGTCAACATCTATTGTCTTTTCTCTTCCTACAGGGAAAGTTGCAGTCACTTCTGGAAAGCTTACAGTCGACACTTGTAGATGAGGTATAACAAGTGAGTAGCAAATAAGAACACAAAGAGGTTGAAGTAGTAACAGCACTATGATGACCTAGAGCTTGTTTAAATCAAAAGCAATATGCTCGTTATCTGCAATTGTCTTTGGAGTCTAGAAAGATGATGCAAGAGAAAAAACCTGATGAGACTTCAGGTTTTATATACCAACTTATCTAATCTTTCAATAGGCTTTGAGCAGAAAAATACAGTGAGTGACTTAGGATGACAGTTGACTTGTTTTGGTTTCATTAGATTTCTATGCAGTTATTCATCACGGTGTCTGACATGCATAGGTAAAAGGTTTTCATTATCCCCCCCCCCCCAAATACACCCCCAGTAAAAAAACAACCCTTAATATCAATGTAATAGTATAAGTCATAAAATATTTGTAGTTTAAAATGTTCTTCTCTCCAGCTTTAACCTATGGCTTAATCAATGAAAAATAATATGCACCAAATTGCAAAAATTATGCACCGGCATTCATTTCAGAGTCAGAGCTATTTGGATGCAGCTATAAATGTACCAGTTGTGCCAATAACTAAACAATACATTTATTCTAGCTTTATTGTTGGAGCATTTTACACTTCAAGTATATTATATGCTTCTGATCATATGCTGTGCACCGTGTATTCTTTGTAATTATGGCAATCTGACTAGTTGCTAAGGTTGAAAAAGGTAGCTGCCACTAGAAATCCGGGAAAGTGAATTAATTATTACATTTCGTTATGTAAGAGAGCACTGTCAAAGTTCCCATTTTATGTCGAGTTCAGAGATATGCTAAAATGCTGCCCTTTAAAAAAAAAAGTATTCTTATTATTTCTGCTATATCTTGGCAAAGATTCACTTCAGATTTAATTCCAAAGCCATATATGTGTCTCATGTTGAAATCTGGGCTGTAAATGGTGCTACCTCCGTGCGGCAGAACAGAGGTTGGTAGCCTATGGAAGCAAATCAGCATAAGGAGAAGTGACGTCAGGGTACAGGTAAAGATTATGTTGTCTGGAATGTAAAATAAGACATTTTTTGGCTAAGCTGCAGCAGATAAGTTGTCAGATAGGACGTATGTTAAGTAAAACTTCAAATTTGGGGCACTAGCTAAAGGAAACACCTCTGTTGCAAGAGTCATTCCCAAAGCAGGCATTCTGGTGGTGATTTCATGTTGGGGCCCAGCAGTGGGGCACTGGTGGTGTGTACTGGGCACCCAGTGTTGCTGTAATTGCTTATTCTTTCGCTGAGGAATCCGTTGTTAAATCCATTCTAGGTGATTCAAAGCAGGGACTTCAACCCTGAGGTGCCCAAAGGATGACTGCCTTAATTTTCCTGTTGTATCACCATCTCTGTAAGAAGCTTTCAGGCAGACCAGAGGAAGTGAACAACTGCTTTTTTGCTCTAGATACGGCTTTAAGAATACAGGTTTTAAGTCCTTACTGACAGCGAACATGGTTTATCTGTTTTTCAGACAGCCGGACGGAAGCCCGAGCTCCTCTAAAGACAAATGGCATGTCAGCGGCCAATTGCCGGGAAGATAAAGGATTCCAAAAGCTGTGAATATTGCAGTCAACTATCCAGGGCTTATTTAATATCCTTTTATTCCAGCTTCTTTCATCACTTTAGTCTTTGCTAGTCAGAATATAAGTAGTTCAGTTGAATACATTCACAGAAGTATGATACAATAACTTCTGCCCTATTCCAATATAGAACGGATTACCTGTATGTCTCGCTTGCCCTTCTACTCTTCTTCTGTTTCTATAAAACAACTCTCCCAGTCAGTCTTTCCCATTTCCTATTTTGATCACCATCTTCTTGTCTCCTTTAAGCTACCATGAACAGGAACGGAAGGTAAAATGTGTGTTTATAGGTAGCATTTTAAAACAGCTGCAATTTCAGTGCTGGACCAACCCTCTGATTAGACATGTGGGAAAGCTGTGATGCATACTCTATAATAAATGTCAGAGAAAAGAAAAAACTATCCTATTCGAGGCGAGCAATAGCCAGGAAGTGAAAGAAGAACCCATGTCAAAAAGGAAAAAAAAATGAAGATCAGGACAGAAGCTTAAGGGTGACAAAGAAAAGGATCACAGCCCTTTTGGTGAGTAACTGCTTTCAGACAGGTATTGATCTAGTGGGGGAAAAACGGCGTACGCTCTCCATTGTGAAATAGCACTTATTGGGGATGATGCATGCAGGAACAAGGTTGCGAGCAGTGAAGAGAAACAAAGCATTTTTCCATGGTTGGAAAGTATTTTGAAATATTGAGGTCTTTTTTGTCTTTATTTTTAATGTTCAGTGCCCGAGTCTAAGAACAAAAAAGCTGAAATACAAGAAGATCCTCTTAATGATTCAGAAAAGAAATCATAATCTCACTGATGTCAGCAAAAACTTTTGCCATTGATTTAACTGAGGCCAGGGCTTCACTACAGGCTTTGCTGTTATGAACATCTGGCACTGGTGGCAGAACAAAGCACTGCAACAAGAAGTAAGTTTCAAAAGCTCCTGTCTTCTGTTCTCTTCGCTTTTCCTCCTGTTGAAGCTGTTACTGTGGCCCAGTGCTGGGCATGGAGTATGTGGTACCTGCTGTTTTCTACTAACTGGAGTAGCTGACCTGGATTCCTTTACTCATAGGGTCATTTGGCTGAGGAAAGAAGTTGAATATGCATAAATATAACTGGGCGAGTTGCCTTCTTTCCTGAGAGGAAATAATGCACTAAATCTTGTCATTCCCCACCCCCAACTGTTCAGTTATGCCTTAACTGTTGAGAGAAAAGTGATTAAGTAGTGAGCATGAAGTGACATGATGGTACCAAACAGCAAACCTCACTCTGTTCCCATTAACCCAGTGCAGGTCTGAAATAATCTCACAGACCACAATCAAAATATGCTCTTTTCCTATTGGCATAAATTAAGTCAAAACTTATTGGAGCAGATAGTGCATGCTCTGCCACTCCCTTTTGTAACAGAACACCTGCTTGGGTACCGCCTCATAACTACAGTGATAAACTTTCAGTATTTCAGGAAAACTATTCAGAGCGCACTCTATCAGGAGGCCAGAGTAGTTTTCCATAATTCACCAAAACCAGCCAGATATCTCCACAATCTCTCAGATGGAGGAGGCACAAAATTACATTTAATTCCGTACACTGACTTTTTTTCAAGTGGATGCTTTCAGTAAGTCTTGCTGCCTCTAGCACCCAGGACTCACAAATTTCAGTATACTCAGCAGCTTCACTGTTGTAAAGCTTTTGTTTCTCTGGAGCTACCACTTTTTTCTCACCAAGAATATAAGCTATTGTACTTCACTCTGGGGCACAGAGCAGACAGCAGCATGCTGATCTACCATTCTTACGGGACACTTTAGATCACTCCTTTGCCCTGTTTTGGAGGACAACCAAATACTAAATATTTAACATGCAGGAACCCTTCCTAATACCTGCTTAAGCATCATCGCCATTCATTCGGGAGAAATGCAGCTATTCTGTAAGCAAGTGGTGCTGGGGGTTTGAAGATATGTAGATTCGCTAGGCTGAATGCAACTTTGTACCATCCATGGAGTACATAAGTCAATGAACAAAAGGTCCTTTTCATTTCAGCATTTGCTAATGGATACCTTCTTAACCCCGTTCTCCGCTGGTGTTGCTGACTCTTACACAAAGTGCACTGGCTAGGATGCAGAACATTTCAAGAGCTGCCTGTCTGTGTCTTTGTAGTGAACAGAGACCTTGAAAGCTATTCTATTCCTGACATATTTAATCAGAAAAATGTGAAACAGATAGCTACAATTTTCTACATCGCATAATGAAAAAGGACCTAGTTTTCACTGCAAGGAGAAGTTTATCTAAGTAAGAAGTCAGCAAGCTTTTAGAACCTCACTAATTGCAGCTAGTTGCTGGAAGGCTCCCTTCAAATTACTGAAACTTGTAAATCAGTGTGTAAAGAAGCAAACCAAAGCAGGCTAGTGTGTTTTGAACAATTTTCCAGATCCCAATTCTTCTGCTCCAAACAAATATATTTTATGTTTCCTTTTCCTGACAAATGCAAATCAAATATAACTGATTACATTTCAATGTAATCACCATATTCTAGGGAAGTGTTTTGGAGCAGACAGAAAAAAGTTGTTTATTTTTACCAGGGCAACCAAGAGCTTTTCTGTGTGTATGTTTAATGAATGAATCAGCCTGCTTTAGCACACAATTGCTTAGATCGATAATTATTCAAGAAACAATACTGCCTTGGGAAAATCTATAGTAATAAAAAAGAAATCTGGATGGGCTGAATAACCTTTGCAGGCAGATATTTATCTCCAAATGAAGCTATTTTTTGTAAAGTTTCTATTCTTTAGAAAATGCATTATTGGATGGTTAAAAAATAATCAGATTGATAGTGTTTAGAGTCTGGAGTTCAGGGTGGCATTGAAATAAAGCATTAATGGGTGGTATTCTCAGATGTATAGCCAGGAAGATTGTTAGGTTTTAAGTATAAAGTCAAAGTGGCAATATGAGCTGAATCTATGCATCTGTACTCTAGTGACAACTGTTACCATTACCAATATGAACAGATAGCAGGTTCTAATTAAAGTTACAAGCCAGGGGGAATAGGCATTAAGAAAGAAAAGAATAATTCCGTGAATAAATTGCACTTGATTTACTAGTTCACAAAAAAGGTCTAAAAATTAGTATCTGAAATTACTTTAAATACAGCATCTATCAAACCACAGAACAATAATCAAGTCGACCTAATTAGAACACTTATAACTATAAGCAGCATGTAGCATGTTCTTATCTTGACGTGGGGAGACCAAGTATTCCCCTAAGTGCCAGTTAATCTACAACAAACTTTTGCTGAGACCTGGAAGAAACCCCCTGCAGCAGCTACCTGCTTACTTTAGATGTCAGACTATCCAGAATGTAGCTCCTTGTACGCTCTGCAGCCACATTAAGAGCAATTTCTGTGTGCCCACCATGAGTTGGATCATGAAAGGTCCTCAGCAAATTACACAGCACTTTGTAGGAGCAGTTTTGTCCATAAATGTAGGTTAGATTCCTTTAGACTAGATATAAGGAAGAAATTCTTTACAATGAGGGTGATGAAACACTGGAATGGGTTGCCCAGAGAGAGGTGGTGGAGGCCCCATCCCTGGAAACATTCAAGACCAGGTTGGACGGGGCTCTGAGCAACCTGATCAAGTTAGCAGTGTCCCTACTCCCTGCAGGGGGGTTGGACTAGATGGCCTCTAAAGGTCCCTTCCAACCCAAAACATTCTATGATTCTATGATTCTGTGTATCAGCGTCACTTTTGCTTACTCGCTTTTAGTATTCCTTCAAGCCAGCAACCGTTTAAATATGAGACAAACATTGCCTCTGCAGATAGGTAGCTTTTAGGAGTGGACATAGACCAGATTTCTTCAAGCGATGCTGAAGAGCATGACACTGTGCATATTACCAGCGCCTCTGGGTAGGTAACATTGCCATGCTGGCACTCATCAGTCTTGTCCTCAGGGACGGATGTATTCAGAGCTTGAGAAAATTGGGTAAGATAATTTACAGGAAGCCTATGCTGAGGCAAATGCCTAACCAACATTCTCTCACTGGGTGTACTGCCTATTTTCTTCATTTTCAGTGGTTTTGGTAGTGGTAGAGTTTTGGTCCATTGAAATAAGTTGTTTTGGTTAAATTCAGATTTGAAAGCAAGATTTGAAAATTTCAAGACATTCTTGGAATGATAATTTCTAGACTGCTTTTTGTAAGCATATTGTGATCTGGCAATGCTAGGCCATAAATATGAATTAACAAGTTTGAGTTAGAAATGCTTCACTGGACTGAAGTACTTTGTCAAATTACCCAGACGGGTGGACACTGGTAAGATTTTTCTCTCTTGCCTTGAAGGGGCAGCAGCTAGTGGTGCTGGAAAGGAGAGAAATGAGAAAAAGCAAAATTAATTCTGTACCTCATTTGATTCATATTATCCTTCTATTTTCTCCTCCATCTGTCTGTATTCCCTTCCCTGCCCCAGCTTTTGAAAAAAAAGTCCAGGCTCAGGCTCTTCCAGCAGCCTCTAATGTGCTTGGAAACCTTCGCTGTTTCATATAAACTTGCATGTGTTTGTGCTTTGTCATGGAGGCAGCCCTGTCACCGGCCATTCCAGCTACGGATGATGCTCTCCTCAGGATGTTTTTTAGCAGTAGCTTCACATTAAGCTACTCCTGCCTGAGAGAAACAGAGCTGAGCGTCCAGGTCAAGGCTCACAGCAGTAGCATGACCATAACTTGGCACAGGTAGAATTATAGAATCATAGAATCACTTTGGTTGGAAAAGACCTTTAAGATCATCGAGTCCAACCTTTAACCTAACCCTGCCATCCCACCACTAAACCATGTCCCTAAGCACCTCATCTACCCTTCTTTTAAATACCTCCAGGGATGACTGAGTGAGCTGGTCTCCAGTGGCAGGCGGAGGGGCTAACCCCTCTGGCCAGCCCAATTTTGACTCTTTGGGTTTCTTAGCTAGAAGATGCGTGTGGGAAATGGAGGGCCCTGGGTGCACCTCGCTGGTGTGGTGCTCGCCTTCGGCCAGAGAGCATCTACACGGCACCCTGCAGGCCACGCGGCATGGCTGGTACTGCCATTGAACATGGTGCTATGTGGCCTCTCAGCAGCCTCACGCAGCCCCTCATGCGTCACATACGTTACGTCAAACCCGTGGGGTTTTTGGATCTGCACAGGCAGGATCTGTGACCCTTTCGCAATACAAACCAGATGTGGTCAGAGCTTCCAGCTGTCGTGACGGGGTGAAAACAAAGAGCTGGGAGAAATTTTGCAGCCTGTTTTCCATAGCAAAGGGATACACACGGGCTGGCAGAGGTTTGGAAAGGTTTGCAAACGCAAGCTCTTGCTTGCAATGAGCCAGCTGAAGTATGGGCAGATCAGCGCGTGGTGCAGAGCTCTGATGGTGGCATTCATGCTGTAAGGTTACACAGGCTTATCTTTTATCTCCAGATGACTTGTAGTTATTGTCAGGACAGTAGATTCAGCGGGGGAAGTTAAGGAACCCCCTTGTAACTTAATTTCTGGACTGTGGCCTTCAGAGGCTGCGCTGGTGGACACACCGAGGTGGTGACGCTCCTGGTGCCAGGCTTGCCTTGGCTTACCTCATTGTGATGGCATGGCTGCCCATGCCCTGTGGCAGAACTTGGGATGACAAAATGTCTTTTGTGACAAAAATGGATGTGTCTACAAGGTTAGAATTACTTCAGCCTCTGAAGTTATGCCCATTTTACCTGTGGATAAGTACCTTGGGATTTCAGTGCCAAAATTCCACCCGTTTCACTTTGAACAGTTAAGTGTCCTTGGCTCTGCCACCTACCAGCTCCTCATTTAAGCACATAGTGCAGAGGAAACATTGCCGAAAGAGATGTAAACGCTTAGGGCAAGAAAATTGTGCCTCTCGAACATATTAAAATGAAGTCAATCGTGCAGCTGAGTGGAGTGAATGGTTGATGCAATTTATTTGGATTTAAAAAAGGAAAAAAAAAAAAAAACCACCCTTGTAAAAATAACCCTACCAACAAGCCATTAAAGCAAACCAGTATTGAGGAACTGAGAGCTGAGGTAGTTGTGCATTAGAAATGAAGAGGTAGAGCAGGATTAAATGGTCAACTTTTTTATCATGGCAAAAGGCTAATGGTATAGTGCCCCAGCGCTCTGTATTCAAACTGGTGCTATCTGGAAAAGGGGATGAGCCTGCTCTCTGAGAGGTGGCACTGTTTGCCGTTAACAGAGAATTATTTCAGTTAATCAGAACTGGGGAAGATTGTGAATGACCTGGGTTAACAAAGTGAATAAATGGGCGCAGTGTGATGCAGATGAAATGCAATGCTGGCAAATACAAGGTTGGGCACACATTCAGGGGAATAATTGGAAGTATTTGTAGGCTTTGCAGGGTTCTAAATTAATCATAACTATTTAGGTCATTACTTGCTATGATCAGCTTAGTGGAAAAAATTGTTTTGTGAAGGGATACTATGAAAACAAAAGATGATGTGAGACCATGGCGGGGGGGAGCATAGGACAGAAAATAGAATTCCATCCATAAATCAACAATAAGAATTCACCCATAATTTTGTTCTTGCCCTATCTCTTAAAGCATACTGACAAAAAATAATTCTGTAGGCTGGCAACTAAATGATTAGAGAAATGGAGGAGGCTGAACACAAGGATTTGGTTAGAAAAGAGTCAAGTAATAGGAGATGGAGGGGAAGTATTTAAAACAATGAGTGGTATAAACAATACAAGCTAAGAAGTTTATATTTATTTACCCTGCTAATGCAAAAAAGAAGCAAAGTGGTATATTTAAAGTGAATGAAAATGAATTATTTTCATGAAAACCTCGTTAACCTTTAGGACTCATTCTCTTAAGCAATCATGGAGGCCGAAAGTTCAGCAGCATTATGCTATTTTAAACAAATTCTTATGCTACAAGAGGACTAGAACAGTTATTCCAGATGGCTATTCAGTGCTGCCTAGTCAGAGATCCTGCTTCTCTCTTAGAAAAGCCTGTGCAGATACTAACCTGCTGCTTCCTATCTGTGAATCAAACCTTTTCAAGTGCTTAGATGTTTTTGTGCTCAGCTTTGCAGTCTCCAAACTTTAAACTGGCTGACAGTTGTGCTGGTTTTGGCTGGGGTAGAGTTAAATTTCTTCATAGGAACCAGGATGGGGGCTATGGTTTGGATCTGTGCTGGAAACAGGTTGATAACCCAGGGATGGTTTCGTTCCTGCTGAGCAGGGCTCACACAGAACCAAGGCCATTTCTGCTTCTCACCACCAGCAATGGGCTGGGGGGGGCACAGGGAACTGGGAGGGGGCACGGCCGGGACAGCTGACCCCAGCTGCCCCCAGGGGTATCCCACACCGTATGACGTCATGCTCAGTGTATAAAGCTGGCGGGAGAAGGAAGAAGGGGCGGACCTTGGGAGCGATGGCGTTTGTCTTCCCAAGTCACCGTTACGTGTGATGGAGCCCTGCTTTCCTGGGGATGGCTGAGCCCCTGCCTGCCGGTGGGAAGCAGGGAGTGAATTCCCTGTTTGGCTTTTGCTTGCGTGCACAGCTTTTGCTTTACTTATTGAACTGTCTTTATCTCAACCCATGAGTTTTGTCACTTTTCTGATTCTCTCCCCCACCCCACCGAGGAGGAGTGCGTGAGTGGCTGGATTGGGCTCAGTTGCCAGCTGGGGTTAAACCACGACAGTCCTTTTTGGCACCCAACGTGGGGCTTGAAGGGTTCGTGATAACGACGGGTTTGATTGGAATGTGCTAGATGGAGTTTATAGCTGTTATTGCTGTTTAGCTATTAATTGGCAGGATCCTGTGCTTGCCATGGGGCTTGCTTGCCTTACTGTAAATTAGAGCCTAGTGCTTGTTAGTGGCTGCTTTTTGGTTTTGCTGCTTGCTGTACCCCGGGAACATGGCCACACGCCTGGGCTGGCAGATGGCCAGGGCATCGCTGCTGCTTCTGTGCTGCTGTAACCAGACAGGCTGGAACTCCAGTATGGATTCGAGTCGAAGGGACTGTGACCATGGGAGTGGGAGACCCCAAAAGCATCTGTGGCTGTGGGTAAGTCCACACCAGAGCAGGTACATCTCGAAGCGTCTAGGCCATGGCTAAGCCTGTGCTGCAGCGATACACCTCTGAAGGCATCGTGGCCAAGGACAAACCCACGCTGGAGAAGGTACACCTTGAAGCATCTGTGGCTGTGCATGTGGTCATGCTGGAGCACCTCAAAGTGTGTTGCCATGGATAAGCCCATGACAGAGCAGGTACAGCCCTGGAGGGACTGCAGCTGTGGGTAAGGCCATGGTGGGGCAGGGTTACTGCTGAAGGGACTGTAGCCTGTGGATAAGTCCAAGCTGGAGCAGGGGTAAGGGGAGGAGTTCACTGCAAAGTTAAACCCAATGGTCTGGTCCAAAGGTGTTGGGGGGAGAGACTGTAATGGGAAGACCTTTAAACTGTTGTAACCTGGGATTTGAGTTGCATGTTATGGGAATTATTACAGCAGGAACCACCTGAACCAGCGGAGGAGAAGCCTTACAAGAAGCAGTGCAAATGCAGCAGTGACCCCAGCTGAGCTGGCTTTGGCACCCAGTAACGCCACACAACACAGCACCTCTCCTGTCCTGGGTGACCACTGTAACAGATGGAGCCCAAAGTCATGGACTAAGTGAATGCAGTGGACATTTGTGGACATTTTACAGACATTTCACTGGGGTGGTCCACAGACTAAGGGAACGATATCTGTGTATTCTATCAAAGGACCGGAAGCGGGGTGGTGGTTAATGAGGATGTATTGGACAGTGTGGGACCTGAGCATGACGTAAATGGTATGGAATAAGGGGTGGAGAATGTGCTGGTTTTGGCTGGGGTAGAGTTAATTTTCTTCATAGCAGCTAGGATGGGGCTATGGTTTGGATTTGATGGTTTCATTCCTGCTGAGCAGGGCTCACACAGAGCCAAGGCCATTTCTGCCTCTCACCCCACCCCACCAGTGAGGAGCTGGGGGGGCACAAGGAGCTGGGAAGGGGCACAGCCGGGACAGCTGACCCCAATGTATGACACCAGAGATATCCCACACCATATGACATCATGCTCAGTGTATAAAGCTGGGGGGAGAAGAGGGAAGGGGGGTGGACATTGGGAGCGATGGCGTTTGTCTTCCCAAGTCACCATTACACATGATGGAGCCCTGCTTTCCTGGGGATGGCTGAGTACCTGCCTGCCAGTGGGAAACAGGGAATAAATTCCTTGTTTGGCTTTCCTTGCATGTGCAGCTTCTGCTTTCCCCATTAAACTGCCTTTATCTCGTCCCACAAGTTTCCTCACTTTTCGCTTTCTGATTCTCTCCCCCATCCCATGGAGGAGGAGTGCGTGAGTGGTTGGGTTGGGCTCAGTCGCCAGCTGGGTTAAACCACGACAGCAGCACGGAGTCTACATTGTGCCAGGGCTCCTACTCCAACACCCAGGAGGAGGTGTGCACCCAAGGAAGAAACGCTTAAGAATTACATAAACTTTGCTGTAGAAGAATTGTCTTGACACCAACTACCTATTCTGAACGTTATTTCTGCAACTCTGACTTCCCCCGTCTGGGATCCTGGCCTGACCACTTCAGCAGCTGCTGCATTTGATGGAACGGCCCTTTCAAATCTCCTTGCTGCTGAGTTGAGGCTTGTATGATTTTTCAGTAGCGTTTATAACCCCTCAGTCTGCACTGTGGTGTGATCCGTTTCACATGCCAGGAACTTTGATGGGGAGCGGTTGAGATTAATGATGACATAATACAGTAAGAAGAGATAGTAATGCTCTTAGGCATGAATTAATGAAATACCATTGAGAATTTATCCTGCATGAATAAAAGGATTTGGAAGTTGTAGTTCTAAAAACCACAAGAAGGATTTTACTAACACGCCCCCCCCCCCCAAACACTCTTGAAATAGCAGGGTCCTAATGAACCTTTACTCCAGATTTTTGTCAGAGCTGGATGATGGAGCTGGATCCATTAATTAAATTCCTACTAATTTACAAAGTGCTTATATAAACGAGAGGCACAGATCTCTTGCTTCCAAGGCTGTGGTGGTGCCAATTTTTATCCCCCAACTCAGTGAGAAGCTGGATTCCAAGCTGTGGTGTAGTTGTGGAGTAGAGATGCAGCATGCCAGCAGCATCCATAGTCTGGGGTCCTTATCTCATAGTGCAGCCATCCAGCAAGACCCTTGCTTACTGAAATGGTAGCAACGCTCTTCATAAATGTGGAGGGTGACTGTCACCATCTCTTTTTAAAAAAAATCTAAGGTATGCTTTGCCACGACCTCCCTGGCATAAGTGTCTTTGCAGGGCTACAGCTGAGGTGGAACCGAAGAATTATTGCTGCATCCCATCGCTTTTCGTTCTCCATCGTTCCCTAAAATCAGTGAGTTAAAACCCCAGGGAAGATGTTCATGTATATATATATATATATATACAATTCTCTACCTGTAGCTTCTCTTGATTTTTTTTTTAAATAATAAATTTTATTCAGGGATAAAACTTTACACCAGCATATGTAGTCGCATAATCAAGTCTAGAAGACAAGTTTTGTTAGTTTTGAGGCAAGCTGGGATAACAACAGTACACAGGGACTGTTTACCTTTTGTTGTTGTTGTTCTGTTAATGTCCGAGTAGTTCAGAAAAAAAATTTCCTTAAAAATTAGGACATAAAATATGACACATATTTTATCCATAACTTAGGTCAATTTGAAACACCTTTTATTGCCTACATAAGTGAATATATGTAAACTTTATTAGTAATTTCATTTCCAATTTGAAAGAAGCAAAGGTGTATTGTAGAATTCACAGATAAAGGTTAATTTTAACTATAAAGGTATTAGCAGTGTTGCATTTCTTCATGTTATGGTTCACTTATGTAGAATTGAGATGTATTTTATATTAAACAATGCATAGCACCATTATACAACAGTTCACTAAATGCACATCCCATTTAATCTTTTGTAGGAATTAATATAACTGGACTGAAGTTACAAGGAAGAATTGAACTGAGCCAGTAGGGTTACTGCTGATACTAACAGGAGATTACTAGCCATAAGAAAATTACAGCTCTTCGGAAAGACAGTGCCTAAAATAGCGGCAGATCCTTGGCACCATCATAGGAACTGGTTAACTGGTGACCCTGAAGAAACACTTGTTTCCATTAATTCTGCTGTCATTATTTCGCTATTCTCGAACTCTTCCTCTGAATTCTTCTGTCCTTCTGATCCCAAGACAAGATGGCAGGAACGTGAGAGAGAACATAAAGAAATTACAATAAGCTGTCGGATATATAATTATATTGTAACCTACTACACTGAGAAGTTACATCAACAGAAATTTGGCAAGGTATCGGCTGCTAACTGCTAGCTAAACACAGGACACTCACTAGCGTAACATTAAAAAAACCAGGCTCACTAAAAAGCAACATCTACATTACAAAGCTAACAAAAGAATTCCCTTATGATACTTAGGTTCAGCTGGTTCATCTTAGGTTCATCAGCTACATTTGCTTGTTTTATGAAGACTCGTTACATTTGCAATTGAATATATATTTAAGATCACAATGTTACAAACCTTTTTCCAGCACGGAGTTTTGCCACCGTTAGTTAGACACAAAGGAGTACTTGCTTGAACTAGGGTTGAAGATTCTGCTGAAAGTTGGTGATGTTATTAGGTCATGTGTACTGTAATTACTTGAGCACCACGATTTTTAAATCCCTAAGACATGGTTTCCTAGGTAGAAGGCAGCAAGTGTGCTCTTCAGTTGCCAGACAGACCAAGGGAATCATTTTTGCTCCCAAGAGTCTGCCATATACCCTGAATCAGAACAAATCCTTATTTCATAGAGACTTCAGGTTTTTAAAGCATCTCTACTAAACAGAAGTAAACAGTTTCTGATTAAATTTTAAATGTTCCAGTGACTCTACCGTAAACATAATAACTTTTAAGTGTTAAGGAACACACTGGCTAGAGTTACCAGTAGGGTTGATGGTGAAGATGCCTTTTTCTTCAAGAACAACTGCTACGGTGTCACAGCCCTGTTTACAGATACATCGAGGTTACCCAAACCCCACAGTTCCATCTCAACCGGGATTTTACTTTTTTTTTTTTAACAGAGTTTGAATTGTCTCAACAGCAGGAAGTCTCGCCCAAAACATTCTTCTGAAATTCAAACTTCTTCAGTTTTTTTTTTTCCAAATGCATTCTTTTCCAAATGGACTTTATATCTTCCAATGCATTAGAAGGTGACAGAATCGATATGGCTTTTGGATTACATTTTGCTGTTCTCATACATATAGTCACAGTGGCCACACATGAACCTGCGACCTCTGTGATGAGGGGGCATTAACTTTTATAGAGTTATTTGGAAGAACACAATTTTGGAAGTTGTGACAAATGAAGTCCTTGGCGTTATCTTTGAGAGGCCCTGGTTGAGAGGGACAGAAGAGGCTTGGGAATCAAGACAACAAAGACTTCCAATTTTGCTGCTGATTTGTAGATAACATCTTGGGCATCAGCTGCCTTCTGCAGTTCTCTAGTTTGGTAAACATGGGGACAACCATACTTACTTATCTAACTCAAAACAGCGCCGTGACGGATTAATTATTTGGATAGCACTCACAGTGCCGATCCAAATGCTGCTTATTCATGTTTTCCCCACTGCAACAATATATCTTCATCACTACTAATTGACTGCTAATTGCTGTGGCCGAGAATATTATAGTGGACTTTACCACCTTATTTTTAATTTCAGTACAGATGCCTACTTAAAAGTTATGTAAATATATGAAATTACAGTACATTTTCCTAATGACCCTGCTGTGTCTGAGTTTGACCCTGTTCAACTGTGACTAGAGTAATGAATAGTAAAGATGACCTTTTTCTGTGGAGCTATATAGACGGTCTCTACTGTATTCTCGACACTTCACTCATGAAATGTAAAGAAGCCATTCTAAGCAGGATACGATACAGCTGGGTCGAAGGACTGCTGATGCCAATTATGCTTCGTACATAATAATGCACATTTTACCTATTTGGAAAAAAATTCACATTTATTTACTGTCAAACAGGTGTTAAACTTTACACTGGATATTAGTGATGGGCTCATTATTAACAAGTTTACACAAAGGGATGAAAAAAGCAGAATTTCGTTGAAACAATTTACATTTCATTAGATTTTTATCATAAAATAAATTAATTACTAAATATAGGCAGAAGGAATATGGAAGAGTAATAGTTATGTTTTATTTATTTTTTTTAAAGGACAGGCACCTTTTATTCACGAGAAAGCTTGTGAGAAGTGTCCAGTGTCCCCTTTACCCCTTACCACCCAACCCTGATTAAAGAATGAACAGGGAATCGAGTTACAATCTTTGTTAGCTATACCAAATTTGTGCAAGGCTTGGCATAATTGGCTTCTAAAACAATTTTCTCCACAAATTATGTTTTTTTGGCAACAAAAATTCAAAACGTAAGAATAAAAACTAACTTGTCAAAGCAGAACACTGTTTACAGTGAAAAATAAGTGAAAACGGGTAGAACTTGCATTTTAAACATACTACTGTACTATGAACAGAGTGTAAGAAAAACAGCTTATAACATATGTGCAACCAAGAGCTTTTCACAATATTTTCTTCAAACTCTTTAAAATTATTTTTTAATGACAATTATATTTCAGTTGGACACAAATGTATTTATTTTACCCTAGCAATAGAACAAAATATAATTTCTTTAGCCATTTTTTCATGAGAACGGTTCATTGTACAGTTGAGGAAATATATGAAATAAGGCCTGTGGCTTGATTGCTAGTGGTTAGACATGTATTCAATCTTTGCCCTAATGGAAAAGATTTGCAGTGAACTGCAAACTGATGCAGAATATCTCTCCTGCTTTTGCAAGTCTTGTCAGGAATAGTAAGGTACAGTAAATTTGTCCCACAGGATTTTAGAGCCTACGCCTTGTATATAATACAATGTAGGCCTAGAAAAAAAAAATGGTGCAGCCATATTTACAAATTTAGTTCACAAACTGCTGCAGTAAAATGGCTGGGAAGTGTTTATTTCTCTGTTTTTCACAATTTTGTTAAATTCAGCAGCAGAAGATATCTTAAAATACCTTGTTGGTATTTCTTTTCTTTGTAACAAATAATTCATTTTAGTATACTCTGTGTATATACAAAGTTTTTGTTTTATAAAAATTCACAGAACTGCGAGGTCCAGTCATCCCCGTTACTGGAGAACCACAGGGTCAACAGAATTGTCTCTTCAAGCAGATATGAGGAGCCTGCATGGGGCCAATTAAGTCTTTTTAATACTTGTACGTGGCCTTTAATATTTCTTTGCTACACTATTAAAGGCTTGTCACTAGTTGCATTTGTCCTTCTCTAACATCCCCTTCCGGAATACATCCTTCCTTGTTAATGGGAATTATATAGCCGTCGCTATTACCCCTGCTGATTTGATAGTACATCTGAAGCTGATGGCCAGCTCCTAGGTTTGGCATGCTCTTGTAGTAAATGTCCTCATTTTCACTCCTCCTGGAGGGAGAGAGATCTTCTTCAACGTCGGGGCTGCTCTCTGGATACGGAGAGTCTCTGAGATTGGGCATGCTCGTGTAAAGAGAGTCTCTGTTGGGGGACTGGAGGTGATCGTCAGCCTTGGCTGTCAGCTGTGAGACGTAGCTGTCGGTTCCCTCGGTCTTCACTTTCTTCTGGGGCTGGTACAGAAGGGAGTGAGTCCGCTGAGGAATGAGCGGGGCCTCAAGCTCTTTGTGGTGGAGCTCCAGCCCGGGGGTGTCACTGTGCATCAAAGATGAGGCATCTGCCACGATGGCGTCATCTTCGCTACTGCTCCCGCCGATCACAGCTTTGGCTGGTAGCGTGCGCTCCAGGTTGTGGTTCTTGCTGCTGCCCCGCAGGTTGTTGTGCACTAATTCTGAAATGATCATTTTCTCAAAAGCGGTATCATTCAGGCTTAGTCCACAGTCTACAACTTGCACACTGTCATTATAGTCTCCATTGCGCAATGAGTAGCTGTTGTTGAAATTACCATTTAGCGGTAGAGTATCCATGGCACTTGTATCCCTGGCATTGTTCAGTGAATGTCCTGAAACGGAAAAGGACAGCTCTGGTTATTGCCTGACGCACTTTTTACCACTGCAATTTTTTGTTTTAACAAAGTTCTTTAATGTAGTTCAGGACAAAGTTGTACTTGGAAGTAAGACTTGAGAAAAGTTAGGTTATTGAACATTCTCAAATGTAAACAGTTGCACACCTTATAGGAAAGATGCATTTTAAAAATAGTAACGTGTATTTCCTGTGGGGAATAGTGGCATTTTAATTTCTTAATTTAGTGTCAATTCTGTGACTCTTCCACAAGAACTGTTCACTCCATGCCCTTGCATACGTAATGCAAAGCAATTCATTTGGAAACATCTATGTTTTGAAGTAGACCACCATGATTTAGAAAAAGAAAATTAACAGAATTTGTCCTAAACGACACTAAATTAAAAAGGAATTAGATCACAGACATAACTGAAGGTAAATGTACAACATAAACCCACATAACTGGCAAGCAACTACTTTAACAACATTTCTAACATTTTTTTCCTTTTTTTTTTTTTTGAGATGAAGTAAAGAAAAGAATGAAAAAAATGGATAAATACAAAGAATTTATGTTAAACAAGGACAGCCATCTTTCACACTACAGGGACCAGGGCCCACAAGCACCATCCAACAACACGATAGACAGCAGGTGGAATGACTCACTTTGGACAACTCACATCATGTCTGTCTGCTCAGGCTATCTGGCCTAAGAGTAGCTGATATATAAAAGAAAGTAAAATGATTTATTGTAACATGATGAAGAATTACTGAGCTTCTCAGCAACTTAGTCAGAGCAAGGGTTCAGCAAATTAGATTACTAAGCAATAACAGCTTTTCTTTTCCCACTTAATGTAATTTTTTTGCACTAATATTCTGTCTGCCAACAACGGCCCCAGGCTTCTAAAGGTCAAAGTTTGCCTGCAGTCTGCATCAGTCACAGTGACAGCGCTGAATGAACCAGAATAGTTAATTAAGAGTTAGGCCCACAGTTACCATGGGCATGGAAGTCAAATGCAGAAATGTTAGGAATTTCTTCAAGTATGGGTCACAGAAATTAAACCAAAGAATAAATATTAGTTGTGGAATGGGAAGAGGAAATCAGCCATGGCTGATATCTCATAGCTGCTGGAGGAATGACAGATTGGGTAAGTCTGCTGGAAACATGAAAAGAAGTTTAAGGGGGGAAAAAAATGAAGTCTTATGATGATTAAGGTCTTTATGTTTTTGGTTTTGGCTTTTTTTTAATTATTTTTTTTTGGTAATACGATAAAGAAAAGGTTTTCCTATAGACACAAAGACATGTAAACTATGACAGCACAGTGCTTCCCAAGCAAAGGAAAAAGAGAAAAAAAAAAAAAAAAAAAAAAAAACTTTGAAAGAAATTAAACAGTCTGAACCATGGAAAGTCAGATGGTTAGAGCATTCCTAGAAAATCACTTTATCTACAGATATGTCTGGAATAAAGAAAGAATGGAGTGACTTTATTGAAATGAGACTGACCACTGTGAGGCTGCTGCATTATATGCAAGGCTTGGAGGAGTATAAGAAAAAAGTCGTTTTGGAAAAGTTTATACATTTTCCCGTTTGGGGGTTTTTTTCATAATTAAAGCTGCAGCTTATCCTAGAAAATTCAATCTTCTCTGGAAAATATTGTTTTCAATTAAAAAGTAATTGCATTTTCTCATGAAAAGATTTTCGTCTTCAACTTTAAAAAATAGAGTAATAATTTCCAAATAAATTCTGAGTAATTTGCAAATCATTTTGTATTTGTGTTATTGTTAACTCCTCTCCATGTGTACTGATTTAAACAGTGATGAGGGTTGTTTGAAAGGTCTCTTTAAGCTTTGATTAAACAACTTTGTAGTTCTGAAATTTCATATATGTTCCAAGATTTTTCTTGCAATGGATTTAGCTGCGCAGAACATATGGCATTTATAAAAGTAGACAACACATGGACCACATGCTGGCATTCATTTCCCTCATGAAAGTGATTTAATTCTATAATTTTAATTCTCTTTTCTTCTGCTAAACAGATACCAGAATATATCTGATAATCCAAAATGAGTTTTCTATGATATACTGCAGAGTTAAGCGTGCTAGAATATATTCAAATTGGTTTGATGAGGCAAATTTTTTTTTGCCCATGATCAGGTAATTCATTTGAAATCTTTCCATAGCCTGTAGCAAGATTACTGTGGGAATGTAAAAATATAAGTAAATTGTTAAGCATTTCTGCTTGACACTGCTTTGGTTTTAAATAGCAAATTATTTCAGCATTGCATAACTTCTGTTACCAATAGGGTTTGCTACAGACCTCATGTTGTTTCCCAAAAAGCAGTATGCAAGTACTTTTTGAATGTGGAAACATTTCATTTGCAAATTGTGAACCACTTGCCCGCTGAGTCTACTTCATGACCGCTAGTTATGTTTTAATTGCGCCCATTAAAAATCATGCTGAAAAAATTTACATTTGATAGGCAAAGTTAAGTTTTACTCCCATACTTGTCTCTCTGTAGGTTGCTAGAGGAAAGCATAAGGAAAGTAAGAAAACAAGAGAATGAAAATAGAAAGTGCAGTTCAGTTAAAAAGGAAACTTGAAATAAAAACTGGAAACAAGGTTTTTATGAGCTCTTTACCAAAGATTTATCGTTCCAGTTATACTAAAGTGATCTTATGACTCATCAAACAGTAACTGCTAGATATTTACTGATGAATCGCACCGTAGTTAAAAAAAGCAGCTCGACAGTGTAACAACAAAATGTTAGGTAAGCGATGACACCCTTTATTCCTACGGCACTAAACTGTTCTAACTGTTAATCTCAAGATTTTCCTACAGGAAAACGATCTACCATAAAGCTGCACTATACTATAGTTTAGATCTGTTTGACGCTGGATACAATTTTCTGCACTGGGGTATCCAAAGGTGTCAAGATGCCTTGCGCTCCTTTAGTATCTAATCCGTTCCATAAGCAGGTTTTTCTCAGCAAGCTTTAGAGTCAACCTTATATTGCATAGACATGATACCTCTAAGTGATATATATCTTGAAGATGGGCTCTCGGACCATGTGGTGTCAGTCCTGTAATAGTATATTAAGATTTATGCCACCTGTGTTAAAAACATGGATAATTATTGGTAAATACTGTTATGGCAAAGGCATTACTATAATATAGTGCAGTTTTACAAGCTGACATTGGCAATACTGTATTTCTCGAACTGACAGAAATTCAGAATGTACGGCTAGGGTATTGCACCTTGAGTTTCTATCTAGGGAAAAGAAGGGATTTGGAGCGAGCCAAGAAAAGCGGTTTTATTCAGGAAGTATAAGCACACCTGGTGAGTTAAACACAGGAGCTGAAGGGGCATTACATACAACTGTTTCAGCGAGCAATGTGTTATAGGGGTTGTTAGTGCCATGTGGTCGAAGAAGAGGGTTTGTTAGTAGGTAATTGCCAGTCATTCCTAAAGCAAAAGAAACAGAAAAAAAATGTCAGTTCTTTAATTTTAGGCTGACAGTTTTGATAAAGAATATTTTTAATTCATCATGAATCATGCAGGACTTGTCAAATGTAATTCAGCTGAAAATTTCTGAATGTATTTGAGCTAGGTATTTGAAATGGGAGTAGGAAAATACAGTTAGATTCCAGTAATTCACAGGTGCTGTCCAAATCCCCAAAGTAAACATCTGGTGAGAGCGACATTTACTAACATATACAACAAGAATAGCAATTAAATGTGTGGAGATCAAGGTACGACATAAAGCTATTATAACTTTAAAAATGATCGTATGGAACACTTCTGTCCGGAATTGAGAGAACTGAATTTCTCAAATTGAAAGGTATTGAAAAATCTCTCATGACAGGATCAGAGCTGTTATTCACTTTATTAAAAACAGACGGATAGTGGAAGGGAATTGCTGTTTTCAAACAGACAGTGGACGACAAACTGCAAGAAGCATATCTTAGTATATGCAAAAGTATGCATGCTGAGGGGAAAGCAAAATATTTGCTCTAAGAAATCAGAGCATTCACATTTTCTCCCGGGACATTCATGCTGCAAATTTATCTGCCAGGTTTTAAAAACGAATTCCTCGAATGATAAATTTTCTTTAAACAATCAGTTTACAAACAATGTAAGACGAAGCAAAACACCACACGAACAGATTTTTTTTAAAACCCATTTTACATGTAAATGCAACACCATTGAAACAGCTCTTGGAATAATTAGAAAAAAAATCAGCATATTTTGAGAAATTATTAAGAAGTCAATTAATCTCTGGTATCTGGCTACTAGAAGAAAAATGGGTTGGAATAATGACAAAAAAACCCCGCGCAAAATGCTGTGATTTAAAACTTACTTTAAACATTTCATTAAGGTAAAATCCCACTTTCTTTTCTATTGCACTACACAGCAGTGTTTCAGGATCAGTGCATTACAGACCCAAGGACAACTAAAGAGCCAGCTACATTCTTAAAGCGTGGATATTTTTATTTGGCAAGGAAAAGATAGTATATATTCCAAATCTTAATGCTTTTGTACTACCATAGATACTTGGTAGCGGAAATGAGCAGAAAATTCTAAGATTCAGAGAATTATTGCCTGATTATTCTAACCATATTTGTAAGTTTGTATCAGTGAGCAATTAAAAAGGTTTTATCATAGGTTTTTCAGTTGTAATGTACTTACTACTAAAAATACTAACTGAAATATATTTTGCTTGGGGTTTTTTTTTGTGTATTATTTTTAACCTTGGTTAGAATTATTACCTGTAACTTATAGTTAAAGAGAATTTTTTTTCAATCCAGAATTTTTTGCCACCTTTAAAAGCTTGATTTTTATTTTAAAGGAAAAATGACACTTGCCATTAATTACTAAACTACCCTTATAGGTATGTATCACTGAGATGGTGACGATATTGTAATTGAATAAAGATGGTATCAATTTTTCTAATCATGGCAGAACACATTCAGTGACTTGAGACGAGCTCTGAAACAGGCAGAAGCTTCCACGACCTCTGTTCAGCTCTGAATTAACTGAGGGTGCAGCATGGTTAGAGCCAACCTCAGGAGTCAGAGACATCAAATAGGGTGAATTTTTTTTTATCTATCGCATATTTATGGGATTTTAACAAGACACTGGAAAGGAATTTACTTCTTTCTTGGGCATGACAAATATACATTTTCTACTTAGTAGAAGTTACTTAATTTTGATTTTGCCAGAGCAAAATACAGGATTCAGATGGGGGGAGCAGTGAGACATACAGGTGTTACCCACTTCCTATACGCCAAACAGCAAAAATAGAATCATGCTTTCTGAAATACTTTCTTTTGCAAAATACCACACTTTTTACTTCCAAAATAGATGTGCGTTAAGGACATGCCCCTACAACCAAATCTTGAAAAAAAACCAAGGGAGGAAAATCTGCCAGTTGTGCAGCCCTGACAGTGATGAATTTCCTGTTTTAAAACTTTTGGAGTTGAGTAGGAATTGGTTGCAGTGAGATCAGGGCTATGTGTTCTTCTCCTAGGGACATGGGTGGCAGAACAGGCTTTGAAATTGGCTTGCACAGAGCAGTCTTCCCTCCACTGCTAGCTCAAACTACCTTAAAAAAACACAGGGGGAAAGGGAGAAAGGAAGGGATGTTCTGTCTCAGCTAATACCCTTGTCTCCTAACTAGACATGAGAATGAGGTTTAAAGATTTCAAAGTCTATTTGAGCTGAGAAATTTGGAGTTTTGGCTTCTCTGTGCCTGAAAATCTGGATTCTATTCCATGTGACAGATACGATGCTCTTTGAAATAGAAAAGATAAATGCTTTACAGACATCTTTTGCATAGAAATGATATCAATTAGATTTCACTGGGAAAATTTCTGCACCTAAAAATCATAGTCAAATATGCATTAAAATGTTACTGCACTCATATTTCTGTTTCGGATTTAACCTATAAAGGTTAGGAAAGATTTAAAATTATGAACTTGCTTCTAAGTTAAATTATTGATGGAACTTATTTAAATACATTCCCACGAATGGAGGAATTCAACTTCTATAGCAGGGGGCCAGCTGAGGGAACACGGTTTTAAAATGTGCTGGTGGATGACTTTAAAACTCTGCTTTTAGAGAACATTTGTTCCAGAATTTTTTTCCAAAACATTCTTTTCAATTCTTCTGTGTTAAATGTTATAAAATCTGTGTAAGATTTAAGGCTTCTAAAACTGAAATGTTCCCAGTGACTGACCTTGATTAAGTGTTGAAGTGCTGTTGATGTCACCTGAGATAAAAGACGATTCAGATTGTTTTCTCACAGTGTCATTCCACATCCTCCTTATACGACTCTGTTAACAGAAAGCAGTGAGACAGAAGCATAGTAAGTTACAAAAAGATTTTTCTGACCTATGTGCTTTTCTGTAGAATATTTGTGTTTATGTTGGCCTAAAGTAAGCCATTCTTCTAGCACGGAGTGAAACTCCTTCTTCTGTTATTAAAACTCTAATTTATTAAATTTCATTTAGATGAAACATGGTGGTACAAGCCTTCCTATAAACCAGCCCCTAATTACAAGAAAAAGAAGGTGTTTGCATTAGACCAAAATAAAAGGAAATGTTTAAAAATAATCATTTCTACTACACAGAAGTATGTATTTGCCACCTAAATGATAATACTGTGAAGACAATTAGTGCTTCTGATTGGAACACATCTCAGTAGGCTTTTTATAAATAAGGTTAATTAAAAGATGCTGTCAAAATCTTTGTTACCTGAGTGCCAGAGGAATAGCGAGCACTAGTTCTTGTTGTTGATGCCTTCACTGAACTGTGGGGACTCTCAGTTGGTAGTCCACCACAGCAGTAGGAATGTCGGAAACATTTGCCATATTCCTTACGTACCTATGGGGAAAAAAAAAAATTACTTAGCATAAAAAATAGTGTCAAATATCTCTGCTGGCAAAAAGACATGAACCCTGCATTGAAACTACTCACACATTTTTCAAGCAAATAGATAGTTCTTGTCTATTGAGTTGTTGGCCATTAGCAAAATCAGGTGTTTCCTTATGCAGCAGCATTATCAGCTATCCAGGATTTTTGAACAACTTATTTCCAAAGTATACACACACCTCATTTAGATGTGCCTGAATAATCATTACTGAGTTATTTATGGAATTATTTTTATTTTGTCTTCATAATGTAGATTAATATAGTTAAGTTTACCTGAATTGAACGCTGGCTGAAAACAGTCCTTTTTAGATGAAGTTTTGGTGCAGAAACCATAGAAAGCCTACCTTCTCATTTCAGCACGCGAGAAGGGCTGGGGTAACTAGCCTTTGCACTGCTTGGTACTGCCCGTTAAGTTATCCCTTCCAAGACAGTGTGCAAACCCGGCAATGACTATAAAGGCATTTTCATATAAAGTTACTCAGTAAGTAACTCAAAGAGCTGCAAGTTGATGTGGTCAGACCTGCTCAGGATTGTACAAAGCTCACGAACGTCCCTGCCCCACTCCCAGCAGAGTGCCCGCTACGCTGGTAGAGGCACCGTCAGTGTTTCAGGGTCAAATTTTGAACTGTAAAGGCTGGAAATGAAGCACCTTTCATTTTTAGGATCAAAAAATAAAATCCTCATCTTTGCTGAATGTAGAAATCTGAATACACCTATGTATGTGAGACTTTTGTCTGACAGAGCAACAAAACTAAATACTGATTCCAGTCTTTGGCCTGCATTTATTCACCTTCTGTTTCCAGTGACCTACTGGAAACTTTAGTTTTGTAATTTACGTGTGTTAACATTTGCCATGAAAGTAATCAGGATTAATTTACAGAGCAGCTAATTCTCTCATATTCAGTGACTGCTACACTGACTACTACTTTCAGGTAAGAGAAGAGTGCATACACATCTCGGCAACATGAAAGCATCATGAAAGGACACACTGGATAGAATTTTTCAAGATGAGTAAGTCTAAATTCATAAATCTCCCACCAGGTACTTGGGAATCTAAGTGTCACTTCTACATCAGTGAGACTCCTAAGTTTCTGGGAAAAGGGGGATTTCAGCTAATCTGGAAATTTGGCTTGACCTATGAATATATAGGACAGAAAGAAAATTATGAGTATGTAAAAAGGGGAGAGGGGAAAATGCAAAAAGTTAATAATGTGGATTAGAAGAATTTTACTCATGGAGTACATCCTGTCATGCTTCTATAAACCACAAGGTTGAAGAAAATTTGAATAGCTAGTGCCTTAACTTCAAGCTAGGGACAATAACTCATCTTTTTAATGAAAGTATATGGTACATATTTTAAGTGAACCCCTATCTATATCAGCACAAAAGACACATAAAGAATGAAAACAGAAAAGCACAGACATAGAATTACAATCTTTAACTCTATAGTCTGAAAAACGTAAGTCTATATATATCATCACTAGATGGTATAACACCTAAGAAAATACATTCCTGAACACTAATGGATATTAAATGCTCCAAACCACTACACAGTAGAGACAATAGCAATCAAAACTGTATTTTTACCCAAATACCACCCTCCAGGGCTGGTTTTGCCTAATGCCTATATTGCAGTGAATGTACATATCTGTCAGTACTGCGCATTCCACTGTCATTATTTCTAAATTATAGCTTGTTGGAAACTGATGGAAGCAACAGCACTATCATCCTGTCAGAACTGGAAACATAATAGTTTTCACTTTCAAAATTCTATTTCTCTGTTCAATTTAGTGACCAACTAGTAATAACAGAATAAAAAGACTACATTAGCTATGCAGACAGAGGATAGGATGATATCCAGTCAAAGGCAACGAAACTTAAAAATCTTAAATGGCAGCTTTAACATTCTTTCAGGTATAAATCTTATTGCTCTAGGTTATGCTTCTTCACACTTGACTGGTATTTTAATATTGCCTTTTGCTGACTCCACTTAATATAAAAACAATGCACAGCTGTAAAAAGAAATAAAAAAGGAATCTGTTTTTGATTTTCAACTCCAATACAAGTGGTAGAAAAGGCAACATTATATGAAACCCTAATCTAGAAATTATTTGCGTTTTGAGGATGTTTGCATTTTCTTCCCTCTCTTCTTTTCTTAGGCTCAATCTCCTGTTTAAGTGCGCTTTTGTTCTCTCAAAATGAGAGTAGTGCAGTGTTCATAGGGATAAAATTCCTTCTGTCTACCAGATCTTTTCCTAAAACATGGCCGAACGCCATTGTCTACACCAAATTTAGAGACGCTGATATTGTTAGAGCTGGTACAGTTGAGAACACACAAGAATGTGATTTTTGTACTTACACAGCAATGCTTTATCCAATGGTCTCAAACCATTTTATAAATACCAGTTAATTATGTCTCTGGTGAGCTAATCATAAAGGGAGTTAATAATTGTTAGGTCTCCAGCCTAAAACTGGTAAAAATATTTAGAATCTAAATATTGCAAACTGGGTATTTCCAAATGCAGGATGTATTGCATTGTATGTTAAGCTTTTTTGGGTGGGATTTTTTGATGTTTACCGTTCCTCTCAACCCTCATTACTTTCATTTGCTACACCTTTTAACACAGGCTATGAGCTTTTTTCTTTTGTCCTTCACTAAAGCACCACTAAAGCATCCTTGGAAGCAGTCTCCAACTGCAGTCTGGGGAAGAGGAGGTGTGCAGGGAACCCAAAGAGAATCCCATCCAGCTGCCACCCTTTGCTTCTGTCTCTCCTGTTTGCTCCTCTCTCCCATGCAAACTTTCCCTCTTCCCAGCAGATCTGCTCCTTCTGGACCCCTTGGCTCCCGTTGAGTGAAGGGGAGCAGAACTAATTTAGCACATCCCCCTCATGAAGGAAGGCTCTTGCCAGGGGATTCCAGTTTTTCCAGTTAAGAGCACAAAGCTGTTGGATTGCTGTGGGAGGCAAACACTTGAAAAAATTAGCCATGCTGGCATCTTTGGAAAACTCTCCCCGTTAGTAGTTGTCCAGCACTAATGACTACTTTTTTCTAAGGTGTGTTGAAGTTCATAACGAAATTAATTTTTAGATCTCACTTAATTTTGTAATGGACAAGCACTCATGGTACAATCCCTGCCTATCACCTGTAGCTTTATGTGGCAGCTTAATGGGATCTCAGGACAGGTCCTCTGCCTTGATCTGAGAAAAGAGAAAGCATTTCCAGGCTGAAATGGGCTGATACTGTAAATGATCCTTTGTTTGCAGTGCTGCAGCTGAGGCAGGATTTGTTTCATGTGCACATAAAGGACTTTTGGCTGTAAGTCCAGACTAATATGTACCACATTACCAATGTCAAACAGTACATTTTCTATAGCGATTTTCTTCCCAAAGCCTCAAAACTTTTCAAGCCCAGGCTGGAAATGCTGCATCCATTTTAAACCCGCCCAGGCCACCGAGGAACTGTAACATGACTCCCACAAGCACACACAGCCAGAATTGCTTTTGAATCCTAGTCCTCTCCTCAAACTACTTCAAAATAACTCCAGTTCTTGACATTGCTATTTTTTTCTCTATTTTTAAAGAAATAAGATGTGGTATTTCTAAGGTGTTAGGGAACATGCATCTGTGTTTTCAGTAACTTACTTTCTTTTGAAGGGCACAATGAAAGATGAAAATAAACATTCCTTGGAAAGCATTAAATACTGTGAAGAGATACGTCATCACCACAGTCCCCTCATTGATAAACAGCAGGCCAAATGACCATGTTAGGCCAAGGAGACACAGGAGAGCAAATGCACCCAGGACCCAGGATCTGCAAGAGAAAATTAATTTTAGTAACGTTACTTATGAGAATGCATGTCGCCAAATCCAATATTAACATTTCAGTTCCTGCAGTTGACTTTTACTAGGTTCATATTCAAATGTAAAAATTCCTTGGGTTTAACCTTTTAACTCTTAAAGAAAGAACAATTCCATTTGGTACTCTTAGTCTCCAGTGAAAACAGCAAGAGTAGATATGACCTTTTTCTTTTTCAAGAACTGCATTGGATGTCAAAACTATTTTGAAATGCAGAAGTATAGCGCAAGCCCCAGCTACTCCATTGCTTTATCTGCTTTTACAAAAGAGATTGATAAACCTGGCTTAGCCACTAATCACACCATAGATTTTAAACAGTGGTGCTGCCATATGACACCAAATAATGTAACACAAATGCACAAAGGTTAAACAGCAGATTAAGAGCCTAGAGCCCAAATCTTTAATGCTCCGATAAACTCAGCTAAACTGAAGCTAGATCATCTAACTTCCGCATGAAGAAACCCTGCTGAAAGGTGACAAAAATATGGATATTGCTCTACAGAATAGTCTAAAAAAGATTCCATCATGAATAGGTTAAGGAAAAGGAATTGCAGAGAACGGCACAGAATGAAAGGGAAAGGGAATTTAGTCAGTGAATTCCACATCTAACTAATGATCTTACTTGATAAATGGCTTATTATCTTCATAGCTAGAAAGCATTATAAGCAGAAAAGAGAAACAAAATTATTAGACAGAATTGAAACAGAAATTAATAAGAACATTTTTAATTGTCTACAAAAATTAGTCAAAATTAGGAAATTCAAAATGCAGAGGCAAGCAATTTAAAATTATAAAGGCATATAAAAGTTAAAAATTCTTTAGCAAATCAGGTATCTCAAAACTAGTTAATTAAAATTAAGGGAAATCCACAATATTGACCGAGTTTGTAAAGTTAAAAATCATGCTAGAAATTTGTTAATGTAGGGTTCTATCTTACCCAGGTAAGTCCGTATTATAGTAGCCATCACAAACACGGTAATTACTGGTGTGGATGAGAAGACAGAAAGAGGAAAAGGAAGAAAAGAGAGAGATGCTAAAGATTAGCTCTCTCTCTCATCATGCACCATGCAATGAAGCTGATACTGACCTATCTAGAATATCTAGTTCACAACGTTAGCCTTACTGAAAATCTCCCTTCACCATTTTCAATATTCAAAGCAAATCTGTAAGACCCTTTCACATCCAACCCTCAGCGTTAAGAAAGTTGCACCATCCCTTCAGTGTTGATAACAAAAACCTTCAGTACAAGGAAAAGCTATACAGAATACAGTACAGGACTATCTAAAGAAGCAAGAGCTGCCAAAGCCTTGTTAATTATATGACACTTACTTACTCTGGAAAAGGGACCACACCATGATAAATAAACATTTGTTAAATTAGCATGAAAACAGCAGATAATCTTCAAGTTAACAATAATAATAGAGTCAATTCTCTTGGGAGAACAGGATTACGAGTAGAAACTGCTCAGAATCCCTAAATCAAAAAGTCATTTAACAAAACAAACTTAACATAATCATATCAGCCATGCAAACAGGAACATCATTTTTGAACTGCATTTTAAATACAAATGAAATTACTACAGTGCTGTGGCATTTCCGTGAAACAGTTTCTTGGCACTAGTTCCAGGCTGAAATTATCTAATTTTGACCGGCGTTTGTGACATTACAGCAACAATGTGACGAAAGCAGGATTGGCTCTGTTTGCTTCTAATTGACATCTGCAGTTGCTGGGAGACAATGGCATGTGCTCCTAATGGAGAGTAGCTTTCAATCAGTTCAGCAATCAGAAAATAATCATAGTTCTCATACTTGAACACAAAGCACTTACTTAATGTTTTCCAACCTGCTAGAGTCTGGTTTCAAAGTGTTTGAGTGCTTCACCATTTTGCACAATGTGATCACCAGGAAGATAAGATTCAGCTGTCAAAACAGATAAGAATGAAATTAAATGACTTCGAGTAATAGGTTGAATAATGATGATGTTACAGACTAAACAAAAACCCCGTAGTTTACTTTCAAATATGTAGTGAAACTGGGTAGCCGCATCAGGCAGTCTGTAAAAGGTGACTGCAAATATGGATGAGGGGGGAAAAAAAAGTTCGAAGTCCTTGTTTCACTTAATTTTTCCAACTTCACCTCATCATCATGAACCACCCTGTTTAGCTCATGTCCAACACGTGTCATTGTCAGTCTAGCTCTGTCTTCCAGCGTGTTGTGCTCGGCCCCTGTTCACCTTCACCTGCCACTTCTGGCCTTGTTCCCCATCGCACCGACTTCCTCCGTGGTCTACGGTTACCCCTTCACTGTGCTATACTAAGTTGTCTTTTTATCACCCCATCCTGCTTCTGGAACGTTTTTTGCCTTTGCTGGTTTATCCCTTTTTTTTTTTTTTTTTTTTTTTTTATTCCCTTTTGTTCTCACAAATCCTGCTGGGGTCTTGAAAACAGCTTAAATGTAACTGAAGAAAGAGAAAAAGAAACACAAAGATGTAGCAAATGCATCAAACTTAACAGTGCCACAGACATGTGCCGGTGGTGCACCCTCCTATTGCCCTCTTTCCCTTTGTAGTCTGGATTCTGTCGGAGCGAGACTGCACGCCACTTGAAGGAAAGGACTATGCTGCCTTATTCTTGTTGTCATTCATATAGGTAACACCAGGGAAGATACTGAAGGTAATTTTTTTTATAGTTTTCCTATTGTGAAACACAATCACAGATATCAAAGATACTAGGCATCTTTTTCCTATCCATTTCAAAGCATGTGCAGACCACAGGTAAGCCAAACACAAGGGTGCCTGTAGAATACGGGTTGAAAAGTGTTATACAGTTAATTTGAGTAATTAGTACGTGCTGTCCAATATCATGCAGACAATACCAATAAATTCGTATGTTTGAAAACACTAAGAGCTATGTCCTTTCAGGGAGAAGCCATGCATCCTCATCTACTAGTGCAATGCTCCACAAGAAATGGCTGAACCGATAGCTAAGAGAAGATGGGAGCGTATGCTTCGACATCCTTATAACATGTGTATTAGAGAGATTATAACCCCATTCTTAAAATCTTCCGTATATATCTGCAACTGGTTACTGATGGAGAATGATGAAGCCCAGTCTCTCGTTTTGGGGAGCCTTTGGTTTGAGACAGCATCAAAATCCTCACAATTTTTATAACATTGGGGATACTGGTTTATACCAGATGTATTCCTACATCTGTGCCACAATGGACAGAAATATAACTCAAATCCTAATAAAGAGCAGTTTGTAACAACCTAGAGGAGTATTTTGAAGGCTCTGATCAGAGTCTGTTAATATAGACATGCATTATATATATAAATCCTACTGCTCAGGCCAATCAAGTTATCACTGCTGCTGCTGTCTCAAAATCAGGATAGACGCCATGAACTATAATACAGTTCTCAACACAAGAACAGTGTTTGGCAGCTTTTGACCTCATCAGTCCTGATTCAAAGTAAAGTATTTTTACAATTGTATCTTGAGATTAATACAAAAAGTGTATGCGATACAAATAACAAAAATAAGGTTTTGTAATTTATTTCTGTGTTTCAAGAACTGACAGAAAATACTTGACCTTTAAGTGAAGGTATGTACATGGTGTAGGTGAAGCATGATTTCCATTGCTGCAAGATGTAATAGAAGTGTCAACATCTCATGACTCTGTTGCTTAACTTTTATGATTCTCATACATTATGACTAACCAGTTGAGAAACACTTCATTGTATCATTGTCTGCTGGTTTTTGACTGGGATAGAGATAACTTTTTCCATAGCAGCTAGGATGGGGCTGTGTTCTGGATCTGTGCTGGAAACAGGGTTGATAACCCAGGGATGGTTTCGTTCCTGCTGAGCAGGGCTCACACAGAGCCAAGGCCGTTTCTGCCTCTCACCCCACCCCACCAGCGAGGGGCTGGGGGGGCACAAGGAGCTGGGATGGGTCATGGCTGGGACAGCTGACCCCAACTGACCCCAGGGGTATCCCACACCGTATGACATCATGCTCAGCATGTAAAGCTGGGGGAAGAAGAAGGGGGGGACGGGGACATTGGGAGTGATGGCGTTCATCTTCCCAAGTCACCGTTACGCCCTGGGGATGGCTGAGCACCTGCCTGCCGGCGGGAAGCAGGAATGAATCCCTTGTTTGGCTTTGCTTGTGTAGGTGGCATTTGCTTTACTTATTAAAATGTCTTTATCTCAACCCATGAGTTTTCTCACTTAGAAGTGAGACCCCTTCTGGTTCTCTCCCCCATCCCACCGCGGGGGAGTGAGCAGGCGTCTGGGTGGGGTTTAGCTGCTGGCCAGGGTTAAACCACGACACATTGTGATCCCGTCGTTCCTCTTATCTAGGTTTCTACTGCACTGCGGAAGTTACTTGGGTGCGAAAAGAAGTTGCTTCTCTCCCTGGCCTTTGCATGGGACAGAGGGCAGGGGCTCTGCCCATGACCTGACCCTCAGTTCCATGCCTCTGCAGGCAGACTTTCTTCTTCCGTATTTGAAAAAGTTCCTTGCACATTTTGGTAGCTGACATAACATGAACTTCTCCAGCCTGCTTAAAAAACTTAGATTTACTTTTTGTGAAAACAAACAGATTAAGAGCTAAGAGTCATGCCTCATGCCAATCCTAACATGTAAATCAACGTTGGCTGCAACCTATGCAACTGGGAGTGCACAATCAGTTCAGAACAGTATTTACAGCACAGCTGGAAGCTAATCCTTGCCTAAGTAGCTACCCTGGAGTATCCTGCATTGTACTAGCAAGATCGTTCTTGGATCAAAAACTCATAGACATGGCTTAGCCCTTAAATGATTGCCTTATGAAATGAGAGGGTTTTATCCTCTGATTCTTTGTACGACTGAAGTGCTGGTTTGACGTGTGAAAAACAAAAGCTTGTATTTACGTACTGAGGTTCCTTTGGTGACAAGCAAGCAGACATGGCCCTACCCTAGAGCCTGAGCCAAGCTCCAGTGTGTTAAGCAGGTTTTATGGAGATTCTCAGCTCTGTCTGTACTGGTCTAGGGAATAACTGTACATAGCAGTTTCTTAATAGACACTTTAATTCTAATTTAGGTACAGAACCCCAGAAGCAGCCCACAGAAATAATAACGCTGTATCACAGTAGCTGAAAAAGTCCCTCCAAGACAAGAAGTGGGAAAAAAGCAAAAAAAAAGCAAAATATTATACCTTGAAGACAATGTAACTATGACAACAGAGCATATGATACTTGTTTCTCCATCACTGTGAAATAATGCATAGTTTTCAGTTTCAGCAGTCAAAAGACCATGGTTTGCTGCTTGTTCCAACATGCTGGCATCTCTGTTACACACTCTATCATTATCAAAAGCCTATTTTGCACCCTTACAAATACTGTAACCAAACCTTTCCATAGATTTGCTTTTGGCTCCCTTACTGCTCTTCATCTAGAAACTGGTTTGGGGGAACTCATGAGTTAAAGACTGTTGGGCATCCTGCCACTGTATTACACAAGACACCAAGTGAGGGAAGGGAAGGGAACTTGTTGGAGAGTAATTGCCTTTAGAAGGAATGGCTGAATTACTTTTCTTGGTGAGAAATACCTGGGGGGAGAAGGAAACAAACTTGGTGCTTTTGCATTAATTTGTACCAACTTTGTGTAACAAAAGCTTTTTCAGCCCTGAGCAACCCGGTCTGAGCTCAGAGCTGAGCCTGTTTTGAGCAGGAGGTTGGACCTGCAACCACATTGCTTCATGACTGTGTGAGGAATGAACTGTTACTGATCTACGCAAATGAATCTGTAGACCTTTTCCAAGCTTGACAGATGGTCTGAGTAGGACACCTTTCCTTAAGAAGAATCCTCACCACAAACACGAGGTACTCTGGGGTCACCTAAAGGCCCACATGAATGGCAAGATGGGCTTTTGAAAGCAAACTTGTAAGGGAAAAAATGGGCCTCTGACAATGTCGACTTTCTCATCACTTCACATAACATAAAGGGCTAGTGAATGGCTGGGACTCATCCTGACAACTGGGCTGCATCCACCTCAGGTGAACCAAAACCTGCGCCTGAACGGTATGGCTCTCCTTCAATGATAACAGAAAATACAAATGCATCATGTAAACACAGACAGAGCTACAATGTATACATCTCAAACAGTCATGAAATTATACCCTTGATAAAATCAGTAAAATCTCTTTCATGCTGCGCTTCTGAAATACAGATCAACACTCTTTCAAAGGCTAAAAATAAGAATTTTAAAGCCTGGACAGGCATCATGTTTGGATTTGAAGCTTCTGCTGTGACACTGAGAGTGACAAAACACACAGTTACAGTAGGTGGAGCTATAATGTGAGATGTCTTAAAACGGCAGCTGATAAAAATAAGCAAAAACTTGGATTGATAGTATTTCATTGATGTTTATACTAGGGTTTCACTGTAATTTCTAAAATATATTATCCACTATAAGGGACAGGATACTGGATTACATAGAGAACTAGCTTAATCTATACTCTGATTTTAGAAATGTATGTAAAAGTGAAAAAAAAATAATTTCAGCACCTTTTAAAATACCAGTTCCTACTTGTCTCTTAATATGACAAGTATAATTGGAGTGAAAGACAGACAATTAGATATGGATTAAGAAATAAAAAGCAACTACTTTAAAATATAAAATGTGAAGAATTTTTACAGTAATAATCAAATCCAGCACCCTGGAAGATCATGCTTCATTCATAGCCAATACACAGAGGGCAATTTCTGGCTTGGAAATCAAAAGGTACCGGACATGAAAAATGGTGTAAGTAGAAATTTTGTCTTTCTGGCACCTGAAACCTATGTCATTTTGAGAGAGGGAGTGTCTTTAGGTCAAATTAAGTTTTTAAAAAAGCGGATGTAATAACCTGCACAGAAGACTAATTGATTGGAATTTGTTGCAGGGACAATGAATTAGTAGCCAGATAAAGCTATATTTTGCAATAATTATGATAAATTCCCCCCTGTAAGCAATAGATAAATACCATTTATCAAGTGCCTACCACACAAAGATATACATGCATTATTTATATACATAAGCTTAAAAATACAGCCCATTTTCATATGCGGAACTGGATTATGCGTGGATCTGTATGTATGTGTCCACTGACTTTGGTGAAGTAATGCCTCAACCTGAGTGAAAAAAGAAACTATCTTTCTTATGTTAATGAAACAGGGCGTCCTAGGAATTTTTGCTTAAACAACCTTCGGTAGCCTAGTATGTTGGCTCCGTCTGCGAGAAGCAAACTCCAGTGGTTTTGGCTGAATTAAAGTCAAACCAACGTCACCCGTTCCTTGGATCTCAATGAATATGGATCTACATAGAAGTCAAAATGCTCAGGCTTTTCTGACCACAGATTACAGGAGTGCACTGTTTGTTTTATAGCCATCAACCTGCTCAATTGAATCACGTCCGCCTGAGCTTAGCAGCTTAAAATTCATTCCACACAGCCTGCAGTGCTGACATGGATATGATAAGACAGAAGAACAGAAACACCACTCTGAAGTAACCTAGCTGAACTGCACATGTTCTGACCCTTCTTGAACTCCCCGGAGCTTTTGTTACCTGGCAAATGCAGCTCTAAAACTGCTCTTGTATCTCCAGATCTTTGCTCTTAGCCATGCAGAAGCCTATTTCTCTCTGGGACCGGCAGCGAGAGAGGTGCTCTCTGAAGAAGGCTTCTAAATGAGTGTGCACGTTGAACTCTTACTGAACTGAATTAATTATTAAAGATGCAGATGGAGCTGTCCAAATGATAAGAACAGCTCCTGACGTATCATGATCCAAGCTTTCATTAAACCATTTCAGGCATACTAATGGTTTCCCACCGCTCATTACTTACATGCTCCTTTCTCATAGATATAATAACCCTGGTGGCCCAAAGGCATGACAGGCTATGGAAATCATGAAGTTGAAAGTTCCTCAGAAGGAACTTCACACTTCCCCCCTATACTTCCCATCCTTATTTTGTGCAAACCCATATACAGATACAAGTGCAAATGCTTATAAACTCAGAGAAAAAATTGTGAATTGAAGTAGTAAGCAATATTGTCAAAAAAGAGTTTATGTGCACTGACAGTACTATTAAACTGAGAATCACAAAAGTGATTTGATTAACATGTTAAAAATCTTGCCAAGGTGAAATGCTCACACGCCGCTGACACTAAGCAAGCTACGCTACAAACACGGCTCTTTGGTTACACTGCACATGACATATTATTTTTCAGCCATTACACTTCTCACACTTCTTCCTCCAGTCTCTCTTGCTTTCTCAGTTGGGACGATTAGAGGGCAAAGCAATTGCTAGAGAAGAATTACTCCCAGGAACTGTGCTGTGATTGCTACCTGCTGTTTCATATTTTTGAAGTTGGGAATACTGCTCCCAAAGGCCTTTTGCGTCTCAGCCTAAATGATTTGCTGGAGGATAATAATGTCATGGCCAGTAAATAATAGTGAACTATGTCTGTACATGGTCAATATGATTAAATGTCCTTCACCTCTATTCTCACTCTGACCTGGTTATGAGGAAGTGAAAAAGCCGTCAGCAATGCCCCAAGCTTCCCATGTGAAATATTATTTTAAAGCAAGGGAGAGAAATAGAGGTGACTTAGCAAAATAGTCCCAGTAACAATAAAATAAAAAGCTAGACACAAAAAGCAAAATTATCACCACACAATCAGACTTGAGGTAACTGAACTATTGTGGCATGAAACTTAGAACAATTTTCTAGTAAAGATTACAACAACTCCAAGAAACAACTTTCTCTTGAAAAATATTGTCTATCATATTGAAAATACTAAGTATATCTTTCAATTGTAATTGTAGGCTTAATTAAAAAAGAATCCCTATCATCCTGAGACTTGATTTAATTTAAATGTATTTAGAATAAACTCTGTACAATTATTATGGTCTATACTTAAATCTTACAAACACTGTAATTTTTCTAATTCAACTCATACACAGATGAGTTTTGGCATCTACGCCTATTTCTTTCAAAATATGCCAATGAACTCAAACAACTTCTACACTGCACAACTATAGTTTCTTAAGCGACTGCTCAAGGATTGAAATAGTTTTTGATATAAACGGAGAGTAAAACCAACCTAAATGTACATAAGCTTATTTCAATATAGAAGATACCTGGAAGGAATAAAGTACCTACAAAAGACTGGCCAGGTACATTTTTCATAGGAAGTTCCATAATCAAAGTATCAGATTATGTTTACATGGAGAAGTAATGTAAACTATAAGCTACAAACAGTGTTGAAAAAGTACGTCTGGCATATACATCTATGAAAGTCAGAAATTTCAAAATTATGCCTGATGCGTGTGCTTCAGGCTGAAAACATTGTAATCACAAAATACAATTCCTGAATTTGGAAATTCAAGGGAACTGAACTTCTGTTAACATTTCACAACTCTACTACGGTATAAAGGCAGGGGAACAAGTAACTATTCAGGCTTTCAAAAGCATGAAAACAAATTAATTCATCCTTCCAAACTATCACCAGTTATGAGAAAAGCTCTCTATGTACGCAGCCTATGTCCCCAGCACCAGCCTTCTAGAATATTTCCCAAGTATAGCCAGGCTTTAAAGACACTGAACTTGCAGAGCAGAACAAGGTGAGTGAAAATGCACATCTTGCATTCACTTGCCTTCCAAATTCCTATGTTGTGCAGTGTTGGTATTATTAGTCTGAAATAACAGGGAGAGATGTTTTTTCCCTGAGTTGACAGATGACTATGAGCTTTTTACCTGAATAATTGATGTACGAACACAACGTTCAATCTGAAACGGACAATGGGGCACGCAGCTGTGGGTGTGCAGATGGGTGTGCGTGCGTACAAGGACTTTACTCAAATGACTGCAAGAACGTGGATATGCTTTCTACTGGTTACGTAATATTCCATTATTTATACTAAAGCAGATGAACTTGTATGTCTGACATACATTACATGTAGCATAAATACACACACAGAAGTAGTCATGGAAAAATATGCATATGCGTATGCAAATACACATACAAATACTGTGTAAGTGTAATGAAATAGAAGATTTATTTAATTATCCAATGCGTTAGAACACCCTTTTGAGATAATTATGTCGGATAATTAGCAGTTAAATTCTGGAACGTGTACAATAGTGACTCAATTGAAAGCAATAATAATGGTTCCTTTAAAAAAACCCCTGTGTTTAGTACTTCATTGATTTTTCATATGACTACACATGTCAATACGACCTTCAGAGTTCAAGCCATTAGGAAAAAATGGCTGTGCTGAAGTGCCACCACAGCTTTGACAATTAATCATTTTGTCAGCACTCTTTAAAAGATTTCTAAACATTTATATAACCATTGGTCACATTACAAATTGTTTATAAGCATTTTCATGAAATGTCTTGTGAATAAGGATGGTATTGACTGACGTTATTCAGTCTTTTTAACTTTGCTGTGAGGCAACTTAAAAGGAAAGGAAAAACAAAGTTCTTACCAGAATAATAAAGGTAACAGGTCCAATGAAACTCCAGATAAAATAGTTATCTACATGGAGCCAGCAACTATCATGGAAGAAAGAGAATGAAAAGTGAACGATTGCATTAGCACCGCAATCCAATAAATGCAAAGTGCAAAAATACCTCTTGAACTAACAATTTGTCAGTAAACAACGATAAACATTGCACAGAACCACTAAGTCCATGGACAATTTTTCCTAACCTGAAACTCTTCTGATGAGCCCTGTTTAATAACACTATTGAACTTGAAAATACATCATCAGGAATAGATAACATAGAAACAAAACCAAAATGAGCTTGCTCTCCTTTCAGCCAACAGGTTTGGTCACAGGTGCTATCATGGACTAATGAATCTAACATCGGTAAATATTTTTCCATGTAATCTTCAAAATCTGCTTTTAATTGTGTATCATAGGCAAAGTGCTTACTCCTGAGGAATATGAGACAGGGAATGCTCAGATGCTATGTTCTGCTGAAAAAAACCACGGTATAAATAAAATGCCCCAACCGGGAGTTGAAAAGTACAGAAAGAATACATATGATATCAGACTAAATGACGTGTAAACCTATTAGGGCCGACTTCACTTAGCAATTCGTTTTTCGTACAGCCCAGTTCCCTGCTGAATTGCTCTTATTTGTCTTTCATCAGTAGCAAAATCAAGCAGCTTTCTTGTAGTCAACAGTATCTTCCCATTCTGTAACTAATTTCATCAAAGGACAAAGTAAACACTATTGGAAGGCAAATTGATGCCTCCAGCAACTCAAATCCTCAGAAATGTTTTCTGTCTACCTTCTGTCACTTTCTACCTATATCTGTATTTTCGTAAATAAAAGGCAGTGGCTAATTTTAATCCTGCTCTACTCGCCTGATAAAACATTATCTAAGTGAAACATATGGATTGGAATATTGTACTGTCGTAATTCAGGACAAGAGTTAGCTAGAGGGACAGTTGAACAAAGAGACCTAATGAAGCATTAGCTTAAAACTGGGTGGTTAGGCCTGTCAGATACTTTAAGTTGAGAATTTTTACTTAATATACATTTGAGGCCAAAAAGTTATTTACTTTTTCAATTTGTTTCAGGTCAATCTTTTGTGTTAAAAGAAAGACCATAATTTAGAATCGGTCTCTCTAGAGTACAAATCCTCTGAACCTAGAGAATTACAAAAGACTTGATTGTAATTTGTGCACAGCATTGCCATTCTCTTACCAATAAAGCTTTCAGATGGTATTTTAGTCTGTCTGGGACCCTCTGACAGCTAACAGGCTTTAAAAAATTATTCACTTGAAAAACACTCAGGTCACTTGCAATTACTTACGCTTTCTCTGTTCCGTAGCTCTTATAGTCAATAGCTGCTGAGACACCAACTACTGTGGCAGGGAAGAGGTAGCCAGCAACATAATAGTACTTCTTCCTAGAATATTCACTTTCAAATACTTCTACTAACATTAGATAAAGCTGCACTCCTTCTAGACACATCCAGGCAAAGGCTGCCAGGAAGAAAAAGTGTAAGAGACCTGCGAATATTGGGCATGCAATCTGCAAAGAAAAAGAGAGATGGAAATATAAACTGCACAATCTTCACATCATCACATTTCCAATTAAATAGTGTGTAATAGAACTGCATATACTTCTGTCGGAGATCTTTCACAAATTCAGGAGCATTTTCCCTACCTGAAAACATATGAAAATACTAATGTGTGCTCAGTAGCTACAGAAAGTAAATTAGCTGAACAGTGTGAATGAAGATAAGGAAATCGCTCCCTCATCCCCCAGTTTTCAATTATAAGAGTGGACTTTTCAATTTTATAAGCAACTCCTTAGTTTTGAATCTGATAGGGTTTTAGGACTTACAGTTTAGATAACCTGAGACATGAACAGTTGATTCTAGATGCATAATGTAATACCGCTTATTTAAAATTATGAAGAGGCCATCAAGCCATTTTTATCTGCTGTAATTTGGAAGTTTCTACTGTCGTAACAGATATGAGTCTGAATTCTCTCCCCTTGGCTGAGTTCTGGATGAAACTATACTGAATTATTAGATTTCAATCCAATGCATCGTTTCAGAATCAATTTCACCAATACTGCCAAAAAAACCTGCAGGAATGTGCACTGTAAAAAATGCGTAAAATGTGTATAGATAAGGCTCTATACTTATGTATACATCTATACACAAAAAAAGTAGCCAATAGCTGTTGGGACATATAAATATAGAGAGAAAACACATATATGTTCCCAGCACGTCAACATCTAATTTCATCTCCTCTTTCAAAAGTTTAACCACCTGCTTCATTAATAGCCAATGTTTCTCAACTGAAAATGAAAAAACATTGCAGTAAGTGGGAAATTAAGGCCACAGTGATATTTTTGATGGATGTAAATACTATTTATGAACATGTCTATCTTATTTTCACACTGAGCTTTTATTTCAGCCTTGCTGTGTCAGAATACTGAAAGCTTGGCAGTGTTGTCATGTTTTAATTCAAATCCATTTCAAACAGTCATTTCAGAGAACAAGATCAGTACACACAGAGAAAACTTACCTTGTACTCCGTCTTATCGATGCCTATTAGGAAAATGAACTCAGCAATGAATAGGTTGATACAAAGGTTCTTGTGAATAGTGTTACGATCACTTTGCAGGCCACGGAAAAAACAGAATGTGAAGATGCAGATGGCCAGGCAAACAAGAGAGATGACAATTCCCACCCAGGTGATGACAGTGAGGAGCAATTCGTGCACTCCATCTTTGTACTAGAAATAACCAAGAATGGAGAAAATTAATATGACTCTTTATGAGTATAAACAAAAATCTATTTTCACAGGTAGCATCCAGAAAAGTTACTTGTTCATTACATGAGATGGGCAAAATGTACTCAGTAATTTCTCAGTCTCAGATCAGCCTCCCAGAAGAGCAAGATTAGGGTAAGTAGAAGAGGAGCAGGTCTGAGAGGAAAATGTGACTTTTTTAGCCAGATCAGAGAGCATTTTTACTTTTCCTATGGCTCGCTGTAAACTTGTCAGACAAGAACAAGTAGAGAAACATAACATTCTGTAAGCGCCACTTAGGGTCTGATGCAAAGAGGAGAGCTTTCCCTGGGACCTCCTATAAGAGGACATGTTCTTTCCTACAGACCTGCAACTCCACAGCGGAGAAGAAAGTAACGATTTACACATCAATTGGCACAAAATCCAGAATATGCTACGCATGTAATTCCAGCTCTAATCTCACATTTAGCTAAAGAAGGTTCCTTGCTTTAGTCGCGACAGAATCACTTTTGTCATCTTGATTATCTTTTCAGTGACCTTTCTGAATACAATGGCTTTATGAGAAGTCTCACATCCTTGCAAATATTGCATGCTCCGGGCCCCCTGACATCCAGTAAGTACTTTAACAAGACAACAAAATTTCAGAGTATGAAGAGGCATTTAAACAACCAGTATGGAAGCTTCTTGACCTTCCTACTCTAAGGAGAGCTGGTACTTGTGCTTCCAGGGAACAGCCTGCACAGCTGCCCCTGCAGATGCTCTCCAGCGGTACTGAGGGGAAATCTGTAAGACAGTTGTAAAGTTGTTCAGTAACTTTAAAACACGACTTGAAGTAAATTCTTGTCCTGCCTTGTTTTTTTTTCCCTGTTATTTTGCTTCTAACTTTATGGGTGAGGAATAAAAGTGCTACAGAAAGCAAACTGATTTGGGAAGAGTGGGTAGAAGCTATAAATACTGAAGAAACTCCAGCAATTTTGGGTCTTGCTAAAAATTTGAAGCTAAATCTTTAAACATTTGTTCCCTGCCGATGGCTAGAAACGTCATTACCTACCACAATTTCCCGATGAGCCATGAGAATTGCAAAGTTGGTTAGGTGACTGCATGCACACGTTGTATGAGTTTTGTTTGTGTCAACCAGTTTGCAGCCTTGAGTTGACCAGTATCCCATCATAGTCCTCTCTGAGTAGTTCCAGAAGGAACAATTTGCATTGAAATAATTGTCAGGCTGAGAGATAAAAGCATAATGTAAAATGAGGATTTTACACACTAAGATGGCAATAACAATTGTTTAATATGTGTAAAGGGTAATTTAGATTAAACTTTGCATGTTTCGGACAATAAAGTTTTTCATCAGCAAAATTGTGGACTATGTTATACAAGGAAGACATCTAGTTTAAAAGGGACTTTATAGTCCGAAACACTCTAAAGTGTAGTCTCAATTACTGTAGACCCAATTTTAAACAATTACAATTTCCATCTTACAATTTTATGCGCTGATGGTACATTATAGCCATTTTTGCCTTCTGCAAAATTAGGACTGCAAATTTATTCTGAAGATATTTTTCCTGTAATTGAGAATTTGAAAATATCGTCTTTTTCCTTTTATTTTCACCTTCGGTCAGGCCAAAGTCTTGTGAATAGATATCAGGAAAAAGTTCATTCCTCAATGCCTATCTATTTTGATTAAAAACAATCAAAACAGATTTATAAAAAGAGGCAAAATGAGATGAAAATCCAACCATATTTTCTCTGTCACATCAGTGATTATTTACTTTCCCCATGTGAGACATGAAAACAGAAAGGACCAAACTAACAAGCAAAGAAACACATGAAATAAATTACCATGAAGAAAATACACATAAATTTAAAGTATAATGAACCAAATTATAGTACTTTATTCTTCACTGAATAAATGCATTTAACAGTTTGTATAGGCTTCCAGAACTTGGTCCAAAATTAATGTAAAAAGTTAAATTGTCATTAAAACTTGCTGCATCAGTTCATCAAGAATGTTAAAAGTTATTTTCCACCCTGCTACTAAGGTAAGAGTTAATTTTCAGTTAGAAACAAATTAGTCATTTACATTTTCATGTTGATTACTGAATTAGCTTTCATTAAGAATACACTTAAGTTCTAATAATCACTGAACCAGGCTCATTTAATTTTATGTTCATAGACTTAACTAAGCTTGTGTCTCTGACCTAGTCCAACATTTAAAATTCAAATGGAAAAAAGGTTATTTTTCTGCATTGCCTTCCTCTCTTGCTGATTTTATGACCTTCCCATTAATTCATTAGCATAACTCACATCAATGTGTTCCAGCGTAAAATGCACAGGATCAGTCAGGTACACCCGGCTAGACTCCTTGTTGATAGAGGCTGCAATGACGTGGGAGTTGACTGCGATCGTGCTATTCCGCCCAGCAAAGTCGCTGCCTAGCTTTATGGTGGCATTTTCAGTACTGAGAAAACGCCCCAAACTTTTGTAAATGATGAAAACCAGTTTGGCTAATCCTACAAAACAAAAAAAAAAAAATCCCACCATCACACCACAGAGGTCTACAGGAAGACGGCAACCTGTACTCTCATAAACTGACAATAAAGCATCAGTAAACAGAGAGGCATTTTCAGGCTATGGATTTGAAGAAAAAAGCCCAGGTACCCATGATCTTCAAGAAAAAGCCACAGAGCAGTTTTGCTGTGTTTTGTTTTAATATTTTAACTAGGGGAGGTAATGTAGGTTTTATAAAATTAATGGAGTTTCAGTGCTCTGTGCCCAAGACTCACCGTTCCTGCTGTTCTGTTTCACGGTGCTTGCAGAGAGCTGAATCGAGTTGCCTCCTTTACTGCCCTGAGGAAATTTCAAGTCCTGCACCTGGCCCTCAGTAATGAGCACTGCAACGTCCAAAACTAAGCAGACCAGAGAAAAAAAGAAAAAAAAAAAAAAAAGTGGTAAAAAAGGAGAATGCAGAGACAGTCTCTTGGCCAGATTGCAATATGCCGGGTAACAGTATTTCCCCCCACTCTTTATTTAGTTTTCTCACACTGCTGTCCTCATTTACCACCCTAAGACAGGTCTGTACTGCATGTTTCAAGCACTCAGGGTTTCTTTAACTAAACGTAGTGCACACGGCTAAAATGCCAGCACTTTAATAGTTGTAACACATCAAACCTTGTTTTAATTTGTGCCCCCAAAACATCCACTTAAAAATATCACGCACACATGTTGCAGAGAAATGTTAATTTTGAAGCTCTTAACATCTATGCAGTATCCTCTGCTAACAAATTTAGTAGTTTTAAGTATTGATTTAGACAGAAAGGGTTTTTAAAACAGTCAGCAAATGAATAACAAACTATACTTATGCCTACCTAAATGTACTTATGCCGTGTATTCGTATCTAAAAAAAAATTTCTAATTTTTTTCCTAAATCTAATTCTGTGTTAAGGTTTATAAGAAACCATTGTTTTGTTTCTGGTAAAAAAAAAAAAAATTAAATTGAAAACTTAGATGCCACTCAGCCTTACTTAAGTTTTAATTTTATAACACATGGTATATTGGGAAGCTTTCATGGGATGACCATGAGAGGCTGGATTCCCTTGGATATGTAAAATCATATAGGTCAGAGTGGTCAATTTGTTGACAAGTATCTGCATTATATTGAACTGGTCTATAAAGTATAGACTGACAAAAGGTATGAAATTAGGGAATGATTTCTCCTTCTCTAAGCCACACGTGCATGTGCGCTGGGAATTCAGTCTTGCATGGCATCAGTAATGTGTTACTATGAGTTGAAGACATCTTATCACAAGAAGTGATGTTCAGACAGACCAGTCTGCTGAGCTCCGTGGAACTGCTCGTGTAAGTCCAGAGAGAGATTTTCTGTGATTCTACCCACATTCCTTCAGAAACGACTGGTGCAGTTACGTTGATTACAGACTGTAACACCTCTCCCCATCCTTTCCCAGTATCTTCCTACTCAGACTAAAAACTAGGCAGAATCATTTTCTACAGTTACAAATAAGCAGACATTGAAACATGAAGAGTCTTATTTCTGCAGTCTATTCCAAGTCTCCATCTCGGTACCCCTCAAATTACCAGACTTTCAGCTTCCTTGTACCTCACTGAGACTACATTAATCTCTGTAATAAGGTGAAGGAATTTTAATTTTATGCATAGCAATGGTTTTTGCTTTAACACATCCTGCATACCAATATTTGCACATCTCTAACACCAAACCCCTTCATTTCTCTGTCACCACTTAAACTCCAAATTATGCTCCAACTATCTTCAGCTATTTTGCAGTCTCTGGAGCGTAGCTATTCTGCATTATGGGAGATGTAGTTCACTGAACACATTTTTATCTGAAGGCATCGTGTTTAATAAAAATTTGGCCTATGTTCTGAGCACCTAAGATATTTAACTGGCAGAGTATGTTGCAAAAAAGTAATTTAAATTCATTAGGAACAGTTTATATATAAAAGGAAAGCATTTCTGCAGCTCTGCAGAAAGCAGTTACCTCAAAAAATCCATACTCTGCCGTTTAAGCACTCTTCATATCCATACGTTCTGCTAATGATTTTTCAGTGGTAAATCAACTTTGCAACACCGATTCCTTTCCATTTTACACTGTATTAATGACACTAAAGAAGAATGCTAATTTTGAAGAACCAAACAAGAAAAGCCTGTCTCCCCTGCATTTACCTTTCCACCAAATGTTGCGTAGCTCAGCTTTCAAAGAGTATGTTGCTACCTGGAATATTTTTTCCTGATTTTGTGCAAAGCAATGCACAGCACTTCAAATTACGCTTGAAAAGAAATTTACTTACCGATATTTTCTGTGGGCATTGAGACTCTGGTTGGTTCTAGAAGATTATCAGCCAAGACAAAAGCCCCTTCCTCTAACGTATCGAGTAGCATTGTGGCTGCATGGGCTTGTTCTGAAGAATTCATGTCCTTCCAGGACTCCAGAGCTTCAGGCCTGAGCAGGTTGTCCACTGTATCCACAATTGCCTGCATTCATTAGAAAACTATCATTAGGTCTGATTGTCCTAGGCAGCTGGGGAAAATTTCCAACGTTATCTGATGACAATTATAATACTTAACTGTCAGAATCATTTACTGTGATTTAATGGCACTAGAAAACTATTTTCAACATAAAAATATTTTCCATCCTCTTGCTGGATTAGCATTAATAGAAGTGCAGTTAGCCACTAGCATTGTGTGGTCTCTAAGTGGTAAACATGCAGATTTGACTCGCCTCGCGTCAGATATAAAGACGGTCTTATTAATGTGCTGAAAAATGTAAAAATAAACGCCGGAAGTTTTGCCTGGAGCTTTCATCTTAAAGTTAATGTCAAAATGTATCATTTCTGTTTAAAAATACTAATGCCAAAATTGGCATTCTGCAGTTTAGGCTAAAATGACAGTAATACCCTTCTGGAAACTTAGCCCAACTCATGCAGCCATAGCACTGTAAACTACTTGTCTATGACAAACTGCCTTCTTTATTACAGGAGGCATGAAATGAAGCTGACTCAGTGGATATAAATTAGCCCGGTCCACTCTCACTCCCCCTCCTGTTCCTGTACCTGTTCGTAGATACTTAAAAAGATTACTAACTCCCATTCCTGCACAAAGGTCAGTTAAAAAAGGAAATCGATAGAGCAAACAAGATGTCCACTGACTGTCCCTGTTATCGGGGAAGGCAAAACTGTAAAACTGAATAAAGCTGCCATTTTAAGAAGTCTTTCTTGTAACAAGTCTATCATCACGTTTTAAGGTTCATTAAGCTGCATATAAAGTAACAGTAAATAAGGAAGAAGAAGAATTCAGCGGCATGATTACATTATTTTTACAAAATAACCAATCAATCAGAGTAATCAGTTAATCAATTGAAGGCAGGCTCTTACATTAATGCATAATGTAGCTGTGCATTGAGTATGCTGTGCATTGAGTACGCCATGCATTGCTGAAACACCCTGTTTACTCTGTCCCATTTACCTAGTCATAATGTGTCATTAAGCATATATATAATTTGATCAATTTAAAAGCACTGGGAATGGAAACAGAACACACTGTACAAATAGAAAGATGTCGGTCTGGAATACTATATTGTGCAAATAAACGGATAGGAAAAGTTGGTCAAGGCTATTGTCAGAGCAAGATTAATTAGCCTAATCCATTTTAATATCCTCTTTCTGTCTGCATTGTGAGCCACCACGACCTTCCTGGCAGGTGGAAGATACTTCGAAGTGGCATTAAAGCCTTTTTTTCTTTCTCTAATGGGAGACAGAATAGTCAAAATGCTCGCGCTGATACTGCTGCAGCCATTAACTAGAGTGGAACAGAAATTGGTCTGCAGAGGCCAGATTCATTAGTCACCAAGAAATACAGATTGGAGCCTCTAATCTGAGGTACAAATGAATCCTCTGTCACAAAGTGGGAACTTGCTTCATTTGCATAGTGTAAGTCAGCTTTTGATTTGTAATTTCTAGAGGTTTATTAGTCTTATCTAAGCAGAGAAGCCCATTTGAGACCTACAGAAAATGACACCGGTCGGAAATTAAGGTTGTGCTACGGTTTCTTGTGCATCTCCATATAGAGCCGATGGTATGTATTCAGTAATATGAAAGGCTTTTTATTTACTACGGGATCATTTTTCCTGTGGAAAATGATCACCTGCCCAGTAACATTTCCGAGGCGTTCTCTCCTCTCAGACAGAGGCGAGCGGGCGGTGGGAAGCCCAGGCAGTCCCCATGGCACAGCTGTTGGAGCAACCCCATGACTGCTCTTCTCATGGTCCTGTTTACTATTGAAAATGAAACATGAAGACTGAGTCTACTCAAACCGTATCTGCTGGATTTCCCTTTACTATTAAAAAAAATATTTTCTAATAAAAACCTATTACAATTATTATTATTTGAGAAGTGAATCTCTCTCCAGATCTTTTGTTTCTTTTTGTCAAATTTTTGTATAGCTGGACATCTCCCATCCAGTTCCTGGGCTGCAGGATGACAGAAGCGCCCTGTACAGAGAAATGTCTCTTCAGTAAGAGCCTGAATTATTTTATTATGTGGCAAAGTACTTCAAAGTTCTTTTCAAAAATCATGCCTACATTTTATCTCGAGGGTACAAGTAAAAAATCAGTATCTTAAAAGAAGCTTTGAAAAAACGTGCAATAAAATTTTTCAGAGCCAGTCATGATCTGTTCTAGGACTTTCTTCTCTCCTTCAGAGGTGTGAGGTGGCATTACTGGCGTTGCACTGCAGAGCAGGAGCTGGCCACTAGACAACCGTTCTACAGCAGGTAAAAGAAACTGAAAATTGGGTAGCAATGTGTTACATGCCTTCCGTATAGCCTGGTTAATGGGACACATGGCACGCATTTTACTAGTAAAGTTAGAGAAATGCTTGTCTTTACGTTTTTTCCTGAAGTCACTGAATCTGGCCTTTGTAACAACTCTTAAAACTTTAAGAAAGAGTGATTTCACTAGGTATAAGAATACACAAAGAACAAAGCAGGCTATATAATGTACATTTTTCATGCAAGCAAATTAACTCTAAACAGTCTTTGATATAAAATACTACCAAGCTCAAGTAATTTCTGTTAAGTTGCCAGCTTTTTCCTCTACCGAAAGTTGTATTATGAGAGAGATGTTACTTCCAATTCAGATAATAACCAGTTCTGCTCTTTTAGTTTTGAACAAGTTGAGGTAAAAGAGGTATAAACTTTGATCTTTAGGGGTTTTTTTTCTGAGTGTTATACCTGTGTAAAGCCAACATTTGTACAGCTGATATGGGGCACAATACACATTTATCAAAGACTGAAATACATAGGATCATGCAGCAAGATGATAAAGCGTGGCAGGTTGCTGAAGCAGGGAGAAAGCAGGGTGACAGCACAGGAGAGATACCTTAAGGTAAGCCCTGCATGTCTTCTCTCGTTTTTGGAGCTTTTTAGTAAGAAAAAAGAAAATCAGAAGTTAGACACATTCTGGAAAGCTTCAGAAATATCAAAAAAATTAGTCTGGTGCTTCAAATCCCGAATTTGAACTATAGCCTGGACATTATTCTAGTTTCTGTCCAGCGATGACTATAAAAAACCATCACACAGGAAACGTTTTTCCCCAACCTTCATACAGGTGCCCAGGTATCTTTGCCCAAACGGCGGGATTTGTGTGAAAAGGTCAAAGGAGAAAATCCCCCTGTGGGGGCGCTTGATCTGTCTCTGGGAAAACTCTTTTAAGGGCAGCTAGGGATCGTACATAAAACTATTGCCAAAATAACAGAGGAGTCCATGGAGCTCTCTCTGTAAAGGAGGCTCAAAAAATGTTTCGTTTGTAGCTTGTTGACTAAGCTGAGGCAAGGAAGAGGCCGAGAAATACAGCATTTCCTCTGAGAATCATAGAATCATAGAATGTTTTGGGTTGGAAGGGACCCCTAGAGGTCATCTAGTCCAAACCCCCCTGCAGTGAGCAGGGACACCACTAACCAGATCAGGTTGCTCAGAGCCCCGTCCAACCTGGCCTGGAATGTTCCCAGGGATGGGGCCTCCACCACCTCTCTGGGCAACCCATTCCAGTGTTTCACCACCCTCGTTGTAAAGAATTTCCTCCTTATATCCAGTCTAAATCTACCCTGCTTCAGTTTAAAACCATTACCCCTTGTCCTGACACAGCTGGCCCTACTAAAAAGATTATCCCCATCTTTCCTAGAGGCCCCCTTTAGGTACTGAAAGGCCGCAATCAGGTCTCCCCCAGCCTTCTCTTCTCCAGGCTGAACAGCCCCAACTCCCTCAGCCTGTCCTCATAAGAGAGGTGCTCCAGCCCTCAGATCATTTTAGTAGCCCTCCTCTGGACCCGCTCCAACAGTTCCATGTCCTTCTTGTGCTGAGGGCTCCAGAGCTGGACGCAGTACTCCAGGTGAGGTCTCACCAGAGCGGAGCAGAGGGGCAGAATCACCTCCCTCAACCTGCTGGCCATGCTTCTCCTGATGCAGCCCAGGGTACGGTTGGCCTTCTGGGCTGCCATCGCACATTGCCGGCTCATGTCCAGCTTTTCATCCACCAGCACCCTCAAGTCCCTCTCGGCAGGGCTGCTCTCCATCCTGTCTTCCCCCAGCCTGTACTGATACTGGGGGTTACCCCGACCCAGGTGCAGGACCTTGCACTTGGCCTTGTTGAACCTCATGAGGTTCACACAGGCCGACCTCTCCAGCCTGTCCAGGTCTCTCTGGATGACAAAGAGGAATGGTAAGAACACTTGCGATTTGTATTTAAACCACAGAGACACGCGTTTTCTCTGAAATGTTTCTCTGAACATCATTCTGGAAAAAACACTTATTTGTGGTTTAGATATGCGTATTAAGGCATTTTTATAAAGATCAATTATAAGTGATGTTGGTGTCCTGAAAAGGCTAAAAAAGTGCTATTATTCTGCAGGAAGTCAGATTAAAATAAACCCCTGCACCTATGCAGAATCCTACTGATTTTATTACATGTTCGGGGTTAAAAGGATCACTGGGTAAACACGCTGATTTGTTACAGAATTTCTGAGAGCTAATGCCCATTTCCCTCACACTAGTTATAATGCATTCCAGATTTTAATAAGGAACACAGCTATGTATTTTAGGACCAGTCAGCTATTGTGAATTATATCTTATTCCCTAAAGAAGGTAATTGCAACTTTCCGCTGTGTATTTACTGCTGTTTTCTCCTACATGTTTATTCCAGAACTATGAGCACACAGGAACAAAGTATAGATTAATATTTCTGAAAGGAAAAAAAATAAAAAAACCAAGGGCAATGGTTATCCCAGCAGGAGGAGATGACAGGAGGTGTGTACCTTGTTATAACTCCTTCCAGCAGAGTCTTTTTCACTGGGCCGCAATTCCTGCAGCTGAGCATCCAGAATGTCCACGAGCTGCTCCATCAGCCTCACTGATGAACTAACATCGCCAGCAAAGACCGGTCCTTTGGTGTGTTTAGCCAGTTCGTTGGCCAGACTAGCAGCATTTTCTCCACTTCTGATCTGAAATGACAATTTATATTATCTCAGCAGGATCCCTTGTTCTGCTTGCGGCTCCTTATTCCAATTCCCCCTGTACCTTTGTTGTGGTGAAATAACCATTTGCACATACATTGAAATCTGCAACTAATTGAGACCAATAACGTTCTCTTTATCTCAGAAGATTAAAGGTTCTTAGATCCGTGACACACAAAAGCAGTTCTTAACAGCCATCAAAACCAGAAATCAGACTGGGACTTTTGGGCTAGATCTTCTATTCATCCTCACTTTTATTTTACTGCCATTATCAGACAGTAAGAAATCTATTTGTTCATACTAGTGCTTGAGGCATTTGAAAGTCAAGTAGCCTGGTACTGACAACAAATTATCCGGTTTTCATAAACTTAGTAAATCTCAGTAGGGAGGGAAAACACAGAAAGTGGCTCTGTGCTCTAATCATACCGTTATTAATGCACACAGACAAAATTCTATTTATTACAGTATAATTTTTCCTGAACCAAAAAACCTTGCTGTACACCAGGTTTTGCTGCGTGATTTATAATATTTGATTTATTAAGCAAATATAGTTTTTGGTTTTTGAACACCAGCAAGGCTACTTCGCTTTACCTAGCAAAGAAAACAAATAATCACCGATCCAATCCAAGAACTTAGAGGGAGAGCGTACCAAAACACACATATGAACCTAACTATTGGCCAACGCTTTGCACACAAAGTACACAAAACTCCTTTGACTTTAAATGAACACAGAGTAATAAAGACAGCTTCAACAAACTGAATTATTAATGCTCAGAGTTAAAATCCTTAATCACCAGTGTATGCCAGATTAAAAGGTTTCAACCAACCTTCTGAGCCAGCTGATTTACCCAGTGTGAGGTGCAGTTGCTAAGATCAGGGCCTTTGGGGTTCCACATTCCCGTTAAGACCACGCAGAGATACGAGGCAGTTCCTACAACAGATGCAGAAAAGTACAGTGAAATGGAAACCATTTTTCTGCATGCATTCAGGAAATCGGCTACCCTGTGCTCCTAGGCAATGTTAAATTCTGAATGCCGCTAATGGCAGTAGTTGACAATAATTGACAAAAACGTAAGGAAATAATGTAGATTACAAACAGCAATAAAAAAAGTCAGTGAAAAGTACCAGACGTTTTCTGCAAACAAACAAAAAGCCCTTGATTTTTCCTGGAGCTCATCCAGAGGGGAGCTCATAACGAGAAAAGCAGCTGTAAGCATATTTCACAACAGTCCTCAAGCAAAGCCCTACAATTTGACCTGGATTCCCAAAAGCGCATGCGCAAGGTAATTCTGCGGCTACGCTCAAATGCCGTTCGCAGATTAAAACTTGACCATTGCCTGTAGATACAGCATTCTCCAAGTAACAAAGCATAATGTGACAGACAGTTTGAGATCCAAAAAAAATTCACCATGAAAGCACGGCACATTGCTTTTGAAATGTCTGCTTGAAATCAAGATATATTTTTAAAGGCAATACCTCGTGTTCCTTTGGGGCAAGGGCGTTCAACCATCATTCCCCTTTGTGTCTGAGGCCAGCTAATCCCCCTGGCCTCAGTTGGTTCACAGAATCTCTCTGGCAAAGGGAAAAAACTTGTCACAGGAGGAATTTTGGTGGTGGAAACGGGTGGTGGTGGCTTGGGTCCTCTGCTTCCTTCTTTTGTTCCTCCAGCTAACGTTGTGCTTATGGGGCCTTTCTGTGGTGTAGTGCTAGTGGTTGACACTGTGGTTTTGTATAGCTCTGCTGAAGAAGTTATCGTCACTGCTGTGGTAGGCACTGCACAGAGAAAACGAGAGTAATAATGAAGTAAATGACTTCAGAATTATTAAAAAAAAAAGTTCTTTAAATGCTATTTATGTAGTTTTAAAGGATTCTCTGGTGTCTCCTTTCCTTTATCTTAATATCACTCTTATTGCTATTCTGGGTGCTTAAGATGTAACTTTGACTGATTTTTTTTTTTTTTTAAAAAAAAATCCCAGTTCATACCAGTATGATGTTTCAGCACATTCTGCAAATAAACTCTTCCGGGTAACAAAAATGGATAGTTACATTTCTAGAGGCTGAAAGGCAGTACTGGTGAGTTATCAGGACCTAACAAACCCGCTCAAAGCAATTAAAGATCACTTAATCACTTTTGCAGAAGGAAGCACACAATAGACAGAATCATTGGAATCAGCGTGCCATGAACAATGCAGTCCAGCTTTAACAACAAAGGCGGTGGGCTGTAACTAACAAGACCATTTTAAAAAAAAAAAAACCAGACCCCAAAACTTCAAGTCACCCACTACACACCTTCCAGGAAAATAATTACGATAACATCTTCCTACCCGGCAGTCATTCTGCTTGAGAGCGCTGCAGCATGCCCGATTAGCTCTGAACAGAAGCAGCGCCTACCACGTACGTGGTGTTCTCGTGTTTGAACATTTCGGGCCTTAACATCCTTTTTGTGATAAAGCAGGTATGAAGCCACAAGACGTTCAAGCTAGTGGCAAGTGCCTAGTTTAATCTTTTGCGGAACACTAGGATGGGCTCAGGCCAAATCACCTCTGCCCAGGACTCGCGGCTGCTCACTCCGCTGACCCACGCCGGGAACGCATCGCCCCGGCTCTGCCACGGTTTGGGAGCTTTGGAGAGATAATACTAGTTAATGCTAGTGGAGATAACGGTCCGGAATTCCTGTTCATCACCTTCAAATGCATATCGAGCGACGGCTGAAACGATGCAAGTGAGCAGCGCAACTGAAGCAGTTATCATTAATTATTTCCAAATCTTCATTAGTGTTTATGGTGCTTTATTGGCACATAACAGCACAGATCCTTGTGCTGAGAAGAAATAAGCTCATATCAAGCATTTTTTAAATCCTAACTGATACAGAGATAAATGAAGCTAATTTTGGGATTAACTTCAGTGGATAAAGAGGCTTTTTTCTTTCTTTTTTTCTTCTTCTGCTAGGCCCTTGAACTCTGGCTTGCTGGACAATGCATCTTCTCTAAATTAAATCATAAACAAAAAAACAAGAGGAGAGCTGCCTCGCTTTCTTTCAGCAGATGTTTTTTACGTTAGTGTTTTGAATAAGATTAACTTTCAGTAGTTTGGCAGATAACAATTATTTCCAAATCCTTTTTCAATTATATTTCAGTTCCATTAAGAGTCTCAAATGCGAATTTATCTTTTTATTTTCATATGAATTTAGAGCGGAGTTTTTGAACATCATGATCTGTTTTTCAAGACTAAATGCAAAGATGTGCTTTTCATCCCTCTCTTGCTCACAAATGAGAAAATTCTTCAGAGGCTCTGTTCTCCTCAGCCTCATTCCTGGCTGCTTGAATCCAGCCTGTGGAATTGCGCTGAACTCGTGGCGTAGCCAGCTACTACGAAACCTATTGAAATCCCTGGATCTGTTCTGCAAGCCTGACATCTTGTGAAACTGCTATAATCTTCTTTTGATTACAATGCATCCAGCCTTCTCGTGCTTTCCCAATTAACATTTGTCAAAAGCATTTGCAATCACTTGCAGAAGTGTCAGGCAACGCCTGCTGAATCAGGTCCTGGGGAACGGGGAACTGGTGGGGACGGAGAATGATGCAGGGGACAACCAATTATTACTATCCATCCCCTAACACGTTGTGCTAATTAGTACATATTTAATCACTGAAATGTGTATTAGCATTATTGCAATTACTACTCAAAACCTATAATGTTTAGGATAGCTTTGTCTCAGGAGCAAAATATCACTGTAAGAATTTGTAACAACTCTCTGAAGTTCAGCAGCGAGGTAACAATTTTCAGAACATATTTTGTGCTGCACCCTGAGCTGAAGTATCCTGCTGTCGTCATGCAACTTTAGGTAGAACAATTTTAATGTTATCCATTAATACCAATTTCAAAGCGTATCACCTATGATTCAAAAATGACCTGCATAGCTTAGTAGTAGTACAGACTTTAGAAATGTATTTATAACCTCACATTTTAGGAGAAGGATTTCAAACCACCTCTCTCACAAAACTGAAAAAATACAGATCCTTTCTAAGAGGTCTTCTCTTGAATTCAATTTAAAAAAAGGAGAAGTCAGTATATTTAGGAATGTACCAGGGAACTTCAGCCAGTGCTGGAAGTCTGGGGAAGAAGAAGGTTGAAAAAATAAGAAAGGACTGAACACATCACTTGAAGGAATACATCTAGCTTTTAGAAGGCAGATCATTTTGTTTTTAATGACCTGTTGGGTAACATAATCTGCAAGGCCATTCTCCTGAGGTGCCAGAAGACACATGATAGCTGCCACCACCTGATGCATCTCGTTCTGAAAGCTGAGGGTGATGGCAACCGCCGGCTCCCATGCACTGTCTTGAGGAGCCCTTTGCCAATGTAAGATAATGGCAGCGATGATTAATATGCCGCAACTAAGAAGAAGAACAAACTCCACGTTGAGGTTATTAACCTATTGCTTCAAGCAGCAGGGGTGAGCCTCTACAAGGCTGAAGAGAAGTCATTTTTGCCCAATGTCAAAAAATCCACTTTTACAACGTCAGATTCTCTTTTGGACTTTTTGACTTGACTTGATGTGCCAAAGAGAAAGCCAAAATCTCTTCTGCCTTCTTCCTTTTTTTAAGGATAGCTGTGTCTCATTATCAGCTGAAGACAGTCTTTGTAAAATTAAAAAAAAAAAGTAAGAAAAGAGCAATAGGAAGTAAATCCAAAGACACAAGTTGAGGGTAATTAATTTACATTTGTTTCATGCAGTTCCTAACAGCTGATTTAAAGAGTTATGCATACTATCTGTTTCTAAAAATGAAGACACCACTGGAGTAAATCTTAACACCTGTTTAACAGTGTGATGTCTATAAAAAACATAACACAATTGCCTAGGACAGCAGGGGAACAGTAAATTTGTTTCCCCAACTGACAGCAAAGAGTAGATTTTAAGGCACACAGCTATCTAGTATTCTTTGCCAACAGGTTTCTATTTTAAGCAGGTAAAAAATATGTTTTAAAGAAAAACAAACCAAGCCAGAAGAACAAAATCCCCACCCAAAATACAACTCTGACCTTAGATTTAAAATAGTGTTGAAATGCCCAGCTGATGAGCCACTTCTGAAAATACTAATGGTTCCATTTTCATCTCCAGCATCTAGGTAATTTTAGAAATCAGCTGCATGGATTTTTCAGTTTGCAGTTACAGGTCAGGTATTTCAATTTATTCGGACACATGAAAATCTATGAGCCCGCCTTCGTTTTCAAAAGGTGCCATACACTGAGCTGCCGTGTAAAGCAACAGAGATCAGAAACCTGTGCAAATCCAGATTTCCCTGCCTTCTGCTTATTACCGCTGTGTGCCTGTTTTCACGCTTCAGTGAATAGCAGGGAAGTCACTAAGACCCACCTAATTACCTATAGGTTCCAGCTATTATGCTAGCCAGTACTCTATTGACCCTGCCAAATCTCCTTTAGCTGAAAGCGAAATGTTTACACAGCCATTTATAAATTTATACCCTGAAAATGATAACAAATACGCCACACAATTAGCAAAATAGCTATGATCAAGAAATGTGCTATCTGGTCCCCATCATGTTGTCTTTCCTTGTACAACCACACTTCAATCAATCTGTAGTATATCCGATTCGATGTAATAGTAAAGATCTAATTTACCTAACAATTTGCTGCATGACTTTGTCGTAGATTCTTGATGTTATAAAGATTTAGTTGCACTAATTTCCTATTATTTCAAGCCCTTGGTGATAGTACTCTCCGAGTTTCTGTCCTGTCCACACTCACAACATCCATATTTTCCTGCAGTGATCTAATATAACTTAATGATGGGTATCATGGTACAAAAGGGGAGACAACTTCAGTTTGAACAGTTTGCACAGTTAGTGCAAATTGGGATGAGTGTGGATGAAATCTCTCCCTAATGTACTAACACAGAACAAAAGGATTTATCTTCTTTTTGTTACCAAGGAAACCTTACAATGTAATGCTCATATTCACTTTTTAGGAGGGAAATGCCCTTCATTCTTCCTGATCTTTTAAATTAAAATTCCTTTAAAAATTCCTATTTCAGCAAGGATTCATTTGGTCCCTTGGATACCTCATTTAAAAAGAATGTAACAGGACACATCCACCAAATTTACCAAGGATGTAAAACCTCTGGTTTGTTTTGAATTTTCCATAGTGGCTTTCTGCAGGGCCTGTTATATTATTAATTTTTTTTTTCTAAATTAAGGTTTTGATTTTTAAATGTAATTCTCACACTTGACCTTAGAAAATGTGCTCTTCTGCAATATCTGAGTGGTACTTGTCAGCTGTAGCTCTGAAAACCATTTCTACATCAATGTACTAAAATTCCCATGAGAAGAGAGAAGAAAAAACAACACATGAAGAATGAGGTTAAGGGAGGAGTTCTAAAGGCAGCAGACCCCATCGTCGGGGTAAAACAGGAGCCTGGCTGCAGCATCCGCAGTTTTAGAAATCTAAAGAGTCCTCTTGAAGATTAAGAAAATAAGGATACAGCGAGCACATACCATGGACAGTTGCAAGAGGAGAAAATGGTGTAGGTTTCCAGCAAGGGCAAGGTCACCATTAGGTTAATTACAGTGGTATTTCAGAGGTATCAACAGGCAGATTTAAAAATGAAAGAAACAACAGAGAGAAAAAAGGCAGGTTTGGGGTCGTGGATGAGTCCAAGATTTTGGCCCTGGGAGCAAATGTAAACCCTTGAGCTCAAAACTGTGACTCAAATGTGACAAATTCATCTTTCATGTAGGAAGAAAGACTAGTTTTTGAAGCACTCAGTAGTTGGGAGTTCTGGTGTAGACAAGAAGTGATAGCCAAGACAGATAGATGGGGAAAAAAACAAGAATCAGTGTGTGTCTATATATCATTATTGCTCCCACAGCAACAGAGGGAACACAGATTGCGGCATTTCCCACAATGGCCCCAAGTTAACCATTCGAACAGAAAAGGCCACGACTTCCAATTTTGAGGCACTGACCTGGTGACACCATTAAATACTTGATATTAAAGTACCATTGCAAAAGACACTGAAAGAAGGTTCTTGTGTTAGGTGACTTAAAGAATGTTATCCTAACACCTATGTCTTTGAGTAGATGATTAAGAAACCTGAGACAACCACAAAAACCCAAACCAGAACAAAAGAAACACAAAAATGCCCTTCATCAAATGTGCTGAAAATCTGATCTAATTCCATGTGAGATAAAAGAATCCAAATGTGTATTACACATGTAGATCCTTTAACTGTGTAATAATGGAAGGACTGATCTTCCAATTTATACAGACTTTATGCTGAAACAAAGAGGAACTGAGAATATAATACAAATAGAGTTAGAAACTGTACAGAATGTCTTCCTGGCTTTATAGCAGTACATCTCAAGGACAATCATATTAGATAATTTTTCCTTTAATTTAGTAGTCTTTAACTACAGGCAATTGGCTTAGGCAAAAGAGGAAATGAACTGAAACATATTCTTAGATCTGTTATGTACAGATCTGTACAAAATTAAAATATTGGATATTGGCTTTATGTAAGGAAAAAATACCGTTTGTGAATATATGTATCCCATATTCAAATAAGCTTAGTGTCTTCATATGGTTTCGATGTTTTAAAAAGGCCATAAGCAAAATAGGTTTACTGATGTCATAACACATTTAAAACCCAAACTCATGAAAATATTCCTTCTCTGTCTTCATGGGTGAATGGGCAAAGAGCTCAGACGAGGCAAGCACCCTGCAGGGTGCCCCGGACCCCTTTTCGCCTAGGTCTGGTTGGAATGAGCTGTTTCTCCCCCTGCATTGCATGCCAGCAAGGAACCCAGGAACACGAAGGGGTGCTGGCAGATGCCCAGATCTCTTTCTGATATTAGATGGGTTGTGGTCAGCGCATGTACTATATCTTAGGATCTTGGAGGCTCTCTCATAATAAAAACATTATGAAATGTCCTATTGGAGACCTTTGGTGGTTTATTAAAGCAAATGAAGGATTCCACAAAGCCTTTTCTTCGCTCCCTGCTCTTCCTTAACACTTGTCCCTCAACGCAATGATTTAAAGATTAGCTTTTGCCATCATGGCAGCTGCCTGGACTGCAAAAGCTGCTTAGAGCCTGCACCTCCATTTTCTCCTCTTACTATTAAAGCTTTGGAGAATTTAAAATTCATCTTCATCTCAGTTTAACCGAATGAAAAGTGACATGCATGAGAAAGTATGAAAATGAAAGCTATAAATTTTTTCTAATTACATGGGTGGGTATGTCTCTGCTAAGAACAGCCCCAAAGACTGCCTCAGGAACGGACTAGCTTGATGTACAGAGAGCAAAGCTTCCAGGATGGCTGCCCTCGCCGCCGGAGCTCAGCCCCCAAACACCTGGAACCTACCTGAGCCTGGCCATGTATCGCCAGGAGAGACAGGAGACAGATTGGGCAGATCTCTACTAGGCTCTGGAGATCACTAATGCATTGGTTCTAAACTGCCTTGTTCTGCTGCGTCTTACATACTTGTGTACCTAGGAAAAGCTATACGCGTGTTGATATAGTCATGTGCACACTATGTGGTTTGCACTGCTGTGCATGAATCCGCTTCGCTGAAGCAGGATAGCTACTTTTCACGTGGAGAAGCCATTATTACTGCTTTTTTGAAGTAGAAAAAACGGCTGCTAAACCATGCATACCAGTTAGATGAGAGAAGTGAAGTGTTACCTTCATCGCTTAAAGCAGCTTATCAACATTCTGTTCCTTGCTGCATGCATCTTCTGCCACGGAGCATTTCTCTTGATATTTACTCTCCCCTGCAGACGTTAATATGTGGCTGTGCCTTTTCCTGTCATTTTTAGGGATTTCTGAGACCTAAAGACCTCCGGTTTTCTTTCCTTTTTGGCAGTTAGTGTCCTTCCTTTCAGGCAGTTGTTCTAACTTCAAGTGAGCTGAATTGCAATTGTAATGGACTTACCGAGAAACCTGCTAAAAAGAGGTCGGATAATCTTGTCTAACCCAGCATTAGAAACGGAGAAAACAGGGCTGCGGAAAAAATATTTATGCTTGGTATCGCACATTAACCCCATACATCTCCTCTGGGACCTCCCAGCACACACCACTCTCAGCTGCTGGCGCCAGGCAGTTAAAAGGTCTGCATGTATGTTGGAATCGATTCGGAAGTCAGGTAACACCGAGCGGACGGGAACAGGCTTCTGGCTCAGCGTGAATGAACTTACTTTAGCTACAGAAAGTCGAAACGACTGACGGTACAAAGTAAATAAACGACTCCCCAACTCATTCTCAAACACAGAGAAGAGAAGAAAAGTACAAGCCTGTAAACCAAAGGAAGTAATTCTCTCTCCCTTTACAGATGCTGCAAATTTGCTTTGCACTGACGGACCGCTCAGCACAGTGCAAACAACCCCTCCGTGCCTTTCTGCCAAGAGCTAGGTCTAAGACCAAAGAAATCGTAACATGGTTATCTGAATGGAAGTACAAAGAGATTAAAAATGAGAAAAACCACATTCGTACCTTGGGCAGGATCAGGTGGGCCAAACTCCAAAGAGTATCGCAGAATGAAGTTGTTATTCCACACATACAGCTGGTTGTCTCTGGGGTTGTAATCCACTGCGGCGATGTACTGGTACTGGTTGGGGAAAGGAACGTCCACGTGCTCGCCTCTGCTTAACCTGGTGTTGTAGATGTAATCGATGGCGTTCTTGCCCGTCTCGCTCTCATTGTCCTGATACACCGACCGCACCACGTACAGGACGCCACATATCATGAAAGCATTGGATGCTGCCCGTTTGTCATACGTTGTTTCCCAGGTGGCTTCGAAACGTAGGGTGTAGGGGTTCAGCTGGCTAATTACTATCATCCCGTTGTTTTGCTCCGTAGCATAAATTACCCATAAGCCATTTTCATCAACTGCCAAGTCAATATCAGTCTTTCCTCCCCATCGGTATGGGGAGGTGTCATGGTAATTAGCATAATTGATTATGGCCTCTCCACTCTTAATTCTAGTCCTCAAGTCGAATTTTACTATGTTCCTAGTTCTTTCCTTGTTAAAAAAGACAGCGCCATCATACACTACAAATCCAGTACCATCCACTCGATTGGGGAGTTTATACGTCGTCTGCTGGCGTCCGTTTTGGAAGTCCTCTAAAGAAGCATATTCTATCAAAGTATCGGTGCGATATGGAGTCCATGGCATGAAGTATATTTTATCTGCAGCCTGGAGAGGATCTTTGCACCAAGCACCTGCTTTTTGTTCAGCTTCATATAAATACGGTGAGTCCACAATTGCTTTCAACGTCCCCGGGCAAACAAAAACTAACAGTCACAGAGAGAAGTAAGACAAGAATTACATCAAATTAAGACTGTCTCATAATAAAAAGAAAAAAAAAAAAAAGAAAAAAAAAAGGTAGGTAAATCATAATGACTGTGTCAGGAAGAAAAAAAATCAATTTAATTGGCACTAGATTATACCTTATGTTATAATTAATGCAATTATCACCCTTTATCATCCACTTTTCTTAAAGTTACCATGTTCTTGCTGTACCAGTATGGAAAGTGGATGGGAACTGTTTTCACTAGTACAGACCAAGGCTCAATGGCATACACAGACAGCTGAAAATGTAGAGCTACTCTTGCATTTTTGTCTTAGACTTTTAGTGAGTACGCATTAACGCTCCAGAGCTTTTAACTGGTGTGCAGCAGTGCGCTAGGTCATTTCAGTCCAAAAAAAAAAAAAAATCACATCGACTTGTTTAGAACTTTAAGAAGTGGTGAGGCTGAAAAAGGAGGTGCCTCGATTAAAAATAAAGGAACAAAACAAATCATCAGGTATATAGAAAAAGCAATTAGGAGCAGAGAAAACAAAACACAACCAAAGCAATGAATGAAACAGACCAGGAAACCCTGTAACCATGGCATGCTATGGAGAGGGTTCTGGAAGCCAGGCAAGATGACACTTGATTAACAAGAATTTACCCAAGGGTGAGAGAAAGAGAGGGAAAGAAAGACAAAGAGAAAGGGAGAGAAAAAAGCAAGGGAGTCTTCCCTCCAGCCCAAGTATTTCAGACACTATACCCCGCCACCTACTTTAAGCAGCCAAGTCACTTTATTGCAAACAGTCGACTTCTTTATGAGGTGTACTTATGAGATCCTGCTGATTATCATAATATAAGAGTGTTGTGGGGAGGGGAAGGGAAGAGGTTAACATCCATAAGGCACATAACAAGGAGCTGGGGTTTGGACTGTATACGTTATTTACCTTTTTGCTCCACTTCTATTTTAAGCATCGGAAGAAAAATAAAAAAGTGCAAGGAAAAAAGAAAGAAGATTAACATAAATTGACTATTAATCTAAAGATTAAATTAGTAACAGACGCTAAATATAGGGAGAATAAGAACTGCACTATATTGGATAAAGAGAAACAGACAACAGGAAAACCTAGCAGGAGAGAGATTCTACGGTTACACAAGTGAACATGGATCAATCATTTTAGTAGATTAAGGAGGCAATACAGATATGTTGGCATGTAGTTTCACTTAGTGAACCTGAATAAATAATGAATGACTTTACTAATGCATGCTATACATACTCTTCTTCTTCCAAAGCATAATGCCATCAAGTTGGTTTTTAAGTGACACATTAATTTATCATATATGTGCGAGTGCACATATACATATTATATTAATTAGATAATTATAAATCCAAAATGCAGTATATTAATTATATAGGTTTGTATGTGTGGTTATTAAACCATCCCCCATCTTTGCCCCAGACATCCCCCTGCTTTTCTTTCTTGTAAAGAAAGCAGCTTGCATCCTTTAGCTCTCCTTAGGCTTTATTTTATTTTTTTTCCTGAATGTTAATCTTGAGAACTTTTGCCACTTCTTAGTCTACAACTGGAAAATCAGACTAGAAGGAATAAGCAAAAACATCTAGAAAAAAAGAAGCAAAAGCACAGTAAGCAAGAGGAAAAGAGAAGAAAAAATTAACATTTAGCTCATTCAGATAATTCTCCAGCATCATCGATTAAGCCCGAAACGGCAAGCTAGTATGCAAGGACAGTCATACTAAAGTGTTTAAAACAAATATCCATCCCACCACCGTACACGGAAAATATAAAACGAACCCGATTAACAAAGTTATATTACTATAGCAATTTTTCCCCAGGGAAGTTTTAAGGAACACATTACAGGAAGACGTATAGCTGAAGTCCAGCTAGTAAATAGCTTTCCAATAATTATTTGCAATAAAATCTATTTCATATACTCAGTAGCCTTTGAAGTACGCTCCCTCAGTTTCATAAAATGACCTGGAAAATGACAGATGTACCAATCTGTGTAAGCGTAGCTGCTGATACCAAGGACGTGTAGCAAAACTATTTGCACAGCTATTACGTTTTTGGTATTACAGTATTATCCTGAAGAATGTATTTGTATGTTTCAGATGAAGTTTTGGATTTTCAGTTTCATTTAACAAAATTACGTAGGATTATTTTGGGAGGATGGTATTGGCTGAGCCGATCTAGTCTTTCTTCAGGGAACAATTCCAAAACTTTATGGGGGGAGTGGGAGGGGGCTAATATTCTCAAAATGAGCAGTGGTTTTCCTAGCCTTTGTTCATTTATACATCTTTAGGTAAAACAGTTGGTTTTCTGCAATTTGTAATTCCTGAGTTATCCAAGTAAACAGAAGATGTATTCTGAGGTGAATTCCTGGGTTTCACAATCAGTGTTAATGACTTTGAGATGATTCTGTTTGTGAACTTTTATGCATGAGTTTATTCCTTGCCAAAGAGCAATATTGATACTGTACCTGCTTAGAATCAGTAATAGGAGAGGGGGAAAGAGATAGGGATAACTAAAATCATTACTGGCATGTCTGCTCTGCGTGCACTGGTGTACAGCTGTACATTTTTCAGGGACAGATGGGCTTATTGAAATAAACAAATGCTGCAAAGTCCAATCAATACAGAGAGAGAGAGAATAAAACACTTTAAAACGTTTTCTATTGAATTCCTGAGTCCAAAAAAGGCTTAAAATAAAAATGCACAGATGTACAAAATGGTACTTTTGATGTTCTTCTTCATAAAAGGGCTGACTTCTGTTATTCAGTCAAAGTGTCAACATACATTGTGCAGCATAATTGAGAGAAATGTCAAGTATGATACTCTCAGTTTCTTTGTAATTTAATCAATAATACTCTTATTTTAGGACAAAGCAATGCCTATCAAATTTGTCTAGAATTTTAGTTTTATTGGAGATCCAACCAAGTATCTCAACAGTTAGTTGTGATTTTTTTTACTAAAGAGAGTTAAAAAACCATCAGCATCAGGTCTACACTTTGAGTACTTTCTTATGAGGGCAATGAATACAGAACCCAGAGAAAGCTCAATCAATATGTATGATCAACAAGGCAGCTATGTATTTCTGGAGGCCAGCAAGACATAGAGGAGCTCATAAACTGCATTTTGTACAAGGGTGACACCAACTCCAGTGTGTAAGAAGTCCCAACTTTCACCACAAAACCAGGTATGGTTGCAATTTGTGAACTCTCATGGCCTGAAAGTTGCCACAGTAAGACACAGTAAATTTTGCAGTCTTGCAGTCACTGAAGATGAAGTTCAGAAGAAATAAGAACCATAAATGAACTTTGGTTAGAAGTGCTGTGATCACTAAAAAACTCCCTTCCTAGACCCGCAGAAGCCTATCCCACCTTCCTAAGAAGTCTCTTATGGTGGGACAGCTGCTTTTTGCAAACCTAATGATTTCAGTCATTCCGCATGTTTAGACATGGAGCACTGGAACAAGTAAGGGAGAAAAAAAATTGGAGTTTATCAGGCGTCAAAAAAAGAGACTTGGAAAACTACCAAGATAGGCTTTGTGGGACAGGGAAGAAAGATGGTCAACAATCAAAACTGCTACTGAAGCAAAATGTAGCTTGAAATAAAACTTCAAAACCGATTTTAGTGACTGGCAATCTTTTTGATGACTGCTGGTAACGACAGGTGATGCCTCTTACAGTTCTGGAATTGGGCATAGTGTCATCGCTGTACATGCTGCAGTTGACAAACTCCAAAACCTATAGACTTTGAAAGACAAGAAGTATCCAGAATCCTGAGTTACGATAGACACAGAATTACATAATTCAAAGGATAGGCCAATGCAATTGACAGTAAACAAAAACAAACATTTTAAAAGTAGAGTAACTACACGTTAGAGTACAGGGTAGGCCGCGCTGTGGCGCTATACTTCTGAAAACTGGAAAAGAAAAGATTCCTGTAGATAGCAATACCCAATCGGTAGAACATATCCACACTTCTCTTCCTAAAACAGCATAAAAAATTATGTTTGAACATTATGTGCATTACACTTTTTCTCTATGAGCTAGCCTACTGGAACTGGAAACGTAACCTCTTGTCATTTGACTGACCTCATGGTTTGGAATCAGATGCACTGCCCTCTTTCTGAGAATTTGGGAATGAAAATAGCGCTAAAGTAAAAGTGATCTTTGTGGAACAAAACTTTGGTTAGATTGGGGTAAGACATCACTCCTCAAAAGTGGCACGAGAAGAACGGTTACAACAAGCCACCGGTACTACACACAGGAGGAATGGTACTAGGGATCACTGTATGCAGTAGGCTTCCAATCCTACAAATGGTACAGAAAAAAAAATCAGCAAGCAACCATTTCACAATGACACAGCAGAAATGAAGAAAAAACAGATGATCTGTGTTTGGCCTTTAACAACAGTGAAGGTTCAATGTGGTGAAGCAGTACAGAGTAGTATTTCGGTTTAGGAAGTCTAAATTTGAAAATTGTGCAGTAAACAGTATGGACAGTTTTGACATAGCTTTGCTTATGCCAGAAGTCATTTCCTTCCTTTTTAGATATATACTGTCACCACAGTGTTTTTGCATCTCAGACTTGGCCTGTTTCCTGTACCAACAGAAAATGTGACTTTGGTTAAGGATTACTGCAGATCAAGAAATTCACGCTTAATAATAACTTAAGGGAACGATCAGTGCACTGCTCAAATTCCATTGCAAACACAGCTATTTCTCTGGTGAGTTACGGGACGAGGGAGAAGTCACTGCAAAGAATGACCTTACAAGAAAGCAAAACCAGTTAAAAGTGTCAAATCTGCAGAACTTTTATAAACATGCATACGTGTCAATGAAAAAAAGCATTAATTATTGCAAGGAAATAAGAAGTACGTCTAAAGCTACTGAATTCTGGCATCAGAAAGAACATTGTACAAAACTGCTGAAGTAGCCGGAACTTCAAATTTTTCTCTCTCAATATGATCTCAGTATTTACTTTGTTTTCAGTGAAAAATTCTGTTTCGGCAGCTGATTCAAGGTGCAATTTGTATTTTCTCTTTACATTAAAAGTGAACGTTCCTTTCTCACTCTTTTCCCCACTGTTTTTAAGAACAAAGTTTGAGTAGTTTATTGATGAATTTTTCACTCCGAATGTGCGTTCACTTATAATGTGCCCCTGAAGCACAAAGTCCTCTTACAATGTCCCCCAACGGGAGCATTTGCCTCCAAGCGCCAGCGTTGGGTTTTGCTGTGCACCCAAAGTCACCACAGCAGCAGGTAGCCTTTCAAGTAGATCACGATTAAAATTGAAGTCAATTCCTGCTTTAGAAGTCTGTGAGCCAAGCCAATTTGTCAGCAACTGGTAGCGGGCAAAAGTACAAATTTCTATCTGGCCTATTGAATAGCTAATTCGAGTTTGTTTTCTGGAAAAACAGTAGCCTTAAAAGCCAAACACTTAAGAACACAGACAGACACTTGGCCAGCATCACACCATGGCTTCCTTCCACACTTTGTGAAGCTAATTGGAGGCCCTAGTCTGCAAGTGCTCTGCATGCATAATAGGTCCGTGGGCCATAAACATATGCTTCTTTTCCATGTAACAGCACTCCAGCTTTAATTGTGAGGGCCAGAGGAAGTGAGCAAGAATAAAAAGATTATACTTACTGTAAGGAACACATTCATACTGAACTTCTAGGTATTTGTATGTTCCAGGACAAGGATCAGGAAACACATCTGACCCAGTAACTACTATACACTGTGTTCGGTTGTTGCACCTGTAATGGGAAAAGAAAGCCAGTTAATTAATTTAAAATTACATTTAATTTGCAAGGTCATACCAAAGAACTATATGCAGTGCTAACTCTCTTCACACTTGGGCAGTCCAATCCATAAGACAACAAAGTTAATTAATACTAGATCAAAGTCCATAAATAAGGCTTCAAGACAATATTGCAGTTCAGGCTTTATACTTTTAAATTTGGAGACTGACGTAATCTCAAATGCCACTTGTTCCCACTGGTAGATATAGCTGTCCCAAATACAGACTGCTCTGATACTACTGTTCAATAAAATCAAAGCAAAATGCAAAGATGATACAAAATAAAAAAAAAAAAAATGTGTAATTTTGAATAATGTACAATAACTTCCATCTTTAGAGATACATACTGCTGAATCGTTTTACATCTCAGAGAGATTTTTCTGGTGATTCAAGGAAATTATTTTGGTTGGAAGAGTTATTGTAGACAAAGAGCATTAGCATTTCCATTTTAATTATTTTAGGAGCAATTGGTGGACTCTAAGCTTCCTCTGTTAGGTTACAGGAAGAAGTAAAGAATGACTGTCTGAGGAAATAAGAATAACAGTTAAAAAGAAGAACTGCAAGAAAATTAATTACAATGTATTTTAAAGGAGACTAAATACTGAAACATATATCTGATTTGCTTAACACTGGAAGCTAATACATTTTCATACAAAGAACAACTTTATTACAAGTTTACTATATTTTGCCTCTATGAGGGTCTACTGAATTTAAGGTTTTTTGAAGGTTTTTTTAATAATAAAAATCAAGACATTTTAGACTACTAGTCATTTTTCCACGGGAAAAAAAAAATTAGCTTGGAAGTTAAAAGTTGAAAACCAATCACCAAACCCTGAAGAGACGGTCAAAATGTAATACAGAAAAAATAAGTCAGAAGGAAGTGGAAGAAAAAAAGGAAGGGTCAGGGCGTTTGGTGACTAAAAGAAAAAGAGCTTGGCTGATCTTCTCAGGGGTTAGTTTTGTTTGTCAGCAAACTGAATAACAGAAGTCTGAACTTAAGTAATAGTCTAGCCTTTGACTCCAGCTGTACATCAACTTCTCCATTGCCCTGCTACTTCCCACACTCCCTAAATACCACATCCCAAGCTAAAATAATCTATCTTGTAGCAAGGGCTTTCCACAGCTGTACATTGCCAACAGGTACAAGGATAACTCTCACTACCTCATAAATGGTAGTGCAAGCACATTTGAAGAACTCTGATATAAATCACTTTCCTTTTTATATACTAATCAAAGTAGCACAGAGCTGGTCAGGACACACTGTGCCTCTTGCTGAGCAAACTCGAGAACAGTAACTCTTCTGACTTTACCAGTTAATTCTTCTTTTCTTTTTCCTTCTTCCCTTTTGTTAAGCTACTTACTTCTAGCCTCATAAGGCTCATAATTGCAGAACTAATTGGAAATAGCCAGGGATTTCTGTATACACGCACAACCATGGATACAGATCGATGGTGAGGAATTCACCTGTCGCCTCTGCGCTGCTTGTGGCAGTGACTTCCCAGAGAGCACGGGCAGATTCCCCGTACAGCTATCGCCCAGCTAACGCCGCACCGCTCCCATCAGCACCGTTGTTCAGTGCAACAGCTCGTGCCGTGTATCAGGGAGTCCGGGAATGAGTATGGCGCATCCCATGGCTTTCAGACCCTTGCTGAAGTGATGAAATGTGCACCCAACTTGGAAGAGAAAATCACTGTACTGAATCTGCAATACTGAAAACATGCAATACAGCCACATTTTTGTACTCACATGAAGGTCAAAGAAGCAGGAGAAGGCAATAAGGCCCAAAACCTCAAAGCTACCTCTGTTCTAAGCCCCGACGTTATTTTTTTATGCCTCACACCTCAGGCCAGACTAACCAGCATGAGGAAACCTTGAATATAAGATTTTGTAATTAATTTCTTTAAATTTCTTTGTTTCTTCAGTGATAACCTTATGCTGAAGCCAAAATAATTCCTACAAAAAGCCTTTGTGTAGTGCATCATTCAGTATAATGGTTTCCACAGCTTTGAGCTGTATGAAAATTTCATTTTACACTTGAATGAGCGGCAATTAAGAGAGAAATATTGATTTGTTACAAAATAAAATGGATACATATTGGGAGAAATTGCTTAAGAATGAAACTGATGAAGGCCATATTTAGCTGCAGAAAAAAAAAGTTTTACTAGCCGTATTTGTAAATCTTATGAAAGTCTCCCTGTGAAAAGTTGTTTTCCTCTCTTTCATTTTCCTCCAGTGAAAGACTCATAATGTTGCCATCAGTCAGGAAATTGAGAAGAACTTCGGGCTACCTTGTATCGAAAGGATGTAGAATAATAATTCAGAAGAAAATGCATTTTTTTTTCTCTGTACAGTAAGTGCCAGTGTCAAACTTCAGGCACTGAGTGGCATTTACAGGAAGTTATGGACCTTCTATAAACTTTTGACTCTTCCCTTATGCAAGACTTGACCTGCTGTGCATATATATATGGTCACCTTTTGCTCACCTTTGGCCAAAATGAAGGAGACCCCAATTCCAAAGCAATGAGCTGTGCCCACTGCTGCAGTGCACGGCGGTGCTACAAAGCACACCACCACCACCACCTCCCCAAGAAGTGCAGTTACTTGGATAACTGAAGGAATAGAAGGATTTGTGCTTTAAGTTGTAGCTTTTTACATCACATCACTGATTTTGCTGCATTACCGGTTGCATTTTATAAAACATGAATGATTTTCATAAAAGGTTCTGATTTAAAACATGAGTGATTTTCATATAAGGTCCTGATTTTCATGCACTTCTAAGATTTCAAATTAAAGACACTTGATTAAGATAGTCACATTTAAAAATGCAGAAATTTCAGGTTACTGTTTGTTACGTAGTTGGTGGTCGTATTTCAATTCCGATGAAACCTTCACAAAAACCTGACAGCATCTACAGCAGCTGTCAATCCTGCTTCATGGGTTACGGAGAAGAGATGAAGAGTAAGTGGACTTTGTAGAGGTAGTTCTGAGACAAGCAATTTGGGGAATTTACACTACTGTGGTTTGTTCTCTGGATAAGTGAGAGTCTTCTGTCTGCTGTGCTGTTGGGTTTTTTTTCCGCTGTAAAACCAGGGATACTAACTTCTCTATTAGTTATTGGCCTACAGTTCTGCTGCTGCCTGGAAAGACCATTTTACAAACTGATAAAAGGTTTCAGTTGAACTTCTTTAAGACAAGAAACACTGAATTCTGTCTGGTATTTTGGAAAAAAGATACTCCACTCTCCATTAAATAGCACTAAACCGCAGATTATCCTACCTGGCTACAGACTGTCAAAGCTACCACATCGCTGCCACAGCAGAGCTCCATAATTTTGAGAAACCCTTACACTTAGAAACACCAGTGAAAGGGATATTACACTGTTACAGCCTTCAGCTCAATCCTGTGACCTGTTTTCATTCCTTTTCCTAATGGCCAAGCCCTTTCTGAGTGTGGCCACTTCATGGGATTCTCCAAAACAAGACTAGAGTGGAAATAAAGTTCCTGGCAATCTGCAAAATTGGCCTCAACACTATCAGGGGGAAAAAAAAAATCTAAACCCCAAAAACTTTAACTGGCAAATAACTTGGAAGTCCCTCATTCATTTCAACCAACGTTATTTTTTCTACACAATGTACTGCTAGTTTGGTCCATATGTCCAAACTCTTTTAGAATTACTCCAACTGCAGGGATGATACAAACCAGCTCTAATGTCTGCAAATTTAAGAAGTCAAATCACAAATACTTTAGTGTTTCAGTGTCTGTAATCTAGTGTTTAAGTTTTCTGTAGGTTTTAAATACCATTTAAGTGTTCTGTAATCTAGTTAACGGCATACTTCCCTAGCATATGTTAACATACGCAAATTCTCAGGTTTTTACGTACAATCTTAAAATTCATATGATCTCACACCGAGAAATGTCTTCACGCTTATGACACTCATGATATTCACAAAGATTTATAATACGATGACTTTGTCATTTACAGGGAAATAAGGCAGATCTGCAGAGAACTCTATACAAACTCAATAACAGTTGATTTAGGAAAGGTAACATATGAATTAAATTTGAAACTCTAGTTAGGAAAAGACTAACTGTAGCACTGAAGGAACGGTAATTCAGGTTCCTGTGCTAGCAGCAGCAGGAGTTTTGCAATGGGAAATGTAGGCAATACCACCATTCTCATGAATGCAAGGAGCAATTGTGTACTCTAACACTGGTTTCTTCAGGATTTTAGTATGAATGAAGAAAGGTTACATTTTCATAATGTAGACGCATCACTTAGAGTAATCTAAAAATCAAATGGAGTGTTTAATTAACAGTTACAGTACAATGTCTGAACTCCTTTCACCTCAGGAAGAAGACTGTGCAAATGAGGAATGGCCCTTTCACATTTCAGATGAATACAGAAAAAAAAAAGGAAAGTAAAGCAGCTCCAGCAGGGCTGTTAGCAAGTATCTTCTGCTCACGATGGAGCCATGTCCCTGCTGCATCCATCCCCTTCTGTGCTCAGCTTTAAGGACAGCTGTACTTTCCGTGATAATTTGTTTGCATTTCAACTGTAATCTTGACTTGTACAATTCCCAACAAATTGCTTTTGCTCTTTTTTTTTATTATCTCATGCTCATTATTGCACTTTTCCACGTGCAACGTATGGAGATGAGATTCCATGTGCAATCTATTGTGTGAGGTGTTTTAATCAATAATCTTGTTCTGCTGATTAAACAGGGGCTTCTGTTTTGGCAAGATAACATTAGTTTCTCCTGTCATGCTCCAAAAGCTATTGGGAATCTTCAGCAGATCATTAGATATGCTACAATAAAGCTTTGGTACATTCTCTTTTCTTTCTTAAATTACTTCTTCACTGTCCTATCATTCCCCGTCACCGCTGGCACTGCATTATTATTACAGCTCCCCTGAAACTTGCACTAGAGCTATGTCTCCAGGCCATAGGATGCCATTTTCAATTGAAGCTTCTGCTTGAAAATATAAATTAAGAAAATTTCATTATCTCCTGCCAAGGGCCATTATTCACCACTGTTCTAAGGAAGATTAAAAATGCAAAATCTATGGACTTGAACAAATACTCCAGCAATAAAATGAAAAACACAGTGTATCATGACTGGACCAGAAAGTGAAGTACTGGAATCTGAGTAGCAGACGTTAGCAGGACGTGGATCAAACAGGCTGACTGAGGGAAGAGGTGGTCTATGGGGGCAAGTCACATCAGTCACAGAAAGGTAGACATGGTTCCTTTATAAGTGGTTTGCAAAGTTAAGGTATGTCGGAAAGAATGTCCACATTAAAATTTATCCTTCAAATGCTGTTGTTTTGCATAAATAACTTTGACAAAGATAGTAACATAAAAGAAACATCAATGTTATTTTGAATAGGATATGGGTTAATGTCTAGCCAGAAACGGGCTATCAAAATAATTTTGGGTACTCCTAATGCTGCATTTCTGTGAATGCAGTGGTTCATTAAGTAAGGTAAAACTGGCAAACACGCATGCTTCACTTTAAAAAGAAAAAAAAAAGATACAGTATAAAGCCACATTTAATAAATACAATTCATTATAATAAAATTGTCAATACATCAAAAAAATCTATCGTGGTATGTTTTGAAACTTTTAAGTCTGATCTGACAATATTTCTCTTTCAGCATATTGATTAAATACTTAAAAGCTAGCGTGATGACATGTTCCTGCATATCGCCTGCAGCAACCTGCTTAAACACCACTTGAAGCACGTAAACTCTGAGTTGTAGCACCACACACTCCATATGGTCTTCTTGTTCCTTATTCACCCTGGGTGAGCTGCAGTCTGAGTAAAGAGAGATGGAATGTGGGATGACTACACTCCGTGTATTGACTTTTAACAACAGCATATTTTAAATTGAAAAATTCCTGATCCTCTTTCCCCAGAGTAAATGGCTGTCTTTACATATGTATTCCTAATGGTCTACAACTGGCACGTGAGATGTGCTTCTGCTTTTGTATGCATAGTCACTAGACCTCCACTCCTGTTATTAAAGTTACATATGTATGAAGAAGTCAGATATTACTTAAATGCTATGTTTTATTAATTTGGTCTTAGAAAGTATGTATAAAACTTACATATAAAATAGCCAGAGAACAGAGACTTTATTTTAGGGGTGTATCGATACATACGTATGCACACACACATACCACAGTCGATAAAATTATTTAAAGGCATGTGTTTAAATTCTGAGTTTCAAATTCACCTCACAAGAAATACATTATCACATACTGAAACCTAATGAATTAGCAAATTGGGCCTAACCAAAGCCTGAAAAAAAGACCTGCTTAAAAACCCCCAGCCTTGCTATAAAGCCGTGATTTGAAGCAGCCTTGGCCAGCCATCGCCGCAATCTCCGCAGCACTCCAGCAAGCGCAGCAGCGGTAGCATGGCCCTGCCCGTGCCCACGCATCCCTACAGTGCCACGCTTCCTTGAAGATCAATGAGGAATCCTGCAACTGGCTTTTAAAAAAACGCACAATGCCACACTGGCAATTTTGCCCACTCATGTGTAAGATTTTCTAAAAATTATTTTCAGGTTAGAATCCCTAAAACTATTATGGGTGAATGAGCATGCAAATAAAAAAAAAAAAACCAAACCAAAAAACCCACCAATTTTACCTAGCTCAAAGGGAAAACAGATTTACTGTGCTGTGGTGGTAATCTTCATAATCTAAGAAAAATACAGGAGCACGTATGAAACCAGAATTCGGCCATAGGAATTGTGTCTAAATATTGGAGATCTTCCTGTGAGCGCTAAAGCAGTAAGGCATGCTAGAAATTGGTTTGGAAATTCACAACCCAGCCTTGGGATTTTCTATGCACTTGGCAACATGACCGCTACAGCAATAAACCTGGTGACTGGATGAAAAATATTTGGGTGGGAAAAACCTGATAAAATTGTTTCTACTTTCTTTTTAAATATAATACTGATTATTTGTTGAATCTTCCTAATTACTGAGTAAACATGACATAAGGAAGCTAAATAGTGTATAATTAACATTGGAGACGAAGGTGCACCATAGCATTGTTTCCCTTTGCCCAATAAATACGCAGTAATATTTAACTGCGTTTTTTTTATACAATGTAGTCTTGTGGGAGTTTAAGGGTATGCATTAAGGATGAAAACTCCAAATAGACAATAAACCACAGAAAATATGCAACTCCCACAGGCCCTTTCTTAGGATTACCCAGTTTGATTCACTATCAGTGGATGCGTATCCGACTCGTATGGCAAAGCAATTTAACAGAGTATTTCTTGCTTTCAACCTCTTCTTACAATTTTAATACATTTAGTTATGACCCATTTGCCTTTTAGTATTCATGTTCTCTAAGTTCAAAGCAGTCACTGTTAAAAAGACGAATCTTCTCACTCACATCTAAGCTAGCCGAGGTGTTTTTTTCTTGTTACAATTCATTCTTGTTCCGGTGCTTTGTTTATTGGTGTAAATGCTATTGTTATGGGGTTATTATTACCCTGAAACTGAAGCATCAGATAAAATAGGGAGGGGGAAAAAAAAGAAAAAGGAAACAGAAATTTAGATTCCAGCGGAATAGATAACTCCTGCCTTCTTGCAGTAATTTTTTAAGTGCTTTTATAATCCCATCTTTCTATATCCATTACTTTCTACCATGTATGTGAAAGGCCTACTAGAGCTACCAGAGCCTGTGAGGAGCTGACTGGAAAGCAAGGACAGGAAAACCAGGTATGAAAAGACGCAACGAGGTGTGCGAAGCAAACTGAACACTCTCCTGGTGAGGGTTGTGTCGGTGCAAGCCAAACCCGAACCTTGTAACAGTATGAAGCAGAAGAGACCTGCTTTTTAGAGAAGAAGTTTCTAATGCAACCCCATCTGGGGACGAAGAAATGGAAATAAAGTCGTATTCATAATCTCGTTGTATTATTTATGTGTGCGCGTATTTGCAAGCAAAATGCAGCATGGGATTACAGGCGGTGTATGTCTTAGTCCACCAACTAAGCCAAGCGGATCCGCGCTGCTGAAAAGTAATCAGTTCAAAAGATCCAATTAAATGTTTCACTTTTAGACAAAATAAATAGCCTGCAGCTACGGTTATTTCCTAATGAAAACTTCAGTAGTGCAGCGTCGAAATATCTGAGCGATTTACACAGATTATTCACACTGAGCAAGTGTGAGCGCAGCATCACGCCTTGCGGGCTGAGCAGGTTTCTGGGGAGAAAGAGAGGGCTGGGTAATAATATCGGAGCTTTCCAAAGGGGCATTTATTTCTGAGGCACGGTGCTAAAGCAGAGCGTCTAGAAAATCCAAGCGAAAATCCTGAAGCACAGTGTCTGATCCTTAGGCGTAACGCTGCCACAGACTTGCAGGAGAAGAGACTCCCGGGTAGAGAGCACAGGATAAAAGTAAAAACCCTTTAAAACTCTTTTTTTGCAGCACTGTCAATCTTTTTTATCCATGGCTTGGCATGCAGAATATTCATCAGGTAGTTAAAAGTTATGCAACTTCAGACAGCTTCTGAGTCATTATTAAATGAGGAACTTGAAGAATTACAATGCTGAAAACGTGTAGCTTTATCCTTCACGTTAATTTGCACAGATCTTAAATACATTTTTAAAAATCACCCACTTTAATTGCTAAAATAAGGTATTTCAAATGGCAGGTGTGGTTTGTTACTGTAAATTCTGAAATGCAGAAGCCTTGGTGCACTTGTAATATTGGCGCTCAGACCAGACCTCCAGGCCAGCTCAGTGCAAACTCAGCGTGACTCACGGTGGGTCTCCTGAGTTTAACACAGCGCCTCTGTTTGCAGAAATGCATATTCAAGGTAAATGTATCTTAGCTCTAACAGCAAAGTAAGACTTACTAATTTACAGAATTGGCCACCGAGGCAACATGATTTCATAGGGTCCTTTGGTTTCCCTCTGCGACGGACAGGATGAGGGCAGTTCCAAATGGGGGGGTGCGGTGGGGGCAATCCTAACTGAACTTTAACACACGCATTCTCCTTGAATAATTAAAAATATTATAGCCCGTATCAATTAGGAGCAATTATTTATAAAAATGTTCACCTATTGCAGTTTGCATATATAAGAACGATCACTTTTTTAACAAGGGAAATGGGAAATCGCTATGGGATGCCCTACTTAGATTAAATTAGCAAGAAACTTGTTATCAGACCATATAAAAGATACACCATAATAAGACGTGACCTTGCAGAACCTTGGAGCCAATCTGTGATTTTTTCCCCCTGTAACCTTTCCTAATTATCTGCAAAGTTACAGACCCTTTTGTGGCAGGTTATTTTTCTGTGAATGGTGAGGGGTTTTGGGCTTTTAAATATTTAATTAGTCTTCTGATATGAGAATTGTTGCACATGCCAACTGCTTCGATTTTCAAACTGTGTTCATCCTAATTATGCGCAGATTTAGATTGGTCATCCCAAACCTCTCACTCTTGTAATTATTTACTCCTTAAAGATCATTCAGCGGAGAAATATTTTTCACCCTTATGGCTCTTTCTTTCCACAAATGGCTTTTCTGGTCCGTTAATTACCCACTCAGAGGATTAGAGTTTGTAATAATGCAAGAGATCCTGCATGTAAGATGAGTTTTACAGGGTGAAAAAGAATAAATTGTTTTTTGTAAACTTGCCTCGGGGAATATCCCCTTTTTGGGTTATAATTTTCATCAACAGAGGCCATGTGCCCACCGCTGCATATCTACCAATTCCACAGGGCTACGGAGTGACTCATTTCTACGGCTCAACAGAACTCCAAGCAAAATGCTGAGCAAGAGGCCAAAAGACAACTTGGTTATTTTACGAGATTTATACAAGCGCAATCTGCTAGCAAGATGGTACAGTCCTCTTTCTCATCATTTTTAATGCGGATTTCATGGCTTTAAAGTTATATATATTTAACTGATAACTAATAATAAAATTACAACTTTTCTTATCTCATCTGCTGATTTTTTCCAGAAGTGCTGTCCCTTGGTAGGTCTTTAATCAACTCTGTAACAGCGGTGTCATTTCCTATTAAAATGTGTCTGAGAGTCCTCACTACAAATACTTTCTTTTCTTCTGAGAGGAATGCCTGTCACAAAAGCACCGTTATTCATTACCCACAGTGATGTCTGGATCTAATTATCATCTGGAAACTTTGCAGAGCTTCCAGGTATAGGACTTCCCCTGCAAAAATATTCTTCTGCTCTAACTTGGAAAGCACAATCCCACTTTCTTCTATCGCAATTTGAAGTTAAGGGATTAAGTTACTGATTTGAGCTGTGCACTTTCTGATTCCTGAAACTTCCAGTTTCAAGCCCAACAAAGTTCAGGGCGTTGCTTGCGTTTGCTTGTTTTTACATCTGCAAAAACCCTGCATGTTCTGCAGTCGGTTTTTATGCAAGTCAAGCAGATTCAGTCTCTGTAAAAAACACATCGGAAAATTCACTGGCTTGGCACTGTCAATGCACAGATAATCTTTAATTGTGTCAAAAATATTCATGATCTAATCCTTTTATCAAACTGTCTACCACTGAAGGAGTTTCATGTGCCTGCACAATTAAAAACCCCATGTTAGCCATACATAATACTGTATTACATTTGATGCAAATCCTTTTCTATTGAAATAAGCACTGGGCTGACAGCGGGAAGTGACTGATAAGAAAGCAACAAGGCATTGCTGATGGCATGCATGATAACTGAGCACTTACTCATACGTGTTCTGTCTACAGCACATTACCCAAAGTGCTCCTGTTTTAAATGCGACTCCAGGAGGTGTTCTTTGGCTGTATCTGTCACAAAGGCAGCAAAATTATCTAAGAAAGCTAAATATACAAAGTAAATGATGTTTTTCATACCCACCAGTGATGTTGGCACTAGAATAATATACTGAAGGCAATACCAGCGCTACTACATCCTAGATGAGAAAACACCCACAGCTTTGCAAATGTAATAGTACAGTTGGGTTCAGGGCTGTTAAGAAATACAGCAAACATGGAAAGGTTATGGGGTTCAGCACTGCCACGTTACTGCTACGCTTACAGCTCCGCCTAAATGAATGTATTAAATAGACAGAGGAGAAGGTGCACAAAATCTGAGTGATGGTGAAACAATAATTTTACAGTGCTGAAAAATGTGTGTATTAAATAGGCTTCAAAATTGCTCCACTGTAAACATATATATCACAAGAAGAAAGGTATCTGAGAAGCTACGAACAGTGAGGTTAAAGATCACAGATGACTACTAAGAAAGGAGCATAGATGCCTTTGCAAATACAAAAAAATACGTATCTTGCCAGATGAAACATTTACAGCTCAGTGTCATTAAGAAGTAGTTAAGACTTCTTCCTGCAAGGTGTTCGAGCTACATGACTTTGGTCAGGGCAGCTAGATCAGCGAAATGACTCTTGCTACCTAATATCTTTAAAAAATGTTACAGGACCTGTTTTGTGTCTGTATGTGTATGTGTGTGTGCGTGCGTGCTAGAAAACCCTGACACTCAAAGGTTCTGATAGCTACCGTATCACAGCGAAAACCTGAAAAAACCCACACAGCTTTCAACAGTAAATCTGTAGTAAAGATTCTGCACTGCAAGTGTATTACAAAGAAGGTTTGACATGGAAAAATTCCACATGATAAGAACCTTTCCTCCCCATTGATGTGTCTACAGCAGGCTAAAAATAATACCGAATACCGAGTATTCGGTCTATGTAACACTCTTAAGACTGCATTAACTTCATTGCAGGAACTTGTTTTATAGGCTCAGTTCATCATGACCTATAAAATGTTAGGCTGAAGTGCTTTAAATATCTGCTAACACCATGTGCAAGCCTGGGAGTACAAGGCACTGTGCTGTGAAGCGGCAAAGACAGTACTCGTCTGAGAAAGTAGCACGCACTCCTATGTCACTGATATAAACAGGGTAAGCATGGTAAATAATGTATGACACAGGCAGCCAATCTGTATAGAAAGCAGGAATTCGAGCTGAATTCTTTGTCTGATTTTTATTTTACCACTACGACCCTAGGTTTTAAGATTGCTTCTTAAAAAGCACAGAAGTTCTCTGTTGTCCTAAATTAAAGAACACATACACAAACTCCTTTCATTCAGTGTTGTTATATGAAAGGAAAAAAAAAAAAAAAAAAAAAGACCTCCTTCATTTGCGGCCATAGCATTTTTGCTAATTATTGTTCTGCAATATGTAGAAAATAAAATGCAAAGCAGGGAATTATCTATGCCTTTCAGTAATGATGGCCCATTTATTAAGCAATTAGATTGCAATTTTATTATTAGAGAGAAAAAAAGAAATGCTGTAAAATACTGTTATTGCTTGCATCTTTGATCCTTAAACTTTTCCATTTCAGTAACCTCATTAATGTCAAAATGCCATGAATATGGCCACCCCTTTTCAGACAGTATAGCCAGGGCACAGGCAGAATCTATGGGATTCAATAAAGAAGTTTTTTCTTGTTGAATTCAACTAAAAAGCTTAATTGAGCCACAAAGGTCAGAAGGTTCTTTTTATTGTAAGTAGGAGATTATTCTGTGGCAGAAGGAAATTTCCAGAATATGAGATCTACTAATTTCTATACTACTCTGTAGCTACTTTTTAATTTTTAAACCCATGTTACTCCTCTATTCTTTTCCTCTGAATTAAACAGCTTCACTGTAATAATCTTTAAATTCTATTTCCTTTGTGTTACTAATGAAAACTTTCCACTTTCATCGCTACTGCTGACTTTATAACGCTGAAGAGTACTCATAATTTACTTACATATATTTAATTCATATTAAGCTGTCCTAATTTATGATCTATACCCTGCTCTGCCCATCTTCATGTACCTTTTCCATGTCAGTTCTGTTTACTAAGTGCTATTCAACAGATTTCCTATAATGCAATGAACCTTAACAGGCAGCTTTTAATTGCCTCGCATAGGAAACCACATCACTATTCATTCCACAGCAACAGTATAAAATAAAACTATTGCTTCTCAGACTCTAGAGCAATTAGACCTCTCGGCTATTTGGCTAACTCTGCTTCATGATACCCAGTGCAGTTAATTATATTTTTTGATGTTAATAGTCTCTGTCAGTTTCAAGCATAACTCCTCTTTGATGAATATTTAAATTATATTTGAATAAAAAAATAATCTTGGTTACATTTCATATTCAGCAGTCATCACAGCTTAATAAAGGTCTCCTCAGCAAGGGTTGAGATAAATGGCTATATGAACACATGTATAAAGTCCTAAATCAACTTATCAGATAATGTAGCTGTTTTGGCTAAGTATTATAGAGGATATATTGGGGTGGGAGGAATTAATAGGCTTCAATTATTACATTATTATTATATATGAACTAAATTTGGCACAGTAATATATAAGTAAATCACATTTTTTTAAGAATAAAGTTCTGAGTGCAACTAAACCAGGAACTTATCTTGGCTAGACTAGAAATTCGAAAATTGCATAAAATCCACACAAATTCATCCGAGAGAACACAACATTCAACCAAAAGATGTTGAAGGTTAAGCAATGTTGTCTCAGGCAAGTTCTCCAAAACACTAGTGAATTACCAAGAGAGGTAATTACATACCTAAACCATACAGTATACGATTAACTGTAGGCTAAACAGTATGCACACCTAGTAGAGCCCATTTCAGAAATCAAAAAAACCCAACCCTAGAAAATCACAGGCCGAAGCATGTATTTTATATGATGCTCAAATATACATGAAACAGCATGTAATACTTTAAAAATTATGTATATGTATGTATAGTTATTTATATTTATTTTCACCCATGAACAGCAAGGAAAGACTGATGAATGTGTATATACCACCCTGGCAGATAAGATACACACTGACTTAAGAAGAATTTGATGGTGGTTTTGCCAATAATAAAGGAAAAAAAACAACTTAAATGTAGGATATGAAAGCACTAAATAAAATATCAAGCTACACCCTGGTAATATAATGAATACAATCATTTTTGAAGTAAACTAAATCTAAATTTAAATGGCATTAGTTGGTATCAATGATCCTTTTGTTGTTTCCTTTGTAGCTTGCCCAATGCCGTGATTACAGCGACGTGCGTGTGTGTTATGTGCTTGCTAATGTGTAATGCAATTCCTTCTGCAGAAAATAATAATAGAACACACTGCAAAAAGATGATCAAGTACCACTGACAGCTATTTCGCCTTACCTGACTGCTCAGAACCTCGTAACATGAGGATTACTAAGCAATGCCATGATGGAACAACCCCGTTAATAAACCCCCTTATTTTTAGAGAGTAAACAGGACCTACCACTTTCATGTTAAGAATTAATGATAGTGAGAATGCACAATGCCAGATAAGGTTCTTCTCAGTCATGGGTGTTACTGTTTTTTTCTGAAATAAAGCCAAGGACTACCGTATGCTTCATGAATATTCTAGGCTCTCTGATTATGCCTAGCTCATGAAAATAGGCTCCATGTATTTCTGCTTTTTTTGTTACATTTGAGTCATAACTAAGTCTTGTGACTAACACATAGAAAACAAAACAAAGCAAAACAAAAATCAGTCGGGCCATGGCCTGGTATTGTGAAAAGCTTACTTTAAAAATAACGAGCATTTTAAGCTTCTGCTACATTCAAATACTCACAGGACTGACTGCCGTACTAGGACCTACGTCTGCTGCAGATGAGTAAGAGCCTTCATTTTTAAAGGATGCTTAAAAAAAAAGGTATCTAATGTTGATACTCTTGTACGGTAAATGTTTTGCGAAGCAGTTGTCAGCAAGCTGAAACAGAAACGGCTGGCATGCCAAAGTAAAAGAAGGACCTCGTGCACGAGATAAGCATCAGTACCACAGCAACTCGGATGTGCGTGAATTCCGAGAGCGTATTCCGAGAGCGTACCTTACCCACAGCAGCCGGTGCCAGCCTGTTGCCAACACCGGTATTTCCCGGACATGGAAAGGACGGGCACACAAGCGTCTCATCGCCAGAAAGCAGAAAAAGGAAAGGTGTATCTCTTGTTCTGAGACACTTTTCCCTACGTATTATCTTTGGCAATCTTGGTCTGCAGAAGGAAAAGCAAGGGAAAAAGCAAGGATAGCAGCAGGGGTCAGCAGAGCCCTTGCCGAAGCCTGGCAGACCCCCGAAGTACAGTGAGCCATTACCGCAGTCACCCTCATTTGTGAATGGCAGCGGATAAAATCCTGCCTGTGAAAACTGCTGTCAGTCACATTAAGAAATGCAAATCTGAAGCATGCTACAGTTTGAACACAGAATCAACCGTGGGCCCTGTCTGAGGAAGCTATTTTTTGAGGCACTAAAATGCTTCTTTGTGGAAGTCTTGTAAAGGTTCGGATTCAGCTCTGCAGCGATCCCACAGGCAGGTTTTGCCTTCTACCAGAGCAAAGACGCCCTGCACGAGGTTCACTTTTGGCTAGACATTTTCACTCCTATGACTGAGATTCAATCAGCTATAGGAGCTTTTCTTTATGAACATCTCCATTCTCCCACCCTCCCTTTGGGAAGGATTAAGGAAAAAAATGAAGTCTCGGGAGAAGGAGTGGATGTGCTGCTCCCTTGAGGCTTCCCTTGCTCACCCCGTGGGGCAGGAGGCGCTTGGCTTCCATTCCGAAGACCCTCCGTTTCCGCGCAGCTGTCTCGCAGAGAGATGATGGACGTAACAGGTTAAGAGCATTACCATGCGGGAAAAGTTCATGGTAACAGAAACCCAAGCATGAACTCTTCGCTGCTGTCATGATGGACATGGTAATTGAAGGTACATGTGTTGCGTGTGCTATAGATAGGACAGGATACGTGCAACAGAAAAAACACCCACCGACGAAGAGGATTTATTCCTCTCAAACCCTTAACTGTTCCGCAGCAATGTTTTAACAGTTCCCTAAGTTCACCTACTATAGCTAACGTATTTTTATATTTGTGCTTACGTATTATAATGAGGTTTGCTTCGTTTGTACGTATTTAAAAAAGCAAAATGATACTGATTAAATATGTTTAGTAAAGATGCAAAGATCACATAAAGCTACAATTATAGTATAAATTGTAGATGAAAATAGAATTTCAAGGCCATTTCGATGCAGGACTGAGGTAACCTCCTTTCTGTTGCAGATCAAAAATAAACTGAATACACCAATTGTGGGATTGTATTTTTTAATGTGGATGTTTTCATGGTATGCAAAGTCTGCAGTTTTAAACATTTTTAATTTTTCCTCTTTTTAATGATCACAACTATGCCCTCAGTATCAGAACACATATCAGAAGTCCCCATTTAAAAATTCAAGGTATTTTAGCCTTTACTAGGAGGGAAACAATGTTTTCTTTCTGAAGTTAACACTAATTTGGCTGTCAACATTAAGTGCTTGAATTTTGCACTGTAAGTAAATGGTTCCATAGGTTCAGAGTTAATAGGCTGCATTTCCTTTAAGTACAAAGTTTTATTTTTCTACAAGCCCCACCAATAGCTGTAACTGTAAATTACTCAAAAAATAAGGTGCACATATTGGAATGAGCCTGACATTTTTTTAATATTGGATTTCTCAAGAATTAAAATTATGTTATTCAAAATTATTATCTGCCACACTACCCAAGAATTTATTTAAATACACAGGTAAAAAAATATCATCTAATTGCACTGTACTGGAATCACAAAGATTGTTATGGCATCTAATCTTTAAAATAATTGGGAACTTTTCGTAAACAAAAAGTTTAGGACGAGGAAAAATGATTCCTACTGAAAAAAGCCTGTTTTTAGTTCAGAGCAGAAAGGTCACAGCATGCAAAAATGCACTGTAGCAGTTTATTGTCCCACTATAAAATTACATACACAATATGCCTTTGCCTTTGAAATGTATTTTAAGTATGCATTTACAAGTACTTTTAAGTATCTGTTCTTATCTCAAGCTAATAAAACAGAAATGCAATCGCTGTGTGGTATCTATATAACCCTGCCTGGCCTAAGAAAAACCTACGGCCCATCCACCTGCAGCAGCAGATGACACTGGAGGCAGAAAGTCCCCATAAACGCACAGGAGGTTTGAATACAACTCCTGCAACCCACCTGCAAGCCGCTCACAGCGGACATGGACTTAAGACTAGGTCCTAAGTACATTTTATCACGTTAATTTTCAAATCTCTGCTGGGCCTATAAAGAGCAGTACTAGTTAGCCTTATCAACTTCAAAGTCTCGTGACAGTTCCCGGCTACAGCCACACAAACTCGCTTTATGAGCGAGCAACCAGAGCAATTTCCTCAGGCAGCTTTGCATCTTCTGCTTCCCTGTTCATTTAATTTCTTTTTAAACGAAGAGGAAACGGGGGAGATTTGTCCCTGCGAAAGGACAGCGGAGCACCAAGGAGTCTGACTATTTTAAGATCTAAACGCCTGAAACGAGGGTCCTCTGCCACTGGCTCACGCTACTCCCTCACCAAATATTCTAGAAATAAGCTCATTTCTATACTCAACTTCAGCGCGTGGTAGGATCTCTCAAACTTGACTGTATGCAAATGCTGGGGTTAATTATCAGAGAAGTGTGAAAGGGGAGAGGGATTTTCTAAAGGTCTGGTCTCTTTCTTCAAAGCTTTAATTTTAACCGTGCCAGTCTGAAGTTTACACGGAATCTAAATACATCTGAAAGACTTTATTCTAGAATAATTGGGATGTAATTTCAATCAGGGGCTAAAAATTTAATAACTACTTTACAAAGGTAAAAGCAAAGCAATGAAGTCATTAGTGTTCCAGTCAGGCTTCCTAGGAAAGCATTAAGTTAAAAATCTTTTGAGAACTGCAGAAAAGAAAGTGTCCTGGTTTCAGCTGGGATAGAGTTAATTTTCTTCACAGAAGCTAGCATAGTGCTGTGCTTTGGATTTAGTGCCAGAAGAATGTTGATAACACGCTGATGTTTTTAGTTGTTGCCAAGTAGTGCTCAGACTGCTCAAGGACTTTTTGAGCTTCTCCTGCTCGGCCAGGTGCATAACAAGCTGGGAGTACAGCACAGCTAGGACCCAAACTGTCCAAAGAGCTATTCCATACCATAGAACGTCATGCCCGGGGGGCGGGGGGGTTTAGTCAGTTGGTCGGTCGCAGGGGGAGTGATCGCTGCTCGGGTACTGATCGCGGCTCGGGACGGGCTGGGCATCGGTCGGCGGGTGGTGAGCAATTGCATTGTGCATCATTCGTTTTGTATATTCTGTATATTTTGTTATCATTCTCATTATTACTATTATTATTATTTTCTCTTATTAAACTGTCTTTATCTCAGCCCTCGGCTCTAACCTTTTTCTCCTTCCCGATTCTCTCCCCCATCCCACTGAGGGAGGGGGGGGAGTGAGCGAGCGGCTGCGTGGTGCTTAGTTGCCAGCCGGGTTAAACCACGACAGAAAGGAAAGGGAGGGAGAAAAGATTAAGTAGCAGCTTGTTCTGAGAAAGAGGAGCTGATGCATCAGTGGACACTGGCAAAGTTTGTGTGCTAGCATCTCAAATTCGCTGGAAGGGGGAGCAGGGCATGTGATTACATGGCTTTGTGTTAAACTGGAAATCTCATCTTATTTTGCAATCTTCAGATTTCACAGTCTTGCTCTCATTAAGCCAGCGTTCTCACGTTGTAACTGCAGTAAATGTAGCTGCTGTGCAAAAGCTGTGGAGTAATGTTGCAAATGAACGATGAGTATTTAATAATTGCCGTGGAGCTGCATTTAACTGCAGGTCTAAACTGAATTGAGTGGTCAAACGCAGTGGTAAAAACACTGCTGGCTGAAGTGATAAAAACATGTCATTAGTCCTTAAAAGCAAAGACTATAATATTTTAAGTAGCAATATGGAAACTATTGCTGCTTATTTCTAAAGTTTTCCCTGTGATCAATTGTTCTAACAGATTGTTTTTTCTAGTCAGTTAAAAAAAAGAAACTCAATTAATCTGATAGTCCTTCAGGTGAGATTTTTCTATGCAATTGCTGCCATCAAAATACAGCTGATGTGATACTTTTAGATATCAGATCAAGGGCATGTGCTGAGTACCAAACAAGTTTGCCTTAGACAACAAAAAATTATGATCACCAATGCAGTTATAAATAAATAAGACGCAAGAGCTTTTAATATTTCAGAAGAAATTTGCAACGTTCTATGCTTGCAATGTACCACAAATTGACCAATTTTGAGAAAAGATTAAACGAGGCAAGAGACAGCTTTTCTACTTAGTGACAGGATCCGAGAAAGAAAACTAGGAAAGCAAACTTCCAAATTACTATAAATGCCAGACAAAAATAGAAAGTAAAGTGTCAAATGATCTTTGCCATTTGTTCAGACAAAAAATAAGGAACAAAAATGGAAAACTCCCTCTGAGCATAGAAATTCTGAAGCAATGTCACACGTGATCACTTCATTTTAATCTGTTGAGAAAAGGGTAAGAGTGGAAGATTGGGGAAGTTCAAAAATATTCTTTGCTATGATAAACTTACAGTTGATTAATCAAGAGAGGAGGATTGAAATTTCAGCTTTCCAGTAACAGTTTGATGTCACTTTAAGCAAGATTGTGCCTCTATATTTGTCTCTGACTACCTTAATCTGTGTATTTGCAGTGAACATAAGGAGGACTTTGATCAAAACACAACATGCATTTTACACAACAAGGAAGTCTACAGAGAGGCACTACATTTACAAAAGCAATTGAAGGTGGTTTCAAAGGGAGTTGACAGATTAGAGGATGATAACACTGCTGCTGCGGTCTCAATGGAAATCTGGCTTGATCTAATTAACAACAACGAACTGGAACCGCAAAAAGATAATTCAAACATGATTTAAGGAAGTTATATTACCTTTTTGCTAGCGTACCAATGGAGCCTTTCCCTTACTGATCACAGATCAAGTCACGGGTTGAACAGAGAACAAGAATAAAAGGCCTGATATCCTTAATAGACAATGGAGACTTTCTTATTTTAAAAACCAGAGATTTAGCCCTAATATTTGGAACGTGAGTGAATTGGGAAATCAAAATAGAAGATTATTTTTAAGTATTGACTATATGTTACCGTGTGCTCCCATGTTCAAACAGAACACAGTAAACAGAGCACAGCACGCAGGACAACTTGAACGTTTTGTCTGACACATGCACCAGAAAGCTCCCAGGTTGTTCCTATCCCCTTTTTGTTCGGATCCCTCACCCTAGGAAAAAAAAACACACTGGGAGGAAAACTTTGCACCAATCCTGAAAGTATTCGGGCTTGTAGTTTAAGCCCGTTCAATGCCAGTGACTGATCTGTGCTGACATTTCCACAACTGTCAGTAGTAGGTGACTGCTCCACGTCCACGGCCTGCAGCACAAGCATTTCAGTGATTCTCAGTTCTGATGCACCTTCTGTACTAAAACCACTTTTATTGGTTCTTCTGACTGATTTGTCTTCTCTGAATGACAATGGCTGTCACTAAGACATAAGGTAACTTGTGCTTATGTGCATATATGCTTCTGTACACCCATGTATAATGACATACAATCATCCTGGCATTTTATCATTCGGGCATTTTTCATTGGATGCATTTTACAGGTGGGAAGTAACAGCAATGATTTGCTGCATTCATAGGAAATGTGCAACTTTGCCAGGGAATGTAGAAGTCACTGCAAAATGCAGCAGCTATTTGGACACATTTTGAGTGCTGTTTGACCACCTAAAAGACAAGGAGACAGGCAAACTCCCAAGAAGTGAATCGTTCCGTTCTCCTTGCAGTTATCTTCATGATTTTTAACTTTTGCTCACAGGATTAAAAAAAAAAAAAAAACCACAAAACCAACAAACCCCCTCTCTAATTGCAACTGGTAGTTTTTATTTCCTTCTAATATTAGTAGATATAAATAATATTACCTCAACAGCCATCTGGCAACTACAGTTCAGCATTTACTATGGTATATACCTCTTACCATATTAATTCAGGCATTTTTCCTCTTTAGTCCTCAAAATTATATACATTAGTTACCTTTGAGTCATAATTTTGTAGGCGTCTGGAAGGAAACATTCTGTGTTCTCCATCTGGAAAGGGTCAGCATCACAAATCTTGTCATCGGTCCGTCCATAGTTAGCACTTTCTATCATAATAACATCGCTTCCTGGACACCGGAGGTCAATGGAGTAACCTTCACATGAGAGCTCCCTCCTCACCAAACCAAACGGTAGCGCTGCTCGGCTGAAACCTAGAAAAAAAGAAAAAAAAAAAAGAAGGGGGGGGGCGGGATTTAGCCTAAAGGATATATTGCATTGGATTAGGCTTTTGCTGTCACAAAGGCACTGACTTCCATCAGTCTGCAAAGGAAGCGCACCGGTAAGCAGTTTGACCTGGTACCATGTTAAGTGAAGCATCTTTCATGAAACTGTCACATCCCTACACCACTGCTGCTTTGTCCTTCATCTGGGAAAAGCAGAAATTCCTCTTCACCACTTCTAACCCTTGCCAGGGCAGACAGTGGCACCTGGCTGCATGGCTACATTGCACGTTCCCATTCCCACCTCTTTTCTGCTTCTTTCTCCCCTCTTTGGGCACCGTCAGCCCGTGTCTGCAAGTGGGAAGCAGCAAAGCAGGCAGGATTTGCAAATGCAGAAGTGCTTTAAAAAAAAAACCAAACACAACAACAAAAATCAAAGCTGTAGTTCCAACTTCATTAGTCTCTCTTAATTTGTATCTTCCTTTCTCTGGGAAGAGCTGGTTGCTTTTGCTTAGCTAATTTATGTCCCTAGCATGGACATATCTGTGCCACCAGATCCAATACACCTGCCAATACTTTACCTAGTTGAATTCCAGGGCTCCTTACTGTGCCTTTTATGTAAATTAAACCACAGACAGGTAAGATTTGGAACAAATAGATAAATGGCCAGTACAGCAAACTGCAGATGTGTACTGTATAAAACCTCCCTGTCCCTCCCAAAAATTACATATGTGTTTCAGGGAATTCTCATTTTTAACATGTTTTTTCTGCACGAGAGAATTCCTAAAAAAAGGTAACTTCTCTAAGAGTAATGAAGCAGCATCAAATGCTTTAGAAACAGATGTTTTGTCTTTTACAGACATTTCTTTATGCAAAAAATATATTGTGCCAAAAAAACAACTGTAGCTGTATACTACACTTTCTTGTACACAGCTGCTTGTGCATTGATATTAAATGGAGTACTTCTGTTTCTTAGGAAACGTGTGCATTCCTGTCTTGGAAGACAAGCTGGGTCACACAATAACATTAAATACCTATTTCTTCAAAATAGTAAATCCTTTCTAAATTTTCAAGAGAATTGCAGATCTTTCCTATTTTTTTAAAAAAAATCATCCTAATACAGCAGCACAAGGCCATTAATATTTCAGTGCAGGCTGCAGGAGACGAGTTGTGACAGCAAAGAGAAACAGCGAGTAAGTACGGGAAGTTGGAGCTCTATGGTGTTTTGAAGGCAAAGAAAATAAACTTTACTTAAAAAGTATGATGCGTTAGAAGAGGCAAGGAAGCAAGGATCTAAAAAGATCAAGAACAACTTGAGATAGCCCCTTGATAGTAAATTTTCACACGAACCAGAGGCTGTCACTTTTTCTGCTGAATTAATGATCTGTGGATTAAAACTCCTCGTGTATGAAGATGATTATCTGTTAGGGCTGCGAAAAAGAGCTGTGGATAATGATCGCGCCAGTGTCAGGATGTGGCTCCCCGGCAGCCGGAGCCCATCTTCCTGTCCACCCCTCCTCTACCCATACGCTCCGGCCGTCCCTGTTGCACCAGCACCAGTTTTTGTCCGACTGGTGTAGTAAGCCAAGGCGAGGGGCCGGTCTGACTCTAACCTCTCCCTACTGCAGAAGAACCGATGAGGGCTCAGCGGACCAGCTCCTTGGCTGGGCAGGAATTCACCCCAGCGTAAGGGGACAGGGAAGGCCAGAACACAGCGACCGGGTCTGCCTTTGCATTGCATATCCTACGTGAAATGGGGCCCATTACTCTGCCAGTATGTTTCAGTATTTGTTGATAAGGGAAGACGCCATCTTGCTGTAGAAAGCACCACAGTTCCATCTCAAATTCGCTCCTGGCTGTCGGTTTGGCTGCACACACCACGCGCAATAGCAAACACTATTATTAGAGGCTTGCTGAAGTATCATGAGCTGAAAGCTGGAAAGAGCTAAACCACAAATCCATCACAATAACACCCTGTACGTTCCTCCCATGCAGCAAATTAATACAACGAAGACAGAAGCTGCTCACGGCTCAGCGAGGGCGTGAAATGGGCACAGAGAGGGGTACGCGCAAAGCCCCCACCACACATGCATACAGCAGCGCCTTTGATTAATTACCATCACGACAGCCACGGTGGGACCAAATATAATGCTGCTACTGACTGCCATTCCTACATCCTCCCTGTCAAATTTAATGTCAAATTTAATGCCGTCCACATCAAGCTCATCCCTCAGCTGGCGGCAATGGTGCTGCGTCTCCTGAGCTCAGCTGGGCTTCCCCCGGCACGCGGCACAGCCACGGCCTGGCTGGGGGTGTCTGGCCACCCCTTCCCTGCCTCTCACGGGTGCACCACGTCACACGGCCCCATTTTGGGGTTTCCCATCAGCAAGGCGGGGAACAGCAGCGTTGGGGATTTTTGCGGAGAGGCGGAGCGGGGAGGGGCAGGGGCGCACAGGGTAAAGCCGCTGAGGTGGCGGTGGCTACGGCTGCAGCGCCCATGCAGCCACGGGTCAGCCGGAGGGATGGTCCCGGGGCTGGCAGCCCCAGACGGAGCTACCTGGGACAAGCTCTGAACCCTTGCTGCAGTCCCTGCCGCACAGCCTCCGCCAGGAAATACCTCGCATCCGAATACGAGACCTCCGCAGCTCGTTACAGAGATCGGCTGCCTGCAAATCTTATTTCATCATCTACGGCAACTGCTCTAAGTACCATGAATGTGTTTTATCCTGCAATTTTTTCCCCCTGCAGGCATCTAAGAGAAGTTCTGTATTAGGACAAACATTAAAAATACTAGAGCGACGTTGTTAGATCACTTCCCCGGCACCAGAGGACACACCTGAGGTTGTAACCTAGGTGTGGGATTCTCAAAAGCACAAGCGACGAAGCAAACCAACGCAGCATGCGTTAGGTGGGGAGACTGGTCTGATGAAGCTCTATGGCGCAGAGAGAATTTTAACCGAATAAAAGAAATACGTTTAAAGTCCACTAAGAAAGCTGCTGCGATCTTTGTTCTGAAGCTTTATTTGTAATCTTTTCCTATCAACAAAGAAAAAAATAAGCATATCAACAAGCAAAGTGTAATTCAATCCATCTTGCAACCCTGACAATCGAAGAAAGAACTAGTGGGAGGCCCTGTGAGCGAAAAATCAATATTGCAGCTTTGTGCCATGCAAATGTGAATACTGCCAAATAGCAGTGCTTAGGGTAAAATGAACTGTTTTGCTCCATTTTCTCCTCTCTGAACAAATGATTTTGAAACGACAGCTTTTTTTGGAGCTATAAAATGTCAGGCAATAACTCCCTGTGCTTTAGGCAAGTGATTGGAATAAATACCTCTTGGCAACAGGTGCAATGACTTAGGACTGAAATTCATTTACATTCAGGAGATAATTCCCGATAAACAGATGCACTGCCACAGGATGGAAGTCTGAACGACCGGCATCTGAATGCTACTGCCGGCTCCTGCATCATTCCACAGCTTTTTAGGCGTAAGTATGTGGCTCTGTCAATAATTACCGTTGTCACTGGTAACTTTGTACCTCCAGTGCAATTCCTCATGAATATTTTCCATACTGTATTTTCTAACCAACCTGTGTTCAGCCTGCTGCTTGCCTTACTGTACCTTGCATAAACCTCTCGCTTGGCTCTCCTCCTGCAGCTGAAATCAAGATTCCTTGTCCTCCTGCTAATTGCTTGGAGGCAAACCGTGCCATGGATGACACTGCTCCTGCTGTCTGCCGCCCGGGAACGCAAAGAGCTTCCCGACTGCAAAGACCTTTCTGGTGCCCGGGCTGGGACTTCCAGCACAACCTAAACATTAACTCAAGTAAGCGCCTATTACCAAACACAGCATATGCTGTCGCTGATTCATTCGCGTTTGTATCTATTAATCAGTGATGGGTGTGTGGTTTTATTCTAAAATTGAAGAAGATTAATACCTAATGAGAAAAAGAGCGTGGTTTCTCTCCTGATGACCATTTTGATTATAGAAAACCTTCCTGGCAAGCATATGTTTCCTGCACGTTTTATCTGTTCACAAATTAGTTGAGTGCAGGACTGAAGGGACAAAATAAACTGCTTTTCTGAAACTACATTTCGAAGGAAAAAAAAAAAGGTAAAGGGGATTTTCAGTGGTAATACACATTCTTCAATGCTTTGTTGACCAATCCATGTAGAAAAACACACCGAGAAAAAAATCTAAACAAAAGATCACAAACAAAACCTCTCCTCTTATACTTTAGTTTACGAAACGAAAAAATACAAGTCCTAAGAAAGAAATGTAACTCACAGCCGTGTTTCAGAAATATGCTAAGTTCACATTTGGCTAAAAATTGTTTTATATAAGTCTGCAATACCATATTTATGGTTTTGGTTCCTTCGTAAGAAAGTATTTGTCTTTACAAAGGTAACCTAAATTTGTCAAAGTGCAAAGAAAAGTTAATAATTCACAGCGTCCTGCCCACTAGCGTCCCATCTTTTTGAGCTGTCAATAATAAGAGAGTGTGCTAAGTTTGGCAGATAAAAGCAAAAAGGCACCACCACATTTGAATGTTCACCCCGTACAGAGGGAAAAACAGTGGAATGTAAACAGGCTAACATCAGTACTCCTTGACATCAGAAGCAAGGAACCTTTGATTAAAACTTAAAGCGCAGAGAAAGTCAACACGGAAATATAAAATTATTTCAAAGAATGCAGATACTGGAAGAACTGAAAATCCAAAACAAATCTTTGTGGAAATAAATATATGTGTCTCTGGGAGCAAGGAAATATTGCTTCTTGTGTTATTTGGCTCTAACAGAAAGGTCTTTTGAAAAGAGCACATCTTTTCAAACAGAATGTTTACAGTTGTCTCTTTCACAATCTCTTTTATTTTACCAAATCATGCAACATGATGATTCAAGTTCTACACAAGATGAAGTGATGCATCTCGGGCAGCATTTCAGTAATATATGTTCAACAAATGCAAAGCCCGACGAGCACGGGGCTGCGAATCCTCTCCCTCTCCCAGCGAAGGGTGTACGTGCTCACGCGGAGGGTGCACAGAGGCAGCTGAACGTACTTCGCCAGCTGAAAATCATGCAGATGCTCAACATGGGCTCTGCAAAGCTTTGATAATTCCACAGAAAAGCCTCAGCATCCTGCAGTTTCTAAAGAATCCCACGAACTCTGTCAAGGGAGACTCTTCTCCCCCGTCTCGCAGCACCGTATATATTTCACACAGACAAGCATGTTATTTTGTTAAACAGCTTTTAAATTATCCAATCCTGGTCAACAGATCACTACCAACTACTACAAAGACAGAGGCAATTTAAATGACAACTGCGCTTTCTAATTCTATCTTTGAAGGGGGGAAAAAAAAAAAAAAGTCATTCTGGCAAGCATGTCTATTAAAAGATTAGATTGGCACAGTAAGAGCTTCTGATACCGCACAGAGGTCTGGAGTTCACAGCTCTCAGCTCTTCTTTCAGGGAAACCCAGCAGCCAGCGCGCAGCCAGCCCGCGCCGCAGCCCGGCGGACAAAACCCCACTGTTCAGGAGGGGGAAAATGAGGCAGGAAGCAAGCGTTTCAAAAATCCTCTCCTACAGCTGTATTCTTTGCCATTTTAAGTATATACTCATTATTTTCATTTAAGATGCTTGGAAGGAGGGGACGTCTAGAGAAAAGGAATTATTTAGTGAAGGAAATCTATTTTCTAGTAAGGGACATCTTACCCATTTTTTTAACTCATTAATAAAAATGGGATTAACTCAAAACAAGGTACATGAAAGTACGTTCATTATTTGAACTTTGAACAAAGAGGCCCAAAGTCCTTAAGAACAGACTTGACCATTTAAACGTGCACATAAATTACACCGAAGCAAGGCAACTATTTAATTGAATAAATTAGCTGTGAGGGGTGATTCTTAACACTGGTTTCTAGACTTCAGTTTCTCAGACATACTGCTTCATATTGTAATTACTTAGCTAAAATCTGGAAGCCTGTCTCTTACAAAACAAAAATATGAATTGCTATCAAAAAACCCTCTTAGAAATATTAACTAACTAGTGATGGCTTTTTATCAATCATTTTTACATTTTATTAGGTTGCGATTTAGTCTTAAAAGATTTCAGAATTTTAAAAATCTTTGTCAAATTTTAGTGTTTTTCAAGATTCAGTGTTGAGCAGCAGAATTACAACAGTAAGTAATTTTCTGTAATTATATACTTAATATTCAGCGTACGTAAACATAAAGCACAGTATGTCTTATTAATGAAATTCAGGACAGAAGCCTGAGTTACGCCCTCTGACTCACACCAGGACGGGTCCTGCCTTCCAGGTTCACTGAAACTTATTACAATTTTCCTTTTACGTTTTCCAGTCTCCATGCAATTCTCAAAAATATCCCTGTGAGGCTCTCTTCAGCAAAAAAAGAGTCCGGGCTTACCTGCTTTCTGCACCTTGTCGAATGATTCAGCAAAACCTAAAGTGAGCAGCAGCATCTCTGCCTTTTAATGCAACAGCGTCGATCCTTCCCGGGTATGGCTGGCAAGGATCTCACTGAAATTCCCCTAAATGGCTCTCACCCCTCGTCTCTTCATGGTTAGCAGAATTAAGGGGGTTTTTTTTCAACTGTGTTTTTGTTGGAGTTTGTTGTGGGTATTTTTTTTTTAAATAGCAGGAGAGAAAAGAGCGCTACATTGACAGACCTGCAGACCGAAGTCCTTCAATCATCCGGAACAAGAACAGCCCAGGCAGCAGCCGTGCACGCATCCCCGCATTAGTCCACCACATCTCAACCCTATTTTGGAGGAATCACCACTACAGGGAAAGAGATAGTTTGGTCTTCATGCCCATTTAATCCTTCACCTCCCTGCTGAGGCTGCCACAAGAGCGCTAATGAATGCTAAACTGTGAAAATGGGCTTCTGCACTTCGAATCCAGCCACGCTGAAACTGGATAGAAACCACTAATTCCTTTAATGAAAGTCACCAAACCAGAGCCTGGTTCCTGGCAGCATTTTAGCAATGCCTACATATGGCAGATGGAAACCACGTGACCTAAACATGAAAGTCGAAATATCTAGTGCAAAAATATGCGTGTTGTTCAGTTCTCACTTAGAACCAAATTTTATTCTCATATGCATGCACCTTTCACATCCATTTCAGTGGGAGCTGTATGCATGAGAGCAAAACTTTGCCCTCTTGATCTAAAATTATCCCGGTTTGAAACAGTATTCATCTGTCAATGATATTTCTTTTCTTTTGCCAGCCAGATGTCTGTTCTCAGGCTGCAAGAATCTCCTTCCTTTTTTCCTTCACATCATACACACTTGATCCTCTGCCAGCTCGCGGGAAGCATTCTACCCTTTTCTTTCTTGCCATTAAATACATTGCATCTTCTAAATGTCTCAAGGCAAGTAAGTCCCCCGGTCTCTGTAAATCCCCCTCCTGGAGGTTACCTCCAGTTTACCGACGGTGAACTCTCCGAGCACACCACCTGTCAGGAAGGAGAAGCTTCTGAATCAGAAGCAACCTCCGAAGGGAGGCGAGACACACAAAGGCTGAGGTGTCAGAAGTGTTGTGTCAACAGGATTTCCCGTTGAATTATTTCCTCTGTACAGGATGCCGGTAGCAGAATAAAAATAAGTATTCTTTTATTTGCTATAAAAATGTATTTTAACAACAATTTATGTTTCCAGTTAGGTCAATCATTTTCGATTGGAAACCATGGCAGGGGGTTGAGGTTGAGGAGGGGCAGGGGAAGGGGAAGAAAGGGGGTATGATTTCCATCAGTGGTATTCCGAGTGAATGGCTGACAAAAGAAATATGCTTTTGTTCCCATCTTTAAGAAACCCAAAGCCTTGTCACCTCAGAGGTTGATAGAAACCACACAGCGATGCACCATTTCCCTGGGAATACCTGCCCTGGTGAAAGTTAAATCCCTCCGGCAGGTGACATGTTGGTTGCCAATGATCCCCCTTGGTGTGCTGTGTACATCGCCTTCTTAAACGGGTTATACCCTAACCCATTTGAGAAAGCAAAACATTTAATCTCACTGAAATGTAGAAATTGGACCCTGATAATTCTGGCTGATTTTAAAGAAAATGTAATTCTACAAGTGCCAGAGTTTAAAATACTACATACGGGCCTAGTGGTAAAAAACTGTCACAGATTTAATTAAAAATATTGTACGGTTGCTACCACATGGCAATATTTGAGATCGCAGTTGTAAAATTACAAAGGGGGTGTTTTCTTGTTCAAAACCAGAATTATATCTATGTTAGAAATGGAATCAAGCAGCAATGTAAGAGTTCATATACTCTCTTTTGTTTCCATAAAATGATGGGGTGGAGTTAATTGTCACAGTATAATTTACAGTGAAAAAATTATGTGGTTAATTTTAATGACGGCAAGCCACTTAAAGAGTGCTTATGAGTATGCAAATAGCACAGCAATCCCCCTTTTCATTCAATATAGCTTCCGAAACATTTCTGAGGATGCGGGAGTAGAAAGAAGAACCCTTGGAAACATAAAGGCTCAAGATCCCGCCGATGAAGCTGCTAAACCAAAATACACAGTCATACCTTTTGAAAACAAGGAGAAGAGCAACGTGATGAATGTACTTTAAGGTAAACATGCCGCCACTTCAAATATTCTCACAAATAGATAGGAGACAAGAGTAGCAAGCAATCTCGGAAAGTGCCTGTCAAAGTGAAAGGCTTTCTTCCTGACCTTACCTTCTGTGAAATATTTGTGGATTTCTAAAGACTATTACAGAGAGGAGAGGGATATACCATACATAGTTTTTACAACACACTTAAGGTTCCGCGGCACATTCCGGGAACCATGGAATAATCCTACACAGATGCTTGAGAGCATCCTCTGAATAACAAATTGCATGAAGAAAGGAAAACTATTTAATTGTTTATAAATAGATAGGTAATTTTACAAGTCCTAAAGAATATATGCAGTTCTACCATGCATTCTTACTAGAATGGCAACAGAGTTCTCTCTTCCAGAGTAAATAGAGGAAACATGCAGCTCCACTACCCTGTCAAACTGCTGTTAACCACCTATAGAGGACCTGCAGATCCGTATGCCTTACTGCAAACACGAAAGACAAGGGAGATAAAGTGACAGGATAACTGAATTCCACCTGGACTCAAATTCAGGGCTTCTGAATTTGGATTCTGGTTTTTCATCCTGGCATTTTTGTGTGTGTGTCCCCCAGCTGTCACAATGTGGATGCAAGAATGCTCTCAGCTTTTAGAAAACCAGCTAATGAGTGCTCAAATGAAATAAATGAAAAATCAGGATCCCTGAAATGTCTGAGTACTAAGACAGAAAGTAAACAGAACAATCGACACAAAAAAGTAACCAATTAATCTATTTACATTAGAAAGTAACAAAAGGGATGAATGCACACTGTAACACAACACAGAAAGGAAAACTTTGCATTTGCTCATTACTTCTAATTAGAAGCACACATCTAATAGCTGAAAGACTGCGCTTCCAGAGTTGTTCATTGATCTTATACAACCAATAATAAAGGAAAGGACTAGGAAGGCTCCGCACCAGACCAGGGAAAAAAATCATCATTAGGTGCTTAAGTACAACTCAGTATCCAGCAAGACAGAAGTACTGCACCGGTACTACAGGTGTGGAAGGTAAAGTAATTTCCTCACTGATTAATGCATTTTACATAGTGCTTCACCGGACCAGGTCACAGTTTTCTTGTAAAAAAGTCTTTCCCTATGTATATAAAGCAAGCATTTCAGGAGGAGGTAGCTGTGAAGTATAAAAGATCTGATTGCTCCACTTTTTTCCACACCACCTAAACCGACGCTTTCCTACCGAAAGCGCTGTGTTCTCTTGATACATTATTTAGGCGTACAAACAGGCGGACTTCTGCGAGTCAGAGAGGACGGTTCCTGATCTAACCACCGGGTCGGGCGGGAGCACTGGGGCTGCCCAGGCGCCGTGGGTCCCGCAGGGTGGCCCCCTCCCCGCTGTCCCAGAGCAGCAAAGCCAGCCGTGCCCAGCCGACCGCCAGCCTCCGCTCGCACCCACGGGGTCCCTCTGCTCGCCATCCGTTTACATTGGTGTTTCTCCTACAGCGGTGAGTTTTATTAATCAAGATGATTTCCAGCGCTAGCGCAGAGCGTGATCAAAGCAGCCGTTACGGCAGCGTAATTGAGGAGGGAGTTGTTAATCTGCCGGGGATGCCAAGGAGGGAAGGAGAAGGTTAGGGGTGTCCAAAGGAGGCAGGAATGAGCAGGTGTTAGGGTAACTATTTAAATTAGGCATCCTGACATAATCATTTATAACGGAGGCTTTAGACTCCCTGGAAGGCACTAAAGCTGGGTATCTTATCTATCCTACTCAGTAAGCAAGCTGCATTTCTTTTGGTCCAAACGGCGATTTTCCTGAGCCTGCCCTACTGCAAAGCAAGCTGTACTTAATGGGACTCTCCTCTGCAACTTACACAACCCCACGGAAGAACTCCAGTGCCTTTTCCGCCTCTGCCACTGCTGAATTTGAAGTCCAGATCCTTACTGGGTTTCAGCAACGTATGGCCCATGTTATCTTTAAATACACCGTGAAGACAATGTATGAACGCCAGAACCAAAAGCACGCCTCTTTTTCACGACGACAGTTTTCACATACATAAGGCTCTAGATGATTACAAGGGTACTTAATGCATCAAATGCAAAATACAGAAATAGTATTATCTCCCACTGAAATGCTGTCATCTCTGAAGGATGTGTTGAGATCCAACGTTATACAACTCTTCATAGTAGTAATTTGGTAATATTTTATCTACTTGAAAATAATAGGGAATTTTAGGTAAGCAGAATCTTAATTACCCCAATTAAGTTCTCATCCTGCATGACTAATGTCATTGGGAGCTTTGTCATTAACCTCAATGAGTGCAGGATAGATTCCTTAGAATTTAACCTGGACACTCAATATTCTTGTTCTAATGAAAAATGCATTAATGAGCTTCATTAGACTACTCCATTTTAAAGAAGCATCTTCAGCAGTCACTTTCCCTCCACAGCCTAATGGGGCACTGGTGCATTAGTGAGCTAGGACTCGACACAAGAGCGTTTAGGTCACTCTAAACCTTTTTATTGACTCGGTGAGCTTCGCGTTCAGCCCACCAAGAGAAGAGCAACACCTATTGACTCACTTCAGGAACTCCCTGCGGGAAGGATGACAAAACGTGTATTAACTTTTGAACTGAAAACTGGGGTGGTACAGCTGAGAGACTATACATAGTGAAATAAACACAATTAAAACAATAATTCCTCCCTATAATTAAAAAAGACACAAATTTCCTATTCTGCATGGAGGATCCTCAACCCATTTGAATCACTACCTTTTTTCCAGTCATCTACTGGGACACATTATGGGAGAACTAGTGATCTTCTGTGACCTTCATTTTATTTTATTAAATGCAGCAGACACCTCATGCTGAATACGAAATAAAAAATATGCAACCCAGGGAAGTACTTTAAGAAAAAATGCCCTTTGGAGGACCCAATTTCAGTCTTGATATATAATGACACAGACTTGCCAATGACATTTGAATAAAAATCTCTGTTATATATATTATTGTGTTCAAAATTCTATTCTGAATTACTAAATTTAGAACAGGCCCTGTAGATCCCGATTCAGTCACTGCTTTACAAGTGTGGGAAATACATATTTGAAATACATGTGAAGTTGGAGCAGACTAACTGTACTTCCCCATCTTAGCCACATTTTAGGAGAGGACTTCTGTTTCGAATACCTATCCAACTGGTAGTAGTAAAAAAACTCCCCCAAGTATCAAAATACACTCTTTGTTCACACAACTGTGGCTGGTGTATTGCTAATAAAGCCTTCAAGGAGAAAACAGCAGGAATCACCGAAGCAAGGGACACCGGCACTTGCAGATACTGTTCTGTCTTTCCCATAGCTCTAAGGACAACTGAGAAGTCTCACTTGTTGTGGTCCCTTGCCTTTGAAAAACTGGGGGGGGGGGAGCTTGGGAAGGGTGGAAGGGGAGGTGGTGAGTGCAGATGTCTATTACCCCTGCCTGTAAGCGCAGATTAACAAGTCATCACCCAACATAATATCCACCGAATTTCAGTTAACTGCTGTCAGATCAACCTGTCTAAAATTCCCAATGCTAAATGCCGAGCCTAATTTGTAGCTGGTTTAGAGCCACATCAGTCTGGGATAGGTGTAGCTGGTCGTAACAACAGTGCAGGGGTATTCAAATTTGGAAGGGAGGGGACTTATGGAAATCCCTCTCCCTAATTAAATCAGAGAATGAGAGTTTGAAGTGGTAAATAATAAATCACAAAGAATCCTCAATCTGGTTGTCAAGGAAACCAGTATGCCTCTGCCATAATTGCTGTGAGCCCAATCTTGCCCTTTTTGACATCAAGCCTTAATCATGCATTCTGGTCAGAGACTGAGAAAGTAGCTTTGCCATTCCTCTCAGGCAAGCCCGTAACTCGCCGTGAGCTTGCCGTGAGCTCGCCCTGAGCTCGCCTGCACCGGGCCGCACCACGGCAGCATTCAGCGCCAGCCACCTCCTGTCTGCAGACCGTAATGAACCAGTGAGCTCCAGTACACTGCCATCAACTCTGAGATTAGAAATGGGACCGACCGGCTTGATGGTGGCGTTGGAAGGTCTCAGCAGCTGTGTTTACTAGAAAGGCATTCGTAATTTACTGTTGCTAACATCTTGAGCCTGGTTATCTCAGCCTGTCACAAGTCCCAGGAATTTCTAGTTCCCCTGAGCACGTCCTCCTGGAAGCCGGAATCAGCCGTTCGTTTCGCTCGTGGACATGTAAGATGCTTACAAAAGAGATGAACAGGGAAAGGGAAGTACAAGACAAAATAAATGCTTTCAAAAGCACAAGAAAATAGATTAAAAATTGACGCCATGCCAAGTCATTCAGATCGCTTACTGCATCATTGTCTTTTTCCTCTGCGATGATAATTACCTTTCATAAACATATCCAAACTTGTTTTTTCCTTCTGTTTTTGGTGTAATCACACATCACCACTGGACACGCACCAAACTTTGAGCATAAGCAATTCCCAGTACTTCAACACCAGGAAGGCCAAAAAGGGGAAAAAGCTATATTAGTGTGTCTATCTCATCCTTCAAGAAATCCTGAAGCAGGTTTTAGAGGAAGTATCTTCAAAGTAAGGAAATAGGAGGAACAACGGGCAAGTACATTATGTTCCCAGATGACTTGAAGCAAAAGAAAATCCAGAGAGACAGGGAAGGATTGTGGGAAGGAAGAAAAAATTAAATCTCCCTTTAGGAACTACAGAGAGAGAAAGACTACCAGAAAGGTTTTTAAAGGAAGAATTGCAACGGATTCTTGTTTGAAACACTGCAACTAGTTGTCTCCTTGCTCTTTTACCAATGGATAAATCTTCCTTAATTCCTAATCCTATTCCAAGCAACAACCACCAAGACCAATTTCTTTAATAAATTTCTGTACATTTAATGATAGCAAAATATGTGAAAAACAACAAGACTGATAAACCCTGGCGATTCTAATCCTTTGCTGTATGCCATTCCAATGATCTTTGTTTCTTTCAGTACTTAAAGAATGCAAAGGATTCAGCTCAGGATCCAAGTTTCAATGGGACCCTCTGGACACCCACTATATAATTCCTAAACTTTATCATGACATCACATTTGGGTAAATATCCTTTACAAATTTATTTTTATCAAAGGGGTTTAACATGTTAACAGTGCTTTCATCTGTCTCTTCAAAGACAGCTCAAAGAAAGCTATTTGATTTGTTTTGTTGACTCTAGCAACTGTCATATCTTTTTTTTTTTTTTTGGTTGGTAGATAAGCCAAGCATCTCAAGAAAACATGGTGGGACAGTTTTTCGGCCGTAATATTCAACTATTCCAACATAAACTTAGGACGTTGGTGAAAACCTTTGTTGAACAGATCTGTAGACACGCAATGTCTGAAAGGCAATAAATGCTAGTTCCAGAGCAGGCTCAATCCAAACAAAATAAACCCTCCTCCAAACCCAACACAAATCCCATTCCCATCCATATTCCTCTTCCTTGGAAGCACAGTGTAGGTGTCTGGCAGCTAAGAGAGCTCAGGCAAATTCATCTTTGACTTTTGTTCCAAAACAGTTCATAGGATCAGAGCATCATGAGATAATTCAGGCTGAAATGGACTCCTGCCTCTTCATATTCGCTCAAAATAATATTTAATATTAATATTCTTTAATCCAGACCCCTCTTCCAGCTATGAAACCTAAATCACATATAGGGAGAATTATTCCTACCTAATTTAAAAAATGAAGCCCCTGTAGTTGTCATCCCAGTTAAAAAGGTACAATTATGGATTAATTACAGCCATTTACAATAATGCATATTAATATCTCTATCACTGTACATGCCTCTAAAACTCAATCACCATCAGAAAAAAAATGAAAAATACAAGTAAAGGTTTCCATTAAAAAAGATAACACAAAAGCAAACGAATGTGCCATTTGGGTATAAATATGTTCGTTTGCAAAATATGTATGTAGCATCCATCAGAAGAAAAAAGGCCTTTAGCTGATCTACAGATAATTTACTATGGCAAACTCTTACCACTATTTTATTCTTATTTGAAAAATTAGTCTGGATTCCTGAACACAATGACAGCAACCAGTTTATTTTTATGTCTTTTGTTAAATTTCAGTGATCTTGAACCTTTAGGGCTAAACATCTCTGTGACAATCTATTTCTGTCATCCAAGGGTCTCACATTCCTTGAGATTCAGAGAACGGTGTCACTGGCTTTCCCAGTGACACAACACCCTGGAGACCCTGCTCCATCATAATCCACTGTGAAAAAAATACCTCCATCTCTTCTGTTGGTAGGAAGCCCTAACAACCTGATATTTCTCCTCTGAACAATTTTCCAGGTGGCCAATTTGATTTGTCAATTCTGTAGAATTTTTATGTCCTCTGTTTGAGCAGTCTTTATCCATCATCTTTTGTCTTCGCCTTTCTGCTTAGACTCCTGCAATTTTCAACAAAAGCCTTCAAACTTCGTATTCTCTACATCACTAGTCCCTAGACTTGAAAACTTTGCTATTATGCGGGGAGTTTTTGCAGGGCATTACTGGTTCTTTATCTGAAACCAACTTGTTGCTCGTATGGTATGAAACGAAACGGAGGCAGTTTGTCCCGCAGCCGTGGAAGCTAAGGGCATCCCACCTCTTCACGTCTGTGCCAGCCCGCACGGCGCAGCGGTGGGCACACGCTGCCTCCCTCGCTGCTGCAAACTTCGACCGACTGTCTGTGCTTCAAACCGGCCAAAAGCTGTGCTGCAGGGTAGCGCCGAGCTGACCATGGACTCTTGCCAGATCCTGGTTTATTAGGTTGGGTGTGGTACCACTCAACTGTAGATAAGCAGTTTCCGAACAGTTCTGAGCTCAAATGCAACTTTAATATGTCCCTGCACAGTATCATGCAGAAATAGCCACAACTCTCTCCTGCAGTAGTTATGAGAAATGGTTATTAATTTTAATTGGCCTAAGCTAGCTTTTAGGGAAATTATATCTTCAGGCTTCATCACCTATCTGAATAGCCTCTTTTTGCAGTTACCATTGCTATTCATCCACTAAGAAATACAGGCAATGCGTTCTGAATTTCCTCACAGATTACCAACTATATTAAGCAAAGATGACTGGAAGCAAAACAGAAATAAAAAATTGAAGGCACTTTGAAACAAACTGGCTGCGATGCTCATTTATAGGCAACTTATCTATAGGCCTCTTTCTGGGAGAGTAGGACAGGACTTAAAGCAAACTCCAAAACAGCAAACTGCAGCACTCCCCTCTGTGAAAACTACACAAACTTTATGTCGAGGAACAAGCTCTGGGTGCAGGACAATGTTCCAGTGGCTCTTTTCCCTCCCAGCTTTCCTTCCAGGTCCCTGGTGGAATGAGATGTAGTTCACAATCCCCCATTCAAAACAAAAATGAAAATTGTCTTGGTATCAGATTCAATATAAAAACATCCGAGCTGCACAGGACTGGTAATTTTGAAGGTTACCACTGCTAACGAGTTTGAAAGACAAAACATTTCCCATCGTCATGACAATTTTTCAGGCTTATAAATCAGAACAGTTTACAGTTAAAGCACCTCCTCTCTCAGCCTTTGGACACTAACCCTGTAACTGCCACAGGTGACGGTGCATTAGAAGAAGAAATTAGGGTTATCTCACCCAGGGAACTTGTGGGAAGCCTTACAAGGTCTTTCCCATCACCTTTCCTCACCAGCATAGCAATAAACCAGCCAGTGGGATGACACAGCAGCTACATTTGTTCAAGTCCTGCTCAGTAGGGTTGCTGGAAGTAGGACATCACAGAACATCATATAGTGAAGGCAGTTTTACCATAAACCCCAAATTTGGCACTAATATGAAATATCTGACAGTTTGGAGGCTACAGCTTAATCAGTTCTGAAGGTCTGTGCTTTATGAAAAGTAACCACTAAGACACCAGCAGAGTAATTCAATGAACTGGAATCTGTGGTTTCAATTTTTTTTCTGAAAATATCACATTTTCTCTTAGGCTTGCAAACAGTTTGAACAAGTGGCCTTTTCCAGGGAGTAATTTAGTAAACAAAAAAAAATTACCTGGTGAATTAAAACTACTTTAAATAGAATCTATTGTGGCCACAATTCATATTAACATGGCAAGCTCTTACAGAACGCCTTTTCAAGGAAAGAAATATATTCCTTGTGTGTTCAAGTAGAAAGCCATAAACCATATGAGACCCTATTTATTTCAAATTTCCCATGATGCCATTTACTCCAGCTTTTAACCTTTTATGTGACATTGAGCTATTTTACAATCATAAAATAGTAGAAAAAACGACCTGTTAATTTGAAAGGGACACATTACAACATCTCTCCCCGGCACTATAATATTTTAATTTCTTTTTTCAAGGCAAACCAGTTGGAAAGTGACCATCTGCTAGTCTGTTAGCACTGTTCAAGCAAAGTAATGCACAAAATGTCCTCCTTCCCCAGCAAGAGTAGGACCATTAACTGAAAGGAATTTAGGATATTGTCATGTGAGTTTAACAGATTGACTCACAACCAAATAAAACCTCCATTTCTTTAATTACTGTTAGATATACCGACTATAAGGCGATGATACAAAACTGCTGCCCATTGTGCAACACCTAGAGCAGTACAAGACATCGGAATCTTTCACAGAAATAAATTAGTATTATCAAATTCCCTATGCAAATTGTGTTCTTCTATTTTGAGTGTTAAGCTAAATGCAAGCACACTTTTACAAGTACAGTTCTATTTCTCACTTCAAAATACACAATGTGCTTTGGACACTGGGTAAGTTTTCAATATCACTTAAGGTTTTGAATATTTCAAAACAGTTGATAACGGCAGTGAAAAAGGAAACTCGACAAGCTCTCCATGCTGATAAATATAGAACTTTTTTGGATGAGCAGAGCTCAATGGAGCCGTAATCTTGGCTGGCACCTGTACATGATACTATAACACATACAGCTAGAACTGCAAGTTTGTGAGAATAAATTAAATTAAATTCACATTCATGTTAGCACTTTAAAAGATGTTGTCAGTACAACTTTGTATGCACGCAAGCCACTGCACTTTTGAAAGTTTTACCCTAAATGTTTAGAATTCAAGCACGCTGTCTCTAAAGGTTAGGAGATACACTGGCCGTATCTTAATCGGCCTTTATCCACATTATTCATATCTGTACCTTCTCAACATACCTAACTAAACTGCAAATTAGGCTGAAAATGAAGTAACTGCCCTTCAAATTGTTAAATTCTGAAAGAGTTCATTGTATCTTGAATTGTGAAATATAGCAGATGTCAAATGCCATTACCAGAATGTATTCCACAGATGCCCTAAATCTGCAGTATATTTTACTTTAAAAGCATTTTTCTCTTCTTCCTCTTCCTAGTCTCCCTCTCCCCATCAAAAAATAATCAAGCAATTCAGGAATTTACACTAGTAGCAAATACTTGCTAACTATAAAAGACTCTTCCTCAGGCAATTTTTGGAACAAATAGATCTTTTTGACCAGTTATTAATGATGTAGTAGTCATATCCATTTGCCCAATAAATGTGTAAGCCTTACCACTTTCCTTATTTTTATTTACAAATTTCATAATGGCAGTAAGGCACTTTGAACTGTGCATTTCTCGGGGAATACTGCACTTCAGGGACTGTTAAAGTCACTCTGCCTTCAGCCTTTATCACCCTACGTGAGGCACAATAAACACTGAGAAATGTGCTGCCTATGGTGTGCCTTGTGATAAAGTTCACGTCCAGCAATTCTCCTGTCCTTTCTGTTTGAATTTCCTTTCTTCCCAAGCCTTTGGTAGACGGGTTCTCAGTAAGTCTAACCAATTCATTCATGATTTTGGATGACAGACTGGTGTTGAGCGGTACAGGCTCAAGTCATGCAATAGCCTCATCGCATGACTACACACTCACCTACTGCGTACTCCATTACGTCATGATTAGGGAGTACTGCTCACTCATATGCTGGACTCTGGCCCTTTTTGACTAAAAACTTCCACCATTCCATATGTGCACTTCCTGTGTGCTCTTTATTGGTGCTGAGTTTCCCCAATAACTACACATTGCCAGACTTCAACTAAGTGGAGTAGACCTTGCTCACAGTGTTTCTTGGGATTCAGGGTACACTTCTAATAGAAATTCAAGGAAGGTTCTATGTCATTCATGCAACTTCTTTACCAAAGGGTCAGATAATTCAGTGCTATTTTGCAAGGTGCAAAGAGAAGTTCTAGTCAAGCAGTATACTGCAAAAGCTATGCAGAAGACAGAGCGATCCTCCGAATGTGCTTGGATGTCATGTAGGAATTCAAAAGTGACGCTACCTACAATTGCCTTAGTTCTTAGATGGCTGAATCAGACAGGAGGGGAAGGCCCAAGCTTATCTTGCTGTGAAGACATAATTGTTAGTTCGCTGTGTGGCTCTAATTCTCATACAAAAATCCAGGCACACACATAAATATGTATTTATTTGCCGTTATGCTAATTTTGTCAAAAAACATCAATAGCTGATCAGCTGAAAAATGTGTGCAATTTTGAAAGGCTTTTGCAAACATACATGTCTGACTTGACCTTATGACCATTTTCTCCTTCAGGCAAACCAATATTATAACCAGAACAACACGAGAGGATGAACATTGTTGGGGAGTTGCTCACTGTGCCTGTCATACCCCGTTAATGCAACTTTGATTTGCCTTTGTTCTGACAGTAGCAAACAGCTGCTTGTAAATGAGCCGCAGTCCCTGGGCTGCCTCCCATTATTCCACACTTTTGTTTGACAAGGTCACTTGCTGTGGGGATTTTGGGGAGAAAGAGTGTGCAGCCTATAGAATTTGAGTTAAACCACAGGCAACCCAGCTTGAATGCTCTTATTATATTTTTTTTTCATAGCACCAGCAAAGCAAGAATAACAAAGAGAAAATCTTTTGCTCTGTGAGCAAGTCAAACTTTTCTTTTTCCCAGTGTTGATTTCATAATCCTAAAACTATCTTATAAAAAGCAAGTCATGTTTCCATAAATCCCCTTTCATTCAAATCTTAACAGAATTTATATGAAAGATGTATTTAATTACAAAACAGGATTAACAAAAACAGATTAATATAGTTTTGTTCATCCGCTGCTACAATTCATCAGGAGACAATACCCAGCTACAGCTAACAGCAACTCCGACAAATGCTGTAAAAGCACGAAGAAACAATCTGAAAGATTTATGCCAGTTTCCACAGGAAATTCTTTTTTTTTTTTTGATAGGAACCGAGACAGACTAGTCTTCCAGAAAGGAAAGCATCTCATAAGCAAATTACTGCTATGATAGCTGCCCATTTAAGGACAAGCAAACATTTCTTTGACTTGGAAGTTTTACAGTGTTGAATTAAACTGCAAAATCAGTTTACGAAGACGTTAAGAGATTATCTGGTGCTATCATATCATCCCCGAACCATCATTTTCCATTTTGACCCGTGATCTTAAAGACAGTGAAAGCTGCCATTTAAGATAGCCTGTTTCTTTGTGAGAACTGTTGCTTTTGAGGCCACGCATAAACACGGCATCAGTGGCAAATATTCAAAGGCATGGCTGATACTATGGGAGGAGACAGCCAGTGGCAGTCTGCAACCACAGATGAATGTGAATGTTTGAAAATGGAGCGCTTTCAAAATTTACAAGTGAAGAAGAAGAGGTGCTAACTTTAAAAATGTCCTTCGGGCTCTTCAGGAGGGTCACTGAAAACAATGAATGGAAATCAGTCCAAAAACCTCCCCCAGACGCCAACCACAGTATTCCAAAGGGACAGTCCCAATTGTTCAGATTTTTATCTCATCGGCCCAAAAAGTGACTTAGCTCTTCCTCCTCTTAATCGTTTGCTTCCTAGTTTTTTGTTAGGCCACTGGAAGAAATAATGTCTTCATCACAAAGGCCTCTGCATCCGCATTAAAAGAAAAACTTACAGACATTTCTGTATTCTTTGATTTGATTTCCAAGTGTTCTCAAGAGGAAAGCACTGACGACTGTTAGACAAGTTTACACATCTTCCCTGGGCAGACTGAAAAACTCTGACTGAGCTTGGAAGATTACATTTACGACCATAGGATAGGGACAGGCAGCCTTCTACTCTCTTCCCTCTTTCAGCTAATGCAGCTTAAATCTCCCTCTCCACCACAAATCCTTCAACATCCACCTACGTGCAGGTAAGCAAAGTCTTCCCAAGTTTCAGCGGGAAGTAGTTATCCCTGTCAAATGCCCGTTACAGAATACATAGTTAGTGACATACCTGGAATATTGTAACTGAATTACACTTGAATTTTCCACTGCTAACAAGTAGTCATCAACAACAACAAAGTCTAATGATAATTCATGATGACAACGCTCACTTTCCAATAAAGCACGCTGCAAACATTCTGGTAGTTGCCTGCCAGAGTGCAGGACGGGAGGTTGTTAGCCTCATTTGTATTCAAAGGCAGGCAAATCACTAAAACTCATTTACATCCTTCCATCTTTCTTAGTGCATGTCAACAGCAGGTGGTCTATCGATACTACCTTTGAAATAAGTAGGTGGTTTAAATTGCCTTCAAATTTCAGTAAAAACCCTGAATTATAGAATAGACCTTGAGTCTTAACTTTCCTGTTTTCTTTGTGTGGGCTGTAATAGAACATGAATAAGTATGGCACTTACTTTGTTCATATTTTAATCTACATTAAAAAATAAGTTTTACAAATAAACCTAGGCACCTTAATCTTGTGCGTTAGCAAAGAGTCACAGACACAGCCATCTCAGCAAAGCGACTTACAGAAGTTTATTTGCAAAGGTTTGAGTAAAATCTGCAATAGATTATGAAAGACTTCTATAGAAGTTTTTTTTTCTTTTTAAAGCACACATTTTTAGGATAAGCAGATGAAGACTGACTCTTGAATCCTTCGATGCATGTGTTTAAGTTTCCCTGCTGCTAGCCCACTGGAAACTACTACTCTGAATAGATTACGTTCACTACACACTTCTAGGGACATATGTCTCCTATTTTTCTTTGTGGCACTGTGACTATTCCTAACAGCCAGTTTAAAAACACAAATGTCTGTTGTCAATCAGGACCAATTTCTGATGAAGTGAGAAGAAACACTGCCTGAGACAGGAATCAAGGACATCTTCATGCCCAAAAGAGTACACAGCCAGCAGTGAACAACATCACAAATGTGTTTATACAAAACCAGAATAGATTAAAGTAACTAAAACCAGCATTTGGTTGCTTTTCGTCTGTGATGTTTGCTTTCACATTTTGACAACTCCCTTAGAATTTCTGTGAAATTCAGTGTCCGTCAAAATTAATACTTTGATGTCTGGCTTCAAACTTCTGTAAAGAACGGTGCCTTTTGAAAGCAAACACAGAGGTCAGTAATAACTCCCCAGACTCTGCAGATTATGCTAAATTAGCTCCCACATTTTGGAGAGCAGGTGGAGAACATGTAATACACTGTCCCAGTATCCCTGAAAGATGAAGCTGGGGTCAGTCCCCACAAATCCATTACAGACTGAGAGGGTTTGTTTACTACCCTGTCTGGCCTCAGTTGAGCATTAGTAAAAACTGGTATGCACGATTCACATTTAAAGATTTGAGTAAGGTTTGGTAAAATACACATACGTGTTTATACGATGCGGTAAATACACATACTTGTTTATACGGAGGGGATTTTTCTATGTGAAAAGAGGTCAGGATGCTGAAGGTGCCCCCATGCTACCAAACATAAGGGAGCATGCCCTTCACAAATGAGTTAAAGATTGTTTAAAGACCAAGACAGTCATTAAGCTGTATTTACTGTCTAGACAGGAATAGCTCCACCTAACCATTCCCAAAGGTTGTTAGCATTTCTAAAAATTAAGCAGCAGCAGGAAAAGGTTAAGATCAACTTACTAATTAAGTTACACTCACAGAAATCTGGAGACTGGAAGGGAATGTAAATTTGAATGGCATCCCCCAGTCTGAGTACCAATCCTCAAATACGGATCCTCCTCCTCGAAGAGGAACCTTAGGACTGAGCATCTTTGGGCAAGGTTGATGCCCAGTCACAGGGCTGCACAAAAGACCATCAGCTTGAGACAGATAAAAGAAACCTCTTGGAGTTTATCTAAATTACTGGTAGACACAAGCAGTGTTTTAATTTTATTTCCCTACTGTAAATCTGTGGTCTGCTGGTAAGTACATTCTCTGGTCTTTTTTAGCTTTTGGTGTTAAACGGTGAATTCAAGATAACTGCCAAACAAGGAGGCATGTTCCATGCCTAAGTTATGATGTTAATTGTATGATAAAAGCAGAGATTTAGGTCACTTGCACAGTGTTTAGCAAATTCCCAAGGGCACTTGACAGGAAGAACAGAACAACTCCTCCACCGAGCTCCACTGGCAGCAACCGAGATAAAAGAGATCCCTTCTGGTGACAAACATTACTCAGGAATTCCTTAGCAAGTGGTGAGACAGGGCTGTCTGAAAGATCCCGCAGACTCCCAGGACAGACAGAAGCTCTTCTGCTCTACATGTAGGTGGAAACCTTGAGTAAAGCTCAGAGAGGTCTTTGGTTTCCACTGCCACACAGCGCTGCTACGTGTGATACGCAGTATCGTTTGTGCTTGTTTGCATATTGGAGAGGAGAAGAGTCTGTTGATGCAATAACAATAATTAAAAGCTAAGCCAAGGAATAGCTGCACCAGCAAGGAACGAGTGGCATGCAGAGCCACTACCATCCACACCTCTGGAAACAGAATGGATGAATGTAAATCAAACTGATTAGAATCACTTAAACCTCTTTTTAAATCAAAGTTCAATTATTTAAATTGGCGGAAAGAAACCTATATTTAGAGAATCAATTTATCCTTATATCTGTATTTTTATTATTAAAGAAAGGATAACTCAGCGACTGACAATCAAACATAGATAAACACAGATTTTAAACTGAATTTGCACTTCCTTTTGCCAATTTATAGATACATCTACCTCAATGATATTTCAACTGAGATTTTTACATTCTTCCTCTTTTGTTATACTAGAAAGGGTAAATAAGTCTTTTTTGTTTGTTTGTTTAATTAAATGAATATAAAATCTTACTCTTACTTATGTTGGACCTTTTTTGGGGAAAAAACAAACTGGGATTCAACGCAACATGTACCTCTTCAAATCTTGTGGATTACTGCCATTTAAATTAAATTGTCCAACTTGTTTACGTTACAAATGGACATATTAAAAAAAAGCACAGCATTTTCTGGAATGAAAAACTGAATTGTTTGGGTTTGGTGACCAGGTCATGCAAAATTTTAAAACCAGTTTAATCTCATCCTCTTACATCCAAAAATCTAGTTAAGAGATCAGAAGAAAAGAAAATAACATTTTTCCGCCTTCTCTGTCCCTAGATAACTTTTAACTTTTAACAAACTTGTCACAGAAGTGGAATAAACAGAATAAATGGAAATTGAAAATAAACCCCTATTTCTAGGCCTGCAGAGGACAGCACTCGTGCCTAAAGCTAGTTCAGCACCTCCCAGACTTTTGTTCCAGAGCAAATCAATGCTTTCACCATTCCTCTTTCTTAGAGAGGGAAGAAGCAAGCTGGTAGTGCTTGAATATTGCTTATTAAATGCAAACTGAGAAGTGCCTGGAAGGGAACGGCAGTACCTGCAAGTGCACAGCGGTGCGCCTGCCCACCCCTCCCCAGCCTCCCCTGCCCTCCTCCCTTCCCAGGCACCCGGGAATTAATAAACCCAGCTCTGACTCCTGACATCACTGCTGCTAAGCAGACACTAATGACTTTTTTTTTCCTTCCTTTTCTTTCTCCCACTTCCCTGTGGCCAGAAGTTGATAATAAACTCTGTATATGGCACTGGCACTCTTACTGGGGAGAAATAATAAACTCCGCAATTCCACCTCTTCTCTGCCCATCTCTCTGGGAGGGTAGATTAATGGTGAGGCCTACGTTTTCTCTCCACCTCCCTCAGATAAAAGGTTAATAAACCACTCAGCATTTGGTTTTTGTGGAAATGATATGTGTGGATTAATTAGCATTTCCTAGGTAACACATTAATACAGTTGTGAGTTCTCAGTACCAGGCTGTTCCAGAGACCTATTATAAAATTGTAACCCAAAGGCAGTTGAGGATTCATTCATTTTAGGACTGAAGAAATAATTCTGGCTATGACTACAGCTGTAACTTGGCCTAGAACTGAGCACAGCCGGGCTACTGCATTGGACCAGGAGCATGACCAGGAGCCAACTGACCTAGTTAGAAGCTTCTATCCTCCTCTGAGATCACTGGCAGCAGGCTTTCATGCTTTAAGACAATTTATACTTGATCGAGGTTGGAGGATACGTATCTAACACCAGCATCAGGCTATTCTAGGACAGCATCTTGCAGGGTTTCTTTCACCTTCCCCAAGCAAATTATTGACAGGAGGGGCAGAGCAGGGCCCTCCAGCCTGGAGCTCCGGGTGGCCTCAGAGGAGATAAACATTCATCCCTTGTCAAGCACAGAAGACACTCTCCAAGCTTCCAGCTCCCTGTGTGAGCACATCTGAATGGGATTATTTTTGTGTAAAAGGTGGGAGATGGCACCAGAAGCAAAACCAGAACTGCTTCTGGCAGGTTCACCTTTGAAAGGTGCTAAATGCAGGACCCAGTGTTGACTTCCAGATCGCAGGTAGAAGGAGATGCCTGCAAGTAGTCCTGAGTGCTAACTCAGAACAAAGTCCCAGAAAAACACATTTCCTACTGGCTAGCAGTGGACAACTCCAGGTCAGACCACCAGCAACTTCAGATCCCACGTGGGGATACCACCAAATATACAAGGAGCACAGTGACCTTAAGAGTGTGGGATCACATACCCAACGTTAAGCAAGACCAAGACTGAATGTCTAATCTCCAAAGCTCCCATGACAATATTGCAAATGTCTTAAGATTACTGCTTCCCCAATTAGCAATTACTGATAAAAACTGATATTGAAACGAAAAAAATGCAAAGATCAACTATATACATATACTTGCCAAAGAAAAGAAGCCAAAACTAAAAATACACTGAATACAGCATCTCAAACGATCTGTACAGTCATTTTTATATGACTCGATTATATTTCCAGAAAGGCATCACACAGTTTCAGAGCAAGGCATCTGCCAAACTAATGAGAGCCCAAGAGTCAAAAAAACCCCACAAATAAGTACTAAAAATTCAAAAATCCCCAAACTGTAAGTAGACTCTACTGTCTAAAACTGCAGGTGCTTAGGAAGAAATTATTTCTTAACTGTAACATAAACATTTACAGAAGATGACTTTTTCTTCATCTGGTGTTCATCAGAAAGTTTTGCTCAAGTCTCAAAGCAGCAGCCCACAATTTCTGCATCTTCCAGCACAATAAAACAAAGGGGTTGTCACTGGGGATGAGAAAAAGAAAACCTTGAAGAGCTGGCTCAGAGTAACTAAATACTTCAAATCTAAATTTTAGTCACTTCAACATGTTTGGAAGCGATGCAGGTTGGCCGAGAGCCATCCTCAACCCAACAAGTGTACCTCACCAGCTGGCATGACACAGACAAGAGCCCCCGACACCTCAGGAGGGAACAGTCGGGAACAGATCGGGTGAATTAATGCGGCACTCCAGGTTGCGTGCCTGGGCAAAACCGTTTGTTCTTCGGCTCCGGTTTCAAAATCAGTCGGCGTTTAAACTGCTTGTTCTTCAGCTCAGATTTCAAAATCATTGTTTATGTTTTATTGTTTTACAGATCGGCAAGATCAAGCACAATTAGCTTATAAAATACTATACTGCCTTCCCTCAAGGTTGAGGGAGGGTGAGGAGGCAGAACGCAGCCCTGAGCGGTTACACACTCGGGCAGCTCTGGGCACACTCAGGTTTTATGCCATAGTATACTCCAGCAGCTGTTGAAGTTACTAGGTAAACCAAGACAAATAAAACGGTGAAGTCAAGATCAAAGTAAACCTTGTCTGCATTTGCAAAACCAGGCCGGGCACGCGGAAAGGCCTCGTTTCTGCTGCACTGGGAAGAGCGGGACCAGGGGGACGCAGGGACACAGGCACATGGCAGGGGCTGGGGCCGTTTGTTGTAAATTTTACTGATTTTTTTTTTTTTTTTTTTAAATAAAATTTTTCGAGCAGCTTTCTTGGATCCATGCTGAAGTTTCTGATGAGAGGAGGCTGAAGAGACCAAGCTCGGAGTTCGGATTGAAGGAGGCAGAACAGAGCTTCAGAACCGACCTCTGCTGGAAACCAGGGGGGCTTCGAGGCCCCCATGTTTTGTGTGAGGGCTCGCAGGCTGCCGCGGGTGGCCGGGGAAGGTCAGGAGGCAGAGGGGCTCAGCGTGAGAAGCCTGCAGCTCCTCTGAGGCCAGATGTCTATTACAACATCACAGAAATGGCTCAGAACCCATGGACTTCCATTACGCGGGGTACAAAATCAATCCAACGGATGGCTAAGAGGTGATTTGATGTATAAGTACCTACAGGAGGGAGAGGCTCTCTAGTAACCATCCTCTTAAGCACAGCGAGGGAAGGCAGAGGCAAGGAGAACACAAGACAAAGCCACAAGGAGCTGTGCTAGAAGTAAGTGGCACATTTCTAAGCAGTGAGGAACACTGCCTGTCCTTTGAACACAGAAACCCGTTCCTTCTGATCAGCTCCGAAATTCGAAGTCCACCCAGGCTACATGCTGTGATATATGCGTGTATAACGTCGTGGTTTAACCCCAGTGTATAATGCCATGGCTTAACCCCAGCCGGCAGCTCAGCTCACTCCCCCCCTCAGGGTGTGGGGCAGGGGAGAGAATCGGAAGGGTACCAGTGAGAAAACTCATGGGTTGAGATAAAGACAGCTTAATAATTGAAGTAAAATATAATAATTATAAGAAGAATAACAATAAGAAGTTGTCGTGAAAAGGAAAACAACAAAAGAGAGGGAGGAACAAAACTCAGGAAAAACAAGTGTTGCAACTGCCCACCACCCGCTGACCGATGCTGAGCCAGCCCCCGAGCGGCGTCGCTGCCCCCAGCCAACTCCCCCAGTTTATATACTAAGCATGACATCCTATGGTATAGAATAGCCCTCTGGCCAGCTGGGGTCAGCTGCCCTGGCTGTGCCCCCTCCCAACTTCTTGTCCACCTGCTCGCTGCACAGAGTATGGGAAGCTGGAAAGTCCTTGATTTTGTATAAACACTGCTCAACAACATCAGTGTCTTATCAACATTATTCTCACACTAAATCCAAACCACAGCCCTATAGCAGCTACTAGGAAGAAAATTAACTCTATCCCAGCTACAACCAGGACAAATACGCATCCCTGAACTTCTGTACAGGACAAACAATCCAAACAGTCAGCTTTACCCAGGATTTGAGAAGGTTACTTCTTGGGGAGCAAGCGTTAGACAGTCTCAGAACTTTTTTGTTAAATTATCAGGTTAAGGATCTTTCAGTAGAATGGCAGAGCCCACCATTCCTAACGATAAAGTAAAAAAAAAAATTTAAAAAAGACAAACAAAAATAACAAAGAACATCAGAAATACCCCTCCTTAGTTACTTAAGAAATACTTTGGTATAGTTTGTAACTACAGCTAAGTAATTCGAACACTATTAATATTTTAAAAGGTACCAATCAGTGGTTCATAAATACTTTTTGATATACACTAGTGTTATTTGTTTTAAAAAAATCTGTGCACGGGCACTCCAATTCTTCCTAAAATAGGGAAAAATATGCATGAGAAAATTATTGTTATTCTACATTATTTTCCACAAAAAATGTGAATTAAGGCAGAGGCTATCAAAGAAGTGAGAACAGTACTTTTAGAAAGCTTAGTCACAAGTTGTATTTTAGACCTTATTCTATTTTCTCAGTAGAAACAGACTTCTAAGAACAGGACTGCCTCAACTCCTGGCTCCAGATGTACAGCGAAAATCCACAAATGTGCGCACGCCGTTGTTTTGCAAGATCTCCCGTTTCTTTTCTAGCAATTGCTAGTCATTACTTATAACGGCGCATTACCAGATTACCCATTCCAATTGCTTATTAAAGCACGAACAGGGTATCTCAAGTCTGTCATAGACATAATCCTGGGGGTGCCTCTTCTGGTCTCTGGACGACACCGCTCACATCCCAAAACATCAGTGCTATACTACTCTTTCTGTTGCATGAGGTACCTTCCAGCTAATAGCCCAATTAATCTTGAGGATGTACTTGAAAAGGAAGTTGAAATCTTGTTTGGATAATGAAGCAGAGATTATAGGATGCCTCAGAAGAAATTGTGCCATACAAGCACAAACTGAACATGTTCATTATAGTGGTACAATACACTTATTAGAACTTCACAAAAAATTAATTGACAAAATCTTAATTATCATTTTAGAAATTAACAACTTCAGGTAAAAACGGATGTGGATAGATGAAGCGGTCTGAGGAACCTAATAGGGTCAAACTGTATGCTGTTGAGAATCCACACAAATTAGTTTTTTATTTATAGTTATTAGCTCCACAAAAATGCTCAAAACATGGCACCTTCTTTTACATGAGATTGGACTGAAGAGGTTGAAAATTAGGAGGAAAATGTCTTTCTAACTGAAGATAGAACACATTTTAGTATTATTGACCTACAGTTATTGAGTCTAAAAATCTATTTTAAAGTCGCTCTTCAGAGTTTCATTGTACATTAGAGAATATCTGAGTCCAGCCATGTGAGACACTGTGGACTCTGGTGAAGTTGGAGAGGGGACACGTCCACAAGCTCACCGTGATGTTGTTCTCCCACAAAAGATGTTACATCTGCACCACTTCTTCCCTAAAGGTAAGGACTTCACAAATATAGAGTAAAAAACAATCTTACATGCAATCTGCATTTATATCCAGACAAGTGATAATTCGTTGTTTACTCTTACTGCTACCTTTTTAAAGTAATTTTTTTAAACTATTCATTGGATTCAACACAGTCAAACCTCGTTATCCAGCTTCTCTGAATTTACTTTTAAATATGAAAGCATCTGTATTCCAGTTACTTCAGCTATTGTAGTTAAATGTATTCCAGTTATTCCATGAAAACGGTAATATAATCATTCAAATGGGAGAATATGGAGGACCTGTTTTTTTTTCCTGCTTAGGCAGTGAGCAGTCCTAATCATATAGAAGTTTTATCATAATTGTTTTATAATAATTTTAAACAACAGCCACCCCTCATTGCTACCACACAAATAACTGCGTTTACCCCCCTGAATCAAACTTTCAAAACTGCTATGAAACTGATGAACATGGAATACCTTTTTCATATGATCAGATGCAAACCTACTGGAACTCTGGGCGAAGACACCGTGCTACTGAGTAATCAAAAGACAACAGTTCGACCTTTTCTGTGCCGTTATCCAATTCACAATAAAGAGCATTAAAGGAGATTACAGGAGAGCTTTAAAGTACCCAGTATTATACCTGTTTATGTTTCTGTTAGCTCTGAACATATAAACAGAGGTAGGAATTAGTGGAGGCACTAAATGCTTGTCAATTCTAGGGTTTATATGTATATTTTCAGACTCTCAGGAAAACAAGAGATATTTACACAGTCATAAAAACAAATCTTAGTAAGAGAAAGCTAGCACTCAATTCATGGCTAGTAAAGTCATTACAATTAAACTTGTTCTCATTTAATGAGGATCTGGTCTGAAATCTCTCACCTGCAAGAAAAACCCAATGAGCATGATGTTTTAATTTTATTGTTCTACCTTAATTTAATTTCAGGGGGGTTTTAAGGAAACAAAACCTTACAAAATCAGATCTGTTTAAACTACCTAACGAAAAGGGCATCAGACTACTTAAATGGGCACTAAATTCTGCGCTCACATCTACCCTCACAGAGGCTGGTAGGCTCTACTTTCATGGATAAGCACATCCTAAAGAGATTACAACATCTGAGGCAAAAGGCTATTGAGTTACAGTGTGGATTAAATTACAAAATTTGGTAAGTGTGTAGTATCATATATCAGCACATCCACCAGTTTAGTTCAGGAGATAAATTACTAAAACTATGCAAGAAACTGAATAGCCTCTTATGACAGTTTGATGCATTATTGATTTTTTTTTTTCCATTTTTATTTCCAAAACAAATTTCATTTAATTTTCATTATTTAATTCAGGCAATTCACAGACTTTTTTGGCTGTTGAATGTCTTTGTGAAGAACACATTTAAGTAATCGAGTGGAAAATTCTGTCATAACCACGCTTTTTCCTTCTAACTATTGGCAATTATTCTCCCAACCCACTGACAGAGTTACAACCAACTCAATTTTTATATATGAAGACTGAAGAAAAAAATTTTTACAGGAACACAGATAGCTATCAGTACTCCAGCATTCCGGCTTACTACTTATCCAAAGCAATAACTACCCCTTGACACAGCTTACCAGGAAGTCACCTATTTAATTTTTGCCCTTCTGTTTTAAAAAAGGTTTCAAAATACAATTTTTGCCTTTTCATTTCAGTTACTCACACAGGATACTTTAATGCTAAAATAAAATGATCTATCTTAGATCAGCCAAAAAGCTCATTATTCATACTTTAGGCAAGCATAGCAAAGAAAGTAACTCTTTTAAGCACTTGGTCCTGTTAAATCTTAATAACAAAAATAGTATTTCTAGGATATTTGTACAGTACAGGGTAATATGAAGCAAGTCAAACTCTAATAATGAAGAATAACCAATTTAAGTATTTACAAAAATATGTCTCTTTATGGGAACTGTTCAAACATAACCCAGGAAAGAAACAACTATATTCAGCCTCTGGGAACTTTTGCTAGACACATTGTTTTACATTTATATTAGATCATAAAACATAATTGATATTTTCAGAAAAAACAGTTTAGATTAGATGAGGAAAAGCTGCTTCAGCAGTAACGTCATGCTGGTCAACCAGAATGCAATGCTCTCACCTACATATACATTTTGTATTTGGAAAAAGCAAGAGTATTTCATAGAACCAAAATGGAATTACTAGAAACAGGGAAACTAGCACAATTAGCACAGTCAAAATTAGCCCTTACCTGTAAGAATAAAATTTTAAGCGTCTTTTAAGACAGACAAAGAAAATCTGGCAAAACCACAGTAATATTTTTTGCCTGCTAAGAGAACGTATTGCAAAATATATTTGCCCAGTCTATGTGGCCTGAGGAGCTACAGATTGTACAATGATCCAGCCTAATTGTATAATAGCACAGAAGAATTTGGAATCCCAAGATTTCCCTTTACCTGTAATAAACTATTGTTCAGTTCATTCAATAATGGAATATTCTACTTGGGTCAATGATGGCAGCTCAGGCAAACAAAAGAAGCCTTTATGCTCCATCTAGACGTTGCAAGGTGCTTATTCAATTTCTTCTGCGTCAGGGGCACTGTTCCTTACCTAATATGTATACATTTGTTGAGTGTTATTCAGCCTTTGTTGCTTCTGACCCTCACTTGGCATTTAATTCCCAGTCCACCAGGGTATTCATGCTTGATGGCACTGATGCACACACTGAATGCTTTATTTATTTAATGGTACAGGGAATGAAGCTATAAACTGTATTAGACAATATCCTGTTTAAAGATGCCAATGGTCGGTGTCACAGCATTACTGACCCACATCTACAGCGGTGAATATGTCATTGGAATTTAGAAAATGGTATATAATGATTACAATCAACACTGCAATAAGGAAAGAATAAGGTTTCAATTCAAAATCCTATTTCAAATTTGTCAGGAATACCGTTACAGTATTGAAAATGTTATGCATGTTTTTATGTTCTCTATTTTTTCAAAGATGCACATTAATCTTTGCTGTTAGTGGCAAAGAAATTTTCCTCCAACTACTGCAGTCCCTAGTAAGAACTGCTGATACTACAATGAAATCTAAGACATATCCCTGTGTAGCTATGCAGAATTGTTTGAAAATGTGGTACTCTGTGCCTAAAGCAGTAAAGCACTGATTGTATACAATTCACGTACAGTTTGGTAACCAGTGAAGAAAAATACTGACCTTTAGTCAGCTGAGCAGCTTTGTCATTTCTAACAATAGAAGTAATCTCACCTACACTGGTACCATATGGTCTTTCTCCTAGTTAAGGTAAGGTTTTCAAAACAACAAAACTCAGGAATGTTACTCAAAAATTCTCTCAAAAGGTCTATTATCTAAAACAAACCAAACAAGATTGGACCAAAATACGATGGAAGTGACCAACACAGTTGCGACCTACTGAAATCTCCCCGTTTGAATATACCGGCTAAAGGGAAATATCGCACAAATGCTAATACACAACAGCAAGAGGTATTTTAGAGGAACTTAAATTATTCTGGAAGCCTGGGACCTAAGATCTGTAACAGCCTATATCATCCGTTGTTTTTAATTATGTCTTTTAAAAAAGCTCCCCTGCTGTGTTTCTGAAATACTAAATGGCCTCCACAGCTACTTGGCATAACTCATTCTAATTCATGATTACAAGACGGTATTTTCAGACTATTCCCTCTTTCCCAGCAACTACTTAAATGGGGGGGAAAAAAAAATCATTTTGCCTTAATTCCTATTTAAGCCATCCATTTGAGGCATACAATTTGAAATGCAATAAATGCCAAGTCACAGTACATAACACATTATGTTTCTGAAGAATTCCTATGTAAAAGAAATTTTTAACAGTTAAGCACACTGACTTTAATATTTGTTTTTAGAGAAAAAATTGGATTGTCAAAGTTTTACTTTTAAGCGGGATAGTGTGAACTGAGTTAAGATTTGGTTCCAATTTTTATTCCTCTGTGCAGGGTACAGAATTTTAAGATTACATCCACATACATTAAAAGTAAGATGTTCTGCTCAATACAGTAGACATCGCATTTCCTAACTGCACTTCTACTTTCAAATGCTAAAAGCTGATATGTATATTTATCCTATAAGCTGTGATTTTAAATATTACTTCTAATACAGTTACACCCTTAAGGTCCAAACAAAACACACTGGAACACACACTTACAAGATTTTTTGGATGACCCGTCCTCTGCAAGATTACTCCCATAAACACAGCCAGCCTTTTTCTTTCTTTACTCTCTTCTTATTCCTAAAATACTACCGATTCTTTTTTAAAGAATACTGCCATTAAGAATTGTATCATTTGCATAGGAGAATTACCATTGCTATCTCCCTGAGAAAAGAAGAGCAAGGTAATGGAAAGGGAAGGGAATAACTGAACGCTTGGGGTCATAAGGACTAAGCCTTAAACAAAGACAGAATGCAGAGTATTCATGAATTTGCAACTAGTCAAAATGTGCCAAGGACTGTGTTTCCTCTCTGTAAGCTCTTTTGTGCCGCATGTAAGCAAAAGTCAAGCTAACCCCAAAAGCAGCAGTATCTGATTTTCTGGACAGTTTCTCTGATAGGATGTAGCTTGGGCTCTGTTTATCTGGAATAACGCTTGACAGCTGCATCCCCCAAGCACCTGCTCCGATACAATGTCCCAAGATGGGTGAAGCATGTATAACAAAATGCAACTTAAAGCAAGACAGCCAAGTCAGGCTAAATCCCGGGTCTCATCGAGTCCTTTCTTGACTGAAAGATGTGGGGACTGTCTCTTGGTAACTTACAGAGAAACCACCAGGTCGGGGGGGGGGGGGGAATATAGTGTCATTCTTCGCCTTTCCCTTTTTTTTTTTTTTAAAACATTGATTTTGAAACAGCACATTAGAAAGAAGGATGACAGAATCGATAGAATTTAAGATGCTCTTGTAATCTGGGTTTAACATCATAGTAACACCTCTAATCAAAGGCGGGGAACCCTTTGTGGCATTTTGACATCTACATCTATCATGTGGATATGGCTGTTATTGAGCTGAATTAACAACTTAGGTCAAATAATTAAAACCTAGCTGCCCAAAATGTCTGAGTAAAAGTAGTTTAACACTTCATCATTCTTGTAAAAGTGTAATTTTAATCTGTGCATCATGCCAGCTGTTTTGTGGCTTTACAAGAAAAGTAATCAAGCAGTAGAACAGAAAAAGAAATTGTAAAACAGCAAAAGACATAACGTTACAGTAGCCCTGCCACATGTTGAAATTAGCACCAATTTTACTCCATGGAAATTAAATCCACCTATAAAAACTGATAATACCTTAAAACTATAAGCAAGGGAATACTTATAACATCAAATCCAACCTGGGTTCTATTTTTTCTCCTTAAATAAAAAGGGTCATAAAAATCTCTTATTTCCTCCCTAAAGTGGGAGTAAAAAATATCATGGGTTCTATACTTCAATTTGTCTTCTCATATCCTGTTGCGTTGGGAAAATCCGATTCTCCAACTGCAAACTGAGTTTAAAAAGACCAAGGCTGTCTTTTCAAACGGCATAAACAAGCATCACCACAAAAAAAAGAAAGGGGGGGAAAAAAACCAGTTTGGCTTTCATCTTTGCTGCTCCTCCCTTGTTTTGGCTAGGTGTTTTGTGGTGTGGGTTTTTTCTTTACAGTACAAGTGGATCACCCATGCTGCATAACTGATCAGGGTTCAGACCACATTTGTGTAGGGAAGGGCAAACTGAAGTTGGAAACGGGTCCAAGGGGTGGGGGAGAAGGGTAGGATGCTTTTTTAAGTGGTCACACTGGCTTATTTTAATTGCAAATGAGTATAATCTCAGTTTTGTATTACTCTCAGCAGTTGAAGGATTTGTTAATTTAATTAATAATAATTGAAAAATAGACAAGGCAACAAGTATTGATAATTCTCCATAATAGAGATTCCTTTGCCTTTCCCTTCTATTATTACTGGTACTGGTGTACAAGACCATTTACACTAACAGATGTGACCTTTTCAAAACCAAGGAGTAAGTGTGAGACAGGGGAGGGAAAGGAGATGAAAGATGATGCCGGTGCCGCAGTCATTTTATGTTAAAGGCTCTGCTTATATGCGTAATTCATACCGCTGAAGTCAGAATAATTTGAGAGCTGAGTTTTCAACAGCCTCTATAAATGGCGTGTTTTGTTTCAGGAAATGTCGTCTGCCCTGAAATGCTGGTAACGCGCCTATGTCAAAATAAAAATCACAATTTTTAAAAAACTTTGATGCCTTAATTTTAAAAATAAACTATATCCCAGTTACTATTTACTTTTACTACCTCGATGCCAATTATTTTGAGTTTTACTGATCCGTATCTTTGTTTCAGCCAGGTTCTTTCCTTACTAACTGCGTTAACAATGGTAACGAGAGAACCACACTTTCCACACAGATGAAAAACCTTCACAGCCGTGTCTCCTTTTTTTTTTTTTCTTTTTTCACGTCTCTTATGGTTTAAAATGCAGAGTAGGTATTTCAAATTATGAGACTTATAGCACAGCAGTAGAGACCCTACAGCAAAACACTTCCAAAGGGCCAAGCACTGTCCCCAGATGCACAGCACAGCTTCTTATTTATTTCAGAGTCTTAAACAGGCAAAGAAGACAAAAAAATAATAAGCACCTGGGGAAGAGATTAAGTTTAAGTAACAAGAAAAAAATACACCTAATGTTAAATACTTCTACTTATTGTGGGAAGGTGCTGACACACTTCTCACCTCTGCAAAGTGAAGAGTAATGAGACAACTTAATTCTTTCATATTTCGACAATGCTAGCTATGCCTAGAGACTGCAGCTAAAATTTCTGGCAAGAAATGTTCATTCTTGCAACTCGGATCCAAGTCCCAACAAGCACCTGGGTTGATAGATCTGACATAACTCACAGATCGAGTTTCTAGGTTAAATTAATACATCCCTCTACTACTCACTTTAGGCTGAGTAAGGTGAACTGAATTTCATTAAGAAAATCTGGTAAATGCTGTTTGAATTGGCAAGGAAATTGGGAAGGATGGTGGGAGGCAGAGACTAACAGCTAAACACATCTGCAGCCTCAACTCCAAACCATCCTAGAAATCCACAATCCTGCTGGATGAAGGGGGGAAAAGAAAAAAATACAAGAACATGCTCTAAAGAATGCTCTCTTATCCAGACTGGCCACTAAACCAACATTAACTTGAATGCCTTGATGCTTCTGGGAGATTAAGAATTGCCCCAAAGGGAAACACTGCAAAAGAAAGGGATTAACAAGAAGCGAGTTCTAAAAACTTTTTTTTTTTTTTTTAATTGTAGACAAGCCAGAAATAGAGAACAACAGCTGAAGGGGAAATTGGAAAGAAAATGAAACTCCTGCAGACGATAAGGAATTGAGAGGGTTCAGATCTCTCAGGAGATTATTACAGCTAGCAACCCAATTCAGAGAGATGCAAGATGCACGTTATCATTTCTAACCCCTTATAGCATCAACAAATCTGACTAGCTACAATGTGAAAATAAACATTACAGGCAAATATTTTAATTGTAGTGCTAATTCACTCAGTTTTACTCTTTGGCTAAGATTACATTGTGTTGACATGGCTAAATGTTTTTGTTCGGGGGCTTTTTTTGCATCAATCCCACTCAACCACATCACTGTGGAGAAACCTGGAGTGGGTGACTACAGGCTCTTCTCCCTCAAACACCTTCCAAATATTCTCAATCTCACAAAAAATGACTAGAAAATCTGTACAGTATTTGGTTTTCATTATTTTAGTGTTCCATGTGAGCAATTACTCATCACAAATGTCTCTCGGGCACAATTATTTGGACTGAGAGGTGGCAGGTTTTCCTGCATTAAGTATTTTCCTCCTCTCACCCCTCAGGAACATCTCGCCTTGCTGCTCTCTGCCTGGGACACCTCGCTGCCCACCAGGCATCAGCCAGGCGAGCATCCTCCTTCTGCCTGGCGCTCCCAGTACCACTTGCCGTGCTGATGCCAGCAACTTAGCAGGAGCCACATCCCACTGCTGCCGGCCCGACGTCCTGGACTCTCCCTGTACGTGTCAGGTAGACATTTTTAAACACTGAGAAGTGTAAAAGGGTGACATCCTTGATTACAAAATTGGGAGGAGTTAAGAAAGAAATGTAAAATACGAAAGCAAAACTCTTGCACCGGCTTGGTTCACTTGGTAGGTTTTCCAGCTCCTCCTCTACCCACAGCTAACTTGCTTCAGAGGGTTACTCGCAGCTACATTTCCTCTGTTCCTTTGTTAAAGATGGGAGTCCCCCCAGGGCTGCTCACAGCACTTGCTCAGGGCTACCTTCCCTCTCCCTTCCATCAAAGTGGAATATCTTAGTCTCCTATCAAGCATCTCTGTCTTTCACGATTTCCAGCACTAGTCATATCAAATATGTCTGTCGAAATTTGTATTTTTCCCTCCTGCTTTCCGGAGTAAAAATTTATTTTTAAAAAATGCAGTTAAGTAGGACACCACCCTCTGTGCACTAGGGAATCAGGCTTCATTCAAATGAGATTTGAAATTTTCTGTAATGTACCACTCCAGATTATAAATCATCTATTTAGACGTATTCCTCATGTATATAGCTTACTTGTTACCCAGTGCCTCTTCTTAGTGTTTTATGGAGGTCACATGCAATGAATGAATAATATGGCTAGCATCTAGAATGCCTTTTCCAGATTACTGTCTGTTACTGTTTTTGTATGAGATTGGGACTCTTGTCACTACAAAATGCAGTTCCCTCCAGCTGAATCTTAAGCAAAACCACCAAACATAACAAATCTCTATTCTTGCTGCTGTTGTAACATCCAATTTCTTTGTTCAGATTCAGTTCCATTAAGCTCCAATAACAGCAAATATGCTGTGTTGAGAGGTGAAAGAATACAGTCCATGTTTCTTAAAATAACAGCAAGACTTTCTGAATTGTTTTAAATATTTCCTACACATCCCAAAGGAACGTATTCCCTCTTCTGTATGGCACAGGGCTACCTGTACCTAAAATATGCTGTGCCTTCGCACCAAGAGCTTCCCATATGAATAATCAAAACATAAGAAGATGCTTGAGAATAGTGGCAAATATACTTAGAAATAGAATTAACTGCACAATAATGTGTTTAAATACTTCTTGGTTACTGATATAACAAAGGAAATTACATGTTGACAACAGGAAATTTCGCTCAGTATCATGAAAACAATGGAAGAGTTTCTTTCTAGGGCTCAACCTCTATCTCCTTATATATCTATACATATTCCTCAAACTCATGTGTGCATGTGGTCTTAGCGGTATAAAGCTGATGCAAAAGAAACGTGTTGTAGCAAAAAAGCCAGGAAAAAGAAAACTATCCTTCAAATAATCATTATGTTGTAGTTATACGACCTAACACAGTATAATACTAAATACTAATAGTAAATTTGAATTACAGGATATTGAAATTGAATTTGCTTAATACGATACATCGGAATTTTATTTGAACAACTTTTTCATCATTTTAAGAATTACTGTTTAACATATACATTATATATGCATCATAAACGTTACTCTTAAAATCACTTTCTATTTTTCCAAGAGAAAATATTTCACTACGAATATTTTCCATTTATTTCATTTAGAGGCACTTTTTTTTCCATTACGAGCTTTGGAAAGGAGTGAAAAAATCATGGTTTTGTGGAAGAGTCCAGTTTTCTCTGAATTCACTTCGTTTCTACATGATCAATCCCAGTTGAGCTCATAAATCTCACAGTAAAACTTATGAAACAGCTACAACAAATATCAGAAAGACAAGGAATGGCTGATCTGACTCTCTGCTCAGGCTACTGCAGGCTGAACAGATCGCTTTCCCAGATGTCTATTCATGCCTGGACTGGGGAAGCCATTATAATGAAAATCAGAGTTAAAAGGTCTGGGGCCTCACCTGGCCTGGAGGTATTCTCTGAAAATCCTGTTTTTCTTGGTCTAGGAGTCGCCTAAAGAAGTGACCCCTTGAACAAGGTAAATGAGTTCTTCAGAGAGCCTGAAATAAATTCCTAGGTGCGAGATGCTATTTGGTCTTTGCCATTTACCCAATTCCCTCGGGTTAATACACTTCAGCAGAAACAAGACCTGGAAAAAACGCCACTGTCACAGCCTCCCATGACTAGATTTTACGCACCTAAAATGCAGATACAATGCCGACTGGCATCCATAAACATACTTTTCGTAACGTTTAGGCACCTACAATGAAGCAGTTGCCTCCACCTCTAAGCACATCAACACTTTTAAAATTACTTGGCTCTTGGGACAGAAAACTGAAGCTTTGTAGAAACTAGGACACTGACGGGAGATTGAGGAAATAGTTTCAGGGTTCATTTGATCAGGCATAAAACTGCGCTGCCCTGTTCTCCTCCATGTCCTGGCCAACACCTGGCCCCTCGTGCCACCCACAGGGCTGGGCAATGGTCCAGCACCAGGATGGGGAATCAGGGCCACAGGGGTGGCCGTGCCAGCAGGCAGAGGGGGGAACAGCAGTTGGGGCCGGGGTGGAGGAGGAGCACCCCCCCATTCAACGTCAGGGCAGACACTGCCAGGACAGAACTCATCAGGGATACCCATTCTAAGTCCCCAAAGCCCATGGAGCAAACTGACCAGCGCTGCTATTGCATTTCAAGTAAGCTACAGTCTTCACGAATTAGCCAGACACCCCAATCAGATTAAGATTTAAATTTTAATTCTCAGAGACAGAAAACAATACAGATTAAGCACATGGAGAAAGTTTAAATTAATTTTAGGGAGCTGGATCCAATTATCATGAATATTTATTTTACTTTAGATTGGCACTAACAGCAACATTCATTGCCAATAGTATAAAATATGCAAAGAGAAGAGAAAGATCTAATGCATTACATCAAAACCCACACATTGATCTTTAAGGCAGTCTGATTTGCGTAGAAGTAACTGCAGGCTCAGGTATTATTCCAGACTCATTCCTTTTAGGACTACAGATTCAGGATATTTTCCCATCTCTAAGATGAAAAAAAAGAGAGAGAGGGGGAGAGAGAGAGATAACTATCCTTTTGGTACCTGCTGAGTTTTTAGTCAAAACTGTTCATCTATGAATGTATATTTTTTGCCAGAGGAAATGACTTGACTGTAAGTGAATTAATTTATTTTTAAAATAACGTTTCCTTTAGCATCCTTAGTTTGAGAGGAAGGGACCTCTGAATGCTCATCAGGGTTCCAGTGTTTACTCCCTCTGTATTTTAGGGCAAGTAACTTGACCTTTTGTTCCATGATTTATTCATTTATAAAAATGAAGAAATGTTAACACAACAGCACTAGAAGTTAACCATTCATAAAATGTTCTGAGGACACCGTACAGCGGAGAGCTGTGCTACACTTCACTGCACATCTTCCCAAGCTTTCAAGCTACCTTTTTTTTTTCCCTTCTTAAAATTTTCTGCCACTTTTTTTTTTTTTTTTAATTAGGAAATTTACTTAGAACCAGTTTGCTAATACAGGGCCAGGCTTTAGTAGAGGGGGAGATAAAACTCAGTGGATTCACATAGCTGTTCTCTTCTATCAAAATTGCATTTTCTTCTCCAGAAGCTTATGCAGAAGACGGAGACGCAGGCAAGAGGAATGTACCAGCTAATGGGTTGGTGGTGGTTCAAGGTGAGAACGCATGGGAAGGTATCCGAGGTCCAAGTTTCCATGCTGCTTAGCTGACTTTGCTCAGTTCGCCTTGTGGGGTCAGGTCCCCAGTACAGCTCACCTGGTCCCACCACAAGCTGCCTCCGCTGAGCCCCCGACACCCCTCCATGGTTAGCATCAGGGCCAGCACAGGAGTCGCAGGGGATGAACACAGCCGAGGGGGGAGTGAAAGGAAATGATGATTAATTCGGCATAATCTGTGCGTGACATAAATGTGACCTCAGTTTGATTAGTCTTCCTAATCTAAACAAAAGCAGAGAGAAACTCGTCCATTTATGAGGAAGCATTTCTCAGTTAAGGGAGAATTCTTATCAACTGCTATGTTTTTTAAGGTTTTTAAAGCACCTAATTATCCCTGATTGAAACGGAAGTTAGGCGCCTAACACATTCAGGAATACACCCATAATTGTCAGCCTTGCCTCATGTATTAACTAGAGTTATTACCCTGATCAGTTTTACTCCTACTCAAAGTGATAATGAAACAGCAACTTCTTCTGGCTGTTGAAACACAACCTCCTTGTTTTCTTACAGTAAGACTGCAAACCACATAGGTTACGGAAGAAATGAAAGAGAGGAAGATAGAGATCTGTATGGGTTTGTTTTCACAGAACCACGTGAGAATTAACCTTGGAAACAACCTGAGATCCCTTAAAATAGGCTTTGGGATTGATACTGATGTTTTCTGAATACACTTAAGACCACTATTTTTAAACACAAATTATCATATAGCAGCATGAGCTCAACATGAGTACATCAAGAGACGGTAGGAGTCATTTTCAAGCTAGTTAAAAAAATCCCGTTCATTTGCTAGATTCTGTAATTATCAATTAACTATGTATTAAAATATTTATTAACTCTTCATAACTGGTTTTAAAGAGTGCATCATTAGTAACTGAATTTTCTTCATCAGGATTCCAAACTCTGGTCTGAGTTTTCCAATTCAAGAGAAAGGTATTGTCATCCATCAGGCTATTTTTTTTTTTTTTTTTGCATTGGGTTGGTTTGTCTGTTGTTTTTTTTTCTTGGTTTTGTTGGGGGGGGGGGAACTGCGTAACAACTCCTGAGAGCTAGTAAATATTAACTTGCAAAAGAAAGGCAAGAAATAAAAAGGAATCCTGAGAATGAAAACTGTAACTCTTATGAGAAGTGTGGAAAAATGTAAGGAGAAATCGGAAAGAAACAGATGTTGCGCTTACTCATAGTAAGGAATGTATCTATTCTATAAACAGCATTAAAGAAACCTAAAAGGGCAATTGGATGACATCAATGCTTCTGAAGGTTCTTTGGAATCATTTTAATAAATATCAGGTAAAGGGAGGCATAATTTAGCTGTCTGAATTACTGGATTATGAATTAAAAGGCTGCTTTTACCATTCCGTACTCAAACCACAGTCATATTAAGCATAAGACTGTAATATGAATTCTTAAAGAATGAGAAAATACTATCAGTTCTGCAAGTGATTAAGTCTAGCCCAAAAAGAACATGTAAGGCAAATGCTTTGGAAAGCCTGCCTTTTTGTATAAATGACAGATCAAAGTGGTATTAGTAAAATTATATAATCCTGTTAAACTGGATCTTGGAAAAGGAGTACTGAAAGGCAATTTAGACTCTACCACTTCCTTAAACCACCACATTCTATTTATTTTAACTTGCAGGTCCTTGCAAAACTCTTACTGGCATGTACGTACTTCGCTTTCTGCTGAAATCACAAGACAGGACAATCAGGTTTGTTATCAAAAAACCCTCCAACATAATAAACACATGCACACTTTTTTCTTGGGCTGAGGAACAGCAGTCTTCTGCTTTTCACACTGACAAATTTTGTAAAGGCAGAAAAATTCTCTCAAATTTGTCTTCTGTTCTTCACTGAAGACTTAAAAAAAAAAAAACCACCACCCAAAAAACACATACACAGATGGATGGAGATTTCTTACGTGTTCTGCACACTGCACTGTCACCACAGGACCACCTGCAATCCTGCACTGTCCAGATAGGTGTTCTCAAAAACACCTGGGTAAGCTGTTTGCCCAAGGACTATGTACTGGAGATAAGAGGTAATTAGCAACTGAAACAACTCCTAGCACTCCTCCTTCAACATTAAGTGCAGAGCTGCAGCAGCAAACTGGCACCTGGTAGAGGGAAATGCTAGATGTGATCATTTCAATTTACACATTCAGCACTACATCCCATATGCTTGTCAATGTGAAAGTGTCAGTGATAACAGAGATACCCTAAGAAAATGCTCTGTTGAAATGCTGACATGAAGTTTTTATGTATGAAGCAGACCCTCTCCTCTGAACCATCTGTAACTTCTTCCTCTTCTCATGGGGCATGTGTTGGCCATAAAATCTTTTCATTAAAAAAAAATTTAAAACTAAGTTTGACTTTAAAGAGAAAATTATAAGCCCTTAAACATCCATAAACCAAGTTTATATACTCGAGTATCATCCATATAAACACACTACTTGCTCAGCAAGAAGAAAAATCTGCTGAGCAGAAAAAGTTTGCTGCAAGTAGATAAAGCAAAATTTATAACTGTGGTGCAAAATTAAAGAAAAGTACCTGGCACTAGGACTTGTATCACTATATGAAGTTAACCAAACTGGCAAAATATGACTGGTTTTGTCTCCTGACTCTGTGCTGTATTTTTCCATGCCTGTTCTGTGCACATCTTAAAACTCCCAGGTGTTTTTCCAAAATGTTTTCCAATGATTTCATAACCAGAAATTCTTTAAGTACAACAAAAGTAGGAAGCCTACTTTTGTGTGAGAAGTGACGGGTTTGCTGAATTAGGTGACCAGCTAAGGCTAAGGAAGACAATGCAGAGAAGCTGAATGATTTCCTCCACGCAGCTGAGGTTTGCGAGGTGGCGTAGATCATCAGGAACGGACGATGGAGGGAGAGAAACAGGATGAGAACGTTTACAAGGACACTTGTGTTACTCAGTATACTCCTTAAATGACCTGGAAATGGGGTGAGGAGACGGAGAAATGATAATGTCTCTAAAACAAAAAAAGCCTACAAAAGACAAGGAGATTGATGACCACAGGAATGCACTCCAAAACCTGAAGACATAGCTTAGGATATTAAAGTATTTAATTAAGCAATGAGTTGGGATAAATCTACTGGGAGTTAGAAATTAAGAAATGGCCACTGTAAGCAGGCTACACTGTGCATTGTGGTATTTTGGCACCTTCTTCTGAAGCTTCAAACACTGACTACCAGCGAAAGAAAAAAATCTCAGCTAGAAGGACCAAGATACAATGAGGCAATTTACAGTTCCCGTGAAAGTGTACGCAATCTTAAAATCCCTAAAGCACCTTTGAAAGGACTGGCTTATCTGGGAAATGAGTCCTTTGGAAAAATCTTGTTTCCCTCTCCAGGGCAAAAATCAGATGCAACTCTGCCATCTACCTAACCACACCCTTACAGAGCTGCAGCGACAGTCTTTGTATTTGCTCTTTTTAAACACTTGCGGACAATGTGGGATACCCTTTGCCATCTTCATAACTAAATCAAGGAGATTCAGGCTCTAGATACTCTGACTTTAGATGACAGAGTCCCACAAAGCAGCATTAATCGTGTTAACTCAAGAGTCAAACCGGTACTAGATTCTAACAAAGAATGACATATTTCAGACCTGTTTTCCCCCTTGAAAAGAACATACCCATTCATCTGGCACAGTGGCTTCCCAAACTCCAGCAGACACGGGGATCTCACTATTTTTTCATCTACCTAAGCATGGAGTGCTCTGACCATGACCTACACCTCTTCCACTTGTCCAACGCCCGATGCCAGGGTGACATGGTTCAGGGAGGTGACTGGGGGAAGCGTCTTCCCAAAAGAAAGACAGACTGTCTTCTGCCAGTCCTGCTCCCCCTATCAGCCCACCACAGGGCCACCAGGTGGGTGCCAGAGCCAGCACAAGGGAGGGGTGATGGAGTGAGAGAGCAGGACTCAATGCTCACCACCACCATCAGATGAAAATACTGCAGCTCAGCGCTACCTGGCTCACCCCACTGATGTGCACGTACCCAGAAGCGCTGCCGTGCTCGACCTCGGTGATGTTGGCTCCCAGGGCAGGCACACATCTCCTCCTGCCCAGGTGCGTGGAGGGCACCTGCAGCTTTGCCCTTGACGGTCTTCCAAAGGCGCCCTGCCTACCGCAAACATCTTCTGATAATTAAATCTTAATGCTTTCACTTTGGAAAGCAAACACCTGACACGGAGAAGCTGTGCACATCTCCACATGCTCCAGAGACTTTCCTAAATAACTTGTCAGCAGTACTAATTGAAAGTGTGTAGTGTTAATATGTTAACAGCAGACATGTGATCAAAAATACGTATTTTCCACAGAAAACTGGAATTTGTCAGGGGGAGGGGGAGAGACACACATGGATCTATTATTGTGTAAATTTATTATTTTTTTTAAAGTATTTATTTGGGATCTAATTTAGAAATTACTGTTACACATACTAACCATATGCTTTGTAGGTGGGTTTTTTCCTCCCTTTAAACAGCATCAAAGCCTTACATTGACCTCATTAAAGCTACTTCAAGTTCTGATCTCATAAACACAACATACACAGAAACGATTGCAGTGCTTCTCTAGAATCTCTGACTGTAAAGTCTAAGTGTATATTCAAAATGACACGGGCAAATCTGACAGCTCTAAAATGAGACTTATCAGTTTAGGCTGTGGACATGCTATTGTGCTGTCTGTAACCCCTGAGTCAGCAGAATAAGCGTTCTTGTAACCTTCAATACTCTGGTTGAGGAAACCAAAAAAAAGGTGAGTATGAAAAACCCAGAGAAAAACCAAAATAAGCATTCTAAGTCTAGGGATGTTAAGTCTGCCATCATCAAAAGGGACATCTACCTATGCTGCAGATCTAATTTAGGAAACATGACTTTATAAATGCTTAAAGAATAAAAATGAAATTTTAACTGAGAATATGTATGTACACACTGTTAAATATATACATATCTTAAAAAAAAAAAAAACCAACCTGTTTTTAAGTTCAAACTACGCAGGTAATTTGTTCAAAAATTAATTCTCAGTGAAGGGTATACATTTGTGTGGGTAATACAAATGGAAGTTGATTCCAGAGTCTTTTATTCCAAAACCTCCTTCACCTCTAATTCCCCCAGGTTATCTTAAGGATGTAGCATAATTGAGAATTATTTTCATGGAACAGCAATTTTAGATAAATGGGATATTGGAGATGAGAGTTGTATGTCTATAAATGCTTTTCTGTCTAAAACATAAAATATCATGCAGTAAACATAGCATGTTTTGCCTATTTAAATGGCTAACTGGCATAAATAAATAAATATGTATTTAAAAAAAATCTTTTTAAGAACTAACCTTTTAGTTAACAAGCTTCTCATGAAGACCAAACTAAGGTGCCACAAAAATGTAAACTGGCTTTTTCACGATAGATCTGCCATTAATGCTCCTTAGAATCACTTGCTTGTGAGTGGTTAACTAACGCCACGTTATCAAGGTATAAACACGTCGCATAGAAATTCTCAAAATTTTCAATAATGACCTTTCCTCGTGTTATTTCTTCATAGTGTCATTGGAAACAATTTATTGGGCCTTATCAGACAAGAGTTCCCATTTTCTATCATTCCATTTTAACCTGCCTAATCAGTTGAACAAAATTGCTTTATGTAAAATGATTCCTTTAGTTGCCTTAGCTACAAATCCCTGCAGTATTGTATAATTGAAATCTACTCACGTAAGTTAGGAATAATTAGGACCCCAAATTAAGCCAAACACAAAGTTAATTCAAATAGTCAGCTGCTGTCATTTAAATGGTTACAGAGTTTTATTGTTGCTTAACATCTTTGAATGCTTTTAAATGCACCTTTTTTTTCTCCCCCCCCCCCCCCATCCCTCGCTCCAAATGGAAATAGGATCAAGAGAACGAATTCTCGCCAGGTCACAATCATTCATACCTTGACCAAAGATATTCTTTAGTAAAGTTTTTCCCCACTGTTGTCACTAGATTTTTACTTTTTTTTTTTAAATAAAAAAAAACCCAGCCAAATAAAAAAAAGGAATTAAAAGGAATGGAAACAGACAAGGCTTTTAGGTAAATAAAGTCTGTTACAAATGGCATTACCACGGCGACAAACTTTTAATAGCAAATATTCAGAAAGTCTCTTACCAAAAAAACCTTTTGTAAAAAGAAGGCAACATAGAAATGCTGTTAAAATGGATCCACAGCAAATCCAAGAGCTAGAAAATAATGCATCAAAGGAGGTAAGGTTACATACCATGGTACCTATACCTGGAGTTGTTGCCAGGACTGAGTTAGGACTCTGCTGATTTAACAGAGTGAAATTCAAAATAATTTATAGAGCAAATTAATTGTTATACTGTTACATTTAATACATATAACAAAGTAATTGTCGTATTGCCAGTTTACAGTGTAACTGGTAAAGAAAACCACTGGTGGTTAGACACATTTCTCAACCGTTTTTCTGTCGGCCCTTAGTTTACAGTGTAGAACAAAACCCTGTACATTATAAATCCTTCACGACAGTTTACATATGGATGACTTCCAGACTTTGCTATTCTGAATTTTTAAAAGTGTATTTGCACAGCATGCTTTTTATGTATATGAAGGGATAGATATATATCTCTCTCTACACTAGCATTAAGATGTATTAGAGTTAAAGTTCTTTATTGCTGAGCAGGATTTGAATTGAAGGCCTAAACCAAACAGTTTATGCACGATATGCTCTGCTGATATTTTTTTTTTTTTTTTCCAGCTGGTACATTAATACATGAAGTGATGTTCTGTGGACTCTATCCATCCTTACGGGTAATAACCCACATCACAAACCACCCATTCGCCCTCTAGTACTTTCCATGCTTCACTCTTCACGCATGCCAGCTTCATCTGTTGCAAATTAAATGATGCAAAAGCGTAAGCAGCAAACTGTTCGGTTTTGTTTACTAAAAGCCTATTTATCTTAAGCCACTAAAAAGCATGATCAGTTCTAAGCCACAAATCCACATTTTTCCAACAGACTTTCAATGATAAATGCTAACAATGGCTCAGAATAAATCATAACTTTCTTCTTAAAGTAACACTTTATAATTTTAACAAAAAAAAAAAAAAAAGACAAAATATTAAAGGCAATCTGCAAGCCTAACTTACAGAAAATAACTGGGGCAGCTCAGTGGGGACAAATAGGAGAAATTAATGTGAAACACTGTGGAAGGCAGACCAAGTCCCACGCAAAGGCAAACAGGAGCAGTGGTGAACAGGCAAATCCGACTGAGGCTCGCTAGGAAGATGGTTAAAACAGAAGTGATACAAAATAGCACTAAGTCTTTAAAAAGCAAACATTTCTCATTGCTTTTCCAACTAAAAATGCAGCAGATAGGAGAATCTGGTTTCAGCATCAACTTCCTCTCAGGTTTCCTAAATGAATTACTGAACTCAATTTTAACAGCAAAACTGCTCAAACAGCATCTTGCATTAATTGTACTTTCTGCTGGAAGAGAACAAAACTACCTAAACTCCTGAGAGAGACATCAAAATCCCTGACAAGGGAGAACACAAAAGCCATCTCTCCTTCCATCGTCAAGATCCCTCATAAAACTCACCGAGTGCTGTATCCAACGACTGAAAGTTATGTGGTCCCCCTGGGTTTCTCACATGTATGTGTTGCTCAGGCAACAATTAAAAAAAAAAAAAAAAAAAAAAAATATTTTGCTTCCCAATAGTTCCCACACAACAGATTTTATAACCGAGAAGATACAGTGATTATTATACTAGTATAAATTGAGAAAACAAAAAGAATGGAACATTCCCAACCACCTGGACGGGTCCAACCTCAGGAACAACAACCAGGGAATCTCCCCTACCACTGCCAACACGCTCACGTACATCTACATGGGTTGCCTTAATGTCACCGGGACACGGGTGAATGGTCTCCCTGTTGAAAGACGGACCCACGGACCGAGCTAACATTCATACAGCTATATTTCTTTAGACTTCAAAAGAAAGCCAGGAAATCAAGATTACAGAAACACAAAGAGCTTTAGCACAATTGGGGTTTGAAAGCCAGTGGAGTAGTTCAAGGCTCTTTCTGGAAGGGTAGGAATTTGGGACACCTTCAAGCAAAAGGATTTTTTCAGCTCCTATCTGTCAGAAAGAACTGCATATTCGGTTTCCCATACAATGTCTTTGGATTTGAGGTGTGGCTCATTTACAGAATCACCCATACAAAATTTACCCTGTGTTAAAAATGTAAAAAATGTAGTGTTCCTGAAAAAGAGCTAATGATGATTGGTAAAATATCCAGCATCCATGGGTCTCATTCGAAATGTCACTCCAAACAACACCGTCAAGGGATAAACTAGTACTATCTATAGAAGTGAGTAAAACTGGAGCTGATCCAGCTTTGACAGCATGAAATTTTATCAAATTTGAAGTGATTAGAAATAAAAAACCTGTGCTGTGGTTTTACCAACACAGGCACATAGCAAATACCATGTAAAATTGAAAGTACATGAACCTTCACTATGCATGTGTATGTGTTTTATTTCCTTATCTTCCTTTCTTCTAATTTTGTACTTGGACAGCACATAATACAATGAAGTGCTGCTTTAGAGCCAATATTATCCAAGTACAAAGCCATATAATAAACAACAAAAAAATAATCAGAGGGAGCAACTGTAAATATTCTTCTCACCAACCAATGTTGATGAGTAAATATGATACTAATTAACCACTGTAAAAGGCCAGTCAATTTTTAATGTCTCTTCCATGAAGGTTACTGTATAAATATATACAACTGCATAACAGCACATTGGGAGCTCCTATACTATTAAGTGCATTTATGACGTGAGCATGGACGGACAACAAGCCAAGAATTTCTCCCTGTGAATGGTTTTCTCTCCTCTTCCTCACGTAACACAAGCTGGAACACCATCACAACACAGAAGCGGGCACATAAATGAAACATATATTAGAGCTGTTTGCATAAGTCCTTTTCCTGTAGTGCTTTCGTCCTACATACATTTGCTGCTATTAAGACATCTGTACAACACACAATTAGCACAGAATGTATTACTTTTCTATACCTTTTACTCACAGAGGTAGACTGCGAACATCAATGGATCTACTCACAAGTATAAAACCCATTATGTGCTTGTAGAACTTGGCAACGAATATTAAATCTAAAATAATTATACTTTATGATAATTTTTATAATCTGATCATAAGGACACTAAATGTAATAAAAAAGCCAGTGCTGAGGCATTCACTGATATCAGATGCTTCAGGCACTTTTACTTCCATTCACACTATGACCTAAAAGTACAATATAAAGAAAGACAATGTTAAATCTATATAAAAATCCTTTTTACTAAGACAAACAGTATTCTTCCATTTGACATTAAACAGAAAGGAAAGTAATTAAATACTTTTAAAAATACAAGTGTTAATAAAAATAAATGATGTATTTTTCCATATTTAGTAACGAGTACTAATGAATTTTGGACACGTGTCCAAATTCTGCTATTGTGTTCTTGGAAAGGTACCTTACTAAAAACTAATCTAAAATATGCCCAGATTTACGTTTTCTAAAAGAAAAGCCCCTTAGGCAATGGTGCCAGCGCAGGTTTGCTGAAGGTTAAGTCAATCCCCTCTCGTTGTGGTGGTCAACTGCATGGCTCGCCTCGTCCACCGAGACCCACCGAGGTTACACCGACAAAAGATGGTAAACTGAAGTAATAGCTTGGAGGGCCCTGAAAGTGTTAACATCTGCCCTTAGCACACCACACTGCGTTTGTGCAGCTTTACACGCTACAGGGTTCTCTTCTTCTTCTGAATACAGAGCTCAAGAAGATGCAAAATCTCCCCTCCATAAAGGAGAATGTTTTTAAGTAACTGAGGAAGAAGAGAGCGCATTAAAATAGTAATACTATTATTCATCTCATAGTAATTACACATTTATACTTTTTTCTTTGCTTAAATTATAAGACCCTTACATTAACATTTCCTAGAAAATTCTCATATAAACGTTAGTACAGCATTTAAAAACATTCTTCAAGCATTCTTCTACAAGTTTCTTCTACATTCTAAAATAGAGTGGGTTTGCTTTGGTTTCAAAAATGCAACATTACAGCATAGGATCCTGCAGACCCTCGCTGCTCAGGGAATATGAAAGAATATTCACTGCCACTACACTAAAGAAACTGGCTTTTCCAGGCAGTCTGTCAGTGTCTATTTTCTGGAAATGCACTTGAAAAGTTTCACAGACTTTCTTCTTTAAGAAGTATGGTTTCACTCTTTAGATCAATTTCCTTTTTGAAGATACCGTGGGCCTACACCTCTTTCAGAAAAGGAAAAAGAGATGTCCCAGATGAGTATGCACCAGAATACCCCAGCGAAAAATGGCATGCTCTTCCAGGAAAGAAAACAGGACTCAGCGCAGCGGTCGCTTTCTGCAGAACCCCAACTGCTCCCTTCACACCGATATTTTCTTCTGCATAATCTGCATTAACCAAGTAAAATAAATTTTTTTCTAAAGAACCATAAAACAGATTCAGTATATATGATAAAAATGAAGAAGGTATTGGAAGGCGTATTAGAGACACCCTCCAAAGGGCGGGCAGTAACTGGCTGGCCTTAGTACGCTGGCTGGGCTTACGGATGCTTTGCAACCTCTGGTAAGCCAAGTAGCTGCCTACTGACTGTGCTTCACAGAGCCCTCACTGTGATAAATTCCCCGGCTAGAAATTAAATTAGTGCTCCTGTTTGCTCTTGCCTGACTCCGTAATGGGTTTCACCCCTTGTAGAACTTAAATCCGCTAATTAACAGAAGTCGATTTCTTCTCAAGTTCAGGGTACAAGATTTTTGGAGTTTTTATCCTGGGCAAAATCCTACTAATACTTCCTAGTACATGTGCAGGAAAACCAACATGCTTCTCCGGTTTGTGGAGTACCTGCACCATTTGCCGTAGACACTGTGAGTGGCTTGACGGGAGGCTGACTGTCTGAAGCAATACACAAAATAGCAAATACCTTTCTAGTGGCCCAATGCACCTTATTTGTATTTAGTATGTCTTTTCTTTAGTAAATGCACTGCTTGTATCCAATTTAGTTGGATACACACTTAAAACTGCTTCCAATTTAACACTCAGCTCCTTGGCTGGCAGAAGTGGAATTTACAGGAATTTATATATCTCAGCGTAATTTTAATTAAAATGTACATTCAGAGGCAAAGACAGGCTGGATTTTTTTTAGAAAACATCAATGCTGTTTAGGGAAACAGAATTAAATAGATAATGAAAGCATGATGCTTCTTCCTTTGGACAAAGCACAGATAATAATCATAAAATGAATTAAAATGATATTAAACCTTGATTAAAATAAAAAGTAAGCAAAGAAAATTATTTCAGTGCTTCTCAAGCAGTAGAAGAGAATAAAAACAAAAGGCATCTAAAGCTAGTCAAAAAGGTGGACTTTGTAAGCAAGAAAAAGCTTAAAATATCAAAATTTGTACAGTCCAAAACATAATCTTAATCAGAATGTTTAGCTCTGACATCTTTTTTTCATATGCATATTAGTGTATCTGTCTTAACTTGCTTGAAGAGGAAACCAATAATATGTATAATAAGCTTTTTACTCCGCTTTGCTATGGAAACAAGGCATGTGTGATCTCACTCCCTGACTTTCTGTATTTTCTCAGATAATTTTTAACTTGTTGGATGATTTCACCTAATTAGAGAGGGGAAAAAAAAGAAAAAAAGATAGAGGTGGTGTCAAAAGTCATTTCTTTCCTACAGTTCATAGGAAACAGGTAAGTAAAGGTGAGGGACTCAACTGCATGGGACCGACAGGAGCAGGAACCCACTCCTTCTGTGAGAGCGGAGAGCTGGGGTGGCATGGGATGGGGATGGACTCCACCACAGCCGCAGCAGAAGCTCCCATCTCCCCCAAGAAATCAGCCGCGGCACAAGGCCAAGCTTCACACAGCTACCGGCCCAGCTCCTGTTCAAGCAACTTCCCAAGGTAGCTCTTTCAGGCTGGCTGTGTCCAGCTCTGGGCTCCCCAGTTCAAGAAAGATGAGGAACTCCTAGAAAGAGTCCAGAGGAGACCAACTAGGATGATAAAGGGACTGGAGCATCTCTCCTATGAGGAAAGGCTGAGAGAGTCGGGCTTGTTCAGCCTGAAGAAGAGAAGACTGAGAGGGGACCTCATCATCACATACAAATATCTTAAGGGTGGAAGTCACGAGGACAGAGCCAGACTCTTCTCAGTGGTGCCCAGCGACAGGACAAGGGGCAATGGGTACAAACTGAGACATAAGAGGTTTCAGTTGAATATGAGGAAAAATTTCTTTACTCTGAGGGTGACAGAACACTGGAACAGGCTGCCCAAGGGGGTTGTGGAGTCTCCTTCTCTGGAGATATTCAAAGCCCGCCTAGATGAAGTCCTGTGTAACATGCTCTAGGAGAACCTGCTTTTCAGTGATTCTGCATCTCTTGTAATAAAATTGTAGTTTTAAAGAGAGACCCATAGTAGAATATGCGAGAAAAAGGGACAGAAAAATCCCTTCCAAAATGACATTAATAGTCAAGCTCACGATTTCAGCTTTTCAGTCTTTCTTCCTACTCTCATGTTTTCCTTATTCAGGTCTGCAATGCTTGCTGTTGATGGCAATAACGATGTTTTTCAAGCCTGTACACAACAATATTGACCTGTTGTTGATCAATGTACCAGCAGTGTATAATAATGTGGTGCGGTTTTCCCTCCAGCCACCAGCACTTGTCCATTCCAGGTTCATTTTACCTGAAGGAACAGACTGCTTCAAAAGCAACCCCACCTGGACTGCTCTAGCCAGGAAAAACAAAGCAAAACCAAGACCTTCTTAACTGAAAAGATGATTCCTATTTGGATAGGCGACACTACAATAAAATTGCAGCCTTCATGTAACTGTGCCTACTTACTAATTCCCTGGTGAGTTAAAGTTAAGCACTGTGAGAGTAATGAAGTCTTTAACTTGATTGGAAAATGTTTCGTTATATGAACAAATGAGTCACTTGTCCACACCCAGGATCTCTCCCCCCCCCCCCATTTAACTGTACAGAAGCATTAAAATATAACAGCAGGGAATTCAGCCAGGTTTAATCTCCCCCCCAAAAAACCTGCAGATACACATAAGATTTCTATAAAAAACCCTAAGTTCCAAGCAAGAGAATTAAAGATTTTTCTTATTTCTAGCAAAAGTTAGATGCTCTTATTTTAACCTTTGTTCATGTTCATACTTCCAGGCATGAAGTGCTACTAAAGCACGTTACACTTGGCATCTCCCATTACTGAAGCAGAAGGCAATGTAATCTTGTGAGAAAGTGTAATAATGCGGTATTCATTTTGCTTCTGTGGCTGGAAGCCAACTCTATATTAATATTCATTTCCAGTATACAGAGCTGCAATATTTCATTTATTTTAAGAATTTACAATTAATTTGGTATGATTCTGTTATCTGCTCCCAATTTCCTTCCCTGTTTCTTTTAGCTGAAAAAGCAGCTCTTGTATAGACTTAAAAAAAGTAAATTCACAACTGAAGCATCAAAAGATTGCTACTGGCTACTAAAAGCAAGAAAAACAGGGACAGAACAAAATGAACTTGAAATATTACAGATGACAATGAAAATTAGCTTTCTGCAAATGGCAAAAATTCCATCTGCAGAAGTTCTCAGTTGACTTTTTCCTTTCCAAACTCGGCTGATAAAACACCCTTTGCAGCATGCTGTTTGCTACTGTAACCAAACCAGAGAAAGTTGTTTGTCTGCTTTTCCTTTCTGTTTTTGAATGTTTTCAACCACCCCATAGCATTAAACTGCAAGTACTCTCGTGAATCTTTGTAAAATGTAGCAGATATAGGCATTTGAAACAATTACAATAACAAATAAAATCCTCAGGATTTTAAAACTTCAGAAAAAACATAGATGCCTCCACTTCCTAGACCTTTGGTTTCAACTAGTGCAGCCACTTTTGCAACCTAAGTGCATTTATAATTAACAAAAGTTATTACCAGCCATTTTCCTAATATGCATTTACTTTTCTTACCTGTGAAAGAGGCTGAAAAGCATTTTACCTTCCAGCTGTTGGCACTTACTTTCCTACAAAAGTGAGATTATACCCAAGTCCACAGACTCAACAGACACCAAGAGAGCAGCCAGTACAGCAGCTACCACATCAGAAATTCCACCAAGGGTGAAACCATCCAAGATCTGCAGTATGCTGTGGGAAATGCCAGTTTTTCTAATATATCCTGGCAATATTTAAGAGGAAAGAGGGGAGGGAGGGGAGACTGACTGTGAAAGCTATTTAAGTGAAATGAGACTTCCCCATGTTCAGAAACCATCATGAAGACTCCTAGGACGCACTCCCTGTTATATGTGTACGTTCACACATATGTAGGAATACCCTATTTTAGCAAAGCTTGTCTGTCAGTACAACACAAGATCCGAGTCTTAGTCTAGAATAAATGCTTAGGAAATTACACGGTGAACATGGAAGACTGCACACAGTATTTAAATTTTTAATCTTGAGTTTTGCCATTTTTGGGGACTAGATCCTTTTTGTTTGTATAGATTTGGGAAAGAAGAGAAGGGGAGGCAGAGCAGCTTTCCTGAAGCATCTCTGAAAATTTAGCCTTAAAATTCAAAGAATTTTGACAGAGTAAGGTATGTACGTGCTTTAAAAGATGGTGAGATCACGCCACAGATGCACTGAAGAAGCCTATATATCATGCACCGATTACTGAATAATGTAAGAAGGCATGGAGGTGCTACTTTATTACTAAACCAGTCTTTTCACCTGCAATCTAGTCAATCACAATGATTATAACCAGAAATAGCCTCATGTCCTGTACAAATATTTATAATTAAAAATTAATAAACCATGTTTTCCTGATCGTTCATTTGTGTTTCCCTATTACTAATTAAAAGGGCCAAAAGAACAACTGGGGAGACAGACTAACTGGACAAAACAGAGTTCATGAAGAAAAACAGATAAAGAATAAATGATACAACAACTTATCTAAAAAAGCTTTTTCTTTCCTCATATCTTTAATGTAAGAGCTATTTTAAACACCAGGTTTGACAGTGTGAAGTATTTTCCCCTTCTTTTTAAAAAGCAAAAATAATTTTAAGTAGATGCTATCCCTGTATGCACTTTGAGTTTTATTTCCTGAAATTTAACTTGCATAGTTCTAATCTTAATTAAGTGTTTGCCTTTTTATTTTCAGCCAGCCAAATTACAAAAGTAAAACAGGTATTTCATTTGCACGGTTTAGCTATTTTATATCACATTTAACATAGCTATACATTGTTTCTAAATGGTTGCACAACGGGAACAGAAAAAAGAAGAAGAAACAGGACGAGTCCAAAAATAAGGCACCTTCCAATCAAGGATATTAATACTGTCACTTCAGTTGCCTGAACACTGCATTTCAGTTTCAACATACCACACTGTATCAAAACCAAAAAATATATTTTCTTTTTTCATTAAAAACGAGAACAATTTGAATTTTACAAATTAAACCTGGAGCTACAGATACTTTTAGTTTGATATCCTAAAACTTCAAGTCATCTCACAGAAATTAATTGTACAGACCATTCATCTCATCTGCAAACTCAAGTAAAAAAATAAACTAAAGCTTACCTTCAGTACACTGCAGGAAGCTGATAATGAGCAGGAACCAAAAACTTTGCATTCTGCAGCCAGAAGACACCATTATTGATCCCTGTAAGAATTTTCTTTGTATTCCTTAATGAATCCAGTTATAAAAGCCCAGCATCATCGAAACCAGTGGTCTGCATTATTCATCTTCATACCTGGAGAAGCAGAGGATTTGGAAGAAAAAGAGGAGAAAAAAAAAAAATCCATCAATAGCTGAACACCAATAATTTGGAATACCAAATTTTACTTGACATGAAGACAGAAATGTTTAATAAAAGCTGACAGTACACCTGTACTGTAGCTGGGAATTTGGCAGGTTTGTGGGGTGTAATCTCTCGAGGTCAGTGATCATTAAACAGAATGCCAAATAATGATACACGTTAAAGTTGAAAGTACGAATGTAATTGATGTACTTGCACTAAGACACATAAAAAAAAAAGAACGTTTTCTTTGAATATAAGAAATTGGATTTGCAGATGACTAGGCTAAGCTTTTCCCACTCCCCAAATCTGACACAAACGACATTTCTCTGCCGCAAAGAACAACAATAACATTACAGCTAGGGCACTGCCATTTTCCTTAGCGATTCGAAACATGGAGCAGCTGAGAACAACGGAGCGACCCCGCTCCACGGGACGGCTCTGCAGGCCTCCTCCCCGCCCGGCTCCCGCGCCCCCCTTGTCCTACAGGTAGGTCGCTCTCCTCGGATGAGGAGCCCTCACAGCAACTTTGCCAACAAAAAACTCTCTTTGGGGAGGAAGCCTCTTCACATGACTCTACAGTTTGCTGTGTTTCTACCCAATAAACACTTGCAGAGACAAGGGAATAAACATAACGGATGAGACTCTCCTGTCCTTAGCCTCTGACGAGATTTGTCTCTGACTGAGAAATATGAACCCAACTGCTCCTGTAAACGATGTACCAAAGGAAGAATTCTTAAAGCTATCATTTGCATTTGAAAAATATAATTATGGTGATAGAGTGCAGTTGGTGTGATAGAAGATTTGACAGCAGAGTGCTCCCTTTCCCTAATGACTCCATTCTCTCACCAGCCAGCTGAGTAAGTACCTACTTCCTCTTCCATATCTCACTGTACGGAGCCAGATCGTGCTTCAGCCCCGACTATTAGAGTTTGGGAAGCTAGGGAAAAATGAACATCCATATAAAAACAAATGCTTTTTAACTACCAAGCTGGCTCTATGTTTTACAGATATGCGAAACAACTCTGGACGAATGACTCTCTGAACGTTGCGGCAATTACAGAGCCAAAGAGCCGCGTCTGGTGCCACATTGGCTTGGTCTCTCCAAGACCAATGGATGGGATTTGTGTGGTTGTATTCCCGAGATATTTGAAATTAACATTACTCTAAAAACATACAGCAATGACCGTGTAAAAATTTAAGTGGCAGGATCCAAGGGCCACTTATGAGTCTTACAAGTACTGGAGCATGTTGAGGGCTTTAAAAATACATTTACCCTTTTGGCAAGGAGAACTGGAAAGGATGAAGAGCACACAATGCCAGACAAAGAAATTCTGTGAACTGCAGATCATTTTCAGAAGCAGAAAGTGTAACTCCTTTTATATTAGTCAATGTTAATATTAATCAATGATAAGTTTGTTCCCTGAGCACACAGACAGCAACAAGACTGACACTCGCTTTTTTTCCCCAAGGAGAGACAGATTGGAATTAACACAAAACATTATGGAACAATTTCCCTGGCTCTCAGTGAAGGCAATGCAACTGTGGCAGAATAGGAGATTATTAAATAGCCAAGCAGGCTTCTTCACTTGGCTCCTCTTTAAGAGGAGAGATGCCACTTCAGCGTAGGCATCCCTCTCCCACCACACAAGCATGCCTGTGATTTCTCACACAGGGAAATGAAAGAGAACTGAGACTGACTGATTTTATGTTTACTTATACATAAAAACAAACCCTTTTTCCGATTTCCAACTACAGACAGGTGCTCTTCAATCACAGGCGCTTTTATCTGCATATATTTCAACAAAGAGCATGCAATAGCAAAGGGAGCGCTTCGGCACAGGACAGCCAGAGCGTGGCTGGCCCTGGCACAGACCCATGTGCCTAGAGGTAAAAGATGTGCCCTCAATTTAGATGGTGATGCACCAGCTGCTACAGGACAACCCAGAAGCAGTTTATGAAGAGACAGTCATATTGTAGCTCTACATCTTTCACACCAGGCTGTGAGTGTTTTGCAACTAAAAAAAAAAAATAAAAAAATCTAAAAATCCACAAAGGATGCACTGCATTCAGCAGAAATTACAATTGCAAAGGAGCTCCTGCTGAGCAAAGAAGAAAAAATTGCCACCATGATATATCCAAAAAAAACCCCTGGAGATAGTTCAGCTAAAAGCTTGGGAAGAGCCTGGAGTAATTTTTTTTACCTGTAGCACCCAAAGGAAAAATCATAAAACTATTTCACAGACACTACAGACTAATCAGCATAATTTCAGTAAGCAATCAGAATAATCCAAGAGAATAGATGAAGAACAATAATGGCTAAAAGTGAAATTAAGTCAGCCTTCTGATTGCTCCCAGTCTGTCCAGAAGAGCTTGACTTCCTGAGAGTCAGGTTTTATCGTTATTTCCCTAACACATCACTACACACCCAGATTTTCAGACATCTTCCTTCACCTTCAAGCCGATAGTGGCATAGCTGTGCTTTATCATCCTTGAACTCATGGCTTCCTTGTGGGCTTTTTTTTAAATTGGAGGGAGGGGGAAAGGTTGTGTTAAAAACAAAAACAATAATCAAAGCACCACTTGCGGTACCCAACATCCCTCTAGGAAATAGCTCAAAAATTTACGGCAGAGACTTTTCTTCTTTTTTTTTTTTCTTTTAACTCAAATTCCTGACCTTGTAAACTGATTTATTTTACCTATTTTTATAAGAAACCACAGTTTCTGAAAGGATATTGCTGGTTTTGTGATACCAAAACCAGCAGAAACTATTCAACTAAGAATAAAGGCAAAATATTTTAAGGACAAATTTAAGTGCTTTGTGCAATATATTGTTCTCTCTAGATTGCTGTAGCCTACAGACATAGAATTTAACTCAGTGTGCTGCTGCAAAAAGAATTCAAAATAAACTAAGCAGCCCCTACCAGATTATCAGTAACACATGTTTTTCTAAAAAAGCAAGAAAAAAAATTAAGCCGTATTTGAAAACTGATGCAATAGGGTTTGGGTTTGCTTCTTTCTTTTCTTTCGAATAAAAATTAACAGCTTCGTAGTGAACAATTTTTCATGCAACCTATGTATTTGAGAAACGCTATGTGACTCCAAGTAAAAGAGCAGTGCAGTTCTGAACCAACTATTCATCAGCGTAACAAAAGCTAATCCTGAAAAAAGGTACCCAGACATGAGCCGGAGCCAGAGAGCACTCTGGCTATAGACACCGCCGTCAGCTGCGTCCTTCTGACCGTCCATCCATCAGCGATACGGAAACCGGCAGTGGCATCCCACAACAACAACAAATCCCAAACCAAACAAGTAAGGCCAGAAAAAGATGTATTAAGTTACTTCTTTGTAAACAGAAAAAGGAGACCACGGCAAGCGGCTGTCCTGCGCAAATAACTTATTTCCCCTCAGACCTTAATAAACCTTTTCTCTGGATCACTTGATGGCTTGGGCTTGTGGGTGGGGCAGAGAGAAACTCCCTAGAGCAAAAGGTTGCTTGAATTTCAGAGTGCAATAAAAGCTGCCCAGCAAATTTCAGTTGTAACTTAAATCCCTACCTCTGGGCCATGCTGCAGTCTCTCATAGCAAAAAAACCCACCAAACCTCTACTGGAAACAGAGAAGATCACCTTGTTAAGTTCCTTTGCATATGTGCTGTTAAAGGAGACTAGATCAGTACTGGAAATGTTAATGTTCAAACCTGTACCCTGCAAAGGTGTTAGGCATCTCTTCATACTGCATGCATAAGCTGTGCTCCAAGCCTGGAATATCTTAGTGCCCCTGCCTCGCTTCCTTGTTCTTCTCTACTTCTGAAACTCCTTCCAGATGGAACACGACCGCTGCAGAATACGTGCCACTGCTGGCCATCCCTCTCCCCGCAACATCGCTCAAGAGCACCCCAGAGATAAGAGAAAGCCGCTCCAAGCATGCTCCTTGAAATACTTTCATCTTTGAAGAGAAAGACCTCTAAAGGACTGCCGCGTCCCAACTCTGTTCTGTTTAACCTTCCCAAGGTTTTATCGTCAAAAGCCAAAAAAGGGTCTTTTAAGAGCTTCCGGACAACTGACACAGCATGCTCAAGAGCTGCCTTTTCCCTCCTGTTCCATCCAGCTTTTCAGGCAATTAAGACCGAGGGGAATGCAGAGATCTTTCCAGCTAAGCAAGAATGTTTTTCTTTAGCTGAGAGCCTTTCAGACTAACGCTCATGTATTTTACAATACAGTTAATTTTCCAAATCATCTTGGAAACACGGTGAAGCACTTGCAACCTCAGTCAAGCTTTAACATCTCTATTACAGAAATAAAAATTACACTAGCTTTACAGGCAATGAGGCACAGAGAGGTAAGGAACAACAGCCATAGCTGCACAGCTCGTACACACCAAGGAGCTAGCAGAACCCAGGCAATCCTTCTTATAAATCCTGTATGACCTACCTTGCCACACACACAGCACCCCCACCGCCTTTCATAACCCAGTTTATGAAACTAAGTAATTCTGTCATATATCTGAGACACTCTGCAGAGAAAAGGAGGGGGAAGAGGAGGTAAGGGTGAATAGATATATATTCATACAATATAATAGACTACTTGGTCTCCTGAGAAATCATGTGTCCACGTGCCTTCCCATCATGAGGCTTTCCCAATTTAAAAAAAAAAAAAAGTTAAACTTCTTATAATCTGTAACATAAGAATTTAATTAGCTCAGTGTGATTAGTAAAACTGCCTAAGCCACATTAGTAAAATACTAGAGCCTAACACCGCTTATGATCCAAGAGCTACCGCTTTGTATATAGCGACAATGAGCTCCAGCTCTAATTTTCAACATTGAACGTATCTTTAGATGCATTCACTATGAGCTATTCCTAAATCTTCAATATGGTTATTAAAAAAATTGACTTACATTAGTAACCTTGCATTAGTGCTACGGTACCAGATTGTTGAAAATCTTCAAAATTATGAGATCTTACAAAAAAAAAAAACTGAAGACAAGCAAGACCCTGTGCTGGTTTACTTAGCATCCTTCTACTACCTACGGTAAACAACCAACCCCTAATCTGTTCCAATTAAACAAGTTGTATATCACAAGAAGAAAGGAAATGCTACCTCTGCTCTGTCTAAAATTGGTTAACAAAGACTTACTTTTCATTAAAAGCAATTTGATGCTTCAAATGTACCAGAGAGTCTAATCTTCAATTCTGTATTGAACAGTCCCCATTAATTGTCACCTTGAACACTGGATTCCTAACCCAAAAACATCTCTTTACAAGTTGCATGGTAAGAATACAGTATCAGGGAAGGGAATAATACAGTAAGAACAAGATTTGACCAAGGTCATCCAATCTTGCAACAAAAAAAAAAAAATTACTTTGATGCGTTCAGCTGCATTGTGCCCTGAAGTGATACACCCATGCCTGAGGAATGCCTGAAACAGTGTGCCAGGAACGTGCACCCTAAATTTAGAATGGCCACGGAAATGCCCACCCCACAGCAGCCTGCGTTCCCAGCTGATCAGCGCAGCAGATCATCCAAAAAACCCAATCTACCTATGCAAGACGTGACACTAAACAGTGCGCGGACATGGTATTAATAGCGCAGCATCACAATTTAGTCCATCAGTCCACAGAAGCTCAGCGGTCTACCGCAATCATTCACAGAGAAAATAAATAGGATTTAAGAGGAAAAGACAAAGATTTTCCTTTCCCATCAGCACTCCAGTTCGGCTTGGCCTCACTCTTGTGTTTTACAGACACATTACACGGCGCTCCATTCCCAACATCCAGCTTTGCCCCTTCTTGTTAACACAGGATAAAGCCTGGACACTCTAGGGAGTTTTCATTCAATAAGCCAGCAAAGTAAACCTTTGCTAGCGCTAATAAGAATGGCTTTTTTTGGCTCCAGGCACTCTTCTTTTGCCAAGTCTGAACTTCTCTTTTTGCCTTTGCTAAATGCTCAGAATCAAGGGGGTGGTGGCGGAGGGGTGCCACTCAATCCTCATTGCAAATTCCCCGTATTCCACCTGAATCGCCATTGTGCCGCGACCTCAGACCGCCTCCACTCAAACAGCGCAGGTAAAACCTTTTTAATGCTTCTGCCCTCGGCATCACTACATCTTCCAGGGGTCCCAAAGATAAATCCCCCGCATCCGAAGAAGGGAGGAGGGCAAGGGATGCTGTAAGTCAATTACAACCCTTAGCGGCTGGAATATCTTAGTGTCACGCTGAGCATGTTAAATATGCTGATCACTTTGGACACCAGAGGCACAATCTGCGGCTGTTTGCCATTCTCTTCATTAAACTGCAAAACAAATAGCTCTCATTTTCAAACCTACGTAGGACAGATTTTATGAACATCAAAAATAAACACGAAAATAATGAATAGCTATAAAAAACACCGAGAACCGTATGACAAACCAAAAGAAGCAATCGTAACAGCTGAAGAAAATTCAAAGGCTTTTCAAACTTCTCACAGAAAAGAAATCCTCAAAATAATCTATTTATATTAGAAGATATCATTCCTTTCCCTTGGAAAAAAAAAAATAATAATCACTAGACTAACATCAACCAAAGACACTACAGTCTTGTAAGACAGTAAACTGTTTGTTGACAGCCTTGACAAGGCTTTGCAAAGGCCCATATTTCTCAAAGCTGTTATGCCACTTAGCTGATCTCTTTCTTTTTTTTTTTTCCCCCTCCCATCCAGTGTTTTTCACAGGCGAGAACTCGTTTGAAGTGGAAGTAGACTGAAAAACAAAACAAACTGAAAAGTCCTGGGACTGCGGTCGGACACGTCTGTACCTGTGCGGCGGCGTGGGGCTTCTCTAGATGACTGCAAGGATTTCAACGCACCCGATCTGCTTTCTGACCGCTCCACACCGGGCTTCGGCAGGGAAATGAGTTCAGATACGCCTTTCCCAGCTGCCACGCTGAAGACAACCTCATTAGACCAGCACAGAGCTACCAGCAAAACACCCACGAGCTACTAACTTCCAAAATAAAATCAAATTTCAAGCAAGAGCAGACAAGAACATGATTTTACCCATGCATTTACAGCATTTTTACCCGTGCTGTCAACTGGGTTCATGGGGACCTGCAACCCAAGCACGGTTGGGGACGGCTGTGCTGCCCTCTGGTATTCAAGCCCAAACCTCAGTTTGGTGGCACCAATCCCCTGGAAACTACTGCACTGAAGCCTTCTTTCCTAGGCCTGTGCCAAGGCTTATTATCAAAAAGATTCACGAAGGTGCTGTGAGAGCATCCATTTTAAAGCACCTCATTTTCTATCAGTCGTATTTCAGGTATGTGGTGTGTATTCAATATAAACGACACGGTTCAACTTTCAAGAACAAGCTCGTGTGGGCAGCAAAGTCACTTCTGATTTTTTTTAAAGATTTTATCAAAAACCTTCATTGTTACCAGAAAAATACCAACTCTTTAAAAAGTAACTGAAAAATATTTATCATTTTTTAAAAATGAGGAGGAGGCGGCACATACACATACACACAATGCCACGGGTGTCATTTGTGGCATATCCTTTGCTTAGAGAGGAATATGGCTCGAACGTTAACATCTGCGAGACCATGGCCTAATCACTGTGCAGTGAAATACGAAACAAAATCAATGGTGGCACATAAGATGTAATCTCTACTCTGGCTCGCTGCACTGAATCCTTGACTCATAAACATTGTTACTAGCCGTTTGGTGAATCAATATTCAGATTCCCTCTTGGTCTATACATATGACCACTAAACGAAATAATAATGACCAAAATCTGTCATATATTAGGTTATCAATATTACCAAAAGGGATTTCTTGGGAGCAATGAGGTAATCTAGGATAAAATATATCAGATGAGCATGCAAAGTAATGTGAAAAACCCATGACTAAATATAGAGACAGCAGAAGAAAGGTATTTTTAAACCCCTCTTCTTCCATCATATCCTCAAGTATTAAAATTTACCATAGCATCACAATAATGCATTTTATGAAAGACCATTTCAATAATGCATACTTTTAATTATGTTTTAAAACATGCTGTACTCAAGCATTTTGCTTTTTCTTCTTTCAAAGAACCCCTTCTTAAGCTACCACTAGTTTTGTTTCTTTTCTCTGAAGCACAATTAATATTCCGGTGATCAGAGAGTAGTAATTTCTCACCAGCAGCTCAACAGTCAGGAGCTTCAGAAGACCGCATTTTAGTTCCACTAAAAACCACCACCACCAAACAACCTTCTAAGAGTAATTCCATAAATCTGTATTTTCCAAACCATTCACAAGCCACTTAGTTATTATAAGGTAGCGGATCCCCTCTTGCAGAGAAACCTGGGAAGTGCTGTGTGCTACCAGCCCATACAAGGCCAGGAGCCACATCAAAATTTGTCGTTTTGACAACAGAAGAAGGGAAGAAATGATGGGAGACCTCAAATACATCACCTTTGAAAGAATAATCAACCGAGAATGGTCTTTAACCACTTTCTAAGCCCACAAGGGATTCTCCAGGCAAGTACGACTTACAGGTAAAAACTTCACTAAATTTATGTAACCCTTTGGAGGGCTTCTGCCTGTGTATTAAGTACAAAAAAATAAGAAGCACACATTGACAGACGACACATCTTTCAGGTTCACTAATTTTACATACCATCAGCACTTAGCAGGCTGAGAACTCAAAAATCATGAAATAAAAATCAACAAACTCTTTTTCTTCCCTTGTAATTGGCTTTTCTCATACACACATCTATAGTGAAAGCAAGAACTCAAGGGTGAGAAGCCGTATATGACAGTGCTGCAGACAGCACCAACTCTCTTCCTTGCACCTACACACAAATGTACGACCAAATGATGTAACCATTGCTCACACGTCGTTAAGAATGTGCGAAACACAGGCAATAAATATGGCAAATAAAGCTTCAGTATCTGTTCAGAAAGGGCCTGATTCTGCGATGAGACAAAGAATTCACTTCTGTTACTGGATGATGGGCTCCATAAAGGTGCACTAGATGCCTAGGCATCTATCAGTGCAACCACAGTTAAGAGTATTTTCTTGTACAATTTAATAAGCAATGAACATTCAGGTGACTGTTCTTAACCATGCAAGGCAGCTGAGTGATTACCAGTCATTCACCCCAGCTGTACCACTCCTTTAATTGGGGTGAACTGGGAGGGGGGGGGCTTTCTTATTTATTCAAACTATAATGGAAAAATAGGAACTATTTCAGTTCATTTTTTATTCCTTTTGTAGAAAGGCTGAGTTGGAAAACTATAATGATTACATTTGAAGCAGTTATGAGCAAAAAAAGCTCTAAATTATAATTCAACAGAAAGGTTCCTTCTACTTGCTGTACTTGCTGTAGAAAACCTTTTAAAACCCTTCTCCCTAGCATCTTACACAGTACTTTCTCTTCCTTCGGGGGGGGAGAAGAAAGAGACACACACCAAAAAAAAAAAAAAATGATGTATTTTGGAAAGAGCGAAGGCCTTTCCCATGCACTGTGAAAAGGGAAGTGTGAAGTGATACCTTCTATTAAACCAAATGGAATATGGATTACCTCCAGCACCACCACACCAGCCACAGCCACCACTTGAGGACAAAGTACCCCTAAATCATTTTCACTTGGAAGATTTAAAAAAAAAAAAAAAAAAAGAATGAATAATTTTTAAAGTATTCAAAAGAATGAACTCTTTTCATTGGAGTGACTGAAAACACTATATTCCCCATACATTTTTCAGGGTTTTTTTAAATCATCCATAGAGCACAGGTGAAATTTAGGATACCTTTTAAACACATTTATTCGCAGCAATGTGACCTCTGACGTTCTGTGGGTTCATCAAGCGGACCAAGAACTGTGTGTCACACATTTACAATTTCTTTTAAATAATACAGGTCTTGGTAGTTAAACGTGACAATGACACTGCTTTGGAAAATATCATAGTTTTTCTTTAACTAGGCTGTGTTATGATTTTAAATGCTAATTTATTTATCCTTTCACAATTACAAATACTTAATGGCCTTTATTTTGTATTCTTTACTAGAAATTACAGATTTTTTTTTTTTTTACAAAAACCCTGTTCTTCAGATGTTCTGCTGCAGTTCATGAACTGTATGTGCAACTAAAAAGAAAAAAAATAAGTCTACATTTATCTATCAACAACATTTATAAGTGAACAGAGTGGCAAGATTACAAAATTTTAATAAGAACATTATATTATAGTAGCAATAATCTAGGTGTTTTACTGGGAAGTGAAGTGGATTACCGTAAATGAAATTTTAAATGTCCTTTCCATTTTATAGATAACACAAAATTACTCTTTTCATGTCTCCAGCGATAAGGATACATGTGCCACATATTTAAATAGTGCCTTCACCCTATCCAACCCCGCTCATGAATTAATAATTCAGTGACATTAATACAAGAAGATAAATGATAAAGAGGTTACAGCACAAGGGCCAACGGTACACATATACTTCTTTTAGAACAGCTAATACCTCTCTGCCAATTACAGTTAGAACTTTTTAACAGTTTTCAATGGCATTTTTACAATCTAAATAGCAGCTTATGCACACACAATTTCACACAACTCAAGCTTAATAAATCTCCTGCTGCTACCAAACAATCATTCGGGGGGATTAAAGTGCAACATCTGCTAACATTAATAAGCATTTTACATAGCAATATGTATAAAAGCAGTTGCTATCAGTCTTCTGAAAAAGCTTCTAGACTGGTTTGGCATAAATTACACCTTTATCGTTCAACTGGTAACTTTAGCTTACGGCAACAATAAGGTAGCTATATTGCTATATAGTGGGGAAAAACCAACAAAATTATATACCGACTGCAACTATCATTTGTCGTGGAACAATTTTCAAGATACTTGAAAAATAAACAAAAAAATGAATGTATGCAAAAAATTTCAGGTAAGAACCTGGTGAAGTCCCACAATTTCAATACCTAGAAGAAACCAAAGCTACCAATCTGTTTGCAAGAGACAATTTTCTCTCCTAATAGCAGTTACAGCTTTTTAATGCACCTTGGGCTTTTTTATTTTTTATTTGTATTTCTACCGAAGCAAAATCTACTCTGAAGGAATGTGTGCCTTTCCAAGGCATAAAATAAGTATCAAGGGTTTTATTTAATTAGGAATTCCAGCATACACTTTTAGGTAGATTTTGGCAAATGAGCATGCTTTGGAGTCGAGAGACGTGTAACATCAGCTTGAGCCAAGAACACAGTTGGCAAACACGGCGCAAACTTTTACGCGCAGCCCTGCCAACGCAACTCAAGCCCTGCAGTTCAGCCGTGGACAGCCGGATGCCAGAGCCTGCCAATCACCCCTTCCCTGCAGCAAAGGAAACCAAGAAAGTCCTATTCCAGCCCACGTTACCACTTGATTGTAAAGCAGCTTTCCATGTGTTCTTACAAACATGGAGAGGTAAAGTATTTCAGGCTCTTCCTTCATAAGCCCTACAATCTTTACACTTTTTAGAAACCGGAAAGAATCAATAGTCAACACTGCAATAATAAATATTATAACACTTATAATACCTTTGCCTAGCGCTCCAAGATAATTTCGTTGTGTGGGCACATGTGGGCCAGTATCTGCAAGCTCATTCCTTTCTCTTATGCAAAAAAAAACTTGTATCAAAAATATCCAGAGATATGACAGAACAGCAAACTGGATCAAGTAAGTATGTAGAAAACATTTAATCTGCTCTTTTCTTTTTAATTAGCAATTAATTTTCCATTATGAATTGCCTAAACATGATTAACATTATTTTTAAAGTCAAAACATTCCTTAAAAAATACTATTATCGTATTCCCCTGACATCGCCTACTTTCTTACTTGACGTGTTAGAAGAGATATGAAGAAAATCAAAGCACTAAGATAATAAAAGATTCCAGCAATGCCAGTGCTTGACAACTAACACTCAGGACCTGCCGATGCTATCAGGCTTTAAAGTACCCGGAACTAGGGCTGAAGCCAGGCTTAGCTGAGAAAAAACAGTCATTTAAGGACAGAGGGAAAAAGCTTAAAAACAAAACGCAAGTACATCGAGTATCTACTTTGTCCTGAGACTGATGGTTTCTCTAGGCTGCAGTCTGCACCTGCAATTCCCATACATATTTCAAAGATCGGAATCGCTGTCGCCAGAGGAAGCACATGGGGATTAAGAACCCAGATGCCTCAGTGCCACAAACAGCCTTTCTTAAATACAGCTTGAATTTTAGATTACCATTTTAAAATACTTTTTTTTTTTTAAGTTAACGTGCGCTGCCTGTAAAAACACAGCTTTATAGAGTAGTGACAAATTCTTACTTTTTTTTTTCCTTTTAGAACAGAAAAACGTGATATTGGCACGCGACTTTGTTTTCAGGCTATTCCTCCACCCGCACTCTAATTCTCACATCAGACATATCCCCTGCCATGTGCTAGCCTTACATGTTCTTGAAGATTTACTGCCGCTGTAGTAGTCTCATGGCTATTTCGAATCCAGGTCACAACTTTCCACAGTTACTCAGATTAACATTTGCAATTTAATCTATTTTAACACCGGAATCCAACAGCGCTGAGATGAAAACGAGGTGACTTTTTTTGCTCAAAGATGTCTGAATATTAAATATGAAATTTAACAGGTTATAATCATAACAGTTTGTAAACAGTGTAATATATATGTCTGCCCTAATTTAGTAAGATGGAATTCTCACATAACACTCATCAAACTGAGCACAAAAAAATTCTTCTGGCATTTCACTAAATTAAAATCTTCAGTCCCCACAGCAAGAATGCACAAATTTAGATTTTATTAATACCTTAAATCAAACTCACTTTTATGAAAGGCAATTTTCAAGTCATCTTCTCTTGTGATAGCAAAGAACAGAATGGGGTCCTAGGCATATTTTTACAGACACTTTGATAATAATCTAACCTTTTGGTCTGATTGCTATTTTTAACAAAAATAGCGTTTTCTTTGAAACCCAGCAAACTCTTGTTTCCATGAATATAGTTTCAAGCCTCCGGTGACAGAGTGGCTGACAGCTCAACAGATAGAAGGTAAATTTAAGAGAAGTTGTCCCTGTTTAGAAAACGCATGCCGTGTTACCAGCTCCTCATTCAGCAATCTGAAAAACTCCAAATTTAATCTAGATCACTGTATTTCACAGCTTGCCCAAAGATATCGTATTGTGCAAAAGCTTCACACTCACAAAACCATGCGAGTTATACACACGCTCAACAAGCCGCCTTGATTTAACTGGTGCTCTATGTACTTTAATATTTTAAATTTCTAACATTATCAAGCCTTCTGCATCGCAGGCACTTCTGCAAGAGATTACAAATCAGATGCACAATGAAATCATCATCATCCTCATCAGGCAGACTCCCCCGTACTGCCAGTTACTCACCAGAAATCAGGAAGGGGAGGGCGGGGGGGAAAATAAAAAAAAAAAAAAAAAAAAAAAGAAGGGGGAAAAAAAAAAAGCAAAAGGGAACAGGCAGAGCTGGAAGATTGCATCCCCCCCAGCTAGTTTCAAGTGCAGTGGAAGTGGGAAAGCCCTGGGGTAGGGCGTAGAAGGAAAGCAAGCAGATGGAAAAGGGAAGGCCTAAGGAAAGCTGCGGCAGCGCGGGCAGGCTCGCCCTGCCCTGCCATGGGTGGATGTGTCGGGGAGCCCGTGCAAAAGGGAGAGAGAGGCATTTGAAGGAGGGGAGGAAGACTGACAGCGAAGGGATGCAAGTCAACAGGGAGCTGAAAACAGGCAGCAAGCGCAGTACAGAGAAGGGAAGGACTTGCTAGTTTGAAATATCTGGGTGCAATTTGACTTCCTTCAAGCGGACTGCCAGCATTCGGGATCAGTTGCCACACTCTCCTAACCCAACGTCCAAGACTTTCTTTCTATTTGGAACACAGACACCAGCCGCACTAACTGCAACTGTCGGCTTTTTAATCCATAGGAAAAGCCCACCAGTCCGCACCAGAAGCCATGGATCTGTCCAAAGACAAGAGTCAAGGCAGCCATAAACACGGGGACAGGGAACGGTAACGTTGGCACTCAATGTTGTAAGAGGGGGCAGCACGCACACGCCATGAGACGCGCATCCCCATGTTCCTGCCTACAACTAAGAAACATTTGCTATTCTGCAAGTAATCTTATTTTATAAACAACTGATGATTTTACAGTGCCAGAATAATAATTTTTAAAAGCTGACCATGATTTCAACACAACTATTGTACATTCTGGGTGGGTTTTTTTGTTTAAAAATCCAGCCCAGAAGAGGTTGTGACACTAGTAAATGTACAGTTTATTTACGGGTCACTATTGGGCTGAACTGAGATTTTATTTCTGGAAGAAGAGAAAGACGGGAGGATGGGTAACACAGACAAAAATGGAAAGGAAAAAAAAAAAAAAAAAAACCCAACCTGAAGGCCCATCTTCTCGGGTACGTAAGAAGCGACAGACGGAGGCATGACAGAACACTTCACCTGACACTGCCTGGTTATCAACATACTCTTTAGAAGTTACTCAGTTTTATTTTAATACCTCTTCATTCGAAAGGTGATTTGACGTTTTTGACCTAAAAATAGCAGCTGTATAGATCTTCTAAAAATAAAAATATCTCACCCAAGATTAATATGGTGTACAATACAAGAAGACCTCGCAGCAAGCACAGCGTAAGATTTTAACAGCCAGACATTTCACCCCAACGATTTCTGGTCACCAAAATAAAAACCAAACTCACTGTTACAGTGTTACTTTAGGACAGTTAATATCACTTTTTAGCTTTTACACAGTGTTGATGTTTACCAACTAGTACACATACACATACAGTCCAGCTGGCTGAGAGCAGAACGAAGGAAATTAGGCTTTTCCTGGCTGGCAGGACCTTCATCTCTGACTCTGGAGAAGGATCTCTTCTGCCTCACAATTTTATCACATGATAAGCCAGACACTTTGTGGTTTTCACTCACTTTCAAAAATATTTATAAAGGACAGTCTCTAAGAATAGCTTAAGATAGGCAAGAATAAAAATATATTCATCTAAATAGTTTCCAATATTTAAATATACTACTAAACATCGCACCCCTCTCTAGGAAGTTATGTAGCTTGCAACGACCACTAACAGCTCTAACTTCCACACAGAACAGCAGGTACTCACTGCTTCAACATTCACAAAGCACCAATTTCTTAAAGCCTGGGCTTACACAAAAGTCCATTTCCCGCTTTTCATTTTGAGCCCCATTCAATAAGCCATAATTACGATTTGTGTGTGTGTGTTGTTATTCTATTACAGGTACTGGGATATAACCCATTAAACTTGGTATGGAAGGTACTGGGATATAACTCATTAAACTGGGTATGGGAGGAAAAGTACCACTGCCCTTCTACTAAGGACCAAAACATCAATAATTCAAGCTGATTGGGAAACACTATTCAACAAGACAATTAATTTTTAAGAATGTGGTGGGAATAGTAACAAACATCGCAAAATAATTTTACATTTTTCAAGACTCATCAACAAAGCTTACAAGTATGAAGCCTCTGAAATAAATAAGTCTACCTCTCTCCTTCTTCCAGGTTAAGAAACCAAGACTCTAGGAGCCACAACTCTGGAATCTGAGCAGCAAAGCTACGCCCGTCGCCAGTGACCCAGGCTGCTGCACTGCGGCCGCAAGCACGCGCCGGAGCACGCTGTGCCATCTACTGTGCTGCACCACCGAGTAAGTTCTGTCAACACAACTCAGAGCGTTTTTTGATCTTAAAGCTATTTTGTTGTAGGTTTCCCCCTCCAGAAGTAAGTATTCAGCGAAAATGAATGTCAGTGAGCATGCTGATTTAAAAAAAAAAAATAATTAAAAAAAAAAAAAGGAACAATCTACTTAACAAAAATTAAAAATGCAAAATACAATTATTCTCTAAGGTGGCTCCATTTTCCTATGCATTCATAAAACCGCATGGACTCTGGCCATGCCATTACCCAAGACGGTCCCGCAAGCTTCCGAGGGTCCCCGCGCCGTTCACCTGCAGCCCTGGATGGGGAGCGTGGTCGAAGCCTCTCCCAGCCCCGGCGCACGCGCGTGCCCTTTCCGGGAAAAGCGATAAGCAAATTGGTGTTTCCCATGGAGCACAGGATGAACCTTTCTGCTCATAAGTGCTCTTACGGTTTCCATAGTGAATGTCATTTACATAAAGGCATTATAAAGGTTCCCACATGAAAATGCATCTCTGGTATAATTACATTCTTTCAAGTTACTTTTCCTCCCACTTGCTATAGTTCTTAGGCGAAAGAAAAATATTGACAAAAACAGGACATGAGGGGGACATAAGATAACCACAAACTGAAAAACATGAAACCACCAAACCATTTACAACTCTTTTTTTTAAAAACTTTAACTATTCATTGCTACTGGGCAGCCTGAGATCAACTACACAGGGCAAAATGCTCTTTAATTTATAGCCTAAGGGTTCTTCCGCATTTAAAAGGAAGGAGCATGTAGAGAAATATAGTTTCTTTCTCAGCCCGTCTGTTCTTTGAAATGTCTTCATTAAAATGGAGATTTTGACTTTTTGACTGTGAATAACAGAAAAAGGACAAGCCTGGTTGCCAAGGATCTCCGTCTGCAGACAGCGCACACACCGCTCCCCTCTTCCCTCGCACAACGATCACACTTCCGTATCACAGGCGATTTTTGAGGGGGAAGGGCAGAAGGGACTACCTCCAGTTCATGATGAGTAGCTAAATTAGTCCTAATTACACCTTTGTTTTGTTATGAAACAACTGAAAGAAGCTAGCCACCGATTTGGAGTTGCAGCACAGGACTCCTACTTTCCCAGACCCGAGTGGCGTGGAGACGGCCATGACGGAGACCACCACCGCGTGCAGGATGACGACGGTTACCTATCAGACCATGTCACCAGAAAGCTCCACATCACAAGCCTACAGTAAAAAAGGTGCTCCTGATTTTTTGGGGTGGGTTTTTTATTTTTTTTGGATGGAAACATCTCATCCACATTGGCATTCACAGATTTTCACCAACACTGCACTGAAAACACAACTTGTTCAATGGCCAGATGGACTTGAGTGAATGTTAGAGAACAATACCGGGAGCTACCTCTTTCTACCATTTGTGAGCCATAATAAAATTCCACCAAGCGTATTTGCTCAGTTGGTTTAGCAGCAGCTAATATTTCCTATACGCACAAGACCTGAACAGTTGTTCTTTTAGGTAACTTAAAGAATGGCTGTAATTAAGTGATTGAGGAGATATTAATCGTATCTCTCAACTGTGCCAAAGTCATGAACACAGTTGTGCAAACTGCTCAACAGCAGCACTGAAACAGCAACAAATTTTCCCACTGCCCCATGTATTTTTCATAAATCCTTACCAATTAGTTTTAATAATCTGTTAATGCTGCAGCTTTATTTGGTGTATCGGTTATTGTGCGTCTATTTAAAATTTAAACAAAAATAGTTTACTGGCTATCTTCCAGCAGACCTACTATAAAATTTTCATTTACTTGACTTTCCTTCAATTAACATATATGACTTTGGTAACTTTTCTTTTAATATAGAAAACTATATTGATGAAAAAGAATTGTTTGAAATCATTGTTTCATATATCGAGTGATTTTCTGTGAAAAAACACACAAGAACTAAGAAATGTATTGTTTACAGAATCTCAGCAATGTATCACATGCAAAGATCAGTCAAAGCTGGACAGAAGATGAAGCTAAATGTAATTAAAATAAACCAAACTTTTAGACTGGCCATAATTTGATAGGTAATAGAAAGATGCTGGTTTCACTGTAAGTCACTATATAGTATTGTTGCTAAAAAAAAATATCAAAAGGGCTCTATGTTCAGAAGCAGGCTGAAACCAGAACTTTCTAATCATGCCAAACACTGCTATAGGGATTGCTATAATCAGGAATAGTATCATTGGAAGTGAAGCTGTAGTAAAGATGCATGAATTCTGTACAGGTGACAGAAATATAAGGAGGAATTTCATTCACAGGTATACTTCAAAGGTTATACTGTTTTTATGTGTTCCCATCGGCAGATTTTTCAGGCATGAGCCAAGAACTGCCGATTACTTGCCTCCCATTTGCCAAATACAAAAGCTTTATTAGTCATAACAACACTGCTGTTCCAAAATGACAAAGAGATAGATATAAATAATAATAATAATAATAAAGACAGGAGGGGGGAAAAAAAAAAAAAGAAAATAAGACAGACTTATCCCTTCTTCAGGGTTAGTTGTCTGTGGGCAGTTAAGTATGACTTAGTGTGGCTTCATTTTTAATGCACCCTAGAAATAAAATGACTACAGTGTGGATTTGTGCTTTGATTTATTGTCTTGCAAACAGAATACTAATTTTAAGAAGCCATTCATTATGGGATTTGTACAAAAAGAAATATGGTTTATGTTTATCTTACAGTTATATATACATATTCCAAAAATGTTTCAGGAGAGCACATAAGGATACCAGTTTGGTAAGAATAATTCTGCGTATATTTTCCTCTCCCAAACACAGAAATTGTCTTCTGAAACATTAGAAACTTTTTCCAATTGATAAATGTGTAAAACAAATCCACTGCAACCTATTTTTAATACTTTAAAAGTAGTAATTGTAATATTTAAAGCACTAATAAAAATGTTTTACCTCTTACTGCATTTTTTATGCATTATTCGCCCTTTTATTCTAAGCACTGGCTTCTTCTTAGTTAGGGTATCCAAGCCAAGCACTGCCCTCGACAATGCAGTCACAGTTCACGCTCTTAAATCGGTTGGAGCTCCACATTCATCAGGGGGTAACATTCGTCCTTTTGTGTTTTCTTTTTACTTACAGACAAAAGATACAATCGTTTTCCACAGTTCAAAATGAATGAAATGTGAAGCCAATCTAAGAACCTACAGGAGTTTTTCTAAAATAGAAAATGTTATTCTTCGGGTCGTAAATCTGGTTCTGAACACAAGACTAAAGACAAAGCTCCAGAATTTTGCTCTAGTTGCGTAAATACAAGATGTGTGATTTACTGATGACAGATGAAGTCATACATTGCTACCATGATCACAAAAATAATGAATCTTTGAATATCCACTGTTTAATCCAGTTTTGAAGCCCCAGTTATTTTCCAGTAACCCACCAGAAAACGTTTAAGCCCATGAGCAGCATTACCTTCTATCAGCACATTTTCAGAAGTGGAATATTTCGTGTCAAAAGAAACAGGAGCATCTTTCCTCTGGCTTCTGGTAATCAATAACAATTTAAAACAGATGGGTACAGGATCCTTCTACATGAAGTCTTATACATAGAATTAATCCAAAACATCCAGGAAATGTTATGCCTTACAAATTTAACTAATACTACCCACGCATGTGTACAATGCATGGAACATACACTGGGAAGTTCTTCTACAATAAGAATTGCCATCTATACATTTTCTTAATTTGGAATGACCCAATTATCATTTTGTTACAGTAAATCAGGGAAAGAAAGGTATTTTGTTTGTTTAAGCACTCATTATTTCAGTATTTATTGAATTATACCTCAAGATACCACATCTTAAAATGTGTGGATATTTTGTCAGACTTTGCCATTCAGACTGCCGTTCTACTCAATGCAGTTATTCATAAATTGCTATATAGCCTAGTGTATTTTGTTCAATCAGTCCCCATAAGTGTTTTTTATTGATAAAACATAATTACTTTTATTAAATGTGACTGGTACACTGCTTCTGCCAAGTGAGTGAGTATTAATGTCTCACTTTTTTGTTTTTTTAAAAAAACAGATGGAAAATTTTAAGAATTAAGGAACAGCTTGAATGTCACTTACATGAAAACCACATTATTGTCACTTTTGTTGCTTGTAGTAATTTTTTAAAAGTATCATCTAAGTTAGTTATCACCATAAAAACCTGGCGCTAATGAAACAGAAAACATGTGTTACGCTACGGCTAAAACAAAGTATCATGATTTTATTCCAGCAGGCTCTTCCACTGTAGCAAGTAAATTACCATTGTGCTACCTTCAAAATACAAGGGTGTTAAAAAAAGTATCTCAATCCCAGCTGTATTATCCTCACAAGAGAGATGAAGTTACATATACGTCTTGTTTTTCCTATTGCACGGCAATCTCCACTGAATGGAATTTCTGAAACAGCCTTACCTCACCAGGAAAGAGAAAGACACACTGTGTAAAGAAAGATTATGCCCATTGCCTCCCCACAATTCCTCAACAAGATTAAATGAAGAAATCTCTCTTCTTCATCATGACTAATACATTAGTATTTTCTCATGTAAAAAGGATGATGCAACTTTTCAACTCCCAGCATCTATCAAAATCTCTACGAAAGGCATCATTTTTATATTTTCTGTAAATCTTACCATTATAATCCTATTGGAGTGTAATTGCTGTGGCTAATATTCTTACCCTGTTATGAAAATGCTCAACATAAATGTGGCACTGAGTTGTTAAGATAATACATGATCACGCTGTGAGAGGGTAATACCTATACAATAGCCCTTGCCAATACCATAAATCTCTTTATTAGACAACAACCTATTACAGGAGATCTACTTAACTGTTTCCCTACTTAGAGGGCCATTCGGTGTTACAATAACAAGCTGACTTTTCACATTAGCAAGGATTAGCCAGTATAAATTATAAATTGACACCAAGTTGCTGCTCTTTTAGATATGGTAAATCTTTCCTGGTGTTTAAAAAGATAATCCAAACTAAACCCCTAAGACCACATTAGGCTGAACATATGTTAAGTTTAAAGTTCTGTTAGTTCAAACTAACAAAGAAAAAAAAATCAACTCTCAGACCAATTTATGTGGCAGATTTATTACAGGAGAGCATGTTATGGAGAGCTGTTTCTGTTTTATGGAATGTGCACGCATCCTGCTTTATTTCCTAACACCATCATAGCAAATCGTCTTTAAATTTACTGAAATATTTTAAAGTAAAATGACTGCCACCATTTTTCCAGAGATAAACAGTACAGAATGCATCTAAGTATCATCTATTACGCTTCTGGATCAGCAAGCAAAACTCTATTGTAAATGAATTATTTTCTTCTCTGAAGTCTTAACTTTTTGAAGGATCGTACACTTTCACCACCCAGATAACTACAATGCAAATTATAAACCCTGCGATACACCAGATGATTTCTTTCATTGTGCTAGATTAAGGAAAATCACTATTTAAAATAAGTATTTCTAATTCTTCAAGCTAGTTTTTAAAGTTACAATTTGCAAATAAACTTAGGTTATGATATTCCTTGCTCTTTGTTGTCGATATTTTTCTAAAGCTTAAGAGAGCAACCCTTGCCACTGTTTGCCTGCTTTAGTCCAACTGTATGAATTCATCAATTATATTTGGATGAAACTCATTAATCGTTTTATATTTTATAATAGAGAAAAAGCCAAATTTAGAGTTAGCCTTGCATCTGCAATCACCTTGATTATGATTCATAACACTGCTGGCGTAAACAGAGAAGACTTACCTATTGCTTTTGGGCTAGGACACTACACTGCACGAGACGTACTGAAGACCTGAAAGTACTGTGTTGCCTCTCTCACGCTGACGTGACATTTTTAGAATCAGACAAGACAGTTTATGCAACAAAAATCTGCTTCCCATCATACAGAGTAACAAAACTGTCCTCCTGCACCTCGACATGCAAGAACTGTTCTGCTCAGTTCCTTCTTAAACTTTCAATAAAAAGGTACTTCTTTGAAATACTGAGTATTTCTAAAGTCAGTTTTCGCTTACTGAGGTTTTATAAATTTTCGCCCACTGTTACTGACAGACAGCCTTTGTAAAAGCTGTCTTGCGGAGCCTTTTCTGCTCTGCCTAACAGGGAAGGCACTGTGAAATGAAATTGTACTTACTGGAAACAATTCAGCCCCGAACGCCTTGATTACTCTGATTATCTCATATACAAGCTCCCTCTGCAGGTAATAAGAAGAATGAGCAAAAATATGTGAAAAATGTGGGTAACAGCCGGCACAGCAACCCAAATAATCAGTCATCATTTTAAAGAAACTCCCCCAGAAACTCTTCTGCAACGTTATCTGGCAGAAGTTAGCACAGAAAACATTCTTTTTTTTTCCAGCTCTGTGTCTCTTCTCGTCCCCTTAGAAAAGTTAAACATTCGGCTTCAGTCTTTCCTATATCAAAATACACAGATTTCTTTTTCAAAGTCACCTAAACGTTTTCAGGGCAGGAAAAAAAAAAAAAAGAAAGAAAAATTGCTCTGCTTACCCAGAACCAAACAGAAATGAAAGCCCACCCCAAACAAGAAAACAAACCCATCCTATCTGATGCATCTCCCTAACCCAAAAATAAACAAACAGCAGCATCCCCCATTCTATTTACTGCTGGGAGATAAAACACAATGCCACTTTCGGATACAATTACACATGCACTCCCCCAAAGTTTAAAAAGCAATTGAACTAAATGGTAAGTTATCTTGAAAATTAAAAAAGTCTCTATCAATTTATAACAAATTATGAAGTAACATGTAGCTTTCATCCAACTGGAGGTAAACTGCTTATCTTCCAGAAGACATTACCCTTACCTTAAAACGTCTTAAGTTTGTTCGCCGTAATAGCATGAGCTTCTCGATAAAAATCCCTTCAACGCAAATGGGAAAAAGCTTCAATGAATGAAGCTATAAATATTAAGCAGATCAAAATTAAGCCTTCATCCTATCTAACCTTTAGCACACACTCAAAAAACTGGGAAGCCATCAGGCAACATTAATTTCTCTTCTAACATGGAAAGAATGAAAGTATGCCTGTGGTTTTGTTTCTCTTGAAGAGCCAAATCCCACTTTCTGTACTTCTGCAAGTAGCGCCTTTAGGTTCCCGAAGAATAATCATAAAATAAACGCATATGCATAGGGCATAGTCACATATGACCTGCGTGACTTTTATTTTCACTGGAAAAATAAAACTCCAGAATATAACCTTTTGAGGTTTCAATGTCAGCTTTTCAAAAAAAAAAAAAAAAATCATGGAAACAGACTCATGATATTCTAATATGGCTACAGTCATTACATGGGACAAACGTAGGACAAATCTGGGGTGTTCACTTCAGGATCATGAGAGTGCTGCATACAGAGCTCTTCTGTGCTGCTGGATATCTTTAACAGTTGGATCCACAACCGGTTATTGTCAGATACTATTATACACCTCCTCGAATGAGGGCAAGAATGAGGAAGTAAAGAAAGCAGAGGGGGGGGAAAAAAAAAAATCTAACATTTTGGCGAGATGATGCTCTATGCAAGCACCGGGTAAGATTATTGCCTGAAGGGCAAAAGGATTTCTCCTCACTTTCAAATTATGTCAGGCTGCACCTCCCCTCCCTCCCTCCCTCCCACAACGCCCAGCCTCAGCCCATTTTCCTGGCACAGCCACCCAGCCAGGAATACACCTCGACTGCGGAGGCACCTTCTCTGCTTCAAGCACTTTCTCCTGATGTACACAAGAATCAGCCTCACCGATTGACAGCCTGCCTTTAAGAAATTAGACTGAAGTAAATCAAAGCTGCAGGAGACACTGCCCTTCAATATTTAAATGACAAATTTACCAATGAAATAGTTACGAATTGGTCTTCTGGAGAACACTCACTTTGTTCAAACTGAAGATGCAATCGTTATTCATTCCGGGAAAGCAAAGTTTTCCAAATCCGTCACTTCGCGTAGAAAAAGTCTAAATTAAGCTTAGAAGAATGAATAAATGATGGCTGGATCAGATGAAAAGCATTCTGCCTACCATCAACACCGGAATCGGGAATTCACCAGAGAAATGCAGAGTCAACAGCAGAACTTGTTCTTGGGAATCTTTTCTTAAAATGCCACTTTATTTAGAAGCGACGCTGCCTATTGCGAGGGAACTGTTTCAGAACGCTGTTCACACCGGTGTGAACTGCTATGCCATAAAAAATGACAAATATGATACTGTAAGAGAATATATAGAAAGGTGAACTAAAGCCTCCTTCTGGCATGTGATCGCCCTCCACCGCTGCAGCACTACTTTCAGAGTAAGGCTGGCTCTCGATTTACACCAGATCCCATCAACAGCAAAGCAGTATGAAAGCCAGGAACAAGGTCGGTCATCCCCTCCCCAGCTGCCAGAAACAATTTTTAACAGTAATCGGCATCAGATTATTCTGTCATCCAGATTCAGAGCAATAATCAGTTTGAGGTGTCGACTGATAGGAAAATACCAACAGAGGGCACAGAGGAAAGCAGCAGCCTACCCCAAATGAGAGACTGGGGCTTCTATCATGTCCAGGGGCAACTGAATAAACAGAAGTTGCCCAATTTTTAAAGCACAGTTTCTCCAGTGATAGCTGTTCCGCTGCTACTTTGCTGATATTATCTATTTTTTCCACCAGTTGCAGATACAAATCTAAGCGTACATGAAGGAGATGCGGGTCTCCAGCAGCAGAGCGCACTGAGCGCTCCCTACACTGTCCCCACCACAGAAAGCAGCCCAAGAAATAGGAGAATTCCCTTCTTTACCCATCTTCTTCATCATACGAGGCATGAACACTCCCAACACCTAATCTACGCATCAAGGAATCCTTAATTTAAGAATTAACATATTAAACACACTTTTATTTGTAGAGTATCAGAATTCAGGATCTTACATAGCAGTCTTCATCCCTGTTATTTCATTCCAGCTTTCGTAGCTCACCGTGGCCCAGCAACACATCAGTAAAATATAAACAGAGTATTAAAAAACCTCATATACACTGATCAGTGTCAAGTCAATCTGCGTTGCATTTTAAAAACTGTTCCACTTTTTCCCTGTACTGCCGCTCGGGCAAAAGGAAGTCTCTTTCTTGGGTGGTAAACACATTGTAAAACACTGTTAAAGTAAAAAGACAGTTTCAGAGTTATTTAGTACAGCAAGGGACAAAACAGGCAGACCTAGACTCTACCATATTTGTATGAGGAAATGGCCTAAGATAAATCTCCTATGACAAAAAAGTGCATTACGTTAAAAGGAAAATATTCTTAATATTGCATCTATGTAAGAAACCTAAGTGGCTTCTTATTAGCTCTAACTAGGTTTTCCCTGAAGCTGGCTACTTTCACTACTGAAATACAGACATTGATACTTAAATCTTTTTGTGTAAATGTTAGTGTTTATAATGTGCTCCTAAGAGATTAAGATTAGAAAAAAAAATAACCACACAACCAAGACAGGCCCTATTTTTCTCAGCCCATGATCACTTGTCAAGCCATGATTAATGCTGTGCTCTGTAGAGGGAGACATTACATCTAGGCTACACCAGACCTAAATTTTACCCTAAGGCAGAAGTCTGATTTAAACATCTCTATTCAAAGTGACATTTGTCCTCTCTTTTCAACCAGTTTCCTCTGAAATTCCAGTAAACTGACTTTGTGACCTACAAATGGTCCATTGATTCTAACTTGTCGTGTTGCCTGTCCTTGTAGCAAAGTTAGTTTTGGTGACTGAATGAAGCAAGATGTTATGCATTCAAGAAAAATACAGGAGCAGAGTCCATTAGGTGCTCTATTAAATGCTCGGTTGGACAACAGTGACTAGAATTTACGGCTGTAAGGATTCCAGCTTACACAGAAGAGCTAAAGATAATACTGAGGTCAACATTAAAAATCAGAAAATATTTTTACATTCAGAAGTAACAATGGCCTTCATATTCTGAGGCGATGAGCAAAGATTTTATTTTTTTTTTTGTACTACAGACAAGAACACGGGCATCATCAGGGCCACCCTGAAAAGTAATTACATTTTATCTCTCGCCTTTCACTCTGAAATGTCTGCTAAGGTATTTACATTTGTCTGTTACAAGAACAACAAGCTAGGCAGGAGAAAAAACTAGTTGTGATCACTTATCTCAAGTAAATACTATTTCTCTGGTGAATGGTATTATTCCGTCTATTTTATAAAGTTATTGTTAGATCCTCCGATTTATCTGTAACTGCTATTGTAGGAATAAAAATAAGACATGCTTATACCTCATAAAGAAATAGCCAAATAGCAGACCTGGACATGTAGAATAGTCAATATCCTTCTTACTGAACATGAAAAATTGCAACGTTTGATAATATTAAGCAATTTAGACAGTTCTGGCCAGTTCCTACCAGGCAAGGTAATCTTATTTCTGGTGATTTTCAGGGTAAATTGATTTTTTTTTTCCCTCCTCTTAGCTGCTCTGATAATTGAACAAATTTATACAAGTGTGATGGGATTTTATTCGGCATACAACACACAAAACATTCCCCAAACATGAAGTACCTTACTCACAAAAACGGATTTTTGTTGTAATTAAGCAAACTGTATTTAAGCTTGCTTTGTGCCAGGGTAACAATCAATAGCATTTTGTTGGAGACTGCACTCTACCTGCAGGTGTTAAGCACTGTGCTCGCTTCAGTCAGGCTGCAATGTTTTTGATTATTATGCCTTGCTAAATAATTTGGGTAAACAGCAGGCTAGAGTAAGTTAAATCACTTATGAAAATCAAAAAGAAAGAAATCGTGACATATGCAGATTACATATTCTTCTAAAACCCATAAAATACTCCATTTATGTAACGATCCATAACCTGGAAATGCTACGATTCCGAATTTGAAGGCTTTTTTTTTTTTTCCCCCCCCAAAGGAATCAATTTCTGGTTAACTATCAGTTTGTATCTAGAGAATGCTGTAAAACCTTACCATTCATTAAGCAAGTGTATTTCTATAACTGTATCGCTCATAGTAAGCAACACAATCTTCACAGCCTATGCTGTAGAAACACATCTCGTACATTGCAGGCTGAAAAAAGCATGAACCCCAAGAAAATTTTCTACTGAAAAGGGCTTTAAGCCTCTCACCTTTCACCTTTTAAATGAAGAATGTTAAAATGAGTCGTATTCGTTAAAAAAATATTTTCTAAACCAGGTATATATTCATGTTAAATCGCAAGTTACCAATATTCCAACAGAGCCACCTACTACTTTTATTTTAAGAACTGTTGGAAACAAAATGCAGCTATCTTTGAAAACTATTTAAATATTAAACACGATTGTTAGGAGTATTGAGAATGGCCTTAAAATAGCTTTTTGTTTTTCCAGCTTTCTTGACGTCCAATTACAACCATGATGGTTTACCTCTTTTGCTTGTTTCAAACTGAGGGCTTAAAAAAAAAAAAAAAAACAACCAAAAAAAACCAACAGAGAGCTTTTAAGTTTAAAAGTTGCATATAAGTATTTAAAAAGGTGAATTTCTTGCTATTTCAACTTGCTTTTGTACATCACAAACATCAATCCCAAAAACTGCTTCGAAAGAGGCTGTTTAACATGACATCTCCAAGTACCACGTCTGACTAGAGATTTCACTAGCCTGTGCCCTGCAGTATATTGCTTTATAACTGACTGCTCGTCCACCTATGCGCGAATATGATTTCAATTATACACCAGACATAGCTTAACTTCCTCTCTTGCAGTTCACCAGGTAAAGTCATTAATCGTTATTTCCAGTTCTTGTATTATCAGTCATCCACAGATACTCCTCAGTGGAAATGCAGAGCAGACATAAAGCATTTTTTGAATATAAAATATCTCCAAGTGGTTATTGGCAGGTTTTTCTTCATTATTGTTATTAGGCATGGTGCTATCCTCAGCAAGAGCCGTAGCAGAGGTTAACAGTATTTTCTTACACGTATGCCAACATCTTAGGTAGACACAGGATGAGCAAGGGCTTGGAAATACATAAACTTTTTAGACAAATTTTGGTAAAAACTTCAGATTATGTTCCTACCCTCTCTAATCATTAAACAATTCTTTATATTGATATTGGATGGATATTATTATTTGTATGAACCCATGACACATGATATAGAAAGGTATTGCAAATACAACTTTGATAAATATTTTGCCTGACTAGAGACTGCTCTTTCCATCATCCTTAATTGAAAATTATGGACCTTTCTAAAAAGCGGTCTTTCCAGACTGCAGTATTTTTCGTTCATCATAACTATTTCAATTTTTAAAAAGATATATTAATCAAAATGTTGTGTCTACACATTGCATTTTCAGAAATAAAAATAATTGTGTTATTACACATTATTAACCATGAAGACTACAAACTGCTAGGACTATACTACCTTGCTTAATTAAATTTTAATAAGGTGCTTCCTTACTAGAGACTAGAAATCCTTTCCTGACTTTACGCGTTAAAAGCAGTAAGAGATAAGTAAAACATTGAGAAAGCTTCTGAAGCGATCAAATAAGAACTAAGCAAACTTTGGGGTTTTTTAAAGCTCTCCTCTTGTTCATTTTAAGAAGGGAAACACCCAGAAGCCTGGTGTTAATGTCTCTGCTGATTGTGAAAATTGCAGCAATAAAACCTCCAACTGCTTGTCTTAAATTAAGACTTGCAAGACTACATGTGAGATCTGTATCTTTACATTAGTTTTTATAACATTTGGAAGTTTGGTTGCCTGCTTTGATGTTGGTCTATTAATGAGCAGGGGAGCCAAAAGCCAGAAAAAAAAATGTTTACTGGAAATTCTCAAGTCAAAACCTGAAGTAATTGGTTTGTTCTACCCCACATGATTCAATATCCTGATTCCCCCAACTACCAGCTCGCTGAGCTATCTGAGCATCTACGCTTTTTTGCTGTTGCCAACACATAGTAACCCACAGTGATTGAAAATGGCAGCTGAAGTGCTGCTGCAGCACATTAATTTTTCTCTAAGTGGTCCAATTTTGTCATCTGAATGGTGAAATTCTTCTTCCCGCTACATTTTTTTATTTTTTTTTTTACCTTTGGAGATTTGTTGCATTTGGGGTTGCCATCATATAAACCGAAGTCCAATATTTTCAAGACAATTTGTAGATTATCCCTAAGAGCTGAAAGGATAATGCGCTTTCTTTATAGCACTCTGCATTCAAAGCAGACTAGTTAACAGCAACTTAAGTGTGATAATGGCAATTACATCGATATGTTCCTTTTATACCACCAAAAGGTACTACTTCAGACAGCTGAAGACATTAGGTAAATAAACTGCTGAAATTACCTGCAAGTAATGACACGCAATTTTAGGACCACTAACACATCTATTTACAAAAAGCCCAAATGGTCGTGTCCATTTAAGAATAGCAGAAATCTATATAAATTATTTAATTAACTGCGGGGGGTTTCGCCAAGACATAACCATATATACTCAGTTCCTTCATTAAATGAAAAGAAATTGAAGCATGAGTGAAGACATCCCACTCTAAAGGCACATCACTTTCATGGCTTAAAAAGAGACGCCCCTCTCGAACCATCAAATGGAGAACCAGAAAAAGAAGAAAAAAAAAAAGCCCAGACCAAATGCTACATACCAAGCTCTTAAACCAACAAACACAGAATGTATGTTTTAATATCTGTATCCTTCAAGTAAAAGGTTTGGAAGGAAGGAATAAGCAAAGGCAGGCATAGGAAGTTTTTGGTTTTTTTTTTTTTTGCCAGAGATATACACCAGAATACAGTCCCCAAGAAACATCTGGTCCCTGGAAAAGGTCCCAACTTATTGACAAGATAACTGGGCTTTGCCTGGCTTTGGGGTTGGTAGATCATCGATATTGATTTGCAAAGATAGTAAGAAGGTAGGCCGGGCCACATCCCCTTTCAGGCTCAAGGAAATACCAACGAAAGAATAAAAAACTGCAAACATGTAGTCATGTAAAACACAACTTACAGGGCGATAAACATTCCACGCTGCCACCAAAACAGCACTCCTGCCATGGTTTCAAATTATCTACTATAGGGTAACACTAGCTACAAATTAAGTTATCTCAGTAAACACAGTATCACTGATTAAATGAGATGACAAGAATTACTCATTTTCACTTTTTCTAGGGAAAAAAAAAAAAAGAAAAAGGGAAATGGAAGCATATGGCCAGTGGTGATCAAAACTTCTTTTAAAACTCTCCATAAAAATATCTATTATTCCAGCCTACCCACCCATTAAGGAGGGAAGCCTATTTGTTTCAAAGGTCTGGAACCGAGAGGTCTTTTATGACGCGATTTCATTTGTTTTCTGAAGTAATTAGGAGCTCTTCCCCATTCAGCCCGGGCACGCACTTAGGTGTAGGCCATACCCAGAGCGCGAGCGCGGCAGAAAGGGCTCCAAATCCCCCGAACAGGGGGGAGAACATCACAAACCGCGCCACAGTGCCTGTCATGAAAGGTCACCTACCCCCCCCCCCCGGAACAAACCATTAATCAATGGAGTGTAATTGTCCGAGCGCTCGCAAGGGCTCTGCAGCGAAGGGACCTTGTTTCTTCCCTCGCATAATTGCAGAAGTTCAGAACCATCACCCAAATCCACCCCCCCCCCCCCCATTTTACCCCCTTACAATTCCCACTGCCCTTTGGGCCTCTGCTTGGAAGCAAATGGAAGACGAGCTGAAGTTTTCTCAATTGAGCCGGAGCTGAGAAACCTTTGATATGCTAATACCCTCCTTCAAACGGTAAGAATTCACACTCGCATTAATTCAAACAATTTGCGCAGAATGATGCGAAATGGCACCTTCTTTTCGTGGCGAGCAACAAAAGGAGGGAGCCGGAGCCTCTGAGGAAACCCAACAGCAGAACATTTGTTCTGCAGGGGCTGCTTCCGTCGCGCACAGGGGCATTTCTGTGCGAAGAAAAACACACCTGAGCACCAGCAGCTCCCGACTTTCTGACAAACCGCGTCCGAGCCCCAGCAGGGCTAGCGCAGACTAACAACAAGATGTTATTTTTAGAGCCAGACACAGCAACGGTGCCTCATGACACACTCTGTTTTCTGTCTCCAGATGGCCCCAGATTTCTACATGTGAAAAAAAATAGAAAAATATATATTTTTTTAAAAAAAAAAAAAAAAAGTTGTTCTCACTCCACAGCCGATAAAGAGTAATTTATTCCCCTTCCCAAATCCTGACACACACACACACACCCCCCCGCCCCGCACGCACGGGCTGCTGCACGGCCGCTCGGCTGAGTGACAAAAATAAACCCGCAACAGGTAATTATTTACTGAACGGGCGCAACTTTCCCCGCTGCGCGCCGGGCAGCGCCGAGCCGCGGCCAGGGCCTGCTCCGCGGGCGGACCCCGGCCCCGCAGCCCCCGCGGCGAGGCGGCCCCCGGCGGGGGGGGGGGGGGCTGAGGGGGGGTGTGAGGGGACCCGCGGCGGCGGCCGCAGGGCCGGCGGGGGGCGGCCCGGGGTCGGTGCCTCCGCCGCGCTGCTTGCGCCCAGCGGCCGCGGCCTCCCCGCGGGGCGCGCTCCTGCCCCAGCGGCGGGGCCGGCCGGCGGGGTGGCGTCCCCCCGGGAAGGGCAGCGGCCTCGGGCAGCGGCGGGCGAGGCAGAGCCCGAAGTCAGCGTTTCCCCGGCGGCGGCGGCCGCCAGAAGTAGGGAGCGGGCGGCGGAAGAAACGAGCGGCGAGGCGGCGGGGGGGGGGGGGGGGCGGGGGGGTCGCGGGGCTCCGCTTACCTCTCTCGGGGAGCCGAAGGCGGGCCGGGATCTCTCGCCCCGGCGGGACCCGCGAGCCGGGTCGCCCCGCCGAGCGCAGGGCTGCGGGGGAGCGCGGCGGAGTTAGTCCCGGGGCGGCGGAGCGGGGAGCGGGCGGGCGAGCGCCGGGCTCGGGCGGGGAGCGGGCGGCAGCCGGCTCTGCGGCTCGGCGGGCCGGGGCAGCGCAGAGCAGAAGGGCGGCTTCTCCTCCGAGCAGCCAGCCGGCGGGCTTCTCTGGGGCTAAGTCAACATTTTCCTGCAGTTTCCGACACTCCGCTCCGCACGAAACGTACGATACAGCCAGGCTCCCGCACGCACGCACAAAAAAAAAAAAAAAAAAAAAAAAATTAAATTAATTTAAAAAAAAACAACACGAAATGGAGGAGACGACGGGCGCAGCGTGTGTGTGCCCAGCCTTCGGAGTCCTTTCTGTGCAGCGATCGGGAGCCGGGGAAGCCGAGGCGATGCCAGCAGCAGGAGTAGCGGGGAACAACTCGGGAGTGCTACAATGGACCCCCCCGCCGCCGGGTCCCTCTCGCTCGCACCGACCGCATTCACATCTCCCGGGATGACATTCGGGCCTCGGGGGGGGCGTGCGGGTCCGGCCCCTCCTCGGATTTTTCTCCTCTTCCTCCCGGTGCTGCTGCCCCGCCAGCGACTGGAGGCCGGGCGCCGGGCTCGTACCGCGCGCAGCAATGGGAAAAACGCAATACATACACACCAAAAAAAAAAAAAAAAAAAAAAAAAAAAAAAAAAATCCCAGTGAATTGTATCGCAGCCTCCTTTTTGCTCATGCACCTCTCCGTGTGTGACGGGGGATTGCGAAGTCCTGACACAGACTCTCCGCCGGCTCTGAACTGGAGTCACCTCCAGCCTCCTCCCCCTCCAATCTCCACCCCCTCTCCCTCGCTCCCCACCCCGCGCTCCGCTAATCATATAAACATATTATCACGTAGAGCAGCGCCGGCGAAGGACAAAAATCTCTCCCTTCCTGCCTGGTTTTTTTCTTCCCACCCCTCGCCTTTCTTCCAGCGGAGGGGGAGCGGGGTTGCAGGCGCATAAACCCCCCCGGCCGCCCGGCACCGAAGGCCGAGCAGATGGGCTCCGCGCCAGCGCTGCCCGCTCCCCGCCTCCCGCCCGAGCCCCCCCGCCCCGCCCGGCGCCTCGGGCCCCGCCCGGCGGGCCGGGGTTGGGGCCGGGGCCCCCTCCGCCCCGGCCGCGCACCCCCACCGCCCACCCCAACTTGTGCGGTGCGGAGCGGGGCTGCGGGGCCGGGCCGTACCCGCCGCGCCCCCCCCCCCCCTCCCCCCCCCTTCCCTCCCAAAAATAATTCACCGGGCTGGGCGACGAGCGGGCGGGAGGAGGGGGGGGGGGGGTGTCTCGGTTCCCCGCTGCATCCGCGGCGTTTTCGGCCCCTTCCCTTCATCGCCTGGCGCTGAAGCCGCCCGGCCCCTGCCCGCCGAGCGCGGCTCCCCCCGCCCCGCCAGGGCCGGCGCCGCGGAGCGCGGCGGTGCGGGCGGGAGAGCATGTCCGGACAGGGTAAACAGCGCTGGGAAACGGCTTGGAGGACGCGAAGTTGACTCCGTGCTGTGCTCAGGCACTGAAGGCAGGCTGGAAGCGCTGTTGCGTTCTTTCCAAAAAAAAAAAAACGCTCGTAGAAACCAAGGTTTGGGGTTGTTAGCAGGGCTTGGGTTTTGGTTTGGTGGCTTGTTGGTTTTTTTTTCCTCTGTATTGGTGCAAAAGACTGAGGATCCGCTCCGACCTCTCAGGATGTGCAAGGTGAACACTTGCCAGCTCTCAAGGTCAGGGAGAAGCAGCTGGGCATTAGCGAGGGCTCGCTCCTGCGTGGCCAGGCCACGGGGGGCGAGGGCAAGCGCAAGGCAGCGGTGGCCGTGGGGAGAAGCAGAGCCACAGGCACAGGTCAGAGCGGCACAGACCTGGCCCGATAACGCCCCCTCTCCCTGTTGTCTGGGGGGTTTATTTTATTTTTTTAGTCATTCCCTCCCTTTTCTAGCTGCGGCAGGGAAATGAAAGACTGAATCTACCCACAGAATTGCATGCGCAAAGACAGGACTGCTCGGGGCTTGAGCAACTCTTTTTAGGTCCCAAGCATATTGACAATCCAGCTTAAAAAACCCCCACCACACCAGGAAATCAGCATCATTGCCTTTGTTAATGGTAACGATTTATTTTTTCACTTAATTATTTTGACTTCCCTGCATACCTGTGCGATTAGTGGTCCTGTTTAGGAAATTGTAAGGTGTATTAAGAGAAACATGACATGTTTAAAAGGAAACCGGATCTTTTAAGGCCTTGCAACATGAGGCAGTAAGTGATAGAGCTGGTCCAGGGCTCTTCAAAACCACCTTACGCTTTCAACAGTGCTAGCAATAATCCCAGGGATTAGTATGTAAAAATCACTGAAATATGGGCATGCCAGAGCCACACTGACCTTCCTCAACTCACAGTCAAGGGGACGGGGAAGCAGAAGAGCGGTCCCAGGCTTTTAGGGCCAAAGGAGGGGTTCTGCCACAGTGAGCAGTGCATCTTCCCGAGGCCAGTTTCAGCTGGGTTAAAGCTGCAGACTGCCTCAGAACCAAACTCAGCATGGGAGGGCAGGGGATGATCTGTCCGTGGGATAGTTTCGTACCTACTATATATAGTTAAAAGTATGGGTTACCGCAAGAGCAAAACGCAGCAAAAGAGCAGGTTCTCTATTTTTTCCCCAGTTTTTTAAGTCCTCTGTATCCCTAATATAGCTGACTGCCCCTTTTTGCTGAAAATATCCTTATAAATACCTGTATAAACCCTAAATAACCCCTTATGCATTTCTAATGGAATTAAATCATACAGGCATTTTAATGTGTTTTATTAGAAACTGATTTTCTTTGAACGGCTTGGATGCATCTGTTACGTGCTTAAAAAGAGGGTCATAGAAATACATACATACTAGAGTTTTAAAGCGTATCATTAACAAATCCTACTTTTTTTTTTGGTCAAATAAATGGAATTGCAGATAAGCAGTGATAGCCCTGAGCTAACAGCCCTTTGCTTAGTTGATGAGAGCCGGATTTAGCCAGAAAACAGTCGAGAATACAGGAATTCTGTGGGGTTGGCGGTTTTACTTTGAGAGGACGTGAGAGAGAGGAATTCTTCTATTTGGAGCAAAAAGTCTGTTGGTTTCTGTACATTTTTCTTTTTTTTTTTTTTTTTACCTACAAAAAGATTGAAAAGAACTGCAGAACTGGGCCTTTTGTTAATATTTGCTGAAGTCGAAGTGAATTCACCTACGTGGATTCAACTGCAGGACCGAAGTTTATTTTCCCCCATTTCATCAGAAACTTCTGGAGTCATATTTCTTCCTACATGCAGAAATGGAGTTTTACAAACTCTAAGTTTTACAAACTCTAAGTTTTACAACTTAGGAGTTTTGAACCATTGGCAAAAATGCAGACAGAGACCTTTCAGCATTTGTTTCGAAAACACGTGCTTCCATTAGTTCTCATTAAATCTGGATTAAGATGTAAGAATGCCTGGCAGAGGTGTATATTGTTTTGACAAGTAAAATATTATTATTTAAGCGATTAATTTTACTTCACATGAATCAGCATCTGTTTCTTTAAAACAGGAAAATCGTACCCCCATATACCCATGGCATACTTGAATCTGATCCTTTAGTTTTTACTCAGCTACAACTATTGCCAGTTTTGAATATTAATGTATAAGAAGGAATTACAACACATCAAGTTTCTTTTCACCGTTAGAAGTGCCTACAATTTGCTTTCTGCCGTATCCCTATAAAATAGCATCTCATGCCATTCCGACTGCGGAAGTGAGTTCAGACAAGTAGATTTTCCTTAAAATCTTGCTTTGCTGCAACAGTGCGAAGTATCTAGCTCGGAAACACTACAAGAAGTGTTACAATCCTGGCAAAATCATTTGATAATATTTTATTTGCCGCTTTTACTGATGTTAGATTTTGTGATGCTTCCTGTTAAGCTGTATATGCTGTGCATATTGCTGTCGCGTTGCTTTGGTGAACCTGCTGCGTCATGGCCTTGAAAAACTAAAAGCAAATTCATAGCAATTTTTGAAATAATCACAAGAACTAAGTATCAATTAGCATTTCTCGGGACCCCACATGGGACAGTAACAACTGGAAAAGATTGAACTCTCAGCTACAGCGCTTGAAGGAGATGCATCTGAGAAAGACGATTTAACCTGCGGCAAAAATTAGCCAAATTATGATGTCTGTAATATGATCTTCTAGACTCCACTGGAGGGGTTTTTTTTGCCATAGAATTGCAGCTTACATCTGCCTATTCTTAAAAAGGTTAATTTGAAATGTTTTAATATCTCAATAAATAATATTTTGTATTGCCCTAAGTGTCAGTTCCCCCATGAGAAATGGTTTACACAGATTTTATGCAACCTATTTTTTTATCACTGGAGTTTTATGACTGAACTTTAAATACTAGCGACTGACATCTCCTCCTATCTGTGTGTACTCCCGTGAATAACGTATCAATGAGCTTATAATTAGACGTAACGTTAGCAAAGACTGACAGAAGAGGTTGTATATATGTAGTGCAGTAGCATCAGCTAAAATTGGTGTAGTATAAAGACACGGTTTAATTGGTATAATGGAAAGACATGGGGTTTTTTCCATGGTACGTGGAAATGTAACAAACCATTACATGATTTTACCGTGTCAACGCAAAACTGAAAAGGCAAAATTTTGCTTGTTTTAGTTAGGAAATTCCCCAATTAATTTTGCAGACAAATTTATATGAATAAACTGTGAATGATACAACCCATAGGAGGAAATATCCAATGTATTGTCTTAAAAGTTTGGGGATATATCTTGACAATTAGTGGTCTTTTAAACTCAGTAACTGATTTTCGTGTCACTTGGGAAAAAATGAAACTCATCAATAAAATAAGAGAATTCTGCAGCTGTTCCTAACAAATAAATGTAATATGAATTTGCATTTTACATAGTTTACTTCAGTAATCAATTTTAATGACTCATAATCTATATCATTATTTAAGAAATGACAAAATCATTGACTTGCTCATAACACTTGCTAATTGTTTTTAAAAATAAATTCTACACATGACTAAGGAAACACCCATTTCCATTTGCTTTATGTTAAATCAACATCTAACCACTCATGGTGATTTCATTCAAAGAAAACAGAAGGAACGCATTAGCCATGTGGTTAAAGAGATTGATGGGCTTCAAACATTTTAACCACGGATGGTTTTTTTCCAACTGTAGAAACTCATGTTTTTAATTTAAATAGCTTCAAGAAAATGAAGATCATTTTATTCAACAAAGCCGTTGTTTCTTGTTTCTTAGACAGAAATTAATTTAATTTTGTTTAATTAAGTAATATTAGAAACAACCTTGTTCAGAGAAAATGCAGCTATGAAACAAAAGCGTGCCTATGCTATGTTAACTAGGTATTCTGAAACAGAATTTTTGTAGCTCATTAATAAATTATGAGAGATCAATATGATTTTTACTAGCGAATTAAATGCATTTTTTTATGTTCATGCTAAGACGTTGCAGTTGCCTCTCCGCTCTCTGAAAAGTAAACCTGGGGGAGCGATGGAGCTCTGTGTTACGGAAGAAGTACGTTTCTTACTTTGGGCTTTGGGTATTTATGGGTGTACGCTGGTGAAGGAAAGTTTACAGTTTAATGCTTCAGGCATTTATAAAGGCCAAAGAGTTTTCAGGATTGAGCTGTTAGGAGTCACGTAGCAGAACACGTTTAAAAAGCGATGAGTACAATTCCCTGTTTTCATATGAAAAGCTCAGCACAGAAGCCGAGACGATCGTACCAGGAAAGGAACTGCAGTGCTGAGCTTTTGGGGAAAGAGATACGTCATGAGATCCCAATTCTCCAAATAGTTTTGCACATTTCTAGGTTCCCTTTTCTCCGGCTGCTATATCTGCATAGGCATTACTGCTGCATTTGGGCACCAAATAATGTTTCTTAAGGAAAGAAGCAAGGCCCAAGAGAATAGTAAGAAATTAAATAGATTTTTCTATTTAAAATAAATGTAGTTTTGCCTGGCAGGTAGGGAGCTCCTTCTCCTCCTCCCCCTTACACAACTATATTACAGAATTTGCTATGACTTTGCTAAATCTCTGTATCTCTCTCACTCGGTAATTTGCAGCCAGAGAAGTACCCCATATCTCAGGCTGGCATGTGTGGAGGTCACGGCGCATTCTCACCACCTCTCCTCACCTCTTGCTACCCTACTGCTCGGGACAACAGAATGGGAAGATTTGAAACTGGATGGGAGAAGGACTGGATATCTATGCTAAACCCCTATACCTCTCATGATTTGTTTTATCAAACTCCAGTTGCAGATCTAGAACTTAGATTTATTACAGAGTGCTTTTAACTGTAATACTACCTGGGTCACTGGCCACTCTTCTGTTCCTTGTGTGTCACAAAATGAAAGGTGATGTAAAAAAGATGAACAAAGAACGGAGAATTCAAAGGCAAACCGTTGTGTTTGCAAGTATGAATCCATGAAGGCTTTTCTCTTCTTACCCAAGCACCTAATATAATCATCCTAGGCACTATTAAAATCCATGTTTTTGATGGCATAGGCCAAGATTTGAAGAGATACTAATCTTTATCTGCACAGTTCTACAAACCCGTAAAGATTTAGATGCCTACATTGGGGGTAAGGTTAAATTTACTTTCTTGAGAAGTTATGGGATAAAATACATCAAATTCTTGGACCACTGACCAGAACTCAGGCCTTCCCATTCCAATCGACTGCCCAAATCATTAAGCTACAGAGTCATGTTCCCTCTGGTGCTCTCACTTTCTAGCCCAGTGAATCCTGAATCGGTTTCTGCCTGGCGCATGGCTTTAACAGGAGAAGTGAAGAATATCTCCGATCAGGCTGTGGGTTAGAGAACTGTTTAGCTGGGTAGAGATAACGGGGAGAATCCCTTCAGGCAGGGGAGAGAACTGATCCTGTTTCACACACTTTGGACAAGTCTCTAACTGCTGGCTGTAGAATAAAGCTACACCTTTAAAAGAAAGCGGTGATTACCGCTGGGTTTGGTGACAGGCCGACTGTGTTGGTGGGTGTCAGGCGCTCTTAGAGTATGGCTGTCACCTTTAACTGCTCCGCTTTGGTTTGCAGACAGCCTCAGCAATGATGTAGGCACAGACTCCTTAATCTGGTTTATCTTGACTGGAGCAATATTCAGCATGGTGAGCATTAAGAGCTGTAGGAAAATTTAACGTAAAACCATGGAAGTGCCTATTGAACAGAGACATCTTCCCCAGGTAGGCACCACTGAAGCAGAGGGGGTTTTAAACTTAAGGGCTTAAATTCCTTCCACGTTTCTCTTTAGGAGTCTAGTTGTTGGAATTCTGTATGATGCCTACATGAAAATCTGGTCCGTAGTCACAATAATCAAGTGCAGAGATATGGCAATAGGGCATGAGCAGGAAAGAACACGGTGCTCATGATCAGAAAAGAACCTCCCACTGGGACTTCCTCACCTCGTGATTGCAACTTTCGAATTCCCTTATTGAAAGGCAGGCATGAGAGCCATATTGGCTTCCAAACTTGCATAATTCTGTTCACATTTACTGTTTTCCCAGTGTGCTGCCAGGTGTTATGCTGCAAGAAGTGGGTTTTTTTTTTTTGTTTTCTTTTTTAATTTGGAATTTTCTATCGGTAGCTTTAATCGAGACAACATGTAAGCTGTGCTTTACGTACAGTTCATCTGGTTCTGCTTCTCGGTTTCCCATGCCACTCTGGAAGTGCTCATAACCTCGGCTGGTTGGTTATACTTGCTTTGATTTTGTTTTGCGGTTTAAACCAAGGACTTGGTCCCTTTTATTTTTTTTATAAGAATATATTTTTTCCTCTTGGTACTGATTGCCATTGAAATGCTGACAGTTATGTGATTGGCTCCCTCTGGAGCGGATACCAGAGATGCAGCATGGATCACTGGTCAGAGAGCCTAGAAACAGCAGCAAATTCGGTCTCTCCCCCCTCCCCATCAACTCCGTACATCAGCGCTGCTTTGCAATCCATCTCAGTTGGCATGGGCAGAGCATGGAGAGGGAGAACCAGATTTGTTTCCAGGCTTACATCTTCTAGTTCACATTCTGTCATGCTTGCGTTACATTGCCAGGTGTAACTCTGGCAGCTGTAAGAACAGTCATTTTCCTTCACCGAAACTGCCTATAAAAGCCTCTGTTTCAGTAATGATTTGTTATACATTACAAACACCTGCAGCACATGGGAATTAATATCACTAAAATATAGGGATCAAAGATATTCCACCTTTTTTTCTTTAATTAAATGATCATTTACTTCTGACAGACCTCGATGTTTTTGACAAATAGTATTTGAATCTGATTGAAGGTATGGTTACGCCTTCCTAAAAACACTGCAGTCAGAGAATGGTATTACTACTATGCTCCTGTTGTGAGGAACATCGATTGACTGCTTAGTACTACTGCTAATTATAAATATTAAAGTATATTCAATAATTAATTAAGATGCTATTCCCCATCCCAGTATGAGCACTGGCTGCTGTTTGTTGAATAACTAGCACCAAAATATGATCTTTTCATATTATATCTGGTAAATCATGGTACTACTTTTCATATGTCAGCAAGGCAACATACTTAAGCTTTTATCGCATGCTTGGAAAGCAAAGTGAGAACTCCGTATGCATTTACACAGAAATGGGAGAATTTCCTCCATGTGCAACCACTGAGTCTGACTGAGGAATAAACCACAAATTTCATCGTACCATTTAGGTGCCCAGTTTTGCCTTTTTGTTTTCTCTTCCCATCAACTCTCTGTATGGCTATGTTGGTTTAATTGGCTTTCTTTAGAAATTTTGTTGATAGTAAAATTAATGTGCAAATTCCCTATCAATTGTATATATTAATATAATTCCTTCTCAAATACAGCTCATTGAAATTAGCACTGGTAAAAGGTGAGATGCATATTCATACAGTTATTTACATAAATCCCATTCAGCTTTACGCACCCTAAGCTTTAATGCAAAGTATCTACTACCACAGGTAATTTTAGCACAAGCAAAACAGCAACATATGACTTCCCAAAGATTGGATGTCTTTTAATAAGTAGATTATTTGAAAAGAAGAAATTCCATAAGACATTGTTTTTGATATTGTAATTTTTATGAATAAAGATTTAATTTAATATTCTGCATATTTTAACTTTGCCACTTAGTGGAACCCAGTTTTGAGTTTCCAAGGAATTTATTGGTCAAAATTTATCACCTTACAACCCATTATCATAGTAAATCTTACAAATTAGATTTTTCACTACAGTGCTAAAGCTAGCAGGCCAACTCTCTTCTGCCTTGCAACCAAATTCAACTACATTTTCAAAAAAATTAGTACATATATGGGAATACATTGTTTCCTCTGGGGAAACTAACGTCTTTACAACCAAAAGTTGAAAACACTGAAGTATTTTTCCAATGAATCACACACAATTGGTTCTTTCCAAACTATATAAATTGTGCAAGACACCTAATTTATGATACAGTACAAGACAGTGTATTAATCTGTTAATAAACTGAGCTTTTCACTAAGAACAATAGCACGAAGCAACTTATAAGATAGTGTACACGCTAGACCACAAAGTAAGTTTTATAAAAGTAAGGATATAGTGGGAATTGATCTGCGCAGCACAACATTTTTATCAGTTCTAGTGACAAAATTATCTTTCAAATCAGTTGCAATATGCATATTGAGCTGCAGATTATTTACTCGGCTTATAGAACGCTAACTATAAGGAAAGTCATTAGGTCATTACCTCTATAGGTTTAGGGAATTAAGGCATCATCTATTCCTTGTTGTGAAAGACATTTGCTACTAAAAATATAAATTGAAATCTCTGTGCAGGTGCAGATTCTACTTAGCCATGCAGCTCTGTTTGTGTAAGCGATGCTTTCCCGGGTAAACAGAGGAGTTGCAAGGTCATGAATCAGACAATGGCACATATCTCTCAGCAAATTACGCTGTACTGTATAGACCCACAATTTTTATATTCCCCTTAGCATAATGCAGCAACACATTGTGACTTACAGCAGTCTCTATTTTTCACAATTTTCCAGTTAATGAAAGTAATGTTTAAATACTCTGAAGTTAGATTATTAACTTCTACAAAATAGAAACAGATGTGTGTCTTAGTATGCCATTAAATTTATGATTTACATAGTATTCTTGAATACAGCTGAGCAGAGGCCAATGATTCTAATTTGCTCTAGATTTACAATAACCTGATCTGGTTTTTGTAAGTACTGAAACACTTTAAACAAAATTAGAAAGCCGTTGTGCTTTGTGTGATTAAAGATGCAATTCCCTTTGGGGTAATGAGAAGAGTTAGAACATGTTTCTTTCTTTATGGATGTTTCTATTATAAACATGAGTACCATATATTATGTATTTTTGTTACTATTTCCTTGTTTTTAATTATAAAATAAACTGATGGAGTTGTACTGGAGTTACACTGAAACAATGCCAAAATCTAGCTAAAGAATGCATACAGAGGTTCATAAAAATCCTTAAAATTCTTCCGAGGGTCTTAAGGTCTCGTTAGAAAAATACTAGTTCCTTATAGTCTGCAGAAACTAAAACATCTCTCTGATTTAAAACTACACAATTTAAAGATTTACTTAAAAAGCTAACACGTCTCAGCTTATCAAATTATGTTAATGCGCAAAATTTTACAGGATAAAGGTTCCGTGGATTCATAGCAATTTACATCTGGATATACAGATTTTCTGTATCTAATGGTAGAAATGACAACTGGAATGAGTGTTGCCGTTTAAAGCACGGTGTATCTATGGGTAGAGATCAAGTTGTGTTGGTGCTTCACTAAATACTGATTTTTGTAAGAAAGAGGCAAAATGAGATTAGATATGTCAGATATATAAGCAAGTGGTGTGCCAAAGGAATACCCTGTGTATGAATATTTAAGGCCTGATTCAAAGAGTCTGAAAATCAGAAGTTAGGCCTATAAAGAAGTATGGATTTGGGGTTAGCTAGAGATGAGGTATTTCCAAATTCTAATCTAGGACTCTAGAAAGGATTTCTTTTGTGGCCAGAGTGTACATCATTTAGCACTGTAATTCACTTTTCACATGGAAGGCTGACGTAGCAATAAAGTCTAAGCATCTGTTTCATAGGGAACTTCTATAATCATTTTTAAGGCCACCTCAACTATTCTTTGCATATTGCCCCCAAAAAATCAAATAGATTTTATGAACGTATAAGTACTGACCCAGGCCTTTAATTTACATAGTACCTGGAATATAAAGTTATTTCTCATATTATGTTATTCTTATGCTATTTTACATAATGCATTGGAGATAATATATGCTTAATATTATATATTCATTTTTAATCATACTACAACATATGTATTTATATTTATCTTTATAAATGTTTAATATTATTAATCCTTTTTTTAATATATAATTAACTATCATTAAAACAGGAGCATTACCTTTTAATAAAAATTTAATCATACATTTACTCAAGCGCAGGGTCAAAATGCTACACACAGATGAGATGTCTTAAAAGTGATTGAATGCATTCAATTTATTTGGTCACTCGCTCTTCCGATGCACTTAGAGATTGCCATTTGTGCTTCACTCAAGAGATCTCCAAGGGTAAGCTCTCACTCTCCTACCACATTCTTTGACTTGGGATTATGGTGTTCGACAGTTGTATAGCCTATGCCACGAGCACAGCTCTCAGCCCGTATGGTGCTCTGCATTCTGCTCTCCATCTTACCGGTGCACCCCCTGACACCTATAGCATATGGTCCATTACAGGTGGTTTTGCATTTGGCCGTGGATTGGTGTAATGCAGCACTGGCAGAATTTTTGCCCCAGGCAGACTGATGTGCGTCTATTTCCTTTTTAGCAAGGATAAGGATCACTATGGATTTTTGCTGGGGGATCTGGCAATGGCAACTGGAATGAAAAAATGGTAGGAGAAAAATTTTCCATCATACATTGAGGCTGAAGTGCATATAACTGGCCTAGTTTCGAGGCTTCATCTGAACTCTCTGGGAAATATTTCTATTAAACACATAATTACCCATACAAGAGGCATTAGGCTGACAACAACAGATTGGCAAACATAGTAACTAATGCAAGCAAAGTTTAAGTTATGTCTAGGGAAGAATTAATATTAGAGAATTGTTTGTTTCCTTCTTGAAAAATGCATATGGATATGGAATAAATTATTGGTAGGCATGAAAGGCATCAGGATATCGGAACCTCGTGCTTATTTTTCACCGGTAACTTAACAAAAGCTGAGGCCCCACTTCTGCAAACACACAGGTTTACATAAGCAAACTTTTGCTGTGCCAAGACCATATCCCCAGTCCTACAAATACTTATGCCTGTTAAAGCTCATCAACAACATTAACTTAGAAGTCACAGATATAGGGAAAAAGTGTCATCTTATGTCTTGTATTAAAATTGATGGTGGGTTTTAGAGAAGGAGGTTTTAATTGTTCTGGTAAATTCATACAAACTCACTGAGTCCCAGAGTAAGGAATTGTGTTTGCAGCAAACTGTCGTTCCCGGAGCTCTGTGTGATTAACTTGGAGACTGGAGGTAAAAACTGCAGATGAGAATTCCATCTGTCTGAGGCAGAGCACCTGAAAGGAAAGCTCACATTTTAATGACAGAGCATGGGATGGCCATTAGAGGAATATATGGTGTTGATAAAAAGGGAAAACACCTGGTCAGCAAAGGTTTTATAATATTCTTTTCACATTAGTTATTTTAAAGTCATATTAAGGTGTCGGAAGACTTTGGTTCATTATGAACACTCCGTTTCTTAAAGATGCTCAGTGAGTCTGGATGCATTTAGCATAATTTATTTTCCAATCGACTCTGAGTTGCGCAGACCTACTTCTACTGAAGTTAACTTTTTTTTTCCAATTAAGTTTAATTTTTCTTCAAAAAGAGACTTAGTTAGATTTCTTAATTGTCAATTTTCTTCAAAAAATTATTGTATGACAACATTTTTTCATAAATGGAAATCCAATACATTTTGTCATTCTTTATATAAAAGCCCACTCTAAAAACATTTGTCTGGTGCAATTACTCAGCAACCCAGCATAAGTGGGAAGTTCAAAACTGTATTTATATTGGTTTTGAACCTTCCTAATGTGATTTAAAATTACCTTATCCCAAAATACATTTCAATCTCAAAGGGGACCGTATGTTTCCGTGGCTGGAAGGCTTCATACATTAGAAAAATATTAACTAAAAATACAATGGGCCCTTTTCTACTCTTTTCTTTGTATTTCCCAGAGCTATTTCATATTAATATTGACATGGGTAAGACAATTCAACAAACTTCAGAGTGATAACGAGGCCATTTTGCAATGGCCCTTTTGTTGAGCAATGAAGCTGTGTAGAGAAGGGCAGATGTTGACTATTCGGTTCCTGCCGTTCAGCTCACTCTCTACTGCATAAGACTCGGGTCAGAAAGTTTAAGTGCCTAAAATCTATAGACTGTCTGTTTTCAGCAAATACCAAAATAGAGATTCTGGTAAAAATCTATAGAACTTTCCATCTTCTGACATGACATTTTTTACTTATGCAGAACTGGTCTTTGTTGAAAAGCTTCTGTCTTCATTATTTAATTTCTTTGTGGAGCTTACAGTCAACATGATCCCGTTGAGTTCTTTATTTAATATGTTTCAGAGCACAGGACACCTGCCGACTTCTTTAATAATGAGTTGTCCTCGGTTGGCTTATATGTGAAAACTGTGCAGCAGAGGCAAGTAAAGAATAACCTTAGACATTAAGACTGATTCCTTTAAAAAATAAAATAAAACTATGTCCAGGCTCCACACCCAAAGTCCCTAAAATAAATTTGCAAGGGCTTTTCACAGCATGGAATCCAGACGGATATATTTTTTAATTGAATTCTGTTCTGTGCAAGTGCAGCTCAGTGGAATTCAATTTCTATGTAGGCTCCCAGGAAAGAAATACATGCTAAGTATTTTTATTGCTAATGTTTTGGATTTAGTTTCTTAAGTATTATTTAGATTTGACTGTGGATAGGGTTGCTAGTGTTTACCGTAACACAGTGCTCTGCGCCTTTCGTTGGAGAAGGGAGTCTTTAAAAAAGGATTGGCTAAAGCACAGAAATTTAACCATTAATAAATTCCAGGGCTTTGTATTGTATTAATAAGGCTCAAACTCTACCTCTGTGTACAAACCCTATGAATTCGATGGAAAATCTCTGTATTCCCAATTCAACCTTTATTTTTTGTCCCTCTTTAGGATATTTTCCCTACTTTGTTGGAAGCCTCTTTCACACCTTGTTAGGAGACAAGTATGGGGAAACACTGTTATAGACGATTCAAGGAAGCCCCACTGTCTCAGTCCTGCAGCTCATAAGTAAGGGAAGAAACCCTACTAAGATCAATGAGTCCTTCTTCTGCTCTGAGTGGATGGTAAATAAAACAGAGAAGTCAGACTTTGACCAATTAGTTTAACTTAATTGGCCTTATTCTGCACTCATTCACGTAATTTTCCCCATAATTCTTTCACTTCTGCTGAAACACATTATTTTACTATGACCCACCAGACTCAGGTGATGAATAAAAAGTGTCTCACAAATGAAAACTACACTCAGCCACTGTTAGCTCACACTCGGGTTGTTTTTCTTAGTCAACAGAATCTTAAAAAAGCGCTTTTTGCCTTACAACTATAAAGAAAACTGTTGACTGATAAGACAAACTGTTAAAACAGACAACTGTTTTATTTTCGTTTTTTAAAGTTAATACTTGATTTCAGACAAAGAAATACTCTGAACCAGAGGTTCAGCCTTGCTGATTATTTCATGTTACAATCAATAAATTGGGCAGCCGTTATCCACCCTTGGTGTTATGTGGAGGATGCTCACCTTGTGAAGGAACATGTGCTCCCACCTCGGATTCTGTCACTAATCCAAAGTATGCCCAAATCTGTATTAGAAAACAGACTCTGCACCCTTCATATTTAAATCGACTTCCCTTTTCTCTAAGAGGAAATGTCTGAATTTACTCTATTGTCTACTATCTATAATATATCATCTATTATCATTATACCCATCTCTCTATATGCTGTATTACATATTACATATTATCTATTGCCTATTTGTACTATATCACTGAAGAATCATTAAGTGTTGGGTTAATAGGATTATTATTTTTTAATTGTGTGCCTTTTATAGATAAGCTTGTTGATACATGTGTAGGGTTTATTAATACTTTTGTTAAGTTTGTCAGGAAATCAGGATATGGTAGGATTGTCTTTAAAATCTGTCTTGCAACATCACGTGTACATAACCTCTTTTCAAATTCTGCTTATGAGTAATCATTTTGTATGTGTTTAAATCACGTTTTGATTTTCTGTAGACACAGTTCTTACTACATAACATATACCGTTGCTAGTTTTGTAAACATGTTTTCACTGTTACTTCAAAGAACTGAGATACATCAACAGCTAATCTGCAGGATGATAGCGACCAGCTTATATATTTGATTATCAAAGGATTAAAATCAGGACTGATACTGGACAACATACAGAGCGAATAGCAAAGCCAACCCAAAGAACTTCTGTAGCAGTACCTCCTTTTGAAGTTGCACAAGGTTCACTTTTCAGCTTCGGTGTTGCTCAAATGCCGTGGGAATGGGGGGGGTGAGCAACTGATGCTGAACCCAACAGAAATCTCCCAGGCTGAAGCCTAGCAAACCACCAGTTTCAGTGCACGGTGCAAGAGCGGGTCTGTGGGGCCATTGCATCCTGTGTCTGCCTGCAAATACAATCCACCAAAAAGATGCTGGATGGATTTAGGTCTGGGAAACAACAGGCATAAATATTTGTGAATACATAGTGGCTGGGGATTCAGTTGGGATTCAGGTCTGATTTCACACCAACTAGGAGCAGAAGTTGTGCAGGCAACGTGGAGCTGCCCGGGTTGCGGGCAGGACAGACCTTGCCCTTCTCTGCAGCTCCCGACAGCCAGCTTCATCACGGTGGCCTTCAAGAGGAAGACTGCACTCTCCAAAGATTTTTTGTTTGTTTCCCTATTATTGTATTGTAATTCTATATGGTACAGCTAAGCTGTTCACAAACAGATAAAATGATACATATTTTTTCACTTCAGCTCATGTCTCTTCTTCCTGTGCTCCGGACAATTATTTTGTAGCATGTGAGGAAAAATGTTCATGTTCTGCCTAATTCAATCTAAATATAATGTTACAAGGTGACAATCTCTTTAAATGTTCTGATTGTTACTTGCAAAACTATATTTTAAAATTGTGAAAACAAATGCTTTGACCTTGTGAGCTATGGAAATATGTAAAAACCAAATCTGCTACGCTTTTTTAGCTAATAGTTGTGATTTGCATAGTTGAACCTTGAATGCAGTCATAAATAGCTACAGAATCCAGCTTGGCATAATGCCAGACAAAAAATCGGGTCAACCACTTACCAAGTAAGTCATTCTGTCTCAACAAGGTGATGTCTAACAAAGAAGCTACAAGGCTGAAGACAGATAACATATTCAGCTGCTGTTCAGAAAGACAAGAACTTTTCATTTATCAGGATAATCTACTCCTCGTAATCAGAACTCCCTCTTGTGAAAAAGAGAAAAGCCTATCAATTGTTTTTGCTAATTAAGATGAATATTATTCCTGTGAAATGAACCAAAAAGTTCTGTGTAACCAGAATCCCCAAAGAGATCTATAGTCTAAAAGAATAATTACACAGGGTTTTAATTGAGAGGAAAGTGAAAACTATTTTTTGTTGTCTTCAGTTCTTAGCTGTGGTGGTCTTCCATGTATGTTAGCGTGTCTTTTATGTTCTCAGCTTATCTAAACCATGATTTTCCATATATTTAAGACAGTTGTGGAATTAAAAATTCATGACAAAATGGTTATGTATTTTATGAAATGCTACCATTGAATATTACATATTTAGGAGTAATTTGAGGTAACGGATCATTTATTAACATATATAGGAAAAAGTCAATTTTTAGATTACAATCTAAGTTGTGACTGTTCATAGTGATGTGCATTTAATCTTTATTCATTAATCACAGCTAGAGTTAGAAATGAGAAGGAAAGTATATTTTCTTAAAGTGATACTAATTATATTCAAGAATATTTTTTTTTCTGTGATATTTATCTTGGGTTTAGGATTAAAAAAAGCCTTGCAGTAATATGAGGAAGCTCAGTTTCCCATTCCTTAAAGACAAGACACTCAACTTGAAAATATATTTATATTTGAATTAATATTTACATAAAGGAAATCCATAATCAGCAGAGTAACCCTGCATTCCTGAGCAAGTCAGGGAAAATTCATTGAGGTGGACATGGTTGTATATATAAAATTTCATTCTCCCCAAAATAATCTATTACTGTCTTTGCTGTAGTAACCCTTAAGGTCCAAGCCTTTGTCCTATCTTCTTCGCTTATAGTGTAAATCACACAGTTGGCCTCAAAATAAAAATAATTATAATTTCACATAACATGCAAATTTAGAGTTATAAATTACCTCAAATCAGGATACTGGCTGAATACATTTGTTTTCATGAAAAATGAAATGTTTTGTCTCTCTTCTGCCCTTCCTCCAAGCCTTCTTCACAAGATCAGCCTCAGGCTAAAATGGTTTTAAGTAGACTAAAGCTGCTGGTAAACACTTACCTTTGACGATATTATTGCCTAATGAACATTGCAGGGAAGGGTGTATGCAGTGCAAGTGTCTGTCTGTGGCTGCAACCTACCTCAGGTCCTTGTGCCAAGGACCTGCTGCTAATAGGCAAATATACACAAAGGAGACAGGCCCTTTGATGGTTTAATCCCAAACGTACTTAACTGTCACATAGTTAATCTTTTTGATTAAAAATGACTCTTGAGTTCTTCTTGAACATTTTTATGTTTGTGGATGACGGAGGTGAAATGTAGTTCTCATGCCTGTTTGGACTGTTCTTTTTCTTTATTTTGCCCCTGCCCTTGGTTCAACATGACTTTTCCCTTTCTTTAATCACAGATACTCCCCTAAAGGATCCTCAACCCTGAGACTCCTGAAATACCCCTGGTTAGCAGGCAGGTGAAAATACATTACAGACTTTGCCAAAGCAGACCTCATGGCTATTATCGAAGGTCTAGAGCTACAGGTCAAACCCAAGTGTTTCAAAACAGCTTCACCTGCAGGTTTTACTTTCCTCGAAAAAAGTTTCAAAGAACAGATAACCTTGTGCATTCGTCAGAAATCAAGTCATCATTCTTAAAGTTCACCATAAAACTTGTGTTTTGCTATTGGTTTTCTTGAACACTGGCAACTTTGATACTGTTTCTATCAAAGACAACAAAAAATCAGTCCCACATATTTTACATCTGTCATTGTTTTAAGTTCTTATGCATGAAAGTTCGTGAATAATCTCCTTTTTTAAAGGGTCTTGAGTTCCTTTTGGGATTAGATGGAAGATCTTTCAAGTGTAACACTAAGAAGCAGTCACATTTCAAGTCAGAACTTGTGCTCCGATGGGATATTTTTCGAGTAATATTTCTTTCCACTTTAACAGTAGTTTCACTTCATGATGGTTTTATGTTGATTTCAGACTACATTTTTATGTAGTGGGAAAGAATTTTTTTTTGTAAAGTGAATGCCCAAGACCTGTTGGAAAACATTTCTCCTTAGCAACATACTCATAGGATTCAGTATAGTTTGCTCAGAAGTGTTATTTTAGGATGACCTTTACACATACGGTATGATGAATTTTTCTTTTTATTTGATTGTAAAGATGTTATGATCAAGGGGCAAAATAAATATTACTTTTTCCAGCCATTAAAAAAAAGAACAACAAATGAAACCATCTTTTTCAAACAACATGATAGCATGCAGAAGTGATGTCTACATTTGGAAACATATTTTTACATTCACAGATACAGCAAAGCCCTAGTGAAACATAAATAAAGATCAATTTTTATACAATTCAAGTAGTAACACATGCTATGGAACTCACCCTTCTCAGCCTAAAGAAGAGAGATATTTATGTTGTTCACTGATAGAACAATGTATTTATGTGTAGGGGAATTTATACTTTATAATAAACTGTTAAGAAAAATAAAAAGTTGAGCATTCCGGGGTCAGCAGGATTTCTAACAAGGGTGTTAAATCCTAACTTATTTTCTTTTGAATAATTAGCATAATGTTCTGCAAATCTTTTCTAGGTAGCTTACCGGATTTGAATATTCAAATATTTTCAGTTGTATAAGCCATATAATTATGAAATCGTACAGTACAGTTATTTCTCAAGCAATTTGGCAATTTTTTCTTACATGAATTTACCTTATGTTCTTTGTTATCGGAAACAGAAATAGCTTTCTGCTTACCATTCTGGAAAAGATGGAATTCATCATTCTGCCATAAAGACCCTACAAAGCAAAGAAAATGTTATTAGTTATTATACTCTTATCTGCAGGGATTCTAGCTGCCAAACAATGCATCAGCATCAAAACAAAAAAATGAAAATATGTGTTCAAATCACAGATCAATAGTTTAATGCAGTTCTGAATATATATTACATGTACTTAGCAGGTACCAGATTAGAAAAAAAGCACAGGCTATTGTGCATATCTGTATTTAGAACCGCATGCCAGCTGGAATTTATCTGCATAGTGTTCATAAAATACAGACGTAGGCTCTTGGCATCCAACTTCTGATTGTTCTTTTGAAAATAAAACCATGGGCTTGCTGTCACTCTGCTACAGAGTGGGAGAAAACAGGGTAAAGCGTGTGCAGAAAGGGTTAAGATGGAAAGGGGCAATTATCGATGAAATGTTAAAGATTTTCTTCTTAACTCATTAGGAAATTTGTATTCTGATTTTTTTAAAATAAAAATATTTTCATGGTTATTAAAATAATTAATCAGCCCTTATATTTTGCTTTAGAAAAGGATTGCTCGTGGGTTAGGTTTGCAATGGTTAGACTGGGGTACTGAGAAAGTACTAAGTACACCACACATCCCATCAGCATGCTTTAACTCTGATGTGGGAATGAAAACATGGATACTAGTTAACTCTTCTTTCTTCCTTCTTTTCTCTTCTCCCTTTCGGTCTGTTTTATACCTGACATCGTAGCTTTTCCATTTTCTTTAGAAAGAAATGAATCGCTGCTACCAGTTCCTTTAACTAACGGCTGAACAGAGAGCGATCGCTTGCACTCAGGATCTACGCAGAGAGGATTTTAACTTCTCTATAACATCTTGTGCTATATGTCCCAATAGTGCTGTTGGAGAATAAAAAGTTTTCAGGACCATACGCTAAATTCTGCCATCATTTCTCACACAGGATACAGCTTTGCTCCTGCTGAAGTGTCCGGGGTTACGTACAGAATCTGCCTGTCATCTGCCTCGTATGCAGTTTTCAGAGGTAGAAGAGTTTTATGCCAAAGAAGGGAGAACACTTAAAACCCACTTGTTATTCTTAACTATTTTCATTCTCTGAGAAAATTAAATCCGAAAGTAAACATGCAACGGAAGAGAATTAAGGAATTCCATTAAAAATTATGTTCAGAAAATGTTACTATAACCAAGAGATACAGTCACTAACCACTTAGAAAAAAATGTTCATGTCTAGGTGGGGCTATTACCTTTACAGAGGAAAACTAAAAACTAAAATAAATGATAGATTGATTCCAGGTTCTCACCATGGCCACATATACCACTGGATGAAATATGGGTATTTACAGGTAAGGGAGTGTCTAGGTAGAGAAGAATTCCTCAGTACGGTACAGGAGTTATTTCCGTTCAAGGAGTTTACCTTGGGCAAAAAGGGAGTTTCCAGGGCGTTCAGTGCTGCAGAAATTCAGACTTAATCTAGGTTGCAGCACAGCACAAGATATAGGGAGCCTGGATAAAGCTAATGTAAATGAGAACAGTCTCTGAGGGCCGCTCTAATTTACACAGAGGTTCATTGGCCTGTATCCAGCCTTGAATCTGAGCATCTACAGAGATGGCTTAAAGCCACTTTTGCTCCATTCTTTGTGGGCTACATCTTCGGTATGGTGCTTCACGTGAGATGTAGTACAGGCTCTCACTTCTGTTTCATTTAAGAAATGCAGGAAAATAGGGTCCCCCTCAGCCAAAGAAACAGTATTTCATGTAAGTTTAAAACGAACCCTTTGAACATCCATCTAGTTGGGCCAAGTTCCCACAAAGCTCCTGCTGCTGGGTCCTTCCCAGAGCTTTTTGCTCCTCAGCCCTCACAGTTTGCAGACGGTGCTGTTTGGGACTGTTACACCGAACATCCACTCATTTCAGCAAAGCAGTGGTTGCCTTTCCTCCACACAACTTTTGAGTCCGCTTGCCACAAAGCCATGACAATTTTTTTTTCAAAGCCATTTGTAAACCAATAAAATGTCACCGTTTCATAAATGAACAAAAGTTCACATTGGCTTCAAAAGGAATTCTGTTCCCAAAAGGGTAGATTTTGCCTCTAGTTCTTAACCGCTTAATTGTTAAGATTCTACAACAAGTTACAATGTTGTAAGATACGAACTAAAAACTGTGGGCCTGTCCTCTTCCTGTATGCACGCCTCCAGCCTGACACACACATCATTCAACGCTTTCACACGAGTATCCCGCTGAAGTCATTGCAGCAATGTTTGTGCTTGAGGTTAAGTGTATGTTTTAATGCTCTGCTAAATCGTGGCTTAAATCCTTACATGGATTCAGATGAGCACAGCGGCTGAAAGTAAAATAAGTTTAGCGTGACAGCTAATGCATGAGTTCTTTTTGGACACAAATGATTTTTAATAACAGGTTATTTGCCGGTATATAGAATACGGCATTATTATTTTAGAAAAAGTGAGTCAAGGCTTCTCCTAGCTTTTGCTTTCAGTGGCTGAAATAAATAATCTGAGTGGATGTGAGTATGACCACCCAGTTCTCAAATTTTTGTTTAACAAATGCTAACAAGTTTTTGATTTCCTTTATAAAAATCAGATTTGTCTATTAATGTTGCAGCTATTTTCAGTGTCTCTGGCAAATGTCAGAAAAAAAAAAAAAACACCAACAACTTATTCAGTTCTGTAGTTCCTGTTTGCTCGCTACAGTTTCTGAACCAATAAACAAAATCACCTATTTTTAATGTCTAACTCCTGAAGAGGGCAGCACGTTCTAGATATTATTGAACTGTAAGCTTTGAGATGACAGCCCAGACTTTACTGTACTGCACACAGAGGAAGGGGGAATAAAAACATTCTGGATATTTTGTGTAGACAGTTCCCATGGTACAAGAAATCAGCAAAAGTTCTAGGCTGTTACAGAGCAAGGTCAAAACTGTATTTGATTATTAAAGAGAACATTCAAATTAGCTACCTGAAGCAATGCATTTAGAAAGAGAGCAACAAAATACCAGCAAGGAGTACTTCCATGAGGAATATGTTTTATCTTTAACATTGTAGATAACTTTTCCTATTGGCAGTACATTGACTATCAAAACTACTAAAGGGGTTAGATTTAATTATCTCACTTCTTTGCACATTTCATCTCAATTGCTATGGCAACATTCAGTTGCCTCAGCAGCAATGTACACTTTAATCAGATATTTCCTCACTCATTTCTCTGTGCACCACAGCAATGTAGTCAAATTTACAGCCAAACCCTGATGCATCTGATAACACCTCTTAGGAATTAATGCCTAGGTTTCCCCTGCCCCTCATCCATAGCTACAAATATTTCCAGAGTTTTGCACCCTGATGACAAAGGCTTTAGGAGATGAGAAGTGCGTATACTTCAAATCTTTCCTACTTCACTGATTTTATGTTGTTTTCTGCCACCACTCCCTTTTTACCTGGCTTCTACTTACTCGGGAACTCTTCCCATCAAGCTATGGGCAGGTCTTCTGCTCCCTGCAGGAACTCTTTCAGGGCTGAGAACAGGAAACACAATAATCGGGCAGACAATATGGTTCCTCCCATATTCCACCCTGCCCTGAAAAGCTTTTTGTTTGATTACTCAGCCCTGATTAAATGCTTCGTCAGAGTACATCATAGTTCTTTAAACTTCTTGGCCCAGAAATCAGGAACATAGGCTAAAATAAAAGTAATTAGGAGTGATGAGCAGATACTGGAGACTCCATATTGAAGCGCAGACAGTAAGAAGAGTACAGGGGGGTTGCTGAATTCGGGTTATGGGAAGTCTTGATATTTCTGACATAGAATATCATCTGGTTTGAAAACATGTCACCACCAAGGTAAGTGGGAACAGAGATAAGTTCCTAATGGTGCCTAGCTTCCATGGTGAAAAACACATTAGAAATGCATTAGATAGATTAAATTAGATTGGATTACAGTCAGCCATATAGGAAAGAATGATAGACATAAGGCATTACAACATAATTCTGCATATTCTGAAGGTTTTCTTTAAATAGTCATTTAGTCGATTTTGCTTTTTTGCATTAAGGAGAATATTCTACACTGCTTTTTGTTTCTACATGCATTTTTCATAGCTGTTCATTTGCTCACATGTAATAAACTATCACAGCTCATTTTCAAATAAGAGCTTGGATTACTGCTGTCTTAAAGATTCTTGGAAATGCTGGGTAAGTAGAGTTGACTTGGGCTACTGTTGTCCCAGAGAGCTATAATGGAGCCAGAATCAGAGCCAGCCTGCATCTTGTCAATGATAACAAACTCTGATCAGCCCCCTGACCGTGGCATATAAAGTCACTCTCTACAGTTTTATCTCCACGTGAGCCATAGCAGCTTTTCTAGAGGCTTCATAACTCAAAATACTAAAAAACCATAAAAGCATTGACTTACTAGGAAAATACAGGAAGAAATGTGCCCAGTATACTTTTCATGCACGAAAAGGGATCTGATCATATATAACATGAAAGTCCATGTTACATGGGATGTGTGTTGAGGATCTGGAGAGATTTTTCCAGCTGAGATGCTGAAGCCTAACATCTGTGGGCCCATGTCATAGGACAGTCTCCTAATCCATCAGTGAAGTTGCTGTATTTTTAGGGTTCTGAAGGAGAAGCTACAATTACAGAACCTACATTGCTTTTTCACATCAGTACTTCTGAAGATGTACATGTATACCCTTTGAAATCAATGGGTCTAATCTTATAAAGGAAAACTATTTATGCTTGCAGGTCTGGTCCCAGTAGTTTAAAACAGGTATTTCCCTGCAGCTTTGTATATGTAATATAAACTTTATATATAACTATACACTATAAGTTTTAATAATGTGTCCAAACAACATATGTGCCATAGAGGATGCAAAGATCACTTAAAGTTCAGAGTTTCCAATTCTGTACTAAAATTAAAATTTAAACCCCTCCCCCAACCTTATACTTAAAAAATCCAATATCCAGGCATAGCTAAAAATTACAAAATGTTTGTAGTATAACTTGCTCCACTTAAAGAATTCATTTAAAAGTTGATTCGTGTAACATGGGAAGAGCTACGCTGATTTCCACCAGCTGAGAATCTGCTGTATAGTCCTTATAATAATAATTTTATAGTGCTGAAATTATCTATGCCATATACAACGGGAAATCTATGCCAGACAATATAGTCTTTGTTCGAATAGTCCATAAACTGGAGACTTTCATAAAAGATATTGTAAAAAAACCCCACAGAACTGTGCCTTGTCATTAGAGGATGCTTTTTAGACCTTGTGGGATTTTACTGCAGTACGGAAGAGAGGAATTTTGACTTTATTCTTTATGGGCTCAAAGGCCATATGAGGAAAGATGCATGGAACAGAAATGAGCAGAAAATATGGAAATGGACAGTTATTATATGTTTCTCTGTGCACATTCCTGTTTAATTTGTTAATTTTATGAATTTATGAAATATAACTGAGTTAAAGGCTGATCTCTTTGGGATTACTCATGTACATTTCCAGTTCTGGAACATATTTCCCTCTCCTTTTGATTCTTGTCTAGAATTGTATGAAAGACCTACCCAACAAATATTAGGAATAAGTTACCTACACCAAAAAAAGCAGACTTGTTAAAGTATTTTAAACTTTATTAAGCCCTATTTGTATTTATTTGTGATAATTGAAAGTTAAACATTTTCAAAACATTTTTTTGGTGAGGGTGCGCTTTCCGCACGGTACAATAAAGTATAATAAACTGTAAACCCTAAACTAAGGCATGCTGTGCAGTTCTATAGAGGACACACGGTTCTTACTAGGTTTCTTACCAACAGTTTACAGATTTTTGCCATGGGTTGCTTTTGATTTTCAGTAATAGTTTGTCTCCTCCCCCCCTTTCATTCCTTCTCTGAGCAGGTTGTTCCTTAGTCTCTGTTTTAACCTAACCCCACCCCTTCCCTCATTTTGAGTACAATAAACTACATTTTTTTAATCTCCAAGAACTCACTTCAGCAATCCAGCAGGGTTCCCTTTCCCTCCAGCACCAGCAGAGCTCCTGGCATCCTCCCACTGCCCCGCACCACCCTGCTCTCTGCAGGTGCCTTCTCCAAGAGCTGCTGCACTCCACGTGTCCATTGCAGAGCCTCTTCCTGATCCCCCAAACCAGACATTTTCTTGAGAGAAAACTGTCCATTTCCCCTGACCCCAGCTCTTTGCAGCCTGAATGTCTTGCCTGAAGAAGAGGACATGGAGTCTGGCACCCATAGCTGCTGCAGCTCCACTTTTCATACGGCTGCCGAAGAAGGGAGAAAATTGACAGAGACACAGCGTAGCATGACAGGAAAATTCAAAAGCTGAGTAAAATTCTCCAGAGTTTCATTTTTTTTGATTCTCACTTCCAGGTGCTCAACACATTCTGCTTCTCCCTCTCCTCAGGGTGAAGGCTCACTGCTTGGTATATTGCTTGGAGCAATTTCTGCTCAGTTCTCTACTTGCCTAGTTTCAACTCCACTCAAGTTTAAAGAACCTTTCTTTAAAGCCTAATAAATACAGAGTCCATTTGCCTTGTTTATGCAAGTGACCTTATTATTATTATTTTTTTACAGCTTAACCAAGCTGGAGAGTGGAATTACTACACAGGAGGCACTGCTCAGTTTTTATGTACGTTATTCGCACAAGCATACATACATATATGTATATACAGAATTTAGGTATGCTCTTTCTGTAGCGCTAATACTCCCTAAAGTTATTATTATGTTGTTAGACAAATTAAAATTAAACAAGAGGTAAAAGTGCACTTGAACTGAAAACTGTTAAAAAATGCCTGTGGGCAAGACAGAAGTGAACAGCAGGAATTTCTCCAGCTGTGTGTGTCTAGGAGTTCCTCCGGGCCAATTGACTGTGCTCCCATTTCTGCTGCAGGAAATGCAATTTCAAAAAAAAATTCATGTAGGTGTTGTGACTTTCAAGCAAAATGACATGCACATTTTTTTTTTCTTTGTTGGCCTTTAAGATAAAAATGAAGGGAATTTCTGTCAAACTCATTAAGCTACAGGACTGAATGGAGAGGGATGGTGGGAATACATAACAGAAAAGCCCAGAAACAGTAAGAGTAAGACAGAGATCTACCCAGGTCAGAAATGCAATGGCAAGTGGTTTTGCTGACAATCACATCTAATAACATCTAGAATCGGTGGAGTATGTGAGATCAAGTTTGAAAACTTTTCTAAAAAAACCTATCCTGATACAATATTTCTAAAACTAAATGCAAAAGAGGCCCTTTTTTGCACTGGGGGATTCAATGAAATCCCATAAAGAATATCTGAGATGTGCAGAACTGACATGGCCAGAGGTCTGCATGTTGAGATCAAAGACACAATCATAAAAACTAGTAGTAGTAGGATGTGTTAAATATATACTAAATTTGGGGTTGCAAATCACATTTTATGCAGGTGCAAATGGATGCACTCATTAGAGGTGAAGGTGAACAAACTGAATAGATCGTTTGCCTTTGTGTGTAAAATTGTCAGGTTTAATACTTCCCTTCATTCCAACCTGAAACAATGTATATCACAGTGAAAGAATTTGCTGTGTAAATTGTTATGTGTTTTGCACTGAGAAGGAAAAATGAGACGGCTTGATATCCTAGTCACATAATGAAATAAGGAATTGTACTCTAACCAGTTAATTCAGTTATTTTCATGACAGTTTTCACCATGACAATGCATCTTTGTTGACTTAGAAGTGCTCAAAAATCAAAGAACATTTGGACCTGGAGATGAGGATATGAAGATATGGTAGGAAGAAAGATTAAAAATGTAATTCTGTCTCATTTTTACAATACTGTAATCCCAACAGTACCACTGGAAGTACTCCCAATTTTCGCCAGGACAAAAGAAAGCATCTCTTCTTCTGATTCTATGTACTTGGAAACTATATCTCACTAATGGCTATATCTATAGTCCAACTGCTATATAATGAAAGGAAACACATGAACACGAAAATAAAAGAAGTATTAATGCATGCATCAGAATAATACAACAAATAGGGATGTGGCTTTCTCCGAGTGAAAATGGAAATTAATCTTCTCTTCTGCTTCGAGCACTTTGGCTCTAAGTTCAAGTTTTATAATCTAATTGGTGCACCATGAATACTAAATGCAAGTAGCTGCGATTCATATAAGGTTTTGTTACATGAAAATAAACATTTGTATATGTGAGACCGTTTTTCCTTCAGAATAGAACTCTGTGAAACAAATCTAACCTTAAATTAAGCAACAGCCTCAAAGACATTTGCCTTTACAGGGCACTTCCATGCTTAAAAGTGCTGGTGTAAAATGTACTGGTTTTGTTCAACAGATCTGCTCTTTGGACTCAATCCAGATTCCAAGTTATTGGAAGAGACTTTTACTTCTGGATCAGGCCCCTTGTGTATATTCACATTCATGTATGATTACTTTAGTGGAAAAAGTGTTTTTATTCCCACTTCTGATGGAGTGAACTGAATTCTCTTTTGGCATTACTTACTGTATCAACAATGAGATTTATGCAGTCTCAGTACGTTTAAATTCTGTGCTATACTAAAACTGAACTATCCCAATGAAGGGTAGCAGAAAAACTGCTAAGGTTTAACTGGGAGCATCTTTAGTAATAACAGGATGCATGAGATAGAAGGAACCCAGCTTGGCCTTTTGCAGCCCATTTGAGTTTTCCAAGTTTTGTAGTTAAAAGCTGTAAAAGATACTTTTATTAGTGAGCTGAGAAAATTAGATAAATCCCCTGAGACTTAAAGCATGTGGAAACCTGTTCTGCCATTCCAACAAAGTCATTTTTCATGATGCAACTGCACTAAAATAGTTCCTTTTGTGAAACAATTCAATTGTTAAATTATTTTTGCGTATGAGTAGAACACATTTAATAAAACTCACTTGTACCCTTTTTACACGTTCACATAATAAACACTCTGCTTGCACTATATCCTTGTTGCTTTCTTTGGCAAAATTTGGCATATACTGTGGGGTGATATTTTGTTTATTACATGCAATATTTTAGAGACCATTTGTGGAAAGGATATAAAAAATAAGATGCATGTGCATGTGCACGTGCATATTATAGCTGAGACTGCCAAAGGAGCATGGAGAACTTAGACCCCTAACCCTGATTGAAATTCCATGGAAGGCAGGCTCCCGTGGCAATCCCAGACTATGTATAGAACAGAATTTCTCAGCATTTATTCAGGTATGCACCTTGAAGCAAAACTTCAGTGTGATCAAGTACCGCACACATAGTAATGAGCTTTGCAATTTCCTGAATAGCTTTTATGAGGAGGGCTCGCGCCTCTGTCTTTCTCCTCCCTTTGCTGTTTATGTCCTGCTTTCCGTCTTCCACTCCCTCCTTCTTAAAGCCTTCACGGCAACCTGATGGACTTAGCAGGAACTGGGGTCATCGTGGTGATCAATGACTTGGGCTGTTGAGCATTCAGCCATTGATCACACTGAATAGATTCATATATCTTAGGCATGCCATCACAAGCAGCTGCTTCTACTTAGCTTGCCAGCTTTCTGTCACCTCGAGGATTCAATGAAGTTCAGAGGCAGTGTGAGAAGGTTATATAATTCTGTCAAGAGATCATGTCTTTGATTTTTTTCATCTCTTAGACCTACATGTCTACCCTTTGGGGGTCTATCACAGACTGAGAACTTCCAATATATTACATACCATAACACAGCAGTATAAAGAGTGCTATATAAAATATATAAACGTCCTTCCTTTGAACAGAATAGCAGGAGCCTTCACTCCTTTCTTTTATGAAAGAACATTACCTAATGTTGAAGAGAAACCACAGCTGTATTCATGTGTGCACGCACATGCTTTGCTTGTAATTTGAAACATATTCCCATAAACTGTCAGATATTATCATATCTAGTGTTCCTTCTCTCATATTTAAATATTCTGTGCCCAATTTGTAAAAGTAAAAAGTAACTTTAATAGCTTGGATAAAATATTCACAGTTTAACTACTTTACTGGGAAAATAAAATATATTTCACCGAGTCATTAAAAGGACACTGGGAACTTGAATGCCACTTTCTCATCTAAAAACTTGTCATGCAGTGTAGCTGAGAAAGATTAAAGACCTCTTTTTGCTCTATTTTTTTCCTGTTTACTTAGCGCAGGTAGTTTGTGCTGTGGCTCACATACGCTGAAGTACAAAGCTGCCACAATTTTGGATGTTACCACTTCCCAGCTTTATGCCCTGCCCCTCCGCTGGAAGATCGTAATCCCATCGACAGTCCAGAAGATTAGGGCAAAGGCTCTTTCACTGGCAGTTTAAATTAATAGGCGATGTGAACGTAGGTGGCTCAAATACAGGCACATGCTTCTCTCTCTTGTCCCTGTGGGTTGACAGTAATTTCCAGCAGAATTGAGAGATGGACAGCTGTGAGCATGAATATCCGAAATCATGGCAGCTAGATCTGGCAGAGCTTGTCTGTCAAAGGCCCATGACTGAAAGGTTGGTTGGCAGTGCGGTCTCCGCAGGCAGGAGTCTGCTGGAGAGAGGCGCTGGAAAGCTCAGGCCTAAAGAACCTTTCCAAACAACAGGCAGCAGTCAAAGAGTGAAAATAACCGCAGCGCCCAGGACAAAGCAATGCGGTAGTGAAGTCCCATTTCAAAGTTTTGAAATAATGCTAAACTGATTCGCAGGACTCAGGCTGGTTGTATGCACTGGGCTGAGATCCTCTTAGAGAAAAGGACGTGAGGGGGGATATACGAAAGCGTTCATGATTAATAACGATGGCTACGATAGTAATATTCTCTGGTCTTCCAAATGACGCTTCCAAAAATTCACAGAGAAAAAATAGTTTGGAGACATTTTCTAGGAACTAGAAAAAACCCTCCAACATTCAAAAGATTTTTTTTTTAAATTGGTCATCTTGAAAAAATTCAGATTGACAGTGTCCCTTTTAATGATACACTTCAAAGCTTTATGAAATCTCCCTGTCAAATGAGGCTACTACTTTAACACATATTCAAAGAGGTGTATGCAGCTTGAAAATGGATTAAGCAGTCAGGAAAAGAGGTCTTATTCTGTTATACAAATGCAGTTCCAGGGCTTTAATGAATCCGGAGAATTTAACAATAAACACGGTTCATAAATTAAGTTGATTTACTATGCAATCTGCTTCTTAAAATCCAATGAAATAAAGACTTAAGGCTTCCTATTCCTCCACCTTGCCATTTTTATACTTTATCATAATAAAAACTGAAAAGAAAGTGGTATCAGTCAGTATTGCAGGATTCCATATTAGCTTTTCACATAAACCAGGTGCAAGCTATTAAGAATAGCTCTTTCTTTTTTAAAAACTCTTTGTCTGTGTTTTTTATAGCCATTCAGTTAAAAAGGGAAGAACTGTCCAGAGCTAATCTGTAGAGTTTGGGATTTTTGCTGTCTGTCTTGGCTATCTGGATGCATCAGCTCTGTTCCTAAGTACTTGGTATCTTCTAAGGCCCACTTGAGTTTATGTTAGAAGAAACAAAATTTTAATAGAAAGTTATGGGAGTGGTGTTTTTAACCAGAGTAATTTTAGTTGAAATTAAACCAATTGCAAACACATCTCTCTGTGTTAAGTTTGGTGTAACCCATTTCAAAACAAAATCCATCACTCGGATTAAAACTAAGGTGACATTGTCACTTTAAATCACAACTCTGTATTTCAGCAATTGGCATTTCATGAAGCGGTTGTGCCACTTGAAAATATTCAAGGACAATATTAAACAACATCTACAACCTTCCTAATAAAAGAAAAATCAGGTTTTTCATCTCTCTAATTTCTTTGCCTCTTCAAATAGTGTTATTAACATTCTTTTTCACACATCTTCCTTCCTCCTTTTCTTTCAATTTTAATTATTTTTTTTCTAAATTAATCCTTTGTTTGAACTGTTACTTTTGAGAAAGAAGAAAAGTTGTATAACGCACAGCTGAGTGTTTGCCAGTTTGCTTTGGGTCCTTTCATGCTCCTTCTCTGAGGCCAGATCCTACAAGGTGCTGAGCGTCAGGCAACTCACTAAAAGCTGAGGGTGCTGAGAATATCTAGGAAGAGCCTAGCATATTGCAGGATCATGCCTTGCATAGCAAGTTCTCCGAGTGATGACTATTTATGTTTCACTGAATAGACTTAGCATAAATTTTAACATCTCTGATATGATTGGGTTTTTTTATGGGCAAAGAGGAGGTATTTTTCATGACCGTATCACTCAGCACTTTGAGAATGAAGCATATAGCAATGCCACCCAAAAAGTCTGGCAAAGAACCAGATGTCTTAGTTAACAAATGCACACAAAAATTGGAATACATTAGAGGCAATTACGAGGAATGTAAGCTCTTCAGTGCTGAGAAAGCAGCCAGATCATTGTACGACCTGTCTTAATCAAATAATAGTTCAAAACAAACTTGCACGCGATCACCAAGAAATCATGGAATTGATGCATGAATGACCCCCAAAGTACTATACACTTTGTACTCTTCACCTGGGTTGTTTTTTGTATGTTACAGGTGCAGCATTAAGGAATATTGTAAATATACATGCTAACTAAAATAGAAATTTCAATCTTTTTAAAGAATCTTTTGAATTAAAAAAAGTAATGTTAACCTAAACTTCTTTCTTACAATTTTTCAGTCTGTTATACAGATAGTACACATATTTGCTATTTCTCCACTTCTCTCAGACAAGCATTGATGGTTTCTTTCACAGATGCAGTAGATAGGCACAGAGCCTGCAGCTGGACCTGAGTGGCACCCACATCTTTCACACCCGAGCTGTGCCGGACGCGGTGCCAGGGCCGCCCACTGCCGCCCTTGCTGCCCGCTGCCTTACTCAGGCTGGGCGGCCGCGGCTCGGTGGTGACTGCTCTTATGCAGTGCTGGTGTGACATCGTAAGACCCTGCAGGATAGGAACTCATATGGTTCACAGTTATCTAGAGTTAACTTTAGCAAAGGCATGTTGAAATCTTTGTGGTTGAAAGCTGTGTAAATTTTCCCAGGCTTATCCTGATATAAGAAAATTGGGTTTATGGCTATGTGTTCGCAGTTACATCTATCCCAATGACAACATAACCCACAGATATATCGCCACTTTTTCACTTCAAATGTGGACAGTCAGATTACACCTAATATACCTGTACATGTCAATATAATAGAGTGATTTATGTTTACATATAATGCTCTAGTTAAACAATAACTTCTTATAATACAGAACCTTTCATTATGAAGGACCCCCAGGCATTTAAAAATTAAAATCTCACCCTCTTTTTGAAACCTGAATCAAACAGCCCCTCCTGATCACAAAAGTATCAATACAGACAAAGACATATAGCAGATGAAAAGCTGAAAAATTTGTGTATGAAATCTGGTTTGAGGTGTGGGTTGTCTGATACATAAAAGGCTCTGCCAATTCTTTGCTAACTCCATGGGAAAATCTCAAGCAAGCAAAGAACCTTTAAAAACCTAACTTAAGCAGTATCCATTTGCTGTATCCACCAGGTACACAGCGAGGCCCACAGACTAGAAACAGCGCTCTAAACCTCTCCCTGAATACCAGTAATCAACTGGGATGTTTCCAGGGAGCTCTTGGTAAACACTGTGCTGATGATAGACTCCCAGTAGTTTGCTGTGCAATAATTTGTTTAGAAAATGCTAGCAGTACATTTCCATTCAAGAATAAGTATAACCCTTATCCAATTACAGAATGACTTTCCATCAGTTATAACCTTTCATGATTCTACACCGAATAACATTCATTAACCCTATGTATTGTAAAAGTCATCTATTAAAATGGAGCTATGTTGCCTTTCAAGGCAGAGAAATGGCAAGCATTTGTTCTGAATCTACACAAGCTACAGAGTTAAGAAATACCAGACCAGCAAGGAAGGAAAAAAAGACTGGGAAAAGTTCTTGCTCCTTTTGAACTAGTTTACTCAGCTTGGATCAGAAAATATCAACGAAAATACTTAACCCTTCAAAATTTCCTCTACTTTAGCAGCTAGGAACAGCTTTTCCTAATGATACTCTTTTTGTTTCTGCTTTGTTGTTTCCTATCTGGCTTTCCAAACATAAACATGCAAGCATATAATTTCTTTGAGTTCCGTATCTTCTTTCATCACATCTCTTCCATCTTTTTTATTTTTGGACATAATTTCTAGTGGTGGTGCTTTGCATACTTCAATCTTTCAACAGCTTAGACCTGAGGATTATATTTCCCCTTTATCATTTACACACACACAAAAAGAAGAAAATTATATTTCTAAATAGAAAACTTCATGTTTTACTGTGTCCACAAACTTCTCTTTCCATACTTACATTGGTCTACCATAATCAGTCTCTCAGACTTCCCTGTCATTAACCTCTTTACTGTCCCATAGTCTGCCTTCTTTCTTTCTGCTTCATGTTCATCAAAGGATTAAAAAAAAGTGAGCTGCTTTGATTAAAGAGGTACAACCCAGGTTAAAGAATGTTCTATTTTGGTTTAGCTTCTTAACTTGTTTTTAATCAGTTTAAGCAAAATTGAAAACAGCCACTTGGAGATCAATGCAAAAGGGGATCAAAAAAGGGATTTGAAAACATTTTTGTCCAACAATATAAACTCACATTTTTAATGAAAATATTTAATTTCTGAGTAGACATATCCTTCATAATAAATATCTGTCTTTCCTAGTTTATCCACATGTAGATCACAAAGCACAATTAACTGAAGAAATCAGTTAACTGAGATTTCATAGAAATGGCACCACTGGATCATAAATGGTGCTCAGCCATCAAGTCAGGTACAAAACCTGAAACTGCACCACCCTCCTCCTCTATCCACTTGCCAACGCTGTCTCCTTCCTGGTTTTGTTTTCTTCAGGTAAATTGCTGAGGATACTGAGTGAGATAGGAGATAAGGGGAGATCTAGACCATATTCTAAAATTAGTATCTAAGTCAAACTGGTTGAATATGGGAGCTCAATATGAAATTCAACTGGGTGATTATGGGAGCTGAATAGAACAAACCCCTATGTCTGATTTCTACAATTTCATGCTTATCTAAACTTCATTTGGTCTATTCCATAAAACAAGACAATCTAGAAACTTTGCAGCTAAAGCTGAATTAAGATGCTTGACTGGGCTCTTAGAACAGAAGTTTACTCAAAATACTGTTACAAAACATATTTGCTTAAAGTCATGAAACCACTGGCAAGACTGAGATCACACTGTGTGAACATCAGATTAGGGCAAATTCACAGATAATTTCAACATTTCAATGATTTTCTGAGGTTTGGTGGCATTTTTAATAAGTTTGCTGTATTCTTCTGGGTTGTTTCTTATATTGCATATCTCAGCTGTTATCCATAACATGTGCGCTGTGGTTTTATGATGTGCCCTGCTCCCCCTACATCACCTTTGCTTCCCCCAAACTGACATAACACATGTTCTATGAGCAAGAAAAGCTTCTGGTGAATTTTTTGATCCTTTCTATCTTTTAATAGTCATTCAGCATCAGTGTGTATCTACACATCAGCAAAAATCGTCTTTTATCTGGTGCATTTCAGACATTAGATGGTCACCTTTCCTGGAAAGACACCAGATTAGTTTGTTCTATAGACGGTTCACAGTGGAGTTCTCTTTCTGAATAACTTCCTAATAAGTAAATGAATGTACTGGTTTCTGCTGACTGAAAGTGCCTCCATCAGGGTACAAAGGCAGATTAAGAAGTCTTTTCATATTTCATCTGATCTCAGGTCATTGAATTTATTCCTTATATAATACTGAATAGACTTCAAGATTCTGCAATTAACATTGAGGGTACCGCTAGTACATGATCTTAGCACATTCTATATTATGGAAGTAATTACTTGTTTTTTCTTGTGGCGCTGCTTTTGCTAGCTATTCCAGCAGCTCACCAAAAACTGGGTGTTTCTGCCCCCTGCTCTAAAATTGCTGTATCAATGGAATTATTTTTCATCAGACTATGAAAACACTTTTAAATAGCAAACTAAAATGCTAGGTTTTAAATTGGCTCACAATTAGCCTAGATGTTATTTTAACTTATTGTCTTATTGCTTTTCTAAGGAACTCCAGGATTCTTAAGAAGTTGCTAGGTTTGCATGGGGATGTCTTTTTTAATAATTATACTTATCATTATATGTCATTAAAATAAAAATATCTGAAATGCTTCAAAATAATGTTCATAAGAATTTGAGAGTAAATGACACTAATGATGAGAGCGCCTCAAAGGGTATAATTTAACAATACACAAAATAAGGAAAGCACAACACAAAATTCCCGTATTAACTGAAGCTCTAAAATCCTGTATCGGAGCCAAGATACCTGATTTCTTATCTAAACCTTCAGCAAATGAAATTAAAACCACTAAAATGTTAAAGATGGAGGATCTAGCTACTGAAATCCTTCTTTATGGGCCCAAACCAGAGTTTTAGGGCACTGAGTTAGCATTTTTGATAGGGATCTCACATTAAATTGACCTTTCCTGGTAAAAAGATGCATTACCTGTAACCAGCTGCTAACCCTGCCTTGACCTGCCCCAAGTCCCAAGGCTATGGAGGTGTGATATACTGTTTTCTTTCTTGTCTGCAGCCGTTTTCCCTGCCAATGTAATTCAGACGCATATTGTCAACAGTGAGGGAGGCCATGCGATTAACTGGGGAGAAGGAAGGAGTAAGAGCATCCTGACTTTTATCCTGACTGAGCCACTGGAGGAATGCGTGACTTTGAGGAACTGCTTGGCTTCCGTAAAGCATCGTCCAGTTTACTGGGCTAGATAAGAATCCCTTCTCTGAAAACCACAACCATACCATCCGAGTTAAGCATTACGAGCAAATAAATGAAGAGGAAACAAATTGCTTTTTTTTTTTTGGAAAATGTTTCTAAAGAACATTGTTAATGAGGCAGCCCGGGCTCAGGAAATGTGGCTAATTGCACTTTGCAGTTACAAAAACAGTGACAGATCCCTTCTTTCCTGAGCATAGGTCTATCGTATAGCTAATGTGCTCAGAATCCTGCAGGAGAAGGTAAAACCTGATGCTTGTTTACCGTAGCCAGACAGGAAAGGTTGCCTATCCACCAGTGATTGAGCCCCAGCAGCACTGGCCTTTCGAACAGAAAGAGGCTGAGAAGATATTTATAAACTAAACAGCCTTCTGTTCCTTGAGGGAAGCGCACCCTTAAGCTGAAACATGGGTAGGATGCTGCTAAACACCCTGCCTCATAAGAGCTTCTTCTCGGGGGTAAAGTGGCGGAGAGGAAACAAAAAGGTATAGAAATGTAACACATTTCTATAAAATGCGATAAAACATATTTTGATAGCGATAAAAGTATGATCAAAGGTTCAAATAAACTTACTGCGTCACAGTATTTGTGTACTGAAGAATACATTTAAATAATTATTTGCTTCAGAAAACACTTTGAAGACAGCAGAGAAATGTATGGTTCTGCTCATTGTTGATCTTCACAAAGTGTAGTTATTTTTGGAAAGACAATTATTAAAAATATTAATGTTATTGGATGAAGCAGCACAGTTTACAGTAATTGCTACCGGAGTCTGCTGGGTGACTGGCTGTCAATATTTTCACATGACACTCCCCACAAAGAAATGTGCTCTTTAGCCTGTACTAAACCAAAAAAATACAGAGAATTTGGGTGAGGAACTGGAAAATAACATTGTTTCATTTGCAGTGAAAACCACTGCAGTTACAGAGCTAGAACACTGGCTGTGTGTCCCTGTAAGTTCTGAAAATAGAGTTCACTTTGGACTGAAGTCCTCCAGCAATAAAAAAATGCTCTCTTAGCAGCCGTACAAAGAGGGGAAGTGACAACGCTCTGAAAATAAATATAGAAATGGGTTTTCTGGAAATATTTATACTTTGTTCACAAATAAAGTGCCGGATGTAGAGCCAAGGAGAGCCCACTGCTCAGCTTGCACCACTTGAAAAGGGGAAAGTTTTTAAACTTGCAAAGATTCTCACTCCAGGGACTTTTTTTATTCTTTCAAAATAGCTGACTCTTGACACGACTTCGGCTGTTTTAAAGGCCAAACATTTTCCTTACTCCCAAGTGCTTTGTGAGCCTTAGGGATATATTGTCCCTGGCAAAATCGAGATAGCAATATCCTGGGAACGGGTGATTTCCATCAGGGACAAGGAAAACGCTCCAAACCACATTTCATTCTAGTTATGGCATTTTAATGAGATTTGCAAGCCCTTCTGAGACAGTGGCAAGAAACGTTCAGCACCAAACCCTCAACCAGAGTCCTGGAAGTTATTCTAATGTCTCGGTAAAGGATGGATCTTAGGACTCCAGTTTTGCTGTGATATTTCTTACACTATAATTAGCATTGACTAATTAAGGGGTGACTAAGTATTGACCTCCCAATTAGTTCTGAAAGAAGCCAGATGACTGGAAATACCTACCAACATTTGAGAAGGAGCTTCTCCTTAATTGTTTCCTGGTAAACAGCTTTCAAATATCTTTTTCAATAACTTCCAAACCCCTTCATGATATGGATTTCAACTTAATCAAGAGAGCTACTCCTATTCTAATGAACACATAACATCCTATGAAAATACAAGCAAGTATTTATATGGGAAATAATAAAATCGTAGCTGGCAATATAACTCTTAATGTGCAATAAGAGTGTATATATGTGAATGCAAATGAAGGCACCACCACCTATCTCTCTATGATCAGGCCTCCATCACTAATAGCCTGTTTGCAGATGGTGTTGAATGGATCCAGATATTGCATTGCCTTGACTTAGAGTGAAAAAGCAGCTCATTGAGAACAGGTTCTGTGGCACCACAAGGGTAAAATAATAAAGGGTCTAAAATGACTGTTAAAAGAAATAAAAGGTTAAGAAGCAAATCTTTAGGGGAAGAGCTGATTTTAATTCCATCAGAAATGAACTGTGATTCAGATTGTGCTGTTTTTTCAGTTTATACATTTTGAATTAATGTAGCATGAATTATGTTGCATAAAACAATGACAATACACGAATTCTACTCATGGAAATTACTCATCCATCAGCCAGTGTCAGGTACATTCAGAAGCACATGCATTAAGTTCTGCACTGTAAGTTCAAATTGTTTGTACGTGAATAATGCTAGTTGCGAAAATGGAAAAAAAAAGAGATAAGGAAACTGTAGGATCCTTCTGCACTGACTTTTCTTTGACCCAGGAAAGAACAAGGAATGTTTGCTTTCTCTTGGAAGGGGTGCCAACAAGGCTACGCAAACAAAGAAGCAGAAACTCAGCTGGTGCAAATTAGGACAGTTGCATTGACTTAATGGAACTGCATCCTTTCCACTAGCTAAAGATGTGGATGCAAATATTAAAGGTTCCTCTGTTATATTTTTTTCAGTATGGGGATCAATAATGAATCCTTCCAGAAATCTTCAAACAGAGCTTTTCCCAAGCGATGATTTTGCAGATCTGACTCTGATTTTCTGTAGAGCTTTTTTGAATGCCCCCAAATATTTGAGTCCTCTCATAACAGTGCTTTCCTGCATTTGGCTCCCACATTATTTTGTTGATTCGGTAGTACTGCAGCAAAAAAAAATTGGCAGTCCTTTCAGTTCCTTCTCAGTTCACTAGCACTGTGCACTCATCGGTAATGTTCAAGGGGGCCTGACCATGCACAGCCGTATGCTTCCTTCGTTCCTTCTCCCAGAAACTAACTATAGTGGCAGAAAATGAGCAAAGGCCAAGGTTGTATTTTTAATAATTCCTTTCAGATGGAGAAACAAATTCTGTCCACATAAAAGCATATTAAAAAATTAAGGTAGCTCACAAAAAGAACAACATTTGCCAATTTTTACTGCTGTCCGAAAATATATATTCTGTATAGGTCTGAAGTGAAGTGATATCATATCTGCCTGGTGTTGTGGTTTAACCCGGCTGGCAACTAAGCACCACGCAGCCGCTCGCTCACTCCCCCCCCCCCTCAGTGGGATGGGGGAGAGAATCGGAGAAAAGAAAAAAAAGTAAGACCCGTGGGTTGAGATAGAGACAGTTTAATAAGAGAGAAGAATAACAATAATAATAATAATAATAATAGTGGTAAGAAAATATACAGAATATATAAAACAAGTGATGCACAATGCAATTGCTCACCACCCGCTGACCAATGCCCAGCCCGTCCCGAGCAGCGATCACTCCCCCCGGGCCACGATCACACAGCCCGAGCTGCGACCACTCTGCCTGCGACCGACCGACCGACTCGACCGACCCGACTGACTAACCCCCCCGAGCATGACATTATGTGGTATGGAATAGCTCTTTGGACAGTTTGGGTCCTAGCTGTGCTGTACTCCCAGCTTGTTATGCACCTGGCTGAGCAGGAGAAGCTCAAAAAGTCCTTGAGCAGTCTGAGCACTGCTTGGCAACAACTAAAAACATCAGCGTGTTATCAACATTCTTCTGGTACTAAATCCAAAACACAGCACTATGCTAGCTTCTGTGAAGAAAATTGACTCTATCCCAGCTGAAACCAGGACACCTGGAAATGGAACTTTTTTTAAAATGGTAAAAGAAAGCTTGTAATAACTTGTCATTCTCATCAGTGTCATTAGTGTCGAGTAAACTCTGCCCTTGTAAATCCATCGATGTCAGAGGTTTCTGTGGATCTCTTTCTAAATGAGTGTAGAGTTTGGCATAGTGGCTAAATGGGCAGACTCAAAGGATCTTGTTGTACGGTTCTTGGACACTGCTATTGTCTTCTCTATTAGAAAGTCCAGGAGTTTTCTAACTCTATCATTTGGCAAATGCATCTTGGAAGACAGCCAAAGGACTGCTCTCCTACTGTCTCTTGGGAAGACTGGTACTCCAGTAGAAGTCAACAGAGCTCAGTAAAAACAAAGGAAACCAAATGAAGGTTTCTGTTAGTGACTGTGTGACTTCTAATCTTACGCGTGTGCTGCCATAGTGGCTTGTTTTTACTGTTCAGCTATACTTAAACTGAACACCACTGTTAGAGGGATTATAACAAAGAATAGCTTATGAAAATAAATGTAAAAGAGAATAGAGAATATTAATATGAAGACTGCAACAAGAAGAAGGAAACAAAGCAGCAGAACTAGGAGAGTAAACCGGCCAGGAAAGGGAGGAGAGTCTCATGACCAGACATGGGCACTGGGAATGGATCCTTCAGAATAAAAAGGGAGACTGAACTGCTTTAAACTTTATTTTCAGGAGAATAAAAGAGCATAGGTTCCTTAATGTTAATTTGAAAAAAGCATTTTTCCTGAGGCAGGGGCAGCTGGATGCTTTTTGTTAAGAAAGCAAGAGCTGATCCAGGTAGAATTCCCTACCAGTATGTGTACCTTTATCTGTATCCCTTTTGCAAGGGTCACATGAAATCACTATTAAATTATTTCTTGCCATTCTGATTTTGATGTTTTTCTGAAGTTCAGAAAATGGCTGCCAGCCTAAACTGTGAACTGCTTTAAATCACTTCTATCCAGGTGATGATGAATGCTCTTTAGATTTTATCTAGAAAGTGGAAAAAATAAACAAGAATACATTACTCAACCCCTACGTTTTTTTAGAAGCTGAAATTCATCTAAAGGAACACTTGAGTCCTGTCTACCACCCACTGAAGTGATTAGGAATTTCAGCTAAATAAAGAATGAAGGTGAGACTGAAATGCCCATGTAATCAACCTTCACAAAAAATCTAATAGAAAGTTAAAACTCTTTTGAGATAAGTGCAAACATGAGAGCACTGAAATAACACTAAAAGAAATGAAGGAGACTTTTTAAAATTCCCAACTTGTGCTTTCCTCAAAGTGTAATTCAAAACTGATTACAAGTATTAAATCCTTTTTATGCAAAGGGTTAATAACAAAATTCAAATAGTGGTGTGGTGTCCCATGGATACTCAATAATGAAAATTCAAATGCTCATTTCTTTAAGCCTTTTGTGTTGCTTTTCTATATAATTGGTTTTTTGCCTAATTTTTGAGGCTATTTAATAACACCTCCTGCTAGACATCTCATGTAAACTCAGCAAGAGGAGGCATCCTGAGTAATAGAAAAGACTTCTGCTCATTTTAAAGCTCAAATTCATACTTTTCTTAACAAAGGAGATTCCCACTGTTAGAGTTTAGCAACCGCCAGGCCAACTGCATTGGGGAAGATTGGATTAGGAGGGGCAGCTGACTGTGCAGTGAAGTCTCCACTCTCCAGCAGGATTTTTATGTAAATTCCATTACAATTCATGCTTTTTGGAGATAATGAAATGGATACAAAACACTTCAAGGTTTCCAAGTCAGCAAAATAATGAACAGGGGCATTCAGAAAGCTGATTTAATACATTTTTAACATTTGGACCCATGTATGAATAGGATTGGCATTTGTGAATAATACCACTGTCTAAACCCCATAGCTTTTCAGGTTATTAGTGATGTGTGAACATCAGCTATCAAGAGTTTTTCTCAGTTTAAGCTCTAATAAGCTGTATCATTTTCCGTGTGTTTGCCTGAAGGCAACTTTTACCAAAGAATCAGCCAAATATTTTTCAAAAAAAATAATGTTTTCAACTCAAAAGCTTTAAAAAACTGTGAATATGTCACAGTACTTGTTATCGATGAGCTTCAAGTAAGAAGAGCCTAGGGTCAAGAGGGGCCATTACAATGATCTTCGACTGCTCTCCTGCATAACGTACAGAATTTAACTTGCCGGTATTTGCTCTGGATCACAGGGTGTTTGAACTGGAACCTGGATGAATGCTTTGATATTTTTCAAATTTGTATGTTTACTGATTACAAAATTAAACTATGTATTCATTTGTAAAAGTGTACATAGATAAAGACCTAACTTGCATCAGCACACACTAAGCATTTTTAGACCAGGAATACTCTCACAATGTCGAGTCTTGCCTTCCTTCCAGTTCAGCTGATATGAAAACCTCTGGATGCAAAAGATGCAGTGAAAATACTTCCACTACATTAAAGTACCCATGCCATCAGGTTCATCAATCACCTCAAACAGTAAAAAGACAAAAGACATCATGGGAGGGCCAACAGAGAATGTAATACACACACACTACTTAAGAACCGCACAAGGCCTTTGGGTACTTCTCTTCTGGGGTTTGTGTGTTAATTTTAGTATTAACCTATTATTAGTGATAGTCAGGTTCCTGGTGCTCAGCAGGAATATCTATTTAGCAGCAACATTCAAGTCAAAACTGTATTCCTAATATTGATAGTGCTCTGTGTTTGTATACACGACTTCCCTGTTGATATAATTTCATCCCTTAGGCTAAAGGGGAAAATATCCACTTTTAGGAACTGAAAGAAGGAAATTATTAGCAATTATCTAAACTACACATGTAGAAAGGTTAGCAAAATTCAGAAATTATAAAATACCCAGGACATTTATGTTGAAAACAGTAAGCTTCCCATGACCTTTTGCTTTAGGTAAGTTTTCTTTCAAACAAGTATCTATTTATTTAAATAAAACAAATCTCAAGGAATATTCACAGTAAAGTTTCTCTTCAACACATATAATCAAAATAGAAACCAACTAGTGTTCCAATCTTTCGAAAAAGGAATTGACCAAGATCTGAACCACAGCAGCTTTTGTGTGATGTGAACATCCAGCTATTAAGGTTCATTATGATGACCGATGAGGTTGAAAGGTGAATTTATGAATTAAAGTTTACAAGTTCTGTTGTTTAATGAAAAACATTGAGAAGCTGCAGAAAGTAAAATCTGAGAAACAGCTATTCTTATTGTTTAGACCACAAGATCACAATGGTCATATTGTATCATTTAAGAGTAGCTGTGATAGGCTTTTCTGAAACAAACAAACACAGCAACAAGTTACAAACGAATGTGATTTGTGGGGGGGGGTTTTGTGGTTCCAAGTTGCTCTTTTGGTTATAATCACATACCTTGCTTTTTCTAGGCAAAGAGTTTGCCAAATACACTAACTTCAGGACTAAAAAAGAATGTGAGAAGCAACACAGAGAGAAATCACGTTAGGGTACAGCTCTGCCTGCATTATACTAAGAGTAATTACTCTGGAAAGTGCTATTAAGCTAACTACTTAGTGGGCCAGACTTGGCTACCTATATTCATGCAGGCTAACGTACTAGCCATCAGTTAGTCCTCCTGGTCCATGCTCTGAACATCATTACATCGTGAGCAGTTACTAATATGAACAGTCCCACTGATTTCAATACAATTATTGAGAAGAAAGAAATGACTCAGGGTGGGTAAAGTCTGTATCAAAATCAATCTCAACAGGAATAAGGATGGCAGAATCAAGTCTTCTGGGAGCAGCCAGTTCACTTAATGCTATAGTCAAGCACAGTGAAGAGCATTCATGTCTGATAGACTGAAAACTGGGATGGAAAAAAGCTTCTAATTAAGAATGATGGGAGTGGAAAATCTTATTTCTTTTTGCTAGAATAAATAAGAAAATTCCCAAGATACAGCAGAATCAAAAGAACAGTAAAAAAGCTACTCTTTTTTTCTGTGTTTGGGAAATGATCAGAGTTGAGTTGCTTTTTGTCACAGAGATATAATACTGTCTTCAGGTGGTCATTGTTTCCATGTCACCTCTGAACCACACAAAACCCTTGTCAACATGCTCCTCAAATATTCTGTTGTTTTCTTTCAATGAGTGATTTATAGCATTTCACAGCAAGGAATGTGCCACATCCATTAAACATTAATACTGAGTTATAGTTTTCTAAGTCATGGCTATCCACTTTGTAGTCTTGTGCCTGACTTGTGTTTCAGAAAAAGAAAAACATATTTTTCTGTGCTGTCAATTATTTATTCGGCACTGGGCTCTACTGAAGTCTCCTGAAAACAATGGGAAAATGTCTTTTTGTTTGGTTTTAAAAATACCTGAGTTTGCTTGAAGTACACAGTGAGGGGCAGTATAAATATGATCAACCATTTGATGAGACTTGAACTGAGACCACAGCACAATACATCCTCATAGCTAGGACAGCTCATGAGTGCTGCTGGAAGAATTCCCTCCGAAGGAAAAACCTTACAATGGCCTTACATGGGAAGACATGAGAAATCCTGAGAAACTGGGATCTTTCTTTAAACTGGAGAAGAATAGACCTAGTGGTTTTGACACAGAAGGGAGATGTTTCCACTGGACAGTTGCTCTCCAGCTGGCCCATCACATTCATTGTTAGTGCTGCCTCTGATGCCTTCTGTGAACACAATTTACTAAATCACTTGAGCACATATTTAAAATTGTGTACAAGAATAATCTCAGTAAAGTGAATGGAACTATTTATGTGTTTAAAATTAGACATATGCGTGAATGTAAGGCAGGATGAAGCACATAATCCTCTCAACATGATATTTTCAAGTTGTACTTGAAGCTTGGTGAGTGAAAACATGTACAGCCACAGAGCAATTCACAACACCTTACCAATCTTGTCTCTGTGACACTCATTTCAAGCTATTAGACCCTGGGTCCATGGGGAAGATGACTTGGCAGCATGCTGGAGGTGTAGAGCTCCTTGAGCACTTATTGCTGGCTATGTGGCAGAATCTGCTGTGCTCAGAAAATTTATGTCTTAGGGGAAGGATTGGGAACTAATACTTTCTAGAGCATCCTTATACTCATGAAATCAAGTAATCAAAACCCATTTTTTGGAGCATCGGTATTTTTCCTCACTGTAATCGAAGTAAAACCCTCCAGCCACCACATAGTTATACTGGACTCCCCTCTTAACCATCCAGCGCCCTAAGCATGGTAGAAAGCCCTGGTGCCTAACAGAGCACTCTGGAATTCATCTGGGGACCCTGGGAGGCCCCAAACCATAACTGTGTCTAGCATATACTGGTTATAGTCAATTTTGTAATCTATGGTAGCTATTACATTTCAAATATAAAGAAGTCTGCACTAAATAATGTGAAAGAGAAGACAAAGCAACCCCATCTCAACATGCGCTGTAGACAATAAAAACATTCCTGTACATGCACATGAGCAAATTAACAGCATTCCCCACATATTCATTCAAAGCAGTGAACATGCTGTGCTGGATGCACATATGCATTAGAGAAACAAAATTGCTTTAAATAATCAAAATACACAAAGGAACATTTTTCTGTGTGGCTGGAAATAACCCTGACAAATGTTAATGTTTTGCAAATGAAAAACATTCTTTAAGAAACAACAGAAATTTTTCAGAGGCATACAAAACAAGGTTCTTTATTAATCTCTGTTATACTACCTAGATATATACAAAAATCATTGTGTGATCAGTAAGTACATTCAACCTTTTTTTTTCTGAATTATGAATGTATTTTGACAAGATCCAGAGAAGGTCAACAGCATGATTAAAGATATGAAGAAGCTTCCATATGGTGAGATGATAAAGAAGAGTGGACTACCTGAGTTTAGAAAAGAGAAAGGTAGCAGCAGATGTTGCTGATGTGTAAATTAATGAATGTCAAGAAAAGACCTCTGGATTTTTCCCTGTGTATATCAACAGACAAAAGGGTTTCATCCAAATTAAGGAACAGTTCTTAGTGTTCCTGCTATTTCATTATTCAGCATAAAATGAATCAGCGAAACTCATTGCTACAGTAAAACAGTGAGATGAATTGTTTGCCAACAGAATTAGTCATGCGTGGCTAAGACCAACAGACTGATTAAAAACTGGACAGGACTATATACAACTTCCATTTCTCGGGCTATCAGTGCTAATGCCTCAAAGCATGAGGCTGGCAACTGTAAAGTCCAGAAAAAAACCTTGCACTGGTAAGTAATTTTTAGGTAGGGGAGAAAAAGCTACATATGGTCTTTTGTCATTGTCTCCAAAAGGTACAAAACATCACACAAGAGGGCTAATTTTGCCTCGACAATTGCTACGTTACATTTGCCTGCAAGCCGTTTTTTCTAATTGAGAGTAGTGACAATAGATAATAAGTAAATAAGAAATGAGATTGAAAAGCAAGATTGAGTTGTAGCTAGTGTCTACAATAAATGAAGCTCAAATCCTGCTGTTATGCTTCTGACAACTTTAATAATAATAGATCATCTCGTTTTAGTTGCGCGCTGAGAGTGGGCTACAAGGTATGTCACCCACAAGAATGACTAATATGTTATGCTTATCACTTTAGATGCAGAACTCTCTGAATTCTGCTTGCTAACTATAGGGCAGTGCAAATTACCCTGACAGCACTGTGTGTTCTTTCTATACCTTGCTTACTGGCCAGGATTGCTTAGTCCCAATGTATTAATAAGTAAGTGCAAGTATTTCAACAATCAGCATTTTAGAATTTGCATGCAAACTCTCATGCTGTGTAATTATACACAGTGCTGGCACTCAAATTAATTAAAGCTGATTTCTCTGTGACTGCAAACTGGTCATATCCCCAGACTTGCTCTAGTATGAAGTCATCACCCTATATTCAACATGACACTTTATGTCCCTAGCATTCTTAGCAATGCTAATATGCAACAACTGTAAATTAGGCAATATTTTAGAGAGCAGCTGACAACCGCTGGTTCGTTGTTGAGTTCTCCCCCCCCCCCCGACACTTTCCACATAAAAGTAAGAAAGCAGTTATTTCCATTGAGCTTGCTTTGTAATTATCTCAACTAACAATGTAAACAAATTACATACATTGTTTCAACAGATACTCGCCCGTGTTTGATTAGGGGTTACAGAAAACTTATAAAACACAAACCCCAACAACAACATCAACAGTGTTTGTTTGATGCTAACATACAATTAGTCTCTGACAATTTCAATGTTAATTTAAAAACTCCTTCTCTTTCTCTTTCTCCCTGAAATGGCTTTTTATTTTTAAAAGGCGTTCTCTTGCTGATCAAGAATAGGGAATTGGGGAGGCAGAGCAGAAGAGCTGATGGTTAGATCTGATTAAGATTTCAGGACTCCTCATCAAACAGAGTGGAACTGTAGCAGAGACAGTTCTTCACAGCACAGATCCATAAACGCTGGCTTCTGGGGCAGTGCTGACTTCCAGCCTCTTTCACAATAAAGTCGTCTGCTCTGGTTTTATAATTTGGCTGAAAGAAGTCCTTTCTTAATACAATTTTTCAGCTGATATCCCATCTGGGAAATTAAAATATTATAGTGATCTTTTATCTCACAAATACATCTGCAATAGGACCGTTAGGAGAACGTCAGAAACAGAAAATAATATAAACAAGCCCATTGGTATTTTGCATTTTCAGAATTTCATCCAGAATCCTTCTTCAGCTACAGAACTAGAGTATTCCGAGATAGGTTGTGACTTTATTTCCTTGGAGCCATACCTGAGAGCTTCTCCTATTTGTATCAGTAGATTTACCATAGCAGGTGACACCAACAGTTTAAAAAAAGTTCTAATTCTCCCACTAAACTAGAGAGCAGACTCCCAAGTAGGATCAGATCTTTTCTCTCCACATAACCTGACCCCAGGAAAAGGCAGAGTCAATTCATTCAAAATATGACAAAAGAGAAATGCACAAGTAGATATTCTGATGAAGTAGCTGATGTTGTCCAAAAAAGGACAACGCAAAAAGGATATTCCTCCTATTAACGCTACAGTGGTCATGTAGTTCTTTGCAGCATTACATTTACTGATCACTTTTGTCCTTGTCAACAATATTAAGGAAGGATATGTTATTTTTTAATTACTTTTATGTGAGGTGCTGGGAAAAATCTGTGACACACCATTATTTTTGTAAAGCACAAAGTCTAACTTCCCCAGACTGTTCTTTGCCAAATACAGTTAACCGTGGCAGTAATGACAAAAGCTTGGTTTGATATCGTGCCAGAGCATCACTTGAAAAGAGTTACCCTGATTTACACCAGCAAACATTGGTTCAGAAGGAGGACTTCTGTATGCTAACAATGTCAATCAGCATCATAACTTCTCTCCTCTCAATTGACACAGGAGGTGCTGAAATGCCATGAGGAGAGCAAAACTGACTTTCTTTAGCGGGAACTGAAACACCATTGTGGCTGTTATGCTCATCCCTTCAGTGCTGGGAACACTCAGCCTCTGCTGGATTTGAGGTCCATTTAATTCACATATAAAAATAATAAATCAGAACAAGACGTGTCAGCTCAGATTGGTTTGATATAGTAACAACATGGAAATCCTAGAAAGACTTATTTTGGGTTAACAGAAACTGAAAGCACCAGAAATATACGGTTATAAATATAAACTCAGCAAATATTTGCAGAATCAATTGAGCTTAAGCAATAAGAATATTTAGAATGCCTTTGGTAATGTTTTAAAACTTAGCAGAGGCCGTATATTCCATGAGTCCCCATTAAATTCAAGAAACAGTGAAACTAGGCAAAGGCAAAAACTATTTCCAGGTAGTAGGTTTCTAAATGTTGGCTTCTTTTCAAATGGGACAGTATATTCACGTACTTCTGTTCTCTACTTGGACATGCCAGGCCCAAGGACTTGTCTGTATTGCCAAGCTGAATATCATCCTTAGCAGCATTGATTCAGTTCAAGATAATACTAGAACCAAATGTTATTTTGTAGAGTTTCTTGTTTATTATAGCATGGAAATAACATTCTTTGAGTCATGTCTACAGTGCTAATCTATACAGGATTAAGCACCAGCACTGCTAGTACTCCAATGGAGAGAGTAAACCTTTTTGCACATGTAGCTGGAGTTTGCTCCTAGAGAAGGCATAAATCAATACCAAAAATTCATAGACTAAAGGGAATTATTGTGCAATCTTCCTTCTTCAACACTGGGTATATCATTCTTGGTGGTTTTGAAAGCTCAGTTTTATGTTACTGGCTCTAAATGCTATAATCTCCATTAAATATTTCAGAAGACATTCAACATCAGTGATAAACTGGCCCTACCGTTGGGGCAGCACAGTTTCAGTGGCAGAGTAAGAACAGGATTCTGACCACAAAATCCTTCCTGGGGTATTATTGCTGAACTCACATCCTTAGTCTGCTAATTCTTGCCACAAACCTCCATAAGCAGGATCACTTCAGGGTGGATCCTCAGACTAGCACACACCTCATTCTTAGCCAGGGGCAATTGCATGAGGTGGAATAGATAGTCCTGAAACTAGAGATCAGTCACTGATACCCAGACCTCGTTGCTGACCCATTACACAGGCCCTGTACATACAGAAGAAGGAGATGACAAATGCAACTCAACAAAACATGCCTTTGCTATAAGAAGCTCTTCTACTCTGACGTCTGGAAGACCTCTCGTAAGTGCTAAGATAAGGCGAGATATAAGATAAGATGAGATCTGTTCACCATCTTTGAGCTTCACAGGCATGTCACTACCAATCAATTTCATACTAGAATTACTTGGAGAGAAGTCAACAGTCTGTGGCATTATGCTCCAGAGTGTGCTGCATTTCTGAGGGGGCTGAGCCATTTGAAAAAAATGATAAGCACAATGGGGCCGTTGGATAAAAAGTATTATGTTGTTATCTGTCCTGGTTTCAGCTGGGATAGAGTTAATTTTCTTCACAGAAGCTAGCATAGTGCTGTGCTTTGGATTTAGTACTACAAGAATGTTGATAACACACTGATGTTTTTAGTTGTTGCCAAGTAGTGTTCAGACTACTCAAGGACTTTTTGAGCTTCTCCTGCTCGGCCAGGTGCATAACAAGCTGGGAGTACAGCACAGCTAGGACAGCTAACCCAAACTGTCCAAAGAGCTATTCCATACCATAGAACGTCATGCTCGGGGGGGTTAGTCGGTCAGTCGCGGGCAGAGTGGTCACAGCTCGGGCTGTGTGATCGCGGCTTGGGGACTGATCGTGGCTCGGGGACTGATCACAGCTCGGGACGGGCTGGGCATCGGTCGGCGGGTGGTGAGCAATTGCATTGTGCATCATTCGTTTTGTATATTCTGTATATCCTGTTATCATTCTCATTATTACTATTATTATTATTTTCTCTTATTAAACTGTCTCTATCTCAGCCCTCGGCTCTAACCTTTTATTTTCTTTCCAATTCTCTCCCCCATCCCACTGAGGGAGGGGGGGGAGTGAGCAAGCGGCTGCGTGGTGCTTAGTTGCCAGCCGGGTTAAACCACGACATTATCACTGTTATGAAGAAATAAATAGATGATCACTGAATTGATTAAGTAAACTATTGTCCTTCTCAGGAATTATTTAGATATGCCACGTCTGTTTAGAGCAAAAGAAAAGAACTCTGAATATAGACCTTTAATGAGCCCATATAAATGTTAATGGAGGAGTTGCTTACACTTCTCGAGAAATTACCAAAAACATGCTTAGTTGATAGAGACATCTATTTCTATCAACATCTATTTCATCTCTTCTTGTTCTTTAAAAGAGATGTTTGGAAGGCAAGATCTATGTAGTCAAGGGTAATAAGTGTATGGACTCCCCAAAAGGATGCCTGGAAATAACAACACATGAAACAATAGTTCTTTGCTGGATCCAGTTCCTGTCCACTCAGTTAATTTTAAAAGAACTACTTGAAATCAAGAGCCAGAGGGCTGCAGATTTTCTAACCCAGTAGCCACAATTTCCTTACATGTGATACATGACCTAGAGCACAACTGTTTTTTCTGTGGTAGTCCTGAAAAATCTTACATTGGACTAACATTACAGTGAATAAGTTTAAATAAGTAAAATGCATAAAGTTAACCCAAGGTGTAAAAATCACAGCTAATGCCATCTGAAATGAACAACAAAGAACAACCAGATATAGCATGTGTGTGACCAACAGCTCCACAGCCTACCACACAAGAGAATGCGGAACACAGGCCTGGAAAGGACCCTTGGGTTTTCAAGGCAATTAATTAAAAACCTCAATATATCTTGTACGTTAATACAAAATGTGGAAGCCTAGAAAAGAAGTATGTATAGCAAAACAGCCTTTCTAGCCAAATAATACACTGTTTACCTCCTGGGCACTATGGGATTACTCTACAATGCCATGTACAAACTGAGAAGTTTCACAATGACTGATGAAGAAGTCACCAGCTATTGATCATTCAATTAATAAGTATTTTGGTGAGCTTAAAGCATAAACTGATCAAAATTAAATGAATGAGATTTATTATACTGAGTTTATTTTACCAATTTGACTAAAAGTAGCGAGTTGCTGCTTAGCTTTTATCTCCTGCTTCATTTCCATGTTTTGCAGCTCAAGAATGTCAAAGCTCTACAAAAAGTTAACTTCAGAGTCTTAATAAGAGACTGCTGAAGCTGACAGAGAAATTGTTGAGACTGATTCTGCAACTCACTCTTTGTGACTGAGCAGATGTATTTCTAAATTTTCCTTCCCATCATTTACCAGCTCCTTCTCCATAATTTAGGATTAATGTTTTAACATTTTCCATTCTGTTGGGTTTGTTCCACACTTGAGAATCAGTAGGTCAAATGTGCTCCAGACTATTTTGTTAGACTTGTTAAAATCAAATCGAAACTGTATAATTAACGATATGAATCATCTGTGTTGTGGTTTTTTTTTTAAACAGGAAAGTAAACAAGTACTTGTCTAAAGCTCCACCTGCTTTGCTGCTGTTATGGTGCTGTGCATATCAGAGAAAACAATTCCCCCTTCTCAAGGCTGAACTAAAATTAGGCTCCACCTGCAAGATGTTAGTGAAATCTTACACAGCTGCATTCCAGAGACAAGTTCCACAGATTGCTTTTGGAAAGCACTGCGCATTTCTGGCAAAATCAAAATCAAACTTGTTAGCTTTTTTTGCCTAACTTTTCAAAAATGTATTATTAATGATAAATGTAATTATTATCACACTAATCATGCTGATAAGTAATCTCAAAAATAGATCCATTTAAAATGTAATTTTACACCCACATCCCACTGTATTTAACCACTTCTTTGCAAATGCAGGCAGTAATCATAATAATACTTAGCACTTAGACAGCACTTTATTCATTTATAGACACTTCTGTGGCACTCATCACCAGAGTAACTTTATTTTCTTTATTATGTCTTCAAAGTGCTGCACTGACATTAACAAATTAATCCTCACGGCACTTCAGTGAGAAAGGAATAAGTCTGATCATGCACTATTTACTAAGCAAAACTCTACTCTTATCCACTCTCAATAGCCTTTTACTAACAGATTGAGTAGGAACATTAGAACATAGATCACAAGGACTACAGAGCTATTAAAATATTCCAATTCCAACAGTGAAGTGACAGACAATATTGCTATTGACTTCAATAGTAGAAGGGCCTAAATATATACTCCCACCCTTTTTCACAATACTTCTTTCTAAGTGAATGCTAAATATTCCAATGTATGGAATTGTTGGAAGCATCTGCACAATTGTAGACACAAACCTAAAACAAATCAGTATTTCATTTAGCAAATGGCAGTGAACTATATAGACTTTATTTTTCCAGAGGTGATGGGGTTTTAGGACCTTCATTTAAAAATAGAGCTTGTGCACATTGCAGACTGAAGTGAAATGTGTGTCGGTTTTCATTCGCTGTGTTTACAGGAAGACAGTTGCTTATATGAGACTTTTAGTAACAATTTAAATGTAAAGTGGATTAACTAGATGTAAGCCAGTTAATAGAGTAAACAAAGGATGAAAGCAAATACAGTCTTGTTATGTATTTGATAGCTCCTCTACAGATAAAATTTAATAAATGAGAAAATATATTCTCAAAATAAGGCTCTGGGATGTACAGTGTCATGAACCAGCTGCAATACAATATAATTGACACCTGTAACTCAGGACAGACCCGCAATTGGTAATTAATATCGCAATTTATTTTGCATGCTAAGATATTACAACATGAAAACACTTGAATCAAAATAGGTTACGAATCACAGTGTGTGAGCAAATATTTTGTTTACCCTGCTTCCCAATTGTTACTGTCAAAAAAAGAAATATAAGAGGAGGTTTAACTTTCAGCTCCTAGATAGTGAACTCCTCTCTCTTTCCACACTACAGGCCATTAAAGACTTGGTGGCCCCCTGAGACCAAGTAATTCTAGTGCACAATATAACAAAAGAGCCAGTACACTGGTGGTGTGGGAGTGGACTGGGGCACTTAGATAAGTTTCATTCATTGCAGTAGCCCAAGGGAACAGTGCATCAAGCCAGCTGCACTGGCTCAGTTCATCCTGTAACTTTACACTATTTTCCCTCTAAGTCACTACTAATCCCTTGGGTTTACATGTTTTTTTGGGCGGCATCAGAGAAAAGCGGTGTGAAATTGCCTGAAAGCCTCTTTATAAATAAGACTTATGATATAGACCAGTTCTGTTGTTGAAAGACTGAAAGAAATGCCCTTGAGGATTGCAAGAACCATTTTACAAGTCTCCCACTGTGATTTTTTTTGCCTCTCTCTAATGACTGATAACTTAAAAAACCCCCAACAAGCAAATAAACAAACAAACAACCATTCCCAGCTTCCTCTCTTAATTTGAGTTAAGTCTGTCTGGTTTGCTTTTGTTCAGCAAACAACGATATATCCAATACAAAATATCCTTTGCTTAGAGATCTTGGCTACTTGCTTACTAACAAATTGTCTCTTTTTAAAGATTTGTCTTACTCGCTGGAAAGTTTTAATGCCCTGGGACAAATTCCCACCTGGATGTGTGGGTGTGGCTGCACTGAAGGCAAGAGGAGGTGAATTCACCAATATCAGGTCTGGGTTCAGCCCAGGCATTTCACATGCATTTCACATGCATGGATGTGGAAGGCATATGCTCCCAGTCTTCTGTCGCTGCCTGATATTCTGTGCATCAAACTGAGACTTGGTGAGGGTCACTAATATGAGGAGAGGTTTCAGACTGGCCCTGCATATCATTTAAGCCCAGCCTTGGCTCTCCCTGTGAGTTTGAAAAGCCATTTCATATGGGGCAACATCTAGGACTGGTGAAATGTGGTAGTTCAGGGATAAATATTGGTTTAAACATGCAACTACTACAAGGTGCTGGCAAAGATAGATTCTGCCCAGTTCAGAACTTAGATGATTAGCAAACTGGGTCTCATTTATAACAAACATAATCTTTGATAAGAATTTTTTTTTAAATGTGAAAGCCTGGAAATTTCCAGATTCTCACCAAGAGTCGGAGTGTTTCAAATCACACCAAATGCATCATCTCCTGAGCTCATGCCTGACTCTTTATCTAAAATCAGCCTCTAAAATTAATAGTCTCAGAGATGCCATCTTACATAGTACCATCTCATTGACTCTTCTAGCAGCCATGGTGCCTCGTGATAATGACAGTTCTCAAATGATTACCATCTGGGATACATCCATAATGTCCTCCAAACATGCTGAGTACTGGTTGTCTTACCTTTGTGGGATTGTGTTCAGAAATTTTGCTTTCTCAAGCTTCACTTTTTGGGAAAGTTTGTATAGTTCAGCAGCTGATTATACCACAGCCTTCAGTACTCTAGTAGTAACATTTGGAATCAGGTATTAGATGATGTAATGTTCTCTGCTTACAAAATAATTAATACAATCCCTATTTTTGAACTCACAGTTTCTACTTCCTTACTATTTATTTTATTTTCGGGAGGTAAAAAAGATGTTGCAGAGATAATTATATCTTATGTCAATCTACTTCAAGTACAAAGCTTTTTTCTTCTTGTTAACATTGGTTATGGCAATTGAACCATGTAGAAACAGTTGTAAATTGGCTTACTGGTTTTCCTCTAAGTGAAGTTTAAAACATTCATCTTTGAATGAAAACTTTTTTCTTCTTAGTTCCAAGACACCTTCATTTGTTTAGTGGAAAGCAATATGTACCCAGAACTATACCTATATCTGTACCTATCTATTTGGTACCAGAAACCTTGAGTGGAAATTAAGTGATGCTTAGGACAGATTTATCCTTTAGACAGGAATATAGACAAAACAGTCACAAAACTATGTCTATGTTGATGGTTCATTGATCAATTTGATATTGATTCTTTCATTAACAGCATCAACTCACTTATATTGAAACCTACAAAGCTCCTTAGCAGACGAGTTGAAAAGCCATTGCTTTTTGATGATAACTTTCTTGTTAAAGCCAGTGACGAAGATCCTATCTAATGGGGTCAGTTCAAGGTCCTGAAAAGCAGAAAGGGAAGCAGAACTAATAAGTGAAAAACTAAGAGTTTTGCTTTTGCCCAAATAAATTACCTAAGAGTATTTGCTTTGGAATTGCTCTGTATTCTCTCACAAATTTCAATCTATATGACACAGTATGAAATGGGAAAGAACTAATTAGTATGTGTGAATATAACTGGGAGGCAGAATGACAAAAATCAGGATGTTTCTAAATTTTCTGCAGAACGGATCCTCTCATCATAACAACTGTGATGTATATTTATTTAATGGATGAGCATATCTGCAAAAGCTACCTTGTTTTCTGTATGTCAGGAAGTGCTCAAAAAGCACTCATCACACGTAGTAAATGTTTGGACAACTCAGGCAACAGAACATTTTCCCATGGTTGTCTGTTTACCAGCATGTTTCATCCTTGCTACTCAAAAAATACCTGTTAACTTACGTAAGCTGTTCTTTAGGGAAGGTGTTCTGTTGATTGGACTCAAATACTTTTGAGCTTGCCTGGAGAATTCTGTGAAACTGTAAGATAATTTGAAAAATCATATCTAGTTTTATGGGAGATAGCAGTTAAAAAACATGATGGTACATTAGTGACTTTTACTCCTACTTCTGGTAGAATCAATCATTACAAAGCGACCATTACTGTTTACTTTCATTATCCCTTTTGTACACCGGATTTTCTGAAAGACATGCTATTTCACGCCATATATCTGTCCTGAAAACAGTGGAGGAAGAGAGCAATAGCATGGCCTCCAATGCTTTGTTTATCGAAGCATTTTTCCGAGCAGCAGTATGTTTCGGTATGGCAGAAGTCGCTTTTGACATGCAGATCAAGCAAGATGGTCACAATACAGAGTATTCCCTTTCGGGGCATTCCAGTCATTCCACAGTGGGACGCCTCTCCTTTCAGTGTCTCTAGCCCTTGGTTTTCTTTTGTAACTCAGTGTCTTATCATTGCCCCTTCGGCACAAATTCCTTAGCAGAGATATTTTCTGAATTTGATCTCTCAAGCAGAGTTTCTTCCTTTCCTTTCCCTTCTGAAAGATTCCATGGCCAAGTCTTTACTCTGACTTTCTCTTCCTGACAAGTAGTTGTTCTCAGATGCTCTACTAATCTGCAATTTGGTGAAAGCTTTTTTTAGCCGAGAGTGAATGAGGAGAATAGTAAATCTGGATTGTACTACCTCTACAATATGCCATGGCCTTTTCTCAGGGGAGAAGAATAAGGAGGGAAACTTTGGGCCTATTCATTAGTCTGACTGATATTTTTTTCTTAGTTGACAGCTAGGACTGGGAGTACTTCAAAGGTATTAGATAAAGAAGAAGGAACAGAGGGCCAGCACATCCATTAAATTCATTTTTTTAATACACCATAAAAAGCTTCTGAGAATGAGTGAGATGTCTACAAGTGCACAGAGCCAGCTTTCTCTCCAAACTTTTACTACCACTGTTAGGGATTAGCAAGGACTGGAAAACATAAGCTGTTTGAGAATGGCCACACTTTGACCCGAATAAACAACAGTGCTTGTTTATAGCAGTCTGTCCAGCAAGACAAGAAGGCCCAGGTTTAATACAAACCAGCTAGATTTTCTTGAGTCACCAATGAGCAGACTTCCAGGGAGTCCAACACAAGTTTGACATCAGTATCTAATATGTATGCAACATCCTCCATAGCAGCAGTCATAAGCAGGCTTGGCACAGTGCTCTCAAAATGTAGCTGCGCTAGATCAAAACTAGATTAACTTGGCTTTAGTCTCTTTATTTCTTGAGATAGTCACCTCTGGCACTTACATCAGCATTCACATTCCCTTCAGTCCCTTGGTAATTACAAATTCCTTGAGGCTAAATGGATATTGGAAACATATGTAAACCCACTTGAAGATCTAGGTCAATAAGCCTTTGATGAATTGATGGGAACCAAATTGGTGCCAAATCCAAACTTTCTAACTTTCTAGAGAACATCCAGGTGCTGAATTTGTGGCCTGAAAATATTTATTTTAGATAAGTTATCACAACCTATATATGAGTTTTCTTGGTATCTTGTCTAGCGTGCTACTGTTGCACATGATATTACAGGTCACTTTAGGGTCAAGAAGAATAGCTCTAGTTTTCTTTTGAAGCTCACCTTGAACGTTTACTACTGAGTGCATAGTAAATCCAAGGCTTGGTCATACATGCTTCATGTAAACAGAAAGCCTGACAGTCGTTTACCACCTGTTACCAACTGTTCTGCCATAGATGTAGTTCCATAGGGGCATTCGCTCCACAGAAGTATAGCCGTGGCTTCAACACTGAGCTAATGTTTACTCCTGTGTCTTTTTTGGCTAGTGTATCTTGTGTTTCGACTGCAACTTTTTTAGTTTGTTTTAATTTGACTGCTTTAAAATTCTTTGCTTGTGTTGGCAATATTCTCCAGATGTATGCTGACACTTTTCTGAGAGGTCTTTTGCTGTAATATATCAGCTGGCTTTGAACTTGTCACTCTTAGACAAAGAGGTAAAGAGCATACCTGAAATTATGATGCACATTCTACACCTCACACATGACTCAGGAGTTCTGTTTGGCTTTTTAGAGGAGAACAAATCTGTGCCTTTAATTTTGCAAGGTTCTGTGCACTCTCCAGAGTGCTGGTAGCAGCTGTTAACTGCCAAATGCTATTTCCAGGGTTGTACCTCCATTAATCATTGTGCAGGTGCATGAACAAAAAATGGTTTTCTGGCATGATAAGGTGTTCAATTCAAGAAGTTGAAGTTAGACAAAACAGCTATATTGATGGTAAGTCTATTCAAGATGAAGGGGCAAAAAAATCAGTGCTTTCCTCATGAAAAGAACAAAATCATTTGTGACAGAATTATTTCAAGTTTTAGGATTTTCATAAACAGTTCTAGTTTTTATAAAGGAGACCACAGGAAGAAAAGTACTGTACTTTTAAAATAAAACATTCTCAGGTGTTCATAGTACTCACTATGGTTGTAGTCTCAGATTTATATTTTGCAGGTGTAATTTTCCCAGCCAGGTCTAAAGACTGGATATTATTTTTTTCAGAGTAGCTATGAAAAACTGAATAGTTGTTGTCAACATTGGGAAAACCAGCCAAAAATCCAATTGTATGGATGACATAACGTGGATGGTTTATATAAGGTAACAGCAACTGTCCATAAAGGTTTGTATGACAACTCCTCCAGGTTACTCTGAAGTAAACACCCCATTAACTGTCCACACGGTCGTGTGTCTATAAAGAAGTACACAATTTAATACACAACCTGGGGGTGTTAGCCACTGCGTGTATGTAGGTAGGACCCAAATAATCTTGATCAGACTCCTTTTGACATGCTAGCATGTCTTTCTGCCTTTCATGCATCAATCATTTAAGTTCACCATAGCCTAACAGTTATCCTAAAGTTTCCAGTAAAGTCTCTACTAGTATTTAATATTTGGTATGATAGAGAGAAATAAATGTTAGTGTCCTGTAAACTGAGTGTGTAACACTCTTCTCAGTGGTGCCCAGTGACAGGACAAGGGGCAATGGGCACAAACTGAAGTGTAAGAGGTTTCGGTTGAACACAAGGAAGAACTTCTTTACTTTGAGGGTGACAGAGCCCTGGGGCAGGCTGCCCAGGGGGGCTGTGGAGTCTCCTTCTCTGGAGATATTCAAAACCTGCCTGGATGATGTCCTGTGCAACCTGTTCTGGGTGAGCCTGCTTTAGCAGGGGGATTGGACTGGATGATCTCCGGAGGTCCCTTCCAACCCTTGCCAGTCTGGGATTCTGTGATTCTGTGAAAATTGTACTGGATGGCACACACAAAATTGGAAAAGAGCTGGAAAGAGCTGAGACAGGACTTCAGACAAAACCTTCTCCTGAGTACACAATAAGTACAAAGAGACATCTTGTACCTGCTCCCTATTTTTGCATTAGACATTGGAGCTGGCCCTGACTGCTCAGGTAATATCTTGTAAAGATGCTTCCCTGATCAAAATCTTCCCTGGAGGAGCTGTGCTTTTCCTTTGACATATGCCACCAGTAAATTTCCTGTCACTGTTGGGTCCTTTGAATCTGACACTACAGAGCGTATCTGAAGGACAAGACTCGAGTCCTAAATGAATATTCTCTAATTTATATCTAATTTTTTCACTCAGTACTATTTTCTTAGATTTCAATTGCATTCTCTTCAATTTTCAAAACCTAATTTGCTTGCTGTAAAAAAAGGTGCTCATTAAATAGTTTTGTTAAGCGTCAGTTCCCTGCAGCAGTTCATGCCTAACATTAGTAGTTAGATGTGTGGCACCAGCATTGTTCAGCCTGTGTAAAGCATATTCTGAGCTGAAAGTGATTTGGAGAGGGAAATTTCAAAGGTGACAGCTGTTCATATCTCATCAAAAACCCCACTGCTCTTCTGTTCCATGAAATTTTTACTCCTACCTTGACTCTAATATATACCCTGGAAATCTGCTGTGTCTCAAAATATCACTGAAGCACCTCATGAGAATCCTCACAAAAAATATTCTGCTACATCATGGATGCTATATTAATATGTAAAAAAGAAAGATACAGAACTCTGTTGTCAGATACTCTAAACTCTAAGTGAGCTGAATTATTTCTTCTAAGGTGTGTTATGATAAGCATGAAATCTACCTTTTTTTCCCTTCACTTCAAACTTTAAAAACATTAATTATTAAGTGGAATTCATTTTTTTGGACTTACTACCATGATGTTAGGAAACTTCACAAACAAGGAAATAATCTGGAGCCCACTAATAGTCCACAAGCGTGGAAGCTCCTTTCAAATCTACCTGCAAGTGCCACATGTGATTGCTGTGAAGTGGAATGTCCCATTCCTAATCCAGCCTACAGCATTATTTTCATTGGGTCAGACTAACAGAAACAGTTTCTCTATCTTACTTTTTTTTTGCCTTCCTGCTGCTGACAGCATACAAAATGGTATCTATTTTCTGCAGGGTCGCATTCCAACTCTGCTGGCTTATAAAAGTAGATTCACTGAGGGTGGATCTAGGGTCTCCTACCTTTGAGCCTGAGTTTTATCTCAGAATGAAAATGAAAATAATGTACTTCCATATAGCTGTATGTATCAAACTGATGTTAGAAATATTGATTTAAAAATAGGATTGAGAAGGACCTTTACAACTCATTTAGTCCAACCCCCTGCCCAAGGTGGGATCTGCTATGCTTTCTGTAAGTGTCAACAGATATTTTTCCAACATGCTTTTAAAGAATTCCTGTAATGGAGATTCCACAGGCAACATAACGCAGAACTTCCGTAGCTCTCGCTTAGACAATTTTTCCCAATACCTAATCTGACCCTTCCTTCATGAAATGTATTAGACACACACTTGAAAGAGGTAAAGACTCTTTTTCATGCTCGCTGCACTTGGTCATGTCTTCCCCTCAGTTTTTGGTATATTTTAGAACTAATTTTCAAAGGCCAAAAAGCTACTTCTCAAACAAAACAGAACAAAACTAATAGAGCTTTCAATGCACTTATCCTATTACACCATTTCTTCTCACAGGTAAAGTATTTAGCAGATACAGTACTTAATTATAATAATGCATAATTTTTTGACACCTGCAATTGACATCTTGGCAACAAATTCACAAGCACATAAGGAACAGACAAAACTGGGAGAACCATTATGATAATCCTTACCCGTCCTAGTCTGCTTTTATAATGAAATAATTGAAAAATTCTATGTGGGAATATCCTGAAGGAAACAAAGATTAAGAACAACTTTTTTCCAAGCAAAGCTATGAGCAGACAAGCACAGTACTGAGGGAGTTATTGCCCTTCTCTTGATGCATGAGTCAAAGTGAAGATTTTGGCTGAAATTGAGCAGCAGAGGGACTTAAGTTACAAAGGTGACAAACAGTTATTTTCCTGAGTTGAAGGAGAAGAGACAGACTTCCATTAAAAAAAAAAAAAAAAAAAAAAAAAAAGCCTAAAGAAGTCCCTGATTGCTGGAAACTGGCAAACAAGATTCAGAAACTTATCTCCTATTCTCTTCAAGACTCCAAAGCACATTTAAGGCAGTCTACATTTTCTGAACAAATAAATATACCTGATAGGAGAAAACAAAGAGAGAGTAAGAGCTATGGAAAACCTAGACAGGTAAAATCAGTAGCTCTCAAACACTTAACAAGTGTTGATTCTCTGTTGATTTAAATCCTTATAGCTCCTTTGATGTCAATATATATTAGCTGTGGATTGCCCTGAGGATCAACTCCTGATACTGTTGAAATCAATGGCAGACTCAGATCTGAGGGGAAATACTCTTTACTTATTCATGACTGAAGCATATTTCCCATTGATTTGAAAATTCCTGATGAAGATAACCAACCATACATTCAGGTAAAATATTAACGATGACCACAAAAATGGAGCCTGCAAGATACTAGAAAATACATAATAAATATGGAATGAACATTCTACCCATCCATGATCCAAATGAAGATGGGGGAAAAAAAACCACATAAAGGTGAATCAATCACCTGCATGTTATTTTTATTTATATTTTTATTAAAAATAATTATCTCTGAAAGCTTTAGAGCTTTTCTATATTAATGTGTGTTACTAAAAGCAAAATCTAGAATAAAAGGTTTTACATCTAAAATACTAATTGGAGAGTTTTAACATCAAAAATATCTCATATTATAAATTAGCCTCATCAGGAAGGTGATCAAACCCAAATTTAGTTAAGCATTAATTTTATTTATTTTAAACTAGACATTTCCTTGACATTCACTTACCGTGTTGCACTGATTATTCAAATAACTTTTCACTTACACAGCTTGATGGCCTGAACTTACTAAAAAAAAAAACCCAACCTCCTCATCTATTTAACCCATTTATTCTGACAGGGTTTTACGCAGACATTACTACCATGAAGGAATAAGTGGCATCCGATAACAACTAACAAGAAATAAGGAAACTACAGGGTAAAAAGCGCTCTGCACAGTGTACTGTTTGCTGCTGAAAAGAGAACTGTTGATGGACAAGAGACAGTCCCTGGAAAGTTGTTTGGCCAATAGCAGCTGTTAGGCAGTAGTATGAAACAGCCTTTATATAAAATGCGCATTTTATAGTTCCTAGCACAGAAGATCAAAAATTAAGTATATGCAGGAACATAATTAAAGGATTAATGGCCAAAGCTTCTACATAAAGGGAGAGGTTTCCAGGAAGAAAAGTGTGTTATAAGCATTTTTTAATGACTAGGCTTTAAAAACAAACTAGAAAATAGAAAAACAACAGTTCGCTTGTGCTGGAAAGGTCACATTAAACAATTCCACAGTGGCTTTATCCACCTTAAGAACTAGGAACAGGTTTTGCCTCTTTCACTTGCCAAGATGTGATTCTCAGCCTTGTGGGTAGAACCATGAATCAGACTTCCTTGGTTTCAACAGGTAATCAAAGGAAAAGGTTCACTTATTTAAAGTAGTTCACAAACACAATGCATCTGAGCAACACATTTTGTGAGTTCAACTGCCATACTTTCGTTTGTATTCTATATATAAGCTCAAGTGGCTATTTTAACACTCTAATATAAGGAATTTAAGGTCTTCCTAAAGAAAATAAATGGCTTTTGTTTCTTTCTTTCTTTTGTTCTTTCTTTGTTGTTTTTCTCCCAAGAAATCTTGTCTTGAAGAAAATACTTTATCTCATGGACAGATATGCAATTGAAATCTCCAATCTCTTGCATTAGTTCCTTTTTAATAAGCCATTAGAAAAATAGATGTTGGCAGGGAAAAATAGTTAACTGCACCTTTTGTGGTAGTCTGAGTGGGTTAGCCGGAGTATAAAGTAGACGGTGTTTGGGATTCAGAATGGCTGAGCCATCAGGGAGCTTCCAAACATTCTCTTTGGTAACAGATAGTAAGCTCTTCAGCTCAAACTGTGTTGTCATATGTTTTATTCATAGGCCATCATAAGGGCCGCCAAACAGATTATCATGTTTACATCAGGCCTCCTCAGAGAGATAAATTCTTTAATAGTTGAACTGGCAGGGTCAGTCAGTACAGAGATGCCTGCCGGGCAACCAAATAATAAATAAGAAAAAAGGAAAGAAAGAAAGAAGAAATGAAATCAAACGTTGAACTGCTTAATGATGTCCTTCAGCAGTCACCAATCAATATATTTTATCTCTTGCTGAAAAGGTTATATTAAGGTTTCATCATTTTAGCGGCATCATCCTTTTTCTGTGAAGTGTGTAATTGCAGAGGTGCATGGAAAAAGCAGAGTCTAGAAAAGTATAACTTCATTGGAGCCGACAAACCTTTACAAGTACTTATTTGTGATGTTGCATCTCTTTAGTGATTTGGTTCCTTGTGTAATCAAAGTGCCACACAGAGTTTTCCGATTGTTTGTTGCTGGAAGTAAATGTGTTTTAGCAGGCACAACAGCACAGAGCATTGCTGTTTGTGCTGGAGACTCTAATTTTAAAGCTGGATATAAGATAAAACAGGTCCAGGGGCCACTACTTATCTAAAGCTGCATACATATGCAGTCACTCCACTGTTTGTATTTTCGTATTAAGGAGGTAATATATGGAAAACCAGCAAATGTGGGATAATTCTCATCGGTATTAATGTATGTGTCATTTAAAGGGTGTAAAGATTAGCTTGATATTTGCCAAGAGTGCTCTTACTTTCCATTTTTATAGGAAATGTTGTTGTTAGCACCACTTAGATTTGAAATTGTTCTCAACTGTCCCTTTTTTTCAAACTCTCCAGGTTCTTATGAAAAATTGTTTTTTTAAAACAGAGCCCAAAATACCAACCCGCTCTTGCTCATTCCAGCTGAAACATGCCTATAGCCTTCCCTCATTCTGACTAGGGAAATCTGCTTTTCTCTGTCCACTCTTCCCCATCCCAGCTTTTCAAATCTCTCTTCCCACAAACTTAAGGGAAGCTTTTGAAACCAACCTGCTGCATCAACCTGCTCCCTTGACTGCATCATCTCTAGTGTTTTCCACTTGCTTCCCTATCTTATTCCATAAAATTCAACTTTCTACAATGTTTTAAATGCACTGGATTTTTTCTTTTTTAATCCTCTCTTTCCTTATTTCATCTACTTTTCCAATATTTTTGTCTACCCTTCCTTTTGTGGGCTTCTGATATTTTAATTTGGTTTTAATTTTTTTCCTCCTAAGGCTGATATTGTCAACCTCCCTCAACCAGACAACTGCTCTGTATTTATCCTGATGCTGTAAACATTTTAAGACAATCAGCTGGTTGGATAGGGGTGTAGTAGAAACTTAGAGTTAAGATAGGATGAAAAGGTGCTCCAGGAGTTAAGGTGTCTAACTACTATTCTACTATTCAGAAATATTAAGTTCATTTCTATCCTGTGATATGTATAATCTATTCAAACAATCAGCCTTTCTGTATGTTTGTCTCCTCTGTTAAAATGCGAAGAGCAGTACTTCCGCCATACACTGTTTTAAGAAAAATCCATTACAAAGTGAAGTGGACAACAGCTACAATCATGTAAGTACCTCAAGACTTGTACCAAGCCTTAGGGTGTTTAGTTAAAAAATGAAGTATATCTGTTTTGTTCTAATTTATTCCTTGGCAATGGGAATTACCTCTTAGTTTTAATAAAGCTATGTCAGAAACAAGAAAAAAATGAACAAAGGAAAAATGGAAATTTGTAGAAATAAAGGGAAATCGAAACTATGCACTACCAGCATCACTGCCCTTCAGGAAAGAGAAGTTTGACACGTGCTTTTGGTTATGGGCAAGGAGGGAGGGAGACTCTGGCTTGAAGATCTGTGAATATCAGGAATATGAAGCAATGGTATGCCAATAGCTACAGCAAATGTTTGTAAATTGAAATACTGTTTTACTTTGGAGAGATCTGCTTATTAATTCACAAACAGCAGATGTACTTCATTGGGCATACAGCTTATATTTCCCCATTATGCACAGATTCATGGCTCAGTACCTAACATGCTGGCAGATGAAAACATTTTGAAAAAAATATTTTTTATACATTCTGTTGTGTTAAATTCAGTTACATGGCATCCGATTAGGCTGCTGGAAGCTAGAGTGATGAATTGCAAGAAAACATGATGAGACATAGCAAGCTGCAATGTTGGCCAAAGTGGAAGAAATGCACATGAGGCAGTGAGTTTAAAAGATACAAAGGTATGAATCCAAATAATCAACAACATCTAAGTGGCACTCCACAAAGTGTGAGGGGCAACACAAGAAAAATTTGCCGTTTCTTTAGTCCTGAGTTGTTCCACATCAGGCTTATAACTTTGAATAATAGCTCATGAAGGCGACAAGTGATTGAACCAGCAGCTGGCAATTGGTAAGACATACAGAAGCTTTGATTCCTTCGCTACATGTCGTGAGGAAGGATGCTTTATGGGCACCATGAGGCTACCACTGCGACACCAAATTGAACAGGGCTTGATGCCCTGAATCTTTCTCGTAGCTATATTGAAAAGATTGGTGAAATTGTGCTGCTGTGAATATCACAGAATATACATCTATCAAAAAAAGTCAGCAAAATGTGGGTTGTGTTTTCCTTCTCAGTTCGTGTTTCAGGCATTACAGTATATTTTGAGTATGAACAGTACCTTGGACTCTTTTAGAGTGCAGTATGTTTAGCCTGACAGAGTATATGGAGCAAACACCTGCCTATTTGTAGAGAAAGTGGATTTAGGAATGATGGAGTAGGCTCTCGTGGTGTGCTTTATTTAGTTTATTTATTTCTATTTACCAAAGAGGCAAAAGGCTTACAAAATTCAGCCTTTTCTGGTCTCCAAAGGCAGGTATGGAATATTTTATAGGCAAGAGAAAGCATAACTGCTATATTTTTCTGTAATTCGAAGAAACTTAATCTTCAGCATTTTGTATATCATTTCAGACACTGAAAAATTTCATATAGGTTTTGGACCTGTTTCTCAAGCCAGTAAGTAAATTCCCCTTACTATTCAGGGAAGCATTGTAAAAGGAAGAGAAGAAACAGGGGAACCTTGTTATATTGTATCACCAGGACTATTTGAAGGAATACAGATGGAGTATTATAAAAACATGAAGCAAAATGTGGGAATGGGAAAAGAACCTTGTACTGCTTGCATTTTTCTTTTTGCTACAGACATTTTCAACTCTATTTTATAAATGCAGGACATCTGCTTTATTGCACTAGAGGAAAAAAAAGGTAAGATATAATGACAGGATTTGGGAATCTTCTGATCTTATCCTCCACACAGCTAAGTTTTTTTCTCTAGTTTTATTGAAAGCGTGGCACAGCACACTCTCTAATTTAAATTATGCACTCTCGGTATTTTCCCTCTTTCCCTCTACCAAATCATACCTTAAAAATACAAGCCAAAGTGGAAGGGGGGTGGAAGAAGGGTGGAAGAAGCGAGAAATGAGGGAGAGAAAATGATGAAAGTGAGGATTTTCTCCAACCCTGTACATTTACAGTGATGGAATTAAAATATAATTTGGTTTGCCCTGTTCATTCACTGAAAGGCCTTGGGCTCCTGTTGGAAGAGTACTGTCTGTGCATATACATGATGTGGCAGGTTATGGGCAAAACCAACACGAGGGGTGAGCCTTTGGGATAACATGGTATTTCAGTGAGGCACTGGCTGGAGTAGGGGAGAGAAGGAAGGAGAAAGGCACCAACCAAACTTACAAATCCAAAGGATTAGTTCAACAGCTTCAAGAACTACTTCATCTTTCCCTTTTAGTTTCAAGATTTTGGATGTCCTGGATCAACTGACCAGAAAAGTATTGGTAAAAATTACTGAAAGATAATCTATACTATTTGAAAAAACCTCCTCTGGATATCTCTGATGTTATTCTGACATCGGTTATATTTGGGGGCAGCTGCAATGCACCATCACTGGGTGTCAAAACCCTACATAGATGGTAACTAACCGGGGAAGGAAAAAGTGTCTTCTCTTTGGATTCTTTGTACATCTTTCTTCCATACCTTGGTTAATCAATATTTGGTTCGCTATTGTAAATTAATTGATAAACACAGCATAACTGAGGTGGTCTCTTGTGTCTAGCATAGAAGATGGAGTGATCATGTTTTGGTGCAGCTTTGTATAGAATCCCTTTAAAAGACACCTTGGGGACTGGTCTTCAGGTGTGTTGAACATCCTCACCATAAAGTTGTGGCTATTCTATGTCTCAGAAATGAGGGAAAAGAACAGGAAAATCCTAGCAGGAGGATTCCAACATGTCTCTATTTTCTGGAAGCACCATCTAATTATGTAAGAATGGTATTATTTATTCAGACCAAAAGTCACTATAGTCCAGTGCCCAGTGGCAGATGCTTAGAGAAGAGTATAACAACAGGACAGGCATCTAGTGATACTTCTCTGTTTTAATATTCCACCTCTCAGTCATCTGCAGTCAGATACATTCTGAGTCAGTTCTTTGTGGATTTCATGAGTTTGTCTAATTGCTTTTTGAATCCATGCAAATTCTATTATCTACAGCCCCCTCAGAAATACTTAGGTACTATTATGTATTATTATGTGTTGTTTGAATTTAACTTGCTATCTGACAATATAATCTGATGCCCATTTTTCTTGTATTATGAGAGACAGTGAATAATTGTTCCCTAATCACCTTCTCCATGCTACTCTGATTTTATGGAGTTTTATCATATACCTCATCAGTCATCTGTCCCAGACTGAAAAGTATCTAGTTATTTCTTGTACAGAAACTGTTCCACGCCTCTGATCATCCTACCTGCCTTTCTCTGTAACTTTTCAGGTTCTGACATCACTTTAAAAAAAAACAAACCCAAGGGGTTTTCGGTTTGGGGCAGCACCATGGACTCATACATGATGTAATGATTGCTCCTCTTCCTCTCTTAATTCTTAATGCTTTTTTGCTCACTACTGAGCACTGAACTGTGATTTTGTTTTTAGTTTGGTTTGGGTTTTTTTTTCAGGGAGTTACTTTTGTTACTCCAAGATCTCTTTCCTCAGCAGCAATCGCTCAGCCATTCTGCAAGTAAAGTTAGGATTGTTTCTCCTATGTGCCCTTGAGTTCAGACACAGGAACAAGACCTTCAATATTCAAGATCTGTATGGATCTTTCATGATTTGTGGGATTTGTGGCTTCCCATTTACTGCTTAGAAAGAATGGAGGAAAGCAAAACAAATAGAAAAAGAAACCTCTGTGAAACTTAAGGAGCTTTTGTGGGTTTCCTATGACTTTAATACTATATTTAATATCAAAGAAATTAAGTAGCTGTCGGTCCCAAGATGGGAAAATCAATTCTTTTCTGACATTTAATTTGTGCTTTTGAGATGCAACATAACAGTAGCAGAGTATAAAGGTTCTGACTTTCCTATTGGTTAATTTTGAAGCTTTGATTAAACCTTTCATTTGAAATAGTTTCAATTTTTTATTTGACATTTTTACCAAGGTTGCCAAATCTCTGACTGTTTTAAATGAGAAAAGAGGGTAAGATGTCATTTCCTATCTGTAGATTCCAGGTTTTTGAACAACATTTTCTTGGAATCTACATTTCACTAGAAATTCATGATGTAATGAATTTGAAGAGACAGCAAAATCGTAATACAAGTATTAGACTGGCTGTATCCACCATCTCATCCAGTATCAAAATCAGATTGCTTGCAAGACAGTGGATTTTTTTGACTTCTCTATGAAAAAGTCTGAGTAGTCTTATGCTAGGAAACAAAGAAACGCAGGAAGACCATGCAATGTAACTGAAAGCACAACTAAGCCCTTTCCAGGGAATGTTTCAGGCTTCACACCTTTATCAAATCGTGCACTCTATATCTTTTTTTTTTTTTTTTTTTGCCTATTAGTCTTCTGGTTTTGCCTTTAGAAATACCACTACATGCTGTAAATATCCCCATAGCCACATGATAGTGGCTGTAACTTGGCAATAAAGTCATGTTCTCTGGGCTGGACCTGAAACAAGATCTAATCTTATTCCCACTGATAGCAGTAGAAATACTTACAATAGAAAATGTACTGTTAAAATTAGTGTGCCTTTAAGTATCATTGCATTTTTTTCATAACTAAACTTATTTAGTCATGAATAAAGCCAGATACTGCAAATATTTATAAGTAAATGCTATGCTGGCAGCAGTCTGTCAAACTGGAATGAGCAGGACCACTGCCATGAGTAAGTGCTGCATGGGGAAATGAGTGTTGGACCAAGCAAGGCTTCATTTGGTCGCAGGGAACTGGACGACGGGGAGCTGATCTGGAAGGAAGGCTGCACTTTCTCTACTTGCCTCTGCCATGCTTAGCCACTCATGTTGCTTCTCCTGACTTGCTAACGCTCTGGTACAGTGCGGGGACAGCACATGACTGCCCTGATCTTGTTTAGGGTCTGTGGGTATGAATGGAATGCAAATGTTGCTTTGAGAGGCGAGATACATATTCATTTTGATAGGTAATAATAGATGACTGCTGTGACTAACATTCTAAATATATGATAGAGTTAGGATTATGAATATATGGTTTGATGAAAATGTGTTTGGTAAATTCTCTCAGACAAATATGCTTTTGTTCTGTCCATACAGCACTGAGCACAACAGGGCCATACTCCTTTTAACTTCTTCAGTGTAATACAAGTAATAAATAACAATATATGCTCATGGGAGGATTTAGTAGTTAGGACATCTTGTTTATTACCTTACAGTATACATAATTCAAGCTTTATTTTTGTTACTTTCTTTTTTTTTAGTAGACTACTTTTCCATCTTCTTCAATCAGAAGTCAATAAACTACACTTTTGTCCTATGTCTAACTTGTCAAGGTCTCTAAGAGAAAATATGTTTTAAAGGAGTAGGAGTTAATGGTCACTCCTGCACCATAAATTGCATTGGCAGACACACTAGTAGCTTGTAGAAGTAAGGATGGCTTTCTCCTTGAAAGCTCTAATGAGACTGGGGAATAATATACAATCTGTGATTCAGGTACACTGCGCTGCAAATTCGGGAGCTTTTAAACAAGTTGTAATGCTTAATAATGCTGGAAATACATTCCATCTGCTTCTTTTCTGAACTCAGCGAGATAAATACTTGTTATATTTATGGAACTTAACTGCCTTTGATTTCTATTGCTTTCAAAATACTTAATGATTATTTTATACATGTGAAAGTAAATGCCCTCAAGGATTGTCTTGAACTTAACCACAATGGATAAAAAGGAAAGACACCAAATTCTTCTGGAAACTTCTTGACAGTTTTTGAATAACAGTTACTACAAATCTTTTGTAATTCATGTCATTATTATTAAGCATCATAAGTCTCCCAAGACAATTACAGCCAATAGGGGTATATTAGTTTAATTTTATGTGATGTGTTTTCAGACTATGTACGCAACTGCTCCTAGAAGAAGGAAACTTGCAAGGAAGGGAAAAATGAAATTTTAATACTTGACTGAAACACTCTGGGAATGCCTTTTTGAAGGAGTAAGACAACTTAAGACTGGACTTTTTCTAAACAATAAAATGAGCCTCACTTCTAAAGACTAAAACTTGGCAGATTTGTAGTTTTATTCCTGTTACCATATTCTTTAAAGCCTGCAAAAAATGACAGCTTGGCAGAAATCACAGGCCTGGACATAACTTGATATGTATATTAACCCTAGAAGAAACAAGGCTGATTCAGTCTATAACCTGTATTCATCTATAACCTGCAACCTGCTCACAGTCAGTGCAATTAATTAGTTCTTTTACTCTACAAGCAAAACTTTGTATACAATGATTATGTTTTGAAAATATGTCAATATGCAAATAACTAAGAAAAAGAGCCTTCCTAATCTTTAGAGAGGCTCAGACACCACTGGGCTTTATATCCATTTCAGTAGTTAATGACTGGAAGTGGTTAATGACTGTATATGTCCTAAGTGTCATTCTCATAACCTTACTCTTTTATCAAGATGCAACCATACATTCAGCCACTCAAGAATTTGTTATGTATTAAAGACTATTATTTTTATTTAATCAATGTACTTTAAAGTACTTTCTAGTAAGAGAAAGAAGAGTACTTGTAAGAATTTCAAACAAAACAAAATTCATTCTTGCAGGAAACTGAAAACTGAGACGCTGTCTACTTGGCCTAATCAGAAATATCATGAGCCATTGCTAACTATTGCCTTCATTGGAAGCTTTTCTACCAACTTCTTGGAAAAATGTAGTAGTCCATCGTGCCTCACAATTCCTGCTTTCAAATACTGCTGTTTATTATCCTCTCATTCTGAATATGATTATATAAAACCTGCTGTTACTCACCATTATTAGAAGATTTTCCAGCTAGATTTCAGGCTCATAACAGAAGAAGCACCTGATTATACTGATGTTCAATTGCTGAGAGCCACATATTCTGTGGAATAAATCCTCACCCTTCACTGACTTTTAAGACTGAGATACCACCAATGAACTTAAAGAGCTGGACACAAACTTTGCTTATTATTCTCTGACCATGTTGTGAAGAATCAGGCTTATTAGCTGTCTTGAAACCATGGACCAGAGGAGAGCATTTAGTCCAGTTATCTCAACTCTGTCAGCTTTTGCAGAACATTTACATCTGGAAAAGAGGAGGCTGATCACATTTAATTGAGGGAAAATTGTTACTGATTATCATTCAGAAAAGAAGCAAAAACCAACACTGTACCCTCCATCAAGAACATCTGTTCTTTAGAGTCCAACACACAGTAAGCAGAGTTAAAAACCGTCTGGATTTGTATGTATTTGCTTCAGGATGCTGAGTGCAAACATGCCTTTTGTCAGCTCCACCAAGGCAGGAAATGCATTAGCATTTGCTCAACTCAAACTATCCTCCCGCCACCTTTTGGGTTAAGGGCTCCATGGCAAAACCTATGGCAGACGGAAGAGGGAGCAGAGCCCGAGCGCCCGTATTCCCCCCCACACCCTCTCACACTTCAGCTCTGACTGACTTTGTGAAGTTAATTCCAGTCATTGTGTTATTGAATAGGCCTCCATGAGCCATCACATCACCAGTGATCTGGGGCAGCACTTTTTTTGATGATGGAGGTGGGCACTTTTCTGTAGTCATCATGAGAGGCTCCTATACAATTTATTCAGTTAGCGGTCCTATCTCAGGGTACTAGTAGAGAATAATTTGCAGAGCTCTTAAATTTATACAACTTTTCTAGAAAGTCTCCAGTTGACATAATAAATTCATTCTCTCCCCTCTAGTGGGATAATCTATTGGCAGAGCTCATTAGCATCTTCTAAAACAAAGCCTCTCCTAAAATCCTGTTCCTGGCAGGCAGAGGCAGAACCTGGCTTTACTATTTTAAAACAGTACTGGAAAGGACCTCTGGAGGTTAATCCCGTATAACTCAACTGCCTGTAGACCACTGGTGAGCTGCAGAAGGACTGCGGCTCGTGCCAGCTAGCAGGCGTCCTCGGGAGCTGCCTCCCAGTTGTTATCAAAAGCCTCCTGGCAGGCAGAGGCAGAACCTGGCTCCTGACTGCTGTCAGTACCCGCAGGCGGGCATAAGCGGGAGCTGGCTCCCCACTGCAGTCAGTACCTGCAGGCAGGCACAGTTGGGAACCTATATTTGTAATTATTGCGATGAAATTAAGATATATTTTTTTTTAATCATAGAGTACAGTTTAATCTAAATGTTAAGTATTTTCTTTATTAACTCTCTTCCCCAGCTGTTGAATATGAGTTGGAGACAAGGTAGTCCATGGACTTTTTTGAACACGGTTGGATGACCCTTTGACTACAAAAGATTGAGAAAAACAGAACTAGTTCATCTCCCTGCCAAAGGCAGGATAAATGAAGCCTACATCATTCTTGCTTCTAAATTTGAAGGTGATTTATTCTTTACATTAAAAAAAAAAATCACAGCCATAATTTTGTTTCCAATAAAATATATGCAATGTTTCATGGCATTTTAAAAAACATATTTAAAGGTATCTCGGGATAAAAAAAAACCTTAAAAAAGCAGAAATGGACAAATTTCAAAATAGAAATGACTCCAAACTTTATGTGAAGACTTAGCTATAAGAGAAAATAAAAAGCTACTTTATTGGTAAGGAAAAAAAGATACAGTATGTTCTAAACTTTGAATCACAGTCTTTCACTGGGGCTCGAGATGATGATCTGTAGTTTAAAGGTAAAAGACCTCCTATGCAAAAACTGATGAAATACCTTACAAAATCAGACTGAGCATTTTCAAAACTATACTTGTGCCTGGTTTGGTTTGTCCTATGAGATGCAAACGTCACTGGCCTCTCACATCTGCCGTGGAAAACAGCAAACATCACCACTCCCAGGCAGCGCTGTGAATCATCACAGAGCATACTCTGGCTCCCTTTTTTGGTCTGTTGCCCTTCCTTCTTCAGCACAGAAAGTAACGTTTCCTTAAGAGTCTGTGTGGTAAAATGGAGTTAATTGCTGCCTTTTCTTACCTTGCAGTTGAGCTTTGTTTGAAAAGGAGATTGGGAGAAAAGTCTGTAAGAAAACATTCTTGTGTTAGATCCTGCTGCCTTTCATGGAAAAGGAAACACAGGTGCTGCTGCACCCTTGTTGTGTGTTTAGATTGTGTCATCCTCTCCCATGCCTTTGGATATCTTTTGTGTTACAGTGTGTTTTCCTAATGTCTACCAGGCCTATGGCAGTGGCCATAGGATCAGAATAGCAGCTTTAGTGTGGTCTTAGAACTTCTACTTCTTCTTCTTCTTCAAACATTAAGCACACTAGGGAAAATTATATTTCACACTTTCTGTTTCCGTACAGGTGCTTGGCTTTGGTTGGAGAGCAATGCTTTAAAACCCATGTGTTAATAAAATAAAAGAATAAATGTCTACACAGAAGTGTCACTTTTTTTAAAAAAGAGACACTACATTGAAATGTATTATTCCACATCTGGAATTCTCCCTTCCCCCTTGAAATGTCAATTAACATTAAAACAACAACTGAAATATTGTCTCACACTACCAAATGCTGTTCACACTTATTGTCACAATAAGAACTGTATATCAGTGAAATTAAAATTAATATTTAGTCTTCCTGAAGCAAGATGGGATGATTTTGAGTTATGAGCTCAGAAGTTAGCTTTGCAGACTTAGTAAAGACGAAATTGTTTTCATCATGAATTATAACTACATCAAACGATCACAGAATGTTTTATTCGTGCCATATTTATGTCTGGATATGATCAAGTTATTTGCTAGGTGAACAGAGATACAGGATTTTGGGGGCATTAAAGGTACAAAAAGAAGCACTTTGCCTGTGTTCCAACCTCAGACCAGTGTGAAAAAAATCCCAGTGACACACAAAATAAACCTCTGGCACCGGTACTTTCCCACCATTGAAATTGCAGCAGATTGACCTCAAAATAATAAAAAAAGGGGAGGGTGGAGGTGGAAGTGTTGAAGACACATGAGTTTACATGGGGAAAAAGGCCTTGGCAATCCTGTTGCAATAATTCTTACTTAGCCAAAGACTTGTCTGAGTATGAACCAAACGGGGGTGGATTGAGAGCAGTTATAAAGAATGGCTGAGGATTTGGACAGAACTACTGAATACTAATAAGGTGACCACTTTCGGTTGCTGAAAATTTACTGGTGACATTTTTATTTTTCAGTTTTGCCATTTCAATCCTAAAATACCAATATCAATCTGAAAATAATTAAACACACCCACTCCACAGATATTTCCCATAATCCAGAGAAATAAATCTAGATATATGATACAGCACACATTGCAGCTGAGTTCCCCAACTTACATAACATTTTAAAGAAAAGCAGAATAAAAGTGACATGACAGCTCTTTGAGGTCGTGCCCCAGTATGTTGATCCTACTATATTTAAAGGGTAAGATTGGGTCACTAACTAAATAAGAGCAGTGCTGAAGATTTTTTTTTTTTGTTCATTTCAGTCTTGATGACCCCAGCAGAGGTCTGACTTATTAAAGTGTGTTTGTGTATGGAGGCAGCTCCAGAGGGAATGTCTTAGATTATGCTCTTAGAATTGTGTCTGAAATTGGAAAAACACTGCTTAAAGAAACATCATGATGGCATTGAAGCTTCATTCTAGCCTGGTGCACCGTTAATGCAGTCACTAACTAAAATACACAGCTCTGCCCTGACAAGAGATAAAATGCTGGCATTTTTGGTTTGTGTAACAGGAACGATGTTGCTCTGTGCAGTATTTTTGAGTGTGTTCCTGTACATAAAAAGAAAGAACATGGAGGTTCAAAAGAGTGAAAATATTCCATATTATTGTGGTATATTCCATCCAAAATAAAACATTTTTTTTCAATATATTAAGGTATGTCAAAGGATATATGAGGGTATCATACTAACTTTTAATATTCATATGTATACAGAGAATTAGAGGTCCCCAGTGAAATACTGCGGGCATTGGTGTTAATTCCATTTGCAACCTTTTCCCCCTTTTTCCATTGTAACCTTTTTTCATTTTCCTCTTTCTTACTTATAAATAAATTAAAAAAGGGGGAGTAGAGGAATGCAACTTAATTATTAATTAAATAATTGCACATTATTTACCTATGAAGCTTTAGTTAAATAACAGTAAAGAAATAGTGCAGGGAGACCTAGAGAGCTTACAAGAGCTGAGGAGAAAATCTGAAAAACAAGACAAAACAACATTCAGTAATGAAAACTAAAAAGTCAAATAGGGAAAGGGCTAGTAGAAAAACAAACAAATGTGATTTTGGCCAGCATATACGAAGGGATCACATTCAAAGCAAAGCAGTGAAGTTGCATGAGAGGATACAAAGCATTTGAGAATATGTTGCAGAAAATAACAGAGTCCTATAGGTGTATATAAGGTGATTTACTGGGCTAAAATTTAGCGCTATGTGAACAGGTGCAACTTCATAGAATTTAATAAAAATTTACCTCCTTTTTCTAGAATTGAACCTGATTCATGCTGTTCAGTAACTCTGTGACTTCTTAATTCCCATACATTTAGTAGACTCCTTGGAATTCATCCTGAAGTTTTAAGGAAGACCACATTGGAGAGCAGGTCAGTGAATCGTTTTCCAGTTCTTCTATTGTCAGGTCCTTTCCCAATTTATGAGCTAGGGTTTTTTAAGCACCCGTGGGAAACTGAACATGTTTAAGGCCCAACCGTTAGCTAGCTCAAAGGCTGCAGGCAACTCCCAAACTTGCATAGCCTTGCTAGGAGACACGGAGAGCTCCTCAGCCTCAGGTGAGGCTGCAGCCTACTGCAGGCACACAGAGCCGGCAGATCCTGCCTGCCCTTCTGGCTGCTGGAAGGTAGAAATTGCAACTGGAATGCTCGCTCAAACAATTTGCTTGATGTTTAGCTCTTTTGTTCTGAAAAGTTACAGTCATATGACATTATTTATACGGAATTTCTGAAAGCTTCTTATACCATTTTCACATGACAAGCCCCTGCTTAGGCTTGTAGCTGCAAGGATTCGGGAAAGAAGCACTGGAATGGTTTCAGCATTCTTTCAGTGCAGAAAACAGAGCTGGTCACGTGTGGTGACACAACTCTTAGAGAAAGGCTGAGACATGGGCTGTCAGCTTCACTGTCTTTGACCTGTCAGACAGCATGCATAACATATGTTCCTGGTCCTGATCCTCTGCTAACCTCTGCCCTTTCTGGTAAGCTACAGCTGTGCATAAACAGTGCAAAATATCAGCACCAGTGTACTTGGAAATTCTGCATGTCTGTCATTGAATTTGTGCTTTGCAGTCACTTTACATCAGTGAAATGACTTCACAAGATGTCGAGCAGTAGAGAGACAGGCCAAATGTTTGCAGGCTGGGAGTATTAAATCTACACACTGCTGCAGACATAATGTTTGCTTCAGGACCCTGATGTCCAAATAGGCATTCGTGGTGTTGACCAAGAGACCAGTGGTCTCACCAGTTTGGAGGGAAATGAGCAGTTGATTGCTAACAGCACAAGGATGACAAGAAAAAAAGGCTGCCATCTACTATAATTAAAAGTAAAACCCAACGACCTATCTGCTCTAAGAGACAGGGTAAGCATGTGCAAGGCCAATGCTCAGTGCTCTTAAGTAAACAAACAAACAAATGCACACAAACACAGAACAGATGTTTGATTCATAGGAGCTTTAAACCGGTGGGGTCACTTCTTGGATGCCTGCCACTTTCCATGTGGCACTATATAAATCACACACAGAGTCTGTAATCTATATAAAAATCTATATAGCCTAGACAGAGGAATGGGCTACAAATTTGTGGCCCAGGGAAATTTGCTGATGGCATGGAGCATAGTAGCACACTGAAGAAAGAACTAATTTGAAGTTCAAATAAAAGTTTTTAATTTGCAATACAACTTGGCTGCTGTCTGTACCATACGTGTTTTTCAAAGTAATAAACAAACAACATAGTGTATACACAGGTGACTGCAGTGGAATTACAGTGGGATTATTTTGAGAGAAATTGTAAAATAGGGGGATCTTTTCATCAAATATCAGTTAAATGTGGAGAAGCAATTAAATAGAAGAAGAAAAACCACCAGGAGAATTCACTACACAGGTGAAAGAGTTGAACGAGTGTTTTTCAGTGCTCTGAGCCAACATAGAAATGTCTTTGCTTTTACTTATCAACCCTTTTCCCAACAACCTGTTTTAGCACTTGGGAAGGCACAAAGAAGGAACAGAAAGATAGAGAGGATGATGACAAGCTATAAATCTCAATGCTTAAATTAAGTGGTAAGGCTAGAAATACAGTACAGTGCATCACTTGTTACGGTGTGACAAATGGTGCTCCATTTGCTAAAGTCATTTACAACTGGCCATTAATAAAAGGGCTGGGACAGGGGATGCCACTTGCTAAAGTTCTAAAAGGAAAGTGGTTGAAAGTAGCTGGAAGTCTGAGTATACACTTCAGGGTATTGGCCAGGAAAGGATTTAAATCTTGTTCTTAAACATAAGCATTTTACTGATAATGTGCACTGCTCCCCCTAGGATTATAAAATCTAACCATAACAGACAATACTCCAGATGTGTTGTAAGGAGAAATTACTGGGAAAAACCTTAAGACAAAGTAGTTACTAAGAAGTACTAGAAGACAGAGGTTTGTGGAACATCCTCCTAAAAACTTACCAAGACCATTGCAGCAAACTCATTCATAAAAAAACCCCAGATAACATCTCAGTGGGAATCTAGCTACCCTTCTCAGTGCAAGAGCTTAGGTGTGCAGGCTGTTCACCTGATTTTTCTCTCGATACTCTTTTCCTCCATCATGTGGAAACGGGAATTGAAGGAGGCTGTTCTCATCCTGACTCTCAAGAAGGTCACCAATTTATTTCCTCTTTCCCCTTCTCAGTTCCCTTCAATACCATATATCCAGGCTTTTTTTGGTGTATGCTGGTAGTGCCTGCTATTCCAAATTATTTTGTTGTGTTCTTTAATAAAAAATAACTGCAACTGTGTAGGCCCCCCAAGATGTGGCACCTAATTCCCTTTCAGGGCTGCACTATCCTCTGAGAGGAATATAAGCAGAGGAAAAAGCATGAGCCTGTTTCCTTGCATGCTGGAGACTCATGGCATCATTTGACTCACACCGGTGGAGACCTCTGGCCTGTGGTCCTAGATAATTTCACCTGTTGCTTCTCTGTAACACTAGTTTTGAATTTGTTTATCCCATAATTAAACTTCAATAGTCTGATAACACTGAGTACTTGAGTGGCTGTGAATGAAGGGAGGCTAAAGGGTTAACAAAAGGACCTTTGTGAAGCCAACTGTAGATCCATCTTAAATTGCTAGCACTGTGTTTTAGATTAATTTACTAATCATATGAAGTAAACTATAGATAAGAAACTAACACTGTAGGGAATGTGGAAGAGGAGAGATTAGGAGCAAATGGCCCATCTTTGTTACAGGTCTTGGAAGGCCTGTAGGAGAACAAAGCGCCTGGCACTTTGTCGATATGAGGATAGCCAAGGATGGGGAGCCGGTTGGTACCGGCTGCGTTGTTCTGACAGTGGAATAGGGTGGGTAGAAGCTGAAGTTCACCAAAAGGACAAGGTGAAGAAGAGGAGTGGATGAAGCAAACGACCCCTGAAGACCACCGACTCAAATCACTGAGCATGCGCAGTTGGGAGGGACTCATGGAAATGACCTCTTGAAACTAATTTTAATACGAAGCGGGGACAGGTTATACCTATGCATAGGCGTACTGGGAAACTTCATGTATATGTAACACTTTGCTACATATAAATGGACAAGCTGCCGTGTTGCGGTGCGCACGACTTTGGTGGGACTACCTCCCGTGCTGCCCGGCGCTGAATAAACATACCTACTGTACAATCTTACTTTTCCGCATGTCAGTGAATGTTATGTGTGCCCATCTCTACCAGACCGTTAAAGATGGATTTGAGTGCAAGCTTCAAACTTTTGGAGCTGAAACAGGCATACAAGCTACAAAATACAGGAAACCCTTCACCAGCTTCACTGGAAGCTTTTGTTTGGGAAACTCAAAGGAATGCCACTTTTATCCGGATGAGAAGCAATACTTACTAATATAGACAACCCATACAAATGCTGAGCTTCATTATAAATGAATAACCTCAAATTATAACACCAGGGTTATCAGTACATTATTAAAAACAGTACATGTATTTTTAACTATAAAAGAGATGTAAAAAAGGCAACAAGGACTGTAATGACCTGTTCTGTTTAATTAATGTATTTTCTTTGAAATTAATGGATGTAGTTTACAAATCACTTCACACCACTCCAGGGAAACTGATCTTACTTCTGTCCTGATCACCTAGAGAGGAGGTGCATTAGTATTCACAGCCCTCTGACATGGATCACTTTTGTATTTTCCCCTGTCTTCCACATTCTTTCTGGTAACCTTTCAATTATTATGATAATTGTAAGTAAACAACTTGAAACAAATGATAAAATCAACACGCCCAGACTGTGTCTTATTTTGTTTCTTTTACTTTTATGGACATTTGAATGCTGTTTGGTCAGGATGGCATTTGATTTGAATTTATCAGTCTTGGAGGAAAAACAGCAGAAGCTTATGTTTTATCCAAATGCAGACAAAATGGGCATGTAATTACAAGTTGTTTCAATGCCTTTATTTTCAACAGGTAATTTGATACTCCTACTTTTCAAGAATTAAGATGTCACAGATAAATAATCACAGCTCTTCAAGTTTGCTTCTCAAGAACACTGAAAATCTTCCGATGCTTTTTATTTAGATCTCAAATACATATATATAATTATAAACTTGAACTTTAAAAATGTTATATAGATAAACTTTTATAATGGAAATGCAGTTGGAGATAATAGAGCAGTTAAAGTAAATGGATGTTAAGAGTAATATTTATCAGTCTATATAAATGGAAAGGAACCTTGTGGATATTCTGGATTGCCAAATTTATATTTTTTTACCTGACAGCACATTGTCTGCACGGTGGAATTACCTTGTTAGCCCTGTTCAAGTTTTAATGTGGTGAGAGTTATAAATGTGTGGGGTAACTTTGCCACTATTCAGCAAAATAATGTAATATCTTAATTCTAATTTGAGATCTGTGCGCACCATGGCTAGATAAATGAAGGAGGTTTAAAGCACGATACAGTCTCTACAGTCTGAATTTAGGAATACGGCATGCTAAAGAGTGAAAAATGGAGAAAAGAAAAAAGAGACTAGGAACATTTTGGTACAGTTGATAAAAAGCAGGAAAGAGAGGCTCACCCTAAGCAGAAAAAGAAACTGGCAAATTTCAGATTAAAAGTTGAATCTTACTATAATCAAGAAAACTGTCCCGTTAAAGGGACTTCATTAGTAGTTTTGCTCAGAAATATTATTGCTAGAACCTGTTCATCTAAATATAAAGTATGACATGTGCATTGTCATTACTGTATAATACAGGCAGATATTATTAATGACTTTATGGCATCTGTGTAAGTTAAATTATAAGAAACCCTACATAATGGAAGGAGGAAGATTTGAAGGAACACAGTTTCCAAGTTTATTCTTTCTTGAATAAAGCAATTTTCTACAAAATAACATTTTTTAATGGTTCTGCTCTGAAATGGCAAAATTCTTTGGGCTGTCTTGTTACAAGGAGCTGCTGACCTGACCTACCATAAAAAGTATGGCAAATAAAACTCTCATTTTTCTACCAATGCACAAAGAGAAATTGTAATGATGTTACTGAGGGATGGTCACATTTCACCAATGAGCAAACAGATGCCGATTCGATTAATACTTTAGCTGTGGGATGAAATATTAGAATTTGACATGCTGTACACAGAAAAATGATGATTTTTTTGTAAATATCACATCTGTAAGTTTTGATAAGGCCAGCTGATGGCAGACTGAAGTGTGATTAGAGGCAAGCTGAATTGTACAAAGACTCTCAATGAGATCTGATCAGCTTAATTTATTGGAATTTGATAGTGAACTTAAAAGATTTTTTTATTGAAAGACCATGAGAGAACAATCCTATTCAGAACTCCTTCCCCAATGCATTCTTTGTCTAAGAGTGCCTGCCGATTTACAATTTACCTTCATTTCAGGGACTATTGTTGATGAAGAGGCTCACTATTGTGTGTGATAAAAGATCATGATACTTTTGAAGCATGAAACTAGGAAGCTAAAAAGACAATGAATGAAAGAGTATGTTGGGATATAACACAGGTACATTCATCACTTAAACCACATAGCTAGGAAGGTGTTATGAAACAGCCCTGCCTTGGATCAGTGATATTTATACATGCATTAATAAATAAGTGGCAAGGAGAGAAAACTACAAAGTTTTAGTTGGATAAACAATAATCCATTAGGTAATACAGGCCAGCTGAAAGAAGCCTGTTTCTTCAGAAAAGTTATTCCTTGGGAAAAATTAAGTACTAGTGGTGATTTTAGAACTAAAAGGTTAGATATCTAGGGAAACCACGAACATTTAGAAAGAAAGTAAAATAAATGGGTTAAAGACTTACAAGAAAATTAACAGAACATGTAAACTCCCTGAATACTGAGCAGCTAGGTAACTATTTTTATATGATCTTTTTTGGCTCCCTACTTGCAGTTATGCCTTACCCTCTCTTTCTTTTCTGTAGTATGGTAGTTTTGATTTTAATGCCATAAATCTTGGGTTATAACTTTAAACTGTAGCTATTAATGTTTCTTGATAAATGGAATGTCCATCCAAAAAGGGGCTATATTTGAATGGTCTATATCCCGTCCTTTGGTTTTCAGTTAGAATCACAGAGGGCATGTTAATTGTTTGAAAATATCATACTACCTTTATCTGCTGGTATCTTCCCATCTACTGTCATCTATCTTGGCCCAGCTTCACTTTTTTAGTCTTTTCAGATTAAGACAGTTTGTTGCACGCACACATATGTGACATGGAATATACAAAAAGGGTTTGTAGAGAAGACAACAGAAAGCATTATTCCTTAAAACTTCAAGCCAGATTTACAACAAATACAAATTGGTGCAGCTCCATTGGCTTTAGTGGTGTTATCTGATTTTTGATAGCTAAGAAGCTGCCACAATATTTCCTTTTCTTTCTCGATATTTTACTTTTTTTTTTTTATTGAATGTTGCAGCAGAAGATTGCTCTGGCTGTAAACACAAACAGCAATGCCTGTGAAATAGTGTTCATATACTCTGGGAGTGTATAGATTAGCTAGGCTTAGTAGGTGCAAAACCATGTCTGTATTTTTTAAGCAGGAAGAAAGGAAGAAAGAAAGAACACATGAAATACTGAACAGCAGGACTGCAGTGATTCATAACTTGCTCTCTGCACTGCTGTGACTTGTCACTGGTTGTTCACAACTTCAGCACAGTCTCCGGGGATTCACAAGAGTTTATGCATTAGCACAGCATTATTTCTGATCCTGCTGAAAAGTGCACAGAAATGTACACGATTCAAGTATTTGATTCTTTCCATATAGTAAAAATATGCGTCCACAACCAACTGAACTGCATACAAACTCCTTCAGTCAAATGAATATAGATGCCATCCCTACTCTACTTCAGACAGGGATAGCCAGTCTGTGGGAGTGAGCATGGAGTGCAGACCCATGACAGAAACAGTTCAGTATCTGGATTACCAAAGAGAAAATATGGGGACTGGTCTTGCAAATACACAGGCACTCTGCACGCTTGAACATGCTATCTGGTAACAGGACAAAAGCCTGTAAGTCTTACGGATAAGTTACGAGAATTCTACTTCTGGGAAGACGAAATGGAATGATGCTTTTCATGCCTAAGCTTTAAGGCTGCTTCACTGGAACAGTGTACAGAAACTAACAGCTGGTAAGGTGAAGAAGAAATGTGCGTGCATGGGCTGGGAATGAAAGAGTAGGTCAAATATTACCCCTACTTGAAAAAAGAGCTTTATATCAACTCCTCCTACCAGTTCTGACAACTGGTGACTGACATCCCAGACTCCCTTGTTAGCCGGCAGGGTAGGGTGGACCCACTTTTGAGGTCTTGTTGATTAGGGGGAATTTAAAGGATTGCCTTTGCTGAGGAAGGGATGCGTTAAAAGAAGGAAGGAAAGAAAAAGGCTTTCCTCTTATCATCCTTCCGTCATCACCCACAGAAAGGAATTTGACCTTTTGATTGAGTTGTTTTCTTGCTTTGTTTAGTAGTGAATTGTCATTTGCAATGGGCCTCTGCCATCCATGAAGTCCTAAGCTCTCTCCTATAGAGATTTATGCTATGGAAGGAATGCACATCAGTAATAAAGATCAACAGGATTATAGTTACTTAATTGGACTCTGGCTAATAAAATTAACCAATAGATTTAAGACAGTTGGTTTGTTTTCTTTTGTTTACTATTACCAACAATATTTTCCCTCTGACTAGATGCCAGGAGAAAGAATTCCTAGTTTCCTAAGCTTTTAGTGAAGTTTGCTTCTTTTTCACATTGTTCCTTTAAATGTAGAAAGTGTAAACTCTTAATGACTGTTCAAATATAAATTAAGCAGACAAAGTGGTAGCTATGTTTTACAATACAAAGTAATTTAGGATTGCCATATGCTATCACAGCTTGATTAGAGTAACAATAACAAAACTCACAGAATGTTTCCTGTTTGTTTTTAAAGTTTTGCCCCTTAAGGTTTTAGCAGGGGAATTCTATATAAGACAGCAAGCCATAATTCCTTGCCTTCTGTAATGTTTACTTTTGCCCAACCCATTTCACATTTGTATATCGCGTTAATATATATGCAGTTATTTGAACAGAAATTATACTATGTATTTTGACTTCTGAGCAATAATTGGAAGTAACAACAGAGTCTTAAGTAGTAACCCAGCTGTCTCCTAAGTATTATTAAGCCTAAAGAGTTATTGGGAATGCACAAAACTACAAAGGAATTGTAAAGAAATGATTTCATCTGTATATGATTTTAATCAAGCTTGGCTTGCTGTTAAAAGGCTTGTTTAATGAAGACTGCATTTCCCTTATGAGAGTCCCGACTGTATCAGCCAACCTGGGCTTATTGCCGTAACAATAGCTAGAGGGTTTACCACAGGAAAAAAAAAAGCCACCACCACCCAAACAAAGAAAAAAAAAAAAAACCAAAGCAAAAAACCACCCCCCATTACTTTTTTTTTTAAAAAAAAAAAACTAAGTAACTGATAATTAGCAAAAAGTCAGCTTGAACAAATATAAATTTATAGAAGTTAAATAATATTTTATTCATATAATTTTCAATCCAGTTATTTAATTAAAAGAATCAGTTCATCTGGGATTTTCTTCTTATGCTACATCATTATTTCTGCTACTGTAATGTCACTGATTTTAAAAAGTGAAGTCAAATTCTTTGCAGCTAAACTCTAACAAATGTAATACGTGGATGTTGGATTTAATATTTCTAATGCAAATACAGAAATTTGAAAATTGAAAACATAAAAAGATGATTTTGTCTAATGCTAACTGGAAAATGAAACAAATGTTTTTATCGTCTAATTTTAGGACATGTTCCCGCAAGCATTCATATTATTTGTAGGAAAACACATAAATGAATACTTTGCTAACGATCCCAACTCCTGATTTTAATGGCATTAATAAAATGAAGTAAACTTCTACATCTGTCTCGGTGTTTGCAGTCAGGATTGGTGCTTTAGTGCCAGATTTTGAAAACTCCAATTCACACAGATTGTTCCTTTGAAGTTAATGAGATATTTGTATGAGTAGGGGCTACTCACTTGAGTCAGTGTTTTCTGGTTGGAGCCTTAGTCCTTTCTGTTGCCAAGTGTACTTAAGTTTATAAGACCATCCATTTCAACACATTTTGTTTAGTTAAACTCAAGTACTTCGTTTTTAAGGAAAAAGTTATATTGCCAAAAAGTATAAACAGGACTAACTTTGACTAATATAAATATTTGAAAACCAGAACTTTTTGTTACATCTTATAGAAACAATCCTAATGCAGATGACAGAGGGAAAAGTGCTTTTATGGAATAGACGGTTCCACTGAAGTACAGCACAGAGGAAATTTAAAAAATAAATATGAGGAAATTTGTCTTCTAACAGCCAGCATATTTGGATCAGGTTCAGAATATTTTTGCCTAACAATTAAATGGAAATTCTTTACATTTCCAGTTCCGCAGCACATTATTTAAACCTTAAGCCTCTCTAATTAAGAGGAATCATTAAATTTATTCCTATTGCCTGCTTTAAAGTTTATTTGCTAATAAGCAACTGGACAAGGGATGTGTGAAATGAATAGTTGAAGAAAAACTCTGACAGCAAAAGAGAGGTCTGGAGGGTGAAGTTGGTTTATTAGGCACCGTTTGTCATGAATGGGTCTACTGCACGTACAAAAGCAAATCCCACTACCTTAGAAGATTAATTCTGAAGGAGGCACTCTTGGGTCAAAGTATACATAAGCGTGTGCCTAATCTCAGAGAAATCAGACTATTTTCTCACAGCAATTAAGCAGAGGTCTAGGGTTTCACCCACAGTGTATTTAAACACAGGATACAATTAAACCCCAAAGTATTAATATCTGTGCCGTGCAAAATTGCCCAGGAAATAGATTTTGCGCTCTTTCAAATGGAAAGCAAGGCAAATTAAGGAGGATGACTTTATTTGAGTAAAAATTATCCTGAAACAAATGTAAGTCATTCATTTTTAACTGTTAATTCCTTATGTACACTTTTTTTTTTTTTCCTTTTTTCCTGCTCACATAATTTACTCTGGAATGTACAATGTTCAGTGGATATAAGTGATCAATACCATTTCATTAAAATAGTTTTGTTTTCATGGCTAGTATAATTTCTACAGGATAATGGTTCAACAAAAGCATTTTAAACAAATTGTGAACAAAATGCTTCTCTGTACCAGCAATCTTTAAGATCAAGGAAAAGAGTGACTGTAACATCTTATTCAGCAAAGAGCAGTTACAAAAGATCTCTTTCTTCCTTGATGTCTATGGATTATTGAGCAATGTAAGTGGAAGAAACACTGTGACTTAAAGAAATTTAATGCCAATTTGAAATGTTTCTAAAGAAAAGGGAAAAACTCCTCTAAACACACAACATAATTTTCATTGCATATGAACTCCTTTGCATAAATGTAGTAAGAATTAAATAATTGCTTTAAACAAAGTCTTATTTTTCAGCTCCCTAAAAATTCTCTCTGATTTTATGGTCTTTCACGTCATCATTTAAAATATAATTCACTTTTGTCTGGTTATCATACCCACATAATGTATTTCACTCTCAAATCACTTTATAAAAAGCAAAAAATTAATCTTACCCCCTTCATTTCAGATGATTGGCATTTCCTATCAGAACAACTGTTTATCCACAAAGTAACACACTCTGCACTGTGATAAATCTCGTCTCCTGTATTTTTACACTTAGAATTGTTAAAGCTTTACTACCATAGCAATGTACATAATAATATAAACAAAATAATTCTCGATTTCAAAGCTTCTATGTATCAAGTTTTAGTAATTCTGTGGAAAATCTTAGTATTCTGAGCTTTCAAATCAATGATGTGTTGTGCAGGATGCAAACAAATAGCTTAAATAGTGAAGTAACATGCAGAATTTTTTTAAAAGAAACAAAAAAATTACTTCTCACTGATCACGTTGGTCAGCAAGACACTATTTTAACCTTTAAAAATGCAGCATATCCCAAAACAAGTTACTTCTTAAATAAATGCTCTTCTTAAGCGCAAGTGACCTTTTAAATGATTATATCTCAGCACTTGCAACAAAAAGAATTTCACCTATCACCTTTACACTGTTGATGTGCTGCATTGGGTGAATCCATAACCTTTTCACAACATGTAACATGCTGCAGAACACGAAATTACTTGCTAACTTTAATTAAATCCCTTCAGAAAAGTCCTGCTGACCTCTTTGGAAAGAAATCTTACTAAATGAAAAAATAAAGCCAAACAAATTCCAAATCCCTCTGCATTTGATAGCTCTAAATGAATCTGCAACCATTTCAGAAAATTATCTTTCAGAGCACTGAATAAGTTCGCTGCTCTAAATTTTTCATAAGAAGGTTTTTAGATAAATTTCAGCAAACAGTAAAAAAAATTTCTTGTTTAAAACACATGATCTTTTATTTTCCCAGCAGCCTCTAGGGGGTTGGAAGCTCGCTGAAGTCCTTGGAACAGGCCTTAAACCAGCTATCTAGTTAAGTCCTCCAGACTGTAAACTTCCCAGAAAAGGTTTTGGGACAAAACTTAGAGACAAAATACTTTATTCACTTTACCTTCTAAAGCACCAGATTAGGGTGGGTTTTTTTTTCTGAGAAAACACATTCTAAACCAAAACAACAGGTATAAAAGGACCCTGACCACTGAAACAAACAGCAAAACTGCCCCTGAGCCAAATTTGCTATTGTTGTATAAATGATTGTTGCACAAATGACCGGCATAGAGTTGTGACCTCTTTGCTCAGTACAAAATGACAACAATGATTTTAAAATTTAAATTACGTTAGGAGCAAAATCAAACATAATATATACTACCTTCAAAGTCTGTGATTAATTTAAAGGGACACGGGAGTTGGCAAATTCTATTTCACTCAGTTCAAGTTAAGGATCAGACTTCTAAGGACAGTTAATGTTTCCTGATTATAAAAAGAAATTTAGTAAGCTTCTGTCTACACACATGTGTGCACTAATAATGGTTAAGCACAAATTAATATGAGCACATACTTCAAACCAGCAAGGGAGTGATTTTATACATACATTGCTTCAGTTTACATGCAGGCTGAATCTATAATGCCTACAAAACTTTGTAGTCATCTCCTCTAAGACACAGGTGCTACAGTTCACTTTTGATGCTGAAATGATCATAATTATTTGCTATGTTTTCCACAACATGAATTAAAGAGGAAACATAAATCCTGATGTGGTTTTATACTTAAATAAAGAAAATAAAATCTTTATGAAGACAGTGGGTTCTAAATGACCAATGTGACAGATTTTAAATAACAGCATTTGTTGCTGCCTTTAGTGTATTTTTTTTTAATTCTGTTTCAGACACGGCTAGAAAGAAGCTTATTTATTTGAAAAGAAATCTATTGTTGCCAGGGAAGCATGCCTTATAATTAAAAAAAGCCCTCAATAATGAAAAGAAATTCACAAGGATCTTTCTTTTTTTTTTTTTTTCCAAATGTTCTGAGGTAATAAGCCAGTGATCTCGCAATAGATACAACCTCCTGATGTCAAATCAACATTAGTGTCCAATGATACGCTGAAATACTGGAACAAGCAAAGAGATGGAGAGACGGATGAAATATGGCACTTGCTGTGGCTTTCTCAAGACAAAGGAGATGGGTTAGCTGATTGGTGTGTAATCAGAAAGTTAAACAAACAGCACTAGGGCTAAACTAATTCACTGTCAAGTCTACATGTCGTCCTGGCTGGCTCATTATGTGCATTTGTGACAAACAATACGGGAGAGACAACTGTACTGAATCAAATAACTTGCAACAGTTTACACTCCTATAAAACTATTTACATTTTGTCAAATGAATATTTATAACAAGTGGCTTTCCCTTCACAAACACTATAGCTCAAGCAGCTCCCATTCATTATCGTACTTAGGAAGTACAAACACTAATTCTGTGAGTCAGCGACACAGTCTGTTGTAACTTGCCAGGAAACAAGGCCTGCAATACTAATACAAAATCTGGGAGAAACGTGCTGTTGCTTCCAGTTTTTTCAAACATCCTAGCATTTTTATGTCTCCAAGTCACAGGAATTCAGTTTCAATATTACATCTGCCCTTCAGCATAGCATGCCCCAATGAAACAGCCGGTGAAGTTTATTTTGCACTTTATCAATACAGTGTAAACCAGCATGTGCTTACCTCCATGGGGTTGCTGAACCCAACTTGTCTGTGTGCACAGACAGCACTTTGGCCACAGATGTGACTGGTTAACTGTACAAGCAAGGAGGATAAATCCACACAACAATACTTCATTCACCAAGGAAATCTGCTGTGGATTACAGCTTCTCTATGGTTACGTCTGTTCTTAATTTACTGCTTTTATTCAGTTTTCAACCATAAATGAGCCCCTTATGAGGCATTCACTATGCAGAATTGACAACTCTTTTTATCTACTCGAAAAATATTTTTGGATAATAATTTATGGTTACAAAATATTTTAAGCAGTTTGAATAGTTACATTATATTCTTTCAGTACTTAATGATGCAGTATCCCCTGTAAAAATGGAGACCTGGGCAATCTATTGATTTCACATATTTATAACAAAACACAGCAGCCTTAGCCATACAGAAATACAAATTTTAAAACTGCATATATCATGGGAATGGCATTGTGTTTTTTTTAAAAGCCCTTAAACAGCATCTCATGAGGAAATCCTGGGCCAGAACTGTGACTAAGGGCCCTGTGGATGGGAACATAAAAAAAGTCTTTTGGCAGGCATGATATTTTGTTTATGGCCTTTTTTTTTTTGCCTTCTTTTTTTTTTAAGTTTGTGATAGATGTAGATTTTAAACACTATTCAACAGAGAAAATGTGAAGCTGTCTGTAATGCTGGGGAGGGTTACTGCATTATTTATGTTTTATGTATGAAACCGAAATGTGAGCATGGGTATTTTAATCTTGTTTCACCATCAAAGATAGTCTCTCAATTTGTATGCCGAATTAATGCGCTATCTACTTCGCAAAAGCCATCTAAAGGGACTGATTAGCATTGGGCACTAAGTGATGCTTAGGAAAGAAGGCTGTGAGTAAGCAGAGCTGCCTAGGAAACTAGCAACGTGCTGCAAAGCTGCTGGTGCGAAGGTATATTTTGTCACATGCCGATATCATCCTTTCTATCAGTTCCGACATACGTCCTCAGAGGGACATCATCCATCGAAACTATAATTGGCAATAGAGGAAGGCAGTCATGTGAATGATATGGAATATTCTTATTAATTGAGACAATAGTGATGAGGCTTTAAAAAGCCTTCCAAGATGACAAAGTCCCCTTTGCATTATTTCAGATTAATTTAAAGTGTTGGCATACAAAGCTTTACAACTTTATTCTTGGCAGAATATGAGTACTTTCAGACTCATTGATACTCAGGGATTCTTCGCTATTACGGAGTAAACTCCCTGTAGATAAACAAAAGAAAACATTTGAATGAGGTACTTGCAGTGTTTTCCTCATTAGCAGCTACAGTGTCTTGAGCAGGGAACGAGTGCTTTGGGAAAAGCATTCTTGGCATTAACAAGAAAGGACATTGCTTTTACAGGCAAGAACACTTTATGGCTTTCCGAAACATCCTATCACAATACCATATGTAATTCAAATAAAAAAATACAACTGAAAGCAAAATTAAGTGTTAGGGTACTTTAAAAATAAGTGCACTTGTATATAAATACAGCAGAGAAATACTGAACTGATTTTAGTTTGGTTGCTTTAAATATTGCCCCTGATGTTTTATGAATTCCAGTTCTTCCTTTGTTTGCTATTTAATTGCAACTGGTTTTGATTTCTTTATAAAAATAAAAAATGCTTTGTTTAAGACTGAATGTCCTCATTTTCATTTAGTGGATGCAGTTAGAATGCTAGGTGTAGGCAGATATTTTCCGTGTGCATTTAAGATTCCCCTGGAGTGGCTGGATAAAACACCATGGCAGATACTCAGCTCGACAGTCACAGGGACTGTGCCAGTGAGTCTTTAGAGCCTTCTGAGTATAAAACTTCCCTGAGTTAGAGGTTACCTTTTAATTGTGCGCGCATGCCTGCACACACATTCAGTTGTGTGCCGGGAGTGTAGCTATGCTATAAAGGTCTGTATGTTCCCTTAATCTGTATTTATGAATGAAAGTTTTAAATTTAGCTAAAGTCAGTGGATAGCCGCAGGGCTACTATCAGTTATGTTTGGTACCATGATCCAAACTTAGCACTTACATCTCACTTATTATGTAGAGATTTAATGGATGGCAAAATCTCTAAAAGCTTCATGAGCCTGAGAACTTAGCAACTTCTTTTGCATGACAGATGCACATGTCCGAAAAAAAAAAGGAATGCCAAAGCAGTAAAAGTTGCTGCTGTTCTGAAGTGCCAAATTGGCTTGAGAAGAGCCACCTGCGTTTGGATTCTTGAACAGCCGTTTTCCTTTGTGCTACCCCTAGATTCTGCGTTACTTCTACTACACAGAAAGACAGGGCAGGATTTCCCCCTAAAAATAAAATTCTTGAATACTTGCATGCATGCACCAGCTCCATGAGGTGGCTAGTTCAGCCATGGTATGGAAAAGCAGGAGCTGGAACTGCTGGTAGGACATAAAATGCTTCTGTAGCATTTGGACATTTTATGGATTTATGCCCACATAACTGCAATTGCAGAGAGGAGCAACACAGACGCCCCAAAGCAGCCAACAGCTCCTAACTGGCCAACTTCATTAGTGTTTTTCACTCCCTCTTGCTACCTAAAGTCAATTGTCTCAAGGTATGGGTAGCAAAGGGCTACTGAACATCACATTGCTCCAAGCCACATGGCAGGGGTTTTCCCTAACAGCTGAGTTTCACAAACAGCAAGCTAAATCACCTATCTGTGTTTTCCAGCATATATACAACGAATCACAATAATATAATGCTACTGGTCTGAACTAAACTGTCAATGACAAGGACACTGCAACATAAGATCCCCACCCTGCTGTGAATTTAACTTCTACTCGTATGTATTGCAGCTAAGAATGGATCTGTACCAGGATACCTGACCCAGGTGGCTAATCAAGTGTAATCTATCTGACCCATCTGGCACCTGAGCCAGCCTCTGCTCTTACATAATTTATATTTCAGGGCAATGTACTAATTTGAATCCTACCCCTCATCATAGTGCATGTATGAGCAAGTGCTAGTCAGAGGATCATTTAACACTGAATTCTCCCAACACATCACAATTACAGAACCACTTGTGCTAAACAGCTTCTCCTTCCTGAGCTACTGCAAGAATCTGCAGCACCTCAGAAGTCAACAAACTATATCAATTCTTCTTTGATGTGAAGAAATGTAATGTTAGCATGCGGTGGCTAAATGATAAAGCACAGAGAAGCAGGTAGGCTGAAACACCACCAAATTATTGTCCTTGGATTTTTTGTTCTCTTTACCTCTTTTCTCATATGCATATTTGCACTTAGGCAAAGTGGAACAGATCCTGTAGATTGTGTACATGTTATCTGCCCTACAAGTCAACAACATGTAAAGATTAACAGTTTGCTTAATTAGAGTTTGCAAGCCTAACCTTTGAAAATCAAAAATCATAGAAACATTCAGGTTGGAAAGGACCTGGCAAGGTCACTTAGTCTAAATTACTGTTTAAAGCTGTCTCAACACTGAATTTAGACCAAGCAACTAAGAATTCAGCCTTAAGCAGGAATTTAGACTTGAATATCTCTGCTCTTGGAGAATCCCACAACCTCTCTGGGCAACCTGCTCCAAAGACTAATTAGCATAAGAAAAAAGAAATTCTTGCATCTATTCAGAACCTTCCCTATACCAGTTTATGACTGTTAACTCTCATGACCCTGTTGTACACCTTCGTAAAGAGGTTGACTACATATTTTCTGTAACCTCATTGTAGGTATTGGAGGATTGCGGTTAGGTTCCCTTGGAGCCACTCCTTCTCCAGGGTGAACAAACCCCAGTCCCTCAGCCTCTTCTCACAGGCCAAGTGCTCCAGTCTCTGACCATCTTGTAGGCCCTCCACTGAATTTGATCCAGTTTTTCAATGTCTGCCTGGTACTGAGGGGCCCAAAACTGTCTAACAAATGCTAAATTAAAGGGGAATATTCACTTCCCTTGATCTACTGGCTATGCTCCTTGTTATACAACCCTTTTATGCTGTTAGTCCTCATTACTTCCAGGATGCACTGATGACTCTGGTTTACCCTATTGTCCAACAAAATCCCCAGGTCCCTTCTAGCAGAGCTGCTGTAGAGCAGTCTCCAGCCTATACTGATGCAGGAGCATAATTAACTTCCCAGGTCCAGGGTTTTACATTTGTTCTTGCTGAAATTAATTAGGTCCCATTGTCCCAGTTCCTAGTCTCTCCAGGTTCCTAGGCCTGCAAAATTGATGAGTGTCTCTTCCTCCAGGTCACTGGTAAAGATATGAAATGGTGTCAGTATAGATCACAGAGGAACTACACTTTCCAAACAGAGTAGTAACCATGGGCCATTACCTTTCGAGCTGGATGATGCAACAAGTTTTTCACCCTAGTAGTTCACTCATTTAAACTGTGATGTCCCAACTTGGATACAAGGGAAGTTGTTTTGAAACTCTTGCAAAGATCATTGTAGATGACACTCACTACACCCCCTGCCACCTACAGATCTACTAATTTCATCATAGAGGGTAATCAGGTTGGTAAAGCATGATTTACCTTTGTAAATTCCTGTTGGTTATTCCCAATCACCTTCTCCTTCACCTGCCCAAAAATTGCTTCCAAGATCACTCAGTTATTTTCCCAGGGACTGAAGTAAGGTTGACCAGTCTATAGTTCCTTGCGTTGTCTTTCTTGACATGCTTGAAGATAGATATCACTTTTGTCTCCCTCCAGTCATCAGGGACATTTCTTGATCACCATGACCTCTCAAAGATAATGGAGAAAGGCCAGTTCACTGGCCACAATGAGGTCAGTTCATCAACAAGTTCTCTCAGCACCTCTGGATGCCTCCCATCTGGTCCTGTGGACTGGTATGGATCAAGATTTCTCGAGAGAACTCTGACTTGATCCAACCCCACTGCTGGTAGTTTCTGCCTTCTTTCAATCCTGTGTGTCAAGTCAGAGGCATGGGAGACTCTCACTGAAGAGTGGGGCAGTAAGTTACAGCCTTATCTGCATCTGCTGTTACTATTTTTAGCACCCTCTTAGCAGCAAGTCCACGTTATCCCTATTTACTGTTTACTGCTAATACAACTGTAGAAGCTCTTCTAGTTGACTTTGATATCCCATGCGAGGTCCAACTCTAGCTTCACTTGCCAGTTTCAATTCTAGCTGAGGTTTGGTTTTCCTAACACCTTCCTTGCTTGTCTGGGCAAGGCTTCTATGTTCCTCCTTAGTATCCTCCCCTTCCTTCTGTGTATATGCACCATCTGTATATGTCCTTTTTGCACTGGAATTCAGTCATGAGTTTCAGTCATCCTTGTTCTCCTGATAGCATTTTCCCGAGTATTGGGATGAGTACTGTTGTGCTTTGAGGAGGCTGTCCTTAAAGGTCTGCCAGCTATCCTGAGCTCCTTTGTCTTTCAACACTATGGGACCCCACCTACCACTTCCCCAAAAAAGTCTTCCTTCAATTAGCTCCTTCATGTAATGACACTCCCCCCACTCCCTTCTTCCATGCCTGCCTTTCCTAAAAAGCCTGTACCATCCACCCTAACTGCATTCCAGTCCTACAAGCTATTTGACTGCTTCAGTCATCCCAAAGATGTCATGGTCCTGCAACCATGTATTGAGCTCCAGCTCCTCCTGTTTGTTTCCCAGGCTGTGTGCTTTTTGTGCACAGGCACTTGAGGTTGGCCCTCAGGGTGGGATTTAGCCTTTCTGGTGGTTCCCTTCCTCCTAGCAACCTACCCTATATACTAACCACACCAACCTCTGTTCCCTCACTTAACTACAAGGTCGTTTCCCCATATCTTTGTCCACATAGTTTAAAGCCTTCCTCATCAGATTGGCAAGCTTGTTGTAACCGGTTTTGCTTGCAAAAGTTATATGCAACAAGATGCAGTTGCCTTCTACTTCTTTCTTGAAGTGTATGTAGCAGCATAACAAAGATCAGTTACGAATGCGGGATATTCTGATAACAAAGGATGAGGTTTTTTCTACATTGATGCAAAGCTCTTCTAGAATCACCTTTGACAACAAAACCCTTTACTTCCCTATGAAAACTTAAAACTAGCAAAGGTGACACAGCTAGAGGGAAGGATGACTTTGCACATAAGCAGTCTTCAGGCTGATGCAATGACTCCTTGGTGCCACAGAGCAGCCTAAGAACAGGTCTGACATGCTTCATAATTAGAATACCTCAGGATCAAAAAGTATAAAGATGACTTAAAATCCCCGAGCTGTGCCAACTCCTTCTGCAATGGAAGATCTGGTCCTATAAGCTCAGTATCCAGCTGTCAGTGCCAAGAGTTCACAAATACAGACTTAAAAGAGTAAGCAGCTAAAACTTCACTGAAATGAAACATTCACATACTGAAATTAAGTATGTTTATTAGCAAGAGATCCAGCACAAATGAGGAGGCAATGGGAGCAAGCTAAACAAATGCCAGTTTGCCCCTATCAGGGGTTCAGAAAAATGGACTGGTGAAGCTGGTGAGCAGCTGAAGCTTCAGTTTCAGAAAACGGATCTGGTTATAGAGCAGAAGTCCTGCAGCTTTGGCTGGCTCCTTTGTATTATAGAAACAACAGCTTAATCCTAATTGGCACACATATCTTTTTTCCACTGATAAATAAAAGGAGCACTGGAATGCTGTATGCAATTCATTTTAGCTTGTGTCTGGGATATATTGGTGGCACACAGTGTGTGGGGCTGTGCCAGATGGCAGGGTTGGCATCCGCAAAGTTGCTCAGTGGGCATTTCGCTACTACTTTTCAGGAAGCAATGCTCCATCTCTTTCTAAGATTGAATGCTAGGAGAGAAATGGCAGCTAAAGCCTATTCAGCTGTGTTTTTACCAGCACTATCTGTAACGTGCCACTCCTTGGCAACAACCTGCTATAATTTCAGCACCTAAATATATTTGGAAGAGCCAATCCCTTAGGAATGCCTAGGATATTTTTGAAAATGGGAATTCAGATGACTAAGGGCATTTACCAAGAGGCTGCAGCAAATGTAATTGCAGAAAATTGCCAGATACCTTCTCCCACTATCTGCTTTGCCCCTCTGCTGAGTATGGGGAATGGAATGCATACGTGCTTCTCAACTGCTTAAATGCAAAATCTCAGAGCTTAGATTAAAGGTGCCATGGTCAGCAGTTTAAAGCCCTCAGACTCCTTACTGACATGACTGAGGTGTGGGTGTGTGTCCCAACCTGCCTGCTCTCCAGTGGGAACAGCAATCTCCAGCAGTGGGGAAACAGGGGAAGATAATAACATCTCACACAGTACTTGTACTGCAAAGGAAATGTGTGCCAAAGACTTCAGTGCCAAAGGCTTAAGTGCTTAAAGATACATATAATATCTGAATTTACAGGACTATCCACTTGAATTAAGGCATTTGTCTTTCACTGAAATCAACATATATTTATGAAAAATCTCAATGATCACTTCTCTAAATCTTTAGTTACTTATGTACCTTTAAATAACTAGTCACACATCAGGTATGAAAATGACTCAGGCTCAGATGAACTGACTTAGACCTTTTGGAAATGTATTCCCCAACGGCAACAGAGGAAAATATTCCTGTTTATGGATGGAACTCTATTAGGGGATGAGAAGTAGAAAATAAGGGGAAAAATTATATTCAAAGAATTTTTTTTTTTTACTTTTCAAAGGGAAAGAAGTGTAAAGTTTGGGTTTTAGTCAAAACTGAGATTGAATGTATGGATTAGGGGAAAGAAGCAGAGAACTTTGTGCAAATCCATTTCAAATTAAATTGCTAGCTGATTCTTCCCTTAAAAGTCCAAAAGAACTATGAGGTGCAGTGACTGTAATTAATGGAAAGTAATTTGTAGATATCTAATCACACTTCTTTTTTAAAAACATGCAAAACTAATCTCACAAAACTATATGCAAAATAACAATTGAAAAATGTGTTCTTTAGCCTTTAGATGAATTGAAATAAAAATGTGTATTGGATCTGCACATTAATAAAGCCTGTTAAGCTCAGTAGAATACTTTATATTCATCTGTGCTTCATCAAGCAGGTTCACGACCTCTACAGAACTGCAGCAGCTCCCTCTGTTCTGAAAACCGCATGGGGGAAGATGGTAAATATTATTTTGTGATTAGAAAATGTTACTGGAATTGTCATAGAGAAATATTTAATGTGGAGAGTGTGGTTCAGGAATTAAAACATACACAGCAGGAGAAAAAGCAGCATGGGGCAAATTTTACTCCTAGTGACAGGCAAGTAAAATTTAAGGAACGTCTATGACATTGGAAATATTGTGCCGTAGTCACATAGTTATCACTGAGCTCATGAAACTATTTAAGCACCTGCCTAACTTAAACCATGTGAGGATTCTCGTTGTTCTAGATGAGACAACACAGATACTTTAAATTAAGCAGACGACTAAGTATCTTGCTGAATTGCAGAAAAATGTAGTTGAGTGATTTTTTTCGCTGTCAAATAAGCATACATCTAAATAACCAAATGTGTTAAACATATGCATCAATGACATTTGATGAGAAGCACAGGAACGACTGTGCAGAACATTTTTCTAAGGTAATACATAAAATATGTGATGCAATACTTATTAAAAGCTCAATGCATCACCTATGTTGGCACTTCCTTTTCCTGATTTCCCTGCAGTGTGCATGAATATGTGTACATATCTATGTGCACTTTACTAGCAATCAATCTGCCTTGCTCTTTTCACAGATTACATACCAACACTATCTTTTTAGATGTGACAGCCAAGTGGGTTGGTTAAAATATAAAACCAGAAGCATGGTATTGTGTATCTCATTAAAAAACCCCAAACATGACAAGGATAGGAATGTCAAAACAGCTCCTTAACAAAATCAACTTCCATAGGGCTGATGCTAAATCTCTTCTCCTCCCATTCAAATTACACCCATGTAGAAGACTCAGAAGATTCCTACTGCAAAGTTGTTTCTGAATTTCTCTTTCATCAATTTCAGCAGGGGTAAGTCTTAACCATAATTTTCCAAAGCTTTCAGTTTGAGTGTTTCAGTCCATCTTGGTTATCTCAGTAATCTGTTGATATAATCATTCATTCTTCAGTATAATTTTTTTTCCTATTGGTGAAATATTCTTGATTAGCGTATTGTTGCCATGTATTTGTATTACATGTTCCATCATTACAAAATGGAGACAAAGGTAGTAATGATGCCTGTGTCAGCACACAGCCACCATTGCTTATGCTTAAGTCCTTCTTATCTAGAAAATTCAAATCACCATAAAGGTTCCCTGCAGCTAAATATTGCTTTCACATAATTGCCAGGAAAGGGCTTCCTAAATTATAGGATGGAATAAATTATAGGAGAATCATGTTCCCTACAATCCAAGGGGGGAATTAACACAGTCTGTAAAGACTCACAAAAATTACCAATCCGAATTTCAATTCCGCATTTAAATGGAGCTAAACAAATTTCAATGAAAAGGTTCTCTGCTCCTGAGAATGTGTGTTCTGGAGAGGATTAATATGGGCCTTCTAGACTTTTAATAGGTATTTAAAGCAAGTGTTCTCTTTATTAATAACTAAAAAATGCAATGACTGCTATAGTTTTCATTCAGAGCAAAACTTAAACAGGAAAACAATATGAATCTCAACAGACTGTTTGAGTTATCTGTCCCGTCTTTAATCTGAGAGATTACTCAACTAAACCAATGTTCATTCAACAACATTCATGAAATCTGTTGTGGATTACCAATATCATCAGTTAAACCTGTTTCAAATTTATTGCTTTCATTCAGGTTAAATAATAAAAGAGTCCATTTGTACCACCACATGTATATACATGAATTCAGCTTTCATCATTCTCTACAAGTTTAATCCAGTGATTTATGTTTTTTAACACAGTTTTGGGCAAATCTGTTGAAGAAATTTAGCCAGACTGATAGAAGATTTAGACTGGATTACTGTGATGTGTGCCATGTTTAAAACCAGCCTGTTCTGTTTGGAGAAAGGGAAAAGTCAAGCATTTTAACACTGTAACCCTGCTTGAAGTTCTAATCATTTTAATGGCTTTAGCAAAGGAGAGCAGAGTAAGGTTGGGAGAGTTCAAAGACAATGATCTTTATTATTAGAAATATGTTAGAACAGCAAAGAAGCAAAGCTGCTTTTTTCTGCTTTTTCTTTAGTCACAGCAGGAAATAACACTGCTTAGATTAGAGTTTTCTGATGTTTAAACAGTCATGGCAGTGGCTACATGTTAATTTTTTTTAAATCTTCTCCCTTTTGAAACTCTCTCCATCTACCAATGTTTAAAAAAAACACACACGCAGAAAATTAAATGTAAAATGTTTCTCTTATGTTTCATATCACAGCTAAATTTTTTCATTTAAATTGAACTGAATTGAATTGACTGGGTGCACAGCATAGCTGAGAGTTTTGCTAATGAGATACAAAGCTTTTTGCCTTTAGGTCACTGGTTCAAATCCAGGCAAGGCTAGAAACAGCTGAAAGCTTTTAACCACCTGATGGCTATGTGATATTGTAACATGAAATGAGTTTGTCAATCAAAATCCAACTTCAGGAAATAAGTGTTCCCACCATAAAAAACAACCATCAGACAATTAGAATTATTTGCAGTCTTCTGAAAGGTCAAAAATTAATTACTCTGCACCTTTAGCAGTGATTTTTTTAGACGAAGTGACCAATGTTGAAGTGTGTAAAGAGTGAAATATGGAGAAGTTTACATTGCTGATACATTTGTGAACACAGATTCCATAGGTAAAAGAGGCTTAAGTGACTTTCCTTCCTTAAACCTCCTGCCTCCTCTCTCATTAGCATCAGCTGGTGTAGCATGTGCTCCTTCAGTACTTGACACAAGCAGGGAGGTACAACCCACCTCAGTAATTGGGGGGGGGGGGGAAGAAAAAGTTGTCTTTCTGCCAGATGAAGGCAGAAAATATTTTAATTTTCATGTTAATCAGCTTTTAAAAAAATAAAGCTTCTGAAAGTTTTGAAGAAATGTCAGTGACCTGGAACATCCTCCTACAATTCACGTGGTAGTCTTTTTTGCATGTAAACAATTCCTCACTTCCAGCAACAACTGATTATGCTTGAACAAAAACGTTTTTAGTGAGTGACAGATATGGATCTCCAACTCCTCCTACAATCAAAAGACAGAACTGCATATCAAACCAAATAAAACTTTTGCCTAACTGGAATTTTTATTATCTCACCAACTCCTTATATTTTAACATTATGAAGCTGTAAAGTCCAAACTCAAGGACCAAATTTAAATGTGGTCCACATCCTAACACTGAAACAAAACCAGACTACTTGTTTATTGTCCTGATTTTAAGTTAAAGGAGACTGAAAAATTTTGGTACTTAGGCAGTCAGATCACCTTTTATCACCTTTCTTTTTCCAGATTTTTCAATATGGCTTCAGGTGTTTACCTTAAAAACCCAAGTTTAAACATTTTGAATAAAATTTAAACAATGTCACTGCTGTCAGTGTGACTTGGACTTGGGTAGTTTTCGACACTGAAGGAGATTTTGAAAATCACTTAACTTGCTTTTCTCTCCCCTTTTCTTCACTCTGTGAACTCAGACAAGACATTCTCTTTCCAGTGGCACCTTTTACCTTATAAAAAGCAGTGCTTTTACAAATCCTAACAATAAAATATTTATGTTTAAAAGTCCAGAGGCACACTTAGTGATGCCATTTCTGGGAAAGAGAGAGAAACAATACCTAACTTTAGTTCTTATCAGACTGGAGCAAATTAGTGTAATTAACATTTTGAATAATCCGATTATCTTTAGAACTGTACTGGTGCTTATTGTGAATCAAAAAACTATTTCTGCTTCAAAATTCTCTACTTCTTATGCACTAAGTAAAATTAATTTCATGGAGAGAGTGACAGTTCACATTAATGCACATGCCAGAAATGGTGTAAGTGGCTCTTAAAAAGGTGCAGGGTCCCTTTACAAAGTTTTAAAACAATCCTGAATTGTATGATGTGGTGATCTAGTCCTGAGGTATCAAATCTTGCAAAATTATATGACGACTCACAGTGGATTTCCAGAAGATGCTTGCGTATGAAACATCCTCCCCCCTGAAGAATGCAAGATTGGCCCCTCAAACTTCAAAAATCTCCTTGCCTTAGTTTTCCAGCAAGGATGTTCAAAGAACCAATGATTACACTATTTTTTAATTTTCATCTTGAGTTTAGATTTTAGTTGCTTTTATGGCTTTTATGACACATTGCTATCAACTGACTTTTTTTTTTTTTTAATAAGACAGGTTAGTTTGTTTAGCTTTCGATAAGCATGTGGCTGTAACAAAATCTTACAGTTTTACTGGAAGTCAGTGGAAACTAAAACCCGCAGAAAAAGACTGGGATGTGCCTTAGCACTTGTACTTTAATTCCCAGGATGTTTATACTGCACAGCTAGCTCAAATGATTGGCATCTACATCTGAACTCACAAGTTAGCTCAGCCTACGTTCAAGGATTCCCACAGCAAGGTCTTTCTGTGTTATACATCCTTGCTATTTCTGCATATCTCAAGGGCATACCAAACTGTTGTTTATGATGAAATGTTCTAAAATTCTTTCCCATTATGAAAATTCATTTCTGCTGTGGGTGTCTTGTCCAGAAGATTTGCTGAACAGAGACAGACTGTCAGAACTCAAAAGGTTGTGACTTCTTAAGTACCATTCACAGTAAAATACAGCTTGGTTTTTAACTTAGACCCTCCGGTTTTACAATCAGTGATGCAAATTGCTATGAATAGGGGCCTAACCACTTTGCACAATAGGAAAGGGGATAAACACAGACATGCTGGGGCTAAAACTATAATAATGACTGTAGAGATGACATAATTAGGGAGAAATTGTGGAGAGTCTAAACAACAAGGATGGGTTCTGAAAATCACTCAGTTGTACCAATAAACTGGCAGAACAAATCAGTTCAAATAAGCTGCAGAGGCAAAGCACAGCTGGAACGACCAATTGATTCATTGGGTCATGATGCACTCATTAGATCAACCTCGTCCCAGCTTTCCTCAGCTCTGCTTACTGAAGCTTGGAGACCTCCCTAGAACCGTGCCCCAATTCACTAAGGCCTTTTCCAGTCGTTCCTTTTTTTCCTTCTGCTCACTGGAGGAAAAGCATTTGGTTTATTAAAGGCTCTCTGTACCACTAAGGGGGATAAATGTGTCTCCTAGACCCTAAAAGCAAGATTGAACTTTTCAGTGCAGTCATGAATAAGGTATAACATGTAATAGCAGTGTATTTTCCAAGACTGGAATTTTAAAAATAAAAGATCACAGGTTTCTGAAAGATTTTGTGCAGTTAAGGAGGGATCAGTTCAGGGACGTTCCATAGTCTGAGTTAAATAGGATATTACAGTGGTCTTTTCTAGTTCTATAATTGACATAGCAATGAAACTTTTCCATTGCTAAGAAATAAGTAATTTTTCACTTTCCCTCCCTTCGCTCCACAAAAGCTACATTCTTGCAGTTGTGCAAGTGAGGGTTTTTTTCCCCTCATCTGGCTTGCTAGCTATCCTAATCAGCTATAGGAGAACCGGGCCTATCTGGGGGAGGGAGATGAGTGCTGGTACAAAGGCCGGGCTCATCCTTCCTTCTTTCTACCCGTTACACATAAAGAAGAAATGGATGTGAGGAAATAGCCTAGCTCAGTGTGCAGCCTTTAGTTCGGACAGCTGGAACAAGGAGGTGAGTGAGCAGCATTAGCTTTTGCTCCCTTATTTAGCTGAATAAGCAAGTAAAAACCATATAGAATAGGTGTAAAGGGATATGACAAGAATTTGGACATAATTTCTATTTTCTTAGGAACTGCAAAGATGGGAGTGAAGGAAATTTAGAAAGATGTTGATGCATTGTGCTCTCTTGCCTCCAACACTTTGGAAGATTTACTGACAAGTTGCAAAGTCTTCATTGGAATCCAGCAAGCTGTGACAAGGAGACCTCGCTTTCCAAATGTTAATGCTGAAACACCATGCTTGAAAGAAAGACTGACAACAGACAGACAGAAAAAAAAAAATTAATAGACTGTTTCTATTCAGTCCTTTGGGATTTCTGAATAGCAATTTGGCATCCTCTGCCACTGTAGTAAACGGAGAAGAAATGTAGGTTTGAAAATTGAGAAAGGGCTTGAAGCAAACTTGTCTGAAAACCTTTGACAAATCTTTCCTTATTGAAATTTGGAAATGTGGCTCCTAATAGTAGCTAAAGATGTCTTACTGACAAGCAGAACCATTTATTATCCATATTCTGTATGCAGCACTTACTGAATAAGGTGTGTGCTCATGGTAAGAGGGTTTGATAGCATTAGGAACAGCTGTGAACATCAATCTGCCTTGCTGCTCCAGGAAGGACAGAGGAGTTTCTATTTCTGATAGTTGACTCCACAATTAGTAGCACCTGTCTTGGGCTTCTCACTTTTACTGACCCTTCAGTGGCCCACTTAATGAAAAGGAAGGGATTCAACAGGACTCTTTCAGGAGTTAATGAAACTACCTACACTGATGCAACCACAATTTGAGTGGCATGCAGTAGCATAAAAAGGATAATTATATATTATCTTCAGTCTGGATGACAGGATGTTTACTAGACTTTCTGAATTTCAGGCAATGAGCGTACATGCTTTTAACATACACGCGCTTGCTCATCCACAGTTGCTCATTGTGGTGAGTATATGGACTACAGAGCTGCCGGCTGATGCAGCTCTACTTAAACCAGCGAGAGTGCTGGGCCTTTGAGGAGAACCTCTGTCTTCATGGAGAGCAAAGGCTCTTTGCATTGCAGCTCCCCGAGGCCCAGTAGTTCCACCAGAGGAGGGCAGTTAAGGTTATGGACTGATGTATAAAAGGCACACGAGGTATGTGGGGAAGGAATTAGTACATACACTAACTACACAGCTCTGGTCCATTACAGGGTTTGGCTGGAGTTTGCCAGCAGATGTTAGGTTTTAAATATTTGACAGCACAGCCAGGGACACCTGTCTTTGACGTCTCACCCTTCATTCACCCATTTAATGCAAAATTTGACCTTGTGTCCTGAATATGCCAGGAGAGACGGCATAACCCTTTGCTTAATAAAATCCTTCTCTGTAACCAGATGTTTTAATACAACCAACGCTATTTAAAACAACACAAACATATCTAATTATTGTCTGAGGAGAAAAATGGGCCTCTGTATAGCACACATTTATATTCTGCAATAAAATTGGCACCTGGTATAGCAAAAAGGATATCAATGTGCACGTTACATGGCTTTACAGACTTCATGTGAATAATGCAAAAATTATTAAATGAAAGAAGCACTAAAATTACCACTGCTGATAATTTTTCAAGAGTGCAGAATAATTTCTTGAGAAAACAAGAGGCACTATTCATTATAATCTATCACATGAGCTCTGCTTTCATTTTTTTTCCCCTGGAATTAGTTTTGAAAAATTCAAGGATCCCAGCTGTTTAATAATGACGTTGTTGTAGTCATGCAAATCCCTCAGACCTTATGTCAACATTTAATTTTACAATAAATATAAAAATAAGACTAGTCGCATCTGTAGTCCCCTGGGTTGTAACTGGCAAATCATCCAACACATCCCTCTCCCTCTTCCCTCCTGAGCATCCTCACTGCTTTAGAGGTAATAATAGTCAAAAGGAAAATGTTAACATTCGTGTGGTGTATTGAGAGAAGTTTATAGATATTGACAGTAGTACTCACGAAATAGATTATATCAAAACACCAAATATATTACCTTTACCCCAGTGGTAAGCTTTTGTAAATTGAAGTCAAATATGTAATCGTTGAACTCTGCAAGGATGATAAAGGCAGCATAGAAAGGACTTCAAGCACTATGGATTTAAAGAAGGAACTGTTCCCACTAACCATTTACTCTTAATGAATTTTAGAGAAAAAAATCACTTATTTACTGAATGACACTTCAAAAAGGATTTATAAATTCTGAGCTGTTTGCATAAGGAATGCAGTATCTATAACTCCCTCGAAAAGTTTTGTCAGTGCACTGAACACAAAAAGCAAAGAGAATTTGGTTTATCATAAAAACAGGTGCTTAAATCCTAAAAGACAAGTATCTTGCAGAAGAAAACAATGCTGTAGGGACAGAAATATACTTGAGAAGAAATTATTCCCAAAACCTATGAAATAAAATATAGAGTTATATCAAAGATATGGAATTTTAAAAACGCAGTAGAGCATTTAATAGAGAAATTTCTATACAAAAAACATTCTTCATGCAGTCCAACAGGAATTTCCCATAAGAATATATTTGCTCAAAATACACTAGATGTTCCTCAAATGTCAAGGCAACAGATTGGTAGGCAGACAGTTAAAAAAATCACTCCTAATTCTGAACTTTGAAAGACTAAAGCTACATTGGTAGGGCTGCCTACTTCAATAGATGCAGAAAGCTAAAACTAGACATGCTGGAGTCCATTAGAAGTATATCAGCATCCCCTCCATGGTAGCATTAAAGAAAAAACACCTTAAAACAATGGAATTTCTGGTAGCCACTGACAGCCTAGATGAAACTCTAGTTTCACCACATCTATGGCAACCTCACCATTAATGTTCAAATGGGTGAGGACTGTACTTCGCATAAAAAGATGATGTTTGCAGTAGGCTTGAAAGGTGGCATCTTTTTAGGCAGCTAGGGACCAAATGAGTGAGTAGGCTATGGGAGGGACAGCAGGGATGTTTCTCTTGGCTTGGCACAGTGTAGATTCAGCATGTGTCACAAAGCATCTTAGACTCAAAAGGCTGATGCAAAGACACGTCTGCTGTTTCAACCTAAAGCCTGTAGCAATAGTTGTGCACCATTTATACAGGTGCTTTGGAGGAAGAATCTGTCCCACAAACTTCCACACATCTCAAGCTAGCAAAGCCTTTTCTTGCACTCTCAGCTCAAAACATCAGCTCTTACCTTACAAAACACCTTTCTGTTTCTTTAAAACAAGAGGTGTTTTTTGCTCTTCGCATTCAGGGATCTCTGTAATGACTCGAATCCATGTCCATCTCCTTTCTGGCTTCCTATTGCTTCCTCAGACACTCCACGTTCTCTCTGCAGACCCTGCCCTGTGCTGTGCTCCTTTTGTCTCTTTGCGACTTCATATTCTCTTCCAGGCTGCTGCCTCTGCCTCAAGCAGTCAACCCCTTTCCACAGTTCCCTAGTGCATCCAATGACCTCATTCCCCCTCCTTCAACTCCTCATTTTCTTCCTTCAGTTTTCTTTATCCTCCTTTTCCACCTCTTATCATTGCTTAAGATCAGCCCACTGCCACTCTTAACAGGCCAGTATTACTAAGGCAATTAGGCTAAAAGAAATCAAACAAAAAATATTTCCTAGAGAACCTTTCTTTTGTTTTCACACTTTTTTTTTTTTCCACAGAGCTATACATATGTTTGTAGTGGCTTTGCTTCAGATGTGATCTGTGCTGATTAGATTAGATTGTCAGATACCAAGGGTAGAGGCCTTGGACTGCCTTTTATCTGTGAAATGCCAGGGATGTAAGTATGTGTTATAAATGAAATAATACTAAGACAATAATGAAGACAGCAGTTGTATCTTTGTCATATCCTCTGACTTGGAAATGCTGTGAAAGGTTTTGAATGGGATTGTGTGTGAAAGGGTAAGTTTATCTTTCCAATTCCATGTAGCTGGTGTCCCTGAGGAAGTGCTCGATGCTAATGAAAAGCTGAATAGTTTCTCTAAAACCATAGGGATCTTCTATCAGCCATGCCATGTGCACCCCTGTTTATAAGTCCTCCTCTTTTTATATCATTCCCTACTCTGTTTTACTTTCAGCTTCTACTGTATTAGTTACATTAGTTCAACTATTCTCCTCTGTGGTGAGAAACCTATATATCTCTCTATATATACACAAAATATCTGTTATGAAAAGAGTGCATGTATGAGAGATCAAAGATGTGTCTGGTTTTCAGCTGTGAGAACACTTCAAATGAAGTGTAAACACTGTAGGTTTTGGTGGGGCATTAAGGATTTTCAAAGAGCATCTTTAGCACTATGCTATTGGAACATTGATTCCAGCACAGTTACTTTGGCACCTGACTAAATCCTCATATAAACTTGGGCCTAGAATGATAAACCTGATCTTGTGGATACCTTTAAGATACTATCAAAACACGAGCAAGCAATCCAGTAACCCAATCTACTCTGGAAAAAGTATGTAAGAGGAACCTAATACCTGTTAAAAAAACCAACTGAAATGAAAACGTTTGAGGGAAGGCTGGTAAACTCAAGTGCAATATTCCAGCCAACTCTTGTGTATTTTTGTTCTTTTCTGTATTTAAGACTTAGAAGAAGACAAATGGATAAGGTAATTGAAGCGGGAGCACTTTTTTTTAAAATGCAAGCTCTATAGCTGATCTGAGACGTGAAGAATTTGTTCTAGCTTTAAATGAGAGCTCATTTTGCAACTTATTTACAGCTGTGCAAGAGATCACAGTACCATAATTTGCCCTGGATCGTGAATGCACTGGATCACAACACAAAGATGCAGTGAGACCAGCAGTTATCTAATTTTCTCCTGCATAAACACAACATTCAGTGTCCGCAGCCAGCAATCCCCGCAGCCTGGTAAGGCTTGGAGATTGGTACAGCTGTCCCAATTCCCAGCAATGCTCCCTGGAGCAGGTGCACAAAGTCTATGGTTTAGAAAGTCTCTTCACACCTGTGCCTCTTAACTAATGACCCTTTTTGTTTTCTCCTTTTTTTGATGTCCTGAGTGTGAGAGAGGATGCTGAGACAGCAGACGGGCAGGTGCGGTAACCCCAAGGAGAGGATAGAGAGGGCATGTGCCTGTGTGTGAGCCTGCCAACAAACCATTGATTTTGTCCTTTATCTTTCTGCAGGTGACTTCTCATGGGACTAACAAAAATACTTGCATTTTTAGAAGCTTGTGATTTCACTGGAGCCTTGCATGTGTCCGTGTTTCTTTGAGGCAGGAAGAACCAAGAGCCCCTTGAACCAATTCAGTTAATCCTGATCCTTGTACTTGAGAAAATACCTAGTTAATCCTGATTCTAAGTATTTTCTCAAGTACTCGCACACGATGGGTACCGTGTGATGTCCACGGGTGTCAGCACGAGTACTCTCAGCCGAGCAGACTGTTTGGCCTGTGGTCAGGAGCACTGTGGAAGAGCAGAGGAAGGCTACCCAAAGGGGTCTGACAGCTCTCAAATACCAGAATTGGTCAAGCAAGCAAGCGTGTGAGGCAGACAAAATATATACAGCCTGTTTCATTTATTGCATACAAGTAACCTTCTTTTTAATTTAGCTTTTATTCTGTTTATAACCCTTCTATAAACTAATCCTGATTTGTGGGTATGTTTTCAGTATTCAAGACTAATCTTGAGGGGTAGAAATAAGCAGTTCTCTTCCTGTGTGCCATCCATAAGTTCCTGAATTTCGCTGTTCATTCATTATTCTGTCTGGAAGCCACATAGAAATCTTCTCTTTTTGGTAAGGGAACTAAAATATTTCACACAAAAACCTGATGTATACCACATGATCAATAGCTTGTTACAAATACTTTTGTTTGCATATATACCTACATTTTTACTAAGAAAACCCATATTACAAATAGGTACAGTGACAAAACCCTGTTTATATCTAATAGCAATAAAAAGTCCTGCTAATGTGGTTTGGCTGGATACAGGTTCTGAATTCAAATGGATGTTTGTGCTCACAAATTCATTGTTGTGTGATTAATGTATAAGATCCTATGGGCAGAATAAGTCATATTTGAAATAATCTGAATGGATTCGGTTTAAAGTCATTTGCCAATAACTTGTAATCAGCATATAATCTTTAACGATTATATTGCTGAACTTTGCCCATAAACCAATAAGCAGTTTAAGAGCTACTTATATTTCATAAATTAAATATTATCTGGATAAATACATGTCAGTACAGACGCATTTGTGTCTCATATCTTTTCCTTGGTTTAAATGGGTTCATCCAATATCAGCTAGGTAGTGAACTTTGAAGCAGAGTCCACTGTAATAATAGTAAAGTTTAATGATGCATAGCTTTGTGAGACTGACAAATTCCCAGCCAAAGTATTGATTCCCGGAGAATTTATGAAGCACAGGCTCTATTCTATGTCATTATGGTCCATTTTTGGCTGAAAGAATCATGTAAAATAGATTTTTAAATGAGTGGTAATAGCCAGACATAAAGAAGGTATTGATGTGTGTCATGAAGGGTGAAATAGCATGCCAGGTAAAGGCATATAACAAATTGCAAACAACAGTGCTGGAACTCCTACAAATGTAAATTTGTTTTTGGTTTTAATCAAACCTTTGTTTCAGTAAGTACAAATTCTGCCATAGAACTGAAAAAACCCACCCTTTTTAAAAATGTAATTATTTACAGTCTGATTTCATGCTTTCCTTTGGAACGTGTCTATAAAATGCATATCTCACAGACATGTTAATCAATATGAATTGTGTACTACATTACAACAAAACTACATCTGAGATTATTAGGGAAAAAATCAAATGCACGTAGTTCTGCTTACTTGAGCAATATCTGAAAATTAATAGCTTGAACCTCTGCAGAACTGGCTGTTAAAAGACAGGACACTTTTTTTTTTCTTTCTTTCCTTTTTTTTTTTTTAAGGAGAGTTTTAGTAATACTATCTGAGGCATTTTCCAATAAGGTAAAACCAAATTATGGCACGGACGAAACTTGAAATAGGAATAAAATCTGGAAGTGCAGAGCAATTGACAAAAAGATGGGGGAAGAGAACTGTTGTTTGGGTTACTGGGGCTTTACAAGAACGTAACACTGCATTTTAATTGCATTCCAGCAACCTCTTTTTGATCTAGAAAGAGGTCACCTAGGTCTAACAATGCAAGGGACCTTCATAGTCCAGACGTAAATATATCTCCCACACACCCAGAAGCGCCCTGAGAATTAGCTAAATCCTCCTCAGAGCAGCTGCTTTTCAACAATTCAGGAGTTTATCAGCCTAATAAAAAAAAGTAGCTGGCAGGAAAAAAGGCTGACAGTCTCAATAGGCTCTTCTGTGGCCTAGTGGGGCTGAAGAACTCTTCAAGGTCTTAGTCAACACTGAACAGAGGGCTCTGAACTGGCACACTCATCTACACCACAAACAAGCTGCAAAACCCGGAGAGAGGTCATTCTTTACATAAATGGTTTTCCCAGGCAGAATGCAAGTGGATTCAAAGAAAGTAGGTTGAATCCAGGTGCAAGGTTAGAACAAAAGCACTTTTAGGCTCAGAGAAGCAGCGGAAAACCAGTTCCCACCTGTAATACAATGTAGTAGTAGCACTATCTACTTCACTTCCAGTTCAAATCCTTCACTATTTTGGTATTCCGTATGTTCATTATGATTTATAAAAGCAGTCCTCATCTCTCAAATGCAGCATTTTTGTCTGAGGTCTAAATTTCCAGTATATGTTTTTACAATACTTTCAAGAATCAGTCTGGGCACACAGTAAACATGCATGATAGTGATTTCACCATCTTATTTTTTTGTTATATTTGTTATACATTTTAAAATTAAGTTTCCACAGGCCATTTCACCTTAATTCATATCCCCCTGCCTGTTACTAGTGCAAGATAGACTTTTAAATTTGCTGTAATATAACTTTCATGTGTTAACGCGCAAACATATAGTATACGTGAGTACATAATTATTGTACCTGACAGCAACAAATCAACTTTACTAAAACAGAACTGTCCTTTTATCAACAACATTAACTGCTGAAAGGGGGAAAATAAGTCTATTTAATGGCATATTAGATTCAGTAAATAAGCCATTCTACAATTACTAACTCACTTGATGACAGGCGTCCAAGGAACCACCTTTGATCACTGACAAGGCCCCACAAAATCATATGAACTATGATAAATACCTATAATTAACAGCATGAAGTTATTTCTGACCTACAGCAAAGGGATGACATCATATACAGCAGAATTTTCAGGCTGTTTGCTTACTGATCCTTGTGGTTCATTTGTGCTTTAAGTTTTCTGGACAGATATTCTAAACTTCATGCATGCATCTACATGTACAAAAAGAAATTCATAGCATAGTCTCAATAATTACTGCAATTTGCACATACAATTCAGCTACCTTCGCAATGTTACTGCCCAGTTTTACATCTAACTGGTCCCACAAAAAACTACTGAATACACAAATTAAATGCATGGTACTGAACTATGTGTATATTCCCAGACCTTTGTTGTCAGGATAGATCTACAATAAATTTTGTATTATAACTGAGAAATACTCTAGCTAGCAAATAAAAACCTAGTCAGTGTTCCTCATGTGTCCCAAATTTCACTAACAAAGTGCTGTGGGATCTTATCCTTCCCAGGCTAAGCTAAATTGGATTTAACAATTTAAGTTCACCCAAGCAGACAGTTAATACACATCAATAATCTGTGGATGTAAAACTCCACGTCACTTATTTGTGTGTGTGAACCCTCAGTTATTTTCATGCAAACCTGACTTCACTGGAGTTATCATAAATTCACATTTCTGTAAATAATATAATTTTAAATCACATTTCAATACATCAAAAATTACTTTCCTGGTTAGGAAAGAAACATTAGTGGTAGACTGGGAAGTAGTTATGGCTAGAATGAGTAAATTACAAATCTGAAGAAAAAACACAGCCTCTCTGTAAATCAACTGAAGGCCCAGCACAAAGAGGGTACATTGGAAAATTCCCCTGATTGCCTATGTAGGGAGTAGAGCAGTGACTTCAGCAACACAAACAGCCAAAAAAAGTGTCCAGTTTTAGGGTATCGCTAAAAAGAAAGAGCTATTTAAAGATGCCAATGTTGAAACCAAAAATGTTTAAATATACTTTGTCTTTGTAAAGCTGTCACTTTAAACATGGATTTCATTGTTAATGTAAGAAATATATTCTCCCCCCCCAGGTTTCCATTGCTCTGTGTTTTATATATGGACTCAAACCAACAGAACGGAGCACTGAGTCACTGCACCAGAGCGTCAATCTTTCGCTTTCACTTTGTGCTTAGCCAGACTTTTTTGGCTGGATTGATGTAATGCAACCTCAAACCCCTCTATCGTTCACCATGGTCTTGTCACTCAGTAGCACTAAGCGAGCGGGGTGGTGTCTGAACACACTTGCTCGTTGTTGTTACAGCTGGGGTTGCAAACGCAAGGCCTGAATAAAGGTTGCTTGGCTGGGAACTCCTTACTATAAAACAAATTTTGTTGAGTATGTTGGGTCACTGGTTTCATACGTGTTGTATTAGGTTTAGGAGAGAACAAAAATGACCTTCACTGAACAGAGCTGCTTTTAGCTGCAGCTACAAATCAAGGCCACCAAGCAAGGGTATAATTCCTATAACTGCCAAAGAGAAGAATACTGTGCATCTCACAGGCAAATACAGCCCTTTCTGAAGAAAAGTTTCTTTCCATCCACATTCAGAATTGCACAATATGAGTTTCAGTAGAACAATACCATGTAGCCTTCTGTTTGATATATGTTTATTTCACATAACTTGAACCTACTTTTGTAGAAATAATGTAAAATAATGTTTCCCACAGGATATACTGTTACTGTCATGAATGGATATAAGCAAACTCCTTTCCAAAGGAAGAGCAGGTCACAGCTTACCTAACACGATTCATCACAGAGGTTAAAGGGAATGATTGCTTTCTGCATGACCAGTTTTGCCCTGTTATTTGTCATATATACTGCTCTCACCAAACTGGAATGTGAGATCTAGATGCTGCTATAATAGGATCTTCTTTGATTATATCACTCAATAAAAACTATAGCTTAAGAAACAGGTAGGAAGTACACTACAACAGAGATGATCTTCTATTACATTTTAACAATGTTTAAGTTGTGTACAACCATATCAAAGAACCAGCAACCGCTGTTAGGTGCTTTGAAAATTAAGACCTCCATAGAATTTTCAGAATAAAGGATGGAAAAGTCCAATATGAGACATCTAGCCCATTTTGTTGCTAGTGAGTCATAAAGACATGGACTATAATCTCTGCCAAAAAAAAAGGAAAAAAGGTCATCAAGTAATGGTAAAAGCAAAAGAATAAATATAAAAAATAATACCTTATAATACCATAATCTTAGTGCAAAATTAGTCTCCCTACCAATTTATGTGAAACAAATTATCAAAATTAATTTGAAATTAGTTTTTGCATATTTTCAACATAGTATGTTGAACTCAGGCTCAGTAATGAGGCTGAGATATCATTCATAACTTACATATATTCAAAGACAGATTAATTTTTATATTTTGTTGTAAATTCTCTATCTAATGTATAGAATTGTAATAATAATCAGACAAGATATTCCAGTATGTATATATTATATTCCAGAAAGGTACACACTCAAAGTACATATATTTACGTATATATGCATAGGTAATTTAGGTACACAATAGTCTGAAATCTATAATACTCACAAGCTTCTAGGAAACTTCACAATAAAAAATAAGCTCTGATCACCACCACCTCTTTAAAGTTATTTATGCAAAATAGAGCATTCTGTTTTCTCTGTCAAGTGCAACTTACACATGCAAGGTTCTCAATTCTGTTTCTTCACCTTCAGTTTATTACAATTGCTAACTTCTACTATACTTATAAAAATGTATTCCACATATATCATACTGTATAAAGACTATCAACTACATTCTTTCACTGATATCTGTATCTATATGTCAATACAATGACTTTGTAATGAATGTGTTCTAGGATGTGTGTGTCTTATGGGCGGCAATTATCTCATCAAGCATAAGACATACTGAAGAGAAAAAGAGTGCAAATTGCACTCGATAGTCTTAAAAGCAGTACTCAGCTTATAACATGTTACACATACCCCTGGAAGTGGTCCAAAATGAACTCTTCCCTGAGGTCTGCATTTTGTGCGTGATAAGGAATAATCAGTCTCATGTTATATAAATGCAGGTGACAGCCTATGTGCAACAGTAATGCAGATATAAACCAAAGTGATGATACCAAACCCTCTATTAGATGTAGATTAATGTCACTAAACGTTATTTTCCAAAGGTCATGGTCTCCAGCATACTTCTGTGTTTGGCAAAGCTACATTATTGATAAAAAAGCTCCCACTCAAATACTATAGAAGACATACTACACTGCTTGACTTGTAAATTTTTTCTCAAAGATGATGTTACATCAGCCTGTCTGCAAATCTAAAACATTTTTTTCTGTTAGAAAATACTCAAAATAGCTTTAGACTTTCACCAAAATATATATAAATCTTAACAGCACACACACTGATAAAGTTTATTAATGACTAGAACAAGCTTTTCAAATATAACACTAAGTATATCCACTCTGTGGAAAGGATGAGTTACATAAATCACCCACCACTGCAAATACAAGATTTTTCGTGTAGAGCTCCACCCACCATCATCCCCTCTGTCAGATCCTTTGGCCCTGGACAAGACTGTGACCATCCTTCCTCATAACAGTGATCTTCTGGACAAAACCACAAAAAGTGCATGTGTGCAATCATACCAGTTAGCACAGTTGGCATGAAAATCCCAGTGACTTCACCACTGTCATGTATTTTTGTAATATCATAGCAAAAGATATTGAGAGAGAGTTTAAAGGAGGCTAGGGAAATACATTTGTGGATGTTAATCAGAGGTCTTGTGAAGCATGAGCAGTAGTATGGTGAAGGGCATGAAAATTCCCATTTGCAGAAATAACCAGTAGAAAATAAAGAAGCTGGCATCTCGACTACTTGGAGGCAGAAGTCCGTATCTCCACACAGCAGTAATGTCTAAATCAAACCATTTAATCTATTAGGACTATGTCCTTCCACTGTGCAATGCATAAAATTGTTGAAGGTTCAGTGAATATTTTGTAAAGAACATTGGTGTTGGAACATCACTTCTTAGCTGAGGTTTCAGCTGGCAAAAGTGTTTAACAAATTAATTGGAGAGCTACTGCATATGTATTTTTAAGTCTCCCACCGATTTAGGAGGCAAAATATTAAACTGTTTCTCTCACATTACAAGAGAATATTTGCTTACTGTTCAAGATAAACTAAGAATTTCAATAATGATAGTTCATATTTTTTTTCTAAAAAAGGCATGGGTGCTGGTACCCTCTTGAAAAAGCATACACATTTAATGGACAGGAAATGCCAATTAAACAACTTCCAGAATGCCATTTTCACCAATATAAATCCCTAAGCCTTCAAGGCCTGATTCTCCCTCGATATTTCTTTTGTAGAAATTCCCACTCCCTTTACCCACAGTAACAAATGAGCAGCATAACTCTAGTTTGTGATTAATAGTTCTGCTCACCATCGAGTATTATATTACCTCATCTTTTGGACTATTTCTGATCTTGGGCATTTTGGATGGCAGGATATTGGCAACTTGTCTTCTACTGAAAAACACAGCAAACACAACAGTGTCTTCCCAATGGAATTTTTTCCTTCAGTCTCGTCAGATGCCATAACACTGCACAAAGCAAGATAGACCGAAGTCATGTCAATCTCTCAGTTAATCACTTCTAATCAAGCAGCTGCATCTCAGTTCCCAGACTGTGGGAAGCTGCCTGAGAAGCCAGAACAGTGCTCCTGCTGCTCCTGTTCCTTCATGAGCAAAGCAAAACTGGTCCCTTACCTCCACCTAGGACACTGGATATAACCAGGATTGGCACATGCCAGCGAGAAGGGCTTTAATTCTTATGTGCTTGCAAACTACTGCAGTAATTTACTGGTTTAAATTCTGTATTTTTGATACCTTCCTGTTCCTCATCCCTTGGAATTGTAAACTTTTCTCAGGTGGTTAAGAGGCTTCTTTTTAATTCTGTGCTGTGTATGATCTTATGTTGACTAGGTAAGAGTGCTGCTGCCTCAGTTCAAGCCCAAGGTAGGTAGTTTGATAATCCACAAACTGGAAGTAGCAGGGAACTTTCAGAATTTAATTCCAGAGGTCAGAGCATCCAGGCAAAATGGGCTTAGGAATCTCATCAAGGAAATATTTGCAGCTACTCTTGGTTATCAGTGCTACTGCAAGTTTAATTGTTGTCGAGGCATTCAGAGTTTCTACGTGGGTGACTTCTAATTGCTGTTTCATCAGAATGAATAAACAGTTCTTGTGCAAAGAACTATGATCCCATACAGACAGATATTGCTGAATACTGCTTGAAGCATTCTGCATTGCGCACCTTGTATCTATGGAAGAATTATAATTGTTTTATATTAAACACTATCAATAAACAGAGTATTTGAAATGACTGAAGTGTCATTACCTGTTCCTCCACCAATACGTCTACAATCTAATGTATTGTCTTCAGGAAATAACCCTGATGGGAGTGGCTGATCAAGTTCATTATTTTAATAAATTAATTTGAGCTGCAATTTGATGTTTTGCATGTGTGACCTGTTCTTACATTGACATTAAAGGAAAAATGAGATTCTGGGAGCCTGGTCATCTGCTGACTCTGTTTCACTTTTTAACATTTATTTAAAATTTTTTTTTAAGGTTTTCCTTTAACCATGTGAACTAGAATAATATGAACTAGAAATCAAAAGAATGTCAAATGCATTATACATATAATTTTCAATTTTTGTCAATATCACGGTGGAATGTGAAAGACTGATTTAGCAACATTTTGTAAAAAGCAGAACTGAAAGCAAAGATTTAGGAAATATGGCTGTGAAACAGCAAAATGAATTCCTATGAAGCTGTCTTACCCATTTTTTTTTCTCTAGTTGCCCTGGCCAGCTTCCTGATGAGAGAAGTCACTTTAAGGAAATGCAAAATTCAGACTTCCTAAGGAGTATTTTCACAACCAAACTCTCTCTCCGATTGCAACGGTCTCTCAAAACTTCTCTGTGTATGAATATAAAGCTGGGGAAAACCACATTTAGTCTCAAATTTACATGAATCTATTAAAGGATTTTTAAAAGTAAAATTCTAAATTGTCAAGTTCAGTTTTTAGAACCTGATTTTAGCTTTCTTCTGGAAAGGTTTAATTCAAGGATGGATGTGAAGACCCAGAAAAGTTTTAAATAATTGATGGGTGTGGGATAGGGTGATATTATCCAAGAAGAAGGCTTCACATTCTAGTTTGGGAATTAGTCAGTCCAAGTGAAGCCAAACAGACTGCACAAACTCCACCTTAGTGACTAAGACTTCTTTGTAAATTCTGCTAGTGTTAAGTTTTCCACTGTAATTACATCTCCTCTTCAAATAAACAATATGATGCTCATCTAAAATAAATTAACCTGTTATTTCATCGAATGCATTTGAAACTGGAATACTCACTCTCCTTGAGGAAGCAGTTGTTGTTGCTTTACTTGAGCAGACTGTACTTTTTCAGTGATGGGAGAGAAGAAATGTTCTGCCTGCAACATCCTGGCATAGACTCCACTGCTAAAGTAAAAGAAATGCAAACCTAAAGGCCAACTCCCTTTTTTTTCACCTATGAACAATGTACTGCTGGCTGCAATGCTATTACTCCATTCCTCACAGAGCAGCACTACTTAATACCTCCTCACAATTAGAAAAACAAGTAAGTCAGGATCATCCTGAACTGGATTGTGCTAACATACAGCTGAGGATAAATTTGGCCTTGATGAGTCTCTCTTTACTCAACAGGTCACACTGTTTTTATTCAGCTTGTCCCATTTCTTGCTCAGTTTCACTTGGGATTATTCTGACTCCTGTAGGCTGAGCTGGAGAGAGCCACTAAATTGAAAATTAGGTTTTTTGGTGTACTAAATGCTATTTGTGTGTTGCATATTGGTACTCATTCATATACTCCCTTACACTAAGACTACTGACCTGAAGAGTCCTCCAAGGTTTCCTGTATTTCCAGCAGCCCTACTGTCAACATTTCCAGGGCCATTAAATCAGTCATTACAATTTGCTTTTAGCTACATCTTATTGTGCAAACGCACACTGAGAACAGTAAAAGGACTTTGCTTAAAAGAGCACAGGACATCAGAGGACTACAGTTCTGTACATGATTTCTTTAACTTTGGAGCATTGGCCAGGAATTAAAAGTAATTTGGCCATAGTTTGAAACCACTGGTCAAACAACACTGGCAAAGCCTTTGAGTTCTGTACAAACTCTCATTTCTTATTACTGTGATTGATACAACCTGTGAGAGGAAAACACGGCTAAAACATGACTTCTTCCATGGGAAGCAGTAGCTCAACGTCACCTAACTTTCACTGCTGTGTATTTTTCTGGTTTTGTTGGTGGCTGTGGTTGTGTGTGTGTGCGTGCATGCTCCTAATATCTGTAATATTTCAGAAATTCTCTCCAATTGTCCTGGTCTGCTTTAGTGAGCATCTGGTTAAGCCATTGTAGGGCTCACCTGTGTTGTAGTAACCTCAAAGTGCTACACAGTCTTAGGAAGTGGAAGTCAAAACACGAACCTTCAAAACCATCAAAGAATAGCTATTTCTGTTTTATATAATTAGGAAAACATCAGAGGTAATTAAAAAAAAACAACAACAACCCTACAAAATGGATTGAAACAGGCAGGAACTTTTCCTTCTCTCACAAGCCCAGAAAAGAAAAATCACCTTTGAAAGTCCTCTTTAGCAGCCTTTCATGGTTACCAGAAATTATAAATCACGGACTGCCTAGCAAACATATATACACTTCTTTTCATAATGTCTGATTCAACACTCTGTCATCTGGCAAATCTCCTACTGACTTCAGTGCAATTTTACCTAAGCAAGGTTTGAGTAAAGACTGCAGAATACATCCCATAAGCTTTAAAAATACACTGTGTACCTTTGAGGAGGATAATCTTTCTCTCCTTATACACCCAGTGCCAAGCTGGACCTGGCACTGACAGGAGTTTTGCTATTAGCAGACAATAGGGACTAGGTTAAAAATAGTGTAGCCACGAGAAAGCAATGATTCTGATTAAGTAAATTCCATTGAACTCTTTCTAGTAAGCATTATTCAGGTCATGAATGCTAATTTGTCCTGCAGGGGGCTGTGGGTAATTACCCAGAAAAACTATCAGCTTTATTGAGTTGCTACAAAATAGTATTACTGAATGGAATGCACTGTAAAGGGAGACAACCTTGATATGTGCCCATAGAACAAAGCAGTCTTTTTCTGAAGATACCATAAGCTGGACCAAAATCATAGTAACTTTAGTCTGGTTTAGGACACATCCTAGGCTACTTTTATGTTTCTATTAAATAAAATTAACATACAAAATTATGCAGCACAGAAGTGCCACTATGACACCTAGAGCAAATTTAGCATTCTGCATATTTAAAGTTGTGTAGAAACTGAACCATCTTAAAAAATGAAGCAAATGTGGCACATTGGCTGCATTCCAGCAGTCACACAGAACTGCTGACATTACTAAAATCTAGATAATTTAGTCCCATATGGGAATCCATACCACAATTATATTGTCCCTGTTCCGACACAGTCCTGATTTTGCACTTCTTTAAGCCTAGCTTTTTATAATTTTAATTCCCTCCACCAATAAAGCAATTTGCATTCACACAGCCTTCTTTGCTAAGTGAGAGTGAAGAAGAAATCTGTTACATGACCTTGGTCTTTTTTGCAGTTGATTACAAGGAAACAAACTCTTCAGCTAAACCGTTCTCTCATCTGTTTTTAATTGATGTAGAACATTGTACTACAAATCATAGGAGAGAACTAAACAAGTAGCACACCATGGCAGGTAACAATTCACTTGCATTTAAAGAATGCATACGTGAGGCAAATCCTCTGGCATGGGAAGAGATGCAGTACACAGGCTGGAAGTTTTCCCAGCTATACACACAATATTTGCTGTTCACCTTACGTATTAAAACATAAGGAACTACAAAGTGTCCCCATTGAATCCTGCAGCTCTGTAAGCATTAGTCTGATTTGTTGGACTCAGTTGTACACACAGTGCAGAATCAATCTGTGCATGTTCTCCGACCACCTGTCTGGGATTTTGGGGCATCTGGTCAGAATGAATGCTATGATCCTTCCTGTGGATGTCCAAAGATCCATTTGATTACCGGTAGAGTGACATGGTACTGCCAGAAGGGTTGGAATGAGCAGGTATATCAAAAGGAGTGGCAAGAATCAAAAGAGAAGGAATATAAAAGATGATGATATTTCAGACAGCTAAAAACGCTGACTCTGTACTGGAGTCAATTAAAATTATCTTCCTTTTTATACAACTCTTAAAACAAATCGCCAGTCAACAAGGAGTACACCTGAGTGCTATCATGCTAGTTGCTGCACAGACAGCTGGGGTCCTCAGCCAAAGGATGTGCAAGCAGAGGCTGATATTTCCACTCAGGTTCTCTTCCTTGAGAACTGGGATCAACTCCACTATCATTTGATAAATTGTTCTGGTTTCTGCTGGGACAGAGTTAATTTTCTTCCTAGTAGCTGGTATGGTGCAGTGTTTTGGATTTAGTACTAGAAGAATGTTGATAACACACTGATGTTTTGGTTGTTGCTGGGTAATGCTTAGACTGGCCAAGGACTTCTCAGCTCTGCCAGGTGCAGGAGAAGCTGGGAGGGGACACGGCCAGGACAGCTGACCCAAACTGACCAAAGGGCTATTCCATACCATATGACATCATGCTCAGTATATAAGCTGGGGGAAGAAGGAAGGGGGGCACACTCGGAGTGATGGCGTCTGTCTTCCCAAGTAACCGTTACGTGTGATGGAGCCCTGCTTTCCTGGGGATGGCCGAGCACCTGCCTGCCCATGGGAAGTGGTGATTGAATTCCCTGCTTTGCTTTGCTTGCGTGTGTGGCTTTTGCTTTACCTATTAAACTGTCTTTATCCCAACCCACGAGTTTTCTCACTTTTACTCCTCTGATTCTCTCCCCTGTCCCATTGTGGGGGAAGTGAGCGAGCAGCTGTGTGGTGCAGAGTTGCCAGCAGGGGTTAAACCACAACATAAATCTACAGTAATTAATACTCATTGATGATATGGCCCTTATCCTAAACATTTAATAGCAAAAATTACTTCCATATAAATAATTCTTTAAAAGCACTCCAGATAGTGGTGACATGAATCAGGTTTTATTTGTTACTTATTTTGACATTCTTAGGTACTGAGACAGAACAAAACCAGCATGTGAAGAGTATAATGAAATTAAAAATTAATTTAATTTTAAAGAACAGAAAAATTATCCTCACAATTCTGCTTAATTTCTGGCAGTGCTGTACAAGGTACTTCTTAACATGTAGGACTGACAGATATAAGGAATATTTTTTGAAAGTTTCTATAAAAATGAAAAAAACAAGCAGCAAAGATTGCTTATTATTTTAATAAATTAAGTGGCACGCCATTCTTTGTATTTCACTTTCTCTTGTTTTCTCTCACTTTTCACTCTCCAACCACTTTTTTGCTTTCACACAGGCTCCAAATAAATACATTTCCTTTTACTCGACAGAAGATTAACATTCCCACAGAACCAGCCCTGTTGAGAATGGCTACTATAATTTGTTTGAAGGATTGATTTCATGCTGAAAACATTGGAACAACAATTTTTGTCCAAAAAATAAAATATTAAACATAACACTGAGTCGGACATGATATTAATTAATAATGTTTTCCAGTACCTCACTTTCCATAAAAGGTATGGGGTTTGTATTAAAGATCAAGATGTAACTCTACATATTTTGCTGGAAAAGGCTCATTTTTGTTTTAAGTACTTGAATGCAGCTGGTTAATGCAGCCATTCTGTACTTTATATTTGATTTAAAAATAAAATTTACTGTTACTTATTTTGAAAATACTATATTTTCCTGCTCTATTTTGGCAAAGAATAAACAAATATCTTCATTCTCACAATGAAGCGTTTTAGGTATCCCAAATAAACCCACCAGCTATGAACAAAGACAACCAAACAACTGCGAAGGTAAAGTGTTCTAGTGCACTAAAAAGGGAAATACATGAAAGTGTTTTTTCATTCTTTTTGCACCTTGACAACAACAGAATTGAACAACAAAACTCTACCCGGAGCTGTTGTGATTATTGGTAATTGTCACTTTTCAGTGTCACTAAACCACATACGCAATCATATTTCAGCTGCAAGTTTTTCTGCTGTCATTCTAATTTGTTTCAAATCAGTAAGATCAAAAATGCATGTCCACCTCAGATCTATATTCTTCAAAATATCACACTGCCTCTTCTTGTGGTTCTCATTTAATAAAAAATGAATATTATATGTATTAATGAGAAATACCAGCTGTGAAGAGTGCGAAAAAATGCGGTTTCAACATTAGTTAGCCCCTCTATTTCTAGAAAGTTTTCCAATAACCTTTTTGCTTACTTAGAGTACATATGAAATATATTTTCCTCTGTTTTCAGCTGACAGATAGGTGTTCCTAGATACAATTATCACTGTGTATTTTGTCTTCTCATTAATATTAATTTCCCAAACAAAGATAATACTGCCAGAGTACATAAAATTAATGTTACTATTAGGTCATTAGTCACTACCTTGTGCTCAGTCTAAAAAAGGCAGGAAGCATTAATCTGAGTGTATTACATGGGATTGTTGTTCATCTTAAGGAAAAGGTTAAAAGAAACCTTTCATTTCAATAGGGGCATTAACATAAAGAAAGTATAAACACACTTACAGCAACCCCAACAAACTCTAAAATTCTGTTTCTTTCTTCAGGCTGTGAAAGACTGAGAGCCATTTCTCATCATTCCTGAATGTGCTCTGTTGTAGAAAGAGCCTAACAAGGATTAAAAAGGCCGTCCTATGCATGCACTTTGCTAAATCCCTGCATGCCATTCTGGGGTGACTGTACTGTCTGAACAAGTTCTCCCTGTTTGCATGTAAGAAATGGCTGGCTCAAACAATTCATCTGATCAGTGAGGCTCAGCCAGAGAGTGTGCTGGTCCAACTATATGCAGCCTAATACTCTTTCCATGAATGATGGTTAAAAAGGGCTTTCTTGCTTGAATGGTCCTCCATAGGATGTGGAAATAGGCTCAGCTGGAGGAGAGAGGCAGGGAAGGAAGGAAACCAGCACCAAACATCACTGCTTAGGTCCTGCTGGCTACCTGGCTTTTACTACAGTGCAAGCAGACAGATTTACAGTAAATTCATATAAAAACTGTCTGTCAAAAAGCTATTCATTCTGTATCTGCTACAAAGCAGTTACCTGAATGGGGCAGAAGGTCAATGTAATTGCATGATGGTAAGAGGACAGTGAAATAAATGCACTGGGGGGGGATCCTTGCGAACTCTTTTCTCCCCCTCCCCAAGTCACATGCATTTTTCATTTCAGCAATTTTCTGTGAAACAGAGACAACATACACATAGCAGAGCAAAGGGCTGCATGATGCTTGAGGATGGAACAACAGCACCAGGCAGAAGGAAAGTTGCCATTCTGCCATGTGTTAAAATTATTTGGTGCAGTGTGTTCACCAGTCCTGGTTTCGAGAATTCATGTACAGTCATCTACTTCTCATGTGTTCAATCGTTTTGAAAGATTGAGATGTGGAAATGTCAGAACTGGTCTGCTAAGTATCATAACCAAAATAGAGCTTGGATAATAATTATTCCACTAAGGCAGAGAGGAGAAAGAGAGGCATTTTATACTGTTACTATTGCATAAACTGTAGATGGATAAGAACTTCACACTACAGATACAATAAGCACACTGTACATATATACGGGTCCAACTGGATTGAATACATAACAAATCCAGATTAATTCCACTGAGCTCAATCATTATATATTAGTATATTCAAGAGACTCTGGTTATTCACTTCAAGATCTGAATATAATTGCAAACTAATTTGCTTTTATATTTCACATGAATATTTCACCTTCTAAAGGTTATGTCAGTAACAGACATAGTAGTAGGAAATAAATGAGGCAACCCTGTTTGCTACACATCAGGTGAAACAAAGACTATCTCAGTAAGTTTTCCTGTATTGCTCCACCAGTGAACTCATTGCTTGGCTGGAGAGATAAAAAAGTAGAAGTTTAACAGGTCTTCCAACCAACTGGCCTCTAACCCATCTTCCTTTGAAAAGAGAGAATAAGCCTGAGGACTGTGAAGCTTATACACAGAAATCAGCTTTCAAATTATTTACAGGCCAGCTACCAAGCGGGCAGCTGTAATGTGAATTCCCCATCACTGTCCCACAGAATAGATTTCTACTTTCCCACTGGAACCTCCTCTCGGTGACAAATGACTCACTCTGCCTGCTTACTCTGTTCTGACCTCACCTGAACACATCAATTGCACCAAATACTGCAAAGCTTTCCTAGTTCTGTGATGTGGTCAAATTTCAGACAGCTCAACTGTCTTCAGTTAAAAGAAGAGGTGATGATGTTCCAGAGACCTGAAAAGCAAGTGACAGATGCTTTATTCAGCAAGACATCCTGCCTTTGGAGTAAGTGTATTGTGATTTGCCCATCCTAGGAATTATGCTACATCCTCAGTGCCTGTTTTATAATTTGACAATTGTGCAAGGTGATCCGGATATTATTTCATGACATTTTTGTGAGGGTTTTTTCTTCAGTTTATAGAAGTGGGCTTTTTTCAGTCTGTCCAGTGCTGAAATTTCTATTCCAGGTTTCATGTAGATGTAAAAGATACACATGTGCATAATATTACTTATTCTTCCCTTGTCAGCATCAGTGAGGCATACTGTACCTGGCCTTTCCACAAACACAGAGAATGGTAATTCGCTAGAAAAAGTTTGCTAAAGAAATTTCCATCATTTTTTATTTCTCTTCCTTCCTACAGTCAGACTCCCACCTCCGGACATGCATGAGACTTACATTTGGGGAAGAAATATATGGCAGCTTAGGGCTTGAAAGAGCAATGGAGAAATTCAAAGCAATCTCTGAATGTGTTAGCTGCCAAGGAGTTCCGTGTTGTCACGGGATGATATCTTAGGACTCCCACAGTCCTAAGGTTGTGGGAGACGGGCTTCCTGTGGGCTATTTGTTGGAAGATCTTATTGCCACTGTTACTAGAGGCCCCATTAAAATGAAGTAATTCCTGGTTTTTTAGTGATTTATAGTGATTGAAGAGTAGAAATCTAAATTTCTCCATGCATGTGATCTGCCAACAATCACACAAGCCCACACTATCTGCTCTGGTCACTGTAGGAGCCTCAGGAGGTTGCTGGGTCCAGATGGCTCAGTTTATCACAGTACACTACTGAGTCTCTTAAAGGAGATGCATGCCATCTGGGTAAATTTAAAGCCAAAAGGAAATATGGTGGATCCTATGGAAACAGGTCTCTTGCACACTGCCCTAGTAGTCTTTTTCTGCATTTACCTCTTCCTCTGAGGTATTGGTAAGAAACTTCACGGGGAGGCACAGTTGCCAGATCTTAGTGAAATGAAGATACTAATAATACATGACCGCCCAATATTACTCCCCTTCTGATTTCACTGTTTCTCTTCTATTAATCACTTTTGATAACTGATTAAGGAGAACACAGTAGAAGAACAGACATGAGACTTTACTTTTCCTGCCAGGGAGTCCAGAACATTTGCAACTTTGTGGAAGCACAATAAGTGTAAGTAGTTCATGTTTTTTTGTGTGTATGTATACATATAAATCTATTTACAAATTAAAATGACAGCGAGAATACAAAATTAACATTATCACTTACTGTTTCATTTTTGCAGCATGTTTGCTACCACTTCAAAAATGCTATAGTTTGGACAGATGCATTTTTCTCCAGCATAGCCAGAAAGCCTGTTGAGTCAGCCTCACCTGTGCTAGAATCATGAGCAGCTGAGTTTAAATACACATGCAAGTGGCTTCAAAATTTTGTGAATCACTTTAGATATTTTTAAACTCTACCTTCTCATAATTTAAGTAGCTAAGAAGTATGTGATCAATCATTCTAACAAATAATTTCATTCGACATTTTATAAAATGCACAACACAGGCTCATGTGATCGTGCATGTGAATCACAGCATTTACACTGCCTAAGGCACACGAACACCAAGGAGCAGCCTAGACCCAGCTGATTAAGCTGTAGTGCAAAACACCACCTCAGTAGTCAGAGGTATGACAGCCCACAGTGGTTTATTGGACCAGGGAGTATAACATTGTAATTTACTTCTCTAATACATGTCATATTCTCTCTTATTGTTTCCCCTTATAGAGTGAAATATGTAGGTAAGAGATTGCTGCAGTTTCATGTGTTATGTCCCTCCAAAATCAGAGAGTAACAAACCGTCTTTATTAGCCAGTAAATTAGGTATAGTGCCATAAATCACTGAAAGTGCAGGTGAGCATCTAATGGTTTAAAAAGTCAAGAAAAACTAAAAGACTTCATGTATCTGCCTAAAGCGACTTTAGAGCTACAGTACAGCTACACTTCCTAGCCCTGCCTACTTTATTGTATGTTTCTAGCCATTATTTTTCTGCTTATTGACAGGAAACCCACAATTTATAGAGTCTGGCTCAGGGCAGATATTTAAAAGATCTTATTTTTTTTCTTCCAAAAACATAGTAATATGGGCCAAGCCCATTTTTTTTGCGCCCGCTTTTCTTTCAAAACTGGAATTTGCATCCTTCTTCCAGGAGAACAAAGTAGTGGTCACAGACAATTTATAAAAAATAGCTTGCTTGTTTATGAAGCAAACACATGTAAAACTGATGAAATTATTAATGTCACAGTGTTAACTTTCTTCTCATAAATACAGTTTAACGCTGCTGACATTGCAATTACAATCAAATGTTCCGGCTCTTTGCTTATTTGCTCAACCTGTCAGTCCACCATAGGGGGAGACAAATTGTGGTGAGCATTTGACAATGCATAAAAGAGATATAAGACCATTCTGATTAAATCTTGGTGAAAGATTAAATGGCTCTGAATACTTGCCAGATTTTTCAGACATTACATTTTTAACCAATGCTACTAAAATATTCTGCTCACCACAGGTTTAAAAACATTTAGAGCAAAAATAGTGTATGTAGTTCCCAGACTGGTCGGTTGTTATGTTTCAGAACAGACAGATTAATAGCTGCATTCATACTATATGTCTCAGAGATGTGAATTATGTATTTTACTGGATCAAAACCTATAGTAAAGCTCATCCATACTCAGACGACAAACCCCAAATGAATGAATCCTCTGACAAAACTTTCTCCTTGACATCAGAGCAAGAACACCACAGATTTGAGTCTATGTTACCAAGGGAAAAAAAGCATTAAACTACTTTCAAATTTAGTCATCCATGTAAGAGGACTGTAGCCCAGGCAAATTTTGAATTGACTAACTCCATACATTTCCGATTCAGACAATTATTAAATACAGAGCTGTGATTTCTATGACTTTAAAATGCATGATAAGATTTCTACTGACTTCAGCTGTGTAGGGCTGGGTCCTTACTACAGATTTTGGCACATAATCATAGAAACAGGTAGTGTGGAACATGTGAGCTAAAACTACTTGTTTACATTCCTATGGGTGATTAAAGTTCTTGCCTGTCCTTCTCCATGCAAAAGTATACAAGAAATGGAAGGCCCAGACTTATTATGGTTTTTACTGGGAATCCTTTTAACTTTGGCATTAAAGTTGCTAGATACTAAAATGGATTTTGTTCTAGTTCACACTGTATTCATATATTGGGCTATAAAAAATATTGGACTACTTGTAGTCACAATATCAGAAAAAAGCCATGTAAAATTTAATGTTTCTTAATCAGGGAACTGTAAGTGATGACACCAAATGTAGGGGCAATAAGGCACTCCACTCCCCATTTCTAGAATTATATTCTGCATTTATAATGCAAAACATACCAAAACCTGTTCATCTACACTGGTTTTATATCAGTTGAGGATTTGGTCTTAAATTTCTTTTTTTTCAAACTGATATTTTTATGCAAGAATAAGACCCAAATAGATAGTTTGGGCCTTTCATTTACAATTGATGAGACATGTATTGAAACCAAAACACATAAATGACAATTTCAGAAGTCTCTAATAGACATATGTTTACCTTCTGAGCAAATGAGAGTATTGTATTGGCTTTCTGTTTCATTAGATCTGAAGGCTGGAAAAAAAGTCTCATATGCTCACAATGAAAACATATTTTGATTTATGATTTGCCAGATTTCAGTGATGACTTCTTTCAAAAGAGAGAGGAATCCTCTGTATGGGTCTCATAAAATATTTAGATAGCATAGAACAAAACCAGAGAACTATATAAATACAATTCTCACAGTTTACAGAAATAAATCTAAATGAAAAAATCTTGAAAACGTATTTCTTTAGCATTCTGCTGTTACAGGCACCACAGGCATCCATTAAAACTGATAGGAACTGGTGAGCTAGGGAAACCTAGAAAGTAAGACCTTTTGTTGACATTATCCTGGTTAGATAAATTGAAATAACAACAACTGTCTGCCCCAACAAACTGTTATTACTTACATCTCCCTGTGCATTCTTTTCAAGTTTGCAATATGTAGAATTTTTTGGTTTAATATTTAAATATAAAAATCTACATGGTTACATACTTTTCAGATGTGATAATTGAATGATTAGTAATTTTTAAGTTCACCTTCCAGCAGATACTTCAAATACAAATAAGTCCAGTAGAGTGAGCAATCTCAGTCAGAAACAATGTGTTTGACAGAGCTGTGTGTGAAATGCTACCCTGACAAAAGATCCTGTAAATTTACTGCCCGATCCTGACCTTAATAACTTCAGTGGTAATACTCCAGCTGACAGCGATAAGAGCAGAATCAGGCCCCTACAGCTTAGGTTTCTAAGGTTTTCTCCCCCTTCCTTCCCCCTCCTTCTACAACAGCTTGAATTCCTGTATTCTGATTAAGATAGATGGAGTATTTGCATCCTATCCATATTCATAATCCTCCTTTTCAGTGTCAACCCAAAATACCGCATTTGTTGCCCAGGCAGACACATGCAATGTCTTCAGAAGGTTTTGCATAGATGGATAAGGACACATCCCTTTTCAAATTTTGCAGAATAGGTGGCCACTAGGTGAATTCATGCTGTTAAAGTGCTAAGAGACCAGAACAAAACCCATGTCTTTTCTGTGTGACAGAAACTGTAATTAATGATTTCTCCCCTTTTTGCTAAAGAGAAAAGGGAGATGTGCTGTTGACAGGCATTTTATTAATGGTTTCTACCATCTTAGTATACATAAAAGGCATTATTCGTTGCAGTGCTAGTTTAAAAGATTTTTTTTTTTTTTAGGAAATGTTGAAGATGTTTCATGGATGAAAAATGAAGGCAATCTGTCCACTGCCACTGAAAGTTTAGGTTTCAATAATAAAATTGAAACTATTGTGACAGTTCTTATTGTATCCTTTAACCATCTGCCTCCTGCTGGCTCAATCAATGATGGCATCTGCAGGGACATGGTCACCCTTACCTAGTTTCTCTCTTATTTCAGCAACAAAACCTGTCAATACCATGTCTCATGGCTGCTTTTCTAAGGAGATTTATCAACCATCTAGGTGATGGTACTTATTTTAGTGACTGTTGGTCTACTGTTGTATTGGGAACCAATAGGAGATAAATATGCAGCTTGGCACACAGAAATTAGACATGCATTTTCCAGTTGCAACAATGGCAGCTGACTGCCTAATCCAGAGGCCAGAGCAGTGATGATTTACTCTTAGACCTTGCCTATACTATGGAATTAAAGTGAATGGGAATAACACAATACTTCATTACTTTCTGAATTATATTAAGTAGGAGAATGTGACAATCCTGCATGCAAATTCTTGAATTTGTGCTCGCTTTCCTTGAAAAAAAAAAAGTAAAATAATTTTGAAATTTTCAGCTTTTCGCTTGGGATATAAGAGGCCAAATCCTAATTCCATATAAATGAACGGCAGCAGCTTAACTGTTCAGATAGCACTATGCTCATTTACACTGCCTAATGGGCTTCCCATTGCTTATGGACAGATGAGAAAACAGCCATTTGTCTAGGTTAGTACTCCTTCCGCAACACTTTGAGAAAATGTTTTGCTTTGCCACTGATTTGTGAACAACTTAATAACTTCTGTGAACCAACAAGGAAGGAGACATTTACCACATGCGTTCACAATAATGCAATCAGAAAACATGTCAGGGAAGGGGTTTACAGCAGTTTGCACGCTCCTCTCCAGACAGAAACAACCAAGTAGCAAAAGGTTCTCTCTATATTTTATTGAAGGTTTGCTGATACCTTAATTTTAAGCACAGAACTTTTTTGTGACTACTCAGCTCAGCATTACAACTGACAAGAGTGTTAAATATAACTGTATTAGTTAATAGAATATCCATCCCTTCTCTAAGCAAGTGTGCGATTCTTTTAATTCAGTTTTTCAAACTTCATTTCTAAAAGTCCCAGAAAATCTATGTTTTGGGAGGCAGCTGGAAATGCACTGTTTGCACACTGATCTATACTAGCAGCCATTCATTTTCTCTGGGAATTTTTATGTAAGCTCCCTTATTGGGAATATGCTAATGACATCCGCCATGATTACTGATTTTCTTTGAATCGTTATTCCTCTGTGGGCAAAGCAATCAGAAAGGGAGAACAGGAGATTTACTTCTTGCTTGTGTGCCTTCTTCAACCATCTGCTGTATCCCAATTCATTTGAATAAGATCTGCAGTTTTAGATTCTTTACTCTGGCATTCTAAAGCATTTTAAAGCTTAAAAGGAGTTAATAGTTATCTATCAGTATCACAAACGTGGTACTGCGATGCATACTAAGAGCAAGTTTGCCTTCCAATGGTTTACAGGGCCAGATTAATTTTATTAAAGTAAAAAATTACAATGTTCTTTAACAGCTTCATTATTTCAGACAAGTCTTTTCTGAGCACATTTATTATCTGGAGCATGGAATATAAAAGCTTAAAGAAAGGGAACTAATTTATAAAGCAAGAACATTTTAAAAAAGGAAATTGTTAATCTACTCCTTCACATACACAGAAAAAAAAAGGGCAAAATTGTGATCAATTGAATGAAAATACAACCTTGTAAAACTGTTACTGAATTCTTGTACCCGTTCTTTTACCTGGGTGAATTTCTGAAGTACATTTACACAAGGTCATTTTGGTTTTAACAAAGGTGCTATTTAGTTGTACCAAAAATCAATTAAATTGTGCTCTCAAATGAAGTACTGGCCTCATATAACAATTTTCCCATGCACAGTGATAATGATGTGCATGCTTTATTTTTTTTTTAATAGGATGCCGTTTTTCTGCTGTTTTATATGTACACGCTACGTTTAAAACAGCACTGCTAATTGCCAAAAGACCATTTTGTACAACAGTAACAGAAAATAAGCAAGACGACATTGTAGCAAGACAGCACTAAGCACAGATGAATGCAGAGACAGCGTTCAGAGAACTGTATTGAATACTTAAGTGTAGTCATTTCACAAGCAAGTAACCTTTGAAATGTTAAGGAAAATTCGTGTTTCGGAATCAAAAACTTCTTTACTATACTTATTTCAGAAATACTGTTAATGAACACAAAAATAGAGCCTCTCTAATCAGTCCTGTAAATTAGTTCATAATGCCTATAAAAATAGAGGCCCTTCTAAAAAAGTAGAGACAATCTTTAGATTAGCAAGCAGTATATAATGATGTTCAAAGCACAAGATGACCTGTTTTGTTACTTTGGAAACCAGAAACTTAAACTAATGCAAAATTATTTTTAAAATGGAACAGTTTGTCAGTTCCTTTGGTGTGGCCACAGACGTTAAAACCTCTGCCTACCATTTCTACTATTTTTTTTTTGATAGTCTTTTCTGGCAGGCCCTGTTGATTAGCGTTCTGATTTCTCCTTGTCTTTTTAAAAATAGAATGACAATACAAAAGACTGAAATGGCAGTGACCTCCCTGCTAGAATTAGTTATCGGAGCCACTTTCTATCAACTAACTTCAGCTCCTTTCAGAGCTCTCAGAAAGAGAGCTGCAACTTGTGTGAAGAAAGAGTAGTTATTTGAGAAAGGGTTTGCCTGTTCTCATTCAAACGAAGGGAACTTACAAACACACTTTGTGTTTGCTTTTAATTAGAGGTGCAACTAAACTGAACCATAAATTACAGGGCTCACTGCATTTGTGACTTGGTTATCCTGGAGATTAGAAACAGTGACTACAGTTTCTTTTGGTTTAAAGATGTATCAATCTTTGAAATGCCCTATTCCATATCTCACTAGAGGACTGGAAATCCAGAATTAATTTTTATGGTGGTTCTTATAATCAACGCCAACACGGTTCCACGAATTTCAAGGATTGGTCTCAACCTTATTTTTACTTTGATGCATTGTACAAAGCAAGCAATTCTGAGAAACATGAATAAAAATAGAAAAGCATAACTCTATCTTAATAATTCATAAGACAAAATTTCTAACACCCAGTTAAAGATAGGCAGGTAGCCAATGAAATACAGAGGAGAAGAAATCATAGCAACAGCAGTGCTGTTTTTCATAACAACATAGACACCTCACTATTTTGCTGGTCCAGCATATTACACATAAAACACATATAACGTGATACTAAGTCCTTTTAATTGAGAAACATTCTCTCTTCTCTTGCATTTGTATTTCTCTTTCTTCCTAATGAAAGCGTGCCTTATTGCTAAAACTTTGTGCAATACAGCTTGCTTATTTCGTGGTTAAAGCCACTTACCACATGAAGCTCTGGCTCTTTAAGTACACAACCTCACAGTGCAATAGGAATATTTTAATCTCCTCAATGTGTCTCTGTATTCTTAACCATTTTTAGGCTCTTTATTTCTCTTAAAAAAACCCCAATAACCTGATTACTTATCCAAGCAAGAAGTTTCTGATGGCACCAAATGCTAGTCCCTCTTGAAAAGCTGTGGGAAAAGTCAGGGAGTTAGTATTTTTATTCTTGACAGAGAATTGCAGAATATCTCCAGCTGAAAGGTACAGTAATAACACCAGCTGATAGGTCCAACCCGCTCCCATATTAACAGACAGCAAATTCAGGAAGGCCTACATTTAACCCCATTAAAAATACCCCATCTCCACTTCTTCAATGACAACTGTACAGAGTTCAGCTTTGGGTTACCCAGGGGGAAACGCAAAATACCCCTGCGTTAGCTCTCCATAGGCTGCCTTACAACTCAGTCATTGTACAGCAAACTTTCGGCCCTTGTTAAAATACCCAACTCATGAATACACCATTTGTTGTAGGCACTTTACATAGTCCTAATTACATTAATGTTTGAGAGCATCAAGATCTTTACAACTATTAACTCAAGCATATGAAATGTCAGTGATGAAGATGACTTCAAATCTTTTATCCAATTTTGCTGCATAACTATTATATAATTACCTAAACAAAGAAAAAAAAAAAAGGCATAAAAATGGTGAGTCTGTAGACCTAAACTGCTAGTGAATCCTGCTGAACCTGAGAATTTCTTTTAAGCAATAGACAAGTACTAGCAAATTCTTTTTACTGCAATATTTTCTCTTTAATTCAGGGTAGATACATGAAGAGGATTTACCATTAATGAAGAATGCAAAATGACAAGGAAAAACCCCAACCGAAAGCAGCATCAGAAAACAATCAGATCTTGGAATCCCCAAATGAGATCTAGATTTACTTGCTCTTTGAGCCTCTCCATAAGTATATTTGGATAATGTAGAATAATGTCCATGTGCCCAGTTTAAAATGGTATGTACTAGCTTATGTTTCTCTGTGTATTCTTTAACATCTAGATTTTAGACTGAGAAGTATTTTTTGAAGTGTTCAAAAAAGATAACACCACTGTGCGTAAAAATTGTAATAATTCAATTTCATGTAAGTTTTCTTATATCGGTGGGAGTGGATATACACAGACTAGCAAGCCACTGGCATAGCTGCATTTCTATTTCTCTTCAGAATACAGTGTATTTCTCATCCGCGCTATAAAATGGGAAAAGGATTTCCTTTCATTTGCATATGTTATTTGGAACTGTTAATCTATCATGTAGACACAGTCAAATGCACCTTGTAATTAACACAAAGCAAATTCATTTCACTTAGGTAGGATGCGAGTTGATGTACACACAAGACAATTGTTCATACAGACTGCTCTGGAAGTTGAAAGCCTTTCATTTAATGCATACAACAAACCTAATGTGATTTGTAAAGAGGCAGGTTTTTTAAATAACCTGAAGAATGGAAGGAGGGGAAAAAAAAAGACAGAAATAAAATTCTTGGCTTACAATGCTTCAAAACAAATGTTTCCCAGAGTACATAACAAATAAATTTTTTATATTAAAAAAAGTGAAAGACTGGTGACAAAAATAAGACTTAATTCAGAATCTTTTGAATGTTCTCATAATTTGGGTCCTGTTCCAGAGAAGATGAAAATTTTCTCAGATAATATTTTTGGGATCTGCAGGACCCACGATGTGATCATTTCTCTGACAAAAGATGAATTTCTGCATGATGTATATACTATTTTCTTAAATTCCTGACATCTTTCAGCACTGGGATTTTCTGGTTTATGCAGAAGTAGGGATGTTTCCACAGAATTCATTTATATAATGTGCAGTTAAGCACAAAGATTTTCTTTTCATCACATTCCAAGAAACAGCTTCAGTAATTCAGTTAAGTTAAATCGATGGTAGTTATACCTTTGTGTATGTTACGGGCAGTCACTGACTGAGAAAGGAAACTCTGACTTTGGGAGTAGTAGACAGATGTCAAGATAGCTGACAGCTTGAAGACACAGAGAACACCAGATTCAATGTGTACATTTGTGGCAACACTTCAGTCCAGCAAAAAAAGGCCACAACATAGCACAGACTTGACTAGACTTCTGTAAGGAAGCACAATCCAGGACAGAGTGAAGGTAATGAGAACTGTCTCTCTGTGCCTCTCAGATGCCACGAAAATTTAGCAAACATCTAGCAATCTCTACAATATATACTTGCTGACTATACAAAAAAATCTCACATGTCCTAAATACTATGGTTAGCTACAGCAAAACTTACTTAAATAACTTAGGCAATTGATGCATTTTAAATGCCAGCTATACTATGCTCAAAATACCTTTAAGTTTAAACAAAAACGGGCAAAGAAGCAGAAACTAAAATGCTGCAGGAAAACATGATTAAATTAATCGTTAGCTATCACTCCTATAGACTAATACACTGATCAATAGGCTTCTGTTAACTAAAGAAATGGTTTGTATTTTCTCAAGTCATACACTAGTATAAAAACAAGGAGAAGGAGGAGCCTCCACCAAGATTTGTAAGCGAGTTAATTAAGCTTTTGGAGTAATTGTCCTCTCATAAACCTCAATAGATTTCTCTCAGTTCCTTTCTCAGATACTGAATTCCCTGAAGATTTTAATTTCCTTCTCCAGTTCCTAATTACTGTACTCCACTCAGGTTCCCGTTATCTTGTTTTCCCTCTCCGAGTGCTGTTTTTTCCTCCTTTGAGCTCCCTACTCCTCCTTAGGATCTAGTTTCCCCATTCGAGCTGTTTTACCACATTATTCTGGGGAGTCATTTAGTATCTTTTCTTTTTTTTTTTTTTTTTGGGTACTGATGGAAATCCTTCACTATTACTAGCAGACCAGATTTTGGTGTAAAAATAGAACACTGTTCTCAGCACTCTGCATTAGCTAGTCTCCCCCCCAGCATCAATTCAGCAGTGTTTCTGAGCAAGATAGCTTATGCTTTGGGGTTACTTTACTGAGAAATAAGCCCATCTGCTTACAAAATTTTAACAACAACATTACTTTAGGTGGAAATGCACAGACCTAAGATCTGCAGACTGCATGAGCATATAAAACTACAGTCTAATTTATCTCTCTCCAGAATGACTTGAATGCTTTCCTCAAAACAAAGACTAAAATCAACAACAAACCAAAGCAACAAAAAGAAAGCAAAAAAGAAACTCTCCAGTCACCCTGCAATTTCTTTTCTAGAATGGTACACTTTATATCATCTTGTCTCAAAACACATATGCTAAGAAAGCTTAATTTTGCATGTAGTCTTGCTCAAAACATCCTAGAAAATACTGTTTATGGAATACAAGAACACTATACCTTTTATGGTACAAAAATCAAAGGTGGCTCTTCCTGCTACTGGTTTTACTCAGCAGTAAAGAGAAAACCTTGCAAGTGTTGTTTACACAGTACTAAATCCTTGTAAAGTCATACTGAAACAAGTCTGCTATCTGACCTAGCCCTTAGGGCTACTTAAACACCTGTGGATTTATAGAGTTCAGATGTCTACAAGGTCTGTGCTGAAGTTCATTTCCAAACCTGTGCCCCACGTGAAGTGCTTTGTTGGCACAGTTAAGCCATTACTACTTGTTTCTGGTTTGTAAGGCAATCACATTATGAAACGGAAAGAGTTCAGAATTAAGAATACTTATCTTTATCCACGGACTGTAAATGCACAGAACAGCAGAAGATTCAACATGTAAGTTTTTATTTGCAGAAGCTTAGCTTCACTAAGAGCAAAACAATGCAGGGAAGAGAGGAGTTATCCTCATCTGTATATGCATAACTAATTCCCCAGCAGGACATACACGTGTAAAACACATATCAGACCATCAAGTTTAAGTAGAGCCCACTTTGTGCTAAGATAGTAAGCATTATTAGAGAAAACAAAACTTCTCATCCCCCTCTCAGAAAATAAACTGTCATGCACCCCAGATCACAGTAAAAATAGCATATAATCCCTGAGCAGAAGAATAGGATAGAACATGTTCTAAACTTTTTAAAAATTTAATTAGTTAGAAGGCTTACTGGTTAAATCATGGTCCCACAGAAATCTATATGCCTGACTTGAACAGGACCAAAATTACATTGTCCAGTTGGTCTAAATAAAGTACACCCCAAGTACTATGGATCTCAAAAAGTCAAAGGTGTTTGCTTTCAGTTTAGTTCTTTCAAAATCACCATGCATTAAAGTTTACAATTAAGGATGTATTATTATTATGTGGCTCAATTATATCCATTTTCTTTAGATTCTTTACTACTGGGTGTAAGTTCAGCAAGCTGTAAGAGAAAAATAATGGCAGTTGTATGCTTTCAGTGTGTTTCTCATAACTCTGTCCTCCACAACTGGTAACTTCTAGGTTTTCTATGAGGTGTCTAAAGGTTTCAGAAATACACAGCCTCACTCAGATGAGGCAGAATGGCAGTGACTGCCTAGAAGCCTGCACTGCCCCAGAGGCCACAGGAATGTTTGGCCCAGCTCAGCTGCAGTATGCATTGACGATGCATGATTTTATTGAGATTTCATGACTGTTGCCATTTTTCAGAGCCCAGTTTCTTAAAATACCAGCTCTGGAAAAGCTTGAAAATATGACCCTACTATATCCTAAAAATTCACAAAAATGAAAGCAAATAATAATTAAAAAAGGAATACAGCTTTTTAAAATTTTTTCCCCTGGTTCTTTAATGTCATGATTTTTTTAAGCCAATCTCATAATGCATAAATGTACCACCTTAACTTGCTAATACTGGGACTGGTAAGCTCGCTTCCTGGAGTTCTGAGCAAATGCCTGCTGAGAAAGATCTTCAGGAAAGCACGCGGTCAGTGATCTTTTTTTTTTTTTAACTACTAAGCTAGCTTCACTACACGAAATAGAGCAAAAGCAGCAATTGTCTTACTGTCATCCCACATCTCTGCGATGGCTTTAGGGAGGTTTGCACTGCCAATACAGAACAGTGAACGGTGGCTGCACAGAGCTACACCAAAGCTGATTCTCACACAGGGGGACAAGGGACGCATCTCCAGGTCCCTTCCATGTTTTGTGCTGTACTAACCTCGAGCAGAACAGCATACCTTCACGTATTTCATCCAAGCCACGACTGCCGCTGTTTAGAGTTCATGTTTGTACATTAATGAATTAAGAGTTACATAAATGTTAAATGCTCTCAAAATCAGACTCACAAAACCCCTCAGAACTCTCGTGGAATGTGAATTCCAAATTAGGTCCCTCTTAAAGAGCAGAATAACAAAAACAGTCATCACAAATTTACCACTTCTTTCTCTTTTACATTGTTCTTGGTATGGCTTTCAGTAGGTCGGTGTGTATAATAAACCACTGTCATGCTTGGCCTCTTGTGGTTCCATCCTGTTTACACATTGCTAAATCTTTTTTGTGGCTTCTGACAATATGTTGTTTCATACCATTATACCTGTACTTATATTGGTTTTGTTGTTGGGTTGTCATTGTGATGCTGAATTACACTGAAAAAACCCATATCTGTTTATGAGATAGGGTATGGCTCACACAAACACTTTCATGATCACGGTCTTTTTTTTTTTTACTGTTTATTTAATATACATTTATACACAGGTACATGGATACCCTGTACCAAACATACTAGAACGTAATAATTGCAATCAGTGCTATGACTAGGCAAGGAAAAACTGACACTTCCTGGCAGAAGCAAGAGGAGACACAGCCAACACAAATTATTTATCTCTGTTGTTCTCCATGCTGAGTCCTTGAGGTCTAAGGATGATTCAAGTGCCTAGCAACTAACAGATAGTCCACACTACCATTCCTTTCTTGTCTTTATGTGGAGAATTGGGCCCTCACTGGGAAATATCTCTTATCCCCACTTAATAAGAAGATCCTTATTTATCATCAAGTGTCAGTCCATGCAGATGTCTCCATCCAGTCCTATGTATTAGCCATTCTCAGAAAGACATACTGCTGTGTACTACACAGGGAGAGTCAGAATATGCGAAAACTGCAAGCAACTCTTATTCACATAACTATTTATATAGCAAAAGGTTATAAAATACCTTTGCTCTGGCAGCTGCTGGGAGATGTAAAAGTAGCACCAACTCAGGGAACAATATGAATCTAACTAATCTTCTGCTTGGACATTTGGGAGAAACTGAGAATTGCCATCTACAGCTTTTTACCAAGACAATATGGAGGCAAGGAGACGCAGATCTGTCAAGTCCCACATTCCCACATACTGAACGTGAGATTCATGCACTTGACTGCCTGAAACTCCCTGTATGTAGAGCTTCATCAAAGGCATTTGCTAATCAGTGCAGAGGCTTCCCCTGTGCTCTGCTCCTGCATGTACCAAATCAGCTATGTCTGGCATGAAGGGTCATGCAGCAGAAGGCAGAAGCCAGAGGCTCAAAGTCAAAAAACCCCTCATCTTGTGTCACAGGTGTCTCTGGGATATATATCTCAGCCCATACCCAGCCTCTCAAATGCTGGAGGAGGAGGAGGGTTAATCTGAAAGCCCAGGAGGTAGCTCAGTGCTCAGGTCAGGGGTAGTCAGGGCAGTCAGTAACAAGACAGAGGAAATTGCCAAAGCAATATTTTGGGTATTAGGGCCAGAAAGTAACAGTGAAAGCTCCAAAAAGAGCCTTTAAAGTATGTGGAATAGAGATAGCCCATTTACTTCATATCTATCTGACAGGTACCACAAGGAAGCTCCCTGTGGCACTACAGGCAAAATGGTTTTACGTTGCTGGGTATGATAGGAGTGTGAGGCCATACCAGAAGCTGCTGAAGAGCAAGGAGGAAAAAAGAAGGGTAATGAGTCTGAATTAAGATGAATAGGGCAGTGGACAATTAGCTAGTTTGTCAAAGGAACAAACAGTCATTAAAGGAAGCCTTTCACAACGTAAAACCATTTGTATAAGGGATGCAGTAAAGGAGATATCAATTTTGCAAGACTGCAATTGAGCTTGATCTTATTCCTAACAAGGCTGATTCTCAAAAACTCAGCGAAATAATCAGTTATTTTCTATCTTCAGTGGGAACGCAGCACTAGATCTTTGATTAAACTTCATTCCTAATATTTGGTTTGCTGGAAAAAAAATGGTCTTCTGAATCATTAGAGTACTTTGATGGGACAATTTGTTTCTTCTGTTTGAAATATTTCCTACTGCAATAAACTGCTGAATGTAAATGCTAAAATACAGATTTTTAGAGAGCTAGAGAGATATTTTTAGGTTTTCAAATATTAAGACAAAATGGCATCATTTTCTAAGTCTGAATTTTAATGAGCAACTCTATTGATAATCACTGAACATCTATATTTATAGAAAAATGGAATATCATAAATACAGGATTGTGCCATTATCTACATATGTTGCATTTCTCCACACATACAGAAATCAGAGAGTTTAATTTCTATAGCAATGGAAATATGGCAATTTACACCAGAACTATTAGTCAGAATGTAAAATTAGATCTAAGCCAATGTGTTGGCTCAGTTTTTAAAAGTTGAATCTAGCTAAATTTTTCTCATGTGTGCTTTCATTTCTGCCTCACTGGAGGAAGAGAGGCACAATTCTGTGCTTACTCCTGTAAGGTCATTATAGAAGGTTCTTAGACTTTTAATGCCATTTATTGTGGTGCAGCAGTACTTGTGACCTAGGTCTTAAACAGCATTAAAATGCACAGAAGCAAATGAGGACATCCCAGTAAAAATTTTATAGAAATTTTGTTAATGAATCTTATTTCTGAAGGTTATAGTGGTGTCTGATAAGGATTAGTAAAAATATTGAAAGAAAGCAAGAAAGCCAAGCAACCGTGGTTTTTGATTCCTACTCTATAGCAAAACGAAACATTATTTTTAATCGTGAGTTTGAGAAGTGTCCAAGTTTCCCTAAGTAAATATACAATAGCTGCTCTCTTGAGATGGAATCTCTCTAATTTGGTTGATTCTATAACTAAGTTGTGAATACAGGGTACATATTCAGAAGAAGAAGGCTTTACATAGTAATGTGAGAATTATGAAAAAAAAAAAAGAGTTGATGTGCAAGTTCTTAATCCATTTTCTTAACACTACTCATTTTGGCACACACTTTTAAAAGCAGAAAATGTATCAATTAAGCAGTATACCTTCAGATCTTAACAGTGTGAATGTACACAAATAAGCATAAAAATAGAGTATAATGGACACAGCAAAAAATGTTTCCTAGATATGTTTCTATAAGCATAGGTATTTCAAGATTCTAATACAAAACATAAATACATACCACTGTTCATCAGCAGTATTTCATAAGTAATATAACTATTGGATAGGTAGAAAAAAATATGTAGTAAACTACTGGTATACATTGTCTACAACATCAGCAATAGAGTGGAATGTAAAATCAAGGAAAATGAAATGTCTTTTTCTCCAAAATGTGTAAGTGTTAATAAAGAAATAAAAAAAACCCCTTGCAAAAACCTGATGACTCCTTCTCCAAACATATACACAGACAAAATTCATATTTTTGCTGTTTATCTAAATTAAAGCTTGAAGTGGTTGTGTTTTCTTTTAAACTTTAAACTTTAGTGACTGTAGGAAAAAAATTATACATTGCGCATGGTATTCTTTTAGGTGCATATTTTCTAGCATTGTTATTAATAATAATAATACAAAAAAGTGTAGCAGATCAAACCAGAAGGAGCCTTGAATATATTTGCTGGGAATTGCCTCAGGCTAAACACCAGGGACATGAAACAAACTGTTCTTATCACCTTTTTCCAAACACAGCGATTTAAATTTACAATGAAAGTGCCAGCACCAGCTGCACTTTAAGAAAGCACCACATGTCTTGATGAGCTCCAAGAAAATGGAATAAAGCCCAGTTCAAGTTGGAGGTGTCATCTTCCTCTAGCCAGCTGGGTGACACAAAGCTGAAAGCGATGAAGTGCTAATTAGAGGTTGATGAACAGAATCTCAGAGTGGAAACTTGTCGAAATACCCTCTACTGAATCATAGCCTTATAAGTCTGCCCTTATCTCTGCATACAGAGCGCTGTCAGAGCCAGAAAAAGGCAGTGTGAATCCAAATATCTATATGGTTAGGTTACATGTTTTATATCATACCATATGTCCACTTTATCTTGGAGTTATTTAAAAATTACCTTTTTTTTTAATGTAGATATATATCTTTTCCCTAGTTCTCTTAGAATGTCTAGACTCTATTGCAGAAGGAGCAATCAGACTTTTTTTTTTTGGTAAAAAAGATGCCTTTTATAACTAATTCCCATAAGGAAAAAAAAAAATCTTCCAATGCTAAGTGAGAATAAGAAATCAGCTATTTCTTAATGAGAGATATGAATAAGACCACACAAAAGAAAAATAAAGTAGAACACTGAAATTAAAAAAAGATCATGGTTAGAAGTCTGAGTTTAGAATTGTTCGTCACTAAAAAGAAAGGCAGTGGGGGGAGGTTTTTACTGGCAGGCGAGTTTGGCGCTTTTTTGTTCTTTTTAGATAATGTTGATGCTGAAGTGCTGGCTTTTTTTGGTGAGTATCTTGTTCTAATTGGACAGAAAGCAGAAATGTTTAGCAGTGCTGACAGGCAAGTACAGGCAGGGCGTTTTCACTTCTAGAAACAGCAGGAGCTACTGCTCACACAGCAACAGCAGGTGCTCCAAGCCGGGCTGGCAGGACGCTGCAAGGTAACTGCAGCATTTTCACAAATGTGCCTCTCTTGCTCTTCCCTCCACCCCACATTTTCCCCTTTCTTCCAACTTATTTACTCATTCTAACTATTGCTATCCTTACTGAGCAAATGTTAGCGTCACTACATCCCTCCAGGTCCTGAATCAGCAAAGCCCTTACGCACACGTTACTGGCTTCAGTGGGAGACAAATACGTGCTGAGTATTAAGAGCAAATTCAAAGGTTCTGTTTATTCTGGGTGACAAAATCCAATTAATAAGAATGAAAATCTGAAGGTAGAGAGGAGAGTTGAAACCATTCCCACGCTAATGCAGATGCACGACACTGCAGCAACAACTACCCTGAGTATGTGTGTACTGTGCTAGAGCCATGTATATTTGGGTCATCAGCTTGGCACCAGAATATCTTATCTGGCACTTTTTAGAAGCTTTTTCAAATTACACTGCATCGACACCCAGGAACTAACCGACTGTATGACAAATACATGTTTCTTATTAATATCAGGCATTTTGTAAACCGTATGTAGTAAAATCATCATCTTGTGGGCATCATGTAGTTTGTGGGGTAAAATATCACCAGGACTAAATTTGATCAATAACTGAGTAATTCTGGAATATCTTTCAGCTCACACGCTAAGAAGTCCAGCAAAACCAAACTAGATAGAGCTGAAGCATTCACAAAAGCCCTTCCCCTTGTGCTCTGAATTTTATTCTTGAGAGGTTTTACGCTTTTCTGTGCAATTTACTCTAGCTAATAAAAAGCATTTTTTAATATATTCCAAGTGTATTGAGATCTAAAATATCAAAGTTACAGACCTTTGTTGATATCCACAGAAAAGGTAGTGATGATGAAAACTTTGGAAGTTATTCACAACATAAAAAAATACAGCCCTTGCCCTGAAGAGCACACAATGTAGGAATAAAAATCCAGAGCCATGACCATTTTATGTAAACAATATGGGCTATACAAAATCATACGTTAAATATTTAATACCTTGTAAGATGCAAAGTACATTTTCACATCTGTAATTTCAGTCACTGTTTTGTTCTGTTAGCCTATTCTTTCAAAAACCTAGTTTAGATTAATTGTTGCCTCAAAAAAAAAAAAGAAAGAATCCATGCTCTTTTGAAAATGTCAACTCCCATTAAACCAGCTCTCCAAAATAATGATGTTCATCTGATTTTTCCCTCTTTGATTAGGCTTGTATAATTCTGTATTATCTTGGTTGCTTTGATGCCAAACAAGATTAAATTGTCATGTACAGTATATTAAATTTATAATCTGAATAAAAAAATCACTTATAAGGCACTCAGAATCAGTATCTAGAGACACAGCTACTACATTTACATAATTTACACCACTGACATGCCATTATTTACTAATTATTTATGGCCAATTATCAATTGCTGGTCAATGCTTGGAATCAGTCACTATAATTATTTCCCTACGGCCCCTTGTTTAGATGCAACAGAGATGGTTTTATCAAGCCCCAGCACAGCACCGACATATGCATTTCCTCTGCAAAGTGATACTATTTTTTGATGTCTTACATGTGATTTTTCTTCAGTATAAAGAAAAAATATTTCAACTACAAATTCTGAAAGTTTTAAAGCAACATTTTGTTACTTTTGACATGTATTCAAAACTCCTGCACAAAACACTCAGAGAGGATTCCCCAGAAAAAAAAAAAATCCCTACCAAAACAGATGTAGTACGAGAATCCTGTTCAACAATGATGTGATCTTACTGTCTATCCTCTTCTCTTTTCCATTTTTTCTTTCAGCACATTTTCACTTTTTCCTTTTGTATTTTATAAAAATGGACGAAATAATAGCTGATTTCTGCCCTCATATCTAGATTTCACTTCCACTCAAATCAGTCCTAAAGCATGCAAACAAAAATTTGCATTTGAATTCCTAATGATTCCTCCTATTGTCTCATTGCTGCTACAACCTGTCAATCACTGCTGAAAAGTGCTAATCACTCCCAGAAATCCCAGTCTCACAGACAAAAGTACCACTCACCAAAAAAATAATACCAATTGGTCATGGATGGAAGGCAAAACTCACTAGGGATCTAACTGCACAATGGAGTTTATTAAGTCCATTTTGCTATAGTCTAGCTCTGCTAGCAGCATCCAACAGTTTCAGACTTTAATTTCAAAGTCAGCTAAAATCCACCAAAGTAACTTATATTCATTAGCTAGGCTTTAACTGAACTGCTGTGAAATCTCTTGGCTGCAAGGGCCTTTAGTAGAAGTGGCAGCTTTCATTTTCAATTTAAGGAAAATAGATCTACTCAGATGTTAGGTACTTCTTTCTTAATCAGTTTGGTTTTTAAAGGCACTCAGTTCTTTACAAAGTTGTTTCTTTAACTAATTGTATACGTGGTGGACTAATAATACATGTGAAAGAATATCTTGCAGTTAATACTCCGTACCTGACCGGTTCCCTTCTGTTACAACATTCAACTTCAGTGGAAAGAAGTAGTAACGATGAGTACATACGATGCATCATAAAGCACTGTTGTCTCAGGTCACAGAAATTGTATTTTATATTACAAAGGGGAAGGTGGCTAATTCAGTAGTCTTGACATCTAAACTGCTCTATCCTAAAAACCACTTTTTTTTTTTTTAAGCCTCGGTGCAGATTGCACTGTTTGCATTTAAAACTATAAACACAGACTGTGTTTTCCTGTTACATCAACTAAATACTTAAGTATGTTTGATCTTAATAAACTGTAATTAAGCAATATACAGTAATTACCTTTTAGAAATCCCTATAGTGATTATTACCTCTGGAGTTGACTAGAGGAGGTTAAGAATGTGTAATAATGGATTTCTATTGGTTACACGCATTCTATTTCCTATTTCTTAGAGAAGCAAAACATTTTACATAGGTGAAACTTCTTAGCTAAGTAAGGTTCATTTGGCTTTAGGTAGACACTACTGCAATCAGGGACTTCTACCAAAGTTGATGGTGAAGCTATGTTTACTGATTACTGCAGTGGAAGGATCACCCCTGAAAAAACTAGAATATTTACATTAAAAGCTATGCAAAGAGACATAGTTTGTATATGGCTTTGTGCAATGTGTGTCTGCCTGTTTGGTGTGGTTGGATTTCAGGAGGGTTACAGCCTGTCATTCTGAACACTTCTTGCTTGAACAGGAACCCACAGCTCCCAGCCTTAGAGTGCTGCCAAAGCGCACTGGGTGCCTGTAGTGCTGGAGAAATACTTGGGTTATGTCTTTATTTTTTTACTCAATGTCCAACACCTGAAAACCTTTTTTTTCCCCCCTTTTTAAACAGTTTTTGCACATTAGGTGACTTTCTCTTTCTTAGAGTTAAAACACATAGCAAGCTTCAGCACAGTGACTGCAAAGCAGTATATAACTCCAAAACACAGGTTCATCAATATACTTCTCACATGACTACAGTGTCCATTCTGTTGGATTTCTGACTTTAATACAAATAATAAAGCAACTCAAACAACTGCACACATGGTGAATCAGGAGGGGAAGCAAGCTTGCACTTCAGATATGCTCACTTGGTGATACAAGCCACTCCAGGCACATTAATTCAGAAGTACATTAATCCACAGTGCCACCTAGCCACCTGTGTATATTTAGTTTAAATGCGACAAAAAGAAAAGCCTTCTAAACTGTAAAAACTGTTAACCCTCTCCCCTTCCCCTCCCCTCCAGTTGCTGGATGTAGATGGAGTAGAATAATAATAAAAAAATAGCCTGACGTGTTTATAACAACTGTTACTGACCTAAAGGAAACCTGCAAATCTTTGCTACAGCTCTGTGTTACACTGTTATTACTCCAAACAACATAAACTGGGATATTAGCTGCACTGAATTAAAATGAAGCATTCTATAAACGCCTGCTTTGTTCTACAAAACTTCTTTCCCTGAAACATGGAACCTCTTTCCCTCTCTTCTCCTCTTTTTCCTTCTTTTCAGCTCTAGCTTTAGAACTAAATTAGATTTTACATTATGTTTATGTTGCAAGAACATTTTAAAGCTTCAGCAAGTATCCAATTTATTTTAGGTCTTATTATTGTAAAAATAATAAAGTCAGGCTAGCAGATATTAAAAGACATCCTCCAAAAATACATCGAATAGATATTCTCTACTGGTAATATTCCCACAGCAATTTTAATGCATACCCCGAGTACACCAAACCTCTTTGACAGAATGCTCAAAGCACCGTGTAGTTCCCAGCTCAAGGTGTGACAGAAAAGGGTTGCTTTTAAAACTTTTCTCCTTTGACAGAAACCGCACGGTATTCCCTGACTACCTTCTACAATTTGCACAGGAAAGAAATGAAAGTATGAGAATTGAAATGTCCCCAACAGCTAGCCAAAGCAAAACCTGAAGTTGGTGTCTGTCCCACCCAGCAAAAAGCAGAAAGCGTGGGACTTTTTCCTTCCTGGCGTATTTGTGCCTCTTCCAGGCAGGACAGAGGTTTGTTGAACATCATTAACTTACATATTCCGATTTAGCGTGTGACACAGTGGGTTGAGGGTACACTTGGAAGCCCTCCCAACCACACAGGGTTTTGGCAGACAGACATTCCCCTTTGCAGGCTCCAGAAGATCTCTGTGGAGTTTGGAGGCTGAACAAGGCAAGCTGACCCAAGAACTGAGAGAGGTGCCCCAAAAGCCTGCAGAGACCTTTTCATCCCCTTCATACATCCAGCCTCTTTGTGTGTTAGCACTGATAAGATATATGAACATGATTTCAGGGCAAAAGCTTTATTTAAAAACAATTCCTGTTAACAACAGTTTCTTTAGAATCTGCTAACATGTAACATTTGCAAAAAATCTGTACTTTCAAAAGTATCTTTAAGGAAGCTGAATAGGGGAAATCACTTGGGTCCCCTCATTCCTGTAAAATCTGCCATCAGTCTCTAACCAATGCAAAAAAAAAATCCTGCTGTGGGCTCCCTGCCTGACCAGCTTCCCATGCCTTCTATCCCTGCTTAATGCCACTTTCCTATATGCCTCAGCTCTGCTTTCCTATTATCCTTACCCACAGACTCATAATTTCCCAGGTTTCTACTACTGCTGTTGTCCCAGCATTACCATCTGAAGGAAATCCTACCTCTCTCTACACTCACCACCTACTTCTTGTCCTTTTCTTCCCTTAATTCTTTCCAGCTCCCAGGCCTCCACACTTTGCCCCAGGTCTCCCACACCCACAACCATGTTGAGTCCTCTGACTTGGCCCACCAGGCTAAAGGAGGGCCAATAGGGCAGTCTACTCTAAAAATGCCTTAGAAGGTAATTCTAAACATTACCCTGTATGCATTTAGTTAGACCTCTGCACAAAGATGGCACAGAGAGAAAGCCTAAGGTAGAAGAAAAAAGAAAAAACAGAAAAGAAGCCTTTAAGATATAAGTTTTCCCACTTCTATACAGAGAATTTTTCACCCTTATTCAATTTCCTGTGAGTAGAACCAGTGATCTTTCTCTGCTTTTTGTCCCTTTTAAAGAAAGCAAGTTGATTAAAAAAAACTGGCACCAAAAGAGCATGCTTAATATACCAGAAAAAGAAAAAGCCCCAAAGAGCAAAGGACAAACAAAGAGATGGGTTGTTTCTGACACAGGATAAAATAAACAGTTCTTACTTCACAGTTTTCTTGTGAGTAAAATGGCCAGTTTCCAGTCCCCTCCTTGATACCAGACCTAGGCTGGTGCCAGGGAACTGCAGACGCTGTTTCTTCCACAGTTTGTTTTTTTTTTTTTTATTCCCGTAATATCCTATTTTGATGATTCTTTTGTTAACCTCTTCCTTTCTCAGCACAAGGTACGTATGGAAATACATGCTCATGCTCCTCTCCTTCTTTACTTCCTGAATCTTCACTGACATCTTTTTCCTGCTAAACACTTCATCCTGGTAATGATATAAATGTGAACTAATAGGCCAAAATATACTGAATATATTGACAAGAAGAAAAAAGACTTAACTGGTAAACATTAAAGGACACACAGTAAGATGACTTCTTAAAAAAAGAAAAATCATTATTTGAAAACTAAATTTTAGAGGTACACAAAACAAATTCGGCTGTCTACCACTGGCTTGATAAATATAGGGTATGGACTATTTCAAAGGATACTGCCTGGTTTTGGTGGAAGTAAGAAAATTAAAATTCAGGGGTTCCTTTGGATCGTAGTCTCAGCCTTCCCAACAGAGTGCCTGTCCGTTCTACATTCCTTCAGTACTGGTTATTTCATATCAAAGTAAATGTAGTGACCAGGATGGTGACTGACACCTGATCCAAGACAATGGGGTAAGGACCCAGTGCCTGGTAGCCTTGTGCTTTGACAGGCTTTTTCTCCTGGTGACTGTTAGCCATTGTTTGATAACTACAGACTTCCCTTCCCACAGACCTTTCTGAACTCTGCTGTCTTTGAACAACACACGAAATGCAAAAGAAAGTATTTACCAGCCAGCAATTACAAGCCACCCCTCATGTAAAGGTAAACAGTAATGAGGAATGTGCAAAGAATAGCTAGCACTGTCGAAAGGAAAAAAAAAAGGCAGCTTGTAAAACGTAAAGCCATACAAAATGCCTTATAGACTTATCCTGCAGTAACTGTATCAATTAACCATGCTAAAAGCCCTCACTCAGATGGGCACTGCACACAGCATGTCTGCCAGTGTTTTATTATCAAGTCCATTATGATGAGTTCTTGTCCTAGACAAAAGGAGAACAGAAAAAGAATTCAGGCTGACAAATTAGACTTGAAATCAGTTTCATTTACATAACGACTGGAAGTTCATTAATAACAGAGTTTTAATTATTCATGCTCTTGTTTCACTAGATACAGCAGTTTTCCCCCTGCTGTGCTGGATGTCTGGATTAGCTAAAATGAACCATAGCAAACTGATAGACTGCCCAGATTTCTTAAGTTCTTTGCTGCTTTCAAACTACCAACGAGAGCACTTGGGGGTGGAGGAGTAGGAGAGGACAGGGGGAGGGGAAGGAACCTTTTCCTTCAGCTAATGTTATAACATACTAACGAAGAAGATATTTGAATTCTGCTTTAGGTGCAAATTTTGATTTGATGAGAACTCAGCCTCAAAATCCAAGCCATAAGAAAACGTTTGAGAAACAGATTCCAAATTTTGTATCAATTTGCCAACCTCTAGCTCCTTATTTCGATCACTTTAGATCAGTAGTGTCAACACTGGATATTTGTGTTGGGACACCTAGTATGAGCAGAGAGCGTTTCTAGAGAGTAACCACATTTCATTCTATCAAAGAGTTGTTTAGCATCTATGTTAAAAATCATGTGATTTCACAAATTCAGTTTTCTGCCTTTTCTTCCATAGGCTTTTGCTTTGCGTGTGTTTTCTTAGGGGTTAGCTTCATTTTTAATTATAAAGTGGAATAAAGAAGGTCAGAAGCTAATATGTTTTCTACAGAAAAAATGAGATTACTAAGATCTTTGTAAAAAAACCATCAAAATGCAACAATGAATGGACAGCTTTATCTTACAAGGATAAGTTTTTCCCATCACAGCATCTAACAAGTAACTCCCATTGACTTCAACGTATCCTGCAGTGAAAGAATAGGACCCGTGGATTTTACATGACTATTTGCTATTCAGTGAAACCTGAGGGCCCTACTCTCCCACTGCAGGATGCATGTAATACCCATTGAAATCAATGGGAATTACTCTTATGTCCTGCAGCACAACCAGGCCTCACAGCTACATGTCGTGAACTATGAACACTGGCAGGTGGACAAAGTGAGGGATAAATTTGAAGAATGATGCTTACTAAAAGCTGTGAGTTATACTTTGAAATTCTTCCTTTTTCTCATAGCATGTAACTAAGGCATGAGACCACGGGTCTTTTCTTCCAAACCCTGAAGTTTTCTGAAAACAAAACAATGAATGGAATAAAAACTTCTTGTGTAGAAATGAAAGCAAACAAGTGATCTCTTAAGATTTTACTGTTCAGTGCTTAGGTTTTCCTGGAAACACCAGTAAATTTTTGTTCACTTTCTTTCCATCCTTGAAAAATTAATAATTTAGCTAGAAAAAAAAATTTATTAAAAAGGTCTTAAGTGGACAGAAAGACAGAGATTCAATAGATATCTAGATCACATTTGCTTTGGTACTTTTTTAGGAGCCTTTTGTATCATGTTGCAAAGAGAAGAATATTTAAATTCAGATACAAGTATTCAGCCATCTAATTTTTGTCAATATGTTGCATCTTCCAATTTTGTGTATTGGTATATAGTGTGCACATCTTGTATACTGTGTCCATAATAAATGTCACTGAAAGCACACAATATATTTATTTTTATTTTTTTTTTAATGGAATCCAATTCCAAAATAAAGGAAAAATACAAGGCTGGAAGTCAGTAGATTTAGACTACATTCCAACTGTATAGCTGTCCCTTATCAAATAGCCTATCTGTTGACCTTGGGCCAAACCATAGATCCCTCAGCCATGCTGATGGTTAAGGAATATATTTGCATATAATTATTCATAGGAATTGTTCTGCAGGGCTGGACAAAAATTCTGGGAGTCACTGTTCACCACTGTGAATAAGCAGTGCATAGACTGACCTTGTATTTTCTGGCCCTCTCCCTGGAAATAAGGTGACAGCGTTTCCCTGACTGATCAGTTTACTCCATGAATATATTCCTCAGTCAGGTTATAGTGATGAACACAGTAAAAATCTGAAATGAAAAGAGCTGCTAGATTCCTGTTTGAGAAGATTTGGTTGATGTGGACAATTTCCTATCAGTCTGAGAGTGACAACAGAAACATAATAAAGGCATGAGTGGTGTATGGATGCATTAACCGTGTAATGTGTTTTTGATTGGACTTTGCAAGAATAATGTGAGTTTCTTACAGCCAGCTCCAAATTTAAGTTGCTCATAAAGAAAATAGTGCTAAGCTGACAGACTTGATAGAGCCTAGTGCAAAAAGAGGTCTGCTTACCACAGAGGCTTTGTATGGATGGAGATCCCCCCCAAAATTTGTCAAAAAGTGACTGTGGTTATTCCAACCTAGCCTGTAAATACATTTCATTCTTATTCTCACCAAGTTCCCACACATATGATGTCTCTCACATTCCTATGGGAGATCCCATGTTTCTAACCATTCTCCTAATCTTTTCTGAAGCGTACCAGGCAGTTCCCATTGCACAGATGGCATGCAGTGCCTGACTGAACTAGCAGACTTGGTGCTGTCTTAATGCCTTTTACTGGCAAGAACTGATTGAGTAGCCCTGATTGATACTCTTAGTACTAGCTGGACAATCTGCCTTGCTATGTTTAATCCGCAGACCATGTGGCTGTTGGGAGACACTTTTTTTTAACAGCTTTTTAACAATTTACAAGGGCAACTTTTTTGAGAAATTATCTTTCCTGGTTTTAACATGTTGCTGTCTCTACACGTTCTTCGTCTATCGCTCGTTTTTCTAAAAAAGCCCATCCCTTGTATCTCAGTGTGGTTTATTTTCAGTTGTTTTGAAGTTTTAGAATATAACTCAGCAGTGCAAAATCCTAGAAAATAACTTAGTGAAAAAGTGTCACAAATGCAGTCATGAAAAAATATGGACACACATATCGCCTCCTTGTCATTGACAGATCACGTTGCTGAAAAACCTAACAAGAGATAGAAGCTCTAAGCAACACATTAGAGCAAAATAAACAGATTGAAGGACTCCCAGATTTCTGTCCTGGCCCACGTTTTCAAATATTCTAAATTCAAACCTAGCCAGGACTTGATTGTCTGAGGCCTTAAGCTTACAAATACAGCCCTTAATTGTTAGATAAAAAATTAAAGATGAGAATTACCTATCTTTGATCACTTATTTTCAAAAAGTATGACCTACAGCGCACGTTTTTGAACCTGTCAGACATAATAGTTTTCTTTAAATCAAGTCAGAAACTCATTCCTGTTTGGCCCACTGCACAGTATGTGATGCAGTGAACATTCATTTTTCCACACAGCTAATAGGAGAATTATGTACCGCCTTTTCTTTAAGGAGGATACTTAGGTAGAGGGGAAGAGACAAAAGAAAGTTGTTTTTCAGATCTAATCTTTGTTATCTCCGTTTTCCACATTTACAGTCCTTATGGTCTTACCTGCTCTCACCAGGTAATTTCCAGTTATCCACTAGTTTCCCTTTAGCCTCAATAAGGAAATCTTCAAGTAAGGTTAGTGCAGAAGATTAAGACTGCATTAAGATTAAGTCTGAAATGTTCTGCTACCAATTAGCCCTCTAGTATTTCTGTAAGCCTTGAATTTTTGATGCGATCAATGACACCAAGTGGAGCCATCTTCTGTGTAGTGGTTATTAAAGATATAAAAATCAATACAAAGATGATACTTGGAAATCTATATCACAAGATAATGAATCACCATGAGAGCCAGCAAGGAAGGAATGTCGGCAAACCAAACAGAAGGTTTGTGCATAACAAATTATTTGATGCCAGTAGAGTTTAAGCTAAATTTTGCATGAGACAGAAGTCTTCAGGCAACACTTACGATACATTTGCATGGCAAGGTTTTAATGAGATGAAGACACAAGACCAACCATGTACAGGGCTTTTTGTGCATTAGAGACAGACAGAAGGAGTGAGAGTTGATTGAGACATATGGGATTAAGACAATAATGCTATAATTTGACTTTAATGACAAAACAGCATCAAAAACTTTCTCTGTCAGTAATCCTCATTCAATTTCTTTTAAATGAAACATTATTTGCCTGCATCTTAAGTGCTGATTGTTATTGGAGTTGTGTATTGGAGCTTCACAGGATACTCCAAATTTAATTTGAACTAGGGATTGATTTAGTTGGCTTCAAAGCCAGGTTTTCCTTTCCAAAATTGAACTAGTGCATGACTTTGCAAGTTCATTTGGGTTTACTGCTTGACACAATTGTATGAGACTTTACAGCATTTATGATACGTTTTGCCCTGCTGATCTCTTGTTCACTCACATGTACAGACACCATACAGACAGAACTATTAAAACAAACACTCTTGCTGCCCCCCCGCCTTTTCCCTGGGAAATACATTCCTCACTAAAATCTACTGATTCAAAAGACTCACACAGTCCAAATCCATATTATATGAAAAACGTCATTACTTTGAACTTCTAATATATCAATTAGAAGGCTCTTAGAGCATTTTACTATCATTAGTTATGCTATAACTTTTGTGAAAGATGAGAACAGTACATTCACATTTTGCAGATCACTCATTTTACTGAGGGATGTAAAAAACCAAACAAACTAACATTAAGACATGACAAGGTCTTGGGCAATTTGAATTTTCTTCAGTTGTGGGACATTTACCTGCTAATTGCCTATCTTGTCTATTTAAACTGTGAGATCTTTGGGATACAGCTAGATTACTGTGATTGAGTCTCAACCAGGGCCTCTGAACACGAATAGAATTCAAATGAATAATATTAATAAAAATCAGATAATAGTATCCCATAGGGAGTCTAGAAGATCCAGAATGACAACAGGTCCTATAATGCATTTTATTCTGCTGTAGCTGCAAAGCCAATCTTATCCTAGCATTCATATAGCTTTACTCCAACTTTTTTTAATTATTTTTTTTTTTTTGTACAAACTGAATATATGCCTTTTTAGACTCCATATTCCCTTTCAAGTGCTATTTGCTCTTACTCGGTAGGATTAGGGCACTTTGAACACACCTATTGTGATACAACATCTTCTGTTTCCTTGTTTTTCCTAGGCACATGTGGTTTTCATATTTGGAGCTGCTAAGTAGCAACACTCACAGATAATCATGCTCACAATCACAGTTTATTGCACTTTTAATGGGACACTTATTGTGCCCGTTGTTCTTTGTTAATCTGTAACTGTGTATTTGTTGACGGCCATTAGATTTTTTTTTTGTAATTTTTTAGTGTGCAATTTCTCAGCTATGCCAAACCCCCTCTCCAAATCAAGAGACTAAAAGGCAATGGCAGTTCAGATCCTCAACATGGTACAAGCACACCTACAAAGGTTACATCATTTGAGTAGTGGCCCTTTGTAATGTAAGGAAGAATAACACCGAAACATTACAGCAACTCTCACGATATCTGCTAGAGGTTGGCTGGCAAGTTAGTGAATCAACCATCTAGTTGCACAGCAAAGCTACTTCAAAACTAAATAGAGAAATAAAGAAGAGCCCTGACATACTTTGTGCAGTTTTCACCAGTCATTGCAGTTTTGGCTTAATTTGTTTCCCTCTCTCTGTGCATCTTGAGTCTTTGAAGGCAAATGAACCATTCGGTGTCATAAAACAAGGAGGACTAGAACAGCCTTCAGTAAAAACAAAAACTAACGGAAAAAGCAGATCTTTTGCAGGCAACATTTCACATGGCTCAAAACGTCTTTGCCGCAGTTTAAATTCTGCAGCCTTGCGATTGTTCTGACACCTCTTTATTGTTCCTTTTAAGTGCAAATGCCTAGGTAGCATCACTATAAATGAAACAGTAGTGCTCACAGATTGCAGTCAACGGCTGTTAGAGCTTCCTCTCCTTCATCTGCACAATTTGCATCTATTATAGGCTCAGGAATATAGCTTTTGCCCCTTCTCAGTGGCCTCAGAAGGGCACAAGATCCCCAGCTAAAGAACTGCAGTGAGGTTGATCTTTAAAGCCCTTCCTAGAGGCAGCCCCACTATGCTGCTTACTGAAGGGTGGGAGGAGGGGAAGAAGCTGGTACTGTGAACACTCTGAAGGACACCACTATAATGTGCAATGCAAGTTCTCTGAATGATCCCATCTTGTGATATCCACCACAAAATTTAGGGTGTTTGATTTGAATTGCTAATAAAGATGCAGAGCCCTAGTCTGAGACTGCAGCACAGGCATTTGTGGCCTCCTGAGCATGGCTCTGAAGGGTTTTGCACAGTGATTTGTGCAGTACTCTGCCTCTGGGGTGCAAGAAAGAGGTGGGTGAATACATTTCTTACCTGTAAAATTCACATTTCTTTCACAGCACCTCAGGGAAAAAGAGTGTATGGAGAACAGACTGTATCATCTCTCTTAATTCCCTGTTATCAGTTATGTGCTGAGAATACTTTAACAAGGGGTTTCTTCAAAAATTAACCACTATGGCCTGAGCTAAACCCCTGGCTGGTAGCAGGGAAATGTTTTCATGCAGAGCAAGATAAGATGCAGGAGATGCTCTGTGTTTGCTTCCTGATTGTTCAAACCAAGAGAGGAGAGAACCACGCTTAACAAATCAAATAAACGAAGTGCAGAAGCTGCCTATTACTTATTTCTGAGAAAATAATATTTTTATGACTTGACTGCTCTCCTTGGATAGATAAAGTTTTGAGGATGAGATCTAGAACCTTTGTCCCTTTTGTGGAAATGTCTGCAATAATTGACAGCTATAGTCCAGAATGGCACATTCCAAGAGCTAAAATATTAAAACTGTGAGTTGTTTAGGAAAGGAACTTATGTTATTTATGTTTAGTACTTAGAAGAGGCCTGATTTGGGAAGGGAGACCTTTAAGTATGGTACCAGTTATAACCAGGTTAGAGGTGATTGCATATTGAACCTGTTTTTATTATCCTGCACAATTATAATCACACAAGTCCAACATTTAATACAGAATCACACTACAGCGTGCAATGCCATTGAAGTTCAGGCAATACACACAATCATTGTCCTTTCCGTCATGAGACTCCACTATTGCAATATTCACATAAGTTGATAGCAAAAAGACTACTGCTATTATTATTATTATTATTTTTCTTTGTTGTGTCTCTCAGGAATCAGAGGATAAGCCAAAGCCAGGAGACAGGAATTCATTGTACTAGGCCACCCTGCTGATCAACTAAGACAATGTTATCATATGTTTTATCTCCATGACAATGCAATGGGATTATATTATTTTATCTTGTTTTACTAGCAAGGCATAATTGTATACAGCCTCTCCATGGAGCACACAAAGTACTGAGACTGGGAATTTGAAAAAAGGAGCTAGGTGCATGGAAAGACTATTTCTTCCACCCTGATCAATAGAATGAAAATCTGAAGAATCACTGACACAACAACTTTCATATTCTCATTCTTTTTCTAAATAGAGAACATATTTCACTTACAGAAGCGTACTATTATAAACGCAGTTGGAGCCTGCATTACCTGTTCTTTGGATCCCAGTCATCTGCTTAAAATCTTTGTCATACTTTTTTCTTTTAAAAGAAAAGAATTAGGTAAAGTCTCTTCAATGACCATAAGAATTTATAAACAAACACTCCATCTGCATATCTAGCTTTCATGTAATACAAAGCAAACCTCTCTTTAAACACATTAATAGACACGTTTTCCTGAAGGCAGATACTTGTTTCAAATAATGTTTTGTTCTATAGTTACAAAAGATGAGCTTTCATCACATAGCCTACAACAAAATCTTGGAAAGGACTAACCTCACTGATTACTTACCTTTCTATTTTAAAGTGACACTTGTCTATTACTGCTTTAAACACCTAGCAGCATGACTTCAGAGTCCCACTACGGATATGCTATCAAATGTGTTACTATAATTCTATAAATTTGAACTAGAGACACAGAAGTGCAAATCACAATGCCTCAACCTTCTAAACTAGGCAATGGCTATACCGAATATAGATTTTCAACCACTCTAAACATTCTATCAATTTTCAGCTACACCATTTGCCTACATAGCACAAAATTAATTTCTATAACATACCTTGATTGTCCAAATAAACTTATATAAAAACATGTTTTCTTCTATTAGGAGAACACAAACATCTTTAAGATGAAGTTACAGCATGATATTAGTATTCAAAGGAAGGCAAGTACTACTATAGCTTACACGAAGCTATTAAACTTCAGAAAGTCTGCAAGGCCTACGCTTGCCACTAAATCCATTTGCTGCCCAGTTGTCCCTGCCCAATGACTTGGAGATTGTCCATTACTACTAGAAAAGAGGAGTCAAGTACAGATATCATGGAAGATGTAAAACAAACAGAGGATATGTTTATGTATATGGATGAATTTCATGTTCATATTCCTCTGCATTTCCCACTAAAATTGTATTTGAAACAAGGTAATTAAATTAGACCACTGGTAGAACTCCAGAAGAGATTAGCTCAATCAGACAGAAAAATCCCAATAGCTTCATTGACATTCGGTTGCACCCTTCCAGACAGAGAGGTGAATACAGAATAAACAGATGCAAGCAGGAAGATAACCACTTGGCAAAACCTGGACACAAGAGCACGGTAGCCAGCTAAGTACAATCATCCAAGTAGGAGGGGAAGCACAGAAAATAGTTCATTAGGAACCGCTGCAAGGCTTTTCAGCCTCACGTGGCACCCTTTTCAGCCCCTTGACACCAAACACCAAATGCTACTGGCCTCTCTCTCAAAAGCAGCACTTTTTTTTAATTGTCACCGTGGTTGCACAAGCTGTGCCAGGAGTTACCCCTCTCACTTGCCTCATGCTCCCCACCACCTGGTGCTGGCAAAGATCCCTTTGGCTGGCAAGGCAGCGGGACTTTATTTTTACTTGTGGCTCTTTTGTAAGGGGTACAATGTGGATCGTTGTCTCCTTACATATAATTAAGTGCTTAAGTGGCAGCATGTCATGCTGCAGTGTTGGGATCTGAATCTGGGTCCTGAGTTAGCTTGCAGGTTCAGAGGGTTGACAGTCAGCATTACATTGAATAACAGCAGTAAAAATTGCAAAAAAGAGAATTAATTCAGCTAGGGGATAAATGCACATGTGAAATTTACAGGGGCCTACCTTCACCTCAACTTGATCAGAAATGCTTTGAGGAAAGCATAAAAGGAAACAGCAATGAGGAAGAAGCCAAATTAAGCCTGCCACAGTAGGACCTCCAATCCCTTATGGGTCTCTTACCCAAGATTAGGTCTCATTGTGCCGAGCTTCAGGTGAAGTGATGTCCCTGGAATGCTGTTACCTGCAGGAAGCACAAAACCAAAACCAAAAGTGGATTTAAAATACAAACATTACAAAAGCAAAACATGATAGATTCAATCACATCCCTGGCCAAAAATGAATCTATATTTACCTAGCAAAGGGAAGGATGTGGGGGACTTTTCTTCCTCGGTTAGTGAACCTTGAGGAGTGCCAGAATGATATTGCACACAGGGAGGGAGGGAGGAAGGAAAGAAAAGGTGGCAGAGTGAATCCAGGAGCTCAGTTTGGTGGCTGAGAGCAGGTGAAAAACTGCTGAATCCCATGTAGCAGTGGAAGGGGGTTAACAGAAAAAAAACCCCACCAAACCCAAACCAATCAATTCTTAATCTTCAACAATTAGTTATTTGAAGAGAACATTGTTGCCACCTGCCTGTATTGATCATGAAAATTATTCAGTGGAAGGCTGCCACCACAATTAAAACTGAATTTCTTTCTCATCCAGAGGGAAAGTAGTTGCCTTTGGAGACTGAATAAAGACAGGTCTGAATTCTTCCCCTACAGTCTATTCTTCCCCAAGCATGGATCCAGTGAGAAAGACAAAGGGGTTATTTTGATTTGCACACCATTGCTTCCTTTCATGCTTTTTTTCCTTGAAGTGGCATGTGCTCCTTTAAAAGGAGAAGGCTCTCAGCTTGCCATGGGACCCCATTGTTTTCTGTCTGTGGTTGAAATAAACCTCCTGAAATATGTTTGGTTTCTCTTAAATTTCAAAGTGATCTTAGCCAGTGCAGATTTAAAACTCCCTCATCACTTGCTGTGAAACAAAACACAGTGAAACCCCTCTCATCATAATCATCTATGAAATTCTGGTGAAGCCTTACTTGCAGCTATCCTTACTCAAATCTGGAGATGTTCTTTTGAAATCAACACAGAGAATGTTAGATTCCCAGCTAATGTAAGCAAGCAAATTTCCACTGGATTCAGTGAAGTTACTTCAGGATTTGGCTTTGTGGCTAAGCTAATTGTTCCACAGGCTTAACTGAGAGCACAGTAGCCCCATCCCTACATAAGCTTTCCATCCACCTCCCTCTCTTACTTTCCCCTCTACTCACTCCTGGTATGTGAGAACACCCCCAGATTTATTCTTTGCCAAATGAAGCAGACAAGTGTTTCATTACTCATTTTTATTTTTTTTAAACATGTTTCTCTTATCTGTGGTTCTGTCTTAAATAAGAATTAATAAATAATAAAGTGATTTGCATGTTTCTGGGAGACAAGAAATGTTTTCCATTCTTTCATACATTTCTGATCTGATAAAAAACATTTTATTAGAAGAAATGATTATGTAAGTTTTATGGGGGAGGGGAGCACGAAACAGGAGTTATTAATAACTGAGTACTCAAGGAATTCTCCAGCCTAAATTGGCTATACAAATTTGATTCTAAGCTGAGACAGAAGATCTTTAAAATTATTGAAGGAGAGAAAAAGAGAATAACAGCTTTGCAGCAGAAAACAAACATAGGAATAAAAGCTTATTTTGGAATTGATACTCGGAGTAGTAAATGAGAAACTAAATCAAGCTCACAGCTAAGACACAGGAGCTCTATTCTTGTATCAGTTTTGATCACTGTGCAGCCTCAAGTAAGAAACTTCTTTAATATCTATATCTAATAGATCAAATTGAGATATTGGTGCTATCTTCTTTAAAGAGCTTTGACATCCTCAATGCTAAGTATGATTATTATGGCATGCCTAGGTCTGTGGCATGGCTTTTGAAAGCAAAAGCTGCTAGTTTCAAGAAGAGAAGTAGCATATGTTCAGTTTAAAATTCAAATGTATTTATAGCTGAACGCTAATGGCAATGTCATTTATCCACTTAACAATTCTGCAAATAGGCCGTATGAGACAATTCATTTTTTAAGACATTTATTGGTATTGTACAGAGAAAGAGGAGTTAAAAAGTAGCTGAGATTCATCAGGCATTGCAGTGTACCATAAGGTGGTGAATGCTGCCCTCTGGCTCAGGTTGGCAATGGTCACTTTTTTTGAAATGGTCTATTTTCAAAGTGTGGGGAAGACAGGAAAGGTTGGGGTTCAACAGCTTTCCTTAATATTTTGGTCTGCAATCATCTAATTAAAAGTCTAAATGGTTAAAACAATATCATGTTAGAAGGAAATTTCCTCAAGGAAGGTTGTAGTTAGTTTAAAAATATGTTTTTCAAACATCTGCAACACAGAAGAGGAGCTATTTTCTTTTATGTATCTATATCTTGAATGGGCCATATAAGAGAGTCATGTCAGCACTAAAATTACAGGCCCATAGAGGACAGTTTCTTTTACACAGATTTTTTTTTTTTTAATGATTCAGGAATGCATATAACTTATTTCAATGTATTATTTTACAGTTTTAGGCAAGATTTAATAACAAAGAAAAGGCACAGTATTCTTTATCTGTTCACACAGTGGAGGAAAGCTTAGTCCATTTCACTGAAAGATAGCGTGATTGAGATGTATGTGTCTGCAGCTCAAATATAACGGCTTTAGAATTTGCTAAAGAATATGCTTACATTATTCTGCTGTAGATACACCATTGCTTTTTTAAAAACCATGTGTGAACAGGTCTGTAAGAAATAGAACATAATGATTTTTTTGTGCTCATTCCTCTAGAAACGGTGGACCATCATTCTCCTTAAAAGTTGCACCTTCCCTTGTACCGCCTGCACCCTTTACATTAGTTGGAAATAAGGGGAAATCTCTTTGAAAAGTGAAGGAGAAACAATTTCTATTGCAGAAGGTGAATGTTAGGCACTGCTCCATTGCCACCATCCCCATACTGAGTGTCCCCCACAGAAGCCCAGAGCCTACCTGCCTTGCTGATCGCTTGTCTGGCAGGTTGATCCCCAGCAAAGAAGCATTAGACCGGGTGTCCTTCTGAGTGCAAGACTCAGTTTTATTTTCCTAACCTCCTCCCATCTAAAATTCAGAGCTTCTGGGTGGTGGGGTGGTGGGGGAAGTGCAGAACAGAAGAGATGGTTACAGGCCACATGTTCCATTCAGATATATAGCAAGTAGGATTCCCCCTCTCCCCATCTTTTATAGCCTCACCTTATATTCAGACTAATATGGTACAACCATTCTGATACGGTAGCATTTTATACCCATCTTGCACTCAGGTGAAGGACTATGTAGGGTATAGGACAATAGGAAATCCAGCCCCATGACTAAGTCTTAAAGCTCATCTTTTTAGAATGGAAGCTGGAAGACAGACTGGATGCCTGTCTCTCAAGATGATAAAATGCAGTGTTCTGAATACAAGGCAGTATTTCTCCTGGGATTGTTTCATTTTGGGTAAGAGAGCAGTACTCTTTTCCAAAGCTGAAGAGAAAATTTTGTTTGTCTTAAGGGAGAAAGTTCAGAGCAGCTTTGGGAAACCATCTAAAAAAAAATAAAAAAAATTATAGGGTTTTTTTCAAATCACAACTGACATAACAGTAATTAAAAAAAAAAACAACTTCAGTATATTAAAAGAAAAAGGAAACCCAAAGCAAACGTTCAAAGGAAGGATTTTTAGGAGCTATGAATGCAATATGTGGATTCAAAAGACCCAGTGGAATCAGGTAAGGAAAGCAAAATACCCTGGGAAACCTCCTAATGTGCTCTCAGCTGCACTTAACAGTGAAATTTACACTCACAGAATGAGTCCTAAGAATTCTTTCCTATAAAAATGAGAAAATTCAAGGCAACTTGCAAATCTTCTAGCTTAAGTTTTTATTTCTGAGAAAGGCAAATGTTAAATTAATTCCATATCCCTGAAAATAAGGAGATATAGAAAAGCTTTTAGCATGGAAGATACCTCCTTTCCCTATTTATTCAGCAGGGGATATTTAGAATCAAGTGGAAATTCCTGCAAATGAATCTGAGTTTTTCCGCAATAGAAGTGGCAGTTTGGGAAACTTTGTTTCCATGTCTTTAGCCACTAAAGTGGCTTCTGAGAAGGAAAACACCTGTTTTGAGAGAAGCCACATAATTAGGACTGATGGGAAGATAGAAAATACTTTTTGCAACACTGCGGTTTTGAAACTTGTTGTTGCCCTTCTTTAAGCTCATAAAAAGCCTTTCAAAGATTTGCAAAAACAAAATAGTATTAAAGCGGTTGTTTAGAGACTCAGTGCAGTCTGCTGGGTATGCTCTATTCTGACCAGAATTTTCACACTGAATTTGGCAGAACATAAGCTGAACCTAGGGCATAAGTTTCCAGGCCAGGGCCATAGCCCACAGAATATAAAAGTCTCTATAGTTTGATAGAGATGTTTTGGATTTTATGAGATGGCATGTTTTGGCCTACTTTGCATGTGACACAGAAGTACCAGGTTCAAGATTTTCCTTAGTGATGTAGCCAAAAATTCAAGTGGGTGATGTTGGCATGGCAGGATGACTGGGATTTTTGAGATGCTGTGATTTTGAAAAGATCACTATGTGCACATGGTGTGATTGGGCCAAACTCGTTAAATGTGTACTAGGGAAATGCAAGGGGCTTTGGGGGCTATATACGGAGAGGTGTCTCCCTTATCACCTTCATTTTACCAGTAGAAGATGTCTTTCTCAAACACCTGAAAACATGCAGCTCTTTCCTCCACTTTTCTCCCCATCATAGATGTTTTCCTCCTAAAAAGCACAGGCCTCCTCCCCTCCCCAGCCCCACCTTCTTTTTTCTCCTCTGCAACGGCATCTATTAACTTATTTACATCTCCCCAGTTTCTGAGAAAAAACATCAACGGAAAGAGGGGAGAGAGAAAGGCTAAGCATTTGACAAAGAGCTTGAGACACCACAAGGTCAACAGAGTTAAAGGTCCTAATCCCAATCTGGAGCTAAATGGTGAAAATACTGCTGGGCCCATTATGCTTACATCTGAAGCAAGCGCTACACAATTTTCTTCTCTGATGGTACTGACAAAATTCAGTCTTTAGGGGACTTCTGCTTCTGTATAAAGACATCCCTGTACTTCCTCCTGTAACGACAGAGTCACTGAGCATGACAGTGGAAGAGAAAGAAGATACAGAAGACCCTCTGCAAAGCACGTGTTTCTCATTCTGTCCCTTCCAGCCTTGGTGTTTCCCTGGATTTTTGTCTTTGTGGTGGTCCCAGCTGGAGGAGTAAGCAACGGGATTATTATATTGATACAACAATTTCCAGAAGCAGAAATATACAGACAATGGAGGAAATAGTTTTACATTTCCCCCACTTTTATACCCCAACTAGAGATTCTCTGATCTCCTAAGGCCCCCAATATAATTTTTCAAGAGTATATTGCTAGAAAATCCTTATTTGTAGTAGATTTACTTCATAAAGACAAAGAAATAACTAACCCTCAAGGAAAAGTGATGGAAAGTCCTGTTGTCATGACAGTTGGTACTTTTTCTCACTCCTCATGTTACATATTTCACTGCCGACTTGACAAATGCAGAGCCATGAGTGCACAAAAATCATGTAGCTGCAATTTTCCAAAGGATCTGAGTGGCAAGGAGCTCTGCTTCTTCCAACCAATTAACCAGAAAACATTCCAATATATTTTTCCATTTACTTGAATAAGAAAATATGTTGCACAACATACAGTCTAAACCTCTCCCTTCCCCAATGAAAGTGGGAAGACTTGTGCTGGTCACAGTTGGCATAGAAGGTACAAAGTGAAAAAGATATGCTAAATAAAAAACCTGCTTGGTTCTTGGTGATTTTGGGAACTGCAGTTCTCTCTCATCACCTGTGAATATTTTCATGAAGGCACTAGCAGCTCCTTTGCTCAATGACAATACCTACACAACTTGGCTTACAACATCTCACATTTAATTTAAATCAGAGCAGAACAAGCAACCACTAGAAAACTATCTGGCAAATGTAAGATATTTCATTGATAGAAAGCAGAACTTCAAACGTATTTCAGTAAGGATGCTCATGAGCTGTATAGGATTAATTGTTTCACCTCCAACGTTAAAAATTAACTATTCTTCCATTTGTTCTGTTCTAAGCAACCTCCTATATTTTCTGAGTGATTTTGCAATAAGAATTTTAACACATTTCCAAATTAAAAAAATTGAAATAGTAAATCAGACTGAAAAATAAAGAATAATACCTCTGCTAATGAGTATCACTAAAAGGTACAATTACTATGAATTTTCATATGCAAGTCTGCTTCCACCCTCATGAAATCCAAAAACCTGACATAAAAGCAGAGCTCTGAAACAGCTGGGTAGCTTGAATCTGATATGAACTTTATCTTTCAGAAAGATATGCGGCACATCTTATAGCTAAAGACAGAGCTTTAATTTTAAAACCATGGAGAAGAGAGGACACATAGGGAGAATTCCTCATTACTGTGTCAAGGGAAACTGAGAACATTTGCTTAGACTCCCAATAGGGGTAGGAAGACATGTTGAAAGTACTGAAAGTTGGAAGTTAATAATAGATATTGTAGTCCTTTTATGAGTTTTTATTTTCAAAACATGCATACCCAAAGTAAAAGAGTTCAAGCCTTTAAGTGAGGTTCAAGGGTATGCTTTGAAATGGGTATAGTATGTGAGTAGATGACATTTACAGCATTTAAGTTAGAAGAAAGAAATTAAAATGAGTTTATATCTGAAGTGAAGAAAAAAATTAAGCTAATCATGTAAATATGAAGTTATTTATGCCTCAATGTCTGGGCAAAAGAATGCAGTAAAAGACAGCTTGCTAACAATGACTGAACAACTGGGCTTGGAAGGAAAAACCAAGGTCTGTAGGAGAAAGAGGAAAGAATGGAGACACATTCCCCTGTTTGCTGTGACATTATATCTGCAGTGGCCCAGGGACACTTGGCTGAAAATCAAGACCAAACTCCTTTCAACAAGATGCTAAAGGTTGACTGACAGCTAACTAGGCTGAGAAAAAAACAAAAAAGAAAGAGGAGAATCATAGTAAGTATAATAATGCACATTAAATATAGTTTTCACACTTGTAATATCCATCTCAGCCATCATCTTTGGATCAGTATCTAATTAATACTTCTGGACCAGGCCTCGTATGCTGGTAATAATACTTTTCATATCATTTTCATTTGAATTTTTTTTAATGTTTTCTTTGTCTGGCTTCTCTGCCTTAATCCAAATTAACTTTGCTTTTATGTAATGCCCCTGGCAGAGTTTTTGAGACTCATGGCACAGAGTAACATTACACTAATCCATGGCAAATGTGGAAAACTGCTGAAAGGACAGTGGCTCCTTTTGGCGCGGGGAGCGGGGGGGTGGCATGTTGGGTTAATTTTCTGTCAAGTCATCCTGCCAAGATCATATGATCTCTAAACCTGACATCAGGAAAACAGAGATGGGACTTTTGGTGTCAGCCAGCAGTTACAGTGAATTAGGTATAATGTGAAACTGTACCGTGAGAAGGGAAAAGTCACTTCTGGGCATCTTGGAGAGCTGTGAAATGCCCTCCCAGCTTAAGAGAGAGGAATGAGGCTACAGGCCTGTCAGAAGAAAAGAATTTAAAGTGAGGTTGTGTCTGAGGGGAGGGTAAACTCAGTCAGTGTAGATGCAGAGTTTGATCCACAGCTCTCTGAAGTCAAATGTTTTAGTTTACGTCAATGGCCTTTGATTAGGCCCAGAGAGAGCTGTAAGATCCAAGGGCTGCCAGGCTTGGTTACAGTCATCAATACTATAAATCCCTGAGAGAGTTTCCTTACTAAACTCTAGGCCTTTTTGCTGCAGGACGCTAACTAAGGGCATGATCCTGAGCAAACTTAGTCCCATCGGTTCCAAAGGCCGTAAATTCTTTTGGCCATCTTGCAGCACACACACAGATCCCCTGGTTTGCTGTAGCTGCTTAATGCGAGAGCTAGGAAGGGTGAGAGAGTGTTCCCTGGAAAAACGCAGCTATTCCCATTGCCAGAATGGGGGCTGCCTCCAAGAGCGGGGTGAGTCAGGACGGCCCCAGGCTGCTGTACGTGGGTCCCAGGGGCTCACCCGCAGCTGGGGGCGGCAGGGCTTTGGGCAGGCTCCTCTCCCCTTTGGGCAAAGGGGAAGCGAGACCCTGAGACTGCCCGAGGGGAAGCCTTCAGGTAGTCAGAGGAGGCATTTTGCACCACTCAGCCTGGTGAGCGGCCTGCTAACTTTAGAGTCTAAACCAGTTTCTTTCATTTTTGTAGCATCTTGTGAGAAACAGTCCGATTTCTTTAGTTACTGAGCCTTTCTGAACAGGGACAAGCTCAGATGAAAATCCATTCTCTTAGAAAACGGAAGCTATAACCCTCCCTGCTATAAGGGCTGATCATAATGTTGTTGTATACTTGGGAAATCCCGATCTGCAGATTAACCTCAAAGCTCCCCCTCTTGCTCCCTCAAAGCCCAACTTGTATTAGTTGTTTGTTTGGTTTGGTTTTGGTTTTTTAAAATAAATTTCATTAAAAAAATATTTACAGGATGAATAGAAAATAAATCAACACTACCAGAAAACCAGCAATTTGATTGTTTCTCCCTGCTTCTGCAAAAAACCCATAAAAGCTCAATTGTCCTCTCAGGACTCCTTGGAAGTCTTAACAAAAGTCTCTAAAAAGAAACTAAATGAAAGACCAGGGAGTTAGCAGCAGGGCAGATCTATCATAGACAAATCAGACAAAACCTTCTTTCCTTCTAACCGTATCTGGGCTTAATTCTGATCTCCTTACTCACGCTGGGTAACAATTCACACCATAACTAGCCCCACTGGAGATGCTAAAATCACCCAGAGTAAGCCATAAGCCTGTTTGACAAATATCAGTCTGATACACTAAGGCTAAAAATCCTAAGAGCTAATTCAAATATTATTTTTGTAATTATGTGGCCTCAAAAAAGGATTCTTTTCTTTGTTGTTGTTGAGGTGGTTTGTTTTCTTCCAAAAAAAAAAAAAGGAAGTTTGTGATTTTCTTTTTTTTGTTTGTTTTGTTTTCCATCTTAATATAGAACCCAGCTAGAAAATTAATGTTTTGTCTACCCTAGAAAATGCAATGAATATACAAAGATATATGAAGAACTGGCACCTTTTTGACAGAGATATTAAAACAGTAAAACCTGAGGCCAAGTCTACGGTACAAACCTCTGTCTGAAAACTACATTAGTCAGCAATGTAATAGGACACGATCTCAGCCATTAACCCAGGCTGAGCACCTTATTTGGCCTACCCAGTGATTAGTCTGACGCAAAGCTCTCACTTATTTACTGCGTCTTCGTGTTGCTTCATTCACATACGTACGTGACAGTAACACTGTTACGAGGGAAACTTGCTGTGCTGCTGCTGAAGTGCATACTGTAGATTTTTTTTGTACCTTTGTAAGCTGATCGCTTCTATGCGTCTCAGTGAATCTTAGGAGAGTTTATCCATGTTTCATGTTTGTATCATGTAATCCCATGAGAGAGAGCCATTGGAAAGTATCAAGAGTCTCAACAATCAAGCAAATTTTCATGTATTTCAGTCTAGCAAGGCTGAACACAAGTACAAGCAGAAGCATTCCAAGAGCTAATCAGGGTCCTTAGGAAGGCTATTCTGCTCTTGCTTAAAATACCAAATTCCTGCGAGGGAGTTCAGCACGGAGACACGAAGCCTGAGGAAGTCCCCGAGGTGCCAGCAGCGAAGCTGTTCAATGAATACCATTGCACAACATTGCCCCACTGGTCCTGCCAAACTCCTCCTCCAGCAGGAAGCCTGGCAACAAGGCACTCAACCAGTTGAACAAAAACTACAAGCTTTGCACCATGCAAGCGATTTGCCAACAACCAGTCGCCTGCAGGCTGGATACTGTTACCTAGTTATTAATGAATGCTGCTGATTAACCTTTTGAAAGTACTTTGTCCACCACACCTACTGGTGGGAACCTGCAGTGGCAGTGCTCAGGGGAGGTTACTGACACAAGAGCGACTTTGGGGACAGTGAATAGGCACCCCAAGATGTGACGATGACTTTAAGAGCTGCATACAAACGAGGATAGTTCTTCCAGAGATCTTTGGGAAAGGGGGGGGAGGGTAAACTTTTTTAAGCTTTTAAAATGTTATTAGCCTACAGACCTCACTGTAACCTACACAGTATCTCAGGCTGCTTTTCTTGATTGAAAACAAACTAAAATTTTGTTCAGAAGGTTTTCTATTATGCCCTTGCAGTAAATTTGGCAGAGATTGTTACACCACCCCACCACCCCCAATTATTCTCATCCACATTTGAAGCCCAAAATTCCTCAAAGTAACTAACTGCTGAAACCTCGAAGGCATCTAAAGCACTCAAAAATGGTGTGCCAGGCTTCTAAGAATCATGAGACTACTCTAAATGTCTGGCTGAAAAACCTTCTGTATTTATAGTTCTTTTAAATTTTTGTCTTTCTTGGTCATACCTCCTAAGCATTTTTGAGCTTACTTTTCTTTAGAAAATATCAAATAAACAAGAAGTCAAGACTCAGTGAAAGGATCACAAAATAACATGAATCTAGGAGCAAGAACATCAAGAAATGTAAAATTCTGAAATACTACAAAGTTTGCACTAAGGTACTGAGAGATGTTGACTACAGAGAAAGCGCAGGGAATAAGCAAATATGAAGGAACTGCCTGAATCTTAATAATGGTTAGAAATGAAGGAGGAAAACCAAACAAAATCCAAAAGAAAAGTACAGAAAGGAAAAATAAGGAAGAGAAAAAAACAAAATTCAATAATAATAAAAAAAACCCCAACAGCCTCACTTTATATATTATCACAAAAATACTGCTTATGCATACCTTCACTGGGGGATCTGCAAAACACTATTTTAAAAATCGTTCTGTTTTCTCAATTTAACAAAACTGTTACTTTTCAAGCTAAAAGTAACAGTAAAAAAAAATAAATAGAGATTTCTTGCCTAAATCCTCATTTAGGTTGAGATTTCACACAACAGTTGAGCCAGTTTGACAGCTTGCCACTGTTGATTGGGGAAGCAGCCTCACTTCCTTGCTTTGTTCCCAGCCATGTGGTCTTACTTCTTCCCTTGTGCTGAAACCAGCACTTGCCTGACATCCCAGTAAAACCTATTCAGGTCTCTAAATTAAAATAAAAATTTTTATTTTTCTTCTGCAGATATTTTTGTTTGTTTTTAAAAAAAACATCAAGGAGGTGTAGGTGAGACTGCTTGATAGTCCTATGAAACCTCATCCTTAAAACATTCCTGGAACTATGGAGAAGACAGACATTCATGTTTTGTGCCTGCTCTGCTCATTCTACTGTTACCCATTTCATCAAATGAATATATTAAATGCTGTGCCATTCTCCTCATAAATTAATAAAAATGATGCAGAGGGGTAGGTTATAGCCCCCTATGCACACTGCTAACAAAAGCAGGATATGAGAACTAAAGCCGAGTTTCCTCCTGACTTCCACACTATGGACTGGCACCACACTGAGCACAGATCAAGGCAGGCTATCAGGCATCAGCTAGACTGAAGACCAAGAACAGAAAAAAATACAAAGCATTTTGCCATATTCTGCCTTCATTTACACTCTTGCAACCTGGTTGACATCCACTGCTTCAGCTTCCCCTCACAGTAGAATTTAGGTTTGTGTATACAGATTACAGATTAGTTAGACTTTCCTTGTTTTCATGATATTCCTACCATTATTTAAATAAAGGATCTTTTTTTGTTTCCTTCTGTTTCTGGGAGGGACAGATTTCTTTTTGAATGTTCTTATAATGGGATGGAAACATCTGTGCTTGTGCTATAATCCACAGACCATAAAAGGATGCCCATAACTTTGCATTAGCCGAAGATTTTTATTTGGGTAACATTACTGCCAGATTAAAAAAAAAAATAGTGTATTGCTGAAAACAAAACTTAGTTTAGCACTGATTCTTACTCATAAGAGTAGTCTCATTGCTATCTTTGGTACAAACAGGACATGGCAGAATTCTGGCTATTAAAACCAGAGATCGTTCAAAAGTTAACATGTGTTTTTTATTTACAGAAACAGAACAAAAGGGACTCTAATTGAAACGGATCATTTAAATAAAACCAGCATACTATTTATGCAGATAGTATACTTATGTAGATACACACGTGCGCACATACGCACACCCAGCCAGAGCTTCCAGTGTTTTCTGGCTCCTGGTATTACACGTAGGAACCTAGTGGGTCCAAAAAGCCTAGCGCACGTGCCAAGATTTTCTGGGTATCCAGGCTCCCCGGTACAAATCTGGCAGTCACCTGGCACGAGTTGCTGGGCCTCTCCTAAAATGGAGCAAGATCCTCAGCTGCCTCTCAGGGAATTTGTCTGTGTTTCATCAAATCCAGCATATTCCTGAGAAATATCAGAGGATATTTGATGAAGTGACATTTCCCTGATCATTTCCCTTATTGTTCCTTTTTAAGAGACAGCTGAAATTATTTAGATTGCTTGTTAAAAGAAACAAACACAGGAAATGAAACCGGGTGAAAAATAATTTCTTAATTTTGAGGGTGCACTAAGGTGGAGCAATCCTTACCAAAGATAAATGAAAATGTAAACACGCTGATTTCAATCAAGAGCACTTTTCATAAGAATATTTCACTCACTAGTTGCTGCTGATGGCTCCCTGTTCCTTTTAGAGGTGTGTTACCCATTCTGGAATATACACAAGAGTTGAAGTGTTGCATAATTACACAAAACAGGGCCTGTACAAGAATATCCTGTTTTGCTTCCTGTACACTCACTAGGGTGGCTCAGCTGAATCCTTGACAACATCTAGCTCCGCGAAGAAAACATCAAGACTCCTTGCTGATAGCAGTTTTTTACCTAGAGCTTCCCAGCAGTTGGGCTGTTTAGCCCCAAAGTGTAAGCAGACAATCACCCTATTGTTTACTTTCTAGTCAGAAGGACCATTACTGCCTTTCTTCACTGTCCATGGCCTCTGTAATCCTAGCAGTCATGTTCACTCAGCAGTAAGTCTAAATATGTGCTTCCCAAAGGAGTTTCAAATCCATGACATAGATTAGCATCACTGGGGGTTGACGCTATCTCTGACAGATTCCACAGTAATTAACATTTTAAACCATGGTCAGTACTGAAATTATTTGATGAGCACTCGCTCTATCCCCCAAATCGTGAGAAATTAACAAATTTAAGGGGTATTATTATTATAATAAAGTGAATAGGCTGTGGAGGACAATGTATCTTTCAAAAACCCTGTCAGCATCACTTCATCTCATTACATATCACTATATCTTAAAAAAAGGGGTGATTCAATTGTGTGATGGTGAATCATGAAACTTCACAAACATTCAAGGAACACACATGCCACTACAAATTAACCATTAGCACTGCGTGGTATTCATCCTTTCTGTCACACACTGTGGGAAGCACGCCTTATTAGCATGGAAGCACAGAGCAATAGTATCTCAGTGTACTTAACATTCGCTTACCTTGGAAAAAAGAGCACACAATTGGAGTCTTAAACAAAAAACCCAATCCCCAAAATGCTTGCAGCTCTATTCCTTTCCACATTTAATCCTAGGATTTAAAAATTACAAAATTGAATCCTAAAGCCTTTTCTTTCCCCTCTTCCAGTTCACTGTTTTTTACAATGAAATGTAGTTTTTGCATTTTTAATCAGCCTTAATCATAAACAAAGCAGGCATCACAATCGCAGCTATTTCAGGGTCCCCCCTCACACACTTCTTTTTTGGTTTTGAATTTCAATAGCACCCTCAACTGGGGGTCTTCCTGGATCCCAGATGTCGAATTATATGGTCTGTCCTCTTCTTCTTACAGTGGCAATCCAGTTCCCTGTTAAGTTTCACAGGAGTCTGAATAGCTGTTCTGAAATCACCCATTTCTTCCTGAACTGTATTACAACTGAACTTAATTTTGTCACCTTGATTATTAGGAAATAGTTCTCGTTGACTTAATAGTTTCTTAGAAATATCTGCTCTCTTTCTTTCTCTTTTATCTCCTAGTATTATGAAGCACCTTGTGCAAATCCTTAAAAAAAATTAAAATCTACATTTAGCATCAGTGTTCTTGTTTGAGGTCCTGTGCGGTCTATAAAACCTCAAGAAAGGGGCCCACTTCCCATACCTATCCTACTTACATGCTGTTTTATTTAAGAATCAAGAGTACGTTTTACAACCACTTTGCCATGTTAAAAAAGGAGAAACATAAAAGTGACTTTCAGGGGGAGGGTAGACTTATGTTTTGTTTCACTAGCTTCTTTCAGAGTAAACTTGTAAAATAAAAAGATATAAATGCCAAACAATTTTGTAAAAGCTAATGTAGCAGTAAACCAGAGCCTCCCACTGATCGAGGAGCAGAACTGGTATTTTAAACCTGTACTGTTTTAACATACATTTTACACATATATATGTATTTGTAATTTTATTTTTTCCTAAATGTAACCCAACACTATGGAATCGCACACATCTCAGAAATTACTCCTACCCACTCCTAGTTCAAATAGTAACAGAGGCTTGCTGGCAGATAAGGTTAACATTGTGTAAGGTATTTGAACTAGCAGAGCAGTTCAGATATGTAACACAATACAGCACAAAGGCAAGTCATGGCCTTTGGCACCCCTCTCATACTATTATTAATTATGCATTTCCTCATCTTATTAGTGTTTGAATGGATGTAAAAAACAAACAATGCTGCCCTAAAGGATATTACAGCCATACTACAGCCTGACTTCTTTTTGGGATTAATAACAGAGGAACCAGTCCTACGAGTGACCTTTGGCTTATACGTCCTCGAGACAATTTTGGGTTTAGATAGATTACATGGACAACTGTTATCTGGCTTTGTGAGGGATCATTTTTTCAGAGATACTGAGGACCTTCAGAGATACTGTTGAGCTACATGGCAGCAGTCATAACCTCCCTTGCTCTTAGAAAATAAAAAAATAATCTGTTGAGACTCAACCATATCAACTAACTATTGAGTTATTGAATAATCTCAGACTACCTCAGACTCATTACACTATGATTGTCATTTCATAATTTGCTTTTGAATCATAAAGGTCTAAAGCCCCTATACTTATAATAGCTGAATTACTATCATCTTAGGTAAGTTATGAGCTGAAGTTTATCTAAAGTTATCTAAATTTGCCTGTAAAGTTATAGACTTGTCAAGTTATCTGAACTTGTCCAAAAGACTCAGCTCCTAACTTTAGATATGTTCAGAAATGACATATCTTCAAGCAATCCTATTTCCCAAGCAGTATGCTTTATTAGCATTACCTAAAGGACAAACTAAACTGCCATTGTTCGTGCTGTACCAGTTTACAGCAACATCTGCTGGATAACCTAGAGCTGTAATAACAGAGACCCTGACATACTGAAGTGACAGAACAATATGAGACATGGCTATGGGAAGGCAAGGGTTAGATAAGAGGATAAGAGCAGGCTTTCACATCAAAGACTTTGCTTTGCAATGACACCTACCCTTCGCTACTGCCTGTGCCATTGATTTCATGACTTGTCCTGGTTGCCAGTTCATCTAGAAGGCTCCCCAGTTTATGAGAGGTTGTATCAGAAACAATAAAGTCAGAAGGCAGTTTTGTATGCCTTGGGGGAGAAAGTAGATCCATATGCTAGGGAAAATGATAGAAAAACTAGAATGATTTTACACTATTCCACAGTCATTTAATGTTTTAGCTGGCATTAAGCTTAAGTGTGCCTTATAGTGTTAGTACCTCAATTTTGATGGCCAAAAGTTCCCCCCTCTTTAAGAGAAAGAACATTTAAACCCCAAACATTCACATTAGTAAGTCAATAACAAGAATATTTGCTTTGATAGTCTTGTTGACACACAATAGTTGAGGCAGTTTTGGGGTTTTTTTGTTTTTTTTTTTATTATGGCAGGAGATCTTTACGGCAAAGTCTCTGGGAGAAACACTATTAAATACTTAGCCTGGACAAAACCTTCTTGCAGAGGAATTTTCAATTGCTTTTCAGCTGCACTGTGGTTTATTGTTTGCTTTAAATCAGGCCAGAGTCTAAGCTACATACCACGGTGTCTGTTAAAAAATCATTATGGTGTAATTAAAAACAATGTTAAAGGTGGAATTCCCCCCTCCCCTCTCTCTGTATAACTGTTGTACGCTTCCTCTGTGCCTTTCATGATTATCTGCACCAGCTCTGGTCAGGAGATACAGCTGTCATGAAACACTCAACAGATGGCAGCGGTTGGGTGATGCTTCATCCATTTTTGGATGCTCTACTGACATTTGAGCTCATGCCTTCTATAAATGCTGTCATGCCCCTGACTCCTTTTAGCTAACACAAGCCTACAACGTGCAGTGACAATATTCATCTTTCCAAAGGAATAGAGATAAATTGAACTGCCCTTATGAAAAGCAATATAAAATACTTAAATTTAGTGTCCTTTAAAACTTTTAACCATTATAGATAGATATGGCTAGAAAATAGATAGACTGATAAATTGGTAGATGGATCTCCTTTCTTACTGCTGTTTCATCCTTAAGCTATTTTATTCTTATAAGGCTCTTCAGAGATTGATTTAGCTTTACAAAGAACAGCAATTTCTCTCCAGTTTTAGGAAACTGCTAGGAACTATAGTGCTTTGAAAAGAAATTGATTAGCACAACTTCTTTAAAAAGAAAGGAAAACAGCTAAAAGATACTGTGTATCTTTGAGCTTTTCAGGTAGTAAAGGCTGCTTAGCGTTTTATCTTAAATTAAGTTTTTAAAGCTTACTCTTATTGCATTTTCAATATAGTTAGAGTCAAATTGGTAGAAGCATCAGCTTGTGGAATGGAAGATGTAAGACTGCCTTTGTGTTTGTTTGTTTTAAAAATGCTTTATAATAGTACCATCTAATATAATTGTTTGGTATGGAGAGACTGTGACAATCCCTGTATGTGTCCCACATAGGGGACTACATTTCATGCTTCCCAAGGTTCAATCCCAATCACTGTGGTTCCTGATATAAAAACAAATGAGAGATAAGAGATGGAGAGAGAAGAGGTGGATAAACTCATGTACTTAATCATAGGGATTAAGAAAGACTTCTTGGGAATGGCGGGTACTGGTATTTTGTCCTGACCTAGGAGTGGTGGCTACATTTTTCTCATACTGTTTCCAGCACAACTCATTCTAAATACAGGGTGTTCAGAGACCATCACTGCAAGCATAGCTGGTGTGTTTAATTGCACAAACACTTGATGATGCCATTCGCTATGAGGCCTATTTTTTTTTTTTTTTATGTTGCTAAGAACGATGCGATATACAAGTTAATTTATACCCTAATAGTGATGATAGAAAATATAAGGGCTACATCACTTTGTCAACAGTCCTTGTTGAACAGCCAGGAGATACTTAACCAAGTGCTTAGGTAAGCCAGACACACCTTCTAGCGTGATGAAAGAGAAATCAAATTAAGGAAGTATGATCTAATTCTTCAAGCCTAAACTTAGATTAAGCACTGGAAGTAATAGCAAAATGATGCCATGACAGTGTGAGGGTACAGTCAGAAGCGGGCTTTTTTTTTTTTTTTTTTACAGCACAGCAGTAGATTACATCCTCTGTGAAGTTATGCAAGTTAAGATCTCTTAAAAAATCTTAATAAAAATTAACTTCCACAGACACAACTTCTTATTTACTAACACTAGCCATGTTTGGCTACTACAGAATACAGCTGACTGATGTAACGGCTTACAGATTTCAAATTAGTCAAACAACCTCCAGATCACTGTCTTTTCACTCTGTCAGGTTTAAGGGCAATGGCTGGAGATAGGCCAACTTCAATCACTTTTCATACTGTATTCCTTTCTGTTATCCTTTGACTGTTAAGGCAGTAAGGGAAAGGAGCACTCAGTCTATACCTGAGCCTATAATGAATCAATAGGATCAATAAGATCACAGCCACTTATTTTCAATATAAAAAACTACATGGTTTGCCTGAACAAAAGCTTCATTTCTTGAACATTTAATTCCCAAATTGCACCAGCAGACAGCAAGCTACCAAGAGAATCTAATGCCAACATCTTAACTTAGCAGCACCTATTGTTTCATTTATTCTTGGGCTGCACAGTCAGACAACATCCTTGCTAGATCAGGACAGTCGGTTGCGGCCAATTAATCTGCTCTAATCAGTTAATAATCCTTTGGACCTCAGAGAGCAATGAGAACATACATGGTTCAGGCTGGGCACAATCACATATATAACTGTATGTCTGAGCATTAGAAATGAAAGAGATGCTAATGCTGTATACCAGAGGGTTAATCATCTTTCTTGCTGCTTAGAAGTCCTCTGGATCCTATTTTCACTATGCACTCACGCCAAGGGTACAGGCAGTGATTCCCGTGAATTTCTGCCTTTAAGACAGTGCTCTTCTCTGATGCATCAACAAGTATCAAAGAATGTGTAATATATGCATTTCTCATAGGTCCACATCCCCTTAAATACTCTCACTTATTTAAAGAGTATTTACTTCACGTTCCAGAAAAGCGTGTTCTCTAGCTGTAGCCATAGCATTTGTTATTTTTGCTGCTTTGTGCCACTGCAATCATTATCTAATGTATATTAGATACATCTAATATATATCTAATGTATATAAGAAATAAGTAAAGTTCTTTGCAGCACTGGCTTTTGCATTTACAGGCTTTTATTATACTACCTTCAGAACCCTGTATCTTATATCAAGAAAGAGGAGAAGGATAAGGAAGAAACTATAAAAAGATTTTGAACTCCTCTAACTTGTAAACTTAAGCTATGGATAAGTCTGCAGTGCATCTGTGTATCTGTATGTCTGGACAGCATTACTGTTTCATGCAGCATTTCCCATCCCATATGTTTATCCCACACAGTTCCATGGAGATATATTAATGAGTGGAACATTACTAGTGGTTACAGTTGCATTCTGAGCTAAAAAACCATGAACCACCTGTTATGCACTTCATATAAATAAAAACATAACATTGAAAGTTTTCATACAAATTCCAGCTATAAGTCACTTTGTAAGATAATAATTTTCCTTGTAAAAAGAGTAAGAGTAATCCCTTTCTTTCATATGCACATGACTTTGCTTTATTTCAGCATCATTAACTTGGGGAGTGGGCATTTTGTGTTTTTCTTTGCTTTTGCTATAGAGGAGGTTATAGACGTTGGAGCTGAGAGCAGTATGGCAATGGTTACTTCTTTTGTTATATCATTCTTGAGCATACGACAACGCAGAATGATAAAGGACTGACAGCATAAACACTGGGAAAAACAGTAACAAACACCCTGCAAACACACAAAACAGCAAAGCTGAGCAAAAAATGAACGCTGCAAAGATTCACAAGCCGCAGCTGATCTGTTTGAGCACTGTGAGACTACACACAATAGGGAGCTTTCCAGTACTAATCTGTTCTGACATTTTATAGAAACTAATTCTTGCAGACAAATAAAGGTCTAGTTTGGAACAATTTTATTCAGGCCATCAGCATCCTTCCTGATTTGATCTGATTTTCAAATAGCATATGTTTTTCTGTTTCTGGTCTTCACATCCCGCATAAAAGCAAGATAAAACTAGCAAATGCAGCATTCACAAGAAAGTTAAGATATCAGGCAGGTACAATTTAAACAGATTTTAAGGCAGGACAATCACACAACAGGGAGAAAGTTGAACAAGAACAGAATTGCCAATTTCTATATATTTGATATATATGTATGTCTATTCACACATATGCACCCACGTTGGGAATTTTAACAAAACATTGTTTTACCAGTTCTTCAGCTGGGTATATGCTGATCATCGGTCACTGGCTGAAACCCTAAAAAATGCTATTTGAGGTTTGGGGTTTTTTTGTGTGGCTTGAGTACTGGTCCTTCTGTCAGTGTTTCACTGCATTATTTTAAAGAGCAACTCTTTGCATGTGAGGAGACAGATGCTGGAGATTTAGGCAGGCCAACACACCACAGTACTTTTGCTCAGCTGATATTTAATGATTTACCATTTAATGCAGTTCATCTTTCATAACCCCAGGTTCAAACAGAAGCAGCTGCTATTAGGGATGCAACAGTATTGAACTTCCAACCAAAGGCATAGGAGAGCTTCTTTTATAGCTCTAGCTACTGGACCCATCTGGCTCTTCACTTAAGTACTGCAAATGAAGGAGAGAAACACTTTGCTTCCCATCAGTGAGGTCCTGAACAGAATGCATAATTATTCAGAATAAAGGCTTTCCAGTCAAAACTAGCTGCATTAACAACATGTTCCCAAACTTTGGTGGATGAAAACAATTTAATCCATCTTATTATCTAAAGAACACTGATGAAATCGGAAGCATATAAAAAGAAGAATCATACTTACTTGAAATAATTTTTAATGCCAACATCCCCAAGTCTGATCATGAAGAAACTGGGTCAGTGTTTCTAAAACAGTTTCTTCTGGAAATGAAAGATTAATTTTTGATTTACCTCCATTTTGAAACAAGAATGGGGAGAGGAAAGGCAGAGTTTGTAGGCTTGTAGGACGCAGCAGAAACTGATGTATGGTTGCTTTCTAGTAGTAGACTTGCCTTACTGAGGCAGGAGACTTGCTGTTCCCCAATACCCCAGCTCCGAGTGCTTTAGTTAAAGTAGTACTCCCCTCCTCCAGAAACTTAAATGAAATACAAGCCTTTAGAGGGCCTTTCAATTTTTCTTTCCATCACTTTGAAGGAGAACACCTGCAAGTGCTAGAAATGTTGTCAAACAGGTTGTTTTAAAAAAGACCTTTTAAATAAAAAATCCTTTCCTAATGCAATAATCTTCTATTTTCATTTTTGTTCTTGTGGATATCTGACAGAAAGTAGATTAGGCCAGAACTACATTTACCTCCAATTCCTATGAACAGCTGTAAATTAGGATTTGCAAGAAAAGAAGTGGATTATAGACTTTCATTACAATTACAGGGCTACAGAACAACAACTGTTGCCTAGTTATGATTATAGCTAATCCTTTCATTGCCCACACTGGACATTTTCATATCTTAACTGTAAAAGTAGGTGTCTTCTGTTATCACTAGCTTTTAAACCAGAGGTATCCAAGCACAACACAATTTTAAAATACAGGAACCTGTGTCAGGACTTACATGCAACTTCACTGCTTTATGGTTTCTCTCCACATCTAAGAATATGAGCTCATTTTATAATTATTACAGGATTCAATCTCAATATGGACTATAATTTTGGTGGTATTTTTTACTATTGAAAGCTCCTCACACCACACAACAGCAAGCATAGTTAGAATTTATGTCTCAATGCAAAAATCAGTTCTGGATGAGTTCTCCATTGCTTATTCTACCTGATATTATTATTGTTCTAGCACACTGGGAGAAGTGGAGCCAATTCACCTCCCTTTTCCATTTTTTTTTGCCAGTTTTCAGTCCTTCCTTTCCCCCCCAAGAATACTAAATCTAAATTGCAGCATTTGAATCAAAGATATACAAATTTATAAGAGACTTGGAAAGAGTTTGGCTAAATCTGAAGTTTATGCTGAATTAGCAGGATATCTTTTCATAGTTGATTCTCAAAGACACCACTTTACTTTCAAGTGTTGATTTCCCTTAAATGCTAAACAGGATAACCACATACAACTCCATGCCAAACTATCAATTTTATATTTCCAGAATCAGGTTATGTTAAACTTGGCCACTTTCCTTGTATTTCATAAACTTCTCCCTGTCCTGTTTTTCCCTTAAACACACTTACAAGTGAACAATTGGGGGCCAGAAGTTTATGCTGTGTTTGTAGAAATCCATGGAATGCTTGGCTGATTGTTTTCTTTCAAAGAGAGTATACCTAATAAATATTCCACTTAACACCACTTAGGAAGTGGCATTAAGCAGGAAAAGGCCAGGAACTAGGTTTATAAAGAGGTTCTATCCAGCATCCTCCATGGTTTTTCCTCTGGTAACTTCCAAAACTCAGTACTCTAATTAAGAAGTGATGTTTCTTTGAATGCTTTTTTTAGTGTGAATAGAAGTGTCAACTGGATAGTTGTGGTGCAAGAGGCACTTATACTTGCCAGTGTTTGTAAACAAAGACTGTAGAAGAAAGCAGACCCCATTCTCCTTCCTGCTGTTTCTTGGCATCCTAAAGGTCTTACACAGCCAAGTCTTCTGTGCAAGATGGGCTAAAGAACAGTTTAAGTTCTGGTTTAGTTATCTTTGCCCAAATGTTCAAAACCTGCTCACGTGATCCCTAGGTCTTGGAGCACTTCAAGTCTGGAGGCATTTACACGTTAGGCAGCAGAAGTCCACAGATGCCACAAGTTTTGTTTTGTTTTTCTCTTACACATGGCAGCCAGCACTGTGAGTCTACACAGGGAATTGGGATCTTTCATATTTCTAGTCAAGGCAATCCATGAAGTTCCTTCCAAAGGAGTTGAAGCACCCTGATATCCTAAAGATTTCTAAATCTTCATTATGGAGAAGGACTCCAAGTTCTGAATCCCTAAATCCTTCTGATGCACCAAAATGCCTTCTCAGTATGCACCCAACACTCTTGTCCAGGGTTCTGTGCACTTTGGTTGTTTTAGTGGCTGCCTAGCTTACAGGAATTTTGGTACCGTCCAGGTTTTGCTAGCCACGATTAAGTGTATTTAAGTCATATTTTCAAAGGATTTTCAAGATCAGTACGTCCCAGCTTCATAGCTAGACAGGCCTAGTAGATTTACCTGTAAGAGGTTAGTTGAAAGGGGAATAACACCACTTTCCCTGATTATAACAGTCACCAAAAACATGTTGGGGCTGAGGTCCAGTTATGACCTCCTCAGCAGAAAGATACAAGTTTGTATCTCTGACAGCAACTCAAAGAAGAGAACTTAGTATCTCATATATAGGGAGTGAAAAAGCTGAAACTATTGATTAAGAGCAGGGAAAAAATGCTGCAGAGATAGAAATAGTCTTGCTTTTAAGGGCCTAACCATTTAATTCCAGAAGATGAATCAAGGTTGTAAATGCAATCTGGAAAATAGTACCTAGGATTTTGATTACCTGTTGCAAACTAAGACATAAGTACACCCCTATCATATGAGTATGTGTCAGCTGTGGGAGAGCATCTAAGCACTAAGTCACCTGATTTGACACAAATACCAACTGCTATCCTGTGACAAGGATTATGCATGCCATTTATCAGGATCTCCTCCTATGCACATTTTACTCTCATAAGTGTGCATTCAGTTTTGTGATAGCGTCAGATCCTACAGAAGGTGGGGGAAAGGAGAGAGAACATGCCACAGGCACATAGGCTATCAGCCTGGCAGAATAACTAATCCAGCCCACAATTTTTCCCTTTTCTTTCCTGTGAGCCTTCAAAGAAGCAGGCCTGGAAGATCTGGCAGGCAAGATGGTCTACAGTGCATGGGCTTGACCTATCTGTGACAGAGCAACTTATCTCTTAGCATGCTCAAATTCTTCTTCAGACGCCTTCTCATTTGCTAATGTATTCGATTAAATAGTTTTGTAGCTGTAACAGAGACACTGTCACACTCCACAACCCTGATATACTGACAATCATGTGTGGGCAGGCAAAAATGAGTCATTCCTTACTGCATACTCAAGTCTAGTTCACTTTTCACTAACATCAGAGCATTTCTTGGACCTTTCAATACTCTTGTCCTGCATTATATTTTTACCAGATGTATCAGCTTTAACATTGTCCAAGTCTATTTTTTCTGCCTCTATTTGAAGTTCTTTGGTCCTATTCTTAAGAACTATTCTCCTGTCCTTAGCAACAACATTCATGACATTTCCCCAACAAATATGTATTAATAAACTCACAGGCTATGCAATTATTCTTTCCTCAAGAGAGCAAAATGAATGCTAGCCCACCATACATCCTTGTAAAGCCTTTCTAGAGACTTCACCAAGCCAAACTCTTAGCCCTACAGCCAGATTTCAAACCCCATCAATTTTCATTAATGCATATGTGATTTAGTAAGACTATTAACTGATATAGTTTTTATTTTTGTAAAACACTTAGCCTCAGAAAATTCCCCACCACACTAATGCAACCACATTGGTAAATATACATAGCATGGTTTTATAAAGAATTATGTCTTGTTCAGGTTTTTTCCTTAAACTTCTAATCACGTTACAAACACGATTTTGTCCACTGCTTGACTACTTGTTCCCTTGTTTTTCTGCAATAGATATTAAATGCAATTTGTCATAACTACTAAAATTACTTGACAAATAGCATACTTTTCCATTTTTCAGGAGAAAAACCAAGTCCTAAAGAAATCAGCTCAAAGTCTTCATGAAATCACTGTCCAAAGAGTATATTTTCTTAAAATTTACGTGCACTGTTTCCTTCCAAGCTAAATTATTGCATGTACTAAGTTTCTGCAAATTTTTAATCAAAAGAGATTTTTATTGATATTATAGATTTAGTCAAGAAAAGTAAAGACAGATAAAATAGTGTTTAACACCTTAACATTTGGATTTACCCTCCTCCCTCCCAATAAATTTACTCTCCCAAGTATTAATTACCATAAATTTCTGGTACCTCTCAAAGAAGAAATTACTCTACAGTAAGATTTCTTGGAAGTAAAAGGGGAAGTAGCGGTATTAAAGTTTTTTTGGCAATGCCATCTCTTAAGATTGGCTATTTGGATCTTCACTCTAAAATGAAATGTGGCCTATGATAAAAATAACCTGACATCTCAGTTTCCATAGAGGAGCTCAGTTCTGTTCTTATCCTCTCCAAGTATTAGAATCAACCTGTGACCTCAGTAAGAAATCTATGGACATTGGAAGAGAAGGCTATCATAATTAAAATTGACTGTGGGAAAAGAAAAAAATTGTCCTTAATTACGCTTATGCAAAGTGTTTACAGGCTGAACAGAAGTCATACTTGTCTGTGTCTTATCAGATTGTTTCTAAGGAATAAGCTAGAAATATTTGTTTGGCAACCACTTATTTTGTAATGAGGTCAGCATGTTCATTTCATTTGTTTTTCTCCAAGCAATACTTAGTCCCACACCTTCAACTAAAGGACAAAGACTATTATTGCACAGTATTAGCAAGAAGCTTATGAAAATACAGAAGAGAGGTTGCTTAACAACACAATACAATGGACAAAGGCATAATGCAATGTTGAAAGCTACAAGGTTTTTAGATAATGTTAAGTATTTGATTACACAAAAGAAATATTTTTGTAAATATACATAGATTACTCTGCATAGCTGTATTTGGAATCATTTCTATTTAATCTGTCATTTCTCATATGCTACCTACAGTAGATAATAACCAGTATTTTTTCACTACACTTAAGATGATAGTACTTTGGGAAAACTTTGGTTCCCGAGCCTGCCTTTGTTTCATATATACAAATTCCCATCACCAAGAACTCAGGGCGGTGTCCTTCGTCAGTGCTGGATCGACAATAACTTGCTTACCATGTATATTCTGACTGAGGAATGTCATTTGTGCAGAGGAAATTGAATCCAACAATTTTCATCTCTAGCTGGCAAAGTGTTACCTTGGAGATACTGCAATGTGATAAATGCATTATTGGTCAGTAGTGACTGAATAAAAGCAATATTGTCAGGCAGGCTTTCAGATGTAATATGAATGGGAGAACGGGGAAACCAAAACCAACTCAAAAGACTTTTTCCTTTTCTTGAACATCAGGTGTCAACCTCAATATGACGATAATAGGAACTACTTTCTATTTGTGATCGAATAACAGTGATAGCTCTTCCTTTATTTAGGGTCCTTTCATCTTTTTAGATCAAGTGCTTTATAGGCTTCAGATGAAGATTACTCCCTCACATCCACCTACCACTGACATGCAGTCAGCCTCTGGGATGCCAATGAAGAGTGCCAGCAGCGCCGCATAGCAGGTTCCAGAAGGGGAAGTAAAAAAGAATTAATCCAGCTGAAACTACAGGGGAACAGCAGAAAGGACAACATAATGACCCAAAATGGAACTTGGCCAAGATACCAGGCTTAACAGTCATGCAAGGAGCTGAGCAACTGTTACAGTTTAGTTTCGTGTCTCATCAGCCACGGTAAACGCAGCCAAAACACCACTGCTGAGCCCTGTGCTGATGAACTGATTTAGCACTCCTCTTGCTTCTGTAAGTGGCAAGAGGTGTCATCTATTAATTTGCCAACAGCCCCGACTGCAACACCCAAGTCTCCATTGTTCTCCTTTCCAAGCCACGCACAACCCAGTTTACTTAATAGAGTATGACAAAGTTGCAAGGCAGTATGGCTAAAGAGACAGGCATTCGAGAGGATAATGATCTGTCAGCAGGGCTGTGGCAAAAGGAATTTACATGAAGATTAATCAATGTTTACAGCTCTTATTTATGAGAACAAAGTGCTGTTCCTACCTGCCACCAATTCTATGATTTTCAAGAAAGAAAAAAAAAAAAATAAAGAGCATTGCTTTTTAACTGTGGGATGGGAAATATTGTTCTGTATACTCTTCAAGCTCCAGTTTTATAGTTATTCATTAGTGGGGGGCCAATGTTTAGTAGACACTGAATGCACTGTTTATACACGGCTTGAAGGTACTTGTATATTATGGTAAAGTTACCTGAGTAAAAAAACCCCAAAATCCCAGAAAAAATACACACTATCAATTTGCCTCCATGAGCTACCACAGCTGTCATGATTCGTGGTGATTTGAAAATTAAATAATATTTTCTTTCAGAGTTTCTGTAATTCAAGAAAGGAAGCGAGCGTGTCTTTTCAAGATGCAGCACACAATTAGAGGTGATATGACAGAACACACAGTAAGATCTGTACAAAGTAGGATTTGAGGAACTTCTTAATAACCTGAAAACTGGAACATGAGTTAAAAAAAAAATCAACTTATTGATTTCTACATCATATTTACAAGAGCTAGTGTTGTGAAATATGAATTATAGCTTCCTATGCCAGCATAAGCCCTGAGCCCTAATGGGATCCATCCTAATGAGAACAAGTGGGTCAACACCACTAGCTTCATTCAGTCATTTCCCAATAAGGATGATAGGTTTATACTCTGTGTCTGCCTAATGGGAGTAGCTCTCACTTATACCTGTCTCAGTCTTTCTTGGCTACAGCACCCAGGTAGGTGGCAGTGCAGACATTAAAGATCTTTCCTTGCTGCCATCACCCCTCCCTCCTCCTGCCGGGAGGGAGGCTCTGCCTCAGGGGTCCTGCATCACATACCAATCCTAGGGTGGAGCAAATTCAGAATAACTCAATTACAGACGATAAAGTTACTCTAGATCCGCCCGACTTTCATTAAGACAGGAATCTCTCTTAGGACAAGCCAGCATGAAATGGGACCGATTTGGCATGGGCTTAATAAGCAGATTTACAAGTTGGCAATTTCTGTTTCCTTCTCTGCCTCATGGGGCTTGCAATGCCTGGTTAAGAAGGTGGTTTCCCTGCGCCTCTGGGGAATGCATCTCGCCTGCAAGCCTCACCCGGCTGCTTCTCAAAGGAGCAGCCCCTTTACCCGCCCTTCCCTGTGATAAACTCCTCCGCAAACGCGGAGTCAGGGCAAAACAATGGCAAGTGACAGTGACTGAACTGTATAAACATGTTGACAACTGATTAAGCAAAAATAAAACAAGACTCAAATAGCTCTTCTGCATAATTCCCGATTTGCATAACCAAAAGGGTGGCAAGACTCCAGCCACCGTTAGTTTCCTGCAGCAGCCAGAATAATTCACTTTGGAGCACTCCTTTGCCAACAGGAATTTCAAAACTCTGCAGGGCACAGGAGAGCCTCGGCAGCCGCTCAGGCTCGCAGCCGGCCACCAAGGCAGCAAAGCCTCCCACCACGGTTGCAGAGGGGCAGCCGGGTTTTGTTGGAGCTGCTCCTCAGCAGACTCAGAGGAGCACAGGCAGGCTAAAGGCCACAACAACAGGCAGCAGAGCCACCACATATTACAGACCCGAACAGGAGACAAACTGCAGTGAACCAACAGCGGTCAGCACTTCGTCTATGAAATTACCTCAGCTAAAGGAAGAAGGCATCCCAAGGTGTAATAAAGCAAAAAATGGATGGCTCTTGCTAGACAAAACTCAGTGAACCACTAACCTTGAGCAGAGAGGTTATTGAGATTATCTAATACTATACTATGGTCTCTAAAGCATCTCTAAATTTTGGGCAATAATTGCCAGCTCTGTTCCAACAAAACCAAACAAACCTGGAAAGTATTTAATCATTTTGCCTCCACTATGTACTGGTCTGGGCTGTGCTTCTCTGCAGCCCTTAGCATCTCCCACACTCCTTAGTGAAATCTAATCCGTTAAGCACCCAGCTGTCCACAGGGAGCTTTGCTTTAATAAGGGTTTGGCTCTTACAAAACCGACAATGTTTCTGTTTGGGGTTGGGTTTTCTTTTTTTTTTTTTGGTTTGGGGTGGAGGTTTTTTGTTTGTTTGTTTTCTTTACATTACAATTTCCAAATGATCTGATATGGAAATTAATGTTCCTTTAACAATAACAAACCAATGTCAGCAAGGCAAATATTGTGGCTTTACCATGGCTGGAAGAAATTCTTGCTGTGAAGCCAGGAGCGTTGCAGGCTGCTTACAAAGCCATCAGGTTGCCACCGTGCAGAGGTTAGTCTGATACTTATTTGAAAGCAGAATTTTAACTCTATTTACGTATAGGTCCAAATAAGCTCAGCTAAAATATGACCATTTAGGGCGTGCAGATGCATGCCCTGTTTGGCCAAGCCTTCTCTAAGGCTGCTTGAAACTGTTTAGGAAATTCAGTTTAATGGAAACCGATTGTTAGATTGGTGATCTCATTTCCTATAAGGTGGTTGGAAAACATTCCTGCTAACGCAGTAGAACATTTCAGCTCCACAAAATAAGCTTAGGAGAGGCCAGTTCCTGCTATTTCTACCACAGCCACTACAGTAGAAGAGTTTTGCAAAGTCACGACAACATAACTGTCTTGACTGTGTCTTGTTCTTATTAATCCAGTTCTCCTGGACAATAAATGAAAGATTTTAAAATATTTTTTGTCTTCAGAGAAGACCTTGCTTTTGTGCAGATTTTCAAGACCTCTTTTATGTGAAGAAAAGGGAGCTACGTTGAATTTTCTTCTTCAGCCAGAGGCAATCTGTAGTAGTATTCCTCTCCTTTTAGTTTTCTGAGAGCTGACACAGTCTTGAAAAGACACTGCCCCCTCCCCATGCCTACTGCACTGAAGCCAGATACTGTAACAAGGTTAAAAATAGTATTAGACTATCTACTCCCAATCTGTACAGGCTGCTTTGCTTTCAGGTTTCTGCTTTTTTTAGGATTTCTACTAAAATTTAGGATCAGGTCAGTTGTATTCATAGTGTTCAAGTTTGTTGACCCTTCTTTTCTCTATAGTGGCTTATGTTCTCCTTTCCTGGTATACACACTCAAACTCTTGCACCCCAGTCTCCAGTGCTTAACTGTCTTAACTTAACTGCTTAACAGAGAACTGTCTATCCCCATTTCTTGTGCAGTGAGCCCCACAAAACCAAACCTGGATTTATACAGCTGAACATTTCCCCCTCCTCCTTTTCCCCAAAGCTCTTAGCACAGTTTACGCTGCATCTTCCCTGAGTAGCTGGTTGCCTGTACTGCCAGCGTTATCCCCTCAGAGAACCCATGCCCCTGGTACTTTCCATATTTCCCTTGGCTACTAATTTCTGTGGTAGGATCCCCTGGCGGGATATGACTTCTTTTGTTTGTTACCCCACCTCAGCTGTCCTACATGAACAGCCTGGACTTCCTTGGAAACTGGAGACACAGACGTGCCTATGTTTTTTATGCCTCTGCACAGATATCACACCTTCCTCAAGGTCAGCACGAGTCCCACCACATGCAAGGAGGGGTACCAACAGCAGAGGAAACAATATTTGGCTGCCTGTAGGCCTACTGTGTCTCTCCCCTTAAGCCACCCCATTCATTGGGTTGGTCTCCCATCTCTCACTGCTGCTAGCACAATTTGACAAAATAAATGTCCTCTGGCATTGCAACCTCCAAATTCAAGCCAACAAATCTCAAAAGGGAAAGAGATGGAAGGAGAGAGGCAAAGGCTGATAGAGTTCCTTGGGACTTCTTGTACCCTCATCTTGAAAGCTTCAAGGTCTCCAGAGGATACCTTTGCTCAACTTCTATGGTTTGGTGTCAATTCTTAGTCCAGCTGAGAAAATGAATGTCAGAGCCTCTGAAGTAATTAAAATAAACCTATGAGATAATGACAGCAGTGACTCACGACTGGGGCAATGAAGATTCTTCCATGAGAATCATGAAATATATCCAAGATTTCCAGTTTAAAGTTAGTATGGATGACCAGTATTTCCAATGGGAGTAAAAGACATTTTGATGATCCAGAAGAATCGAGGAAATGTATTTAAACTCAAGTATCAAGACAGAACTCCACCAAGTGTTTTTATCAGTGGTCTGTCAGTTTCTGAAGGACAGTCACTGACAGGAAAGCCCAAGATAAAAGATAAGGCAACGCCCAGTTATATTAACATTGGATGTATGTGTGTGCATTTGCACAGCAATGTGTGTAAGTACATGCATGTACATTCACACACAAAACCCAATGGAATGAAGTCCTGCATTTAGCACACCTACCTAGTGATAAGGGTTTTTTTCCAGATTTCTTAGGTAAATGCACATTATCAGTGCCTATGCTGACACTTTGGGGTTTTTTACATTTAATTAGGAGAAAATCTTTGGAGCCCTCCTTTCTTATCTCTATTATCCAAATGTGGGAAAGAAGCTGACAGCAGATGTCTAACAGCCAAATAAGTATGACCAATATAAATTATTATAAGAATTCCACGTTCTTTAAAAAGCAGAATTATTAGGGGAAGATTGTTTAGATTTCTTTAAGGTAAAAAAAAACCTATAAAGCCATGAAAATGGCTGTTTACTGTTGAGTAAAGTGAATATCCAATTTAGACTGGAAATAGCAAATCTACTATTTTTTTATTTCTGAAAAAATATCAGAGGTGAGAAAGTGAAATAATTGGAAATTTTTGATTAGTTAAGAAACACCTATCATATAGACTCTAACTTATTTTCTTTGTTTACACATCCACAAACACTTATTCCAATTTTGGATCTTACTATATCCATGATATAGTTTGTTTTGGCTTGACATATCACATAGATGAATACTTTGATCTGCATTAGCTAACCCTGGAACAAATTATTGAAAGTTACTGCTGACTTTGATATTCTGCCTTTATATCTTCACCAAAGCTAGCACAGGCTTGAAGCTATTCACAGAATGCCCTTGGATAATGTGATAGTTTGTACATGAATTCAGCCTATAATCATTTTGGAGGCAGTAATGACAAAAAAAAAAAGACTGTCCAGATCCTGGCTTAATAACGGCTTTTTTTTTTTTTTATTGAAGAAAACTGGTATCCTGTGTTCATTTTCTTGCTGCTAAAATAGCCATGGAATAAATCACACAAAGCTGAAATCTGGTCATATCTGCAGCATTTACTAACCAGAGACAAAACCACACTCTAGTCCATTAGTTAAACTCTCAATAAAGCAGTAAAATGCAACTAAAATTTTGTTGATAACTTAAGCAATACTATTTCATTATCAATAAAATGGCTTAGTAATTAGTCTAATTAGAAACTGAAGATACAGATCCCAATGTGTTATTCCTTACAGCTGTTAAGACCACTACAAAGACTTCAGGCCATCTTTGAGCTGCATCTTTTAGGAAAGTGAGAAAGAAGTGAGAAAGTGGCAGCCCAGTGAGAAAGAAGGGAAGGAGACTTTGAGACATGTCTTACAAAAAGCTGTTCATATTTTCCTAGTGCAAAGCTAAGTTAGCCCCCTTAAATTTACAACAACTCTTGAGGATCTTAAAAGGAAGCTTCCCACACCTCTGTGGCCAGCTCGTCATCATAAACACCCATCGTACCATTAGTCCCAGACTAAGATAAGGGATAGTACATCTTTTGTCCTGCTCCAACACTGCTTTACTCTGGGAATACGAGGCAGGTTTTTGTCCACAGAACACCACTTTTATAAGGCAGGAAGAAATAAAATAGCCAGATCACCAAAGAGACTACCTCCTTGAAGGAAGAGTCCACACATAAGGCACAATTTTAACTGCTTGTGTGCAGATATCAGAATATTAATTGTATGCAAAATAAAATTTAGCCAAATAACATCATAAAAACCAAAAGTGTGAATCCTTTCATCTGTAGGACAAACAAGACAAAGCTGAAAAATGCCATTTGGTGAGACCATACCCTCCCTATCCGTCCAGAACAAATAGATTCACAGCAGACAGTGCAAGGGATAGAAAATACATGGCCTTTTTCTTCCAGATGTCTCAGAGAAGAAAATAATGAGGCACAGGAAGACAGATTTATGTTGTTTCATGAAAACAGTGTTCTCTTTCTGCCTCTCTTAAATTTGCTTTACTTCTAAGAACATGAAAAAAAGTCACTGAAGAGTTGACAAAAGGCTGCTCACCAGATACACAGCATTAATCAATGAACTGGGCATAGGACTGGATTTCAAGGAACTGAGTTTTGCTCCCGCCATTATGTTAGTTATTTCATCTCTCTGTGCCTCAGTTTCCTTGACTGTAACATAGGATTAAGTCTTAGAAAGCCATTTCACGTCAGGGAATGTAAAGTGTTATCATCTTAATGTTATAAGTGGAGAAAAGTCAGCAAGTTTTGACTTTTTAATACAAATTTTCAGAAAAAAAAAAGGACAATTGTCTGTTTATTTGAAAATAGCTACTTTGTACCTTTAACATCCCAATAAAAATACAGAAGCAATGCCTGGGTTTGATACATGTGTGGTATTACAATCCCTTGTTGCTGATAGCACTTTTTAATGTTAAGAGCCTGTGAGCTAACTTATGTTTCCTCTGGGTACATTCCCATATTCTTCTCCTCTTTGGGAGGCAGGCTCTTGTTGCTGCTCAGATATGTATCCCACATCTTGTAATCATTAATGTACTCAGGGGAAAAGGAGGGGGCAAGAGGACATTGTTTCAAAGTATGTTTCTGCCCAATTCATTTTGGCTTAATTTGCAGACCAAAGCGGAGCTCTATCGAAGCACGTCCTTCCTCAGTCATTTATCATGCTCCCCCTTCCCCACTACCGAGCTGAGATACTAAGCAGTAATAATGCAGCTTTGCATGGATTAGTAAGTAATTTCTTCGCTCATTCTTATCCTTATTTTGTTTAGATTTGGAAACTTTCTTAATTCTTACAAGTGTCAGTGGATTGACAACATGAAGGTAACAGCAGAATTAAGTTTCTGCTTTGCATGGCAGCTAAGTGTATGGAAAGAGAGACTATGCCACTATTGTCTTTTAAAGAGCAGGCAAGAATCTAACTCAAAGTTTCCCAGTGTGGGGGAGGAGTAATAAAAGAAAAAAAGGATTGCCACCCCTAGAATGATGGGATAGAATGAGTGCCAGCCCGTCCAGCCCGGGTAAGGACAAAGTAGCTGTTTTCCCACACCCCCCAGACCACTTTTTCAGTGGCAAGTTTGGCTTTCACGGGCTCTGGGACAGACAAAATAGCAACAAGGCCTTGGCTAATTTTGCTGCCTCTGGCAATCTTCTGCCCTAAGCAGCCACCTACTTTGACTTCGTGGCTCTGGCCCTAGGAGTAACTACATTGGGAAGGGCTGGGAATGTGGCTGGTTAAGATTTTCGAGCCAGGTGCTCAAACAGATGATGGGAAAGCTTCAGAGAAGTTCAGGGCTGCCAGAACTAGGGCACTAAACCAGGCAGACCTTTTGGTGTCACATACTGCAGAGTTATGAGGGCAGGTCCTATGCTAATTGTATTAATCTGTTCCCTCTATCACCACCACCCATCCCCCCCCGCTTTGCTCTCTTTGCTCAGTGACATGTATATCCGTGTAAATAGCTGCATCCCTCTCATTAGGCAAAAAGACTGTTTAGCAGTGAGCTTGAAAACATCAAAGAAATGATACTTTCAAGGAGACCAAGACCCCCCTCCCTGCAAAACCAATGCACTGCAAAGGTCTATTGTAAAAGTTCTTGTTGAACTAGGCCTCTGTGCTCTTGTTTGCCAATAAATAGACTTGCTTTTCTTTCCCTTCTATGAAGTGTTTACCCCAGTAACATGAAATATAATCAATAAATAAACCAGAGGAAAAAATAACAGTCCTTTAAATTAAACCAGAAAGATTTTACTGATTGCTTATACACAGTGCACTGCATCACAGAAAACAGGCAGCTACCTTCAGAATATGTCTATTCTGAATATGTAGTTATTAGAACTGATTTTATTTGCCCGTGCATTTTACTACCTGAGTGAATTTTAAAGTGACTGACAATCGATTCTTACATTTTACCCCAGCAGGTCTTTAGAAACTGTAACTGCATGCTTCCCATAAAAGGTCTTGAATCTTTCCCCATAAGGAAGACCTAATGTTTCTGATAAAAATCATAGCAATTATAAAGACAACAGGTTTACGTTTCTGCAAATATGATCTGAACTCCTGATAATTTGAGGAATCTCCCCCTCTATTTTTGTGTTCAGGACTTGTGCCAGATCCTCACTGTGTACAGAAATTTGCTAGTGTTGGACTGTGCTTATTCCAAACTCAGAGTGAAACAAAGCAATAGCTTTGTGGAATCACACTACTGCCCATTTTAGCTACTCCCAACACAAAACACTAGCTGGCACTGTCTGGTGGTACTAACGCAGCAGACAGCTGCCCAACCCCCTTTTCCTTTTTCTTCCTGCTGTTATGCTACACCTCTCTGTACATCATCAAGTCTTTTTGGACTTGTAATGAGATTTGAGCCAGACTATGTTTCTTGGCTTGAACGGCTAGCTTCCTTTCCAGAATATACATGCTGCTTTACGCATACTTTTATTACTGACATCATGAGAATACATCTCTACTATGTTTAAATTTGGGTGTTAACCTGATTTTGCTTCTTCCACATGTGGGTGATGTGAGACTCTAAGAAAGCAAATTAAGAAGCTGTTACCTGCTTGAACCATTTCCCTCTGCCCTTTCACATGGGAAGTGACAATCATCTGAAACAGTGGGTAGCCTCTAGCCAGGATAGTTTTCCAGAAATCTATGTTTCCATGTATTCAAATCGTATTGCTAATGCAATCATATTGACTTAGCATTTTATTACATGATTAAAATACTACCAGGCACAAAAATAGTGCCCCTCTAACTTTGCTAGGGTCTCAATTGGACATGTTAATAAGCAAGTTTTTAGCAGTAACCATTAACAGTTGCAGATTCTTGCTGAGATCTGTCTCATCAGGACTAAATAACAGATATTTCCAAATGTCAAACAAGCAAGACATAGGGTGGTCCCTAATAATCAGAGCACATTTAAAACTCTTACTGTTGCTCCCTATGAACTTCTCACACTATGAGAGTTTCTAAAAAACGGTAGGAAATAAGCAGTATCTTGTATAAATCCACATTTTACTGAGCGAATCCAGATGAGGACTCAGAAATTCAAGCACAAGTTCCTGGTGTTCTCAATGAGCCATACGGGAAGGTTTATTTAGTTTATTTCCATTCACCACTCTTTCCACACAGACTATTTCTGAGGATCCCAGTACATTTGCCTAGACTGGTTAGCTGGAACTGGATTTAGTTCCCAGAATGGGTCTTTTATATATCACATACTGCAAACAGAAGAGTCCAACCTGTATATTCCCCAGACAACATAATTTATGGGATCCAGCCTGGATCAGCCAGTGGAAGACCAAACTCCCACTTTCTTGCAAGGGAAGACTATCATTCCATACAAGCAGAATTTATTAAAAGGAGGAGACATTTTTCTTACTGTCCTTTGGAGAGCTACTGCATGAACATTAAGGCAATCAGCTGTTTATAGGTAAACAAAGCTATTTCCAAGGCCATGATTTGACAACATGAAGTGTTCAGCAGCAAAAATGGTTTAAATTTTCTGCCATCCTTTTATTAACCTTTCCCTACCCCAGCTCTCTGTTGTAAGAAAATTCTGTCAAAAAAATCTAGATCGGTTCCCAAGTTCAATTCCCTCATGCTGATACTGGTACAGCTGAGAGAGGAAACTGCAAGGGCATAAACAGATAGCAAAAGAATAGCTAAGAACTGTTTACACTGGTATTGACTCCAAAGATTTCATATTAAAGTACAGCCTAAATTTAACTTCTTATCCTGGCTTTAATCTGAACCAGCCACCCTTCTTGTGTCTGCAAAATTACTCAGGAAACGTCTAAGATTAAATTTACTCCCACATAATTCTCAAACTCTCTAGCTCTCTCTGGGGCAGAAGACCTGTAAGAGTCGCCCTTTTGACAATGCCTTTACATTTCTTTCTCCGGTAAATTGTGGCATTGAGACATAGCAGGGGCATATGAAAACAAGAAAGACTGTTTAAAAGGAAAGCAAATTCCTCCCATACACCTGAAATTAATAAGCGAGTACCAGCTTAAGACTTGAAATAATTCTGCCCTGCCTTGCATTAATACTCAGGATTTTCCTTTTACATGTACTGCCTTGCCTGGTTAATAACTGATTCCTCAAACTCAGCCAAAAATTTCAGTAATTCATCAACTTGTTTCCATGAATTTGTGGGGAGGAAAAGAATTTCATAGCAAGGTACAATATGAAATATTAATACCAAATATTACTATTACAATGAAAAGAGCTTGTTATTTGAAGACTGATATTATGTACCATTATACATAATATAAGCTTTTTATGGTGAGGTAGCTAAGGACTGTGGAGTAGTGCAGATGAATAGGGGATTAGAAGCTAGCAGGATCCCAAATACAAAATGGATTATGGTAGGACTGAATGTTTGTGGTTCACAGGCTATTGGCTGTCGTCTAATTCATGAATAAAATGAGCCAGTACTAGCTGTGCCATGGCACAGCCCTTCTTTACCAAGAAAAGACTAGTTGGAACCCAATTTGGATTTACACAAATTGAAATTTGTACCCATTTGAGATCTTGTCACAGAGCCAGAAAACATGTCAGAGAGCAGCATGTAATCTTGGAGGTGTTACAGTCAGTCAATATTGATCACAAGAGACGAGACAGCTCATCATACATTTCAATGGAAAACATGGGAGTCACAGTTCAAAGAACCATGATTGAAAGGATAACATTAGATAATTCTTCCTAGCTGTAATTAGTGTTACTGAATCTCAAGGGTAAATCAGCTTCCTCACCAGGTAGGCAACTCTCCTCTTTCTCCTTGCCACTCCCCCACCCCTAAAAAAACCCCCAAACAAGCACAGAATTCCTCTATATCTAAATTCCCAAATCTGGCAGCTTTAGATGACCTTCATAGTTTCATCCTTCTTTGTATTACAAATGCAAAGGCAGAACTAATAAAAAGAAATCAAACAAGATCATGCTATCTGTTCCCCACTGGACTTCAAAGTACTTCAACTCAACCACAGACCCACATCACGTTACCAGGCAAAGCATGTCAAATAAGAGACTCCTTCAGGGATGACAGAATAAGTCTTCTGTTGCAGATTTACCTCCTGCTTGTTTAATGCAGATTGCTAAAGCCAAATATGCCACTTTTTGGAATGTGGGATTAGTTCTGAAATGCCACTCTAATATAGATAATTCTTTCTTGCCTCCTTGAGGGTTTATCTGCCAGGCTAGACACTTTGTTAGCATTAAGTTGGTCTTCTGGCATTTGTAAGTGGAAGTTGGTGAAAATAGATGAGACCGGGTTGCAGAAGAACCCTAAGGGAGCAAAGTATTATTGGATGGCATGTGAAAACTCAATTAAATTTATGCCCAATCATTTTCAGCATATGAAAAGAAAATCCAGAGCCAAACATATGAACTCCAGCCTCTCTAGAACTATCAAACTTGTGTCTTAGCTATGTTTCCTTTCCATGTACCATGAATCCTCAATTCCCTTATCCCCAAGAGAAACCAGACAGTACAGATCCAGAGATAATGACTGAAGTCAGCATGCAAATAATGTGCTGATAAATTGGTTCGGGGCTACTGTCATGGCTTAGATTTTATCACCATCAATTAAACAACTAAGTAGAAGCATACAGATCTAAAATATAATATTGATGTCTGCCAAATAAGGACTGTTTATCCAGATACTGAGAGATATTGCCCTTACTTGGGTATTGAAATATTCATAACGTGTTGCTTTACCTTTGGGTTGACTTTGTGGTAAGACATTTTTCCCATGAAAACAAAATAATTTTACTATAATAATTTGACTACATGATACTGTTCTGACACTCATGCCAGCAATTTAGAAATGAAACAGTATTAGCATATTGTATGTATTTTCCTGTATCCATGCATAGATCCTTAAAGCCAGCAGTTATTTACAAAAAGCAAAATAACAGCACAATAATTAGCTCTGGAAGCTATCAATTTTGATACTAGTAACTGTACTGAATATCATATTATGTTGTATTAGGAAATTTGTGATAGAAATATACTTTATGCAGAGCTAGAAAGAGGCTATTAAGTGATTTTATACGTAAAAATCTGGCAGCTAGGAAGAAAGTAACATATTCTGATACTCAGGTGTCATGAATGCCTTTTAAAAAGCCTGGAAAAAAATAATCCTCGACTGAATTTTTTCAAAAATTTTTTTTGAAATATACCTTGATTTACATATTCAGTTCAACCATGTAAATGTTATTTTTCAATAAAGACACTATGGAAAGTGATTTCCAAAAGTTGTAGCTGTTTATATTACAAGCACAGATCCGAGTTTCTAAATCACATCTCAATTCAAATCTTGCCTTAAATGCTCTTCTAAAAGAGAAGTTAACTACTCTGTTTAATTCTGACTTTTATGCATCTGAATCAAGCAAAAGAATAGCTACTTGACATTGTTTGTCTGTCTGACAAAGCACACCTAACCCCTTCCACGAGAATATCAAGGGCTAACCAAGCCGTCATCTCTCAGTCTCTTTTAGCCCAGATTTTTTGTCAAGTTGCACACATGGAACTCCAAAGAAGTCAGATTATGTGCATCTATGGCACCTCTGAAAATTAACAAAGCCTTTGAGAAAGCTGACCTTAATCTTTTATGGGCTCTCTTTATGAAGTCAATAAATGGCAAAACTTGCACTTCTACTGCAAGCACTGAAGCACCTATAAATCATTATTAGAAGCATCATTTTACTATAATCACATAACAACAGACAAGAAAGCCTCATTAATATTTTCATGTTGCCATTGCCATTTCTGATTCTTGGTGAAACAGGCAGCAAAATAGTACTGTTGTAAAATAAACTAAATTCTTCTAAGGCTTAAAGTACTGGATGCATAACTCAACACTTGTTACCAATGCAGAGCTCTTCCTGCAGGCGATGCTCCCCAAGCTTTGGGCTGATCCCAGGTTAATGCACCCCACAAAAGGAGTCAGGGTGGCCTCACCTCGTGGGTGCTCCTCACAGCTGCAGTGAAATGCAAGGGCAGCAGGACATGGCTTGGAGACATATGAAAAGCCTGAAGAGCTGAGGACCGACACATTGTTTCAGTCATGGGGATGTATGATTAAAAAATTATAAAAAAATAAAACCTGGAGCACTTCACTGAAAGCCAGGATAGTTTCCACCCCTCAAGAACAGTTTTAAGGAACATTTCTTTTTCAGTGTAATAAAAAGTTGGTTTTAGCTATTTAAACTGAACAGTCACTGAAGGCCTTAATCTCACCTAGAATAATTTAAGACTCTTTAGATACTGAGAAACCTTTGTATATAATAAGGAGCCACACCGATTCATTCTTTAAATGACATAGACAGTACCAGATAAATACTTTATTAAAAAATAAGCTCTAGAAGGTGATTTCATGTAATAGTGTCTTTAGTAGGTGGAGCCATACGAGAAATTGGATAAGGATAACTTTCAATTCCAGTCCCCATTAGCACCTCCTTTTCAGCTTTAAGTGTGGACTGTGTTGGGTTCTCCCCCCCCACCCCCGCATTTCTATTTTATTGTTTCCCTCCTTACTGCCAGAATTAGTTCTGTAGACTGAATAACAGAACATGGCAATTGTTGATTTAGTTTGAAAGGAGAATGACTTCACTTTTAAAAACATACAAAGAAAACAGTTTTAAGATAGAACACAGGGAACAAAATCATAGTTAATAAAAACCACAATACTATTTTAAGACCTTCAAAGGCTTCTGTAAAATAGTTAGTGTAATTTAAAAAAATCTTTTGAAAGACTTTTACGGCACAACACTGCTGAAGCAATCAATTTTAAACAGCTTTACTTGTAAACTACAGATCAACTTTCTTCAAGAAAGTGTTCTTTTTTTAAAAGAAAACAAAATCCTACGTTATCTAACAAGACTCGAACAAAGAGGTCACTATCAAAAGTTACAGAAACAGTCCGTTTTTGTAGGAAATTGATAGCAGTAACTTCAGACTACTTAGCGCGCAACAGCATTTTAATGAACAGTTATGCTATGGAGGTCTGTGTCACAGATAATATGGACAAAAAGCCTTATTCAGAAGACTGGGCTATTTCTCCTTAAAGATGATTTTTTTAAAAACAGAATGGCAATGGAAAAGACTGATCTAATGGCTTAAGCTTTAACAAAACAGCATTTCTCCCCACACCATAACATCTGGCAATGTGCCAAAGGACAATTTCTATCACACGATTTGAAGCAAAAAAAAAGATAGGTATCAATTAAAGTCATATATTCTAGAAGCCAGGTAAATATATGGAAATATTAAGTTAAAGTCTTTGTTGTTGTTTCTGGCAGGTATTGTACAAGTCGTGTCGAGACCACTTTGTTTCACTACAGAATCAAGGAAGCTATGCCTCTCTTTTCTTGGCAGGTGAAAGTACAGCTAATATTGAGAGTAACTTCTTGGTAACAACCGGGGTGCAGAAGGCATTGTGTAACCAATGACACCCCCATTTTGGGGAAACCATCCAGCGCGCCACTAGCTCTGCAAGTCTGAACAAGCTTCTTTCAGTCTCTAATATCATAACAGCAAAGGTCACAGTAATAACAGGGATGGGAAAAGTTTAAAATAGGTAATTCCAATATGAAGCCTGGTCCAGTCCTTCCTGCTTGATTATATACTCCGCACATTAATTATACACATTTTAGTGATGCTTTATTTAATGTATTTTTCTTCCATGCACTTGCTCTGACAGTTCCCTTCACCCTCCAGTCTCCACCCTTTATTGGAAGTAAAAATCAATTTAGTCTGCCTATGCCCTTCTCTTGGAGAAAAACAAACATTCACACATGCACCCCTCCTTCTCTGACCTTCTTCCCCCCTGCTTCATACCCAAACACATAAAAAACCCCAGGCATATGGCTTTTCAGATGAACTGGCACTTTGAAATAAGCTCATCCATGGAGGAAAACTGCTTTCAGGGCTAGAACAATAGTCACAGTATAGTGATGGATATATTCTGCCAGACAGAAGATACATTTGAATGCTTTGTAGAAAAAATAGTTTAATCCCAAATGGATACAAGATTCAGGTAACAGAACAATTTGCTAGTCTCAAGAACTGCTGTGTTTGACATGGGGGGTGGCACATTTTGCTTTCCCTCCATCTGTGACCTTTATATAAAAGGTGTGACATAAGTGCTATAAAAAGACTTAGTTGAATGCATTAATGCCTCCTTTTGAAGTCTGCTGTAATTTTTTAATTTACTTTGTAAAGTAAAAAATCCAATGGTAATCAATCTATCAGTAAGTAGATTACGATCTGGAAGTAGCTAGTGAAATAAATACTATTGTTGCTTTGAAACATCTGGCATCTTAACAGAGATGGCTTTTGCTTTTGTGAATCCTCAGTTTAGCATCTTACTCTGCAAAGAATGAATGCAAGCTGCAAACTTTTAAATACTTATTCGACATTGTGGCTTCTTACACTCCCAGAAGTAGGTAGTGCAATTATTCTCCATCTCAAAATACACAGCTACAGCAAAAGGCTAAATTAAATTTACTCTGGGTTTCTCCTTGTGATCTTTCTGTATGTACAACATTTATATTTTAAAGTGACTCCATGTTAATTCTCCTGGAGGGAAAAAAAAAAGAATAAAATGGAAAAAAAAGGTGCGAGAGGCTCATATGCTAGTTCCTATTGTAGGTGAGAACCAAATCTATACCACTACAGCTCTCCCCGTGCAGCAGCATTGACAGTACCAGCTGTTATTGCAATAACTATTGCTGCAATAAAGCCATTTCTTCACATTAGAGGATGCTTACACTGCAGAATGATCCTTTTCTCCTGTACACTAGCATCAGGAAACCTCCACAGTAACTACAGATCTGGCCTGGCAATGGTATTGCTGAATGTTGAAATGACTCCTCCAAAGCTCTAAGTTTACAGCCTACTGCACAAGTCCAGCAGATCATTACTTTTGTAAAGAAGTATCAAAACATATTAAAGAAATGTATACTATGAAATACTGTTTTTATTAAGTTGTAATTCCTGTTCAAAATAACACTAAGTGACACTCATGAGAGAATCACATTGCAAGTATAACAAAAATTCCTGTACCTTCCCTCCTCAGTCATCTTGGAGCAAATCACAATATCGACAATTACAAACACCTTAAAGAGATGGCACAGTTCAGAAGAGAATTGTGAATAAGGAAACCTACTCTAGCCAGAGTAGAAAAGCAACTCCAATTTAGCAGGATGCTGCAAAATGTGCATAACTTAAGGTATATGATTTCTACCTAATTTCAAATGTTGAAATCAGCAAGGCTTTTGAACATATACACGTTTAAGTAATTTCAGAGCTTCAGGGGCTTCACATTTAATGCTTCAAGTACATTCATCTGACCCTTGGATCAATCTTTTTTCACTGTCCTTATGTATATGGCTCCAAGAGCAGAAGGGAGACTGCAGCACTACACAGCATTGCCAAGCCTCTCCCCAGCACTCACAGGTGAGACACATACTTTGGACAACCAGAGGTTCCCCAACCAACTGCTGGTAACAGAGCTCAAAGATAGGCAGGTACCTGTATTCTGCAAACTTTACCCTTTGCCTGTTGAAAACCAGCAGTGAGACTCATTACAGGCTCACCCTCAGGTTTTCTCCAATACTGAAGTCCTTCATCTCATCCCAAACTGAAATATTCCTGACTGGAAGAGACTGTGAAGTTGAGCAGCTGAGACAGTTTCAACGCAAGGGTGTTTGTTGTGGGAGCAAGTAAAACCACCACACTATTTCTGCTTTTATACGGCTAGAGTCCAAACTAACTGCAGTATTTCTGCAGGCTGGGCCAAATCTGGGCCCAGGTTTGCCACAGTAATTATTAGCTGATCATTGTTACCTTCTGTTGTAGCCATCATGCTTGCATTATATTGGGAATTTCTGGGTACTTTTATAAACACGCGCTGTGTATTTTTACAAGACAGATTACTGGGCTTACAGACTGAGTGGCTTTTTATTGAAATTTTTGTGTTATTTATTCATTTTTCCTTGATGATGCAAGGCATAATTCTATCATTTGGTATTTTATGGACAATATATACAGCGCATTTTTTCTTTACACAGAACTATTAACCCAAACATACTAGTGGCAGGAAAACCTTAGTGCTAAACACTATTGAATTTAACATTCTTGAAGTCTGACTCATTGCCAAAAAAATATGTATTTCAAGCTTAAATGCCAAAAAAGGACAGCTTTGAAGGCCAAAGACCCTTTACGACAATGAAGTCCTGACACCACATCATCTCAAGCATCACTGAATGTTAAACAGAATTATTTGAGTACACATGTAAATATAATGATATGATAATATCTGAAGAGGAAAAAAAAAATCAAACAAGAAACAGTTTAAAAACACAATTTGAAACAACAGCAAAAAGTGCTGCCACAGATTTGGAGAGGAAAATGCAATATTTTGTAATACTAAACAAGAAGAAACACAGCTATACAGACTAGGAGACATCACAGACACCAGGGCTGGATTTTCCTTTGGTGCGGGACATGGAGGTGGACAAACTGTCTTTAACCACAGCTCAGGACTGCAGCTAGTCATTTTATTAGCATGCTAGTACCAGCAGAGGCACAAAGCTTTTAGGAGGTAATCTACCTCTATTCCCAACAAACATATATTAAAGTAACCAGCAAATTATGTGATATTTGCACTGAAGAGATAATTACATCAGTATCCAGTGAGATTATGTAATAAGAAGGCAAATTTACCACCACTTACTGCACCCAAGCAGAGATTCTTTGGGACCTTTAAATGTACATTCACCTAACAAATGTTGAGCTATTGGAAATCAGAAAGTGTAGCCTGTCCTTCCATTTCACTCTGAGCTTTACAATTGAGGCTTCCTAAGGGGGTTCTGTGTCAAAGTCATTTTCAGGCCACCATACCTGTGGATAAGCAAGGAGTTAGTGAGATGGAGAGAGAAGAACAAGAAGTCATTAGAAGAAGGATTTATCGCTGGTCCTTATATATAAAGCATTACTCACACTTAGTCCCCCATAGCTCACAAACTCCACATCCTCAGCAGAGGAAATAACTACTATAGTTTTCCAGCTGTCAGACTCTCCAGAGGAGGAAGCCAGCATTTTTTGCAGCACTCCCAAGACAATACAGATTTGAACATCCTTCCTTGAGTCACTCTTGAAGTGTCTGTACATTGTTTTGTAAAACAAAGGCCTGCCCTGAATAAAAATACCCTAGAAGTGTTGAATATGAGCTATCCTACATGCTTTATAAATATCAATATACTCAGCCATATAAACTCCCTGAAAGAATTTTTATCCCCACTGAAATCAGGTGCTCAAGCAGAATCCAGGTGCACTGTAAACTTTTGGCCAACTACTCTTGCCAAAGTCACATATCATGGCTATATGTGAATCAAGAAGAGAACTCAGTGCAGTTTCTCCTTTTTGATCAAAGCAGAAAAAAAAATTGCTGAAACAGACTTCAAGGGCACTATCAGTCTACCCAAGACTATCATCCCATCTTGGCTTATTTCCCTGGGAACAGCACTTGTTGCCTTTTATTTATTTTTTTAATATTATGGTTCAGACTTGACTGGGCTCAATTCTCTCTGTGCCTAGTGTTTGAAATTGTTTGGATGCTCTGAAAGGCATAGAGCCCGCCAGCCAGAAATACCAAGTATACTGACATAGAAGATAACTGTGTCACATACTGGGCCATAACACACGTCAAACACTTGGCGTGTATCTGCATAGTTTAGTTTTCCTTCTTTCTCCAGTGTAAAATTCACCCTTTAAGCAGGTCCAAGCAGTTAAACAGTTATTGTGGATTATTTGCTCCATCCTTATTCTGTTTCTCCAGAGAAACACAAACTGCTCTTACTCATCTCCAAAATATCTAGGACCACAGGAAAGTCAGTCAGGTTGGGGTTTTTTTGCACCACTACAGGGCTGCATATTGAACCTATTTCAACAGCTGAAAATCCTTTTGTTGTTTTTCATATTGGCTGCATTCATAGCTGACTTCTCTATGTACACTTTATCAAGCTGGTGATGTGTTGCTCTTTTTTTTTGTCTTAATAGGTCACAAAATAGTAAAATTTGTCCACAAAAAATCTTCAATATTTCCAAAGTTACTCACAAGCAAGCTCAATCATACAAACGCTCCGGTAAACACTTTATTCTTACTACTTCTGTAGCGTGTTAATACGTACCATAAAGAGACTACTACATTCAGCTGGAATTACTGATGCAAAAATCTCACTTATTTCAGAGAGGTTTGCACAGTCAAATGACATATTGCAGTACCACATGAAAAGATACTGCATAATAGCAGTGTCTTTAATGATGCTGTTGGACTTTCTTCCTCTCTTCAGTAACAAAAGACTTAAGCGCCTCTAAGGGCAATTGTAACTCATCATCATTTTGATCTTGAGCAAACATGCATCTGAAATTCCAGGTAATTCCCTTTCTCTGCCACTTCAAAAATCAAAACAAGTTCTACTGTTTAAAACAATCTTTCGGGGAAAAATATTTCAAATTGTGCTGCTGAAAAAGCATGCTGGTTTTCAGCTCTGTGTAATTTGTTATATGTGAGAGCTAAAAGGTATGAAAACTGGATTTTATTAGTAAGAAGGTATATGGCCTACTCTACTACTGCAGGGAAACAAGCATCCTAAAAACATTGGTGGCTTAAGTTCAGCAGCCATTTTTCATTTAGAGATTTATTTATCTGTCTTCACTTTTTTTTAAAAGTTATTAATAGTACATTTCCATTTTAAACACCAAGGGCCAAACTTTACAAATCCTTTTTTAGGCTTATCTGCCTGCCCCTTCTCTTGTTGACTTTTTCTTTTAAGTTATTTTCTTTGGTGGTGTTTTTTTTTCTTTTTCAGGAATTTCAGTCAGGAAAAGTATCTGGGACAAACAAGTGCTGTGCTTCCTTAGTTCCATTGCAGGGCAAGAATTAACCAGAAAAAGCCTATCGCAAAGCTACCTTCAGTACCTCCTCCAATAGTTTTCAGGAGAAGCTTTTACCCAGGGAAAACATCAAGGTTTCTTCTTAAACCAAGCAGATCTCCAAGCAGTTAAATCCGCCTCCCTCCACCCCCAAGGCTCTCTGTGAGAGCAGGGCAGCCATTTTGTGGCCTCAGGAGCAACTCCAGCTCCTGCTCCTTGAAGTGCTTTCCCCAGCCTAGGACTGGGACATTACATCCAAAACAAGAGGAAAAAAAGAAAACTGCACAGACTCACTTCCATTGCCATGGAAACAGCCAAGCACCAGGCCCAAGCAGTGGGGAGACCATAATCAGCCATACCCTTCCAACACACATCCCATGCCCCAGACAGAGGGGAGGTCCTGTGGGCAGGGGCAGAAATAGGCTCTGCTCCCAGCCCCAGCTGCTCCTTATTACTCCTAATTGCTCCTAATTGCTGCCCCCTCTCAAGTTCTATGGGGCTGAAGCTGTGGAAGGGTGATTTTTCAGTGGGCTCACTAGTGCAAAATGCTTTCTGTGGTTGCTTTTGGCAGATGCTGTTTATAAAATATGCCTTGCCTAAAGTCATAATCTTACCTTAAAGCCTTTTGCTCTCCCTGACAAATTTATACTAAACCTCAGGTTCTCTGAGTTGCCGTGCCTTGTCTCTAGGGTTGGTTTATCCTTCATATTTGCTTTTTCTAATACAGCCACATAGTGGAAGACATCAACATTTCTTCTATGGTAATCTCCCAAATCTCTTTCCTTCGTCAGTATGCTGCATGCTTTTGTTATTTAATAGGGGTTTTTTTTTCCCCTCTGTTTTGGTTCACTGCTCCTAGACTTCATATTTTACATCATGTACACTAAACTTTGTTTTCATTTACTGGCCCAGACATTTAAGAGATGCTGCTATCTCTGAAGCAGGTTGCGCAGTTTCTCATTACATAAGGCTGACAGCTAGTAAAATGTCAAACATTAAAATTAAGTTGTTTTTACTGCTTTGGCAAACCCACCTAGATGCATTTTTCTGTATTTAAATAGCTCACCAACAGCATGGTCTGTGTTTTAGTAAGTGACTGATGCAGAAACATCTGCTACCTGAAGAGGTGAGGGGAAGCATGTGCAAAGCCAGCTCCACCGCCCTATGCTTAAAGCTTCACTTGGTATAAGCTGACTGCCACATACCATTCAATTACATCTGATTACAGAAGTTGTTCGCTAGAAGTATGCGTATGCTAGAAAAATGTAGGCCTACATTTTGATAAACATGTAAACAAGCCATAACAATGAAGCTAGGCATGCTAACTGACACAAGGCATCGAGATTGACAGGTTGAATAAGTTTCAGACTCACACTGATACTCTGCTTTCACTCAAAACTCTGCTTCTAAACTGCTCTTTAAAGCGGAATCTCAGATTTTTTATTGCTAGATTTAAGACAGTCTCTCTCTGACTGTGGTCTCTACCGGCAATGCTAAGAGTTTGCCAATTACTGCCAGTAAAGGTGATAAACTTTTACACTGGTGCCACGTGCTCAGTGATCCATCAAGGAATTATGAAAGCGCTTAACCTGATACACAGTAAATTAGAAAGCCCTCCTAACTTCAGCGGGCCTCCCTACAATGCATAAAGATAAGCATGTGTGGGAGTCACGTAAAATCCACATATTACCTGAGAATGGTCCAAAGACAGGCAACGAGCTACGTGATAACTTATAGTGACTACAGCAAGAGTTCACATCCAAACTGTTGCTGGATGATATTTTGAATCCTGGAATAGTATCTATCCTGGCTTTAAATGCCTGCAGTATGAAATGACACCCAAATTTAACATAGCACTTCTGGACTTAAGTAGCCTTTAAGGAGTGCAGTGGGTGTCAGTTCCACCACTATTTCTGAGGTGAGAGCAAAGAGACCTTTCTGTTGCTTTAACTCTTGGCTTGCACACCGAGTTGGTGACCGAAGGTCTGGGGAGGCAGACGGCTCTTTTCTATCTGCAGGTAATTTGGTGGAACAGGGGGCAAGGTGCCGGCTTTCCCCAGCCACTGCAGTTCTGCAGGCCAGGCTGGATGCTCATGTAGCAAAGGAGCCCTCTCACCTCTTTCTTCTCCTAATTCCTCCTCCCACTGTTGTACATTTTTCTTTCTCCATTGCACATCTTTTAAATACTTTAACAGTTTACAGTATTGCGGTACTTTCTTATTACCAGCATTGTAAAGGGTTCAAATTCTGATGGTCATCATGTATCCAGACCTGAAAGAATGTGAATCAGAATATCCATTTTCCTTACCTTCTTATTCTAAGTTTTGTGAAACCACAGGCTGCTGTTAGAATGACAACAAAGTTTGTTATGACACAAAATGACAAGATTCCTAATGATTGGACCACCCCATGCTTCCACCTGTAAACCTTACTGTTCCTCACCTACTGAATGTGAATGGCAGTCTCAGCTAATGACAAAAAACTATCACTAAGACAAAGTCCAATTTTAGGACTGAGGGCTTGTCCCTCTTCTAAATTCACAATTTCTTGTCCACCTCTGTATTCACACAAAGAAGTCCAATTGCCTGAAGGAGCCGAGCTGCTACAATGATAAGAAGAGATAAAGAGCTGGTCTCTAGATCATCATGTTGCATTCTGAAAGTCATTTATGGATTTTGGCAGACAAAATACACAGGGAGAAAGCATAATTGAGGATTGAAGTCTGATGGAGTGTTTTCATTTGGTTCTTTGGGATTCAAAGAGCTTTCCATTCTTATTCCCTTTCTTCTTTGAAGTGTCAACCCAGTCCAAAATGGGCTCTGGGACTTCAAGGGACCTACAACCTGATGTGACAAGTTCCACATTCAATTAAAAAGATATATTGACATGTGCAATCTCTGCTATGTGTGAAAATGTAGATTTAACAGTAAATAAGAAAATGTGTTTAGTGTTGTAGGGGATTCTCTCTCTCTTTCTATCAGCTGCTTGCGAGATTGAAGAGGACTGTGAAAAGCAAGGAAAGAAAGCAAGACAAACAAATGTTTCGAAGTGCTCAAAGACGCAAGCAACTATGATGCCATGTTGAAAGTATTCCAGCCAGAAACCCTTCCCCCGCCTTTTTCTCCCAGCTGCATTTTCTCTTGTGAAGGAGTAGTTTACTCTACAAGTTATCAGAAAAGCAAACAAACAAGGAAGTTTACACAAAAATCAAGGGCAATGGAATGATAGGACAATGACAGAAAACAACAAAAGCAAGGAAATACACAGATAAATGTCAAATGCACCCTCTGGACCCTTCCATTTGTTTTACAACAGCCAATTTAAAATACTTCTTCCTTACTTTCAGGATGCCTCCTGCTGTGTCAGGGTCTGAAGGCATTTGATACTATTTACCCTTAGTACCTGGTGTGGATTTCAGCAGCACTAATGGGTGCATATTACGGGTGGGCAGAGCAGCATATGTCTGTCACAGGGAAGCAGGTATGTTGACCTGCTGCAAAAATCCATGATCCTGTTTTTAAGACTCAATTTTACCAGAGAATTCCTGCACAGAGCTGGATAATATACTTCATCTTTTTCTGCTTAAGCTCCCCATCTCCATAACAGCAAGATAATATATTTGCTTGTTCTTTGTGGGTGAGATTTTCAATATCACTGAGAATTAGCTTGAAACAGAGGGTAAAATCTCCCTGGATTTCAGCAGGAGGTTATTATTTGTATGCTTTCATTTGTATGCTTGGGTTTTCCCCAGCTCTCTGTCTAGATCATAAACGCTTTGGGTCAGAGACTGTATTTCAGTGTATGCGTTAACCACAGTTCACACAGCAGAGCTCTGATTTTGGATGGGCACTCCAAATGCCAATGGATAACCGTAATTGAGTGGGGAGTGCCGGCTACTACCTTTCAGCCAAGAACATGGGGTACTTTGTTGAGCTGAACATGAATCAAATTCAGATAAATCCAGACCTGGATTCTTTTATTTTATTTGTTTCAGACAGGAACCCACATGCAAGCATCGACTAGGCAGCTTCCTCTACTCTTTTCTGAATAGTAGAGTGGAAAATGGGAACAGCTTTGTGCATGAAGAAAATTAATGGGTTTGGGATGTTATTTCCAAATTGTTGTAAAGTTTGTCATAACAACACTTCTTTTATAATTTCTTTGATAGCTCAGGAATATTACTTTTCTTCTTTAGTGAAAGGTCACATAACTATATGCTGTCTCTTAAAATCAGTGAATGCATAATGGCTTCTGCTGTTCTAACAGGAATCATTAAACAAATTCATAAATCAATGAAGCACACCGATGCATTACTTTAATTATCATTTCTGTTCAGATGGTTGGTTTATGTAATGTAATTGTTTACTATGTCTGAGTATTACACTAGAGAAGCTTGGCTGGATCTTCGTTTCAAAATCTATTCTAATTTCTTAAGTGTTTTTATGAAATTAACAAACAATAGTCTATGGAATAGACTGAAGAAATTCAGTTAAAGGAAAAATACACCACCCTCCCCTTTTGGCATTTGTTATGAGATGATTTTAAATTTTCCTGTCATTCTGTGTGTTTTCTTAGAGATGAATGCTATCCTTAGATTTTCACTAAAGCTCAATTTTTGGAAATTATGTCATTAGGTAGACAGAATTTCATGCTTCAGATATTAGACATGACCAAACAGAAAATGATAGACATTAATAGCATGAGAAGTACTGACATTTTTCTTTGAAATACAAGGAATAATGGGTTAAGATGAAATATTATAAAATTCATTTTCTTGAAATAATATTTTTCCTAGCAGAGTGGTACAGAATAGCTAAGTGTTTAACAATCATGATTTATGCTTCTTGCAAAATCAAGGGCTTGTCTCAGAAATAATGAGATTAAAACCCCTTCAACAACTATAATTTAGATTCTTATTTATTTCCTGTGTTTTTAGCTTTTGGAGTTTGTATTTTCACTGAGAAATGAAACTCCCATAATCTGATAACCTTAGGCACAGGGGTTTTCAGAATAAAATAAAACTAAGACTATCATAAAGTCCCTGTGATGGGATTTACAAGAGCCCAATGGCCTGGATGAAGTTAACTCAAGCAGCAAATTAGGGCCCTGCTCAGGGTATTGAACAGCAGGAAGTCAGGATATTCCTCGGCCAAACAGACTTCGAGAGATCTGAGTCGAAGACCAGGATTTCAGGGGAGCATAAAGGGGAACTCTAGGCTGGTAGAGGGAGACTGAGAAAGGCTGTTACACATACAGTGTAGAAAAAGGACTGTATTACGTGAGCAGATCACCTGGCTGAGAATGAGCTTTGCATTTATCCCTGAAGACAGTATCAGCACAAGTCTTTTGTATCCCTGTAGTCTCTCAAATTGGCTACGGTAGGACATCTGTGATTTACAGGCCTTCAAAACTGAATGAATTGGAAGGAATCTGTGATTTTTCTCACCACGTATCTTATAATCTATATATTCCTCTCATGTCCAGGCATGAAAATACATATTTCTGTCCCATGCTTTTTTGAATAAAGAGTGAAAGGTCTTTCGTTTATTTGTATTTCATACAAGATGTTTAAATGAGATATGCTATCTAAGTTTCTCATTAACATTAGCATGAGCTACATGTATATATCAGATGCAGGTCCCCTGAAGTGCGTATGTCCAAATATGCTGTACAATCCATCGTGGGATCTGAAGCTAATAAGTAGGTAATAGCACCATCATATGAGCTTTGCTTATTTACAACTGTTATTAAAGTAATTCAAAAGCAGGACTGAGGACAAGAAGAATATATTAAACCATATTGCTTTATAAATGAAAAAAGGCTGCTGTACAAGATGACCAGAACAATAAAATGTCATGTTTAATTCACCTCAGGGTTAGCTCTACCAAAGTCAGGGGACTTTCATCATAAATTAGTATGGCTTATTCTGTTGAAATTCTGTGGGTCTTGCAGCTTCAGGAATGAATAGTATAGTATTTAAAGAGTCAGATTTTTAAATCATAGGCAATATTTTGGAAATGGGCCACAGAAAATTATTAAAAATTTTTAACCCAGATATCCTTGGTGTAATCTGCAAGTTAAATTATTTATGGTTTCTATACCCTTTGTATAGTGTGACATTTCAATGAAAGATTTAAATGTTAAGAAAAACCTTCAGAAATAATTCAGCAATGTTAGTAATGCATTTTTCCCAAGGTCTTAAGAATTCCACCATTCCACCTATGTAATGTTTTCTCCTACTAGTAGCATGCTGCTTCGTGGATTGGATTATACTATTGTATAGGCTAGAAATATCAAGGTAGTCTCTAAAGGCTAGAAGTTGTCTTAAAGAATAACCATTAGCACAAGCCAGCACATAAGCTGTCCCCCTTGAACCTCAGCAGGTCTCATGATTTGGCAGTCTGTTGAACTTCTCTACTTTCTTCTCATTGCTGGAGTACAACTTTTCTGCTGGTCTGTATCACAAATGAGCTGAGATGCCCAAACACATGATAATAGGAAAAGCAGAAAACTGACATTCTGCCATACTAACAGGCTTCTGCTCCAGAATGTGAATGACTGGTATTAGACAACTTCTTTGTCTACTTGAAACGTGTGAAGCAGTGTAAAGGAGTTCTTGCCATTTTTAGACATTTGTGGAAATCTGTAATCAAAATCACAATCAGCTGCTGAAGTGCTTCATATAATCTTATTTCAGAAACATGTTAGCATTAATTGTATTTTGTTAACATTATGAAAGGAATCTTTTCAGCAGATACCAGATCGTATATATCAAGGTACTTGGGTACAAAATAAAATAATGTACCACTTGAGCCCTAATGCTTCAGAAAGGGAAAGGGAGCTGTTTGTAGACTTAATTATGCCTGGTTTCACTGTACATTATTCTAAATTACTGTTCCACAACTTTTTCTGAGAAGTATAGAGACACGTTTGGGCCTCCAGAAAAATACCTGGCACAAATCCTGTTCTCTTTTGTCTTGATTTAAGATTATATGGCATGTCTCTTGTCAACAGCACAGACCTCTTTTCCTTTTCTTTGTAGGGGCAACTTCAGTGAGTGGTTTTGGGAGGGATATATTTGTAAGACAGAGGGATTTCAAATTTCTTAGTGAAACACACAGCAAAAGCCATCCTATGAAAGATGATGTTATGAAACAAATGAGAACAAAAGTTGTACAAATAGGAGAGAGCATTGTCAGTATTATATTTTCAAATGACTTTTTTTGGTTATAAATCATCTACTGAAATCAAATGTCAACAGAAACCATTCATAGATCCAACTTAGACACAAAATGCTTAGAGTTGAAAGGAGTTGAAAATTCATTGCAACTAGCATGAACACACTTATTCATATAATTTGACTGTGTTCAAATTAAACAGTTCACTGTTTAGCCTTGATATTTATACAAGTTTGACTACAGAAAAATGTGACCTTTTGTTATAAATTATCTACCTGGCTTGATGTGCAGCAGTTGCAATGAAGTTTGGTTGGGGTTTTTTTTGGGGGGGGGGAGGGGGTTGTTGTTATTGTTGTTGATGTGGGGTTTTTTGTTGGTTTTTTTTTTTTTAATATGGTCATTTATTGAACACTGTGAATGTGCTCAGCCCTGTACTTTACACTGATGAAGGCTGCCCCATGGGACTTCTGTTCTTAGATAGGGCAGTTCAGGCACACAGAATTTAGCCCGCTGATTTACCATGTCAGAACAGATTTTCCCTCTTCCTTTGCCCTGTCAGACTGTAGTTCTTTGTTATCTGGTAGAGGCAGCTTCTCTCCTCAATGAACCAGTCAGTGGCATCACCATCCTCTGCGATGTTTCCGCAGCTCCCTGTAGAGTCTAACACCGAACCAAAGCAGGGAGAGAAATACACATTATCCATATTATTACCCATAAATATGGTTCCATCTAAATAAATAGCCATGATCCTGGAGAAGAAAATGAGAGTCTGGCTGATCCTTGGGGACCGCACTACTGAAGGAAGACTGCCCGTGGAACGCTGAGGTCTGTACGGCACTCACATCACAGCCGAGGACCTATGTCTGGGGGAGCTTTCTTCACACTGTTTTCAAAACAGGTCCATGCCCTAAGGGCAAAGCCTGCTCTCCAGATGGAAAACGGTGAGGTAACAGGGCTTCAGCTACAGACCAAACAGCCAAATGTCTTCACCAAAGCTACCCTGATTTATTTATTTTTACAAGGTTTGATTCATTTTGTTTGAGCAAAATGGCTGCTATTTCTGCCTTCGCTCAGTTTGAACATGTTTTAATAGAGGATTAGTCTCCTCAGGCAGGTGCAAGGAAAGTGCTTACAGGACACGACAGTGAAAAGAACCGGCCGGTAGGGAAAAAACCTCAACATGTTGTGGTATAATGAGCCCATTTAAACAGAAGTGAATGTTTGACATTTACATTTCCCTGTCTCTTGTACAAGGCCAGAACAATGTTCTGAAAATATAAAAGTGCTGGAAAATATTTTAGTTAAAAAAAAAAAGTCTCTTTAATTTATTAAACCCCTAGTCCTGACAGCTTGTCACAGGAAAAACTGGGTGCACTCCATCCCTAGGGACAACTCTTTTCTCAGTTGTTCCACAGATCAGCTCTGGTGTCACTGTGGAGAAAAGGCACCTGCTCCTTTCTCAGCCAGTGGTGACATAACCAGCAGTATTTAAAAATTATCAAAAAATTAAAAGGAAGGAAAAAAATGAAAGTAAAATTGATGAAAATTAGAGACTGGGGATAGGAGAATTAAAAGAGAGGGAAAAAATTAATAAAGCCTATGTTATTTGCTCTAACTTTCTAAAGCCATGACTAATGCATAATTTAAATATGTTTAATTAATTAATCCAGTAAATGGATACCTAGCAATTTCAAGGAGCTAGCAAATAAGCTAAAATAGATTACATTATCAGAATAGGCAGAGAGCATGCCCAATAATATCAGAGCTAATTTGTCTGTTAAATAACACATCATTGTTCCACTTCAAATTCCTCCTTAAAACCTCTTTGCTTTGTTGCACCTGTGAATGGTAAAGCTTACGTTTTGCAAAGAATACTGATTATTACGTTGGCGAATTTTGTCTCATTGTCTTCTGTTTTGTACTGTTTGTACGATCTTGCACTTCCATATAGCACAGGAATTTTCCCAGTCTGTTTAGGAGTTTAGCAAGATAGGCTTCTAGTAAGAACAAGGGCTTGCAGGCAGCACACTAATGGTATTAACAAATTAAGAACAAGAAAGGCATTGAGAGGTTCATACTTTAGTTCTTGAAAGTCAGAGTCATAATTAAAGATACATTTTCTAGTTAGTTATCTAAGAAAAGTAAAGCACAAAAGAGACTTTTCTTCTCTATGATAAACATGATCTGTAACATTTTTCCTTGTCTTAACATTTTTTAGGAAATGGATGGATACATAAGAAAGAAAGAATAACAACAAAAATGAACGACTTGATATCTATATGAACAAAACTATTTAGATGGAACAAAAGCTGGTCCTGGTGTCTGCCAAAACTCATATCCAACACGAATCCCTTTAGGCTCAGCTAAACTTGGTTTTGATGATGGAGAGAAACAGAGGGCAAAAAAGGAAGGAATGCAGCCACAGCAATACACTTCTGTGGCAGCAGAAGTGATGTAGGCACTTGTACAGGAACAGATCGTGTTGTGGTGAGAACTGTAGTGAATGAGTGTGAAAGTGAGGAAGTCTGCGTAAGGATGCTTTTTGACCTGTTTATGAACCAAAATACAATAAATGAATAACAAAATGACAAAGGAAAGTTTTACATCAAAAAACAGTGGAAGGTAGGAAAACAATGAAGACTTCACAAAGAAACCTGATCCCATCTTCCTCTCTCCCATAAAGATTCAGATAAATTCAGAAATTATTTTGATACTTCTATAAAGCTTTAAACTTTCTTAATATAACCCAGAACCAATCTTGGCTTAAATTCAAAAGGCCAATGTGTATTTTTCAATCGCTGACATCTGAATACCTCATTAGTATGTTGAAATTGTCACTCAAATTGCTGTTTTATTTGCCTAAGAGCTGTTTTAATAGACCGAATGCAAGATTTGGCAGTATTGTTAAGGCACCCATGTTTGAAAATTGAGTGCTGACTTTGAATTATATGTGGCTATATTTGTGCCGCTGTTCAGTGAAAACAAGCCTTCTATCTATCCATCATGGCAATTCTCACATCAAAACCTGAGGTACTGTACACAATCAACTTATCCCATGCTACACTGCATGCAGGTTTTGTGTTTTGTTTTTGTTTGTGTTTGTTGTTTTTTTTAAACTCATTTTGCAGGAAAGCACCACACATTGTTTCAATTTTAACTGTTCCTTTATAATTAAGACTTCATTTCTTGAGTGTAATAGCTGATGTGACTTTGAAGGAAAAAGGCCAGAGAATAGCCCTGTAGTTAGCAGAAGTACGAGACCAGAAGCTCAAAAGGTATAGAAAGGATGAACAAAGGCAGGAAGAGCTATGGTTACCACCCTTGCTGATGACAAGGGGATGATGACTAATGAAAAGCTGTTAGATAGCCACCTTCCTTTGAATCCACATCCTACATATAGGAAACTATTTAAAAGGCATCTTTTTAGGTGAAAATCTCTCTCTTAAACATTGAACATGGAACTGACCAGTCTGGGATTTTCATCTAGGCTGGGTCACTAAATATTGTTACAAATTAAAAAAAAAAAAAAACCACCACAGCAATGACAAACAACAAAAACATCAAGATCACTTTTAAGAAACTCATCCGATATTACCAGATAAAGTTGTTTGAAAATACAGATTAATCTGAATGTGTAACATCCCTTTAAAGTGAAAGTTAACTCATTTGGTTACTAAATGGTTTATCCTGGTAAGAGTTTTATAGTAGTGTGGGACAGCTTTGTGGAACTGAAGGAGCCTGCTTCTCTGTAGCTTTTCTATTATTATTAACTGCAAGCAGACATAAAAGGTGCTTAGTTTGCAAAATATCACTATTCAAACCTATCAATGGTAAAATTCCTTTTTAGTTAATCTGCCCTCACAGCATGAAACACACTGGCAGTTCTTAAAGTACTGGTGTTTCATCCAGACAAGCTCTGGCCTAATTCCAACAATGATTCTGACCCTTGAAAGGCCTGGGACTTCAGTCAATCACACTGAACCGTGACAGATCTGTGGTGTGGGCAAATACCATGGAGAGGCTATGATGCTGCCCTCACACTCATTTTAACTTACTCCTCTGAAAAGTCTTGAATCTGGTTTACAGAGCAGTATCACTGTTTTTTTCAGGAAGAAAAAAGGTATGGTTTATTACTGCATAAGGATGCACAATGCGAAGGTGCCTTCAAAAAGCGAACATGTATTTGTCCATGTGAACCACAATCACAGTGGGATGCACAAACACATATTGAGTATCCAAACATGTGCATGCAAAATCAGAAGAAACTGTTGAAAATAGACATGTTCTTCAATGAGACATTTTTATTTTTTAAATTTATAGTGCCTATTATGTGCAAACTGTTTTGCATTTTTACAGTTAGAAAATGTCAATAAATCCATGGCATGTAAAAGGGCACTGTTACTATGGCAGTTATTGGAATCCTATACTTTGTCAAATATATGTACCTCTTAATTCAATAATCTTTAAAAGCAATACTCATTGTGGTTTACAGTATGACACCTGACCTTTTGTTAATGTCAAATACCATTTTACTTTAGCATGGAAAATTATTATATTTCTATAAATATAATCATTATTCTTGGAAAAAATGTATTAAGGAAATAGAATAGGAAACTGATCAGCTAATCAATTATTTCACATGACAGTGATTTTATGTATTATTGTTGACATTTCTGTGAGTACCCTAAACAGGCCCATGACATAAAAGAAAACAGCAACTGGAATTCAAAATTCTGCCTGTAATAATGGTCTGTTAGCTGAGAGTAGATAAAAAACAAAATTCTGTTATGCTGATTGGCACGAAGACTGTAGCATTAAGTTGTTTTTTTCAGCCAAACTAGATAAAATCTCTGGCAATGGTTATACAATATGTGGCTTGGAACTTTTCTTAAAGGTAGCTAAGTTAAGTACATTTTACAAAATACCTATTTAGTTGTGATAGATATCTCCAGTTCTGCCTTAAAAGCAAGCTAGCAGCAGGGGAGATAAAGAATTCAGTTCCACATCATTAGGAGATACAGAATTTTTTTGCTATACTAAGCAAATATACTTGCCACTGAATGAAACGTATCAGTTTAACTTGAATCTGTTGCTTGACCAGTGTATTCATGTACATTATCTATCAATATATGCTTTTCTTTTAATGTTGACAGGATAAATCTCATTGATTCATGTGGGTATTTGTGTTAGAGGGAGAGTGTGGGTTAAAAAAGGACTCTGAAAATATGTGTATTTTTTACTTATCTCTATATATGTAAATATAGGAAGAGATGCATTTCTACTGAGCAGCTGGATTGTACTGAACAATCTTGCACAGAGAAGCGTATCGTCCTTTCTGGTGGGATAGACCAAGGCAGAATTTTGCACTGTGGAAGAAAAGCAATGTACTTTCTTTTTGTTTATGATGTGCCTCCAATGGTGCTGCATGTGCCAGAAAATTATTCTTTAAATAGCAACCTTCTTCACCTTCCATACTTGGCATTGACATTGTTTTCTTTATGAGGTAAAGTGTAGAAAGATACAACACAGTCTTAGCATGGCTTAGTAAGAGAGTAGTACCAGATTTAGACTTTGTTTATGACATAGTTCTTCTATGAATATGCAAGCAAAAATCAAAGAGTCTCCAGCTTGCAAAAAAGAATTCATTATGAAACCCCACAACAAACCTAATGAGAACTTTAACAATTCCTGATTCAAATATTATATTAGAGGGCAAAGGAGTAGCAGAGATGAATCAGTTGCCTTACTAATGTATGAAATAATGGAGGCATCAGCTGCATTCATGAGTATGGAGAACATGACGTAATTTTGGAATATTTATGTGGACATTTTAGGTTCTCCAGTGTTCTGCATGTTATTTATAAGGAGAAAGATGGGTTAAAAACTGGGAGTCAGATTGTGGCTATCTGAAAGGGCCTTTCACCTCCAGAAGTCTCTTCGCTAAAGATAATAGAAGGCTCAACCATCTAGGCAGTAATTTTTAAAAATGAACCACCGTCTAGAGAAGAGAGAATTTGCCAGAGATAGCATTTTACTACTGCTGTTACAGACTTTGCTAAATTTGGCCTGGACATTTTGCCCCTAGACATTCAGTAATTGAAATGACCAATAGAGGCTATGGCCATAGCTTCGAAAAGAACTGTGCTGCCTACTTGTAATTCATTGCAGGTTGCTTACCTTCCCTTAAAAGTCAACTCCTCATTTACAGTTGATCTAAGTCTTTCTGTAGAGGCTGGAGAAAAGGTAATGTGACTTATGAACCTGCTTTTTAGGACACAGACAAAAGTCTTCTCCAAGATCTCCCTGAATTGGTTGGTGCTGTTTTCCATCATGGGAAGCTACTACCCCAGAGCTCTGAGAGAGGAAGGAGGCCATGTGAGTGCTTTTCTATCCATTTCACACAAAACAAGCTGGGTTAGCTCATACTCACCTTCAACAGTCCATTAAGCTTTGCCAGCTCATTTTGCCTGCAATGCAAAGGAATGCATACACAAACTCTTCCACAAGCAGAGATGGGAGGATGGCAACTTCTGGCAGAGGAAGGTGATAGACCACTGGGGAAAGAGCCCTTTTCCATTCCTTGGTCAGGAATGCTTTTCCATGAACTCTAAGTCAAAGCAGACAGAGCGCTAGCTTTGATGGAAGGCAAGCTAAAATCTAGCTTGATGAGGCTACTTGAGACAATTTTGTAAAAACTGTCACTCAGTGGAGAATCTTTCGCAAACATCAACAGTTAACTGACAACCATTATAAACAAGAGTTGTATCATGGAAAAACTGTTAACTTTAAAACCAAAAAGTGAATGTTTAATTCAAATCTTACTTGCACCTTAATATTTGGGTATGAAAGCAGGAAATCTACCAGATTTACTGACAGATATCTCTGGAAGTAAATGCCTTTGAAGAAACCTAGGTATTTAATTACAATTAATAAATTAATGTAAATAAATTACAAATGCCAGGATTGACTGGAAAATTTAACAAAATCTTTGACATTCTTTAGAAAAATGCATGGAAATATTTGAGCACTATGGGTCTATCCACTGAACACTTTCTAAGACTGAAAGACAACAGGGAGTAAGAAAAACACGGAGAGTGCTCTGGATAGATGAAGAGCCCTGTACATCCTTGACCACAGTCTAACAAATGAATGGTGTTTGATGGTACAAGAGAGGCTTCAGAGTCTTTGGAGAGAACCATATACAAGCATTTAATTTCAAAATCAGGTTGAAAAACATCTGTTATTTCAAGAGAATCTTAAATGTACTGTTTTGTCCAATAGGCCACTAAAGCCTGTATTTAACCTTTAACAGATGAATCATTCTATACCATCACAGCTCAAGTAATTAAGTGCTTTAGCCTTGGGATTTCAGGGCCTATAAGCCCAATTATGAAAACTCCTCAGGCCCAAATATAGTATTTGGTGTCACACATAGGTCTGCTTCCCCACATAATAGCTAGCGTGTGCGCAACAAGGTCCGTAGCCAGACATAACAGCTAAGAACAATAAACCTAATGGCAGCACGTAAGGGGCACTAATTTTAAGGTATTGTAATATGTACTACACAAGGATCTTGCACATGTCATCTTCTCTTTTCAGTTGCAAATTTATCTCTTTTAATGTGAGAGAATGAAGTATGGAAAGAGATAAGGAAGGGAATATGACACTGGGAGCCTAACTGGTTTAGCTTAAAACGCAGGGCTTTGTTGAAGGAATGTAGCCTGCTGGTGACAGCAATCATGACTTGACAGAGGATCAATCACAAGAGTTACAAGTGCTTTGCCCTTTTTCTGATATGTGACAGTTTTGGAAAACAGCATCCTAGATAATCCCTTGTGGAACAACTTTTTGGATTATCTCTAGTGACCCTAGTTTTCCTACACAAACATAAATGTGCTTCATGTTATTAGCCCCAGTTAGGATAATAGCCTTGGTAACAATGAGATGCAGAATAACTAAGGAGCTTTGCTGTGCTTGGCAGGTACAAAAGGCACCTTGAACAAACAGAATAAAACAACAACAAAAAATGTTTCAAGCTACCTGCAGCTGCACTGTGCAACTCTGGTGGGAACAGTTTTACTGACTGTGAGGAGTTTGATTCACTCCTTGCATTTCTTCTGGTTTTAGCCAGTACAGCTGTAATGAAATAGCCACTTTAGTTTCCTTCCAAAATTCACACTTACATTAGTTTAAAATTGGAATATCACAGCAATGAGCCAGACCCCTTTTATTTGGCCAGGGTTCATCCTGTAACTACATAAGTGACTTTTGCATTAGCAAAATCTTCCATGCCCAATGACTAGAAGAAGATTTGAAAGATTAGGACACACCAAGTTTTGAAAGGATTTGGCAAGTTTGACATTTGCACCTGTGTAACTAGCAAAGGACAAAGTTTAGCCCTTAATATTATTTTATCCTGGCAGCATTTTAATATATCCTGGTTTGATTTTGCATCAACTCCTAACTCCTTAACAGTTTTAAATATGGTTGTGACTTACTGCTGGGGTCACTGAACAATGTTAGCTAAACATCCAGGGTGTGATGTTTGATTACAGTTAAGCTTTTCCAAAAGCCAAGAGGAATCCATGAGGAAAATACTAGAGACGGAATTTTTAAAGAGTCTATATGGCTACAAATTCCTATAACTTATTAACATATATTTTAAGGATATTGATTCCAAAGAAGAAATGCACCCACAAAGAGAGACCCAAGATAAAGGCTAATGTGTAAATTGCTTTAAAAACTGTAGTTACTGTAATTACATGGAGCATTTTACAAGCAACTAGGGACTGCTTTGGATAGATGACTGAAATTTAATCAGTATCTGGCACAGATTGACTTTCTTTCACACCTCACATTTCTGAAGTACTATTCTAGGGAAACCTGCTAGAATCGTGAGCCTTTATTATCACATTTGATCTCTCTACACAGTTTCCAAAAGAGTGAATTTCCCAGATCTCATAGACGATATGGGTCTGGGTCCTTTTTTCTCAGGAGCATATGTCTTTCTTTTCATTTTTGCACGAACTTCACTCAGCTATCCAGGCTCAGGTTTGTAATCATAAGGAACATTATGTAGGAAACGCAGAAAATGTTGGTTTGTTAATGCTGCCACCTGAGACTGCAAGGTAAAGGAAGCATGCACAGCCCTTTGTACTGAGAGGACATAAACACTTACGCTAAACCTTTTGTAAAATACAATTTACTTCTTTAACAGGCTTTATTTTGTTATTTGTATTAGCTGTCAAGAAACTGTCAGTTAAGGAAAGGGAGCCCCAAATTATCTATGCTTTTTAAAGCAAGAAGGAAACAGAAAATAATTAGATATGGTAAATGTGAAAATTGATCTGTCTGAAGAGTGGTGTGCAGTTTACAAGCAAGAAATCAATCAGTTTACACCAAACAGATTAAAATCATGTGTCATTATTTTTAATGGTTCAAGATATAAAGGTCTGAAAGTCTAAATAGAATTCCTGATGATTACTTTTATTAAAATCCTAAGTATTGGATGATATACAATGGCTGCCTAGATTGATTACTATATTATCTGCTTTGTAGAAAAATAATATCCTTGACTTGCTGCTTGTTGTTAAAATCCTCATTACTGTGCCTAATATACTCTGTCCCTGGAGTAAATTAAAGCTTTTCCTTCTTTTGTACTGTAGTTTCCTTAAAGTTGGATTCTTAGAAATACTGGGACTACACTGTGACATCTGAGTTCTGGAGATCAATTTATAGCTGTTAAAGATCATGAAGAATTGCCCATTAAAACAGTTACTATTTGACAAATAACAACATTTGTGTTTAGCCTGGATATTTATCAAGCAGACAGAGCACTTATTCCTGATGCCTGAATGAAGGTCTGCATGAACAAACTTATTAATCAGTTAGTGCCTGGTTTTAAACCACCTGTCTTATTTACAAAAAAAACAACAACAAACCCAACCTGCACTTTTACATATATTAAAATTGCACCCCTGATTTGATAGCACTGGGAAGCGCCTATGTCAAAGTGTCATAGCCATGGGCCATACCACCAACAAACAGTAAAAGCTCTGATATAAAAAAACAATTTTCTTTTTCTTGAGAAATGTTTACATATTGTTTTAATCTAAGACTAGGGATCTGATAGATTATACATATGCATATTGCATTTAGGCATACAACAGCTCGAGCAGAGCATGATTGCATTTCCTCAGATATAGCAATTGTGCTACGTTACCGAAGTCAATGGGAATGCTGCTACTGACCTCATTAGCTTTTCAGAGGTTGGAAACTCTGATTCACAGAACACTTCAATATTTGAAAAGTTCTAAACTAAAAATTGGCTTTGAACTATTTTTAATTATTTGTGAGCAAAGCCCTTTTTTTTAAGCAAAATATTTTGACAAAATGAAAATGTTCCATTTTAATTTTGTGTTGTATAAGATTGTGGTATTGAAAACATGTAAACAAAAGTAATTTCTATATAAAGGGTTTTTCTGCAAACACTAATATGTTACCAGTTTCCCTCTTAGTTTTGTTTCCAAAAAACCCGTCGGTTAAATTGACACCATTTTGTGGAATTTATCAGCACTGCCGGAACTGCATTCTGTGAAAGAAGATGGTTTCATCAAAGCTGTTCCAAGCAGCTTAGTTATTGAATCCACAGGGGAAAAAGCAAGCTTTACGTAGGTCCCAGTTACAAAGACTCTACTGTTTGCTAGTAAGGGATCAGCATAACTAAAATAAAGAGGTATGGATAAGACAAAAGTTTCTAAGTAAATCTTTGTGGTTCATCATCCTACTTAATTTCCCTCAGTATTATGTAAGAGTTGTTAAATGTTGTGGATTTCTGTTCAAATTAAACACAGTACATGACTTTAATTTCTGTTTACTGTTCAAACTACTACAGGTATAGCATATATTTTAACAGCAAATTACGAATTTGGCCCCTATATTTTATGTATTTTTCATACAGTATCAGCTTTGGTTCTTAAGGATAGGTTCAAGGTCCAAGGAACTTATTTCAAAAAGGAATGATAATACGGATACCATTTTCTTCCATGAATAATTATATTCTGTGTTTATAGAGCATTTATTTTTCAAAGCTATACACAAATAATAACCAATCACCACAACATCCTTGTGTACCAGGTTTTACACATAAATAAATGAGAAAAAAAAAAAAAAGAGATATAAAATACAGTGCCTAGCACCTTAGTCCTACAACTGGGGTTTCAAGCTACTAAAGCAATGCAAATAACAATAATAGTATGGGAGAAACCTTTCAAGTTTGAGTGTCTAACTGGCTTGATTTTCATAGGTTTAGACTTCTGAGCACTCACAACTCCCTTTGAAGTCGATTGAAAATGTGAGTGTCAGCACACATTAAAATCAGACCACTAATTTAGATGCTTAAACATGAAATTTAAATTCATAACTTTAAGTTTGGAAAAATTCACCTAGGTGACTTTTCCAAAGCTACCTTACAAACCAGTGTCAGAACTAGGAGATTCTTGATTTCCAACACCTTGTCTTCATAGAGGTTCCAGCACAGACACTATGGGCTAAACAAATCACTTACACTGTGATAGATCTATGCAGGTAAAGTAAGTTGGTGTGGGCAGGGACTACTGCACGCTATCATAGTCCAAAGATTTGTATGAGATACTTGCAAAACCAAGAGAAACATCCCTTCTGCCCAGAGCAGCCTAATTGCAAAAATAGCTGATACAACACTGCTTCGGGGAGAGGACTCTGAAGAAGCCTGGTCATTTTACATAAAGTCCTCCTCCCACCCACTTGCATGTTACCTCATACCATGTTACAGAGAAAGCCCTCTCCAAACTGACTGGAATAGTTATGTTACTGTCTACAAAACTCCTATGGTTTAGCTTTCATTACACTTAGAAGTTATCCACCAGATTATCCTCCTGTCCAGTGTCCTAAGATCACTTCCGCAGCTTCAGTGGAGCATGAGGAATTTTCTTTCTATGTACACAGGACCCAATTCTGGTTGTTACTGTGCAGATATTACTGAGAGAAGAGAGACTATGAGGAGCATCTTCCTCATCAGCTGACAGTCACGGGAGATGGCCACAGTACAGAAAGGGTGTTTTCTTGATCCGTATGACTTCCTAGCTTCACTAGGGTGGCCAAAGTTCCCTTTTATGTTATCTCTGCAACAAGTGATGACTTGGACACACTATGACTCCCTAAAATTAAAATAAGGGTTAGAGCTGTTGAATTCTGTCTAGTGCCAGCTCTCTGTGTAGTTATGTCTCAGGATATGTCTAACTTAGTAAGTACTGCTAGTCAGTATCAGTCAGTTTGTAGCGTGAATCATCAAACACTGAGAATCCAACATACATGTCATACATATTTCATGCTATTTTAATTCGGGCTAGTTCTAGCTTGGTCCTGTGGTCTGAATGCCCACGACTGCTCAAATCCCATCAGAGGCACTCCTGAAACATGCCCTCTAGCTTAGTGATATCCAGAAGGGATGAGGCTAGTTTTTGGATGTGGGCCAAAGCTTAGTGCTTTGGGAGGACGAGGAGATTTGCTTCAAGAGCACACTCCTAATTTATGAGCACCCTCATGGAGGTACACCCTCCAGGCACTCCTGTGCTGGTTCTGTAGCTGGATACTTCCAATGCCAGCATACATCAGGAGTTTGCCTACAGCGTAACTCAGCGAGGTGGGCACTCGTCAAAGAGCTCAGGCCTATAAACCTGTGAAACAGAGGGGAGGTAGAAGCTGAGAGTTACAGTAATCTAAGCCCGGTTATTACAGAAAGATGTTTGATCCTTTTTAATGATCAGGAACAGATACTACAATCTCACTTTCTAAAGCTCCATCTGAAAGTCCTGCTCGTACCCAACTGACCTTGAAAGAATGAAATAATGGACTAATGCAATAGCTGTACTAAAAATGCATAAAATCCAAACAATATCGTAAATAAGGAAAGTTTACCATGGCTCAGTGTATTTTCTTTCCATTACATTTTGGGAGAAAATGAGGCATATGAACATCAGAAAAGAGTCAGCTTAAATTGTGATGCTTGCAGCTTTAATTATGAGCCACCCCAAGTCTCTATGTTTACAGAAGAGAGATTACCTACATATTATTTGAAAACCATTGGGTGTAAGTTTATAGTGGTAACAAGCAAGTCTAATTTTCTTTCATACTCAGGATTTAATAGGTACAGAATGCTGCCCAAGGGAAAAAAAGTGAACAAGTAGTAACTTGATATTTATTCTACACAGACGTGAAGAAAGCTTAAAGAAATACACAATGTCTGAAACATTGACATGTATAACTATTTTAATTGTAATATTGCTTCTCTTAGAGACTTTTCTGCTATGGTATGGGCTGAAATAGATGCAACACTTTCCAGCCAACCCCACTCTCCCCCCCCCAAGACCAACTCCCTCGCCTCCCCCACAAGCCCACAAAACAATCTCTTTTGGAAAGCTTATGGTGGAATCAAGTTTATACAGTCTGAAGTTGAGAATATGGTATTATCATTCTGTATAAATGATGCTGTCTTTCCTAGGCCAGATTATTTTGCAAATATAGTCTCCTTCCACTTCTGATATTTCTCATCTGTCCTAGAGATTATTACTGAAGAATCCTCGGATATTTTGAAGTGCAGAGATCCACAGCCCTGCCATTTTGACTGCAATCCATGGCCAGGAATATGGTGTGCTGAACAGGGCAGTGGTGGAAATCCTAAATTCTCCTTAGCCCTCCTGGTAAATCCATGTCTGCAGAAACAGAAACATTCCTGCAGTATAAGCACTGTTACTCTTTTTCCCTTTTTGCAGATGGAAGTGGAGGCATAGTCAATGTAGGTGGTTTACCCAAGAACATGTGGAAAGTTTGCGGTAGAACCAATATGTGGAGTGCAAGTTTATCCTTAATCTGAGTTCACTCTCACTTGCATCTGCATCTCCTCCTGACACTAGACCTTGAAAGCCTGACTCATCACAGGTTCTTTAATATGCTTAAGCTAAAGCCCATATGAAACATACAGGCCATTATTTTAGATTAATCTATTTTTACAGTGGATAACTTTCCTTTCATCGATATTTATATTCATAACAAATGTACATGGTGCCTCAGTTCCTTTTTTAACACAAGAATTGTCATTTGTGTTGCATTTTAAGCCAAATTAAATTATAGAAATACCCAGTTGTGTAACTATCAACACCACAGTACTTCTTCTTATTACAGAGACAAACAAGGAGTACATTGGAAAAAAAATTGTGAATCTCATTTCTGATCCTAATGAAGCAAGTAACCCATTATACCAAGGTTAATTTGTTGACTCATGATTTCCACTTATCCAATGATATACTGAATCATATGAACAAACCTCTACATCTAATCAGTTTTTTTTATTGAATCCTGACCTTTTATACACCTTCTTCTTGATTATGAATGACAGTGACCTTTATCTAATTTAAAACACACATACTGATGCAAAAATATGCAAAGTACACATGTAAATTCTGAATTAAGATGAAGATGTGCATAATCTTCCGGGGAGAAATTGCTTTAGAGAGAGATGTTTATATTAGGGCCAATTGAGGGTATGTGGGGAGAAAAAGTGAATTAGCCAGAACTCAGATGGGTTTGGAGGAACAGCTGCAGAGATACTGAAGTCTGTTTAGATTTTCCCAGCTTCTATTTAGAATTCTGAAATGTCAATATAAATATCAATTTTTATTATGCTATTCAGCATTTTACAGCATTCGTGAAATGATCAAAATGCAATAAAGTCAGACAAAATACCTCTTCACCTAAGATTTGGCAACCTGTACCTCCGTATTCCATTTATGTTTCACTCAAAATACATAATATTCATTTTCCTCAGTACAAAAGCTGGGTCAAATTCACAACATTATAAAAGCTAGCTGGTTCACTTTGCCATTTATCTCATTAAAGAGGAATGGTATGAGCATCATCTGGAGATGGTCTTTTTAGTTCAGGATATAATTAGGAACTGCTGTAAATGCTGAAAAATAAAAAAGCAAGTATTAGAGGAGTGACTCCTGGGAAAAAAAGAACTCCCTAACTTTCATTTTGCTTTTTTCTGTTCATCACTAATGGGTCTGCACTGAAATTACTTAAGATGAACCCAGCAATGGGCACAGCCCGAACCGCTGTGTAATCCTATAATCCACTCTCTCTTTTCACAAGTCATTCCTTCCTCTGAATTGCTGTGAACCTAAGTTGTAAATCAATGGCTTTGCTATAGCCTCTCTGTTAAAAAAAATATATATTTTAAAAAATATATATGTATACAGAAAATTTGCAAAACTCAGTGTAAAGACTGTCAAAGCAAAAATCTAACAAACGCATTCCTCTGAGAGACTCCAACCAAACAGTACCTGGCATTAGCATGTACTTTCATGATTAACAACAGGGGGTTGTCAGACTGCTATTTCTGAAATAAACAGATTTATCCTGACAGATAATCAGCAGTTTGCACTACCTAATACACGTTATCATCAGCCACTGACATCATTACATTAAAAGCACACTTAGTATAATCTTTTGTAGGAAATTAAACAGGTTTTTTGATACACTTTTGGTGGATTTTTGAGGGGGGATAGAGGGAAGCCCAAGGGAGAGACTGGAACGTTAGAGAAACGATACATGCCAAACAAGACAAGGAAGATCCCCAGAAATGCCATGCTGTATTTAGTTTTTCACAATCTATTAATGTAATTTCTAAATAAATTAAAACCAAATGTTATGGCTGTAAACCATGTCTTGTACTTTTAAGCAGCCTTTTATAATGTCCTTGGCTGTCCCTCATATTACCCCAATACTCTTCTGTGTCTGTCTGTCTGTCCTGTCTGCTCCACATAAAAACTAACCACATAAGACACATTTCTGAAATGCTTCGTATCTTGCCATTTATAGACATATTTTTGAGGCTGGCTGGTGGACTTGGGGAGACCAATGATATTGAGCATTGCCTGCATAATTTTCTGGCAAGTTCAACATTTATCTTTTTCATTTTCAGGCATCTATCTGTGGGCCATCCCTCCCTCCCCTGAAAAAGGAGACACCAGGTTACACGTAAGTCACTGGATGGGAAGTGCAGAAGCTACTGAAACTGTGGGAAAGTTTGGTGCAGACCAGTTCTGTGACCTGCAGAAATGTGGAACAAGGTTAGACGGGGTGGATCCCCCCTTCCCAGCTGCCTGCTCACTCAGCTGCCTGTTTCTGCAGCAACCAAGTTTGGACTCAACACGGACAATGAAGTTTAAGTAAGAAAAACTTAATATACCTCCGCTATATCCTCCGAGTAAACCATTCTTGCCTCAGTTGTAAAGGAGATGGGAATTATATACCCCCAGGTTTGCTGGAGCAAATTCTGAAATTTCTCTTTTTTAAAGTTTAGATTGTCAGTTAACATGATGCTATTACTGTTCTATGAACTCCCCTAACACAGCTCGTGCAAAGACTAGGTAACAGAAATTGCATGAGGGCTGTTGCTTGACTTTAACAGGTATTTCATCCTCTTCCTCCGAGTGCAGTTTCTAAGTCATAGACTATTCTGTAGGGGCGAGTCAGATATCAAAGCCCTGGCTCCAGTGGCCTGTTGTGACTGGCTTTATTTCTCCAGAGATAGAACCTGCATCCCTCTTTCAGTCCTTTGGCTCACATGGGATGAATTTTGTCTCTTCTGCCTTCCTCCTTCATAACTTGGTAGAAAGAGAAGTAAGAAGCAGTGGCTAGTTACCAAGGGATTAATTTTTATCCATTCATACTCATGCGTTTTCATGTAACATTCCCCCTAAGGTTAAAAAAACCCACTCCCCCCACCCAAACTGGCAGAATTAAAACAGTGAGAGGGATGAAGTCCCTTACATGACAAATGTCATCTTTAAATAAATAAGCGGCAGCATCACACAAACTTTAAATACATCTTAATTCCTATGCGCTCTTTGTCTCTTATAAAACCTAACCTTTGGGAAATATGTCTGTATTGTTTAAACATCTCTTACCTCCTTTTCCCCTTTATTCCTCTCCCTAACATTTCAGTTGCAGTTAAAACTAATGCAGAATTTTTCCACAGATCTTTTGCCTCAGGTACACTGGACAAAACCTCAGCACCTGATACTCTGATGTGGAATGGAGAAATAAATGCTAATCTAACCAAGTGATTTCGGAGGGGTTTAAATTTTTATTTCTAAAAGTGTTGAATTTCTACTAACCCACATTCTGCATATTTCTTGTACTCAGTGCTGTTTCAGGTTGCTTAGATTTTTGTTTGCATTAGATATTTTGTGTCCAAAGGTCAAATGAGCATTGCTTTTGACTCAGATGCCTACTGGCTGCATTTCTAATAGTTAATCTTTTCACACTGAGAGAAATAAAAGAAGTGGGAGACAGTTCAAGCTATCCCAAATAAACAGACAGAAGTAAAGCAACGATTACTTTGCCTGTGTGGACTGCTCTTGCTCATTTCTCCTGAAGAGATAACACTCTCTGACATAACGTCTGATAACCATGTTCAATGTTTCACAGACTTGCCATTTAAAGATTCATTTCCACTCCACTTATTTTCTTTTTATCTGCCCCTCTTTTGGTGTATTTCATCTGTGAAAATTTTCATGTAGACTCCCCAGAACAGGTATTGGGGAGAGAGGGAAGCAAAAGGACCCAACTTGACTTAAAACACCTCTAGAAATTATAAAGCGAGTATGATAGGACAGAAAAATGAAATGTTCTCGTGAGAGTAGTGGTTTGCATAAAATTCTCAACTGTTACTAAAGCTTCAGTGCAGTTCCTGGGGAAGACGGATATATAAAGCCTCAGGTTAATTTCAGTCATTACCAAGCACTTTACATCTGAAGAATTCCAAACATATAAAAGGATGTCAGTCTAAACCTTGAGACCAAAATAAATAAATAAATACATAAGGAGCAACTTCAAAGGCTGATAGTAGGCAAGTTATGGACCTGATTCAGCTTTTAACCCCTAGAGGGATAAGCACACTTTATCTGTAAAAGAAATGCACTCTGCAATGTTACATTTTAATAATCTACTCTACAGTACAAGGCAATGATAGAAAAGGAGAATACGACATAACTGTTTACGTGATTTGATGAGAAGCTGTGGGGAACGTATTCTTTCTATGCAATTATAGAAAATACTAATGACAAATCATTGACTGAGGGCTTTGTTAACAATTAGATTTCCCATTTATAGCTGTACATTTTCTTAAAGGCTCTACCACTTACTTTTTAGGATTCCCAAATTTTCTTCTTTCTTTAGAATATTTTTAATGTATGGTTCAGAAAATGTACCTGCATAGAGCTGAAAATAACTAAGGCCTTTAAGAAGTTGGATGGAACTTATTAACAATCTCTACAGCATCCTTTTAAGATGATAATTTATCTTTTTAAGTGTCTTGTGTAAAACCAGCAGAAAAGAGCCTGATGGGAGTAAGAACCCTGCATTATATACAGCTACAAGGTTTACTGCATCCTATAGATTCTGCTGCAAGGCACACTACAGCGGAGTATCAGGTAACTTATCTTGAAGAGATGTTTGACTGAGTTACTATAGCAATGGCAAGTTTGCAGGGGCAGGGGAAGAAACCACACCAACAGAAAAAAGGAACTGGCCGTAGGAGGACACTGACAATTTTGTTTAGAAAACTATGTAGTATAAACTAGCCTGAGATGAAACACAAAGGTTCGCTCCTGTGAGAGTTTACTGAAAATACATTCAGAGGCCTCAATAATATAAACACCTAATTTCTCCTCTTTTTTTTTTTTTTTTTCAGTACATCAAGGAATTAAACTGGGTTACATCCGGTAAACCTGGTGAACTTAAAAGGAGAACTGAGTACATGCTTTGGAGGTAACTGTACGAAATGCTGCTGGTGACTCATTAAGGAACGCTTTTGTCCCTGCGAGACATTGGTCCTTGGGCAAAAGGTGGGAAGGAAGCAGGAAATAACTGTCTGCTGCAATAATATTTTAATCCACTTGCAAAAAATCTTCCTCGGAAAGGCCTTTTTCTCCCTTTTTCATATCTCCAGCAGTGAGTCATCTAATCTCATCTCTGTATATTGCTGAACTCCACAGGGATCACCTTTACTTCCCAACTTTATCCTGGCCAGAGACTCAGTCAGACAAAAGATCCTTAATGTCTTTCCTTAAGTTCAGCTCTCTTCTCTAAAATCCATTCCCCTCCTCTTTCACAAAATGAAAGAAGTCTTTTTTAGAAATGCTTTTTTTCTTTCTTTTTTTTTTTTCTTCTTTTCTTTCTTCTAGGGGGAGGCAGGATGCCTGTATCAAATCTCTTTTCTATAAATCAGAATTGCTTTGTGTGGAGCAAGTTGCTGGGAAGAATATATTTCTTTTTCCCTGTCTAAAAAGGATTCTACAATTTTATTTTTAAAACTCATAGGTCAAAAATACATGCTTGTTCTCCCTAAGTAACATTAATTTACTCAAAAAACTCTGCACTTGAAAGAGTTAATAAAAATTCTAATTACAGGATAAGAAAGAAAGGTCAGACTCCACTTACATCATTGTGAAGGGCTTTTATTACACACTGCTATAGAACATATTTCTTTTTTCAGTTGCCATCCTCACAGGGTAACCTGCATATCAATAGGATCTCCAAAATGCCATGAAGCAAAAGATATTTATCTGCTAAATTCTATGTACAGTAACCTAACAAATGCCAGAGGAAGCAAGATTGCTCTCTGCACAGTAATACTTGTGTAGATGTCTTCTTTAGGCTAACAATGACAAGGCACTCTGGGTTTGTACTGTACTCCAAAATCAGGGTGCATTTTTTTTCGAAAAGCAGGCAGTATATCAAAGAGAAAAGATGCACATTTTAGCCACTGGAATACTTAATATAGTGAGCAAGTAGTCTTTCCTGAAGCATGCTAACTAAAAATATCTAGTCCAGAAAGGTAAACTGGAAAATGTACGCCTTGAGTGTTCTTGAAGAAATTAGAGAGGATATGTTTGGGAATATCTATGCCTCTCTCCCTGCCTTCTCTGGTCAGTTACATTTTCATTTTAGACGCTGTCTAAAGCTTCACAGAGCTGTTATTTGATTAACTTAGGTGTGTTAGATAGTAAGTGTATACAAAAGCAGGGTGGCTCCAAATCTAATCATTGTCATTTCTTACCTCCAGATGTGCAAGACCACAAACAAGAACTTTACTGTGGGACAAGTGTAAATCACAATAATTCTAGTTTATTTCAATATATTACTTTTCAAATCCATTATTCGCAATTTAACATATCCTAAGTTGTTTTTATAGTTATTTTAATCCTTTGCATCACTAAATTCTGACAACAAATTCAAAGAAAGGTGCATAAATAAATGCAGGATTTACTGTGTACGTTCATAAAACCAGTGTGTGCTGTCAGATGCATTAGTGCAATATATCATGTGATGCATGCTCAAAGTTAGAATGTAACTAATGAAGTAGTGCCTGACTTTCCTTGTCTTAAGTTTTTTAAGAATCACACCCAAATAGTTGTTTCTGAGTTGCACTTTGTTTGCAAAGCAAGCGCTGCCTGTCAACCTTTCTAAACAACAGATATTAAGAGAGAGCTGTGAGGGTTCCATTTCACCACTTCTGCTGGCAATTCTCTTAACTATATGTTTATCTTGTGGTCTAAATTTATGACAGGCCCATTTGCAGTGAGGCCTGGAGTTTCCTTGTTTACAACACTGCAAAGTAAAAGGTGACCTTTTTTTATTTTTGTTTAAAATCTTTCAATAGTTTGTTCTGCTCCAAAGATAGCACCTTAATAAGGTTTCAGGCCAGAAAGCTCTCTTGATACTGTTTTCCTTTGGGGGGTACAGAGCACTGCATTAACTTACATAGACATTAGAAAACGTTTTTAAAAGAAAATACAAACTTGACTGAAGATTACATTTGTAGAATAGAAGCTGCTCTGCTAAGATCCTACCTGCCATTATGGAAAGGGAAAGAAAACGGGGGGTGGGGGGGTGGGGGTGGGGGGAGGATATATATCTGGCTAAATAAACAGTAAAACAGCCATTTAAACACTTGCACCTATACACACAAGTAACAAAAGCATCAGGCACCTGGCGCAATTCTATTAGGACCTAATTCTGACAACAATATGCATCATTATAGTGGGATCTGATAATGAGCAAACACTGGAGGCATTACATGTCTTTAGAAGAATCAGACTTCCTACCTTAGTAAGACTGATAGAAGGTAAGTCCCCTTTTAAAGAAAGTTGTAAGTAAAACCAGGCAGCAGTTGCAGTAAATTGAGTCCTTTCAGTCACTGTATACATGCAGCAGTTCTGCAATAAGGGAAAAATATAATGGGAGGAGCAGCTGTGAACGAGTGACCTCCTGAAGCTGAGTTCTCTTTGTGAATCAGGCACTGGGAGCCAGTGCCTCTGATTTGCATGGATTATCTCCACTTGAACAGATACATTTAAATTAACTGGCACAGGGGCACCGGGATAAAAAAAAAAAAAAAAAAAAGGGGGGGTGGGAAGGAAGAGTAAGTGAGTGAGTGAAGGAGAGAGGGGAGCGGAGGAGCGGGAGGAAGGAGAGCGGCGGTCGGGCGCTTGGTTGGGAACGCTGGCGGAGGCAGAGCTGGGTCTCAGAAGAGCTACAGCTCCCTCTTCATGTCGCAGTTGTAAGATGAGGAAAGCTGTCATGATGATCGGGTTTAAAACAGATTCCCCCCACACACACACACACTTTCGCCGCTCCTCCCCCCCCCCCCCCCGCTTCTGATGACCATCAAATGATTATAAATCTGATAAACCCCGCTACCTGATTTTAAACACGGAACTGCTTTGAGCAGAGTACCTTGTACAAATGGAGATGGGATATTTCCAAGTGTGCCTTGACAGGTTTATTATTTGTGAGCATGCAGGTGCCTGTAAAATAGTTCAGGGAAGGCAGCGTTCGAAGCGCTCCTGCATGGGAGCATCGCCAGCAGGATGGTGGTGTGTGCTCCAGCCAGTATTTTCAAAGTTATCTAAAATCTATCAAGACAAAAGAGAGACAAAAAATTTGCATTCAACCACTTCAGAATTTCTCCCTTATTACCATAAATACCACTAACATTACTTGTTGCACACTCCTGATTTGATTTAAATGCAGTACTTAAGCTGATTAGAGAAATATGAGAATATGTTCAAACCTCTTGAACCTGCATCCAATCCAAGAGGAACCTGAACTAAACTTTGTTTCTTTTGTTTAGAGTACTTCAAACAAGTTATTTTTACGCCGTGGTACAGAGTTTTGTGAACCTCTACATGTATTCATTCTGCTCCGAATTTAGACCAAGAGTCATGAAGAGCAAGCAGGGTGGCTTGGCACATGTCCTTTCATCACTGGCTGAAAATAGGAATGGATGCAATTAACATTCTTTGAGAGTTATTATTTGGTGAGATTTGGTGGGACAAAATGTCCTATAGTAGCAGTTAAAAGAGTTGAACTTTGCCTTGTAGGAAGCATGTTGTACTGTAAAATACTGCTTGTCCAGAGATCAACAGAATGAAACTGCCTGCAAAGAGAACCAGGGATAAATTTGGTCTCCAGCTCATTTGCAGGTCAAGTGGAGTCCAACATGAGTCTGTTGTGCTCCTGTTCCTGGTCCATACTTCTGGGGCAAAGCCCTAGGAGTTCTCTTTGTAGGATCCCAACATTTAATGTAACACAGATTCCAGAATGATGCCTCTATCTGAACAGAATATATGGTAAGTACTATACTTAATCCAGTCATGAGAAATTGCTTCTTGGAAATAATCTTTGTAAAATTTGCTGCAGATAAATGATCACATAGATATTGGACAAAGTAGTGGAGAATATATTTGGATTTTCTAATAATGCTATGTGACACAGTTATTGGTGTCTGCCTGAGCCCCATAAAGTGCTTCCTCTGAGAAATGCTCTTGGTTCACTGGAGAAGGTTTGGGAGTTTCTTTATTTTAGTATGAGAGGGGGAGGATCCTTCAGCTGGACTGTGTACAAATGAATATTTATCCAGATAATATTTAACCTGACTGAAATCTCATCCTTCCCTGTGGACTCTCCGGAACTTCTCTACCCTGTTCTTTGGTCATATCCTGCTTGTACGTTGGACCCCAAATTTTATTTCTTATTTTCTTGCTTGTTTTTTTCCAGTGGTCATTCATTGGGTAATAACAGATGAATTTGACTCCAGCAGAGCACTCAGAAGTCTCGATATCAAACCTGTATATGATATCTGTGGAAAGCAGCCTCTTGGTTGATAGATGGCTTTGAAAAAGATGGACTGTGAACCAAGTTTGCTCCTATTACTCTGCACCCTGCAATAAACTCCTCAGTCCTGCAGTATGCCAAGCTGATAGTGGCCTGACTATTCAGTCCCACCAACCTGTATGCCACTGGCAGCAGGGAAGCCCAGAAAAAAAAAGAAATAGCCAGCAATGAGAGGGATTTTCACTTCAAAAGTACGTGTAAGAGGAAACGACTGTAAGGAACTGAGACAGCCATGGAAGGTACAAGACAAATTGCACGAACAATATGAACTGGATGCAGAAGCTGTGGGATGTATCTTATTCTCAGGAAAGATATGTATGCCTGAAGTGTCATCTGCTAAACTTCATGAAGAGAAGACTTTACTAGAGATGTGCCTGGAGGCAATGATGAATGAAGATGTGGATTTGAGGAAATGGTGTAAGAAAAAGCAAACTAAATGGGCAGCTGGGAATTTACAGACACTTGTTGAGTGAGAGGTCATCTAAGAGATAGCTCAGAGGAGACTGGTGAGTCAGGAAAGCCCGCAACAAAAAGGACAAGTGGAACAGTCTGGGAAACAGAGGAAAGCTAAAGAAAATGCTTGCCATCTGGGAGACTGAAAAAGTACAATAGACAAAACCAAAACAGAAGGTAGAGAGTGGAAAAGTTAATTCCACCAAAAGCTGTAGGAAACTAGGAACCAAAGAGGAGGGAGAATAGAAGTTTGCGAGGGGGAAGGAACAAAAGGCAGGATCTTTTGTGAATAGAAGGTTAAGTGGACTAAGAGAAAAAATACTGTCTACATGAACTGGGAGCCTGCGTTAAAGAGAAACAACTAAGTTGTCAGTAGATCAGTTCCACAGAACAGGATACGAGGTCATTTCCCAAGAAGGAGGATGTGGGATGTGGGTGGAAAAGGAAAAATGGATTCTGCTAGGAATAGAGAAGAATTTCTTTTTTAATTTAATTTTCTTCACAGTGGGAAAATGATGCTATGAAATTCCCACTGGAATAAATCAAAGATGATTACACTAAATCATTTCATTTTAGGTAGAGGAAAAATGCCTAAAAAGTGAAGGCTCATGGGAATGGTATCTGGCTGAATAACCATGGAAATAATTGGGACTGAGAGTCACATTGTTAAAAAAAGAACCTTAAGAAATACAAGGAAACCTTGGCAGAGGTTCATGTCATCTTCATGCTTTCTTACTGCTTCTTACATGCTTTCTTACACAACAAAAAGAAAATCTGGTCAATGAAAATTGAGCTATGCTTGAGAAAACACCTGTGGATGATCAGGAAAGAGAAGGTAAAGTTATACATTGGGATCATGATATTGAGGTGTACATGCTAAAGTGGTCAAGGTATTCCACGCAAATGAAGAACTCCTTCATTTAGAGATATGCAGGGCACAGGAGGAAACAAAAAAGACATATCAGCAGAGACAGATGTGGTTTAGAGGTTGAAAAGTAAGGTAAAAAGAAAATTGTTAATAGTCAAACTATCAGAACTGTATTTGGAAGGGATATAGAAACAAAGGGCAAAACAATCTTCATGCAGATAAAATGAGACCAAATAAAATATGAGACTTCAATACAAGTGGGAGTCAATGGAAATAAAGAAAATCTATCTACAATTAACAATTAAGCGACTATTTTGTGTATGTTTTCAGTAATATTGACCAGAAAGGAAACAGGGTAAATAACAGGAAAGAAGTCATGATGACAGAAATTACCAAAGTGGAAGCAAAGCTAAAAGCATGGTGCATTCAGGCCGGGGAGAGATATCAAATAAACTCCTTTCCACAATTCTGACAAGAAAGGGAACATGAAATCCCAAACCTGGTAGGAAGCAGCTCAGACATGATACTGGCTGACTGGAGAATAGCAAATGTATTACCCATTTCTAAAAGGGAGACCTATGTAGCTACAAACCCATTAGTTTGACCCCAGTTGCTTTAGAAGAAATTTTGAAGGAAAAAATAATTGAAGACAGGGAGGTAAATGGAAAATGGGATAACATACAAAAAGGATTTACTAAAGATAGATCGTGCCAAGTGAATTTGTTATCTCTCTTTAATAAGATAACTGATTTTCTAGACAAAGGATTTGTGATACATCTTACCTATATCTGTGCTGCATATGATACAGCATCACGTAGGAAACGGGGGATTAGGAGAAGAGTTGTAAAGTGGATAAGAGATTGTCTAATGGATAGCTAGCAACAGGTGGTATTGAAAGAGGCGGCATCAAGCTGCAAGAAGTTTACTAGCAGGAATCCTCAAAAATCAGGCTTGGGATCAATCTTTTCTTAAGATCCAGGCATAAAGAGTAGAAGTATGAAATCCATCGTCTCCATTAAGCTAGGAAACAAAGTCATTGCAAAAAAGGATCACTGGGATTTTTTATTACATAAAATACATGTACCCAAATATTTTATACACGCACATAAAGTACAGTATTGTATTTTTCTACAATAACAAAAGAAATATTCATGCCATCCACAGGCCCGAGAGTGTGGTCTTTTCTGAAATTCTGTGCACGCAGCCTTTGTCACCTGGAGTCAAGAAAATATGCTAAAACTGGAATAACTGCAGAGAGGTGCAACTGCAACTGCTGGCAGACTGGAGAGCCACCACTCAGGGAGGAGAGGGAAATGCTTTGCTGCTTTTGTCTGGCTAAGCAAAAAGCTGAAAGGGGATATGGCTGATGCCTATAAATGTATTTATTAGACACCAGGCTGGAAAACAGCCATATAAAGCTATAGGACAAGGCTGACAAATGGAAAAGCAGCTCATGCTTAGATAAGAAGTGCAGACATGATGCCAACTATCAGAAAAGTGAATTTTCCAGACTCCCAATAACTGTAGTAGGTGTAAAAAAAAATTAACTGCATTTTAATCTTTTATTAAAGAAGTCATCTCACATCATTGCCTGTGCAATTAGAAGACTAGACTCGAGAGATTCCTTGCTTTTTGTTCCCGGTTTCTGTAATATATTCCATTGAACTCAGTGACCTGTTGTGTGTCTTCTCCCTCCCCCTTTTTTTAGTGCCAATCAGTGTCTTTGGTATTGCTGAAGAATTGAGCAGATTCAATAGTGTACCTGTCACGCTTCAGAATATGCTGTCTGTAGATGCGCTGTGCATTCTTCCCACTTCTACCCTTCATTTTGAAACACGTCTGATAAGGAGAGATTATGTCATAGATACAACAATTATTTTAGCATCCGGTACAGAATCTGCTAGACCCTCCATCCAAGATAACTAAGAAAAAGAAAAGGAACATTGGAAGGAACAAGATAATCTATCGGGAAAAGACAAGAGTGCAGTTTACAAGGAAGATATTACTGGAGAAAAAGGAATGAGAAAAGCATATAATCTTTTAGCACGACTGAGATCACAGAGCAAGTCAGGCAGAGTCAGAGTGAAGGATGTAGGAAAGATAAGAGAAAATGGACAAAGAAATTCAAAAACATTTTTTAACTTTACAAGAGGCTTGATTTTGATTCACTTATAAAAGAGGACCCTTTGATTTATTTAAATCCATGTGAAGATCCTTGCTCTGCAATTGTACAACCTGTTAACAATTCTCTGTTGATTAGACAATGGAAAAGCAGAAAAGAACCAATCATGGTTATAAAGGCAAAAAAGCCAAATACATTCTGACAACTGGCTATCATGTCGATAGGACATTGCCACATCCCAGAAAGGAAAGTCCAGCAGATATAACTCAGTACCTACAAAGTCAGATTAATATGGAAAAGCAGGAATGTGCTTGCTGTTGGTGCTATTTTTGTTCATTCCCATTTCCAATAGGGGCAGATGTGAACATCAACAATAACCAAACACATTCAGCTAAAATAAGAGCCCCTGGATTTCTCATAACTTACCATAAATTTATATACAAACTGTAACTAAACCCCAGATATCCAAAATAATCTATATCAAAAGGTTCTACCTGAAGTAACTCCGGCAGAGACAGAGCTGATAAGTTCCAAAAAGAAAAGCCTATGATCTGGTTCCCTAAAGAAAAAAGTAGAAGAAAACAGATCCTTGGTGACCTTCTAAATGAAGCCTTTGCTTGAAGAAGGCTGAGCCAGACAGAGATTTTCTGGCTGAAGAAATTTCATTGAGAAAATCTGCTCTGTTGAACTGGAGAACTTTTGACAAAGTGTTGTAAATTCCAGGGAAGGATCTGAGGAAACCTTTCATCCCTTGTAGGTTCTTCACCTGTAGAGGTGAAGAAATGTGATGCAGCAGTGGTGCAGCTAGCTGTAAGTTTTGGATCTTGTTTTCTCTGTCTCAGGTATGTAACTATGGGCAATATATTCACTATTCTCCTTTGGATAAACTCACTGATATTAGCAAAGATGTTGACAAGAACATACTTTTCATTGAGAAGCTATAGGCTCAGGAAACCATATAGAAAAAAACGGTCCATCTATTAATTTAAACAAACAAACAAACAAACAAGCCTCTCTTAATCCTGTGAGGTAGATACCCTTTCAACTACCTGTAATAAGTCCAGAGGGCCTACTCTGTAGAGACCTTTATCACAAAGTCTGTAGGTCCAGGACAAAGCTAGAAAAGAATCCTACAACTAACCCTGCAATTTCCAAAGGTTCTTTTTTTCACCCCAACTTGGACCAAAATCTTCATGAAAGACAAAACAAAGCATCTCAGAAACAACCTGTCTTAAGAGCAATCAGTCTTCAGGTTCCAAGCTGGAGACAGCTCAAGTCTAACCTGCTGAGGAGATATTAGGTCACACATGTGGAATTCAGTCCCGAAATAAGCCACTCACAAGATGAAAATCCACATCCCAACAAAAATTTAATTCAAAAAATATTCTATAAGTTTTTCACAAAATGTGCAATCTATGAAAAAAAGGAAAGTTGGTGTCTGATGAGAAACTATTTCATTGTAAAATTCCTGTATGACTTTAATTCTTTTGTGTGCTTGCAGATATGTATGAGTTTTTCTCAATTTGGTGAGAATCTCTGAAGTAGTTTCATAATTTGTATAAAAAGAATGGAAGAATGGATGCTCTGAATAGTTTGAGGTTTACCTATGATGTCTCCAGGTGATCAAATTGCTAGTTCAGCCTTTCAAACCCCACATAAAGAAATGGTAAAAAATGCATTTTAAACATATTTAGTAACAGAAGAAAAAGGAATAAAATAGAACATTCCAGAGAACATTGAAACCATTACTGTATTTTACTTGTAATGACAGCTTTCCCACACTTTATACAAAGCATAGAGTGCCTCTTAGGCCAAAATGTGGTGGATAATCTTTACAGAAAAAAGGGTGAAATTTAAATCCAAACTCTAAGACTGTATAGTGTAATGAGCAATAGGCAAGCTATGCATTTAATTCCATTAAGTGAAATGTATTTCATTAACAAAAGTGTTAGTAGAATTAAAACCTCACACTGAAGGAATGTGAAAATCATCAGTGGCAGCTAAAAAGCTGCTACAATATGGGACATATTGCAGAACAACAGAGACTGATGTGGGATTAAATACATATGAAATGAATAATAAAAAAAAAACTGACAAAATTGTAGCAAAATTCGAATGCTAATTTATGGCACCTACTGAAAGAAGCAGGACAGCAGATCATCTGCATATAAATGGCCTCAACACATTCTCGTTGCCAGTCTGTTACCCTGCTCAAAAGGAAAGAAAATGCATTTTTTAACCCGACTAAGACAAGATATCATCAAACGGGAGATTCATTTAATTTCATTAGTTAAAGAACAGGAATAATAGTACCAACATTTTTTTTAACATAGTCTAGTAAAATTAAGAAATGGTTGAAAAGGGTGAATGGAAGAGAGAAGGCAGGAAAAGAAAGGAAAGCAGAAGAAATAGTATAAAATAACAAAATATACCTCTATATTAAAGACAGAATGCCTTCACATAGATACTGTGTTATGCATAATTACGTTAACTGACCCTCTGAATTTATCATGAGAAACAGTCTTATATCTTGTGAGGCTCTGAGGAGCAAAAAGGACTCTGAGGAGCACCACATAGAGAAACAATAAACTACCATGATTCCAGGTGACAGAATAAGGTAGAATACCATAGACTTCCAAATACCCATATGCAACAACTCCGCCCATAAACATCATAATTACAGAGGAAAAAAAAAGGCAATATCGGAAAGTTTATTCTATTAATAGTTGTATCCTTACTCACTTTCCAATAATTTTTTTAGAGCAAATTGAAAACAAATACTACAAAACCTATGGATACTAAACATGCATATGTTTTGGAATCATTTGAAAGAAAAATAATTTGAGAGTTCGATTTTTTTTTAGTAAAACTATTCTGTCTTTATTACCCACCTCAGAGGGCCAGCTATTTCTGGCAACAACAATTATGTTAAATTTCTAAAGTGCCTGACATTTTGCTCTTTTAAATATCTAACTGAAAACTTGTATGCATATAAATGGGTTCAGCAAGAAAGAATTAAAAAACCAGCATGTGCATTGATGAATAATAAATAAAAATTCTAAGACATTGGATTTATTTAATGTGGGATTCTGTTTTGCCAGGATTAGCACAAATTTCAGAAACTCTCTATTTGAGAAGTTTTAGCTATTAGTATTCAAGATTATGTATCAGAATTCACAGTGAGTTCTTTAAAATTGTAGTCATCACATCTGATTACATGTCTTGATATTACAGTATGACATTCTGTACAGCTTTATCACAACTTTTTTTCTTGTGTGACCAACTGAAACAAATCACATCTGCTAAACTCTATGAAAGAAAGGGATTTGTGAGTATTCATGTGAGTGTCTCTGTATCTTCAAAGCTACTTGGGGCTTCTTCCACTTGTGTCTTATGAATATAATGTCGTCAAACAAGACAAAAGAGTCAGTCTATTGTCATTAAAAAAGATCAAGTGTCTCTTCTCTCTGTAAATACAGTGTTGGTGTTTCTGCCTTTAATTGCTGGAATGGCTCAAGGGGTGAGCTGGATATCTGATAATTCCCTCGTACCCTTTTTGAGTGGCAGTGAAATCTAAATCCTCCTCCCTGGGTCTTTGCCTCTTTACCTGTGCCAGGGCTTCCCCCACATGTTGCCCCGTAAATGCTTTTAACTCTTCTCCCTGCTGCAAGTTCTGTACCTCGCACCACCTCCCTGGAGCACCAGGTCCTCTGGCAGAGGCTGCTCGCTGCCCTTTCTGGATCTGCAGCTTAAGACTGCATAATGACTCCACCATTTATGACCTTTGTCTTTGCAATTGAAAAAAGAGGTCTGCTAACATGACAGATAGAGATTTTCAGTGACCGATTCATTTGGAGACTTTTGATATTTTCCTGACATTAGTTCACGTTGTTTCTTTTCCTGTTTGACCCCTCTGCACCCAGCAGACCCTGTTGGGTTTGGTCCATGCAGTGCAACAGAAGATTAGTCGAGTGAACGCAAGAGTGTTTGTATCAACATCATACAGCAGCCTACTCTCTTCTCCCCAATTACCCATGCAGTATTTTAATATATGAAATGTTCATTTTGCAAGTACCATTTTGAGATTTGCTATTTAATTTCAGGAACAATATACTGATCAAGTATATTAAAAAATATTTGAGAATGTTCCCATTTCATACCTTGATTCCTGAAAGGTTTAGGCTATTCTTTAGTTTCCTATTTTCCATTTCTAGTAATTTCAGTATAACTGTACACAGTACAATAAATTAAACTTATAAATTTATTTCATGGGATTAAGGCCAAATATATGAATAATGAAATATATTTGTAAAAACTAGGAATTTTAAGTTGCTTGCTAATCCTGAGGCATATTAATAAAACTTAGCACTAAATACTTAATTTAAATATAAAACTGGGAGCCTCGTCTTTCTAACTATCTCTCTATTCCAAAGGGAGAGAGAGAAAGAGCCATTCCTTCAAAGAGAAATCCAGGCCATCTAAGGTAGGCAGGGGCCCCAGCCTCCCATTTTACCTTTAAACTGAGGTTCCACCTGTGAAGCAGCAACAGCAAGTTTCCAGAGGAGATGGATTAATTAAATGGATCTGTGGTCTTTTATTCCAGGTGAGTACCAGGAGCAGTGCTAGGATTGCAGTGTCAAAGATGAACACATTCATCTCGAGATATTTTTCACAAGTAGCTAATGGATGTTGATACCCCTTTACCATTACAATTAGTGGCAATTTGGTGTCTATGCTGACATTGTTTTGAGAATCACATCGCACAAGTTTTGAATGGAAAACCTAGCTCCTTTTTTTTTTTTTTGATCAGGGACTCCTGTTTCCTAAATTATTTTTATTACTTCCTCTCACTTGTTTTAGCTATCCAAATGCTCATCTCCCTTTCAGAATTGAAAGAAAACAGTTTAGGCAGACATGAATTTTAGCACCTGGATGAATTAAATCTTTCAGTTCTCTGCCTGCCTTCAGGAAGCTCTTTTTCATTAAAAGTGATTTGCATACTATGAAACTGTGTTGCCTACAAGTCGTGAAGCTGATTTGAAACAGAGGGCTGATGGGCAAAAATCAACGAAATTGCAAAAGAAGAGCTAATAAGGTCAAACAAATCAGTAAATCATTTTTTTAAAGAAATCTTTCTGGGTTAGTTTTCTGTTTGCTCAGGAATTCAGGCAATCCTATTCTTCATGCAAGTCTTACTTTTTAATTCATCACATTTATTTTTGCAGAGAAGCAATATCGAAGATTGAATTTAAGCAACCACTTTAGCCTTTTCCGCTGGGTTATGTAATGCAAAGAAATTACTCCATGAAGAGTGTAAAGCTTATCCACCTTTTCGTTACTGTGTAACTCTCTTGTGACTCTTTGTTGTATGCTTTGTCCTGGTATTAATATTCATGGTTTTATTACAGTACCAGCACTTTATTCAGCAGATCTGATTTATGCAGACATCTCATCTGCTTGCAAAACCCTGGAAAGGATCGAGCAGGTTTATGTTCATTTGTTCTCATCTGGAACCCTTAGATAGATTTATCAGTGCAAATAAAATTTGGATTGTTTTGGGTCAGACTGTCAAAGGTGCTGTCTCTTATGACAGTACTGAGGAGCTGGGAGAAGCTGAGGGCAGGTTCAGTCGTGCCATGTCTAGGTGCTCTTTCAAGCTATGGAGAGAGAGCGTAGGCTGCGGGGCAGAGCTCTCTCCTCTGCCAGTCCTGGCTCAGGCTGAAATAACCCAGCTCCGCTTCTTTCCCTTATCTATGCCTGTAAGCAAGACTCTGCTACTTCAGTGGGTTTACCTCCAAAATGCACCGTGCAGGAACAGTATTAATTTATAAAGGTCTTTCCTATTGGATGTACCTGGCAAGTTTTTACAAATTTTCTTTTGGAGGAATGGCAGCTGTGAACATCGACTGATGTGGGATGGCTGGGAAAAGAGAGGAACATTTCAGTTCATGGAGAGGGGAAATAAGTTTATTGCTAGCATTTTCCTTTATGATGACAGGGACTACTTCAAGCTGATGACAGTTAGAGGCAGCTGGGTTCCGCTTTTGCAAAAAGAAAGCATTGTGGAGAATATAAATATCGCCTGGCCCGACACAAACACTGAGAGACAGAGGCACGCACGTGCACCCCTCATACATTCAGCCTTTGTGTGTAGCATAAGCCTATGTCCTACCCTCCAAAAGACCTCAGAGGCCCATTTTGTGTTTAGGGGGCACAATCGCGTGAACAAAAATTGTTACATGTGCACGGGGGAGAAGGGAGTGGAGAGAAAAGGGGTGTCAAAAAAAAATAAATGAGCCAAATGCAGCTTTTCACAGATCTATCCAAACCCACTAAGGCTGGCCTGGCAGTGGGCTAAACTCAATATTTGTACTATTCAAAGTATTTCCTAGGGTAATTATGGAGAAATACAAGGAAATACTGTATTTAGAGCCAGATATGCTAGGAGGTAACGAGTGCTTCCTTTGAAGCTGGTTGGAGTTTAGGGCGCTCAGCACCTGGCAGGATCTGGCCTGCGCTGAGAGCTTATTCATCCTGAATCAGACTGACATGACTACATATGACAGACAGAGAGACGGAAAGGAAAACCCATGTCGTATAGAGACAGCTCCATTGACTTCAGTGGTATGTCACACATCCGAAACCAGCTGAATTTGTTCTTGTAGCTATAAAGATAGATTGTGATTAAAGGAAACTGATTACTGAAAATCAAGGAGAAAATGGAACAAAAATATTTGTTATAATTAAGAAATAAAATTATTCTTTTGCCAAACATAGGAAGAAATTCAGTAGTATTTTTCTGCATTTGCTTCTACCAGAGCAAAATGAAATAAAAATAGTTTTTATTGTAGTGGTTTATAATGAAAAAACATTAAATGATTTTTTTTCATCCAGCATATAATGACAGCGAAGACTGAAATGGCTTGGAATTTTATTTATAGCAGATTTCTATCTTCTTTGCCACATAATTTTAGACTGATAGAAATATATCCATCTGTGTTCAGCACCCCTGAAAAAAGCATTAAAGCGAGGCAAATTCCCTCTCCTTCTCTTCCAGTAGAAGTATACTACATTGAGAAGAGTTATATAATTTACAATATGAACAAATGCTCTCAGCTTTCTCCCATGCATACTGCCAATTGTTCTCTCAGAAATGTACTACATTTTAACATTTTTGCGAACTCAGTTACTCTTTTTCTGGCCAGAATCTTGTACATCTCATTTGATGAGAAATACATTCATTCTCATGAATATCATGTAAAATTCATTAACGTCTTTATGAAATTGCTGTCAGTGGTTTTAGAACCTGACACAAAATGAATAACAGTAAATGGGAATCTTAAGAGCATTTTTCATCAGGTTTTTGGTGTTGATATTAAAATTTATATTAATAATACAGTTAATAATGTATAACTTAAAATGCAATAATATCAGGAAGTTTATTAATAATATGTATATTTATATAAACACATAGTTTGGATATGCATTGCAGTACAAACATTATGTATGTATGTTCTTCATATAAGACTTTTCCTTAGAATTTCTCAAACTTTAGAATTTGTCAAAAAAATAGTTTTAACATTATTATTCCTATTGTACAGGTAGGGAAATCTGGTATTTAGAAAAGGCCTCATCTAGTATTCTCTGCTCATCTCAAATTACTATACTCCATGTGGAATTCTGGAAATGATTTAGCATCATGACTAAATTAAACAATTTTAAAACAACAACAACAAAAAATGGTATCTGTTCCTATAATCTTATTACGTAAGTGAATTGCAGAGAAAATTCAGCAGCAGGGTTGAGGACCTTTAATCTTCATAATCCTCTTTCCAACAAGAAGCCCCTCGCATTCTTTCAATTCTCAAAAGAAACAATTTTGTTGTTATCACTGGTCAAATACTTTGTTTCACAAAGGTTTTGTTTTACAGCTCTCTGGCTACCTTGCTGGTCTGAGTTCAGAGGGGTTGAAAACTCATCAATTAAATAATTTGAGACACTGAAATAATTTGAGAATTCTTGATTTTAATGCACTCTTTTCCAGACGAGGAAATGAGTCACTAAGTATACATTCTGCTGTGTCTAAATCAGAATGTCAAAATATATACATACTTACGTAGGATTCGCTACGAACAGAAGTTGACTTAAGACATTACAAGCCAACATTAACCGTACGAGGGCACTCAGAAGAATCGACTACCCACTTATGGGGCCCAAAGCGTCTGTTATCGTGACCTATTCCTTAGCCCTCCGTAGTGCGCTGGCATACAACAGCCTGGTAGTGAATGTAGAGGTGCAGATGGCAGCTCAGTGGTGGGCCATATCCCAGCTCTTACGCTTGAATATCCAGTCTCCAATTACTGTTACAAATCCTCACTGCACCGAATGAAGGGTTAAATAAAAGGAGCACAGCAGTTAAAAAGAGTCAGTGGATTCTTTCACTTTTCCTGCTTGTATTCTGAGTGTACAGCTGGCACGCTGGAGGTTGCTCTTCTAGCTCTGAACAACCCCTGTCCCATGTCAGCAGTGGTGAGCAGGATACACTCAACACCACCTCCGTGCTGAACAACATATATTTTTGACGCATCACAGACTGAGAATTCCTTTTCAAAATACCTCCCTTCTGTGTGAAGAAACGCATTGGAAGCCTTCGAAATCAAGCGTATATCATCTTAATCAGCCAAATCCCACCTCTCGTGCCATCCAAAATTCAGTAATTTTGTAACTCCCCATGCCACCTGTTAATTCCTTTTTGCTTGGTTCTCTTCCCCACACCCTTTCGTCACTACGTATTGCTATATAATAAAACTTTGTGCAGTTTTCTCTCTATCTTCATTACTGTCAATACAGACTGCCTCTCCAAGGGTCCGTGGACAATTGTGTCAACCTTTCAAAGAGCTTATTCTTTCCTGAGTGTGCAATGAGTTACTCCATAACCCTAGACTGTTCCTGGATGCCCAAGATGCTAGGGACTGTACAGGGAGAGAAAACTGCTTGAGATTCAAAGATCCATAGATCTGGCGGCATCTGAATGAAAGCCTCCTTGCCCCTTACAAGTGTTACCATAGTCCACACGTACCCATCTGGACTGACCTGAAGACACCTGGCACTGGCTTTCATGTCAGAACTGCCCTTCTTGCCCCAGCCACACCCTTGTAGCCCAGCTCTGTGACAAGGATGGGACTTTTTTATACCTTTCGTGATGTTGTACCCTCGTTCCTGGGGTAGAAACTAAAGATGTCATAACCACTGTTAGTTAATTTAATTTATTTAATTTTATTTTGTTCTTTGGTTAAATTCCCCCACTTCCCAATTCCTTTTCCTAAGGAAAACATATTGCAATAAAAGATCATCCACTAATATAGATATGCCTCTCTCTACCACTAAACATGGGATTCAGATCTATTTTGTGAGTCCACCCTGACAGCTGAAGCTGCAACAGTGATTTGGTATGACCCTCTTTTCTTTGAAAAAGGAAGAAAAAATGTAGTGAGCTTTTGTATTAATGTAACCATATGGATAATGCATGAATACGGTCACAAGCTCTGACACAGATGGCTACTATGTTGTGACATGGAAGACTGTATTGCATTGTGGTCATTAGGACAGGCTCATCCTAAAGAGCGTGTCTGAAATTGCAAGCCAGTCATGTCTCCAGCTCTACAAAGAAAAAACGATAAACTTACAATGTCTAGGTCTCGACCCACAGCAAGCCCTCTCCTCCAGCTGCCCCAGAGAGTCACCATTCTTAATGATAGACTTATGGTGGTAGATCTGGTTCTGAGAGTTCGGTGATAGTTATGCCACTATAACTACCAATGGAAACTGTCACCTTATCAAATGGAAACCACTATTTTGCCACAAGGGTGGAATCAGACCTGGTTGATATATGCGAAAAAGGTACTCTTCTTGCAGAAAAAAAAAAAATCAGGGAATAATACCTGTTAAACACTAGTTTAAATGCATGCTTTCGGTGTGTGAACTGATGCAACTTTCTTGTGTAAACATACCCAGGATGACACTACTGTGATTATGAGGACTGTTGCTATAACCAGTGGGGAAAGTACTACTTTCCTACGGCATGCATGAGCAAGTTGAGGTGATGTTTAGGATGCTCTTTATACAGAGGGATGTGCAAAAAGTACTTGGAAAATAAACACGTTAATGTGAGTCCCTTTTAGGTATGTGAATACCAACAGAAGTTAGGAAACAAGCAGATGGCTGTGGCCTGTGCTTAATGTAGGGTATAAATAATTTGCAATGCTAGATGTAGGTAGTCCGTCCTAATAAACTGATTTTTTGTTTACTTCTGATGGATTCAACCAAGGTTGGAAATTAGTTGAAATCTTTCCACTGTTTTATGTCCTCTTCTGAAAGTCACTTTAAGAACAATTTATTAAAATACCAAAGCTAAAACAAAATGAATAAATTTAATGGCTTTCTAACCGCAATGGAGTAGAAAACCTAACTCATTGTTACTATATCCAAAACATTTAAAAAGTACAAGCAAGGAATGCATCTCTATCATCTGAGTTTAATACAAAATCATGTTCCTCTCCTGTCACACAGAGAATTTGTTATAGATTTTATCTGCAATAAAAGCTATGTCAGTAGTGCCACATAATACATTTGTAAAGGTTAGAGATATTTTAACCCACATCTGTGACCAGAATTTTAATGACAAGCATATCCTCTGAAGCAGTACTAAGAGAGGAAAACTCTTCTGTAGATACTAATGCAAATCATGTAGAACAATGCCTACACAACACTGCAATAGGGTCATTGTGAATCATGTCCTTGAAATTACAAATATGTGACATAAGTAAAAATATATTATTAAAAATTCTGTCAATCTCCTGTCCTTGTCAGGGGTTTCTGCTTGTGCAATCCAGAGAGATTAAACCATTTTATTGCTTAAACTGTCACGAAGACCTGCAAAACAGAACAGCAGAATTACTTTAATGACTTTCTTTTTGAAATACGCATTCTTACAAACCATGCATAATGAACAGAGAATTCACAGATGTATTATTTCTGTCCATTTGTATTTCATTTTAAAAAAAAAATTATTTCCACCTTGAACTTTGCTAATTAGAGGAAAAAATTAGGGAAGAAAGCATCTCATCAACAGCAGTTTTGTTCATGTCCAAGGGCTAGAAGGATCAAGTTTTGTATTTGAAACTGGAAAGTTTAACATGGGAAATTAAAATTTTGATATAGAAAGGTGGCACTTCCTCTTTAATCAGCTTCTCTATTAGTAGAAGTTTTCTGTGGGACTACAATGTTTCGTTTAATTTTTCTTGCTTCTTTTAGTTGGTTTGAGATGATGAATTTTCTACAAGATGCAGCTCAGCAGTGCCTTCTTTGGAAAAAAACCACCATAGCTTAAATGAATGGGATGTCTATCATATGGGTTCCACCAAGTAATGGAATTGATGATTTGAACTTAGGTAGATCAAGAAGTGCAAGTACGACTGTTTCCTTGGTTAAAAAAAAAAAAAGATACATATCCAAAATAAACTCTTGGGTTATAGGTCTCTGACCAAAACTGCTCATACTACTTAAGGCTTATTTTGGCTATTTTGGCATCTGATCATCTTTATTGGAACTGCAAGACTTGTTTTGGGTAAATGATAATTTAATTAGTGGGCTCCATACAAAGTTTCAACTTTTACCTTTTCCCCTTAAAACAACCAGTTTCTAGAAAGCATCGGCAAAAGTCTTGTTTTGATTAACCTTTTATCTTCAATCCTTAGATCAGTATCAGGATATGTTTTTTCTTTTTTCATTCATAATCCATTTTAGAAAATACTGTTGATGTCTACAGCATTACTGAACCTCCACGTTACATTTTGTAATTCTCCATAAGACTTGTGCAGCATAAAGGAAAACTGTTTGCTTTTAGGGGACATCTGCTATAAATAAAATGATGCCATAAATTTTCCAAGACAGCCATCACCTACCTAGTTGTTACAGAGGCAAAAAGCCTTGGCTTCCCAAAGCAGGTTCCTTTTCGGCCTCTTGCCATGGAGGTCAAGAGCATTTACTTTTGTGCTTTTTCTAGGTACCTTCCCCCCCTTTAATGAAATTAGCATGTAATGCTTTCGACGCCTGCACATATCAGCTTTCACTCTTTGGGGAAACATGTGAACATCATTAAAACACAGTTTCTCCCTCTCTTTTCAAAAATATTTCCTTAACAAACATTATGAAATTCAAACTCAGGGAGTTCATTCTGATGCTGTCTTTAATAAAGGGGCATCTGCTGATGCTGGTAAATGTAAGCATCTGTTATCATTTCTGGTAGGAACCCCTGTCTTCATGAGCAGGGAGATTTCAACATGGACATAACATCTACTGTAAAGGTGCCATCTCTGGAGCCCGATTAGGTATTTGCTCTATTCTTAGGAACATTGCTTAAATCTGTTCATCCTTTGCTTTGCAAAATAAAAGAAATTAAAAGAAGTTTTAATTATATTGTTTCTGCCACTTACTTTTAATATTAAATGCTACACTCCACCATAAGGAAGGCCACGCATAGCCCTTGTCTCAGCAGATTCACAGCACAGCTGGGGAGTGGGGTTGCAGTTGATCTCTTTTTAAAGCACGCTCTTCCCTGTAGTGGATTGCTCTATAAGCTTGTTAAGAAAGGAATGAATTAGGAGTGAGCTGATGAGTTGCTCACCTCAGAGAGGCAAGAATTATGTTCTTGCATTCTTTGAAAAGTTCATGGGCAGCATCTACTCGGATTCCCTGTGTGCCTTTTCTTCATGAGGCTCTCAAATATCTGAACTGTGGTAGGCCTTGGCATTTTTATAGTGTATTTACCTTCCGGTATGTAAAGAGCAAAGGTGCTTTTCAAGTCGAGCAGGATATGAAGGCTCCTTCTCTGGCAAGATAACCTCAAATGGTTTTGCAGCTGGCTGAGACTGAAGTAAGTGCTTTTGATGAATGAGTCAAAATGACATGTTTGGGGATGAAATAAGGTGCTAGCCACAGGTTTTTGAAACAGAAGCCATGGCAAGTACTTGAAATATAGCTTTTTCTACTAAATTTCAGTAGGATGAGCTAATTACACTTATGAGTTGTTGCTTTTGCTATCAAAATCCTTTATTGCTATTAGATAATGACATTAAAGTAGGTTAGAAACTGTACCAGCAACCCAAGCTGTGAACAGTCATGTATCAATTCACACCCCAAAATGAGTGCAAGAGCATTTCTCTTTTAGAGTGAAATTTGGGGTTCTTATATAGGCATGTGACCATTATAGGAGGGATGATAAGGAAAACACTAACTATGCTGGAACTTGTATCTCAGCGAGAGGTGATAACACAGGAATAATAGTGTTCCATGCGGGACTCCCTTGCTTTTTCTCACTGGAGAAATATCTCATGCTAGCAATGAATGGGCAACATGGCTTTATTCTGTTTTACCTTTTAATTCTATAGTACTTTGTTTGTACTTCCGTACAGAAGGAGTTGTAAAACTGCATGTTGCTGGCGGATATGGCATACAAAAAGATGCATGCTTAATAGTACCTCTCTAATGAGAGTTTACTCTTTAGACACCTCTGATGTCTGTTTTGTAAGGTACAGCTGTCCAGGACACTTGGGGAGAAACAGATAAGATAAAATGAATACAGTTTAATTAGGCTGCAACTTTATTTACTTATCTCATTTTGGAACTACTGATAGGAGTGCAAATGCTAATACTTTATTTAATTATTTTCATTAGTTAAAGCCTGTTATGTGTCCTCTGTTCTTCCACAACAGTTTCCCGAACAGGAGGAATTAGGAGGCATGGGGAAATAGAGAAAATTCTAGAGAATTTGGGAATTCCCACACTAAGAAGTCGTGCACTATGCAAGGGGGCGAAGAGGCTGAAGGACAAGGACAGCTATTTACTTTCCATAAGAGATAAAACCTATTTTTGTCTGTGAAAAACATGCCTTTCCCATTGCATATCAGGTCCCAAGTTCTCTGTAGATTTTAATTTTCCTTTTAAATTTTCTTCACAGGAAACTTGCTTCAGATTTATTGCATTCTTTTCTAGTAATAAGATGCTTTTTGATGAAATATTCTAATTTTATGCCTTTTTGTTCAAATACATGATTTTAAACATATCCTTTTCAGCCTGGACTATAGACAAAACTGAAAAAACACCTTTTGTGTTAGACTATAGAATAATACTAGTGTTGAGACACTGGAAAATTCTTAATTGAGCAAGTTTATGTCCTGATCTTGGAAGGACCAATTACTTACAGGTATACTTAATGTTCAAATTATTCACATGCGTGTATGCATTTTCCTAGAATACAGGAATTGTCATCTAATATAGCCAATATTTGTGAACCATTTATTAGAAGAAAAAAGAAGGAAGAACTATAAAGACAATGAAGAAGCAATTTTTAACTAGATGCTGCAAGTTATCTGTTTCTCAAGCTACCCAAACTTTGCAAATCTTGACTCTTTACCACCATTCAAATCAGCAGAGCTTTTAACACTAGTAGGTTTAGCAAGAATAATGACATGAATGATGGAAAGACATGGACCTCTTGGAATGGGTCCAGAGGAGGGCCACAAAAATTATCAGGTGGATGGAACACCTCACCTATGAGGACAGGCTGAGAGAGTTGGGGTTGTTCAGCCTGGAGAAGAGAAGGCTCCAGGGAGACCTGATCACAACCTTTCAGTACTTAAAGGGGGTATATAAGAAAGATGGGGACAAACTTTTTAGTGGGGCCTGTTGCAATAGGACAAGGGGTAATGGTTTTAAACTAAAAGAAGGTAGATTTAGACTACTTATAAGGAAGAAACTTTTTCTGATGAAGGTGGTGAAACACTGGAACAGGTTGTCCAGAGAGGTGATAGACGTCCTGTCCCTGGAAACATTCAAGGTCAGATTGGACCTGGATCTGAGCAACCTGATCCAGTTGAAGATGCCCCTGTTTGTTGCAGGGGGGTTGGAGTAGATGACCGTTAAATGTCCCTTCCAACCCAAAATATTCTATGATTCTATGAATCATCTATGAGAATTAAAAATAAATAACAATATTGCTAGTTGCTGACAGTGACTATCCAGCATGCAATAGCCCACATGTACTTCCATGTTTATAAAATGTTTCTACCCTTATTTTTTAAAGATACATTTCTCCTTTCTGTTTTTATAACTAATTTCTATCTGTGTCTTGTCCTGTATATAGAACGCTAGAATATATTTTACATACAAACTATACTCAGTCTTATCATTAGGGTATTTTTTTTTTCCTTCTGATTTTATTTTCTATTGGCACAGGTGCTTTAGGATCAGCAAAACCAAACCTTGTTCCCAGGAGACTTGCCTTACTTTAAGGTGTTAAGCTAATAAACCATTCCGTGAATGACTATGACATACCAATAAAGCATTTCTTTCAGCTACTTTATGTATTTCACAGACCCTTATATTTGAAAATGTTATTATGTTTTTATGAGTTTTATTTGATTTTATAAATGTTTTCTTTAACTGATTTTCCATTACAATGCCTCTCAACTTTTAGCACATAGGAACTATACTAGCATCTTCAAGAGTACATGAGCAAATTCTGTATCTAACTACTAAATTTCAAGGAGAACTGAGCATCAGTCATGAGTATCAGCCTTATAACATCCTGTTCCAGTTTTCTGCATCTCTCTCTCCATCTTTTCTAGCAACAGATGGGGACAGTCTTAGAAGGAGAGCCCACTAGACTGGCTCTTGGAGGGTTCCCCTTTGCAGGATAGGTTACACCTTAGTCACTGCATTGTTGGTGCAGGCTGCAGCTGTGGTACAGATGGTGAAGACAACTTCAAGACTTAGCTCATAAGCATAGATATAAGGAGGCAGATGATGAAACAACTTGCAAAATGACTTGGTGAATATAGCTGATTGACTGGTTGTTTGTATGTTATATATGCATTGACACTGGTTTACCCACTGTCAGACTCACAGTACAAGACCTGAACAGTTCAGCTTAAGGTAAATTATATAGCCAGGCCAATGTTACCATAAATAAAACATTTACATTAATTACTTTCTTGCAACCTGTTCTCTACATATTTGAGAAGTGTTTTGAAGGTTTTGTTTTATTTTTTTTTTTAATGTATTAGTATTTAATTTTTTTGTCTCCATCATAGAATCATAGAATAGTTTGGTTTGGAAGGGACCTTAAAGATCATCTAGTTCCAGCCCCCCTGCCATGGTCAGGGACACCTTCCAATAGACCAGGTTGCTCAAAGCCCATCCAAACTGACCTTCAACACTTCCAGGGATGGGGCATCCACAACTTCTCTGGGCACCCTGTTCCAGTGCCTCACCACCCTCATAGAGAAGAATTTCTTCCTTATAGCTAATCTAAATCTACCCTCTTTCAGTTTAAAGTCATTACTGCTTGTCATTATCACTACATGCCCTTGTAAAAAGTCCCTCTCCATCTTTCTTTTAGGCCCCTTTCAAGTACTGAAAGGCTGCTATAAGGTTTCCCTGGAGCCTTCTCTTCTCCAGGTTGAACAACCCTAAGTCTCTCAGCCCGTCTTCATAGGAGAGGTGCTCCAGCCCTCTGATCACCTTTGTGGCCCTCCTCTGGACTTGCTCCAACAGGTCCATGTCCTTCTTATGTTGGAGGCCCCAGAGTTGAATAGCGTACTCCAGGTGATGGCTCATGGGAGATGAGTAGAGGGGAAGAATCACCTCCCTCGACCTGCTCGTCACACTTCTTTTGATGCAGCCCAAGATACAGTTGTCTTTCTGGGCCATGAATGCACATTGCTGGGTCATGTTGAGCTTTTCATCAACCAACACACCCAGGTCCTTCTCCTCAGGGCTGCTCTCAATCCATTCTCCACCCAGCCTGTATTTGTGCTTGGGACTACCCCGACCCATGTGCAGGACCTTGCACTTGCTAGTGTTGAACTTCATGAGGTTTGCATGGGCCCACCTCTCAAGCCTGTCAAGGTCCCTCTGGATGGCATCCCTTCCTTCCAGGAAGGGCTTTAGTTTTCCTAACCCGATCCCTGGCTGCCCGGACAATTTCTCTGTATTTCTGCCAGGCTACCTGTCCTTGCTTCCACCTTTTGTAGGCTTCCTTTTTGTGTTTGAGTTTGTCCAGGACCTCCTTCTTCATCCATGCAGGCCTCCTGGCATTTTGCCTGACTCCCTCTTTGTTGGGATGCATCGCTCCTGAGCTTGGAGGATCCTTGAATATTAACCAGCTTTCTTGGGTCCCTCTTCCCTCCAGGGCTTTATTCCATGGAACCCTACCAAGCAGATCCCTGAAGAGGCCAAAGTCTGCTCTCCCAAAATTCAGGGTAGTGAACTTGCTGTGCCCCCTCCTCAGTGTCTTAAGGATCTTGAACTCCACCATTTCATGATTGCTGCAGCCAAGGCTTCCCCTTGAGCTTCAAATTCCCCACTAGCCCCTCCTTCTTGGTGAGAACAGGGTCCAGCATAACACCTCTCCTCATTGGCTCCTCTATCACTTGGAGAAGGAAGTTATCATCAACGCATTCCAGGAACCTCACGAATTGCTTATGTCCTGCTGTGTTGCACCTCCAACAGATATCAGAGTGGTTGAAGTCTCCCATGAGGACCAGGGCTTGTGAACATGAGGCTGCTTCTATCTGCCTACAGAGGGCCTCATCTGCTCCATCTTCCTGGTCAGGTGGCCTGTAGCAGATCCCCACTGTAATGTCACCTGTCCCTGCCCTCCCTTTAATCCTGACCCGTAAACTCTTGGTTGGGTCCTCATCCATCCGCAGATGGACCTCCATGCAACTCCAGCTGGTCATTGACGTAGAGGGTGAGACCCTCTCCTCATCTCCCCTCCCTGTCCTTCCTAAAGAGCCTGTGTCCTTCCATTCCGACACTCCAGTCACAGGAGCCATCCCACCATGTCTCTGTGAGGCCAATAAGATTGTAGCCCTGCAGGTGTGCGCACGTCTCTAACTCCTCTTTTTTCTTCCCCATGCTATGTGAGTTTGCACAGAGGCATTTAATTTGGGCCCCCAATGAAGCTGACTTACTGGCCAGAGTGGCTTGAATTCCTTTGTGCTGCTCTTCAGGTGCTCTCCTGCTGACCTGTGATCCTTCTGCAGGCTCTGGGTTCTATTGCTGGCACTGGCATCATACTGACAGGAGTGGGATGGATTGAGGTTCCCCTCCGCCAGCAACTTTAGTTGTCATCTGTAATACAGCTCTAATTATACTAGTTAAAGGTGAAGAAACAATTAGAAATATGGAAAAATGCATTCAACTTAATTTTTCATAAATCTGTGTCACAAACTTAGTCCAGTAATAGAAAGAGGGGGGTTTTTTTCCTATGGGAAAAGAAAAAAAAAGTTATTTTCAGCTCCGGAGTGATATATAATACTCTAGTCTGGCTCAGTGGTTTATGGATAGACAACCTTAAGCCTGTAGCTGGTCAAGAACTGAAAAAAGATTTGGAATAAGTAGTTTTGCTTGCCAGTTTAATTTCTTTCTTACAAAGGGTTTGTCCTTCCAAAATAGTGGTCCCTGGCTGATGCAGAAACAGAACAAGGAGTGTATGAACTATAACAAACACCCTGACTAAAAAAACCCCATATTAGCTGGCAACTCTATACATAAATAATAAGTTTGAAAATCATGTTTTTAATAAGACGGGGTGTTTTGTTGATCCCTGCAGTAGGAACATTGTAATAATTCATGCACAAGCTGACTAGGGAGAGACTGCCAGACTCCAGGACAAATAGTCATGAGGAAAATCCCAGCAGCAAGGAAGATGGAGGGTTAGTACATTAAGCAAAAACTTCGGGAGATCTGGGAGATCAAAAGCACATTGTTTAGAAATAGGTCCAAGAAGCCTGAGGCACAAGCAGACGTCCTTCCTGCATCCAGCTACAACTACAGCCTTGCAGCTGCAGCTCAGGTAATGGGACAGACCTTGTTATTGCTCCTTTATTTTCAGCCAAAGTTAACTCATGCAGTTTTTAGCTAAGGTTTCAGCAGCCAAAGCTTCAGTGATTTTGGATGAAGTGGAGTGCTTACGTAGTCCCTGTTTTAGCGGAAGCAGAGTGAGCTTCCAGCTGGCTAAAAACAGGCTAGGGGCTGGAGCACTTTGATGTTCCAACCAGTTGCAAAGCAAATGTCTGTATATGCCTTACACGCTGGTTGAGGGGCCAATAATGCTTAAAATCCCTTCTGATCTGTGGCCTCATAAGCCAAAAAACCCCAAAAAACCAACTTTTTTTTTTTTTGGTCCTACCTGGAACATCTTTAGGTATATACAGATGTGCATTGTGCATATACTTTGATCAGCTATGGTAAGTGGGAAATCTCTATAAGCACTGTCAGAAACCAAAAGCTAGGTGAGGAAGCATTTAAGTTCCTGAGCAATGTTCATTTCCACTTGTCAGGAGGTTTACAAGCCATAACCACCACAATGAGTGAGTCACCAGATTGTCTGGAATTAATGTACATCTCCTATCTTGATAACACTATGTCATAACAAATAATGCAAACAGCAAATAAAGCAAGACTAGCTTCACCAGCAGGAAAAATAACAGAGAGAGCACGGCTTTTAATTTTAGCAGGGCATTCAACTGTGAAAAGGGGGAAGTGTTTTAGCTTGTACTCCCTGCATTTTATTTCAGCAGGTTTTTTTGTCAGTAATTGTTTAATATGACATGCATTCAACAAGTCCTCCAGCATCTCTTTAAAGAGAAAAAGTCAGGCACAGTTCATTCAAGGAATATAAATAAATGTGTGTGCCTAGGAGTTGTTTCCCTCTTACCTTGAATTTGAAGGGTTGGGTTACAGACTTAGTATTTCCTAAGGTATTCCCCATCCATATACTGGGGACCTGATGAACGTTTCCTCTGGCATCTCTTCTGGTGACCTGCCAGTACCTCCTGATCTGAAACGACGTTGTGTAACTGTGTTTTTGTCATGCCAGGCCTGAGCTAGACACATTCCCCAGTTATTCATAGAGTTTTTACTAAAAAAAACCCCTGAACCACAAACCAGGCTTTTTGGCTAAGCATGGCTGGGGAAGCCCAAGTTTTTTCTCAATGTCTAGTGTAAGCTTACTCCTGTTGGCTTAGCTCAAGGCAGCTCTCTTGGTTTCAGTTACCCAACTAATTCCACCTGAATACTGTAGTGAAAAGCCGAACACTTACATCTTGTTTTGAGATCCTATTCTACATGCCAGACACATGGCTGTTAAAATTTGAAGTCCTCTAGACCTTGAAGAGGGAACAAATCTTTACAGAATATGACCTTAATTCTTCTGGAGTCCAAGTTTCCCTTCTGCAAAATGAAATAATAGGGTTTTTTACTACCTCACTGAGGTGGGTATTAAAATCCTTAATGAATGAAATCTTGGCTCTGTCAGAGTCAGTGTCAAAACTCACATTGACTCCAATATGGCCAGATTTTATCTAATATTTAGAATGTCCTTACCATTGCCCTGCGCAAACTATGACAAACCCTGAGTGATCTGCACGTGCTGTAAAATATAGCCTCATGCAGTCACCTGACAACTTCCTCTGTGGCACTTACTTTTGCCCCCTTCCCTCCCTGCATACAGACATTTAATATGTCTATAATTTTCTTGATGATTTTCATCCCTTGTTTTAATATTGCAACCATATTTGCTGGCTTCCTGCCTGGTCTCTTGGACTCATCTGACAGCGTGTGTTTTCATTTGTTGTTCAGCTATTTCACTATCCTCTATGATTTTGTTTCATATCCCTTTCTATACTCTTTAAAACTTTGCCCTTGACCTCTCTCTTCCTTTGGCAGAACTAAAACCCCAAAACTTCTTGGATTAATGTGGTTTGCATTTCCAGCTGTAGTGTGTCTCATTTGAAAGTTTTTCTTTGCATTTGCAATATCTTTATCTGCTCTGAAGCATAATAGAGTTTCAATTTATATACTGCTTTTAACATCAAGCAGTCAGTTCAAAGTCCTTTATAAAATGGGGAAAGAGGAAGCTAAACCTGAATAGTCGGTGCAAATAGAAAAGTTTTCAGGCTAGATTTGAACTGAGATAGCGTAAAGGCATTCTACATATTATCATGTTTCTTTCTTTACTCCCATTGCTCCCTACTTGCTTATTTTCTATTAAACATTATATTAAGTGATCTATCCATTCTTCTGCATCTTTTTGTTGCTAATTGCTGTACATACTTGAGGGAAGACTTTTTTCTTATAGGCTTTCATGCATAAATTTTTGAGTCTTTTTTTATGATTTTGTCGTTATTTTTAGACATGGGCCAAAATGAAACTTCATCAGATGGTTGCCTGGACACTCAAGTTTAGCATCACATGTAAGTCTCCAGGGCAGCTTCATTCTTGGGCAGAAATTCAGCCACTATTCACTCTCAGGAATGTTAATTTACCACAAATTGTACCTCATTTCTTGAAAGTGATTTGCCTATAATAGACAGTCCCTGGAGAATTGGAAAAGACTTTTCTTTTTCTTCTTTTTTCTTTCTTTTTTTTTTTTTTTTAGCTGATGTTATCAGACAAACCCAGGATTTGCAATTCTGGCTTGAAGCTACTAGAATAATGCAAACTCAGTCTGATTTTTCTAATGTCATGATGAGGAGCGTTATTAAAGCTTGACATGGACAGGGGGTTGTAGAAAACACTTTGATTCTGTAACCCAGCAACTTTCATAGACATGCTGTGTCACTGTAAGACTTTCTCCTCTTGTGATTATCTCTCTGTAATGTACCATTATTGTACTGGCACTCTCAGTGACTAATTTCCCAGAGTATTACATCATTCTATTACAAGGAATCTTCCTTACTGTCATTCCTAGATCAGGATTATGCGGAAAGGCTAATGAATACTCAGGGTTTAATCATTACCATAATGGTGGATCTAGCTCTGGGAGAGGAATAAGTAGGAAAACATCCACCATTTACCATTCTAAAGGGATTCACGAGGCAAATCCTTACCCAGATGCAATGGGTAAATGCAAATTTAAAAAATTAACAGATCATAACAACACCAGGTGATGGTTTCTTTTTGAAAAAATGAACCTCTAAGTTCCCAGCTGCTGGTTTGCCTTTGATAAGATATTCCAGTGGACTTCTGGGCAGAATGACCAACACACAGGCACTGAGGAACAAGAAAGTCAGTGACAGCTCTGTGCCGTGCCTCATCTTGTCTTTAGGAACTGCTTGCCAGTCTTCTAAACTGAAGAAGGACATCATAGTAATGGCAAAATTGATAAAGGAAAATAAAAGATATTTAAACTAAAACACAAAGACGTTCATTCTACTCTTGTTCCATGAATTGTTATTCTTTTACAGGAAGCATGATGCATCTCCTCAACACCTATTCAGAGATATCTGCTTGTCCCAGATTTGCAATCTGTCATTCAAAGGAAAGAGTTTACCTCCTACTTCAATGCAAAATTCTGAGGCATAAAAGGGAAAATATTTGCTTTAACATACATCAAAAAATTACCTTAAACCTTTATTGTTTGGTTCCATTTGCCTGTGACTGAACAGCTACTGCAATCACCTCACTTTGCTTTCACATCATACTTTGCAATGAATGGAAAGCATTACTGAATTCTATTTCTCTCAAAACCATTCCTGAAAAGTTCTGTGATTACCTGTCTCCTCTTCTCAGTGTATCATTGGAAGACAGAGCAGAGGATAGAAATACTGATGGAAAGTAAATACAGTGAGAGGCACTTGTTGAATCACTGATCTTGCTGTTAGTAGCATTGATCAACACAGGTTTCCAAGAGCTTGGTAATCCATGGCTTCACTCACTCTCTTTAGTAGTCTGTCTCACTGTGGTATGCTGCATGTCAAACTATTTTACATGAAGTACTTCATGGTTTTTGACTCTGTTTCCAACCTAAAGCCGCCTCTTCTGGCATAATACTTACAGTTCTTTCCAATCAAGTAATATTGATTTCAGGCTGCTTAAGTGCTGTAGCTGTACAATTCTCTTCTCTGCTGAGCGTGGTCTGATTCTCTCTTTAAAGAGGCTGGCTCATTCCACTCTTCATCAAAGGAACTGTTCTTCTCAGCTCTTCTTTTCCTCCTGATAGAGTTGGCTCACACTCCCCTTCCCACTGCCAGCACTATTGGCCTACTTTGTTATGCTCTGATGGAGCCATCCTACCCTACTTGGCTGCAGTTGGCCTATTCCACTCAGCTCAGATTAAGCTCTCTAACTCTGCTCTTTTTTGCTCTGATACGGTCATTCTCCTGTAATCCTCTGTGCTTTTCTATAATCAGTCTGCTCATCATTTGTAGAAAGCTGTCTTGATAATCAGATTCCCTCCATATGGAATTTAATCCAGGTATTTGCTAATGACCACTAAGACTGGTAGCTGCTTTTTCCTGGCAGGTTTTTTGATAGAAAAGCTATACTGTGTCGTACGTTCTGTAAAAAGTATACCCTTCCACATTAATGTAAAATGATCTGTGTAAGAGCATATCAATACAAAGCTGTGAACGGTCCTTGTAGATGTCTTGGGAGCCAGACAGAAACTGACCCATGTAAATTCTAGTTAAAGGTTTATTATTACAGAAGCACATATTACAGAGGCATAAAGGGATCCCATTGGTGTTATTAAAAACCACCTGACTAAATCCTTCATAGACTCTATCAATATCAGTGCACCTGCCCTGGGAGCTGTGCAGAAAACTTCCCAAAATGTGTATAAACTTAGGTTAAGAGCATGTCTAATCCCACAGTGTACACAAGCTGCTAATTATTTGGCCCCTGATTTGTATTAAATATGAAAGAATCTTAAATATCCTTTTGTATGTTGCTATTGACATGCCCTAGACACAACTTTTCTAGCCATTTCTGACAATTTATTACCTTTCTGCTTCCTTGATGTAATCATTGCTCAAAATGTGGCTTTTTTTCTTTCCCCATTAGTTACAATAATCTAGAAAAAATACTCAATAATTAAACAAACGAGAAAGTACAAATAATTCATGAAAGTCCTTTTGAAAATATTGGCCCTTATTAATCTGTCTTTGTCTATGTATTCATGCCATACTATTTCTTAATTTACCTATTCTGCATTATTAAAAAGTATAAATTCATTACTGTGAACATTTATTTTGACTGAAGCATCACCAATTTTAACCAACATGCTTGTATGAATCAGAGCATGATAAAAAACATTTGACTTCATAAATCTTTTACTTCTGAATGACTGATGAAAAAAGAAAGGGTCTATAAAGCCATGAATACCTTCTCGGTAAATGATGCAAAAAGTTCTATAAAAAAAAATTGATAATTTTGAGATAAGTGAAAAAAAAACTATAAATCTGTCTTCTTTATGAAGTCTCTTGTGTGAAATATGGAATGGTTTAGGCTATAAAATATATGCTTACCAGCAGGAGACTCAAACAGCTTTAAACAAGATATTTACGGATGAAAACAGAAGCCAATGTTATAGATAAACAATTCAGAAATTGTATTGATTTATGATTTTATTCTCTTGCTCATTCTTACTTAAAATAAACTATTACAACATTACACACACTTAATTACTTCTGCTGGAAACTAAAATATTTAGTTCCAGCACCTTTTCTCAATGGACTTGCAAGACCCTATTTAGAATTCGTGCGTATGGTGTGTTGCACATCTTAAAACCATAAAGACCATGTCAGGGGCTCTAAGGAATAATAAAATATTAATTTGATGGCAAAATTAAGTGGCTTAAAGAAAGAAGCTGTTGTTTATCCCATGAGTGGCTTTTAAGACATTGATGTCTGGGTTTGAATGTGTCTATTCTTAGCCAAACTAACCACACGTAATGAGACCTAAGTAACTATCTGACTTCCATCAAGCAGCTCATTTATGGAGAACCACCAATTTTCTCTCTGTCAGGTCCTCAGTATGAGAAAGGACATTTCCTCTTTCTGGACTCTTCTGGTTTTGGTAACACTATAAAAAGGCCTGTTTCATCCCTGTGAACTTGCAGAAAAAGCATGTCCTTAAAGACAAGACACCCTCTTAACACATAAAGAAATACATGGAAAGAAGCACGCAGAAAGTGTGCACGTTATGTGCGATATCCTAATTCACTGAGAAAACAGAAATAGCTAACTGACCATGAATAGGGAAACAAATAAATGAATTATATGCTTGTTAAAATAAACAAAAGGTTCTGAGGCTCTGCTGCTTCAAGAGAATTAATTCAATTTACAGTGCCTAAGGATCCACCTATAGTTTAGCAGTGGTATATATTGTGTCATCAGGTTCAAATAGGAAATCTGGGGATACACTTTGCTTTCAATGACTGCCAGAGCTAGTCATAGTAATGCACTCAAATTTACCCAAGGAACACTGCACTATAAACTGGTCTGCAGTTAGCAAAAGGCTATTGACTATGATTTCTAATAAAATTTAGTAGTCATCAAAAAACATTATAATTACTAATTTCTTGTAGTATGAAATAAAAATTACCAAATACTTCCAGAGCTTATTTTTGTAGTGGTTACAGGGAATAATGGCAACTTCTCATATCATTCTTTTGATTAATAACATTCAGAGTAAATCAGACAAAATATGAAAGTCTCTGAATAGGAGATTTTTAAAACATTTCTTTTGAATATACAAGGTTCCTGACCATACCCTATCTTCTTCCTCCTTCTGTTGACATATTCTTCAGAGCACAGCAAAATGCTGAATACATCCTAAGGAAGCACCAGATAGTCTAAAGATTTTAAGCAACATAATGTGAAAGCATTGGTGAAAGGGCAGAAGGTGGGAGAAGAGCCAGTAGAGCTGGGAAAGACTGTGGCAGCAGAGAGGTGAGCAGAAAAGGGCCTATTGCACAGCTCAGCGAGGTACGAAGAGCAGGAACCACCGAACTTAACCCAAGACTGTAATTCTTTTGAGATGTTCTAGTGAAATCATTCTTCTCATCGGTTGAAGTTAATGATCAGAAGGACAAAATGAAACTGTGACCCATGGTTCTTGAGGAAAATAAAAGGAAAAAAAGGAAAAAAGGGTGAACTTTTGCATTGTGCAAGCCCCAGGACTCTTTCAAGGACTGAACAGCTGGATGTATTTTTGCTGACTCATGTCATTGGTATGTATGTCTTAGCAGACTTCATGATTCTTGCAATTAGTATTACAATTATTTTTAGAGAGACAGTTGGCCTCTGAATGCAGATGTGCTACATACAGTTGGTTATGCGTATGCGTCAGCTATTTCAACAGAAATGAGGAGAAAAGTAGACAGACTTGGATGTTTTGTTTGGCATTTATGTTTTAGATGCTTTGCTTTGGTGCTAGGCATCTGGTATTTGCTTTGTCACATAATTATACTAGGTCTCATTCGGTTTAGAAAATCAGGTTTATTTTCTTTTTCAGGAAAGAGATGACAAGTGCTATTTTAATCTTTCCAAGCAGTCTCAATATTAAGCATTCCTATCACATATCAGTTTGGGGAGGGAAGGTTACAGCTTTGAGTAACTACATCTGGAATTTTGTCCACTCACAGGTAGACATGACTGCCAACAGCAAAAGAGGGAGAAGAGTTTGGAATCAGATCTCAATTAAGGTTATACAGCATCAACAGTGTCAGGCTCAAGGGAGGCATTCGGCAGTCTATATATCTGCTTTGCAAACCACTGAACGCCTCCATCTGACAGCTTTTCAAAATAGCTACGCTTGGCACCACTTCTTTGGGCACAATATGTCCTGGATAATTTATTTAGTTTATATATTCAGCTGTGTACTAATTAACTCTTTGTCTTTCGGAGTTCTGATTTCCTGTTTAATGCATTTAACATTGTGCCATTGCAGTCCAAGGGGAAAATTTTTTTTGACATTTACCTGGGTTGAATTCAGAGCAATTCAAAGGGCTTCAGTGGACTTATGCTGCCTTTAGAGAGCAGAATTTGATCCTCTCAGTGGAATTAACAAACAGCTATAATTACCTCCAGTTAAAAAAAAAAAGTGCAAACAGATTTTACCTTCCTTTCTCACCATTTGTTTTTTACGTGCCAAAGGACACTTAGTGGAGGACAGCACAAAGCTTTTCAAGGAGGCTCACTCAAGCCAACAGTGAGACACAACCTGGATTTTGAATTGGGCCCCCAATAAAATTGCTCAAAGGGAAGTGACTTCCAAGATTTTAATTTTTAAATTTTAATCTGAAGCAGTAGGATTAACTGGATACAGTTTTTTTCTGAGAGAAGGGCCAATGTGAAGGAAACTAGAGCTAAGGCTTGCACAGTTTTGCAGACCCCATGCTTATGGAATAAGTAGTTAACGTTTGCGGGAATTTTCAGTTTAGGGATGTGGAAAACCCTCTCACTATTAGAAGCAAGTGTTTAAAAGCAATTTGTAGCAAGTTAGATTGATAGGTGGAACAGCACACAGGATACTAAAAAGCAAGCTGAGAAAGGCATGAGAGAAGATACCTGTGCATTCAAAAGAAAGAAACTGATAGGCATTAAATTTCCTCTGCCTGTGTTCAAGTTGTGTATTTCTCCTATATTTTGTTTTCTTATGCATTTGTAATTATGGATATGAAACCTTTTTTCAGGATGTTTCCATGAAAAATTCATGGTTAGATGCCACTTAACCCAGACTGGATAGGAGATTTAGTGTCTGTACTGCCTGAATGTGTGCTTGTGTTTATATTTGCCTAAAATATTTTATTTACATAACTATACTGAAAAATATGTAAGGTTGAGAAGTGCTGAAATGGGATGTTTTAGGATCTTTAAATGCACTTGGTGGCTACCTGGGTTTTGTAACAAAAGGCATTTTACTTTGTTCTTTACTTAGACTAATATAATTAATTTGATGTGCATTCCTTTTACGATCCACAATACACTGTATAGCATACATTAAACAAAATATTAACTGAAAATGCATTCTGTCAAGCTCGTTATTTCCAGAATATTTCTACCGTTTTATCAGACCACATAGGAACCATTAGATACATGATTAACATGTATGGCTGACTGTACAACAAGGTATTTCATTGAGATACGTATTAGAGTCTACTCTGCCTTGTGTTATATTGAAGTTTCCTGGACCACATGTGGACATTTTGTCTTATAAAACAATTTTCAATTTAGAAATAGACAAGAATTAAACCTGGGTGTTCCGAAATTCACTTACAAAAACCAGTTACTTTGATTATTATTTTTTAATTTGTTCTTATAGACAGAACATTTTGAAGTAAAACCAGTTAGAGTGCTATAACATTGTCAGAACTGTATTGCAGCTTTTTTTTTTTTTTGAAAGCTAATTCTGACAAAATTAGAACTGACCTTTTACTGTGTTGACAGAGCTGAATATTCCAGAGGAATATGATTCCAGTTAAATTTCTCTGACCAGGGCTACTAATAATTAATGGAAGTTTTTGAAGTTCCCATCACAGCAGTATATGAACTCCTGAGAATTTAGAAGCCAGAAAAACAGATACAGTATACCCATTTCATCATTCAGCATGAGGAACAAGGAATTGATGCTGTTTGTTGGCTGACAAACTCAGTTCTCAGATTTTGAGAAAGTCAGGACTTTGTGGCAGGATTAAACTGATATGCCTGACTGTGGAGTGATGAGCTTTGACTGACACAGCATGAGTCTGAATGGTGTTCCCATGCACCGCAGAGGAAAGATTGTTAAGATTTCCCTTCTCTTAGAGAATGGAGAGCAGAGAGAGGGCAATGGAGGAGAAGAAAATACATAGACATAGCATATGTTACACATTTAAAAGAAAAATTGCTTACTGAAGTGCGTGAAAGAACCATTAGGAGTTTTTTTTAATTTTAAATTCACTCATGTGGGGTGAAGCGATAACGTGGCAGCCAAAGTGCTAGAGTGGAGGTCAGGCCTTCGTTGTCACTGCCGCTAAATGGTTGGTAGCCCCAACTGCACAAGAGACCACAGGCAGAAGCTTCACACCGACCCAGCAGTCTGGCTTGGAAGCAAAAACATTTCCCAGAAATTTACAGTCTGGCACTTCCTACTTGTGCGTACCAGCCTGCTCAATATCCAGGCTCCCTGCAAGCTACTTTTCACTTTGGGATTCACAGTAAGCATATTGAAAGCAATGGAAAAATTCTCATTGATCTTAGGGGCCTTCCAGACAGACCTTCTGTGAGTGCAAATGCTCCAAACACCAAGTTAGAGATGTTAATGCGAGTTTGTCATGCGGTGAGGTTGTTACAGAATTGTATATAAACAGTGTTTGAAAATGTGGAGCAATAACCATTTAGTGAGTGAGATGAAATGGGGACATGTAAGTCACAGCAACATATTTTAGTAATTTGTTTATATGAAAGCAAACAAATTGCTCTGAGTTTTAACAATTACCATCAATTTACTAGCAATTATTAGCAATTTTTTCCCGTGTTGGATGGAGGGATTCAATCTATTCTATTTATGTGCTTGTTCTCTGTTCTTTGTTTTTATTTTATACCTCTGGGATAATTAGCAGAGACACAGACGGCAGAGAATGAAAACTCCCATTGACCTTAACAGCTCTTAGAAACAGCAGTGAGGAGTGGCACATTGGCCAAAGGGAAGATCTGGAGGAGCTGGGAGTCACGTATTGAGCCATCAAGAGGGAGAGGGGATGAGCTGCATGATTTGGGGGTCTCATGGTAATGTACAAAGAGAATTCCAACTGACTATGATGCCCAAGTTACTAATTTTTTTGACTTTTTATCAATTTTTTAATGAATTGCACTTTACCAAATCCAGATATCAAGGAAAAAAAACCCAAACAGTGAAGCTCCAGTTATCAAAAGTTTCCAGTATCCCCAGGGGTGTGTGTATAATGGGGCATCTGCCCCATGTAACAGACACCTCGATCACTCTTGAACTTCTACCATCCTAAAGCAAACACAAGTCTAAACCAGAGCCATGTGTATACATAAAAGTCTAAACAGATTAGCTTACTCAGAGACAGTGAACTGAACAACAAACAAACAGAAATTAGGATAAAGGAGATCAGTACACAGCAACACAAGGGGAAAAGTTAGCATCTAAATCTGGGATTGCTGACAGCTAGCAGAGTCAGTGCTCTTTCAAAGGAGAAATAGCTGGTTCAGCACCTGGAATGAGAACATAGGCAGGAATGGCATTTTCACTTTTGCGGCTCACGCAGCCATCCTATGAGAATGGATTACTGCATACTGATGAAAACAAACATAAGCCAAGCTCTGGGGTTGCGTTGTGCTGCTAACTACTTTTCAAAGAACATTTAGACTATGAAGATTGCAAATATAGCAGGTCCCGCATTGCAGTGACAAACGCAGGATACAAACGCTAAACCTGGTCCCATGCTTATAGTCCTGATCAACCACGCCAGACTCCTGCTGTCATGTTTGCAGAGGGAATTTTCTGAAGGATAATAAAATGTGTGTACATGAGAGACAGTCAAATATAACAACGTTTTTAAAGTAACAGGCATTGCCTTATGCGTTCCCCCTGAGCCTTAAAAAAAATACAAAAAATGACCAGGTCCTACATTGCAGCTGTTTTCCTCAACGGTCTTGGTGGCATTAGCTTCTAAAACTTTAATTTTCCAGCCAGATACCAAGCATACCTGGGATCCCTTGTTATGGACTTGATTATCCATGCCTGATTGACATGGTAACCATGGCATCTTTGCTATGATGAGGAATCCAACTGAAAAAAAAAAAAAAAAAAGGCATTCTAATTTACAGCTATACAGATTCACACAATGTGATAATAAAGAGGATACATGATGAAACCTGACAGGACGTTGAGCTTATTGCACAAGTGTGGACAGCTGAAAAGGCAAGAAATAATACAGTTGTCACTGGACTGTTTCACCTTAACACCGTATAAACAAAAGCACTGTTGTTAATCGGCCCAACTCTTCAGCTGCGTAATCCCAGAGTATTAATGCTAAATGTGAAAACTGTAAACCTCCAGCTTTGCTGGGTACATAAAACATATGACTGTGCAGCAGTCTGTTTTGGTCAAGAAATTATGTTGGTGGTTGAAATCAGGACAGACGTATTTAGAATAAATACTTATGTAATGCTTTACATTTTTGTGCCTTAATGTAATACTCAGTTTCTACTAAAATGGCAATGAATTTTGATAGTACACAAAAGGTACAGAATAGAGCAGTAAGTGCTCCACTTGTTTTTTCCACAGACATTCTATTACAGAAGAAATATTTAATCTGCAACAGTTCTTAAAAAAGAAAAACCTAAACACTTCTTAAAGTATATGATCTTAAAGAGTAACTTATCTTTGAAGAATTGCATTTTCATTCTGGCAATGCTTACTTCAATCTCACCATTTATAAGAATAATTTATTTTTCAGTAATACCTAGCCATGTGCTTCTCTGATATCGAGTGTACAAACAGTCTGGAACAAGAATGATACTGAGATGGTCTTTAATATAATGCCAGTGTGCTAGTCACAGCTATTTACCTTTAATATTAATCTGCTTATATTATTTTTATACATACACGAAGATACTTTTCACACTTTTTCACAATAATAAGGAAATCCATATTTGTCTTCAAGTTTAGGTTCTGGATTCAAATATAAATGTAACGAGATGTGCTTAAAAAGCAGTTTTGTATCAGTCATGCAAGTTTTTTTCTTCAACAATTATGAAGTAGTGAACAATATACAATGGGTAACAGTATCTTCCGTACAGTTTAGCCCAATCTAAAGGATTTTTTTCCAGTCTTAGTTAGGTCCCTTGCATTTCATATTTTTCTACATACTCCTTCATGACTAATTGGGGTAACATAAGCTTGCACTCTCTTGGATATTATTCACTGTCAGCTTTCTCTCCTGAATAAACTGATCTCTTGAAAACTTACATAGCACACAGCAGGAGAAATGGAGGAGAAGCAATCACTGTCCAAAGAGAGGTGGAAAGAGGAGGCTGAATGAGAAATAGATAGATATGAATCACACATGCCAGATGCTGAAGTAAAGCCTGTTTATCCCTAATAAGTTGGTAAAGTTGCAGAGAAGAGTTTAGCTGTGTGAATATAGGATTCTTGTAGTATTGCCAAGGTCAGTGATAACGGATGGTGATCAGCTCAGTAAATGCTGGTTGTGCAAGTTAAAGTTGCCTAGGGACTGCTTTAACCTCTGCACCCAATTTTTTTCCAAGCCTACAAAACATTTCAGAAATGAAAACACACGTAAGATGCCTATGTGGGGCATGTGTTCTTTGTTTCTGACTTTCCTAAGTAAGCCCTTGTTTCCCTCTATTTTATATTTTCTTTATGCCCTGGGTTCTTGAAGATGGATGTCTAATTGTAGTTTGAATGACAGATTGGGGCAGTGCCTTTTATTCAGATCCCAGAAACCTCCAGGATCCGCAGGGTGCAAGTAGGGGCAGAATAGAGCGCTTAGCTTTTAATGGATGGTTAAGAAGTAATGAAAGGAGAACCAGCTTATCTTGGGGTGCCCTGTGGGCTACATTGTTTTCAAATAGCTTTTAGCTGGGACTTCTCTTCCTAAGGTTACATATTGTTCAAGTGATTACCTCGAGAGACACGACTGTTTCAGATGCACCCCTTAGATATGACAACTGTAGGCAGGACTCTAAATTGTGTTAAAACCAGTTTGCATTGTACTGATAATGCCAAAACACGCTACTGAGCCCAGTTTAAGGCGAAAAGCATTATATTCCTTCTTTCAGCAAAGAAAGTGGTTCAGATCTGATCCACTAATGCACTGCATGTGTCTGGCTTCAGATAAACAGGCTAAGATTACAGCAAATGTGGGGATTTACAGTGTACCTCGTCCACCCTGAAGAGGTTATCCACTGCTCCTTTAAGGACATAAACTTTCCAAGACTTTTTAGATTTCTAGGCTTGATATGAGCTACATAAAATGGTTTCTCTTTCTCTCTCAAAGTATCGCTTCAGTTATATCTATGCAGCAGCCACACATTAAATTATTTTAGTGGACAGTGATCTGTGGCAATCTGAAATTATCCAGCTATTAAACTGAATACTAACTTGAACTTAAAAGCATTTCTGCTTTAAAAAATGTGGTTTGCTGAGTTAAAAGGGTGATGTTAGGAAAGATCATTCCCATAAAGGGAAACTTCCACAGAAAAATCAGGGGTTTGAGGCAGACCCAGAACATTATTGTGGTCAATGGAAAGTCTGCTGAAAAACTAGGGAGCTTTCCCCTGTGGTTTCTGGGAAGGAGATTACGCTTGCCCTTGCCTCCATTAAACGGGCAGAATGGTCACCTTTTGGACCTTTGAAACTTGTGAGAAGTTTCTGAGCAAATTCCTTAGAGTTTTCAAAGAGTGACGGGAGACAGGATGCCCATATTACACCTGCCCCTTGCCTCCTTTGGGAAGTGAGAGCCCTGGGGTGCAGAGATGTTTGGTTTTGCTGAGGTGTGATGTGTGTGAATGTGTCCCCGTGTCCTTAAAAATGTGTCTGCACATGGAATTCTTAACAACCATATGGGACCTTTGATATAGTGTGCATAGTAAATGTTTACCAAGAGCTTGTTTTCTCCTGAGCATATGGAATCTCCAGAAGAGTAATGAAAAAAAATTTTCTGAATAAAATAACAGAATAACAGAATGCTTATTCAAGGCAAAATTGAACAACTTTGAAATTGTTAGTTTTAGCTTTCATGTTATATTCTTTTAGTATCATATCAATTCTCATCTTGTTCATTTTCTTGTCAAGCCTAAATTTTGACTTCCAGAAGCATTTAAAGAGAATTAAAGGAAAGGGAGTGGTCTGCAATTCAGACCAAGAGGCAAGCTCTCATTCTAGTCCCATCTCTTACAATGACCATGCTCCTTAAAAATGAAAAGTTAAAAATAGGGAATTTGAAGTTACCTGGTTCAGAAGACATCATTAATGTTATTTACCTAGACTATAATGGTCCAAATTCCACTGAAGTCAATAGAAGGAATCCTATTTTGGGTCAAGGTCCAAACACATTCAGTTATAATATGTAGGTAAGCATCTGAGCTCAATATGACTGCTGTGCTTTTTGAGGTTTGCCCAAATCAGCTGACATTTTATGCAAAATATTTTGGATAGCCAAGGACTTAACCTGCTTCTGTCAGTCAGTAGTTCCTTGTCACAAGTTTAATAACACCGTGTGCAACTGATTTTAGCTGGTATTAATAAAATCATTGCTTTAACTCTCAGAGGTGTATCCTGCGATTGGCTTTTGCTGAGTGGATTAACCAAGTTCATCAAGACAAAGGTCCTGCAGTTTCAACATGCCTTTCCAGTTTTATTTTTATCCTCCCACGTTTGTGTTTTATTCCAGGAAATTAAACTTTGAGCATCAAAAATATTTACAGTTCATATGCCACTGATTGTTTTGCAGGAGAGACTATGGAAATACGGGGCAATAAACAAGCTGAATACTAAACTGGAGATGTTAGCAGTTTATTATGCATATTCCTCTTCAACTGAGCATTCAGACAGCTCATATACCTGAAAACTCAACCGTTATATATGTATACACACACATATATGTGCGATATGTGTATATATGTATAATGTTCTAGTTTTCTATGTCTTGGCAAATATGCAGGTGGTTGACATGAGTAGCTGAAAGAGTGTTTATACAGGCACACAAACACACACATATACACACACACACCTCCCACGCAGCTTTCCAAATGCCTCCTCCCTTCCTTGAAGCTTTACAAGAAGGTACACATTCTTTTAATGACATTTCATTAAAAATATGCTTCCTTGGAAAGTGGTCAAGAATAAAGCCATGCTTCTGCTTGGCAGTAAAAGCGGTACAGCAGGCACTGTGCTGCAGCTAAAGAGCATCGCAATCTGCTTTACTGCAGCTGCGAGTAGTAGTCACAGGCACTTCCCAGGATAAATCGCTGGCACTCCTTCCTCGACTTTTGATTTCCCACTTCTTTCTTCTCTCTCTCGTTTCAAAGTTTTCGGTCTATGTTCCTTTTCCAAGTGGATAAAAGTGGAGCAATGGGAAATATAATTAGGTTATTAGGAAGACAATCTTCGATTGAACTAGTTTTCTTGGGTTTGCTTGGAAACTTGTTTTCCTAGAGTCTGGTGGTGCAGTTAAAGAGAAGGAGATCTCATTAAAAATAAAGTTTAGGTGACTCTCATTTGTTAGGAATAAGGCGGCAAAACAACTGACCTTCAGTATCTATTCAGGTCAGTAGATAAACGTCACAGTCTTGCTTTTGAAAAGCCATTTTGCTGTTCAAGTAAGCTTTACCGGGGCTCCAGTTTCTAGAATACATTTCCCATGATTAAGACTAACTGAAAGCAGTCAGCAGAGGATTTTTAAAGATGTATTTTAGGCAGCGTAGCAACAGTACATTCAGATGTCCCTTATGTTAGCATTTCTGAACAGGTATGAGAGTTCTACTTCAATTATTTATTCCTCTCAAAATCTAGCCTCTCTTTTTATTAAATATTAAAACGTAAGAATTTTTTGAAAGACGCTGTTTGCATTGATAATGGTGGTTCTCTGAATTACTTTTAACTAACTTACTAATTGAAGGCTGAGTTTGAAAAAAGTGAGTTAAGCATCTTCTGGGAATGAGATTGTAACAGTGTTTTTCAAGGTTACTTTTCCTTCATTAAAAACTTTGTAAAATAATAATGAAGAGGAAACCATCTCATTAAGGAAAGAATAAGATCACTCGTCAATTTTACTGCTCTTCTCATCTAACTTTATATCTGTAGGAGCGTAGCAATGCCTTGCATTTCTTAAGAATTCTTTGCCCCATATTCACTGTAAACAGAGAGGAGCCATAATTATACTTCATTTGATCCATATCAAAGCTACTGATCCATGTATCGATTTACATAAAGTAAAGCACATAAAACATTTTTGCTTTTCACCCTTACTTCACCACCTTCTAACGAAAGTTTTCCTTTGCAGACTTCATTTGAATATAAAAATCTCCCGTTGAAATTTGCGATGTTAAACAAACCATACCAGTCATTCAACTTTTTAATTAAGGATTCAGCGTTCCATCCCTTTTCAGACATTAAAATTCAGGTGCAGTCATTAATCTTTCTAAATGAATTCACCTGTGGCTAATACTGATGTATTTTCTATGAGGCTTGTCATGGACTGCATACTGCATGCATAACCACTCTACAGTTAATTACACAAGGGATTATCGTTAGTGTCATAAAGATAAAGCCTTGCTAGAAGCATTACAGACATTTTTTGAGCAATGACTTATTTCATTTTTGTTAACAGCTACCTAAGTATTTAAGAACAATAAAAGTTTGTTTATAGTGTGGAAGAGCGAATGGCAAAGTTCAGAGAATTCTCAAGATCAGAAATCAGGTCCACAGCAGCTGACCACCTCTTCCTTGTCTTCCCTGTATCGGTTTCACACCTACTCCGCTAAGCAGCAAGACAGAAAATAATGCAAATACTATACTCCTTTTAAGAGTCATATGTTAGAATTCTATGTCGAGTATTCTCTAAATAAAGATGAACAGCACAGCTTATGAGAACTGTAATTTATAGCACTACACACCAGTCTGCTGAGGAAGAAAAAAGTTGAAAGGTTGTTAAGGAATAAAGCCATCTCTGAATAGTAAGCAGTGTTATTTACAGGAAAGTTCATGAAAGCTTTCATGGTATGGTGTTCCAGCACAAAAAAACTTCTGAGAAAACAAGAGAAGAGCATATAAACTGCATGAGTTTTTAAGTACTCTAAGGTTTGAATTTATGAATTAGATATTATCAATTAGAAATTCAATATCTGTCTAAAACTGTTGTGTCTTAGACAACGACATGTTGGTAAAAGGCTCATCGGCAAGACTGGAAAGCATTTCCTATCAGTGGAGCTCATGGGCACTGCTCCTGTTATAACTTGAGTAGGCTTGTCTTAGCCATCCAGAGAGATCTAATCAACACAGAGTAAACATGAAATAAACATGTGTCGTTAAAAACAAGAACAACAACTTTGTTTAAAAGATAATAAAGTAGGGAAAAAGATTTGATTTTCAAGCCCATTGCATCTGTTTTAAATTAACTTCAGTTGATTTACTCCTGATTTACACTATTAGAAGACAATCCCCAAGATATTCTTAACTTATTGAAGAATTTGAAATTATATACATCACTGAAAAACACAGGATGAGAAAAAGAATAACATTGTGAAAGGCTCAAAACAGACAAAATTGTGACAAAGCCACCTTTAAAACACTAACTAATGAAATAAAAATTAAAATTTCATTTTTATTTCCTAATCTTTATGGTGGAGAAGAAGAGAGCTGGAAGGAGAAGACTAAAAGTACATGTTAGTTTTCTGATTCAGATATTAAATATGTGCCAGTTAAGAGTGAGTAATTTTAGTCTGAGTGATATTGTAGAACAAAATAAATAAAAAGAACCAATCAGAAGTCTGATGTAATGATTTACTGTGAGAGATTCAAAGTGATTTTTTTTTTTTTTAATTTCCTGTAGTTTTGAACACCTGAAAGCTGAGGGGCAGTGGAACAGAACCACCCACTTCAAAGCTTTTTTTCACGCTTTGCTTTCCTGTCTGTTAAATCCCTCAGGGCTCGCTTCTACAAACAATAGCAGATAATTAGATTTATGCATGTAATTTGATTTAAATTGATTCTAGCAGTTATCCAGTAATGTGGCAGAAGCCGTCGAGCCAGTCAGTGGACACACATGCACTAGCAGCTTCACAAATGACATGAAACAAACAATGATCTCTTTCTACATACAGCTTTATAAGTGCCATAAAAAAATAATCCGTAAGTTAAGGCATGTTCTTACACAAAATAAACTTAAATTTAATTTAATTCTCCTCATGCACCCCTCCCTGATCTATCTAGTTTATTCTATTCTTCACTGTTACGATATCAAAATTACATGGAAGATGTTTAGATAACAGCAGCAAATCAGTTACGAATTCACCAAATCTTTCAATTTTGGGGTAGGAGTCTCAGCTGGGACAGCTTTATGGGAAGTGGCTGTGTGATGTGTCAGGGTGAAGAGGTTGTAGTGTTTGCTAGGGTGGAAATGCTGATGGTGAACATTTAAGTTAATTTGGGAAGTAACCTATATTTTTGCCTGAGGTCACCGATAACCCCTAAAACATACCAAAGTATTGCTCTGTGTCTGTGTTGTCAGTGGAATACACTCCCTTTTCTATAAAAAAAAAATATAGACGTCTCCATCAGCCTTTTACCAAAAATTCTGTTCATATAAAATTTTCATTAAAAATGAATGGAACATTCCTAAACTACAGATTCATCATTAAGGAAAGTAGTGACTTTCTCAAAGTACTTGTTTTTTAGTTTTTAATGGTTTTTTCCCTTCTCTTTCCCTTTCAACCCAAATAGTTCCATTTATTATGGCAAGGTTTCTTCTCAATCTTGAAATTTTTTATAGAAAACCAATTACCTCGTCAATGTTCTTTGCCTCTAGAAATTTGAATTCACCCACCAGTTCAAAGAAATAATTTTTTATTCAAAGATAAGTCCAAAGGGTAGGGAGCAATTCCACCTACACAGGATGTATTTTTTCTCTTGCCCCTTTTGATTTAGTATGATAATGGTCACCACTAAAATACAGTGAAAACAAAAAACTCTCAGAACAAGCAAAACCCTCAAACCAGAAATTTTACTTCGTTTTCTGTCTGCTTTCTTGGTTTGGGGAAAAAAAATAAAAAGCAACCTATGTTTTAGTGAAAACTAAAGAAACTTCAGGAATTTTTAATGTTTTACCCTTTCTCTTTTTGTTCTGGGGCAAGGTGTCCAGAACAACTACATTCCTTAAGTTGCCCTGTGGGAGAAAGAAGAGTAAGATGTTATGCTTTATTACTTGTGAATATTTTAGGCATGCTGCAGAAAATAATAGTGTTGTCACTGTCTCTTATTTATTTAATTTTGAGAATGAATTTGGTGCTAATGAGGTTGAAGGGCTGATAGCAAAGTCTAGAGTCAGGCACAGCATGGGCAGGTGCTCCAAAAGCTTCTTCAAACAGCTCTGTCAGCAAGTGCACTTTAATCCTGCTTTGCAATATCCCTGCTTGCCATCAAAGTGCCAGTTCCTGCCAGGTGCTGAGTGCCCTCGGCTCTCACTGATGACAACAGCAGAAGAACTTCACATGGCGAGCTCAGTGCTTGGCAGAATCAGGATCAGGGATTCAAACCCTAGTGCAGAGCTGGAAATTAAACCAAAAATGAACTTTGTCAAATACAGACATTTGTCCTAACGACAAAGACATTGGCTCTGAAAAATCTTTCATTAGTGGTACAATCAGTATTGAGATCTAAATTCTCCAGAGGTCAGCTCCCTGCATTTAACAGTTATGATATCTGCTATTATATAAGATAACTAAATAATGTAAAATTTAACTACTAGAACAATTATCGACCATACGATATCTAACCATACCATGTCTGTTGATAAAGCAGAGAAGCCAAAAGATGTGTCTGAACATGCAAAAGTAATGGACTTGGATTCTGTTAGAGTGTAAAAATGGAACATTTATATGTGTGCATGCATTAGCCAGGCCATAAATGATGAAATTCCTCAGGTTTTCACTTCTGTCTCAATCTTTTTTAAAAGAAATCTTCTGAATCCCATGCTTTAAAGAGCCAAAAAGATTCTTCAAGCTTTCAGGTCTGGCCTGAGGCATTAATTTTGTTTCAAATATCTTTTTAGCTTTGGTTGTGGCCTTCTAGCCCCAATCTTGAGTAGGGCTTAGCTTTCCAAGCTCCTACCATGTTCAGCTTCTGCTCTGCCATAATTTCACAGTTCTAGGACTGAAGGCCCTGAAATCCTGACAGACGCGCACACCCGCTGAAGAAAGTGATGCTCTGGGATCCAGGGCAGCCTAGATTCCTACACATTAGTTTATTGGGATGCCCAAGACAACATGAATCCTGACTGAAGCATCTCCCACATCTGGACATCTCTAAATCTCTTCTCTTTATGGATTCTCTGATACCAAATATAGGCTTCACGTTATCTTTCCCTGCAATGAGGTGCTGATAGACCCCCTCTTCTACCTAGCTTCTTACCAGCACAAGACCTGTATTAACTGATTTTTTCTGTCCTTAATTTGTGAAAACATCTATCAGTTTCAATCAAATTTGCCAGGAAGATTTCAAAAAGATACGTAGTATAACAGCACTAAACTCATTTCACTCGGAAACAAGACCAAAGAGTGAGCTTTAATATAGGATCTTACATTACAAGATGTACCAAGACCTCAAGGAACTGCAATAACTTCAGCAAAAAGGAACAAAGCTGGAACTATGTGTGGGAACATAGAAAACCATATATAGCCTTATACTTTTGGGATCAAATAATGGACAAGGAAGATGTTTGGGGAAAAAAACCTAAAACATCTGATACTATTAGGCTTGGCATGCTAGATTGGAGGCAAATTACAGACCTCTAAAAACTGTATTCAGCATCTTATAAATGATGATACAATACACGTAAAGGACAAATTCTTAAAAAAAAAAAAATATCCAGAGACGCAGAGTAACACCCCGAAGAGGCATAGTTCCATCTTCACTCTGGTGATAACAAGTCGAAATAATGTAGCCTATCTGTGTTCCTATAATGCATGAGAGTGGATTCATCATGTTGAGTAGTACTTCATTTCCATTTTTGGTGTAAACATACAGGTGTAAAGTCTAGTCCTGTTACTCAATGCATACATTTGTATGCATTAACACAACCACAGTGAAGCTTTCATGTGGACTGCACAAAGAAGGCATACGCTTATGTCTTAGTCTCTCTTGCCAGAATCTGAGTTTTATTACAGCTAGGTTGCAAATGTACTGCCAAGAGAAAGCCTAACTCCACTACGATGTACTAAATTACTAGTAAGGTTAATATAACTCCTGCAATGCAGATCTTTGACCATTTTAATAGCTAGATTATTACTCCATTACTCTTCCTAAACTCTAGTTAAATTTGGTTCCCATAATCGTTCATATTAAATATCATTTACATAATTAAACTGCTAGCGTAAATATGCAGATTTCTGAAATACACTTTTTGTGATTCAATAGCGCAACTATTGTTAAACTGAGAATGTTATGCTTAAACTGGACTGGCAGCGCTTTGCAAAGCCTTCCTTTGCATTCCTGGACATATGCTCCATTTCAACTCATGAGCAGGCTGGTTACTGGCCTGATACAACAGCCATGAAAGGCTTCATTTCTCTCATTTATTGGTTCAGCAACATGCCTTGTAGAGTATATTTGCAAGATGTCATATTCTAACAAGCATATAAACAGGGCATGGAGTCAGAAGCAAATTTCACAAAAGACAAGTTCCTTTTTATCTGTGGGCTCTAAAGCTAAAAGCCCAGCAGGATCCATCCAGTTTACAAAAGCTCTTCCTCCTTGCATGCAGGGTGTGTTTAGATATACCCACATCATCCTTACCAAATGTCTTTTTCTGGCTGCTCAGTTCATATTTGTCACCAGTATACAAAAATGTAAAGTCTAAAGAAAGCATGAGCAGCTTTGCATCGCTAATCTTGTTACTGTAATGGCTATGAAAGTATCCAACAAAAAAGTAGCATATAAGCCAGTCCACGCGTACCTACTACGCACAGCATGTGCCCCAGTGAGCCACAGATGCTCGCCAGCTCCCTGAAACAACGACAAAATGCGGTCATTTTAATGCTACTCCTCACATCCAACCAGAAGTGACAAATACCTCTCCTAGCCCAGATGAAAGGGCTGCTGACAATTCTTTCTACCTTAAAGACAGATGAAGCACTTTGATGGGAATAAAAAGTTCACCAACCTCTCAAATCCAATTAAATATTTTTATCTTTAGAGTCTTTGGGAAGAAGAGGGATTCCTTTCCCTCTCTCCCCCTTTCAAGCTTCCCACTTTGTCATTTACCCCCTCTTTAATTTGGCATATAAAACCCCCAAGACTTCAACCCTAAGTCTCTTGAGACCAAGATTACATCATTACTGTTATGGCATGTTATACACTAATCATAACCATTACCACTTACAAGTTCACAGATTCATTCAATTAACTGCCTGACATGGATTTTGCAGTTAATTCGTAGTGAAGGTCACCAGTGGTCAGAATGGCAGGTGCATTCTGCTACCTCTCGGAATGCCAATTATCAGTCTTAAGCAAGGACTGGGGAATCCTGAGCCTCAACAAGTTAATCAAAAGGCTTAGAACCTAAGACACATTTTTATAGGTGTGTCTAATGGTCTGTAAAATAATATAGCATAATTAGCATATTCAAATGACAGCCACATCATTTAAAACTCTAATTTACAATGAAAGGCAGAAAAAAGATTATTTTGCTTCATCTTTTCAAGAGAAAAGAAAAAGATGAGATTATACAACTATATTAGAAGTCATCTAAGTACCATGCGTAGACCTATCACAAGCCTTTATGTGCTGTAATTAAATATTCAAAGGTACACTGTAGTAGCAAGTTACACGTACTTCTTGATCTACCGTTAAGGTCAGGCCTCCTCTCTTTATTGCTGAAAGGCAGACATTATCAAAATATATCATGGTAGAAACGCACTGGTATAAAAATACAATCTGGCTTTCAATTTGCAGAACAAATTCATAGAATGGTTGTACTGGAATGCATGCAAGTAGGTGATAATATAAATAAAGAATGACTTGAGAAGACAGATATAATAAAGACATGGTGATTCTCAGGTAGAGCCATTCCCAGCTGCAGCTTGCTGAACGGTTTGCTCCAGAATCTGGATCAGCCACACCTGGATGTGTTAGGATGAACCCAGCCATCCCGTGGCTAGGAATCAGTTGCAGAATACAAACCTCTCCCTTGAGTATCCATAGGAAGAGGGGAACAGCTTCTTTCTCAAAAATATCCTGAGCTCTGCTGTCTTGGCAGTTCATTTGCTTTAAAACAGGAGCCCATATACCAGGATAGTGGACAAACATCTCCCAGTTTATTCAACCCTACTTTCACAGTCTAAACTGAGCTGTAAAACAAGCTTTCTCTAATTCAGTGAGTCTAAACTTCCCAGCACGGCACCAGTCTAACTATATAGTGCCATAATAATATTATGTATACAAAAATATATTCTATATCACAGCTACACACACACAAGGCAGCAGAGTAGAATTAGATTAGGAAGTCCCAGCATAGAAACTTAGAAACCCTATTTAAAAAAGTTATTAGAGGTTTGAATTGCTGAAGAAATTCACCTAGCTGAAGGGGGGAAAATCCCCACAGCCTTATATTACAGTTCTAGGAAAATTTCCTACCAATGTTAGCAAGCTGCACGCTTACCTAGTGCTAATATATAAATTAATTTCATGCTTGTCTACTCTTGTAAAATCACTGACAGAATACTTCACTTTTTAAGGTAAAATTGGGGACTTATATAAACTCAGCATTATTTTAAGTTAACTAATATTTGAGTTATATGGCTGCCCAATTAAATGCAATAATAAAGCAGAAACCAAATGAAGGTTCCTGCAAAGAAAGCAAAAACTTGTCAACAGATGCCAATGCTTTTTTTGTCTTTATTCCCTTGCTGACCAACACTTGATGTGTTGTTTCATACAGATGGAAAATGACAGCGAGAAATATGTATATTCTCTCTATATATTATACAGAGTGATAAATACAAAAGAACTGGGAAAGATGCCTTAGGTATAACATTAGGAGGATGGAAATCCCATCAATAATTAAAGTAGAACATTTACATGAGTAACTAGTCACATATTTTATTAAAAAATCATAAGCCCCAAGACAGTTTCCTCAGCAGTGGAAGAATGCTGGATCCACTGGTACCCTGTGCCAAGCAATACAGAGGAATACAACAATACAAAACATATTTTGTGTTCCTAACAAAATCTGAATAACAGAGCAAGCCACACCCAGGGAAGAAAATGAGATTAAACTATTTTTGTGCTCAAGAATGAGCAATCTTTCCTAATTTTCCAATGATGACTAAGAACAAAACACACACACCCCCCAAACCAGGGGGTTCTTAAGCAGAACTAATCAAAAGGAAGATGTACAAATGAGAGGGAGATGCAAGAAAACAGTAACTTGGGAAACTTGAATAATTAAGATTAACAAGTCTACCTGCCCCAGGCTATTCCAGCAGGACAGAGATGCTGGTATATCAGCTTATATGGTCTTCCTCCTGATTAAACTTGCATGTAGTTCACTGGATCTGTAGTTCATATGTCTGTTAAGGACACATAAGTGTTAAGCAGGATCTACCTGGGGCTGCTGCAGTGATCAGAGCTCGGCCAGACTGCGGGGGCCCCTGCAGCCTGCCTTCTCTACACTGCTGAAATCAGCCCAAGGGATGTCACTTGCTTTCCATCTTTTGGTTTCCTCACTGCTGTGAGCTGTTCCTCCTCCTTTTGTCTTAAGAATCCATACATCAAGTCTATAGTTATTTCAAGGAAGCATCAGTGATGCTCCACACCCCCTTTCAGTTCTCACTATAAAATACAGAAGACCTGAAAAAAACCCCTCTTTTATTGCCCTTTTCTCACTATTTCCTTTCTGCAAATGCTGAAGACTGACAGAGCTTTTGATGACCCCTCTCTCCCAGAAACATTGTACAAACATTTCCAAACATGAATACAGACATCATGCTCACTCCAGGGTTACCTAGAGTGATGTTTTAACAAAAATGTCACAAATACTTCATATCCATCATACAAATGAAGTCTGGCATATCGAGGCAGCTCTCTGTGCTCTCCAGCACATTTCTTTAGAGGACTCCCCGCCTTAGGGCCTCCTGCCTGCCTGACCTGCTCTCCTCTCCACATACCATCGAGGCCAACGGTAATCTCACTATTCCTTTGAAGATATCTAGCTGTGACAATTATGTTTGATACTCTTAATGTATCAACTAGATACTGGAGATGGTCATTGACACAAAGTCGATCCATGGACTAGCCAAAATAAGATGGGTTATGACGAGTGCCACCTCAAGCACCAAGCAGCCCAGCTGGCTTGATGCAAGGAGGAACCCCAGGCGGTATAATCCTCCTTGAAGAGGGGTCACTCTCCTCAGAGGCTACTTCACTTAAGGAACCACCATTACTCCTACCTGAAGTTTCTCTCAGTCACCTTCGCTCTCGACAGAGCCTGAGCGCTTTTGAAAGAATAAGCCATTAAGCTGAGGTTCTCCAGCTAATATGCAAGAAATGAGAGTGTCCAGAGACTGGTTTGTGTGCAAGGGTCACCTGCAGAGGAACCTCTCTGTAGAACAAAGCCTGTGCAAATGCTTCTCTTTGCACGTTCAGCCAAAGAAGACTCAGAGGACAGACTACAGTTCGCTGCAACTGAAGAAACAGTTTTCTTCTTATAATCCTGCTGAACAGCCCTTGTCATAAGGACTGATTTATCTTAACCCCATTTTTCTTTAAATCACAATTGTCCTGTTGTGTGATGTCACCTAGGCTATGTTGCAAAGTGACAGTAGCCAGTGCTCTCTCCCACAACATAGTGAGACAGGGACATTTAATATGAAGGGGTAGAAATGATATAAAAGCAAAACTCCTTTTTCCTTAGATCAGTTAGTTGCTGTTAGCTCAGATAACAAATGCCAGGTATACAACTCATGGCAATAACTTAAATAGTTATGACATAAATATGTTATATTTGCCATAGGGGTTTTTGCACTGTATTTTCTATTTACAGCGAGTAATAACTTGACGCCTTTCTATTTTTAAAGCCAGTTTGGCAGGAATCAAACTGAAATTTCTGCTGAATGTCTCAGAGTTCATAGCCCATTCTACCATTTAAAGAAAAAAAAAAAAAAGAACTATTTTGTAACAGAATGAATCTACTTTTCTTAGGGCGCAAATGAAATATCTCACATCTCACTGAGTCACCTACCTGTATTCAGCCACCCTGCCCATCATCAGGATCACTTTTTCTGACCCTTGTGGCATCATCTCTTGGAAGAGGAAGTTATTCCCCACCCCACCCCCCCCCAAGAAAAATCTTTCACCTTTGTGGTTCTTTAGAGATTAACTTCTCATGGGATACCATCTCACTGCTTAACTAAACAAGATGAACCAATGTAAAGAAACTTAGCGGTGGGACCACATGCCTGCCAGAGCTCTGCTTGGAACTGCATGCCCTTTTTCCTTGAAATAAGCACATAAAACATCTAGATGGCTTCAAGGCTATAAAACAAAAGGCCACTAAGAAGAGGTAACAAAACTATAAGATAAAAAACACTTCAGATAAAGAAATCTCAGACATGCCACAGGGGAAAGACTAAATAAGAAAGACAGGAAAACAATCTTTTCCCTGACAGTCTGTCCTCATGGGACCAATCCTTCACTCTTTCAGGGGCTTTAAAGGTTGCCCAAACTCTCCATAGTATTCACTAAGTCCCTAGAAAAATCTCTCCCTTGCTATTACTTCGTAGACTTGACCATGTATCTTTTCCCTGTTTCTCTTGCAGTAGCTTCCCTGCTTGCTCTAGGAGAACCCCTCTGCACATGCACCCCTGCCCTGAGGGAAGGAGCCTTTTCCTTCTCTCCTCCCACCCTCTCAGGGCCTTTCTCCCTTAGCTCCAAGCAGCCTCCAAATAAAGCATAATATGCAATACGTATGTACTAACCTGGCCCGTACACAGTTGGCTCAATATAATCACTGACCCCAGTCATTCTAATTTCCTTTGTCAGTCATTTTAATTTCCATAGCAGATATGTGACATATGGTCCCAACTAGTGGCTAATTAGTAATTGCCAGCTAGAACAAAAGGCATTAATGTTTGGTTAATTGTTAATTGCTTTTGACCAATTCCTCCGCAAGTGTTGGTTTTATTCTCATTGTAATTCAAAATTCTGTTCTATCAGAATATATTTCAAAATAACCATACTTATCTCTTCAATTGTGATTGTTTCTGGTAAGAAGAGATGGGGTTTTTTTGCTACTGTAGGGTTCATTTCCTTAGCTGAGGCAAATTTCTTCTGTCATAAGAAACAATAAAGAGCATATTGTGAACTTTAGTAATTCTGCGAGGATTCATAAGCACACATGCTTGCAAAAAAATTAGTTAGGCTTTACTTTACTTGGATGTGTGGTTTGGTTTGGTTTGGTTTGGTTCGTTTTTTTTCCCCCAGCAAGAGGATATGTAGGGGTTGCGACAAAATCTTTTCCTAAAAGATGCTCACATTCTTGGTAAGTTTTTGTAAATTATGTAGTTATGGATACGATATCCAAAACATATAAAAAAAAGCAAAAAAAACCCCAACCCCTTGGTTTTAATGAGCTTCCTGTACCCCTTTTGATCAGGGCAATTTATGGAACTTGATATATGGCTGATAATAATCAAAATAATAGTCAAAATAATACATTTTGTTAAAACACCTTTTCCTCCCTCTCCCCTGACTTGCTCTCATTGCCCCAGTCAGGCGGCCGCTGCCGCAGCCCAACACACAGCCAGGCAAGGGGCAGGTCTTTCCTCCGCCTCAGGATTCTTGTTAAAACTGCAGGAAAGTAATTTACTCTCTCCGCTTCAGTTCCCCATCTATAAATTGAAAAGAATACTATTTCCAGGACTATGATAAAGAAAATACTTTCCATTATAGACTGGAAAGTGCTTAGGTGTAAAGGTGCTGATATAAGTACCTTAGATAGATAAGTATCTGGGGTACAATACAGGCAGATAACAAATAGCTTAATCCAGCTCCTTATCAAGCCAGTCAGCAACTTTTGCAGGAGCAGGTTGTTGGACACAGGAGAAACCACTTGAGCCTCAGAGTGGAATCTATTAGAGAGGTCTGAACTCTACATTAAGGACTGCTCAAAATAGTGAAGTGCTATTAGTCCCAATTTACAGATGAGGCATCTGCGGTAAGAAATTTCAGGAGTGCTTCTTCTGCTGCCTCTGCCTTTCCGAGAGGCCAGGGTGCACAGCTTTGCAGCCTCGGCTGAGGCAGGAATGAAAGCAGCACGGTCATCAGCCACGTGTGGTTCCTGTGATTTCTGTGCTGCAGTGTGTTTGGAGTTGGCATAAATTAAATGCTGATAAGTTCAAACAAGTGACAGAGTGCAGTCTTGCACAAATCCAGCATTATGTTTGAATGGAAGCTCCAAGAGTGCAAAAAATGAGGATCAGGCCTCTAGAATATACTCTACAACAGCTATGAAATTTCAGCATCATGTTTTTTTCATGCATTCAAATGGGATCTGTCTCCCTCTGCCTACTCTACATCATCTGACTGGACTGCCTGCTGGGAAGCAACAGTACCATGGCAGTTCTCACTGAGAGATCACTCAGTCACACCGTGTACAGCTATAGAGACTGTAAATCTCTTAGGGGGTGACCGTAAAAAAAACCAAAACCAAAACCAAAACAAACAAAAAAAAAACCCAAAGCAGATTGTTTGTTAGATTTGTTTTTAAAGTACAGTGTTCATTCCTATTTAGTAAGCATTTCACTATGGTATCCAGGGTATGAAGACTAATCTCCCTTCAGAAAACAACGTTGTTTCTCGTGGGAAGGTACATTTTTCAGGGGTTTCCCTCTTTTTCTCCAGACTCCTGAATTGAAACATAGATGCCTTGAGTTTTTAAGGCCACACTGTTATTACTAACCTGATTGTGTCTGTCTGTAGTAAAGCAAATTTTACAAGTATGTTTTGCAGCTTTTTGAAGTCTGTAGTATTTTGCTGACCATATGGCATTTTGCAGACCATATTGCATTTTAATGCCTTCACTGTACGTGTAATTAGGTCAGTTGTTCATCCCTAAGAGTTATTTCTAGGTCCAAACCAGGCTAAACTGGGAAACTGTATTAGTCTTTTTCAGTTTTGTGTCTGAAGTACACCAGAATTCAGAGAAGAGAAAGTAGATGAAAAATGTGTTAACTAACAAGAGATCAGACAGCTGCAAAAATAATGTTTTATAATCTGCCATTTAATATGCACAAATCTTTCCATTTCACAGAGAAAATTTCCTAGATTCACTTAAATAGGAGCTAAGAATTGTGAAGAAATGACTTAAAATGAGTGAAAATCATATATCACTGTTTAAGCTGCCACTAGCCAAATAGCATTTTGCTAATGACTTCTACTTTCAGACTACAAATCAGACTTGTTTGAGTAGCTAAATTGCTCCTGCTCTTATCCGTCATGAGCAGATAGCAAAGTAACCTGGAAGATATTGCTTCTGGGTGGGAAGGAGGAGGAAAACTAAGTAATTTCTTCAGTGTATGAGGAAATTCTTGTAAAATTTTTCCAGCTTATTGCAGAGGAAATTATTTTGAGATTTAGGGAACTTTGACCAGTCCCAGAAGCTTTTATGTAACAGCAAGAGTGGAACACATTTCATGAATACTCTAGTGTGACATTCAGGTCTCCAGCTTAAAGACTTTATTTCAAAGATTTTGTGCACATATACTGATAAAAAACGCCATTGTATAACTACTACTACTACTACGACGACGACGACGATGACTTCTTTTTCTTCTTTTTCTTCTTCTTTTTCTTCTTCTTTTTCTTCTTCTTCTTCTTCTTTTTATTCTTCTTCTTCTTTTTTCTTCTTCTTCTTCTTTTTCTTCTTCTTCTTTTTCTTCTTCTTCTTTTTCTTCTTCTTCTTTTTCTTCTTCTTCAACATTTACACAACCACTGCAAATTCCAACAGTTTAGGAGAAACATAAGACAAAAAAAATGTTCTTCAGTTAGTGTTAACATCAAATTTGAAATGAAAAACTACACTGAAGTACTAACTTTTTCTGATCAATTAATTGATTTTTTTCCACTGATGTCAGTAAAGCAGGAGTTACCTATGTCATAGCTAAGCCAACTTGCCTTTGGCTAAACTCTAAATTTTTGGTTATGAACTTGCTGACTCAAGTATTTCCAAAGTTTGCTTTTAAGGTTCTTCTGCGTGTTTAGGATATCCATAGCATGCTAAGTACATCTTTGTAAATTCTCTTTTGGGAAGCAGCAAGAACACGGTATCTTATTTTTTTCTATAGTTAAGCAAAGTGCTATGACAATATCTCTTATTTCTGTGTTTCTATAAGGAATCAGAAAAAAGCTAGCCTTTTTGAATGGAAACAACCTTTCCTTTTTTTTAAAAAACAATTATTAATTACATTTTTCCTTAGATACTAATCTTTTATTAATATATAAATTTCAATAGGGTTTTAGCTCATGTTTCTAACAAATAATTAACACTTCTTACTTATTTTCAAAAGGAGCTATTTAATTTACAAGAGGCCTATGAAGAATTATGTTTTTCCTCATTAGATATAATTGAGGGATATGACATTTTGTTCAAGAGAAACTTTTTAGTCCTAATTAGTCAAACAATGTAGTGTTTCCGCTGAAGTTTAGTGTGACATTACTTGAAATTCTTATAAACTAAAAACAGGCTGGGAGAGCAATAAAAAGAAAACTGAAAAAACAATCATATAATACAAGTTTTACCTTCTGCAAACTGAAGTTCCACAGCCTGAAACTCAGACTGCGGTCTTCCAAGCATTTATGCATATGCTTAATTTTAAAGCTGTATTGTTAAACTGTTTATAGGATTGCAGCCCATCGTAAAACATATTTAACCCAACTGATGACAAGAGAATTGTGTCAAATATAATTGACATCAGAACTGGTGTTCCAGAATTGTGATTTATATGTGTTAGCAAATGTAAAACATGAGACCTGAAGTCTCCTGAAAGGATGATTAATGTTTTTGAAATGTTCCCATGAAGCCATATTCCAAAAGCGTGCAAAATGTGCAGTTCCTCTCACTTTTGACACCAAGCCAGAGAAAACTCATTGGTTTTGATGGTGTTTCACTTTGCAATTTTAAGTTTGCTTGAACTCAAAACCTCATAGTCAAATTTGAGGGTGGAAGTGGGTGTGAGCCCACACAGGTTGAAACCTAGCTTTCTGCTTGCGCAAAGCTGGAGAAGTTGTGCAAAGTTCTAATGCAAACTAAAAATGGGTATGTATGCTTCCGCAGCCGGATCAGAGCTTAAAATCATAAAGGCCTTTGTCAGTTCCTGTTTGATTTTGGCGTGGTCCCTGGTTTCAAGACATGTGAAAAACCTGCGCGAGTTGCAGCTCCTGGAACCTTTTCCCTTTCCTCCCCTGTATTGTAAGTATTAACAAGGCAACGGGAGTTGTTGAACACTCTGAACAGTACCACTTTGAATACTCAGCAAGTTAGGAAGGTCTCAAAGGTTGTACCATGTAAAAGTCAAGTAATTAAACACTGATTACTTACTGTAAAAAAAAAAAAGAAAAGGAAAGAAAGAAAAGAAAAAGCTTCTGCTGGGAAAGGCTGGATTCAGAAGGTCTAATTTAACACAGAAGATTTCAGTGGAAATAGAGCCTTTAACTACATTCTGCTTGACTTCATCCAAAAGAAAGGGATGAGAGAAAAGATTAGAAAAGCTATTCAGTACTTTCTTTCAGCAGTGGTGCTTTGGGAGGTGACAACAGCTACTGGTAATTCTTTCCATAATCTTTTCCCCAAAACAGCATTTAGAATCCTCTTCAAAATTTGGCTCTGGATCTATGGCTTCATTATTTTTACAAAATACAAAGCCACCTCCCTTCTGTGCTCTTGGCTACAGATTAAATGTTTCAGTTCCCCAGAAACATCTCATTTAAAAAATGCTGTTGCAGAACCAGGGATCTCTGTTCCACCTGATGCTATTGCCTCCTTGTGCATTAGAAAAAATTCTGCCTTTGCCCTGCACCCCACTCAGGCTTCTCCCCTCAGTGCCATCAAAAGCTCAATCATGGTTTTGTGGCTGGCTTGTCTCTGCAGTGTCCCAAGAGAAAGAAAAGGCCACTTGCTCCACAGGCTACTAAAACTATTTTCTTTGCTATGAGCCATCACTCCCCTGCCTCTGCTCCTCCTGCCTCCCCTAGCACAATGGCTCTTTTCATAGCACGGGAACGATTAACAATTAACCATTAAAATCTGGCTTCTTTTAGCACAAAACCACCAAGAACTGAAGGTTTTTCTCTGTAGAAAATTACCCACTCCGAGCTTCTCAAACACTTATGCATTAATATTGTTTATTGGAAACAGCAGAATGAAGGCCTCATTCGCAACACACAGTAAGTTGATTACTTACATCAATTGTTGTGATGGGGAAAAAAAAGTGCTTCATTTTCTTGGCACTGAGTATTGGCTGAGTTTATTCACACCTACTGAAATATAAACAGGCTTATGTTTACATTAGGTACTTTGGGGAAAACATCCTGCAGCCAGAACTCTGGAGCGCTTCAGGAATTTTAAATACAGCTATGATATTATACTCTAACTAAATAGGCTTTTCTATTCACTCTTCTCTTTGCAATCACATTTCACATGTGCATTGTGCTCTCCGAAGGTTAAAATCCAGACAGAAAATGCGGTATTTAACAAATTGATGCTCATTTCCCCCACACCCTTCATATCATTAAATTTCATCCTTTCCCAGGGTTCACTGTCGATGTAATTATAAGGCACTCAGGAGGTGAATGTTAGTTGGGGAACATGAGAATTCATCTTTTGAATTGTGTTGTATTTTGACAACTTAAATTAAACTGTTTTCATTCCCATTAAAGGAAATTCTGACTCCTTATGTAAAAGAGCTATGGAAAGAGCACCTCTGTCGGAAAGTGATGTTAAGGGGATCAAGGTAACCAGGAATGTGTGAGAGATGTAGAAGGAGAATCACACTTCAAAGACTTTAGGCTGAGATTTGGGGGAACACAGTCCCTGCCTTTGGCATGGAGTTTCCCTACATCAGGGAATTGCATCTTCCTACCATCCTCTCACCTCCATCTCATCTCATCTCCATTCGTTCCCCTTTACCTGGTCCTGCTTTTCTGTTGGAATGGCAGGATCTTCAGTTTAGAGATGCTTTGTACAGCACCTAGCATAAAGAGGCTGCTGACTTGTCTGGGTAGATTTTAGATATGATTTTCTTTTCAAGCAGTTAACAGATTTCATAATCATATAAACAAATACACTCCTAGGTGAGCTTATCACAGTACGTGGGACACAGTTCACAGACTTTTTTGTAAAATGTGGAAGGAATATCAACACACCACTGAGACCTGACTGCCTAATCAGTCTTTGAGTGGATAGAGGAGATGCAGACACGGAACAGGATGGACACATCCACTCAGGCTTTACTTCAATTAAGTCCATTCCTATAGAGAAAACGGACTAAAACACTTGCTTAATTCCTCTGGTCTAAAGGTTCTCATTAGCAATTCAGGCTTAATCCAGGCTCTGACACTAAGTTAAAATTTCAGCCTCAGTTTCCAAAGTGTTTTGAAGATTAGTTAATACCTGTAAATCATTTTTCTTCAACCATACAGTATAAGGAACCATACTATAGGGTCTATTTCACTAACACGTTACTAAAATATGATGAAAGCATTAGAATGGTATCAATTTAGGATAAGTTTTTGAAAAGATTCATAGGCACATGACTTGACATGTGTCCAGACAAGATTTGTCTTTCTTTTGTAAAAGATATTTTCTTATATACACAAGAAAACCTTTTTGTTTCCCTATATCATAACAGAGCATGCTTTTATTTTTCCTTTTATTTTCTTTTTTTTTTTCTTTTTTTTTTTTCCCCTTGGAAGTAAATTCTTTTTGAAAAGTAAAATCTCTGTTGAGGGGCATAGACGATGGCCAGCTGTACTACAGTTAGGAAGAAACTGGCAGGAAAGTGAAGGCCATGAGTCTCACTTGCTCCTTTTCAAAGTTTTTTCTCATCATTAGAGTAACTTACACTTTATCAGCAAGTTGTCTAAGGAAGGGCAAATCCTCCCAGCCTATTAATCAGGCAGGTGGATGATCCCAGGAAAACAACTTTCCCACAGGTGAAAGTCTGTGTCGCTGTGCTTGTCCGTGTAAATTTTGTCTCCCAGACAAGTATTTGTCGTTTCCATTTAATCCCTGAGTTACAAAGCTGTTACATTTGCAGATGGCCAGTGGACAGCTTCATTTACAAATTGTGGGTTCTGGGAACTGAGTGCATTATAGCAACCAGCAACTCCACACATTTTTATCTGTCTTGTCCCCTAGAAAGGAGAATTTTTGCATGATAGCCAAGGAGGTTATTTCGCTCTCCTAGGTAATGTCACGCTTCACAGCAATGAGGAAGAAAACCAGCATTCTCCTAAAATCTCAGTCTTTCCATCTCATGATACTTGAAATTGTGATAATATAAAAAAATTGTTATAATCACCATGGGCTATGCTGTAGACAGATTTCTCTGTTCAAAACCTTCTCAAACAAGCAATTCCACTGAAATAAATAGGATTACATGGATGAATAACTTCTCTCTAAGGATATGTGATAATTTTATTGTATCTTCCCATGAAACAACAAATATTTCACTTAGAATTGATAAAATTTTCTAATGTTAACATGACCTATAACAGAGCCTGTTTTTTAAACTGTGCCCAGCCATGATGGTGTGGAGGTCAAAGTCACTGGTTAAATGAGCAAGAGGGAATGCTAGAAAAGAGGAGTATATCTGACCAAATAATCTTGGGATTTACATAGCTACCATTGCTAATGCAATGGTTGGTTTCACTAAAGCAAACAATGAAATAGTGACAAGAATGCAGAAAAATGTTCAGAGCTTTCCATGAAACCGTGTTCAATAGACTTTTAATCTTTCTTGAAGATGGTAGAAAATCTACAGACCTCTTCCTTGAAAAAGTCCATTTGTTTTCACTGAAACCTTGCAAATCTCTGGGTTTGGCAAAGTTGGGAGTGTTAGTGTTAATGAGATGTCTGGGAAGTTTTAAACTGAGCAGTTAAGCAGTCAGACTGCAAAAAGAAAAACAGTGGCCAGTGCATGCCAGCTTTTCAAATAGAGTGGAGCTGAAGTAATAATAAAAATAGTGAGAAATACAAACAGGTGTTTCACAGTGGTTAAGCTTCTCTGGTTCTGTAAGAAGAGTAATTTCTGTAGATGAATTTATTTTTAATTGTATAGGATAAGATAACGGCATGGAATAGCAGACAGCTAACTAGCTGTAGCAGGTAATAAGCAGAACTCTGTTTAGAAATGCCCTACAGAATGTAAGGGAGAATGATTAAACTGAAAATCAGATTTCTCTCTAAACAATGTTTCCTTCTTTTGGTATAAGCAAACCGGGAGGAGAGAGAGCCAGCAATGATTGTGCGAATGTGAGCGAATGTGTGTATGTGTGTGTGGACGTGTGTACATGTACATGAGTGTATGAGCATCTTTTCTCTTTTTCTCCTTTTCCATTATCTTGCTGGAAATTAAACCATCATTTTTTGTTCCTTTTTACAAGGAATTCCACTTTCACTTTTTCCACCTGCAATATATATCGGACTATGTCTCAACATATATCTATCCGTCATCATCGCCATGCACTGATGTCAGAGACAGGAAACATCCAGGTAAGTCTTTTAGGTTTTTTCAAATCCAGTCAGCCTGGTTCAACAGTGCACAGGGTTACGGGCAATCACACCCGACTCGGGTTTATGCTGTCTGTTATCTATCTGGAAGGTGCAATAGTCCTTCTATCACCATGGCTTGTGCCAGGGGACTTGGAAATCCCAGGATATTTCTTGGGCATGCGACCCTGCCCCTGCAGTCCCCCCCACCGCTCTGCAGGAGTTAGTCCTTTTCCATTAGCTGCTGTTTTCTCAAGATCAAAAGCACTGTGTAATGAACTGCACTTTTTGTGTTTCAAGTTTTTCCTGCACTTCCATTTTGTACTTTTGGCATGTAAATGTCAGGCAGGTGTAACAATATTTTAAGGGGCATGGGGAGCCAGTATTTCAGCATTAACATCAGTAAGGACCTGCTGCGGTGGGGAGGGTGTTCTCTGCCCGGGCAGCTCCAGCGCCTGGCACAGCTGCACGGTGGCCAGGGCTCCACCGGCACAGGAGCAGGCAGCCAGCCATTGCAGCAGATGGGGAGAAGAGGAGGCAGCCAAAAGACGAGACACGTATGAATGCAACTACTGAAATGTACCTCTCAGCTGAATTTTGAAATGTCACTCTGTCTCTCTTAATCTTATAGCCCAATATAGCTACACAGCGTAGGCAGTTTGTGTCTGTAGAAATTAATACTCCGAATTCAATTCCATTTTTATATCAATAAAGTGTAAACTTCTGATTTATCGGAAATTAACAGGTTCTAGAAAGAGCCACAGGCAGTCAGTGTTATCATATAAACATATATCGTATAAACATGTAGTAACATGGCACATTCAAGGAGTGCAGGGCATAAAATAAAATAAGACTTTAACACCACCCCACCCCCTTTTCTTTGTCTTTAAGGAATAATGCTCTTTGCAACGTTAATTAAACCCAGTGTACCTTAAGGAATGCCATCTATAAATTATAGAAAACAAAGTAGCAAATAGTCCATGTCACCAAATGAACCATTGACAAGCTTTACGGTAAAAACTTGTTGTCACCTCTGTTGAGAAAGCTGAGGGAAAGAAGAAATAGAAAACAGTTGGAAATGATCTCTGAGGATAACTGAAGGCATGAAAAAGATCTCTGAAGAGTGTAAAAAGAATAGGACTGTTTATTTTAGAGAAAAGATAAATACAGGGAGGCCAGATAAAGCTTTATAAAATAATATATGTCACAGAGAGCAGAGAGCGGAATATTAAGCTTTGGCTTTCTCATATTACACAAGACAAAGGGATATTCAGTTAAAAGATGAAATTTATAGCTGAGGAATGGAAATATTTGTCTCCACAACGAAGAAGAATTATACCATTGAACTCTTTGCCAAAAGGCAGCATCGGTTTTAGCAGGATTAAAAACAAATAAAAAAAGTCATATGGATGGCAAGAGGATCCAAAGTGATAGCGCTGAGGTGTAAATCATATATAAGTCTCATTGCATACCCATTGCATTGGAGGAGAGAGAGCAGAAGAAAACCCTTCTTTTGCGTAAGGCATCCTGAAAAGGCCTTCTTTACAGAGTCTTTCTTTGAAATTGCAGACACTTGCCATACAAAACCTGTGGGAGTGAATGACATAGATAGATACCAGTTGGATACGACTTATTAACTCTGTAATAATAGGTAGAAATAATAAAGGTTAAAACCAGTCCCTGTATTATTTTTCAGTGTTTCCACTTTTAAGCAATAAAGAAGTACTAAAAAAAGAGTAACAGGGGTTTCACTTAGCTGATGTCATAGACTCTCCTTGGCAGATAAGTGGCACAATAACGGTGGAAGAAATTCAAGATGAGTGCCACGGTTTCACACTTGGACATAGGTGCTGTTTCATGAAACGGACTGCTTGCCAAAAAATATAAGTGGCCGTGATGGTGGTGAGGAGCCAGAAGAGGGTAGTGGCTGGGAGGCAATGTCTGAGCTGTAAGCAATCCCCACATTTGCTGTAATTAATGGTGTGATTCAGAGACTCACTCCATCATCAAACTCCTATGGAGAAGCATCATCACTACAGCTGCTTAGGTACTAAGGATAAAAGTAGCCAAACCGGAAAGCTGAGATGGGCATTTAGGAGTTTTAATTATGGAAATTTAAATAACAAATGGGAAAAAAAATAAAATATGTATTAAGAAGATTCCCTGTTCTTTTTAGGAAGCATTTCTTTAAAATTTAAAATATTTGCTTCAGTAAAGATAATTGCAGGCTTCTGCTGGCTGCGTGCAGCCCCCCTCCCCACCCCGGCGAGAGCTGTTGCATGTCTATCTATCTCAGGCTTCACATCTGCCTTTCATCTCAGCAGACTTTGACTTTGTATGACATTATGACACAGGGGTGAATACAGATACTTATCTCCCTGCCTAGTTTCAGGTTGCCTTCCCGCAGCCCTTGTACCTGTGGTACGTTTTCGCAAGGGACTTGGATTACAGAGATGCTGAAGCAGGAGGAAGGGTCTCAACCGTAAGTTTACCGGCGAGTTAAGAAGAGTGTTAGATCTTGCTGCAGCCCAATACACATCACCGGCGAGAGCAGCCTGTGCGTCAAGGTGACCTGCTGGAGCCGCAGCTGTGCAGCCCCGGCTCCTCTCCACATTGTCTCCCCGTTAGCGTGGGGCCGCTGCTGCTGCCGACAGCTCATGAATACAGCTCTTTTTATCTTGAGTTCATCAAGCCCTCACAGCTGCTTTCACAGTATGTTCAAATTTGGTATGAATGTTGTATGTAACTCTAGAGCCATGATCACACACTAATATGCTAATAGGATTAGCATTACAGTTCCCGGGTAAGAAAATTATATCCTTAGATAAGAGGTTTCTTCTACTCTGAAGATTTTGAGCTCTGTACCCCAACACTGCTGTAGTTGGGGGTGGGGGAAGTTGTTCTCTTTCTTGCCATCTTTATCTCTCTGTTTGCATGTTGTCCAATGATGGTTGAAGGCCTTCCTTCCATTCTTTTCACACCTTTCCCAAGTGGTGTTATGGTATTTTTATCCTTCCACCAGTATAAGGAGAAGCTAAGGAAGAAGGGTGGTGGTTTAGGAGAATTAATGTCAGTATTACTATCCCAGTGTTGCTGCTGATACTACAGAGCTTCCATGCTACTGGCCACAGACTGCGTAGATGACGAGGTAACTCAAGTTCAGGAGACTCTCCAGTACTTCAGAGGGTGGTTATGCCTGCTCCACATGCAGGGGTTCCAGTTGTTACTCAGATTTTTTATATATTTTGCTGTACATATTGCCACACCATACAGAATAGCTTTCATTTGGAAGAAGATGTACCTGGTGGCACAGAATCACAGAATGGCAGAATGGCACATGTGTGCTAGTGAGGTATAAATAATAGTTTTCACAGCTGTCTTGCAGTGGTATTTTGCCTGAATTTCTTTCAGAGAAAGCCAGGATTGTCCTCAACTTTTCCTGTGTCCCTGAATTCAGGGAACTGTGACCATGGGATCCCAAGGATCTCCCTGTTCTCTCATCTGTTTCTGTGCATGCTTAGTGGAGAAACTTGCCAGATTAATTCTGCTGGATGCATCTTTACTCCCAGGTGGGGAAAGAAGTTCAAAAAATGTGTTGATTACCAGCTCAGGTCAAAAAACCTGTTGGTCATGGGGGCTGAAAGCAAGACACATGCACGCAATACTGAAATGATGAATGATGTTCTCAGTTGTGGCTGGCTACAGTATGGTATTACTTTTTTTCAGAATCAGCCATTTAAAATATTAAAATTTCTCGCTATCCCTAGATAATGTAGTGGAGGGAAATGGGAAAGTTTGGACAAAATGCCCTTTCTTAAGTAATATTTCTGTTAGGACAAAGAAACATGGGAAAGGAAAAAAAAAAGAAAATAGAAATAAAAATTAGTTTGGTTTTAAATGAATTCAGCTGAAAATAGTGACATATCATGCCAGTCACTGTTTAGGCAAAAATTTCTTTCAGGGTTATATAACTACAGTTTGCAACTAGGAAAGCATCATCTGTCTTGGTCTTCTGCTGCTTCCCAGTCAGCCTGTCATATTCTTGCCACAGCCTCACTTACAGCACCCATATTATTTTGAAACATTTACCAGTTCAAAGGGTAGTTCATAGGTACAGGAAAAAATGTTCCAACTGCAGAAATCCTCTTAGTGAGATGACAATGTACTATTTATTGTCTGGCAAGCAAGTAGTGGAAGGAACAAATAAATAGCAGAACAGACAACTGTAAACAGAACACTTTAAAGCAGTCTAACAATGTTTTATATTAAATCATCCATTAAAACTTCCAGCCAGACAAGATGACTCTTGGTTTTGGAGTACTGCATGAAATGATATATTAGAAGGCATGGGTGAGTTTGTGATTTCTCTGAGTTTCGTGATTGAGAAAGTAATTCTGAAATAATCCTGCACAGACAACATAAAATACTACTAGGCATCTGCATACATATACACATGACTTTCAGAGACAGGGAAAATTTAGTAAAATACTCTGACCTATCTCCCATTATCCTGTTATTTTTCAACAACTTTCCAAGCTAGCCAATATAATGTTCCTAATATTTAATATGATTCTTCCTTCATTTATGGCTTCCTGGTAGATTTGCACTCCACTTTAAATGAGCTCTTCCTAAGAGACAGACTCAAAAGGATTATATTTGTGCACACAAGGCTTGAAATAAGACGTATCCTAACCTTTAATTATGAATCACTGCTATGGTTTCTGAAAAGCAGCTGAAATCCTAGTGATGTTTTAAGAAGGTAAAATTCTGAGGTTTATTTAAAGGGTTCTGTTACTTTAAATGTCATATACTGAAAGCCCTTGTTAATAAAGACTGGCACAGGTCACACTGTCAAGGATAAACAATCATTCCTAAATCCTTTGTTTCAGGCTACAGTGAAACCTAATCCCCGTGGTGTTCTTGCCTGGCCATGCATGCATGTAGATATGCACCACTTTTATAGTACTAGTGCTTTCTTTCAAGCACATTGCTCCTGACTGCAAGGCATTTGATTTCTGGTAATTAATCAGCTCATCATACATGCTGTGTTTCTCCCTCAGGCCCAACTCAAGTTAGTGATCCAAATCTGGCCGCGGGAAAAAAGAAACCATTTATGTTCTTAGTGCACAGAATGAAACCCTGATAAACAGTGCTTGGCTAAACATTGAATTCAGATGGCATTATTTTTTTTTTTTACAAACTATAAGTTTAGGTTTGGAGGTTTTTTTGGGGTTTTTTTGCAAACTATAAGCCTGTTTTTTCTTTGTAAACTCTGTCTGCCCCTTTGCAATGGAAAAACCCCCTGAAACCACCAAATGTGCCCCTAAATGAGACATCAAGATCACTGTGTTATTTTTGAGGTTTTGTGCTTCAGCATCTGAACTCATTGCCTGAAACATTAGTGTTCATTTTTTAAACAACATTTTGTCACATGTTTATCCGTCATCCTTTATCTTTGTGTTCTTTCATGTTCAGCTTGTCTGTATAACAACCTGCTTACTGCTAATTTTATCAGATCCAGGAAACAACTTCAGCTTACGTTGGTAATTCTTCATGCCTAGAGATGTGGCAACTCTCATTCTTTTCAATTACGTACCAGTTGGCCTTAACTGCCGTTTGAGGACCCACAAGACCTTTAGAAAACTTAGCAGGCAAGCTCTCACTTTTTATTTCTTATGATTAAAATAATAACCTGTATGCCTACAAAGGCTCCATGCTCAGCTAGTGAAGACTACTGGCTCCCACCTCTCCATCAGCTCATGGACTGTGGTACTGCTCCTTGTTCTGCTAATGCATAAGGATTTTGAGTACTTGCTTCCTGCAGTGACGAGACATACAGCCCTGCCAGTATTATTTCTAGGCTATATTTTTTTGGCACAAACTAAGCTCTTTATGCCGGTTCTTTTCCCTATGGCAAAGGCAAGAAACCGAAAGGAATTATTTCACCTAATAGCTCCTTGCCTCACAGGGCTGTTGTGAGACTTAATTAATTAATGTTTGTAAAGTGCTTGGAGAGCCTGGGATAAAAAGGTGCTATATAAGCACTGATACCAGTAAAAAATATTGTTATTATTAACTCCCAGTCTGATACAAAGCCACTGAGTGAATGAAAAGCTGAACTGTAGTCTCCAGTGAAAAACTGGAGATAGTTTGTCCAGCGTAAGGAGGGGCACGGCAGTGCATTTTTGTTTGCAAAGACTTGTGTGTAGAGATGTCTTTAAGCTATGGGTCAGTTTGACTCAGAACACTTGAAAAACAGGAAAAAAAAGAAAAAAGGCTTTTGAACACTACTACTGTGCTGGTTTTAATTTCTCCATCTTTTCTTGTTCTAGGCATACCATCCAGATAAGGAAAATAAACCACACTGGGCTACAGATTAAGTCAAATATCAAAATCATCACATGCTGACCATGAAAACTCACTCATGCTGAACATTTGTGGGTTATCAGGATCAAAGAGCACTTCAATATTTATCAAAAAGCATAGCCCACCACGGTTTAGTCTTCATTAACCTGGTGTGTATTTGAAGAACTCAATAGAGCTAATGCAGTCCAAGCTAAAGCTGACATTTTTTGACTTAGGAAAACATTTATCCTCTTGAAGAGATATGTATCAGTTTGTAAATGTTGTGAAAGGGCAGAATAACATAAGGCTCACATATGCTATTGGGTCGTCTGAATGCAATAAGCTTTACGGAACTGAATTATGCTTTGTACATAGAGTCAAGAATGAACTTGTCATTTCTGTAATGCCAGTAAAGCTTATTTCACGTATAATGGGACATCCCGCTGTGCATAGATGATACAATTTTTCTAGTTGGATTTAAAAATATTAAAATGAGAAAGAGGCTAAATTAGGCTGTGAAAGCTTGGGTATGTGTGACACGAAGGGTGCGCAACCAGCTGTAGGGAGTTTTGGAAATACATGGCACTACTCCCCCTGCTACTTTTGGCTGATTGGGTTTCATGTCTGAACAAGACCTCGAGGAGTTTAGCTCATATAAAGACTCTCCCCCTTATATAGAAAGGAATATGGATCATAATGGGTGTTAGTTTTGATTCCCTGGCACTGCCTTTAGCCTTTTCAGTCTGTTCTTACTGTGCAACTAATGCTCATATCCATGATGTTCAGCTAGAAAAAGATAATTTGAAAACTTGCCATGATAAAACAGTAAATTAGTATTTAAAAATTAAAATAAAAGAAAATATTTATGCATGTTGATGACATATGATATACATGTACAACACGGAGAGAAATTGAAATGGGGATTATGGCGCAGGACCTAGACTCCTGATTCAGCTTTTCTATCAGTTTGTTTTCGTAACTTGAGCAAGTTGTTTAATTTCTCAAGGCCTTGTCAAGGTGTTGTGAATTTTTTTCTTTTGTATCTGTATGAAATAGCAGGAAGTGAAGCAAAGGGGAGTAGGTGTGTGTGGCTGAGTGGATGACAAGTGTCAGAATGGGTAAAGACTCATTGAGAGTTTGATGCTTAAATAAAAAGAAAAGCCAAATGCCAGTCAACAGCTGCTTGACGGCTGGAGTTCAAGCCAGAGGTGTGTTCAAGGCAAAAGGAGTTAAGCACTGTTTACTGACAATTTGCTCCATATTCCTTTCTGATTATCTGAAACTTTTGTTCTCCTCAATATAAAGCCTTAATTGCATAAGAAGGCTGATGAGAGCTCTGGACACCCATTCCAGTGAAAGATGCATGTCTTTCTAGAGTATCTTTAAACTGAAACGTAGTAGGATCCAGAGCTGGTAACCAATTCCTTCACTAGCTCCTCACTGGCTGTTGGATCCCATAATTATTGCATTCTTGCGCTACTTCTTCAACTGGGGTAACGAGGAAATAAAGTACAATATTTGGAGTGCATGGTGATCACAGGTGGAAAGTGAAACATTACTGTTTACCATTTAAGCATACTTTATATTTAACATGGTTTAACACTGTTTTTTGCATTTCATTTCCTTGCAGCTGAGGTTCTACTCTCAAATCCTAACAGGAGACAGTTTAACCAGACACTGCCAGTAATCTGCAGCAAGTGCAGATTCCCACGTTTTGACTAAAGCCAGATTCTGGGGAGCTGCATAACACTCTCATCCCATAGAGCACAGCCTCCGTCTGCGCTAACAAGTTGGCAGCGTATGCAAGTTGCACCAGACCACCTCATGTCACAGCAATGAGTCAGTTGCTGGGGTAATAAGGCAAAGTAACAGCTCCTCATCCACAGCCTTCCTGCCGTAAAGTCGTCCATCAGAGGGGAGCAGGCTGGGCCACGTGGAGGATGGGAAAGCTCCGTAATTCCATGTATCATTGCAGAACATGTCAGAGCACTGGTTGGAGACTGATCCAAAAAAAAAAAAAACCAAAAAAGCTGGGCATTTTGCACCACCTGCAATAGAAGCCTGTCAAGGGAAGAAGAATGAATATCTGGATCTGTCTGCATTTAAATGTAAATTAGAAGGAAAATGCCAGCTGCAATGGGAACAGAACAGTGGCCTCTAAAGGTTCAGTGGTTCAGTTTGAATTCCTACCTCTCTTGTAACATCAGTGACTTACTTTTCAAAGGACCTGTGCACCTGTAGTTCTTATTGTTCTCTACTGTTTGAATTGTTTATTCCTTCCAAAAATTATTTTACTGTTAGATATAAATTGGGTCTTTGTACAGAGCTAAAAAGGAAAAGGAAAAAAAAAAAACCAACAAAAATTTTGTTGGGAGAGAAAGAAGGAGAGCGTTACTGGGAATTTTTAGATCCTTGGTTTGTTTTGGTTTTGAAATAGGGTTCATCTGGGTTTTCCCTACCACATTAGTTCCTCTGTTGCCACAAAAGAGACTGGAAATCTAAGCAGCTTCCTGGGTTAATCAGGTAGAGGAGAGAGCACAACCAGTCTTATCTGAGTTTTCCCTCTGGGTTTTCCACCAAACCATCCCTTTACTCCATAAACTTCCAGCAAGTTTAAAGGCTCTCCGGCAGCATAAATAGAAGTGGCTTGCCTAAGATAAGGGACACTGCATGAAATAGAGAACATGAAAGCAAACACACATCGAAACAGCCATCTGCTCAGCCTTGGAATAGGAACATTGCAGAGCTCATCTGTGCATTGGTGTTGCCATTTAATGCAGTTCCTAACAAAAAAAGTTAATAAAATTCATGGCTGTAGCTGACTCACATTATAATGTCCTTCTAGAAAAAGCCTGTACCATTGCTCTGTCAATCTGTGCACAGAATAATAATATGTACCATAAAGCAAACTGAAGAGTCTCAGCTTTCTATTGCTGCAGATAGGTGGACTTTGAGTTTACAAGTTAATTGGAAACCCCTTCTGGATTGGCAGCAAGAAACAACCTGTTTTCCTAAAGCATACCACAGCAGAAGTTATCCCCAAGCCTGGGACCATGTGTTCTTAATATTCAACAACTGTGTCAACAGAGTAAGTATTGAAGAGGAGGCAGGGAACAACTGTTATTTACATCACTGGAAAATTGTTAAGAAATGGGATATAAAGTCAATGGAGTCTTAAAACACCTCATCAGCATTATCTGTTTCTACTCTCAGTTATTTTACACGTGGTCGTCCACAATGAAACCTTTCAACATTTACCTTTTACCTAAGAGTTCATGAGCTGTATTACTTACCCATAGAGGTAATGGTAAGCTAAGTTGATGGCACATGGCAAATACCACAGTAAGGGTAATTACTTGCAAATAGATGCTGTGAGGCTGTTAAGGGCAACCATTGTATACAAATAGTATGATTTAATAGCTTACCCTACAAATCACTGAAGTAATTTTAAAACTGTCATTCTGCAGAGAAATATTATTTCTATAGGCTGGCTCTCATTCTAAAGCCTTTAAGGGATATATTTGCTAAGAGCTACTTCCACTTCATTTACATTATTAAATTAGGTTTCTCAAACAAATATTGTCGGTAGTATTAGTAAGCAGTTCTTGTTTCATTTACTGAAGATGGAGCTGTGAATTCTCTGAAGGAAAAATTAGAGCATTTTGAGATATGCAAAAATTTGGAGGGCACAATCCATAGCATCAACTATTTTATTTGCTGCTGTCAAGTGATGCTTTTCCGTAGACTTCCTGAGAATTTTTATACTTTACACAGAGAGATAAGAATCCAGAAGTCTCTAAGCACAGAAAGACTGCAAGATAATATGTTTCACAGTTTACAAAACACGTTTAAGATGTATACTTTGTTTAAGATATTTAGAAAAGAAGGTATTTAACTGCAAGCTATATTAAGTAAGTGTTCAAAATATTTGAAAGGGAACTGCAAAATGCTGGAATCTGTCAGACTGGGGGGACCGATAGGCTCTGTGCATGCCTGCATGTGCATGCACGCGTACGCTTGTGACGTCTTTGATTCCACTGCCAATGTCATTAACACTCGGCCGTGGGAGATGGGGGTGGTGCTTATTTCCCAAATCATAAACTCCTTGTTGTTGAGCCCAGGACTGTCTCAACTGGGTGTTTCTAAACATCTCGTGCTGAACTATTTTGTTTGGTATAAATAAGTAAATAATGGGTAAAAGAGGGGCTCTGACCTCACACTTCCTTCTTGGATGAGCTCCAAATGTGGAGGATATTGGGCAGGAAGGGTATGTTGCACTGCCATGCCCAAGTCTTTCTCATATCTTTTCTCCTAAATGGCACAGGGACAATTAATTGTGAATTAAAGACTCCTTGGTGCTTAAATTGTTTTTGAAAATGAAACTCAGGCTCCTAAGCCACTTGGACCCTTCAGAAAATGTGATTCTTGCAAGGTTTTATGCCCATGCACAGTACCCCACACATGAAGCCCCAGCACAGCCACAGTGAGTCACAGGAACGGGGGTTTACAGAGGTATTCAGTTGCTGGGTCTTGGGTTACATGAAACAGGGTTGAAATCACAGCCCAAGTGACACCTGTGGCAAAACTCTCAACAATTTTTGGATTTCACTGAAGGATGTGGGATGGAATTACAGGGGAAAATACCAAGCTTTGCATATCAGAGATATCCATAGACTGCAGCTAAATTTTCTTAGTGTAACACAAATAAATGAATTTGGCTCAAATAAAATGAATGTTGACAAGAGCTTGTAACACTGGCAGAGGAGGATTTTTTTCTGAGTTTAGTATATTAGTGCTTGCTACAAAAACCAAGGAAGCAGGAGATCCAGGTTCGCCTTCTTCCTGTCTCAGGAGAACTGAAGCTATATCTGTCATCAATCTCTAGCTGCTGGACTGGATAGCAACTCTTGTTGGCTTCTATTTAAAAGTGCAGGACAAAATACTGTGAAAATACAATAAATGGGAACCACTCTTGAAATTAATGTTAACAGAAATAGAGGATAACAGAAAGAAAGCCCAATGGAGACTTTTATTTCCTTGAACTAAATTCTCTATCCTAGAATTTTTTTCATTATCTTGATTTTTATCTTCCTAGCTAAGAATGGGGATATCGATGGAAATAAAAAAAAAAAAAAATAATCATGGAATAAGTTTCTATCTGTGAGTACAGCTTAGATGTGACAGGGCTGAAGAAATTGCTGCAAATCAATATAATACAGAATCTAAACATGCAAATAGATTAAACAGATGTGACTACTAATTAATGAGTTAAACTGAAAAGAGAGACCTGAAGGTTGTTCCTACTTGTAAACAGTCTCCAACATAACTAGCAAATTAAGAACATTTAATCTTTTCTCTCTCCACTGTGTAGCAGTGCCGGCTAATCCGCCACTGATGTGTGGTACTTGGCTCTCTCGCTGCTACACACTCAAAGTTTTTGCCACTATCTTCTTGCTTAAAAGCCACACAGAAGTTTATACATCAGTGCAAACGATGTTTAAATGTGCCCAGCTAATCACTGAAGGCATTGTCACAGAACAGAGGAGTGATGCAGACATATCAGATGCTCTGGCAACAGTAGCATAATCCAATCCTTCATTAACATAAATTAAAGCTACAATGCTGCAGGCCTAAGAACTGAAAAAAGTTGGAAATCTGGAAGTTGAAAGGACCTGGTTTTGCAGGAAACTTAAAAAGCATTGTCCTATACAAACCCTGCCTGCCTTAGTAGTGGACAGGGAATTTCATTTACCTAAAAATGGAGGCTTTTAAGAAGCTGATTAACACAGAGTTCAGCTTGGTGTTACGGGCTAATGAAATGACTAGATCAAGCCTCTGTTTTGAGACTCAAATAATAATAATAATAATAGAAATAATAATAATAATGTTGTAACACCTTTTCACATCATCTATTTTGTTTTTTAAAGAAATTAATTATCTGAGAAGTAATTAAGGTGCTTCTCTGATTTTTGAAGCCTGCATATTACACTCAGGCTGTAGATTTTCCTTCTGCGTTGACTGCTTGCTGTGGGCTTTCTGAAAGGCTGAAAAGCAACTCAGAGTGACTGAAAGACAAGTTCGTGCTTAAAGAAACACCTTTTCTCACAGTGCCACGTGTATCCAGTTTCTCTGTGTCTAAGAGGTGTTATATTTTTAGTCCCGCAAGAACTACGGCAGCAATTTTTTGTAGCATGTGAAGTGGGTTATAGGGAGGGATTCCACTCACTCGCGCAGAGAGTGAAGTTCTCTCTGCATCCTTGTGCCATGGGAAGTTTCCGTTGTATCTGAAATTGTCAAATCCTCTTGCAACCATCAACCTATTTGAAACACAAAATTCTAATTTAGGACCAAATGGCAGATGAAAGATTCACATTTTGAGAAATAAATGGATTTCATAATCTTATCAGATTTTTATATTTTATTTAGAAGATGCTTAATCAATTAATTGTGCCAAATTCTACTTTTTGCTTTCAAGAAGAATCCAAGAATCCCTTATGTTATTACACATAGCATCTAAATACTTCAAAACACCTACATTTAGTCTTTCATATATGAAGATGACTCTTTTGATTAGCCAGAACTGCTGGCAATTCTTGGTTTGCTGATGTAGCAATATCTGTGTTTTCATCTATTTCTGATTTCAGTCTCCTTTTATTTGCAACTCTTGCCACTCCAATGAAGCTGTTACCTTCAAAAATGCTGCATTTAAAATTATTCAGAAAAATCATGTATGTATGCAGTTTATATAAACAGGGTTAATGTTAAGCAGAAGAGTAAAGTTATTCATGGACTTTTTAGGAATGTAGCATTTTTTCTCAATGAAAGTGTATAAATAATCTGTGTATCTTAATAAAATTTAAAGTGTTAACTGAGATTTATAAAAATTTCATTCTTGGCTACTATATCTGTTTTCATGTTGTAATTCCTCTTGAACTTAGCTGAATAGTTTGAAGTCTCTAACTGTATACTTTTTGCCTTCCTGTTGCCCATCTTATTGGATGAATGTATCAATAGTGTCCCTGAGGCTGGACTCAATCCATGTTATTTACCATGTTATTAATTTAATACTTTTCAATCTACCATATATGCTTCAAGAGATTTCTCCAGCTCTTGTCATAATCATAAACTGAAAAAAAAAATATTAAAAGAACCTTTCTGGAAGAGGAGCTCAGGTTTCTGTGCCTCCTAGTTGGGAATCGCAATGTCACTCTGTGCTTGACCTAGAAGGAGTACTCAATAGTACAGAAAGCCTCTATTTGCCTTTCCCAGCAGTGCACGAGAGCTTCCTTTCCTCTTGTTACAGAATGCGCTATATAACATTTGACCGCAGTAGCTGGTTTGACAGAGTCAGCTTTTATGATCATTGGCATCCTGTTATTGTTAAAGAGAAAGCTTAGTTTGACTCCAAAGTGGAGTGGCCTAGAGCCTGACTTTGGATGTGCCTGATAGAGAAGACAGAGATTTCAAGAAGATTGCACTGCATGTCCCGGCAGTGTGCCTGGGCAGCATTTCAGTTTTGGTGGCAGGAAAAAGAACTACTGATAATAAAATTATTGTAAATGACTCTCTGTCTAATCCTTCCTTATATGTTTGACATCTAAATACTGATCTAACCTGGCCCTGAATAGGTTAGCATTTGAAAATTGCACCAGATGCAAAAAAGTATATGTATTTAGGAAGTGCTAAAATGCAGTGCACTTAAGAGTCTAGCGTAAGACAAAACCTGCAGAACAACAATTAGCCATGGGGTTTACTAATGATTACTCCAAACATGTGTTAACTATGGAAACAACACTATGAACTACTCGGTACAAAACGAATAAACAATCTGAAGGAAAATGTAATTATATGAATGATGAATAATGATAATAGCTTTAGCATAGGTGTCTCCTTTTCCCTGTCTTTCTACCTTACAAAGACGTAGTCTCCTAACTCCCAACAGCTTGAGACTGACCAGCTTACATGTACATAACATTTAAACTGCCTTGTTGTTTCTTCTAGATTCTCAGCTGCCTGGGATTCCTGTGTTCAGATATTAGCCCATAATTTTCATCTTGAATCTCTTTAATAATGATGCAGTCCTTTTTTGCCACAGATGTAGGCTACATTTTTTTTCCCCATGTTTATAATTTTCCTGGAGCAAGACATCCCTATTTCAACAGGAAGGCAATAAAACATTTCTGAACACTAGAAATGGCAGTCTCCCCTGTAATAGATTCCTATTTATTTTTAACAGAATCAATAGTTGTTTGCAAGTAATTGCATGCTGCAGCCTGTAAATGAGGTAAGATTGAGAGTGTGCAGCTGTCTCAAGGTTCAGGTATAGTAATCTGATGAAGTCTGTGGCCACTTTCTATGAAATCCACAGTGCCAGCTCTTTCAGCAGGTTTATAGGAGTGACCCCTTTCCAGATGGCTCCATATATCCCTTATGAAATCCATCAATACAGTAAACTTACTTTGCCTAACCTCTGCATTGATTGAAGTTAAGTACTACATTTGCTAGTAGAACTCAATGAAGCTAATCACCACACAAGTGCAGCTCAATGTTTCCTATTCAACAGACTTCAAAATACCTGAATATCACCATAATTGGGCTGCAGTTGAGTATATTTCTACCTTCATCTTAGAAGAGGATGAAGTATCCCCTTTTATACTCAGGTTACTCTCACTCATCACAGACAAGTAAATCATGAAAGATTGATACTAGCCAGTTGTTTTTTGCTATGAAGAGGATGCTCAAATTAAGTGTCTTTGAATCTTAGCCTAACTCTTCCTCTCCAGCTTCTCCACAATGCACAGTTGCTTTGGCATGAGTATCAGCGAATTACATGCAAAATACTATTAAAAAGAAAAAAAAAACCAACAGAAATTCACCCAGAATGACATTACTACCAAAGCTGGGGCATTATCTCTGACTGGAATTTGACTTTAATCAGCATTAGTATCTAAAAGACAGGAAGGTGCAGTACTGTCAGCTTACAAGGCTTTTGCTTTCAGGAGAGCAGTCACATTAGTCATTCTTATTCTAATAAGATGGTCCCTTGAGAAGGGTTGGGGTATATGTAACCCTAATTAAAATGCTGTTACTGAAAGGAACTGCCTAAAGAGGTACAGCTCTCAATTATGGCAGAATTTTTATTTATTTTGATTTATAATAAGAGGAAAGACCTTACCTATTGTGTGCTCTTAGAGTTTTATTACTTCAGATGCAATAGATTTATACAGGTTTTGCAATGGAGTCACTAAAAGGATGTTCATAACATAGAAGATAATGCAAACAAAATGGCTTATAACACTAGTTTGTGCCTTGCATGGAGGTAATCGATGGGGGTTTATGGGCACTCCTAGGGTGCATGTTATGTGTTGCATGAAATTATGTAATATCTTGGAGAATCTGTCAAGAAGGCAAATGTTAAAAGCAAAGCTGTGCTGAGAAAAAGAACATAGAACAAACTTAAGGATTAAACAGGATTCAAAACTTCTGTGAACTATGGAGCAAGATATCACCATAGGCCTTCTAGTCTCTATCTTCTGTTGGTGAAAAATGAGTCAAGAACATTGCAAATACCCTAAGTTCATTTCCATTAGATTTATCTATTTAAACACCTCCAGCAGCAGATAAATCCTAATGGAAATGGTTCTACTTTGAAAGAAGCTTTGCGAAGTCCTTCATTCAATGCCATCGGCCTTTTAAAATACATTCCAAATGAAAGGTGTAAAACTCAGGGGTTTTGGAGAATCAAATTCATATTTGTGAAGTGAATATTTTATACATTTATCTAGCTATTCTATAGCACAAACATGCATGCACAGGACCAGGGGATGCGCTTAACACACTAATTCAGAAAGCGGCATAGCCACTGACTCCTGGGCAGAGCACAGATGTTTTGCTATCAATGCCAGCTGCCACATGCTTCTAGAGAAAGGATGTTTTTTAACAAGACACAACACATGTGCTTCAGGTTACATGACATTGCATGAGATCAGTCAACTAAAACTGCAAGTACCTAACTGAAGGTATTTCATGGTGTCTCAAATTTAAAGAAATGGCTTATCAGAAGAGAAGAAACATTTAAAAGTTATTCTTGAAGGCCTAAGACAAGTATATAATGATAAAGTTAAATTTAAAAGCAGTATTATATCATAATAGCATTTTTTTTAATGAAAGGGTGATGACAAGGTATTGCAGAGGGAACCCTTTCTTGGCAAACCCCTTGTGTTTCCTTATCTTTGGAATCTGCTTCCTTCCTTGCTCTGACAGAGGCCAAGTGTTGACTTCTTGGGAGTGTTAAAAAGTCTTTTTTTTCTTCTTTTTTCAAGGAGAAATAAGATCATAGCTCAAATTGCAGAAAATGTATGTTTTTCCTTTCTTTTTGGAAAGTTTTCTTTTTTCTTGTTTTTGTTAAGAGATTTTAATTACAGTTTATTATATATCGAGTGAGGCTTTTCTATTTACTTATAAATTCAGGTACTGCAACTTATGAATGGAAAAACGATTTATCAGCAAAAGGAAGCACAAAACACAGGCACCATTCCTTTTACATACTGTTAATGATGCTTCAAATAATAATAAAAAAACCCAACATCAAAACACAAAGGCTTTTTATTAGCAAAGAAATAAATTTGTGTGGTACTGTGCCAGCAACATATCTGCAGCATCATTCTTGGTGAAGAACTGTTCAAGTCTGGACATAATAAACCACTCTATCTCTTCTGGATAATGATTTTCCCACATAAAAATCTTCTTTCATATTTCAACCACATGCAATCAAGTGCCAGTTTAATACCATGGTATCTATCATCACATCATCATAGTTATTTGCTCTGGTGTCAGCTGTTTCACCTGCAGTTCAACCCCACAGCCTTTCACTTGCTGCCTCTGCTGATACTTGGAGCGAGGCTGGTCCTGATGCCATTCAGCAACAGCAAAAGTCCATAGGAGTTCCAGAAACAAACAAAAAAAAAGTAAATTGTCCTGACACTAATAAAGCTATGAGCCAAAGCTTTACCAAACTTCTTCATAAACACAAGTTTACTTACTTCTGCTTGAAACAAACTTGCAAATACAATGGGTGGGAAGAGGATGGGAAAGCTGCAGCGTTTTACTACTCCACTTGCTAAACTGGTAACAGAACTTAATTAGAATTCTGCATAACAGCACATCTATTTGATGCCCTTATTATGATGAAAGTGTTGCTGTACTATGCTTTTGTGACTTCTAGCAAATACCATAGTTGCATTAGAAAGATGAATATGAATATTCAAATAATGAACAATAATAAAAACCTAAGAGTAACTAGAAAAGTTAGCCAAAGAGCAGGGGAGAAAGGAAAAAGTTTTAATTCCGCACTTTCAGAACTTTTTTCAGAAATTTTTTAAAGTGAAAATGTTTTTAACCAGTTACTACTCTGAATGTTATAATCAGTTTTCATATTCTCATGAAATTTTGAAATTTAACTGTGACACCATTATTACATAACAAAGCCTAAATTAATCAAAGGTGATCTTTCTAATTGGTTTCACTGAAAATCCATTACTCTTTGGTAGCCTTTCAAGTACTTAGGTGCCCTAAAGGTGCCCAACTTGCACAACATAACTTATTCACTGAGCAAACCATATTCCTTTGTAAGTCTCGGCTTTGGATGACCGTAGTGTATTTATACACCTGGAAGTACAAAACCAGAAATGTTTTGTGCAAACATTCCAATGATTACAGTTCCAATGGTCAGGTTTGAACTATAAGTATTTGTGTACATATTTGTTCCAGGTTTTGAAGAAAACTATCTTTTTCAGTGTTTATATACTGGGACATGTATTTCAGACTAGCCATGTTTCAAAGCAATATATTATTAAAAAGACACTAATTTTGGCTGCATAGCTCTCTTAGTATTTACAATATAAAGGCTCTTCTCCATTCCATTTTAATATAAGTTAATGAAATAACAAGGGTAAGAATAAAATCATTTTAGGTAACAGTATTCATTTGTTGATTTAAAACTATTCAGTAAAAATACTGCAACCTCAAAGAACTAGAGTGTGTCAAAAGCAACGCTATATGTCAAAAGCACTCACGTTAAAAGCTATATTCAGTCACAGGGCTTTTTGTGTATAAAATATATTTTTAGACATGTTGAACAGCTATGGTATGGACAAGTAACAGAGGCATGAGCATCATATTTCTTTCTTATTTAAATTTTCAAAGCCAAACACATGGCTTGTCTATACTGAAGTGAAAAAAGCCCCCTGTGATCAGAATATTGCAATGAGTTAATTAGATTTAGCTTGTGTAATAGCTTAAACATCAGTGCACTCTGAGAGTGTTGCTCTTTCCCTCACTGAATTTCAAAGAAGCAAGTGGAGGTAAATTTAGATCTGTATTCCATTTGGCCTAGGAGAGCATCTCCATCAAGTGCAGTCAGATGGGCTTGTGCCATCCGATGGCAGAGCCCTAAGCCTGTCCCACGGAGTGCAATGGCCCAAAGACTGGGCAGTTCAATAAGAATACTTGATACCAAAGGCACCCATCAGGGTAGGAAAATGTCTCTGACAGGGTGGCGGTGTTTGTGTTCTAGCTCAAGTTACAACTTTCATTCCATTTCTGACACAACCTTCATCCCAGCCTTCAATCTCTAATTTTTCTCACCATACTAAAATTACATTCCTGAAGATCAGGATCCAAAAGCTTTTACATAGGTGCATATGAAACATATAGATTAATGTGACATATAATAGTGGACAGAAAAAAGAACTCTCTAATCACCTGGGCTGAATGAAAAAAGGAAGACGTATTTGCCTGCCATCTGTTAATGTAAATGGTGCAGCTAATTTAGCAGTATTAGACCTGAATCATCATGCTATTATTCCAGTTTTACATCACTGTGAAACTGGAAGTGAATCATTAATATCAATGAAATTATACCAGTGTCAGCCATGGAGTAATCTGCAGAGAGGATCAGGTTCATTAATTTTAATAATTTATGATACAGTGTAGGCTACACAATTTTACTAAATCTACTTTTATTTAATGTGACCCACTGATCCTTGCATGTATTACAAATCATCCAGTGTATTTGATATGTCTATTATAAGCAGTTTCTGAGGAAGCATGACTTTTTAGCAGAGTATACTAACTTCTGAATTTACCTGGTAAGACTGCTGACCTGATCCTCAAAATGTTAACCAAAGTGGTAGTTTCTAGGCAAAGAAGATATCACTATGAAAAGATAAACTTTTCAGGCTGCAATGGTAGTTTGAAATCTGAATGTAGAGCACTATATTATGCATCAAAGTCAATAAGAATAAATTAAATGCAATAGATAAAACACCTAAACAATCATTAATTTAATTCTTCATTTACCAAAACATTTTAAACAAATTTTTGTGTGCTGTTTTTATCTTTTAGTCTTTACAAAATACAAGTGAATGAAATTTACTTTGAATTTAATGCTTTACATTATTAATGTAACCTTATAAATAACATGAAATACATTATATAAAAATAATAATAATAAATCAAAACTTTAAAGAACTTTAAAAAGATTAATAACAGGAAAAATTGCAGTAAGATGTTATGGTCATACCTTTCAAATTGACTTTATTGTAAAAGAGACTAACATTTTTTCTTAATTGATATTAATTGATTGATGATAATGATAATTTTCTTAACTGATGCTTTAAAAATAGCTGGTAAGATCCTTATGTGATAGACCTGACATCTCTCCACTGATCCACTAGAAATACACTAACTTGCACTAGTAGAAGTTCTGCTGGCCATTTTTATTAGTACCTTCTGTTTGATTTCAAACCTCACTTGTCTTTGGGTTCCACAAAGTATTATTTGTTCCTGTAAAATTAATGGAAAATGTGTTTAATTTGAACTGATGGTTATTGTTGTAATCAAATTCTGCCTCAATACCTGTTCAAATTCAGAGAAAAAGCCACTGTAGCTCCTTAAAGTTGCACATCATTTTCAGGAAGTTTGGTCCTGTGCTGGGACACTGTATCCATGTGGACTCTAAGCTTCCTGGTATGTGCCATGGAAGGAGTGCATGGTCTTCTAATACCTGACACACACCGCAAAGCTGCAGCAGCAGGTATGGGGAAACTGGTGATGTTCTCCCTCAATGGCGCTGCTTCACTTCATGGGCTTCATGCACCTTCCTGCATCAGTCAGAATTTGACCTTCAGCAGAAGGGCACTGTGCATGCTATTCCAAATTGGCTTTTATGAGTTCAGATGAGTTGAATGCCTGTTCACCTGATTCCTGATTATTTACTTACGGCTTTGCAATAACTGAGTAGCATCATTTACTTCAGACCTGTAAGTTGCAGATCAGAGCTCTACGTTATGCATAAGAATCTTTGAGGTTGCAGTAAATGAACTGCAAAAGGGTCCAAATAAATATCTGAAAATCTGGAAACTTTCCCCGAAAGGTATATGTCTGAACAGAGGCTTGAAATCTCACAAAATATTGGCCTTCCTAATTTTCTGTCTTTATACATCAAATATAGAGCTAGCTGATTCATTTGTGATACTCCATTGCTTTCATTACTAATATAGACCAAGAATTTTTTAACTCTCTACATTCTTATTAGACATGAAAGGTTCCTTTTTACTTTTCCTCTGCTTTTTCCATTTTAAAAAGCATGGTTAAAAGGAAAGTCTGAAAAGATAAAATAAAACAAAATGTTTGAATTATTTGGCGGAAAAACAGCAAAATGAAAAACAACCCTTTAGCAACTTTTTTACTCCATGTTTTCTGTTTAAAAATATTGCAAGCTCTGTTTTTTACTTTTGTTATTCCTCTAGATTCCTTCAAATCATTTGCTTATGAATTTTTTAGTGAGAGATCTCATTTGGGCATCTGTCCTTTTGATTATGAATTCAAGAGGTTAAGGGTATTTTTGTGCCTATGATACATTGTCCAAGTTAAATAAACAGATAAAAAGTAGAAAAACCCCAAAAAGACATGGATTGCAGTTCAGGCAGATTTTTAGTTTATAGAACTCAGTTAATCCATCCGTAAATTTAGGCAAAATGGAGTTAATGTCATTGACTGTATAATGATTTACATAATAAGCATAAGTTCGAAAAGCCATTACAGCTTGAAGTTTATTTCTTAGCACCTCCAGGGATCTTAAATAACTTTTAAAAGCCTTTATTTTTTTTTTGCTATTAAAGAAAATTACACAGCTGATAAGAGGGATTTATCCTGTTAGGTCTTGTGTCTGATAAATATTTAGACACTTTTGCAGTCCCAGTGTCTTGGGATATCACCTTACTCAGAGCAGTCAGTGTTTCACTTTCCATCTTGCTTGGTACTGTTAACATCAGCACATGAGAGGGGAGAAGCAGAGGAAACAGAGCCCTACGAACACAATTAATCAGGAGAGTATCTGCAGAGTAACTAAAGACTATGACTTTTAATCTGTAGTAAACTTGACAGAAAATCTAGCTTCTGTTTCCTTCCAGACAAAGTCTAGATCACATATATACTGCTTAAGTTAAAACTGTGTCTCTATTTCAGTGTTAACAGGTCAAAGTACCTAAAACTGCATATGAGAACCAAATCAGTATACAAGTGCTCACTCAAGGCTGTAGAAGCATCAGAGAACTTCCCTTCACACCGTATTGAAGATACTTACCATCTGTGCATCCCTGTATCCTGAGCATGGATTTGAAGGCATAATCTGCATCCGAGCTTGAAAATGCAGTTAGTTAGGTGCTGTGCAGTAAGTAGGTGGCAAATATAAAAAGTGAACTCAAGAGAGAAGTCTGGATAGAGTACCTGCAGCAAATTAGGATTTTACTGCCTTCGACCCTCTTCCCTCCGTGCAGAATGCTCCTGTCCTTGCAGCTGAACCATCAGAGGAGAGGAATGTGTGTCTGTGCTTCTGCCTTTCTAGTGCACAGCTGGGTGCCCTAGTGCACATCCATCCTCATCAGTAGTTGAAGCTAATACAAAATAAGCTCAAAGTCCTTACTTATCAGCAGATGACAGCTAACTTTTTTATGTATTAAAGCTATTGGTGCAGATGAATATTTCCTCTGAATGCAAGAAGTCTATATATCTGGAGTGGATCTTTCTGGAACTCTCTTAGATTATATACAAAGCATTTAGCAGAATAGCAGGTTAGTATTCATGTGGTTATCATTCCATGGCTTCAGTATACTCAGATACACCCTGCTACTTCAGCACCCATTTAATGTAATAGGTTTACCTCCAAGATTTTTCCTTATCATTTGGATGCCACTTCAGTAGACTTCTCAGAACAACAAGGTAGTTACTGTCACTGTTTTGTTTATGCTGTGGAATTATTATAATACTGCTCTATGTCCTTTCTGTGCTTTGGCTGATGCCTGCATTTATAGGGACAGAATGACATTTAGCAATATATCTTGCACCCTGGCACATTTAATTAGTATGTCAAACTTGTGCTTGTACTTCTATTTCTAAAGCAGAAGCGCTTTGCTCATAGTTTGGTGTCAGAATGCATGAAACCTCCTTGGCATAATGTGAATTAGAACCAGCAGCAAAATGAATGAATGATTAGCATTGGGCATGGATCCAGTGTTTGACATTCCACTCATTAGAAAGTCTACTCTAATTAACGTAGTCGGAATCTACTGGGTGTGCCATTGATGGATTTGCTTGTCACCGCAATTTTGGTTTATGATCCATCAAACTCATTGGTGAAAACATGATGTATGCTGAGATTACCTTGTAAAGACCCAGTTCTTCAGAGGGATCTGCAAATTACAGCCTCTTGCTCCCACATGGGGACTTTATGAAGTCAACAGGAGGCTATGTGCATGCTAGGGAACCCCTTTGCATGATAATTATTTTCTCATAGTCAGTCCGAGTTGTACATAACAGACATATAGCTTTGCATTTATCTAGCACCTGGGGATTTCAAATGATCTCCTAAACACTGCTGGATCAATTGAGCCACTTTTCCTAATGCTAATAGCACCTTTTCCTACAAGGGGTCACTGGAAGTACTCAATAAACTCATCGGGGCTACTCAATACATCGCCAGAATCTGGCCATAATTACGTGAGCCTTGTAAAAACATATATGCATTCTCTGACTGGTGTACAGGGAATCTGATATTTCCATAACCATACAGCAAATGATTAACAAAACCCAGAATGAGACCACTGTTGAATGAAAACTTGAATCATTAGAACTACTAAATAACTTGAAGGATTTTATCCTTTTATCTGTAATCCTGACAGAGTCACCTCAGCTGCAGCCAGACATTTCACAAAGAACTTTCGTTTTCAACTTGAAGGTGTACACCTCTGCTGACTTTCCATCTTCTTTATATGCATATACATATTTCATTAGATCAGGGCTCTCATAATGGTGGGCAAATAATCTATTCTTGGTCTGGAAAATAGCATTGATATTAAATGTAAATGGGAGGTTTGATTTCCATTACACTTTTCTGGTCTAAAGCATAGAATTCTGTAAATAGAACGAAAGAAGACATACTTTAAGATTTGAAAGCATGAAATGGTTAAGTGGATACCAGTGGAAGGAAAATTTACATGATGGGGAAGATATATAGACAAAGCTAAGTCCCTTTTATTAATATAAAATCTGTGGTCATACTTGGAATGAAACGCGTATCCCCAGAGAAGTTTAAAGAATACTTGCAGCAAGAAAAATACCATTGTTACCTCATGAATAATGGGCTTCAATAGATATCATGACAATAAGCATATTTCAGGAAACAGTATTGTTTATAGTAGTCTGTTGAAAGATTAAAAAGATTTAACATTTCATTTACATTGTCTTTTTTTCTTATAGCTTTCTAAAAACAGGTCTGTAGAATGTATTGCTTTTTAACAGAAATTCCATGAGAACAGAAATACTCCTGTCATCAGTTGTTGTGCTTATTAATATGGGACTGTGAAAAATTTCCTCTTACCTAAACTGAGTTCTGTGAAATTAATTTACATGTATTTAAAATCTAGTGAAGAGTTACAGATGTGCTGAGTGAGAGAAGTTAGGGTGGTACCCAAAGATGCTACTAGAAAGCGAAGAAGGAGGTTCTGCTGACCTTTGTGATTTATAAGCCATTGTTTGAGATTGTCTCAATTAAAAAATCAGAAGAATTGCAACAATCACTGCAAAATGAAAATGACATGTCTTGTAGTCTTAGACCAATTATATTTAAAAGAAAATCATGCAAGTATTTATATAGTGCCTGCCTCAGGAATCCCCGAAGGATTTCAGTTTAAATGAATGCAAAAATGTCTTCTCAATAAAAAACTTACTAATCCTTTGCTTGCATTGAAGGATGTGCACATCTGAGGCAGTTTGTGGTAATAAGTGCGCCGTGTAGCCGATGTTGGAGAATGCCCAATTTAATGAGAATTATAAACTAGTTTTGCTAGAAATTTAAGATTTTGGTGAACTATGGTGAGAAACTCAAAACTAAACAGAAGAAAAGAAGCCAAAGAATTTTCCAACAGTGAGTAGGCAAGAATGCTCAAATTGGTGAGGAAATGGGTTATACTCTTGTGACAAGTATAGTTTTAATAACTTCTTAACTTGGTTGTTTGGCATCTCAGTAAAAATGTTGCATCTTAATAGCTTTCATTCACCAAAGTTCAGCCTTTTAAGCTTCAGGAAAAGTGAAGGTGACTGAACTTAATCTTTCATATGCATCTTGCTTTTTCCAGTAGTGACTCCCAAACCTTTTACTTCACTGGGCATCTATGACATAATACATTCTTTCAGACAATTGAGAAACTAGACCAAAAAAAGGACATAACCCATACATTGGCCTGGAAATGCAAATCCAGAAAATTGTATTAAATATACAAGCACTGTGTTCTAAAAAATAATTTTCCAGGTCTATGCTCGAAGACTAAATAGAAAAAAAAAAAAATCAGAAAGAAGAAACACAAGCTGATCTTAAAAAAAAAGGAGCCAATTAAGATAATTACCCAAGAAAAGTACTTTTATTTTGCAAGTCTCTATCTGCATGTCTCTCTGGAAGTCTGCATCTTCTGAACTTAAATGTGTTTTGCAATCTGTTTATATGTTTTTTTACTTGGAGCATATTTGTGAAGAGCACAGAGTTGCTTTTCCTCTTTAATTTCTTGTCATACACAGCTTGTTTCTGAATAATGTGTGAACTACAAAAGAATTCTAGATCTGGATCAACAAAAGATCCTTTGCAATGATTTGCTTCCTGACCTTTTGAGCAGCTCCCACATTTTTCAAAGTTTCTGAAGACTTTCTACTTAGGTGCATTTTTGTAGCAGGATCAGGCTCATGTTCTCCCTGCTGTCATGAAGGGGATGTCCATTTTTCTTGGGCTACTGAATCAGTGCTGTCACCCACTGTGGGGAGGCAGTTCCTTCTCTTGCTCAGGAAAGATACCTCAATTTTTCAGTATCAGGAAGGTTTGCTCTGGAATTTTACTTCAGCCCCCATCAATATTGGATATTTTCAGCACACTTATGGATCTACCAATGTACAAGTATTAAACAGGTAGTGCAACACATAAGAGCAGGGTGTTGCATTTTTCATTTTTTAAAATTTATTCAATGAACAATTTAAACTTAGAAATTGTCCTGAATCTTGCTAGAAGTATATCAGAGGTAGTATCTGAGATTTGTGTACTGAGACTGTGGATAGTTTAGGTTGTTTTCAGCTAATGCTACTGTTAAAGAGAGACTGTTGAAATGGGCTCCAAGTTCAGGACAGCAGAAATCTGGACAATGGCATTCATCACCCCAGCACCAAGGTTGGTAGGGCTTATCTGTGCCAAAGGAAATTTAGACCATCTGTAAAGTATCACGTTTTCCACATAGTATCAACAGAGCTGGGAATCTCAGTGCCTTAAAATGTACAAAAGCAACCAATCCTGCTGATTAGGGAATGGCTAGAAATAGCCTGAGAAGTTCGGAGTACAATAAGGGTCTTTGCTCTTTATTGATAGTTCTTCCTAGATTACTTTTTCCTATTTGTACTAAGAAACACAAAGAAAAATAACAGAACCTCATCTGGCAATTTATATAAGGTACAAATATGTACATCATATATAAATCTTAGTCTGGCAGTTCATATAATATATATAAAAGATTTCTTTCAGTAGGTTAGTCTTAGGAAAGACATCATGTTCCCTTAAAGTCCGTTGTGGATATTTGTCATTCCTATATGTCATTCCTATTCATGCATAGTGATTCAAGATTACTTGTAAAGATTTTTTTTTTTAATTAACCTCCTATTAACTTGTTAAAATCTAGTGATTAAACTATAATCAATAATTTGTAACCATGATTCATTAAACCCATACCTGTAACCCAGTTGCGGAATCTAATCACTCTTGCTTGTCAGCAAGACACACTGTGTAAAATTTATCTTGGCATTTTATATATGTATAAATAAAAATAAATACATGTAACTTAATCTTTTTTTTTTTTAAAGCATTTAGCAACCCCTTGCTTTTCTTCCTACCCTCCCCCCCAAAAAATAGAAACAAAAGACTTATTCACAGATTCATAGAAAACAGATACCAAGGTCACATGGTTCAGAATTCAGAAATCAGCCTTGAGCAGGGATAGGGGTATAAATAAGTTGGTATATTGCATCACTGAAAAATGCAGTTTCACAGTACCAGCACCTCATTCCAATCTCACAAATTGTGGCTTCAAAACACTGTAATTCTTGATTTATACTAGACCCATAAGATTTGCTACATTCTGAGTTCACGTCCATTTTAAGCCTATCTTGTAACCAAACTGCCACACAAATGGGACCATTTCTTTTCCCAAGTATCATAAATTCAATTTTTGCTGCTTTAGACAGCCTTTTATTTAAAGAACATGACTAGTAACCATTTTTATATTTTTCAGTCTTTGCTTAATATCTTTAATGTGTTCCAATTTAATTTACTTTTGATAATAAAATCTGTAATAATACATTTATAATGTGTTACATTTTACACAGTTAATCACAACTTAATAAACTTTTAACCTCTTAGTTAAAATAGGTATTGTACAGTAGCAATCTTTTTCATGCCATTGTCTAGGAGGCTACCTACGTGGCTACATGGGCGATGGTAGGCCACCACTGGGTGAGCTGAATTGGCCTTGCTCTGCAACAGCGGAAGCAGAGACCTCTCAGAGTGACCTCACACAGGGCTGCTGTTGTGATTTTTCCATTTCCACAATTTTGAGGAGAAGGAAAAGCAAAGGATGCTCATCTGTGATAGGCATCTTGAAGAGTATATGAGTAACACTACATTGATTTGTGGTTTCTGACAAGTGAAACCAGCCTACATTTTTTCAATACCTCCATTAAGAGTGTGCCGTGTGAACTGAAATCTAAAAAAGGGTAGACAGTGAGTAAAATTATACTTGCAGGATTACACCCAAAAATAGTATTAGCAAACTATTCTATAAGACAATTTCTGCCAGGTTCAAACAGCTGAATAAATAGCTCCTGGCTTGTTGATATAGCAGGGGGAAAAAAACTAATTTATCACAGTTTATCACATGTATTTATCCTTATGTCTTTTTGCAGGGTAAGTATATAAGATATAAGATTGTGCATGGAGATTTTGTGCTTGTTTGTATGAAAATTAGATGAAGAACTGGGTCAAAGTGCTATTCTTAACCACAGATGAAATGTTACTGACTGGCTAAAAATCCATTCTCATCTGTATGCCTTTGTCCATCAGATTCTGAGCTTTGGTCCTGAGCAGTTTAGTGTAAATTGCTTTCTTAAAAAAAAGAAAACCCACTTCTTATTAAAGCTCTGTGTAGCAAGTACCACTTGTACAGTAGAAGTTGCATTGTGTGCAGCATATGAAGAATTCTTGAGGAAAGGTCTGTTTATCTCATCAGAGTGAAATTATATCTGTGTAGACATAATGTATAGTAGATATATATATATATATACAGTATCATGTTGCATGTTATAATGCACTTTACAAATTGCCCAGAATTTTAAAAATAATATTCAGTATGACATACGGCCAACAAAAACATGGCACTATAGCTTAAGACTTGGTATTATTTTGTTATTTCAGTTTTTTCTTCTCTTAATAATGAGAAAAACAATATTGATTTTGGATGTAACCATGAAAGAATGATGATTAAGAATTACAGAAATCTTTTGTCCCTGTAAGGTCCTTATAGCTCTCATGAAATTTTGAACTAGTGTACTTTGTTACCTCACAAATCATTAATATAGGCCAGCAGTAAATTGTGGGTTGGCACGCTGCCCAGCATAGCACCAAGATCAAGCCTCTGCTTTCTAGTAAATTAGAACCCAGCTCTTTATATCAGAGGTACACACATTTATGGAGGCATTAGAGGTGAAATAATCTTTCATTTGCCATTTGCTTTTCTACATGGCTAGCTTTAAACTAGGTCATGTAAAGGAAGTTATTTGTGGAATCAGGAAAAAATACACTGAATAGACCTGTAAGGTGCACTCAACAGCAAGGAGGATTTGCTGAGATGCGTCTGAACCAGCATCTGAAAATGGTCTTAACTCTTAATTGGGCAACTGTAATATGTGTGAATCACTATGTGGAGGCTCACGGGACCATGCATTTCATGTGCATGATCACAGAACACACGACAGCACTGAATCCAGTTGAAGAAGTAGGACTAGCCCTCTGGTAGCATGGCGTATTAATGAAATTAAAGCACTGGAATCGAACAGGGGAAAATCACACCTTTTAAAATTGTTGGAAACACTTTAATCCATTACTTCTTTTATTCTAGTGATTATCAGCAATTTTTTAATCACAGTTTGTGTAATTACTTGCCATTTGCTTGTATTTAAAAGGAATTAGCTCAGATTGTTTCTAGCAAGTCATCAACATTACTTACAAAAGGTGGTTAAACAGACAGACTTACAGAGTTGTTGATAGATTGTCTGTCCTGATCGGTAGATGTGAAGATATTTCATAGCAGCCTGTTCAGTTCAGGTAGTTATGCAACAAAGAACAATGATTTCTCAAAATTGTTCTTTTCCTTTGAATTCTGCTGTATTTTAGTGGCTTTTTGGATGTAGCTTTCTCCTCAGTATTGTCAGTTTAATATATACTGCTTAGGGGCAGGAAGATGGGGCACGAAGAGAAAGCAAGTGATAACATGGCTCCTGTTAAAGCCCATTTGCGACCCATCACAGATCAGACTCCAAGGGAGCTTCACAGGTTTCCAGTCATCTGTGTACTCTTCCTCTTAAATCGGTTACCTACCTTCTGGGACCCTGTCCTTTCTGTTGGGTGTAGGCAATTACTGAAAAAAGTCCTTAACCCACAGAGATAATTCCCTAAGAAACATCTTGGCTTCTCAATGAGAAAGTAACCTCTGATACCTTTGATGCTTAAACCTGCCAGTTGCTTCCACTTCACTTTCACTTTGTAAAAGGAATAGGCTCCTAATGACTGATACTTACCCACAGAACAAATGTTTTAATTAGGAGTGAAAATTTCCTTCCCAACATAACCTGTATGCTACAGTATCTCAGGTACCTCTAAATTCCTGGGGCCACAGAGGGAAGGCCAGGGGACAGGTCTCATAAACTCTATGCTTCAGTCCATCCATGCTACACCAGTTGTCTCTGTCCCTGGCAGGACAAAAAGCCATGGGGTGGCAAGCAAGGGGTCGGGGTGTGTGTGATGTACACTGGCAGACTTAGGCAGACACTTAAGAATGATTAATTTTCAGATCAAACAAAACAGGCTTCCATCTAGGTGCCAGTATTACTGAATCTTGCAATTAAGTATAATAAGCCCACAAGTGGTTAAATGGATACGAATAAAGTCAATGGAACTACACCTGCATATACCACCTTTGAGTTTGGCAGAGTATAATTACTCCAAATATTATTGTAAAATCACCCTTTCATGTGTATGCCCAAAGATGGATGTACATAGATATAGGCTCTCTGGGTGGCTGATAGAAGGGGCCTTCTTTAAGTGCCACAGGCAATTCATATACAAATGGTTTCTATGGTTTCCCTCCTCAGACTGAATAATATTGCCACAGCCAACATAAACACGTGAACTTGCCAATAGGTGGAAAATGAGGACTGAGATCTGAAAAAAAACCAAAACAACCCTCTAAAAATTTTGAGTCCAAGAATGAAATACTGAGATTTTTGCCTTAGATAAGACAAATAAACAGTTCTGAAAACAGCCCATTACACATAAAAGCTAGGAAGACTGAGTTCTAGAAAGATTTTTGTGCCACCTCATAACCATTATGAGGCAATAAAATCAGACAGGGAGGCTGCAGCTACAGGTGGCAGCAGCAAAGTTTGGAGTTCAGGTTGCTTCTCAGAGCTTTCCTTCCCCGTACCTCTGAAGCCTGGCCTTCTTTCTTTGCAGGCTATTTCTGGATCTTCGGGACCAGCAAACATACTGGGTAGTGGCAGCTGTGTCTGTGGGAGTTGAGAGGCTTCAGACAGTTTTGGACCCTTTTGGCATCCTCCATCTATTCCTTCTTTGCCACAGCTCTGGCTGCATCAAGCTGCAGCTTGTAATCCAAATACTGCCCATGTATTCCACCTTCATGAGGGAACAGCAAAGTGTATGCTTGTTCCAGTTTGCTCTCTTACCTAGACACTTAAGGTGTGAATCACTCTTTCTCCACATATAGCGTTAGATAAGAAGGGAAGCAACAGGAATATTTGATAAGTAGAAATGTCAGTAGTTTGATGGTAATGTAGATGACCAGGTCCAGCACCTGTGCAGACCGCTAATGTCTTATTGCTCTGGTTTGGTTTGAATTCAAGACTATTTACCAGAAATGGCCTTTAATTGATCAAAAAGAAGTGTAGGTGATAAGATGAAGGGGTTACAAATGGAGTGCACTGTATATAAAATGAAGAATACCAAACTACCCAGGCAGAGCCAACCTCTGCATTTTAGTACATTGACACATGAGAATCTTAAAGTGCAGTAAAACATCTTTAAATTGCAGCACGTGAGAAAAATGATGCTTGGACAAGGACAACACATTGGTGGCATCACCTCAAGTACGGATTTACATCTGTTTCAATGAACTGGGGATCTGATGGCACTTAAACTAATGAATGTGTAAGCAAATAAATGAGACTCAGAAGAAATGGGTTATCAAAAGGAAGGTTACAATAAAATGTAAGTTTATTTTATGTTTTATATTACTGAAAGTGAATTCAAAATGCTTAGCAAGGAACGAACATGCAAAATATGAAGCTAAGAAAGGAATAAATAGGATGATGTGAACATTTAGATTTTTGGAAACATTTAGAAGAATGGTGAAGTAAAATTTGCATATTTACACAAGGCTGGAATAAATGTCCCTGTCTGATTTCATTTTCTTGGACACCATGACTAGGGATATACTTCTGGTGATATCAAATTCATAAGCCTATGACCACTAAAAGTACACACAGAATGGAAAAAACAGAAGTAGGGAATGATTTTTGAGGGATTGATTACCATTATCATGGAGTGGTAAATGACAGTCTGTAATAATAAAACCTATTTATTCTATGCTCTATACTAGTATTCAAGATGTTAAAAAGCAACAATAACACAACACAAGAATATGGAGTGTGAATAATTTACTCTGAAGGATTGATTGAAATTAATTTTGCAGAAACAAAAAAATTATCATTTTTAGACCATGTCGGTTCATTTGAAAGAGAAGAAAGGTAACGAGGGTGTTCAAAGTGCTTAGAGGAAGAGTTTGGCAGTTCAGAGTGGAATTGTTGAAGCTAATAAAAATATTACAAAGTAAGACTGTAAAAGAGTTTAGTAAAGTAGAACATGTATCTGCTCTAGCATTTGTCATGAATATTAGTATTCAGCAGTGCTGGGCTATATGAGACGGTGATAAATCAGGCAAGTTCTGGAAAAGTCTCTGAAACGTCTATGTGAATCTCTGAGAATATAAAGCAGTGCTGGTTCCGCAAGGAGGGACAAATGCTGAGCGGGAGAATATGCCACATTATGTGAGGAAAAGACATATGTTGAACACAAACTCTTAGAAACCTGCTTTTACATTTTTTTTTTTATTTAAAGCAAATGAAATAGCTTTCAGAAAGCTAATCATATAAGAAAGCAGGCATGAGAAAGGTTCCTCTTAATCATTTGTATATGATTGAGAGACAGAGAAAATAAAAGCGAGGACCACAGGAATAACTATTATCTGCAGTTAGCCTTTGCAATGCAGCAGCCTTACCTTGCCTGGCAAAGCCTGCACCAACTCATGATGTTCAGGAAATATTCTTGGCTTTATCTGACTTCTTTAAATACCCAGCAGCTGCTCTAAAAGAAGCTGTAATTCTAGATTTGACTATTAATGTCACTAAAAATTGGCTCGGGTCTGCACCCCCAACAGCAATATCCCCAGGCAGTCACATTTGTCCTCTTCCCAGCAATCTGCCATCAGCTGAAGAAGAGCTGGGGTTTCCTTGATGCCAGACTGGGTTTTACCTGAGCCCTTCAGGCAGCAGGAGAAGCTGAAGGCCCTGCCTCCTATTTGTGCACTGTTGCCTCCACTTGTGTCCAGGCAGCAGGATAACTCAGTAGGAACACTGCCAAATTAAATATATTGAGGTGTTAACCTCAAGCTGAAAGTCTCAATACCTATGACATTTAACGCAGATTTCATTGATGGTGTGTTAGATACCAAATAAAATATCTGATTAAGAATTAAGTTTCAAGGAGGTGGAATCAACCATATTATTATAATATTTGAGATGGAGGAAATAATTTGAAGAGGATAGACTACTTTTCTTGGGAGAATAACTATGGGCACTACAATAAAAACTCTTAGTTTCGTTATCCAGTGTGATCGAATATCAGAATAGTGTCTAATATGTTGTAATAGGAGCATTTCTGCATTATTAAATGTTATGGCGGAGAAATAAATGTATTTTTTTCCTCTCACCTTCATTGTCCAGTCAGTAAAATTCTGCTGCCAACCAATGGGGCAAAATTTGGGTATATTCCAGTTTCAAATATAGTGTCATTGCACACTGATGATACTTAGAAATATATTTTCAAGATGGGGCAGATATAAGAGAAAATATTGGATACAATTAAGGGACCTGGATATCTTTCCTGGCAATTTATTAGCTGTTCCAAATGGAAATATCTCCTCTGACTAAGTCTGCGAATGAAACCATCCCAATTACAGGATGCCAGTTAGATATTAGTGATAAAAGTGCATAGTAATGAGCATGACAAATAGAAAGGGAATTTATTAGTCCTGGAAAGACAAATAGAATTTTGGATCAAATGAACATTTTCACTAATCAGTAGTATAATTTAATAAATGGTATCTAACAGCTTATGTCTTATTTAAAAGGCATTTTGTTTCACATCACCTATTCAAACAAACAAAAACCCCCTGAATGCCATGACAAGCACACTGTATTTCCCTGAGTGGAGAGCAAAATATGCACATTTATTTCAGTACTGTAGTAGCACGGAGAAGCTCGACTCATGGAACCTGCTGTGCCAGGGATGTAAAGTGACACTGACTTGAGATTAAAGAAGAGAAGAATCATGAAAACCAAAAGTAAATTCTTCAGGAGAAAGCAGAATATGTATGTGCTTCTCTGTTTTTTTAAGAAAAAAGTGAAGACCAATAGACAGCATAGTTGTGGTCTAACCAGGACCAAACAGAGATAGAAAAGAATATAAATTAATTTAAAAAAATCTCAACCTTACTTTCTAGTACAGAGAGGGTTTTTCTGCACCTAGGGTAGGTACTATTTCTCTTTGGACCAGCCAAATGCAACATGCTGTATTAATAACAAAGTGACAATGTATATTACAAATAGTTTGGTGAAAATAAGAAGTGATCTGAGCCTTTGGCCATCCTTCAAACCAAATTGAACTCAAACCTTTGACATTTAAGTTACATTGTCTCCTGCCTCATCCTACATTTCTCATGGTATAGTGGCAAGCTGAAATGCCCAGAGGTCTGATATTCAAAAAGGGCAGCGATAGGCACCTTGCCACTTCCTGCTGGACTATGGATTTGTCAGAGAAAGAAAGTTAGATCTGTGGGGAGGGGGCATTTTCTCCTTTAAGGCAAATATTGTTGGTAGGGAGAGGGCAGGCCCTTTCTCCATGATGTATGATAACCTCCAAGGAGAGCATTGATGATGGATGGCTGCCAAACTTCCCTGAAAGCATGTTGTTATGCCCTAAAGAAAGCACAATACCACACGCACCCCGAATTCACAGAGAGTTCACTTAGACCTAATAAAGATTATGCTAATAAAAATACTGATATATTTTCTATATTGTTAGGTCTAGCTGGAAGAAAATCAGCAAAATGTTACACAATCTTTTCTCCCTGGATTTAAAAAATTCAGTCATTAAATTTCCTTTCCCAAATAGACCCAAGACTTTTTCAGTTGGAGCTAACAAAACAGAAACTGATCTGTAGCTTGCAGTAATGTATCTTTTTAAGCTCATGAGAAGTATTGACTGAATGGATACCAGGTATTCTGTGATTAAAAGTGTATTAATCATTTACTGAAGATTATTGAATGATTCAAGATGAATTGTCTGTTTATATCATTGGTGCCAGTATGATTAATCCAAATCTCCTGCTAGGTTTAAGAGGACAGAATTAGAGATATAACTACAAGAACCCTCTTGATCCACAGTTAGTATGTCAATAGCTGTTACATCCTTTAGCTAAATGAGTGGGGAAATGTTGTATGGAAAATTAAAGTACTTCAGTAATTTCTGGGTTCTTTCCCCCATAATAATGGAGTTTATATAAATTGTTAAAGATGTGACAGATGAGAAGGCTGTAATATTTCTGATACACACAGAGAGACATATACACACACCATTTTTCTGAGTAGGATTCTCCACACTGACAGTGAAATACGACAGGTTGCTATCACACAATCATTAGGATGCTTGTGTGGGGAAAGGGAATGCTTTATCTGTATGAGCTTTGTATTTAGACACCAACAGCCAGAAGCTGACCTTAAAGCTAAGAGAAAGCCAGCACACACCCACAGAGGGTCAGCTGGAAACTAAAGGAGGATCCCTGAGAAGCATCCACACCTACCTGTTGATTAAGTTCAGATTCAAAGACTTTTTTTATCATACTTCCTCAATCAAAATTTTAGAACAGACTGGCAGCTGAAATATGCAACAAAAAGTGACAAAATCTGAATTCTGCTTCTACCTGTCATCAATCTTCTTGTGCAACTTAAAGCAAATGGTTTAACAATTAGTGTCTCTTTTCTGTAACCTCTAACATAAAGATTGTAAAACACTGGATGCGTGAAGCAGGGTAAGCTAAACTGCTGATACTTGTAAAATATTTTGAAACTTCATCAAGGAGCCCTTATAGAAGTACAAAGCACTGGTGGCTATGTGATAAATTAAGGAGAGGGTCACATTCCTAGTGAAGTGGCAAAATTGCTGATAATTAAACACTGATTTTTTTTTTTTTTGGTGTAGTTTAATCTCATTAGAAGAATAAATCATAGGTTTATTATAAAAAGCAAGCTACACTTAAAAACGTTACATTTTACATAAATTGGAATGTTTTCATGCAGAAAGTTCAGCATCCTTACAGAAGTACAAAATCAAAATTAAGTCAAGCACGTGATTGACTATGGAAAGTGGTGTCCTATATATCATGTTACTATCACTGCTTCTCCTTTTTTTTTTAGTTATTAATAATTTTCATTTATTGTCAAAATGAGTATTGATTTACTTCTGAAATTTAGTTTATTTCACATTACTGTTAGCATCAAACAAGATAACAGGATGCTATTGGCATTGCTGAAAGCCAAATGTAGGATTATGCCCACTTATTATCTTGAGCAGCCATGCAAGCTAAGCTTCAATGAGTCCTACACAGGGAGCAATATTCATATATTAAATCTGACTTGCAGCCCAGATACTGCAGAAAAAAAGCCACTTTATCCTGATTTCCCAAAGAACAGTGGTTTATGTATTCACACTGTCTTTCTGCCTATACTTTTATTCCTTCCATGCAAAAAATTTTGACCCATTTGGCCTATTAACAAAGGTGTTCAGTATCAGGTGACTATGAAAAAGTGAGGGAGAGCTTCTGAATGTGCCTTATGACTGCCCCAGCTGGGAGAACTTTGTGGAATCATTGCTGATATAGATAAACTCATGTGTTGAAGAGACAGATGATGGCTTCTAGGGTTTGTGTTTTGCCACCACATTCCAATAATCACCATCATCATTGGCAGAAACTGGGCTGCGATGACTACCATGAAGGAGATTTCTCTTTCCGCTGGCAGTCTCAGAGAGCAGGGAAGCATTTGTGCATGATGAGTTGTGAAATATAATATAAGCAAATTAATTTTCTCTGTGGAGCTATAACCCAAAAAATCTACTCAGTATGAACTTAGGATCAATATTATGAAACAAAAGCAGATTGATTCCCAGAGCCAGTTCAATGTTTTAATGATTGTAATGTAAGAGATAAATAACAGAATTGTTGCAGGTTGTGTATTTCTATGTGTTCCAATTTCAGTGAAAATACATTCTTCTTCCGTTCAACACTGACACAAAACCTGTAGTGCAATGTACAACAGCGAGACTCCAACAAGCTAAAAAATAGGACATGTGACAAGTACTCTGTATTTCAACTGGTGCTGTGAGAAGGATGAAGCTCTCTTACACTCAGACCTGAATTTGAACCAAAGGCAACAACTCCTGTTTACTATACACCACTGGTCTTATTTCTGTTCTGCTAATATTCTTCTGCAGCATTTTATAGTGACAGGAGTGTATCACAGGGGTCAGCACTGTGGTTATCTTGAGCTCATTCAAATGACTCCTGGGTGTATGCATATTAGAACAGAGCTTTCCAAAAGTTGTTTTCTTTTTTTTATATTCTTTTTTAAGGGATATAATTTTACTAGTTCATTATATTAAACCCAAGAAAATGTCACATAGAATTTACTGTTATCAATATAAATCTTCTCATATTCTACTTAATCATTTTTATATTTTAGGAAATTAATTTAATCAAATGTTCATTAGCAGTAATAATTAATTATAGCAAAGTTCATCAGACAACATATACGTGTTGCCAAATGATCACCATGATGTTCTTTTGACAGAGTTGTTACAGCACAAATGTTCACGCATTTTTATGCAGTCATTTCACCAGCACATGACATACTGCTTATAAATCTGCATTTACAGTTCTAATTTACAGATGTACTAACTAGTATTGAAGTATATTTTACTTTCATTAATTGTATAGTTATGGATTATAAATGCATATTAAAATACTGTATAGATTATGTCTGCAGTGAAAAATTGGTTATTTTCAATGCTAGTTATTTCTAAAAATATCCTCCAAATTGTCCACGGGAATCATTTGTTTACTAATCTATCAGTAAATTGAAAATCACTGCTATTCAGAAAGTCTGCATATTTTATCAGGAGTGGCATGACTTGAAATCCTTGCTGCCTGGAAAAGAAGGATAGCTTTGTAGTTAGGGCACATGGCTTAGGGGGAGCATATTTAGTCACTTTGCCACAGGTTTCCTGTGACTTTGGGTAACTCATCTTGTCTGTCTATGGTTCATTCCTTTATTTATAAAATAGCAATAAGAGCTTCCTTTCTGAAATATTGTTTGCTCTATCCATTTACATTTTGGGGTGGGGAAGGGGGAACATCATTATATTTTTCTCCAAGGCTTAACAAAATGAGGCCATATTCTTGGTTGAGGCTTTTAGATACTGCCATGTTATATAGTAATAATACAATTATTATTTCTCTGACAAACCCATTAATTTAATTGCTCTTTCTGATTCCTGAAAGCACTGTTGGCTCCAATCAGTCGATGAAATTTCAAAATAAAGCCCTGCTAAAACTGCGAGGAGTTTCTTTGCTTCCCTTTCCCCAGTGCTTAATATGTTTCCATATGTTTCTGGGTGAAAAAGTCTCACATGTACAGACAAAAACTTGGTTTTCTTTGAGCTGAATAGAACATTTCTTGATGTTATATTAAAATTTCTCAGTGATGTTGGAGTATAGTGACAGTGTGCAATTAATGCAGCTGCCAAAAGTGTGTATGAGTAATTAGTGGTAGCTAATAACCTGGGAGATAGGAGAACTATTTTGTTGGACCTTTTTCAAAAGCTAATGAAAGATGAACATCCCTGAGACATCATAAAAAATTTCTAGAAAGACAAGTAGGTCCACCTCAGGTTGTCTGTGACAAAAATTACCAGAAGACTGAAAGATATAGGCATGGGCTCATAACCAAAGTGATTGACCTTAGTTGGGTTGATCTGCTTTTTTTTGAGTCAAATATCTGTGTGCACTTGGAGCTGGGAAACCCCATGTAGCAAATTTGCCTGCAGTATTCATTGAAACCCAGCCAAAGAAAGCCAAGTGTATTTGGCTTAAACCTCTACTGCTCCTTCACAGTGTAGTGACAGGTTCATCTGTACTTAAATTCTGGCACTGTTAGAACTGGAAACCTAATATATGAGTTTCCCTTAGCTCACCCCCCAGAGGCAAAGATACATCATGGCTCTTCAGTGAACATTTTGTTGTATTAGAAAACCTTGCAATACCCAGACACAACATGGAAAAATCAGACTAGGGAGAGTTCTTTGGCTCTACGTTTTCTTCCTTTTGTTGGTATGAGTCAGAACCGTTGAGTGTAGTTTTCTTTTTGAGATGTTTTACAGTCCTGCAATGTTGTTTTTCATCATGGAGTCATTGTGCTGGAGTGCCAGCCAAGAATAACAATTAGCTACTTAGCCTGTCCAGTTCTTACTTGAACTGGAGTGTTAGATCAGCTTTTCAAACAATGGTGACAACATCTCTATTAAAGTTGGGGCCTGGTTCAGTAAAAAGGGTCACAGGCGTCTGTGTAAAGTCATCTTGCTAAGACTTTCCCTTTTTATTACACTTCTCGTATCATCCCACTGTCAACGTGGAGCAAACCGGCAGATTTCAGGTGCGTGCTTGGGAAACCTGCCCACTTTCGCTCCCACAGCAATAGCATATGAGGATGAATCTGTCTGGTTTTTTTAAAAAAGCCCAAATGAAAATTCATGACCAGGGTTTTATGAAAATGTCAGGCATTTCTTTAAAATTTACTCAGAGAAAAAACCTCCAGTTTTGGAGCTGTCAGAAGAGTGGATAATGCTCACAAATTGGATATTGTTCCTCTCAGGTTATCAGACAGAAATCTATTCTTTCACTCTGGCAAAGGAATTTAACATTGATAATTCTTACTAATTGCTATCATCTTTCATTACAATTTTTCTGTCAGCATGTGTTGTGCAGCAACTGTATAGACCAACTGTGTTTCTGGTTTGAAACAATAAAATTATATAAATGCTAATTCTTTACAAAGAATTTCATTTTTTACTTGGAAATTTGGGAGCAGAGAGAGGAAAAAACAAGTGACCAGATAGGAAAATGAAAATATTAGATCTGCAGTCTCCTAAATGATGATAACAGGGACGTATGTTTGCATAATGCAGAGTTCCAGACCTTCCTTTTATGCTATGGTACAGAATCAGATAAGGAAACATTGTGCAATAGTCGAGACCCAACTATCTTGACTACAGACTGAGTCGAGTTAACTCAGCTTTTAAAAAACTTTATCTATGCAAGGCTAAAAGCAAAATGATCACTTGGTTTATCGGGTCTTGTTCTGCCTGACAAGTAAAAGTTCATAAATTTTGCAGAGTGAAAACAGAGTTAAGCGTAGTTGTATATCACTTTCTTCTGGTTGAAGACAACGTACTCTACTCCCCCTGAGCCGGAAGCCCTCTGTTACCCCAGTAACTCTTTTGATGTATTTCAGGAGCATCTGGTTGCCAGTTACTGGCTGAAGATAATGATCAGTTACATTTTCACCTGTACCTCTTCCACATCCCTGAAGTTTCTAGTTTGTCCAATTACCAGGCTTTGCCCTCTCCCCCATAGGCAGAAGATAAAGCAGCAGCCCTTCCACTGGGGAATTAACACTTAAGTCACCATTTTTTTCAGGCTGCATCTTGGCTGGATGTACGTTATTAAAAAGGAACATTTCCTTCCACCTTTGTTCTGATTATAGAAATCTCACGTTTGATCACCAAGCAGCCTAGTGGGAAAATCTCATGGTCTTATGTAAGAGGGCAGGGAGAGATAAAGAAATAAAAAGATACTGTAGAAGAAGAGACTAATCAACCAGTAAACATAACTGTGCTTCAAATCTGCAATACGGTACATATGTTCCCAAAATTTCCTCCTTTTTTTTTTTTTTTAAGATTCCTTCATGTGGTTTTGAAGGTAAAGGCAATTTCTTTTAATAGGAAACTGAATTGTAGAAGGAAACAATAACAAGTAGTGGTGAGAAATAATACAAAGTTCAACGTACAATTATAATGCCAGCCTATTTACAGACTGAACTGAGAACTTCTGGCACAGGCTTCTTTGATTTAAATTGAGGATATCATAAGAAAATTTAATATCCTAACCCATATTTTCATATGTGCTGTAAGGAGCATTGATGTCAGCAGGTACTAAGCACTATTTTTGCTAGTAGTACGCAAAAACTTGTAAGCGTCCAGTACCTTTTGGAAACCACCCCACTGGTGATCTCTTCTAGGAATATTGCCCCACTAGAAACCATGGGTTATATGTTACCCATGCTACTGGAAGCATCTCATACCTATCTGTGAGCTGGAGCTTTTTGAGCATAACTCAATACTATTTGTTTTGTACAGTGACAGAACTTGTAAACAGCTCTCTGCTTCTAATAAATGAGTTAAACTCCTAATGAACATTGCAGTAATGAATCCATAGAGAAGGACCTATCTTATTTATATTGTTACCAAATTAAGAGCATCATCAAAAAAGCAGTTAAGTAAGGTATGTAAAAACTACGATTATTATCATCAATCACTTCCATATGATGGCAAATATACAGAGCATAAAGAAACCCTCATATGCCCTAGAGACAAGCCTCACAAAGACAGGTGCTGATAGCGAAAGGTATGCCAAGATTATTTCTCAGGGAAAACAAGATAGGAATTTCTGTGAGAAAATAAGTTTTATGAGGGGATGAAAAGGTGATAAAAGGTGGGTGTGGGGAGAACATGAATTGGTTCATTGTAGCCTCAAGAAGGGGCATTAGAGAACGTAATAAAGAATGCAGTAACAAACAGGAATGAAGGAAGAATAAAAAAAAAAATCCAGAAATTAAACTGAAGAGACAGCTTTATTGTGTGATTTATAATGAAGTTTTGTGGGACTTCAAATGGGGAATGATCTTGAATTTGATGTTGTTAAAAAAAATTAAAAGTAAATTGATAAAAAGATTCAAGGACTGATTTGATATGATTGAAGCAGAATAGCTAGAGATAATTTTATCAGTGGTGTTTTATACAGACACTCCCAGCAATGGTGAGATGGGAGAACAGAGAAGGCTGGTGGAGAAGGTTTTATTAAGTTATAGCAGTCAGGATGAGAGAACCAAATTTTTAGCAGCTGGCATTCTGAGATGATAATGAGGGTCACCGATGCTGGACAAGACAAAATGTCAAAATTATTCCAGCTAAATTTATTGAAGTTTCCACAAGAGCTAAGCTCTTTCTTTATTCACTGTTTCATCTGAGGAAGAGGGTTCATTAAATACGTTCACCAATATCTGCACAGGTAATGAAAATGGTGTGTTTCTTAGAAAGGCTTTGTAGGAATGTACATAGCATCGGATCATTCCTTCCCTTGAGAAGGGAGGTTTTAGTGAATAGCACAGAGGCAAATCTTGTATAGCAGGCTTAATCTTTCAGGTTTTCTTTCTTTCTGTCTTTGGTTGTTGGGGTGTTTTTTTTTTTTTTCTTTTTCCCATCCTCCCCCACACACACCCGCCCAGAGAGTAAGAAGGAAAATAAATGTATACTCACTTGGATCAGGAACGTCAGGTTTTGAGCCAAGGTCTTTCCGACCTTTGTATTCATTCGAGCTACTTATGCTGACAAGGAGGCTGGATATAGAAGTCATGGACACAGCGAAGAGAGAACTTCATACCACATTGTTTTATAATGCACGTTTTCTTTCATAATCACAGTGAAATATAGGAAATAAAAAGGTTGAGCTAGGTCTTATGAGTCACAACCACAGTGCAGAGCAGCCTACACATGTGCAGGGCTTGTAGTTGTAAAAGTTATGACTTCACCTCTAAGTTTTAGGTCATACAGATGATTTTCCCTTTTCTTTGTTGAAAATGTGCACTTGTGTAATGCAGAGGCATATCTCTGGTGCTTATGAAAATGACAGTTCTACAGGGCAAAAGTAGGTCAGTTCTGTGCAGAAAGAAGAACAACTTGGGAAGTGGCATAAAAGCTTCCATTGCCCTGCCAGTATGTTCCAGTTAAAGGTGGACCTAGCCTAAAGCCTCCAAGGGCAACCTGTAGAGGCCAGAAGGAAATTTGCCTCCCTGCTGGGGCTGTAGGAGCGGTGGCACCAGGCCGTTGCTCCACTGGGCCTCGTACTGCGGACCCCTGTGCCGCAGCCTGCAAACGTAACCAGCTTGCTGCACGTTTGGCAGAAGCCACAAAGCATCCTTACTTTTCTGAGATATTCAACATTTGTTTCACTGAAACCTGAAAAGGAAATGAGAGCAGGAAGAAAACTGCAAGGACATGCAAGAAGCAAAAATATTTTTGCTACCTTTTTTTTTTTTTCCCCCAGTACCTTTTTTTTTTTTGTTAATGCCAAACATGGTGACATTATGTTCACATCAAACATGTGCTGTAAAATTGCACTTGTCAAGCATTTCGTTTGGCAGAAATGCAGAGGAGGAGATGCTGAGCCAAGAAATATTTCTCCTTTTCTCCCTCATAAAATAGAGAGATCAAGAACAAGTGGGAGTCTGTTCATTCTGTTATACTACTGTGTAAGGACTGTCAGTTTTCCCAGCATATACCTTCATTTTCAGATGGTTTTAAGTTAGAAGTGGACATTTAATAGGGGCTGAAATCAGGCATTAAGAACAGACACTAAAGATATGATACAGCTTCTAATAGCACATTGCTTTATGGAGCAAATCAATGTCTTTCTGATATCTTGACCAGTGTCAGACTGCAAGTTTTTGGGAGCAAAGACAGTCTCTTCTATTCTATTGGAGCACATAACCCACCCTAATCCATGGCCAGAACCAAAAAGACACTACAGCAAGATAATAGTAAGGTGAGAAGCTGTATAACAAATCACTTGTTGTGCCTTTTAATACTTACATGTATCAGGGATTTCTCCTTTCCTCTACCACTATTTGCAAACACACGAGTGAAATTATGTACCTCTAGGTCATTGGGAAGGATGTTTCATCCAGTGGTAGTTTCTCTGTAAAAAAGGGCACAGAACATGAACACTTGTTAACCCAGACATCTCCAGGCTGTGAGCTGACACAATCCTGAGGAATATCCTGACTGGGCAAATCAGCAAATCCTGACAATGGAAACTCCCTGAGAAGCTCAGATAAATATAATTTTATTGGTGTTGTGCCTGACAATTCCAGCAAACTACAGCTCTGAGATAGTTGTGTCCTCTGTGGACAAGTGTGGGGCAAAATTTTCCTTGCAATTAGCTAGGACAAGATTTTTTATAGAGTTGCGTTTCACTCATGGTGAGTATCTGTGATATATATTACAGTATTATTTTTCTTTAGAGACCAGCTGTCCTCTCTACCGGTTTGCCTTACAGGCTTAACAATGCTTAAGTTTAGCCCCCTGAGTATTCTATTTAAATACATTCATAGATTTCCAAATATTTTGCAGGGCAGATTATAGCACCTGAGTAATAAAATCACAATAACAGTTTCTAGCTGGGTGAGAAGAATTTAAAACATATTTATCTTGAAAGAATGTGAGGAAAGCACACATTACTGTTAAAGAGTAATAATTAAACTGCCTCCATTCTATCTGGAAGCACAGACTCATTATAAATAAAGATAAACAAGTGCAATATAAAAACTCCAAACATTTATTCTTTTTTAATGGACTTTTAAGTCAGTTTCTCTAGTTGTTGATGAATGTAATAAAATTAAATTAAATTAAAAGAAATGTCAAGGAGAAAACAAATTTAAAATTAACAAAGCCCACCATAAATTTGCAATTATTGTCCATTAAAGGTCTTGAAGAAAGTTCATTTCAGCAAGATAGAATTGACACCATTGGAGCTTTAGCAGGAACAATTATTATCATTGCAAATTACTTAAACTATTAAACTGAGAATAATTCAGAAATATCATTAGCAGTCAAATTACTTAAAAAAACTTGTTTTCTTTCTCCTTTGTTTAATTTAAACTTAATGTCTGCTTATTCTCACACAAGCAGAAAATGCTGATAAATAATTCCAGAGCATGCCTAAACATCTCCCTTCACAGCTAGCTTCTAATTTGATCTCAGGAGACCCTTCTTGGTAGCTGAATAAAATATTTTCATTTATTCTAGGAGAGCCTACATCACCATACGTTTCTAATCTCATGTTGCTTGGTAATGCCGCTAGATGAGGTCCTCAGCAAATCATTAAACTTGTTCAATAACAACGTTACAAAACACAAGAGATTTTCCCTCAGTGAAACAAAGAAGTTTTTCAAACATGGGAGGAAAAAAAAAAACTTTAATAAGCTAACTTGAGTTTCTAGGGCAGTTTCAGAGATTATTTAACATTTTAAACTTCCTGGTGTGCACAGTAGAAGAACAAGGAGACTTCAATGCAGTGTCAGAATAGTTTGAAAAAGCCATACTTTCACGTTCCAGAAAATACAAGTGGTATTGCTTTTTTGATAGGATCAAATGTTTTGTCTTGGTCAGCTCACTCTTCCCCTTACATGTTCTCTGCATTTGAACAAAATATGGTCTTTTGAAATTTAAGGATTTAACCTCCCAATCTTATCTTTCTAACAACTAACTATATTTCCTGATGATATGATAATGTAAATGACTTTGCTATGGAATTCATGAATCATCAAGATGTGATTTGAAGAGAGGAAATTAAACACTTGATTCAATTAATCTTTCTTATTAGGCTAGAAATTCATGATTTGCACTCCTAATAAATATGATGTGAGATTGCATATGCATTAATCACATGAGATTAATACCCATTATTATTCTTTATATTAAATAACACTGATTTCAAGTGACCCAGACACCAGCTCCCTGATCAGGAAGGGGTGGGGAGTAATGTGGAAGTGATACACTCTCCCAGCGGAGAAAAGACTCTCATTGCTTGACAGATCATCCATCTTCTTTCTTGACTTTATTGTATTTCTTCCATATTGATGGAATGGAGTTCTCTCTGGGAAAAGTTTGTTGGGTCAAGTGTTGAAAATCAAACCTAAATTCCGTCACGCAACACTAGGGAGTAAAAGTGCAGTGGAGCAAACAAGTATAGCTAGGAGGCTGGTTTAATCAAGGTCTGTTAAGCATCTAATCACCTGAGATCATGGAGATTTTTAGGTTAAACATGTATTTTTTATTATTATTATCTTCACAGTGTTTATAGAGATGACTTCATTTAAGGTTTTTGTTATTGGTTGAAGATAGATGACATTCAGTCTATTTCTTTTATTTTGTCCTTAAGAAGGTAATTCTATATTACTTAACTTACACACAGAAACATACATCGTGTGGTATCTACCCATGTATTCATGAATCCACTCACACACCTATCTGTCCATTCCTCTGGCCACTTACTCATACACTACATAAAAATATAAATTATTTGGTCAATTATTTTCCACCTCTGAATAACGAAATCAGTAGTACAGACCTATCATTATGTATATAGCTATACAATATGTACCTATGCAAATGTACACATTTAAAAACACATCTAGAGAATTGCAAGGGAGTAAGTAGATAACTATATCTAGACGTTTATCAGTCTCCAGGTTTAGGAAACATCTGGCATACCCTGATAGTGCTAAGTGAGGCACTGTTACCTCTGCAGGTCACAGCTAATAGCATCTACGTTGTCCAGTTGTCAGGGTAAGACTGTAGAAATCCCCCGGGATAGTATCCTTCTTCCCTGGGAGCCGTGAAAGAGCCAAGGTCCTCATTTGCTTACCTTGTTAAAGCTGAATAGGGCTAACTTTGAGTAAGGTTAACAAAGGACATTCTTATCAGTTAAAACCTTGAATATAGCTAATTTTACCTTCATTAGGATAAAGCATATCTGTAAATGAACTATCTAAAGCTTATGAGTCTTCAGAATTGCCCTTGAAGTAAAAGTCAGTTGAAAAAGACAAAAGATTTCCTCTATGATTTTTGTCGAGATATTTTAAGAAACTGTTTTGGGTAAAATGATTTCAGCCTAGCCCTACCTGGTAGTTTCTTATGAAAAGGAACCACCAAGACAATCCTGTATTACTCTTTGCTTTTGGTTGAGATATATTATTACTAGAAATAATACTTTTGGAATGCTAAGTATTCTAAACTGTTTTAAAAAATCGGCAGTTTTAAAGGTTTATTATCATTGCGAAGCTACTGATTTTTTAAAAGATCATCACACAGAATCACAGAATGGCAAGAGTTGGAAGGGACCTCAGGAGATCATCTAGTCCAACCCTCCTGCTAAAGCAGGTTCACCCAGAGCAGGTTGCACAGGACATCGTCCAGGCGGGCTTTGAATATCTCCAGAGAAGGAGACTCCACAACCCCCCTGGGCAGCCTGTTCCAGTGCAACATTCTTAAAGTGATTTTTGGCAATGGTAAGAGTTTTGCTACACTTTGAATCTTCAGAAGTTGAAAGAAAATCATATTAGTAGAGGGAAATAGAGAAATGACAAACAGTTACTTCCAGTTCTTGCAAAACGTTGCAGTACGTTGGTGTATGCTGTAAGCGTGAGCATGTCCAGGAAGAGACTCTTCAGTGAACAGCAGAATCTCCTCTGTGGTGGTGGACACTTTTCTCCTATTTTGCATAACCCCATTTTGCATGGACTCTTTTCTTCTATTTTGCATAACCCCATTTTGCTTGATGATTTAACCCCAACTCATTTCTGATTTCTTAGAAATATCTCTGGGTAGGAAAAAAATCAACATTTTAGTACACCCATATAATCTCATTTTCTCAATGACTATTTCTTTGGATTTGTTTTTTTTCTCCTTTTCCAGAGGATAACGAAATTGTTGTGTATGGTGGAACACAAGTTATCTTTTGACAACATGTTGGGAAAACATACAGAATCTCCACAGCTTTGTCGGAACAGTTAATATATACATAAAAAAAATGCCTGATAAAGATGTCTGCATAAGGTATTGATTTCTGAAGTAGAATTTTCCTTTGAAGTATCTGCATGTGTTTGAACTTTTTATGCCTTTATTTCTGCCCACAGTCTCTGCCAGATGAGCGTATTCCTTAGGTGTCTTTTTGCTTTCTCTTATTAGGGATGGAATGTAGCTGCGCTGGTGTAAAAAGGAATTTTTTTTTGTAGTTTCTGAGTTGGAAGTAGCATCTCTGTGTGACTTAATGATGGCTATCACATATAAAAATGCCAATCACAGACTACGATACCATTGTGTAGCTACTGCACAGTCATTATAAAAAGGTAGCATCTCCCTTCTCCTACAAGGAGACTACAGTGAAATTAGAGAACAAGCAATGACCTTTATATTATTCCCATTTTTGTCTTTTCTGTGAATATTTTGTATATGTTTTTTTTTTCAGGGACATTTCCAGGACTCATTGTAATTTGTTCATTGAAGGGAAAAATTTGGAATATAATTGATAGAAGAGATATGAAATGATGGACTAATAATTATCTTTGTTCTTTCTGGATTGTTTTTTATGTAAAGTGTAATAATCTGAAACTGTTTTACAGCAGTTCTGTCCTTTAAACAGCCATTACTTTGAGCTACTTAAAATAAAACTTGCTAGTTAAGCTCTTGTTCATATGCACATGTCTCTTTCACTTTCTATTTTAATTTAAAGTGAATTTTGCAAGGTAAAAGTGATGAGGGCATCATAGATGGAGATTCCCCGTAGTCTAAACTGGCATTTTTGCTGAGCTCTAGGTACAAGTCACCTTGGAGCAATTTAAGGGGGGTGGGGTGGGGTGTGTTTTTATGTTGCCTGTAACACTGCTTGCCAAAGAGTAATTTGAGACAAGAGGGTGGGCGCTTGGCAACTTTTATCTTGGAGGTGACAATGCAGAAGCTGCTAATTAGTGACTGTTGTTTGTATCAACTTGATATAGAATTCCAGTCTTGCATATGAAAAGTGCACAAATTTTCTTTGTGCCAAATTGGCCTCCATGTGCGGATTGGGTGGATCCAATTAATGTCAAACAGCCCTGTGTACTGTGTTTGTATAAACTAGAGTGTGATATGCTTACATGTGGCATCCTTTCCTGATGATGTGCTCAACCATGAGTAGGGATGAGATAATGAACACAGACTGTATTTCTTTCATCTGAACTAGACAGAAGATTGAATTTGTTCTGAACTAGATCACAAACTACTACAGCTACCTTTTTACACTCTTCGTTATGTAGCACAAGGTCTCAGCCAGCTATGGTCCCCTTATCTTGTTTATGTTGGTCAGTTATCCAGTGGATTTCTGAATACATCTCACTTAAAAATGAGATGCATTTGCCTCATTTCTAGAAATCAGTATTATTATTGAAAGTGTGACAGATATCTTGCTACTCAAAAGCTCTGGCAAGCACCCACTTTCTTGATGTTTGCCAGAAAGAAAATAGAGCACCAACAGTTGTGTTGCTTATTTGTCACAATCCTGATAGAAGAAAGGGGATTTTTGTCTTGTTTTGTTTTGCATTGGAGAAAAAGAGCTGGGCAAGAAGTATGTGATGCTGAGATCATCATTCAGTGTGAACCAAGACAAATAGTACCAGTGGGATGTATGGGCTCAAATTGTAAAGAAAAGGTGACAGAACAAGCACAGGGAATTTGAGATGGAAGCTGGACAGCAATATAGATTAATGTGAACAAATCCAATCACCCACAGAGGCTGAGGTGAAGCCTTAGCTGGTTATTAATTGCTTAAGGAATGACACACATGCTGAGAGATTTACAATGACAAAAAGAAAGTGGCAAGCCAGGTCAAGAGGATCCTTTGATTAGGAATTAGTCTGTGGGCTCCAGAGTCAAGAAGTACAGAGAAACAAGTGGGAAATTCCTGCTGCATGGGATCATACCATACATGGCTCTGGATCCTGGGTTTGAGCAAACATCATGATGCCCTCTTTGCCTGATCTTCTGTTCTGTATGATTGGATTTGGATACTTTCCTGCAAAACATCCCTTTTAATATTGATTGCCTTTTACATTGGTTCACAACTGATGAACCAATCTTTTTAACTCCAGCATCTTTCACATGATATTGATTATGAGTCGTATTTTATGGGAACCTTATGCTATCTGCATTGCATTCAGCCTCTCAGTGAACCATAACTCATATTTCATGGAAAAAACCCTTACCTTCGGTTTCAGTTAGTCCAGTTTTCAGTCAGGCTTCATGCCTGCATTTGTAGGACCAGCCACAGAATAAGAACTAAATGAAACATGTTCCTAACAGCTGCCTCATTCCCTGTTCAGAAAGCAATACTCTACTAATGCATCATGGAAGCACAGTACATTACATTTCCAAGTAATGCAGGACTTGTCAGCTCAAGCACAGTCTCTCAGGAGACATCAGAGCATGTTGTCCCACAAAGATCTGGAGAGGGATGTACAGGAAGAGAGAGAAAGTTGGAAGTCCATTGATATTCAAAACTGAGCTGTTACAGTAAAGTGGAAGATATTCAGTACCCTGTCTGTGGCCCAGGGTCAGGACTATTTGCAACGGAGCATATTTAAGTGAGAAATACCTGATGAGTGTCTAGAGTGCCAGAATCAGAAAAATTTTGCTTCATCAATATGTCATGCCTGTGGGCCAGAAAGCAAAGCTATTTCTGAACTGTGACTGCTTTCTCAAAGTTATAGTAAGCTGCACAACAGTGACTTGTTACTGTAGGTTGGGGCAGGCTGGTATTGCTTTATTTGCCTTTGTACCATACTTCGTTGTGCAGAGGAGGCATGCAGTACCTGCAATGGGAAGTGATGGGGTTAATGTAAGCAAAATTTCTCTTGCACATTAATATATTTCAAATAAAACAATAATTTAAACAGGAGATATGATATTTATAACCTCACATTACCTGTTTTTTGTTCTCAGCATTTATACATATATTCTAAGTTGCTAAAAGCTCTATTCAAATTCATAGGGAAAAAAAAAATTAGCTAGATAGACCAAGTCTGTTTCTGTTGATCATGATTTATCTATCTTTCAGTTAGCCCTTTGGTAGGGCTGGGGATAATCCATTACCTCTACACTGTTCTGAACATCTGAAGTCCTGAAGTGACTGAATTTTGAAAAATGTACAAGGGGAAACGTGTGACTTACATCCTGTATGAACCTTAAAACCATTACACATGCCAGTATATAAAATGAAGGTACTTACATCCAGCGTTATGTTCACTTTTCGTTATTGTATCTTAAAAATGGATATAGCAAGAAAAGTGCTGGAGAAGGATAGCTAAAAGAAAAGATTTCTTGTAAGATGAGATTAGAACAATTGTACTTATTTAGCTGAGAAAGGAGATGAATGAGACGAGACATCATGGAGAGATATAAAATAATGAAGTATAATAAAATTGTGCTAATATTACAAATTGACTTCTTGGCCTTTCTCTTCAGTTTTGCTTTTAAAAAGCAACCTTTTTAATGCTATTCATGCAAAATGATAGCCATTTTCTCTCTCCAGAAGGATCTAGATGTTAGCATTGGCTGGATTCATCCATATATACGTACATAGTAGGTCATACATGCAAAATTTCTAATGCAGTGTGAGAATTTACCATTTTGTTTATATTAATAACATAAAGGTCTGTCTGCAGTTTAAAGGACTTGGTGTGTCAGCTGGGGAACACAAACCTCACGGTATAGATGCAAATTCTGCCGAACAGAGAGCTTGCAAAATATTCTGTAATACTTCCATGTTCACTGCATGTTTCCAAGTTTCCATGCTTCCTATACACTATTTGTGGGTGGAGATACAATGGAGATAGATACACCACCTTTGGGTGAAGATACCTGAGTCGAAATGTAACAAACCTGAGGAGGTTTGTACCTTACCAGTTTAACATGCGGTGCAGTAACACTTCAGAATTGACTAAGGCAATATGTTCAACATCCTCATGGGAATAATAGCAACAGCAACAGTAGGGAGTTTTCCATACAATGCCAACGTTTAACAGTGAACCCTATGGCTGAAATAGGTTTCAAAAGAAGGCAAGGAAATGAAACTTCCTTTCTGGAAAGGGCATCAGGGACAGACATATACACAGGTGAGGTCTGATGGGATCCACAAAGACAATGACTTGCTGAAAAATGCATAGTTGGCATCAGAAAGTGACCAGGGGTGTCCTGCCCTGTGCCTCACAAAAACCTCTGCTGCTTCATCTAACTGACCAACAGGTACTGTGTTTCTGTTTCAGGCAGTCAATACTCATTATTGCTGTTTGCGTATGTCGATAATTACTTCAGTCTTTATTTTGCAGCTGATTTAGCCTATTCTGATGAGAATCTAGAGTTAAACAGCAATACTGGGTCTTTTGGACTCTGATTAGGACAGTTGTTCTGCCAAAGCCACATAGAAAGCTGGTAGATTAAGGTTTCTCAGAAAATTGTGAAATGCGGACAAAGAGAGCAAAATGCTTTTCTGACACATCTATGACACCAGGAAAAAGTTCCTTTACCAAAAAAAATATGAATGTTTCTCTTAATAGATATAGCTAGATTATAAATTAATATGAGAGATGACTTCCACAAAAAGCAATTGAATTGTGAGAGTTAATGTGCTTGCTCACTTGGTTCCATGATTTTTGGTTTTTTTCTGTCCTTGAGGCTTTGGGAAGAAGCTAGCAGGACAGAATGGCTCTCAGCACTTGCAAAGATTTGAGAACTCCAAAGAGCTTAGCATCCTTCCATGTGGGCCAAAGTAATTGTTAAAAAAAATATTCGTGTTCATTTTAGAACAAAATGCAACATGCAGATGAACAACAGCGCCAACAAGAATGAAAAAAAATCCCTCGGAGCTGTATCCATTTTTGTGTGAGAAATCATCTGCATATTCCTTTCTTAAAAATGGTCAGAACATTTTCCAGGAAGAATACATGTTCTGCATTTAGATCCTTGAATATTCAAATATTTGTGGTTTTTCTTTACAACTGGAAAACCACCAAATATATTCAACAACTGTTTCTTGGGAAAATTTCTGTAATTTTGGCAAAGCCTTTTCTTCTCTAGCTTTGTTAGAAATAGTCCATCTAGAACAGCCTCTATGCAGTGAATGAGTTCAAAAAAAATATACGTAGTTGAAGTCTGTACCTTAACCTAACTCAAATGAGTTAGAGCAAAATACTACATCTGGTAATCTTACATCATAGATCTTTGTTTGGAGAGCATCCAGACATGTTGCTAGTATTATCTTAAGTATATTCTTGATAAGTGCTAATATTGATATCTATGCCTCTCAAAAGAGAGATATATAGATGTGAACAGGTTTTTCCAGTATGTCTCTCAATTGAAGGAGACTTAACAACCCTTTTTTATCTGACCTTTTAAAGTAGCATAGTGGGCAATAACCATTAACTGATCAAATATGAGAAATGTCAGGTGTGGAATAAGCACTGACAGGGAAATATTTCATCTCTTTAAGCTCATGAACAGCCACTGAAAAACCTTGGCTCCTATTAAGTCTATTTTTTTTTTTTTGCAAATATTCAATAATGGTACGATGCGTTGCCTCATGAAGGATTACTCTACAAAGCTAAATTTGAAGCTAAAAAGAGATCAAACAGGCTAAAGTATGGTATAATTCTGAGAAATCCATCATTGTTGCTTACCCAGATATGCTCATTTTCATCACACAGTGCCAGGTCTCATTTAGTAATACATTTAATAATTCTAACAACCCACTTATCTACTTTTCTTTAACATGTACTGCATAATCACTCTCAGATCATCATGTGTCACTGTAGATTCCTTTCCCTTCTGTTAATCCAAATAATTCAAGTTAATAGTGAATTTAAAAAAAAAAAATAGTGCTTTGTACTTAAAGCCTCATACATGCCACAAATCTTTGATTAGACAGACACTGTATTTATTTCATAAGAATTTGCTAGAAGAGACAAAAATAATGTGGAGTTGAGGTCAGAAGTCACTGTGTAGGCTGGGGGGTGATTCCTCTTTGCCAGTATTACTCTGTAGTGTTTTACACTGGCAAAGTCCACTGGTGTCAGTGCACTTACTTACTCTTTATGGCAGACTCCAAAATGTTCTGATGATGATAAGTGTCAGACCACTCCTTCCCCAGGCCAGTCCCAGGCAGAGGGTGCTCTGCACCAAAACCAGTGCCTGTACCCAAAATCTTCACAGCATTCTGGGTAAATATGAGTTCTACTGCTCCTAAACACAGCCAATGCATTGGTTACGTTATAAAAATAGAAACAATCTCCATACTATTCTGGAATTCATGCCTATGTGTAGCTCTTAGGATTTGAGTGCATTCTGTCTTTAATGCCTGTTTATAATATTTTAAAAAGTTTATATTGGGTAGGAAAAGCCAATTAAAAACTAGGCCCTTCTTCATAGACTCTGACTCCAGCTGTTCTCTTTAAAGCAGCCAGTAAACTTCCATAAATAGTCCACCAAAGATTAACCCTAACAAACACAGGCTCTTGAGGTGGGAGGCACCGTTCCAGCGTACAGAGCTCAGTATTAGCACTTAACCTGCTAACAGAGAGAGGGATTATGCCAGGGTCTGTGAGTGGGGTACTGAGACACGAGAGAGACAGACCCGAGCCCCTGGGGGGTTTTGCTGCCTCTGCATTTTTGGAGCCGCCTTTGGGCTGCTGTAGATTCCGCAGTGGTTGTTTCAACATTCAGCATCAGTAGGGCAAAACCAGGCTGGTTTTCCTTGCTTTGGGTATTTAAAAGGTAGAGGAATGTGGCACAAAAAGAATCTACAGGCAAGAAAACTTTGTCTCTGCTGTGCAAAAATTAAAATTGACCGCAGAGAAAGGACCTAAAAAGCATAAACTCCCTGACTTCCCTGTCATATCTGGGGAAGGCTGCCCGTCAACTTTCAGGCACATTTTTCATTATCTGCAAGTGTAAACTTGGCACAGTTGTGGATCAGACTCACTGTGAACTTAAAACACGATAGTGTAAATTCAAATGATGCTGCATTCTGCACAGAGGAGAAGGGTGTTGCCAGAAGCAATATGAACTAAAGGTCTTTGGGGTACCAGTTTAGGTTCAGGTTTGGCACCAGAAAGACCAGAGAAGCAGGCAGTAAAAATGAACAGTAACTTGAGGATATTTTAATAACAGCTGCTCTGTTTTCTTTCTTAGTGCACTTTTATTTTATTTGCACTTTTGTAGTTTCATCTTGATGACATGGCTATTATTTTATAGCTGTTTCAAGCGGTTAATTAATGAACTGCACACATGTGACATGACACCACCTTGCCCAATTATCTCTGGCATCTATTTTTATGGTACAAAGCACTGCTGCTTTGTGAATTATTTTAGATTGTAAATTGGTTCTGGAAGCTGTTATTTTAATAGCCAAAACAAGAGCAGTACTTGATGGCTGACATGCAGCAATGACAAATTGCCATGCATGATCTCATGAAATCCACCAAAGGACTTGGAGACACTTGATAATGCTTCTCTGTTCTTTAGATGTAAATATCTCTCTTGTTAAATCCACACCTTATGAAGTCCTTTAAAAACAGATTGCCATATTGCTGACAACCTGTAAATGACTGAGAAGTACAGAATTAGGATGAGAATATATAACACAATTTTGGACTGATTTTTCTCAGGATCTTTTTGCTGGTAATAGCAGACCAAAAATATTGTTGCATACCTACCAGAAATTAAACACAAAGTAAAGACATATATTTTAAGGCCAAGTCGTTTCTGGCACTGTATTTTCAACCTTGTAAAGGCAAATGCACAATACCTAGGGGGAACTTCACAGAGATCATGTGCTGATGTCCCCCATCCCCACTCCTCAAGGTAAAACTGGAGGGACAAGGGAAGTGTAGGTAAATCCCTCTGCCTTCCCTTCTCAGTTGCATCAGAAGTGAGCTATGACCAGCAGATGTGGTTTATCCTCTCTAAAATTGAGATTTCACAGTAGTTTTTTGTATGAATCATTGTGTCTTGGTCATCATAGATGGCTGTATTACTCTGTCAGGCTCATATATAAACCCAAAGCTCGCTCCTTTTGTGGGACCTGAATTTGTTTTGAAATTCCCACTACATCTTATAGAAACATTGCTCTAGAATTCTCCTTCAGGATTGCACAGCTTACAGCCAAAAACCTTCCTCCAAAATAAAGCTGTAGCAGAAAATTTGGTCTGCTTTTGTAAAAGCCTGCCTGAAAAAATATCCAAGGGTTTTGAACATTTGGCCAAAGGAAAACAATTTCAACCTGTTCCATACTTGTTTGACCAGAATGAACCCTCACTTTCAAATTGCATATGATATCAATGAAACACATCACATAAATCTTACTATTTTTATGCGCTATATTACAAATGCATTAGACACTTACTCTGAATATTCATAGATAAAAATATTTCCCAGCAATTAAATACATTTTAATTTTGATACAGAAGTGCAAATTCTGTTCCTGCAACTTTACTTTACAAGCTGAGACGTATGCTTTTAAAAATTAATTTCAAATATGTGCACAAATTGCCAATTATGTGTAAGAATGGAAATACATTATAGCTGAAGAATGAATCCCTCAGCACAAAATGCAGAGGAAATGTTCTCTGTCTCTCACAAATGTCTCTTTCATGCACAGATATACACATTTATTAGAATACATTCACATACAAAAGATTCTAAGATAGAAAGAAATGAAAATAATAATGTTTTCAGTTTAGAATGTGATCCTTTAATAGGAATTTTTCATTGTAATATGATTCTATACTTGAATATGTTGATGTAGAATAAAAGGCAATATTATAGATGCAAATATCTATTCACTAAAACTAGCAATGCGTAGAGAAAAACTTCTGTAGTTTGGGAGTGGATAGGGACTCATTTTGGATAAGAAGCCAGAAGTTCAGATGCATTCCCTAGTCTTTTAATTTTTTTTCCATATCACAGGAGCTTCTTAATTTGCATCCATTAGCCTTTCCAGACCTTTTTCCCAGGTCCATGGCAGTCCCTCACTGCCCTTTTCCATTTCACCATACTTTCATGATCTTCTCTTATTGTTTTCTTTCTATTTTAGGCTTTTTTTTACAGTTCCCATTACGGTAGTATCTGAGCAGCTCATATCCTCCACTGTACTCATCGTTACTATACCCAAGTGTAGCTGCATGAGAAACAAGGGAAGTACTATTATCCCCATTTTATAGCTCAATAATTGAAAAAAAGGAAGTCTCAGACACATATCTGCAAAGGTATTTAGGTACCTAATTCCCTTTGAAATCAGTGAGAGTTAGGTACCTAAATAGAACTGTGACTGCAATGGAGGGAGAGCTGGAACCAGACCTTCAGCTAATGACCATTAAAATGTCCTTTCTTATATCATTAATTCTTTAAACCAGATACTTTCTGCTCCTTATTATATTTGCCCATCAGTCATAAACAAATTACGTGAAGGTGTTTCTCACCCACCTGTCTCATACATATGTGAATACCTTCTGAACTGTAGATATTTCTTTTCAATATTTTGTGTGCCTTGGACTGCAACAGAGCTTGGGTTGCATGAAGTGATTAACTAAACTAAAACAATGGGGCAAGTAGCTCTGGAAATTCCAGAGTCCCACCAAAGAGAGACTGATACTTTTAATTACTTTTTGCTAGGAAGAGATCTTAAAAGACTAGAAGCAAGGGGGCAGTGGCTCCTGAAACTGGGAAAAAATTACGCTGGAGTGGAAATGATGTAGATATTTGCGAAACTGAATGGAAGAGAAATCACTATGAAGAACACTGCAGTATAATTCATGGTACTCCCTATAGTTCCTCTCTCTAGCAATCACTTGATTTTGGTAAGTTGTTAAGTTAGTACTTTGTGAAGTTTATTTTATGCTAAATGAGAAGGAAGACAAACTCCAGAGGTGTGCGTACTGACCAGAACAAAAGGAAAGTGAAGCTTTAAGAGCATCTTCAAATTATTCTATATTCCTAAACAATGGGTTACGCAGACAATATTTCAGTACAAGGCTAATTATGGTATTCTTCAGAGAATCCTTTGAGAAGAAATAAACACATACATGACTGGAAGTATTTAGGAAAAAAAAAATCAGACTATTTTCATAGTTGTGTTTGTAATGCAACAGTTTTAAAAGAGCAGAAATAAAACACAGTGCAGATGCAACACATCGGCTTGGACATCTCTGCTTTTCAGCATGTTAAAGCAACTCAGATGCTCTAAATACTGACGTACTGTTGTGCTTGGAGTCATTTGAACAGGCCCCCTGGTATCTAAAAGTAGTAAGTCTGTTTCAGCCTTAGAGATTTTGATTTTAGCTCCATATTACATTTAGCCTCACAACAGAGGGGTTTTTTTATTTATTTTATTTCTCTCCTTTGAAGAGACTTAGAATGCTTTGCTGATATTTCCTTTACAATAATAGATAGCATCACTGCATGGTAATGCCAGAGATGCTGGACAGACAACTTAAGAATGGAAAGCAGCAAAAAACCCGTTAGGGCAGTGCTGTCTTTTTTTCTCTCCCACATAATTCAGTATCAAAGAATAATGTACAGAGCCTAGTTTAGATAAGGACTCAGATATTTCTGTACTCCAGTCATGTTTATCCAACTAAGCATCAAATGCAGCAATGATGAAAATTAAGCTTCCTATATTTGCTTAAACAACTTTGCAAGCATTCAGACCAAGTAAGCCAACTTCAGAACTAAAGAAGTTCCAAACAGGCATGAATTAAACAGGTAGAATTATGAGAGACTCTAGGTAAAGATTTGGGGTAATTTTATTGTAGATGGGTGAACCCATTGTTAGGTGCAAGTTGAAAATGAAGAATTAATGATGGAGGGCTAGAAAAAATGAAAAGACCAAGTAATGCAGAATTAGACAAAGTTGCCAACTAGCGCACATACTGTCAAAAAAGTCTTACTTTGAACAAAGAAGGAGAAAGTAAGCACAGAGGAGAAAAAAAAAACAACGTCTTAAGTCTTTGGAAAATGTTAGAAGTCATTGATTCAAGATTATTCAAGTTCATACACAGAAGAGCTTAGATAAGATCAACCGGATAAAAACTGTGATATTTGTCATTTCTAATTCCAGTAATTAAGTGCTGTTCTAATTCTACTTGAGAAGGCCTCAGTGGGATTATAATAATGGCATAACGATGGAAACAAAGACGAAGAAAGGATCAGAACTACTACAAAAAGAAAGGATATTGAAAAATTCATGACATACAGGCAATGACTGTCCTTAAAAGGTTAACCTTTGCTGACAGTTGCTGTAACAAAGGTGTGCAAGTTACCTTGCTCCCTACTTATTTTCGAAAAAAATAAGAGGAAAAGACAGAAATAATTGTGATATATCGCAGTGATATTTCCTGCAGTTGCTACTGATGACATTCTTCATAATGATCATAATTTTTTTAGATGGTTGATTTTTAAGACAAAATAATTTTTTGTCAAAATGTAGCTGTTTACGGAGAATAAACGTACCAGCTTTGAAATGCAGTGGAAGGAGAGAGAAAGAAGAGAGAGGAAAAGAAAAAAGTGAACTACCTCACAATTAACAAATGATTAGGACAAACATCAGCGCTGTAGGATCTAAAATTTAAGTCAGAACTTCACAAAGCAAGGAGGTAGACCTTGGGGACCTGCTCTGTAGGTCACCCTGCCTGCTGTTTTCCACCCTTTCCCAGTGGCCCTGAAATGTGTACAATATTTGCAAGACTGACTAACTCCAACAGGAAAGTGCTAACCCCTCAAATTACTGATATCTTTGAGGTTTAGTTACTCACTAAAGTGGGTGAATGTCACTCAGTGGAAGAGTGACATTCATGTCCTTATTGTAGGGAGGGTGCTTTTACTCCTCCATGTTGCTTCATCCCAACTGGCCTAGGTTCATCTCAGGGAAGAATGGGGAATTTTAGAAGTCTCAGAGACTTTGGCAAGCAGGAAAATAATTTTCCTTGCCAAGGCTGGCGTAGAAAGGAATCAGACTTTTGCTTGCCTCTGAGGATCTCTGGAATGGAACTCCCCTCCCTTCAGACCTTGATAGGCACATTGCTTCCCACCATCGCATTGCTGGGAAACTTTATTATATGTAAATTTCCATCATTCTTATTCCACTTTTCTTATTCCACTTTTCTTCCTTTCACTCCATCCAAGTTATTCTGCCATCTCTACATTGAACCATTATTCAATGTCCCATAGAGGGTATAATGCACAGTCCTTATTAAGATACACATGTTCATGGAATAACCCAAAGCTCATTAAAAAGATAAACTTATATTAGGGTATTCAGTGCTATTCTCAGAGCATGCACAAAATATGGAGCAAATATTGTACTTATAATTGCATTTTAATTGAGCTGTATCTGGTATAAAAAGATAGTTGCATATGGACTGCCAACTTGAATAATATTTTAAGGTACATCTTTTAATTTTACTGCTTTTATTGTTACTATTACAGTTTGAGAAAATTTCCCCACAGCTGTTTTTATTTTGTGAAAATCATTCATCCCATGAGCATGACTGTAGCTGTGTGCAGTATACATAAATCCTTATGATCATTAAACACGTGTAGTTAAGGACTGTTGTGTATCCATACATGTTTCATTTCCTTGCTTTGTGTTTAATTTTTCAGTGACTCTCCTTATTGTTTCTGTATCTCAACTGTAGCACAAAAGGGAGATCTACAATTAGCAAATCGCTTAATGCCATCCTGTTTGCTGCCCCTGTTATTGTTTAAAGCTTTTCTGACTTTTTTTTTTTTTTTATAGACTTACCGGTGATTTTGGCTCAAAACCTAGACATGTTGCCCCTTCTCATCACTTTCCCCAGGCAGCTGGTCCCTAGTGACAATCGCCCTGTCCCACTACTACAGCCAGTGCATCACTCTCACACTGACAGGTCTTGGATTCCTAAGCACAAGTTGCCTTTGCTTCTTGCACACAGTCTCTGGTACTCACCTTTTCCTTCCTTTCACAGAATCCATAATATTCTTCTCCTGCTGCTCCAGTGACTAGCTTCTTCCAGCTCTCCTGGCTTTTGTTCCAGTTCCTCTGCTCACATAAACACCCTGGGCTTCCTTCCTGCACTGCTGCTTTCCCCCAAACAGTCCCGGTTATCCATCACTTCTTCCCAGGCTCTCACTTACTTGTCTCCCCTTCCTAGAATTTCTAACTGTTATTTGATGATCCTCAGGCTGAAAATGACTCTGACATACAAAGGATCACATGTTCTAAGCAACAGCCAAGTCAGAGGACCTAAAGTTTACTGGGTTTCACATGAAACCCAAGTGAAAAAGCAAATTTTGCCTGATTCCAGTGCAGAACTACAAAGCAGTCCTAATATTTTCCCCAAAGTGAGAGTAATGAAAAGCAGCAAACCTTTATGCGAATGCAGCCTGCATTGATACTGAACGTAAGTAATTTTGTGTTCTTTCAGATTTTGCAGAAAATATTTGACAGAGCTCTCCTTGATTATTTTCTTTTCACGAACATAGTCATTCCAGCCTGAAGAACCTGCCTCCATTTGGTTTAGGCTTCACTAATTTAGCAATTAACATTTAACAGCCAGATTGTTTTCCTGAGCCCAAGGGCACCAGTGCAAGAAAATCTCTTCTGATCTATAACCTCATTGCAATCTCAGAGCTCCTAAAACCTAACTTTTTTTTATTCTAATCATTTTTGCTGATGCAGGAGTCAGTCATAACTATCCTGGAAGTAGCAAAAATCTACACAATACTCTCTAGTCAGACAGCATTTATTGTGCTGTAATTTGTTCTAAGACAATAGGGGAGATGCAAATTCTAGAGAGGCATATTAATCTGTAGGTCAAACAATAACAGAATATTGAAAAACTGTCTTAATGATTTTTTACATTGTGGTGGAAAAGTGTGTAATTCCACAGAGGGGTGCTGGCGATCTCATAAACCAGGAGAATAAAGCGGAGAGGTTTATTAATGCCACCAAGGCACTGAAATAGAACTTGTTTTATATCGTGTACAACTGTATAGGTGTTTATTATTTATAACACATCCTTCTTTTTTAAAGGTCTCCATTCTAAGCCCTCTTCTGATGCTCTGTATCTTGTTTTTCCCCATTGGTTTTCAACAGCAATTGTATTCCAGATGCAGCTTTAAATGGTGCTGTGCTAGCTGCTACCTTTCACTTTTTATTACAAAATTTAGTCTATTATACCAGCAGTATTTTTCATTGAAAAGTAAAAGTTAAAAACTGCTGACTTCTTTGGGGGTGTGTGGAAAGAGGTTGCTCTGCCTGTGCCATATGGTGCTCAGCACCTTGTAGGATCAGGCCCTAAATGCTAGTAAATTGGAATTTACTGGCAGTGCGTACTGTGCAGGCAGAGGCAAAGCACTGCTCCTGCTCAGCCCTGGTGGTTAGCCTCCTCTCTGGTTTGAAGCAATCAGTAATGACACTGTGAGCACCAAACCAGCTGTCACTGCTGTTCTTGGCAGTCAAAATTGCATGGGGCCAAGTTGTAAAATGCTCAGCGGGGTAGATGGGTTCCCAGCACTTGTGTGAAGAGAGCCCGGCACTCCTTAGAGCACAGCGTTTACGTGCCTCTTGCTCTATTCTAAAAATCCAGCACTAAAAAAGTAAGTCGTACAGAAGGGCAGTGATGAAGTGGTAGGGGCAGCCTTCACTCACTGGTGGTACCCCCATGAGAAACAACCCCCTCCAGCTTAATGGCCTGTTAGTGCCGTTAGTCTCTCTCACATACAGGACAGCTGCCCAAAGCCTGTGTCACGCAGGAGCATCTCCAGTAGGACCTCTGACACATCCATCTCATCCCGTCCGCGGCAGAACTGCTCATGACAGAGTGAGAGCCAGCAAACACCAGGGACATGGGGCAGTCCCTATCCGTAGAGGTTATCACCATCAGCCTGACTCCACACGTCTCCCACTCTCTTGCAGCACACTATTTGGGTCAGTTGTGAGTGACCATTTCCTCTGTCAAGCATAATTTAGCAATTAACTATCTATTGCACAATAACCTGCCATTATAGGGCACTAGATAAAGTGATGCTGCAAGCACAGTACTCCTAAACCCTGCTGCTGCACTGCTCATGTAACAGCTCCCTCACTGTCCACCCTCAAACCACGGGAAGTCTGACACCTCAACCAGCCTCTGGCGGCTGACCAACATGCTTTGGAGCCTGATCTCATGGTGTAGACAAGCTGAGCAGGCTGCAGCGGTGCTCACAGCCTGGAGACCTGAAACACCACCTGGGCAGGGAGCAGAGCTTTCTTCTGGACTGGGGGTTGACTGAATCACCGTTCAGTCTTTTAATATTCTACTTATGCAGAAAACAAGGGTGCTAATTACTTGTGGTAGTGCTTGTGCTTGATGGGAACACCTCTCCATAGGGCTGTCAGGTGGTGGCTTCTGCCAGGGTCAGGTGGTTGCAGATTGGGGAATGAAGGGTTCCATATGGAGCCATCCAGTAGTCCCATGAGCTATTCAATCCCCTTGAGATGAGGAGTATGATGTTAGCCTTTTAAAATTGTACCATTAAAGGCCTACTGATAAACCATTGATATTTTTAAAAGTTATTTACAGCATACATGTTTTTATAATTGTTTCCAGAACTAAGCAATGATAATTTTTAGAAGTACAATTGTTTGCAAAATATTTTCTCTACCAGTTCGTACTGTAAGTACAGAACACTATGATAACAAGATCCTGTTTGGTTCACCGTATAACAATTGCTCTGTCCCTAGTTTTATTTTCTGCCTGCTTTTCAGCATAATCTGTTAGGGTGGGTGTTGATATGTAGTGAAAAATAACTGTACCAGCTCTATGTATATATAGTAATAGCAATCACCGTGTCTTAATAGAAGCAGGAAGAACTTAAAATCTTTAGTGTGATCTGAAGCACCCATATTCAGTAGTTCTGTGGTAATTTCCAAGGAAAGGCTATGCTGATCATCAGTTATTCTTTTAGTATTCCCTTGTCTGTAGAATACATTAATCCTTAAATAAAAATAAAAATTAGATTTTTTTCTAGGAAAGTTGAGGGTTTTTTTCTGTGTCTCGATCTACATCTTAAATTGCACATTCAGTTGACATCTAGAGATACATGCAATTAAAACACCAAATCACCTCCTCATTGCTTAGCAAAGGCAGATCTTCCATGGAAAAAGTAAGGATTAACTAAGACAGCCAGTAGACCACAGTAAAGCTTCCCAAAAGAAACTACTCCAGCTGACTAACAGCAATTTTTTCTGTATTTCTATTGTCCCTAGATCTGCTGAGGAAAAGCAGTAATAGCTGTGCATACCTACAGGGTTTTCAGACACCCCTGGACAATGTGCCTTTGAACTATTTCATACTGTTCCCCATCTCTGCAATGCCTCCTTTTCTCCTGCTATCCTTTCCCTACCTTTTCCAGGCAGCTCGTTTGTTATGCATCATGCTGCTGCTAGCTGGCCCTTTGCTCTCTTGGAGTTAGGGCAGGATTTGCCCCAGTTTCTGCTAGCATACCAGCAGTGTTAATGTTTAGTCTAAAAGTTTTAAATGGCAATGGTTTCCTTTTTTTCTTTTTTTTTTACTTAGCACCGTTGTCTGCTTATAAGAAATGCTAGGAAGGGGAAAAAAAAAGTATGTGACCTATTAAAATGAAAGATTGCCCATTCTTGTAATTACAAGTAACAGGAAGCCTGGTAGTACCTTGTTTGTGAAATTCCTCTGACCTCTTCAAAAAAAAAAATTGTACAAAAGTCACAGTTATTAGTACATCTAGAGCTAAGGTCCTGCTCTATGCACATGTGTTAGTCATTTACTAGATTTTTTCCCCCCTTTTTTGCTAGAACTGCAGTGAATTGATAGCTAGATATTCAAACACTGGTGGACAATCCCCTTTAGGCTGCTTTGGAAGAACTTGCTAATAACTAACTGCCGTTCTTCCCTGGCTCAGGTTCCCAGTTGCTGTAAGCTTATAAGGGGGCCCATTTCAATGTGGTTTGATAAAAAGACCTGTGAAGGAGTCCTAAAGATTCAGAGTCCTGGGGCAACAGCAGATTTAGGTCTAACTGTGGAAAGGGAGAAGGAGGTTTTCGGGGTAGACTCCCTTACGAAGGTTTAATGTGAAAACACTGGATTGCCGGGGCTTTTTCAGACCACGATGGAAGGGGCTAAGCCTGCACGCGGCTCAGTCCCCAGGCCTTTGTCAGGGTCTGTCAGGTGTGAAGATTTAGCTCCTATTACAGGGACTAAAGGGATCAGCTGCAAATAAAATATATGCTGTGAATTAGACAAAAGCTCTGTTCCTTTGCTATACACATATCTATGCCAAAAGTTAAGTACCTCGGAGGACACCCCTCAGTGCTACTCTGTGACTGTAGGGTTGTTCCTAAGACCAATTTTGGAGTCTTCTCTTGTAATTTACTTTGCTCACTCTGGAGGACTGAAGCAGTTATCTAACGCGGACTTTCAAATTTGAAAGATTGATGACAAGAAAATGGAAATTGCCATCATTTGACTCCAATTTATAAAAGCAAATGTAGTCGTTACCTCAGTTATGCATCCAAAATATTAGGTAGTTGCAATCTGGGATTTTTTTTCCCCCCTACAAAATAAGCTCTCAAACTTCTGTTCATGTTTATAGTGCACCTTTTCACAAAAAGTTTTTATGTTTTGGTTCTGAACTTCTGTTAATAGGGTCTTACATGTTAGGAATGCTTATCTGCAAAATCACAAGCAAACTTTTAGAAACCTGAGGGGAAAGGATAGCAGGGGAAAAAAAAGAAAAGAAACTCTGACTTTGAACTGAAAATGTAGTTTGTTATGGCTATAAAACTAACTGAAATGAGGAAACAGAAATGAGAAACGGAAATCAATGAAGTTATTTAACATGTATGCATAGAACATAAACGAACAAATAAGCTAGTGTTGCATACATCCTTTATTAATAACATGACTGCTTTCTGATACACGTAGATAAGTACATTTAAAGCTAGCTTTCAAAAAAAGCACATGAAAACTGCGTGGTCCTAAATGAAGCAGGGGTTTTAGTCCCTCAGGAGAATTATTAGGACTGTTTACTTATTCAAGTGACCTATATCTGTGTTAGTAAACTTCAATACCACGAAAAGTGATTCCTGTATGTATAGGCACAGGGAATCGTTATGTATGGTGAAACTTTTGATTTCTTATGCTTCCCTTCTAAGTAATAACATTATCATACCTGGAAACTTCACCTATGTTTTTTTTTCCCCTTTCCTCAAGAGAACTATACTTTCGTTTCCCAGATAACCTGCACCCATTCAAATGAGTGTTCACTGAAAATAAATCCTTGGGTAACCTGAGTTGTCAGACAACTGTGTAAAATTTCATTAAAGAGACAAATACAGTGGAAAGGATCATAGGTGGGACAGATACTAGAGAGGAGAAAAAATGTAGAGGAGCTTCTGGTAAAGTGAGGCCTCTTGAGTAAACTTTCCCTCATACATTTATAACCTGCAGTGCTACTGAATCACTGCTAATAGCTAGCACAAAGGTTCTATATGTGAAAATAGAGTAATAAATAATATGAAGATGATTGGCTGGCAGTGCTTGCCTCATTGGTTTGAAACACCACTTGAACTGGGAATTGGGGAGGGGACTCAGGCTGAATATTTGTGCCACCACTTTGGTGTGTCTCTGGGAAATTATCATTCATATCACAAACAATCTTTTCTTTAAGTCAGTCACTGCATCCTCCTGGGTGCTTGTTGCTAATGGAGACAGAAATACTATTCTAGTCTGGATTTAATACATTTCACACATAGATTCATTGTGCACTACTTTTTTCAGCTGAAGTTGAATTTCAACATTTTTGTGACTTTTGACACATCATCACTCATAATGGGGTCTTACTTGCAGGGAATAATGAACATATTCTTGTGCCAAATTTGAGGATGACTTGTTCACAAACACTATTTGTAGTTTTTATATGACAAAGTCAAATGGCTTCATGTAAGGGGATGATTATGAATAGTTCTGTCATTTCTCTAGCTTCTAACCGTGCTTCTAATAACCTTCAAACCACTTCATTATTCCTGTTCTCTCTGTGGCCACTGAAGTCACATTTAAATATGCATCTAAATATTTCAGAATACAGGTGACAACATTAAAGAAAAATATATTGGTGACAAATTTTCAGACTTGGGCCTTCACGTGGACCTAAATAAACGGCCTGACTCCAAAAGGTTATAAGCACTATCTTAAGCTTAATTCTACTTTATGGCTTCAATGGTAGGTGCTCTGTGTTCCTTATTCTGACCTCAAGTATATATTTATATGTAGGCACGAATGTGTATGTGTGAATGCACATGCATGCATATTAGAAGACATATCTCTGCCTAGTGAATATGCCCACTGAGAAATCTAAATTTACCTAGTAGTGCTTTTAAATCATTTCAGGGCCAAGCTGTCATCCCAAGTCTCAAATTTCTTGCAGCAAGCTCATTCTGCATGACAAAAATTAGGCCCCAAAGTGTAGCTTTGTTGGAATAAAGCAGGACACAGGCAAAATTCCCTACAGGTGGAAAAGTGAATGCACATGGGAGGCTGGATATAAAACCAGCAGTACAGATGAGCCTAAGGAATTTCTTCTCATTGATGAACAGGGACAGATCCTTAGTGGGTGTAAGTGGGAGCAGTTGAGTGGGGAATAGCTGAACTGGGGATTAATTAGAGCCAAGCAGATTTAGAGCAGTGTGGGAACTACACCTCGCTGGCCCAGCTTGCGTATCTGGTCTGTAGGTTTAGGAAGCTTGAAGAGTCTTATAGGACACACAGGCCTGCAGCTTCCTGTGCTTTGGTGAGCGCTTATGAGCAGCCCTGTGGTGGCACCAAGGTACTGTTTATATAAGATCTCATGAGTTTGAATGAGATTTGCACTTCTAGCCCCAGGAATTTTTGGAAATATGTTTTGTTTTCCAGCAGACTTCTGAACATCTGGAAATGCTGGCATTGTACTGTCTCAGCATAAATCATAAATGACTGGTAGCGACTTTTTTTCTCCTAAAATTGGTCCTTTTATGCATTATTACACCACAACAAAATGAAATGAACTCCTTTCCCTTTGCTGTAGGAGGAGAAGGAACACTTGGTCTCTGGGGAAATCCCTTCCATTCCTTTTTTCTAAGTTCTGCCCATCAAATGAGAAGGAGATAAAGAGAATTTCTTGGGCTGGTACAAATAAAGACCAATTTTTGGATCTGTTCTGGTCAGGTAAAATTGCTTCTGCTGCTGCTGTTACCGCTTCCATTCTTAATAACCATTCTGTGACCTTCACTCCCCATCAATCTATCCCTGAATAGTTATTCTATTTGCAGCTTTTCCTCTAGCTCCCTTGTCCCTTGAAAGACAGCTGTTCAGTTTTTCGAGCGTTGACATTGCTTCCACTGCTTGGCTGATCTTCCCAGAGGTGTTGGGGTCTGCTTAATCCTCCCAGGGTGGTTCACCAGGCTGCTGCGCTTGGGATGTGTTCTCACATCTGAAGAGCTGCATTGTGCCTAGATGTTATTGGCAGTGCCACCAAGGACTGCTACTATGCTGGGTCAAATTCTGTTTTGGTAAATCTCTTTGCATTGCTTATCTTGCAGACTATGATAATCTTGTATTACCCTGAGAAAAGAAAGATGTGACAGTGTACCTGAGGAGAAAGTCTCAGGTTGGACATGAAGGGTAAGTATTTCCAATTGTACGTCATGCTAGTATAAGAAGAGGACTCAATCTCTCTTTCTCTCACCTTTTTAAGCACTTGCTATTCTGTTCTACACAAAGAATCTAACTGAATATTAAAATCACCTTCAGCCACTTATGGAGAAGGATCTGAACCAGATCCATGGATCAGAAGACCCCAGAGCTTTGGAGCAGTTCCAACCCTGGATCCTGCAGCAAGTGCTGCAGTCAGCCTTATCTCTCCCTAGCTGCTGTCAAACGTTTGCAGAATTGCTCTTCTGTATGTCTTAATCCTTCCATCTTTGCTGATTTGTAAATGATGCCAAACCTGCTTTTTGATAACAGGCACCTAGTAACTCCCATATTTGCACATCTTAACAAATGTGGAAAGTTGTCTTCCTGCTTCTCAGAGAGGACCTCAGCTTAACTTCCGTAGAAAACTTAACTCAAAAGACAACCAAGAAAAATACCATCAATATACTAAGACGACTAATTGGTATTTGGTTTACAGTTACATGCTGGCAATGATTAAACTAATTACAAGGCATACTGTGCTAAATTGCTAGCTCTTTGTGTACTTCTAGTGTAGCTGAGAACCAGAGAGGTTCTGGTTCAAACTCGGAGTGTGTTAAAAAGATTCTTGTTAAGATGACTTGCAGAGCTGTCGATGTGTACACACACACACACACACAACACACACGGCTCTGTGTGTGTGTGTGAGATCTGTATTTGGAGAGAGATGAATACAAAATTCATTCTTTCTGTCAGAGAGACCGGATAGAATTGTGCTCTGTTAAACAGTTGCCGTGTTTCAGTCAAGATTGCTTCGCTGCAAAGCAAAGTGATTCATATATGTTTGCCCAGAGCTTGTCCTCTACAGTCTCAGACTAAGGACTGCTCAGAACTAGACAAACTCATTCAGAAAAGTAGGAACCATTTCTGCCTACCAAGAGATAACATCATCACCCATGCTACTCAGGTATGAAAAAGAGACTAATTTTCATTACACCAAACAATGTAGTTTGTTCAGCACATATTTTATTTTTGGCTCACCTCCAATGGCTAGGTAAGAGAAAAGATACTGCTTTTGATGCTAGTTTGATGCTAGAGGCCACCAGCCAGGAGCAGTTTTGTACACTATAGATACCAGCAAGGGCCTTTCTTCCCCTCTCTCTTCTTCTAAGCCTGGCAGAAGTCATTAATAAAATTGCATAGAGTAGAGTTACACAGGAAAATACCAGTCATGTAGTGAAAGCAAGGACTAGAGGTAAAACCTGCACCACGAGTCCTTCTTCATTTTACTTGCTAACTTATTTTTTACAAGAAAGGCTATTATATTTGTGGGGTTTATGTTTGTTGAATATCTTCTTTGCCTTCTGTGCTGTACTAAGTGTTACAATATGTGATATTGTGCCTTGAGTCTTTTCAGAATGTACAATATTTACATTTATTATATTTAATACTTATTGGGATAAATTTACTAATATGTTAACTTTAAATCTAGCTAAAAGCGAGGAGCCATTGTTACTCAGATACTAATAAAAAATATAGAGAACCTTTTTAAAAACTGTTGAACAGATAAGTTGTGTTCATCCACAACTGTTTATAGAAGTAAAGAGGATGTCTTCCAGCTTTCAGGTTCATTCCACATTAAAGACAGGAATTATGTCCCAGGGAAGGGGATTACTGTCAAACTGAAGGCAATCAGCTGGCATGGGGGAAGGCTTAGAAGAGTGTACACATATGTGCTGAGATCTGGACATATTACGTGGCCTGTGCAAAGAGTAGAAAGACCAAATTCCTGTATTAAGCTCTGTGCTCAGGACACAGTGTCTCATAAAAGCACAGCTGTAGGAATATAAACCAGCTCTCCTGAGAATGAATGTCACAGTGCTAGAGATAAGGAATCTGTTCTCTACATTTAATGCAAAATTTTAGATGCCTACCACAGTTTTGACATAGTAAAATACATTTCTTACAAGATTGTGATTCTTATTCTTGTCCCAACTTGACTCAGGAAATTAAGAAATGGCCATGAGGTGATAGAAGTGACAACACTTGAAAATTTAACTTTGGCTTACTTCAAAAAATGTAGTGGGTTTGGTGTCATTTACAACTCTTTGCCTTTCCCTTGTTCAGTCCACTTCAGCTAGAGCAGAATGAAACTTTGATAAAGCTCAAATTAGTCATCTCTTACCCTCTGTATTCAACATAAGGTCTGGCAATGCTCTAGTAAGGCAGGCCAAGTCCTCCTCTACATCAGGTTGTTTCTAATAACTGAGCCTACTAGCATGTGCCAGCCTTCATCACCATGCGGAATCGCTGTTCTTCCTCTCACTGAGTGCAGTGCATTCAGTTTGATTTCTGTTTGTTAGACAAGTGTAATGCATGGGTATGAAAATTACCCCTTTTCAGCTGAACTCCAGATTGTGCATTCCCACAGAGTACTTAACAGCGTGGGAGGCCAGAATCAACAAATGGTCAGACATTTACAAGCTGATTCAAATCTTCAAACTTAAAACCCCCTAAATGAGGGCTTTGCAGACATAACAAAAATATAATTTAATTTGAATATTCATTATTTTTCTATTAGTAAAACTATAACATTTCATGTCTTATGGCAAATTTAGAAAATTGAACAAAAAAGATGTCAGTATACATAAATAAAAAGCAGAACAAACTGGTTTAGTAATTAAATAAGAAAATGAGCTCATCCTTCAGAAGCCACAAAGCAAAAAGCTTGTAAGAATGACCATGAGCATCACAGTTCTTAGAAGGCGAATGGATCTAATTCCTCCAATAAGTTGTGTCTGTTGTTCTGTGCATTTTGTATTTTAGCGTTACAGGAATTCCACTGCAAATCCCATGCCAGCTCCATGCAGAGTGGTGAGGAACAGCAGCTCCCTGCTCACTGATGCTACAAGGGCAATTTGGCTGCAAGCTGTGTCTTCTGGTTCAGTCGTTTCACCTCGTCTCAGTGATGTTGCTGAACACAATGAAAGAAAGGGGTCCAGTAAGCAGGTAGGATGAATTTTATTACAGGTCATGATGACCTGAATTGGGCCCATTAGTGAAGAGGTTATGATTACTGGGCGCTGTGCCCTCTTCTCCCAGGGCTGAGCAGCAATTGGCAGCTGTGCACTTCTGAAAAGTAGACTCTCAAAATTGGCTTGGAGTGGAGTGCATACAACTTCTCTAGTTTGCAAGGTGATATGAACAAAATCATAATTTCTCTCATTGGCAAAAGAAGGGCAAAAGTAGTTGTTGTATATGAAACATGTCATGTTCTTTCTTAACCAATAGCGTGACCTCCAACTTGGAAGTGCACCCAGTTTACTTTCTCCTAGGGGCTTCCCTTTTCCTAAGTGCTTTTCCAAAAGCACTGTTTGATGCAAACAGAGCAGATAGCAGCTTATGGCAGAGACACATTAAAGCAGCTTAATGATAGGTGCATCAGAAAACTCAGATAGCTAGGACACAACCAATCAAACTGCATCATCCAGCCGTATCACATCTGCAAGGAAGGGGAATGCAAACAGTGAGATCTTATCTGTCATTGTTTTTCACCATTGACTCACTAATTGCATTTTAATGATATTTTCTCAACAAAAATCACCAAAAATAGATCAGCTTTAGAATGGTAGATTCTGAACATCTGCATTTTGCCAACAATATCTGACCGTTAGGGAGCTACTGTTTCTTTGTAGTTGCCGAGAAAATAATGACGACTCAAGCCAAGAATCAATTAAACTGAAGAGATTGTTCCATATCCTTCTTTTATGGGAAGAGAACAGGTGTTTAATAATTTACATAAATTATACAAAATCTAGAGCATTTACAGTAACCAAACACTTAGCAAGAGACATGAATGAAGAGGTAAGTTAGCTGATGATGCTTTGTATTCCAACCAGTGCCTCTTTAGCAATTCTGTAGTTATAGGTCTGTGAGGGTTTCTATTATATATCCTATTTTCATGGATTCAATCCTAAAAAAATTCTGATTTGCATTTGGCAGGCAAAGATTTTAAACTGAGACTGGATTTTTTTTTTTATTATGTTATGGGAAAAAAGTCAGTTTAATTGTCTCTAAGTTATGCATGTATAAAAAATGGAATGTATTGGTTTCAGACACTATTTTATACTGTTACAACTCAAAACTGCTTTGTTTTTTTAAGGGGAAACTTTACAAGCCGTTAGTCTAAATTGTGGATTAGTGCATTTGGGAAACGTGGAAAAAGAAATGTAAAAATGCTTGATTTCTTACCTCTTTAAAATGATGTTTGATCTCTAGGTACACTCCATTCCTTCAGCCAAACTTTCTTCAAGATGCAGTGCCTTGCTCTGCCATCACTCATGTAAGACAGCTCTCAGTTTCATACATTTTACATGATTCAGGTGAATGGCTTGAATCTGTTATACAATTTACATGAAATTCATCGTCTGCCTTTCCACAAACCTTCCATATTCTTAAAGTCTTGGCAGGTATGCAAGTACTGAAAGGAATGGTTAAAGTTATCAAGAAAAAACTCTACAGAGCGTACAATATACATTATATATTATAGGTTCAATTCACCCTAAAAGGAAAGCGTTTAGTGGGTAACTAGGAAATGCTGGCTCCTTTATTTGGTATCTTTGCTAAGAACTGTTGAAGTGACAGGTTTTGGAGTCACTGTTCTTCACCCCATGATAAACTTGTAGCATTCACGGAAGACCTAGATTGTGTCACGGAATCCTCCTAGGTTACGCCAAGTGTTTTTCATGTGTTTTGGTTTCTTCCTAACAAGCAGCATGCTTCCTAAAACAGCCAGAACAGCCAGATCCTAGTTGTGCTGCTGCTCCAAAATTCTCTGCAGGAATAGCTGGAGGTCCCTGTATGTTGCAGTGTGTTACATACAATAATGCTAAATGGGATAAAAATATGCTATGTAACAATTTCTCATAGGAGGAATTTCTAGCTCCTGTAGTTTATTCTACAAAAGTTTGGTAGTTTATTCTACAAAATTCTTTTGGATCAAGGAAAGAAAGGATTGAGGTCTCAGGTCAGTCACCAGTTTCAGTCAACCAAACTCTTTCTGATCACGCAGGAACTTTTACTTCTCCAGATTTAACAAGTACATGTGTGGTTTTGCATGCACGTAACCATGCATGAGCTTCACGCTACCTATTCATGCTGCCAAAATTTCCAAATGAGTAAAAAATTATGTAACATATTTTGCAAATTTATTTTACAAGTTAGTGAAAAACTCCTTTTATACTTTATGGCAGCAATTTCAACCTTTCTTATTGGTTCCTAGACCTTAATGTGAAATAAAACCACGTGTAGATTACAATTACCAAGTATATCACTCTAAAAATTCTCAAGAAATGATCAAGCTCCATTCTTTGCCTCCTGTTCTATTGCTCCCTTTATGCCTTTTGTATAAATGTTCACACAGCAATGATGTGGAGATTAGAAGAACCAGCTGTTTATGAACAAACATTTCTATTTGAAAGTCAGAGAGCAAACCAGGCAAATCTAGCACGAGCGTTAACGTTGACTTGACTTTTCACTGGCAATTTAAAAAATTGCTATGTTATCAAATGGTTGTTTCAGCAGTTCTGCGTCAACTGTGCTCAACCCACTCTTGCCAAAGGCTCAACATGCTAGTAGGGAAGGCTGCCAGATCCATCCGATGACTTTCCCATTCGGGCCACCTTAGGTGGAATGATTGAAAGGCATTTATGCTGATCTAAACAAACCTATTAGAACTTTCAATAATATTCATTAAGGATGAATGTTTCTGTAAAAATATGGAAATTTTCTGGAGTATAATAGAGTATAGGTAGAGCAAGGGGGCTAAGGAATGCAGAGCTTTTCCGCAGGTCCTAATGGCATTCTAATGGAGATTTCCTTGATTCCCCAGCAGCATATAGCTGACTTAGCAAATCCCTAATTGCAGGCCCTGAAGGCAAACTGTACTTTTCAGCTCTCTGTACTGGATATATATGTGCATATATAATTCAGTGATTCTCCCAGGATTTTAAAAAAGGGTAAGAGTAAATGTCATCTGAATACCAAAGGCAATAAAGGAATAGCTGTTTGGGTCCAGTGGCATTCAGTTCTCCCCATACTCCCAACCCTCAATTTCATATTTTTAAGTGGAGCTGAACGTTAATTCTTACTGCATTCTGAAATGTATTGTTGTGAAAATGTCATGTTATTGCATAGCACTCTGAAGGCTACTGGGAAATGATTTTGTTGTTCATCTCTCAAACTCTGGAGGCAAGGATATTTTCTCTGCCAGGAACACCATCATTACCCTTTCCTTATCCACTTTCTATAGTTTTCTACTTAGCTTTAATTTTCTGGTTTCCATTCTTCTATAAGTTGTCTTCTAGTTCTCTGAATTTTCCGCTTTCCATGTGTACTTCTCTTTTATGACCATCTTCCTTTCTTACTAGTGCTTCACACAGTCCCTGGCAGTCTGTCTTTGGTGTCAACACTCAAATCTTCATGGGTCCCAGTAAAATATTTCCCCTGCATCTTTTGCAAAATAGGAACAATGTCTTTTTTAAGGTTCTTATGTGCCTGAAGTGATTTCAGTGGGAACTAAAGTTTAAATGCAGGTATGTTATGTCCCAAAATATATATAGAGATTAAAAGTTTTAAGTAAATATTTGCCAAATACTGCAAATGAGGAATATGGAAGAATCCAGGGAGTTTTCTTTCTGTGGTGGTGAAGGAATGCACATTTGTGTAGCTTGTCCCAAACATATGTTTGTAAAAGCCTTTTACAACAACATGCCATTGTGTATTCCAGATACAGCACTTCAAATCCAGAAAAAAAAAAAATCTTTTGAAATGAATTATGTAGATTTTTATTTTTGCAGAGACTTATTTTTCATTTCCCCTTGCTTGGGAGGCCAGGTGCCTTAGTTACAATAAGCCCACCAGGGCAGGACTCAGAGGGAGCTGTAAAAAATGACATGCTAATCCATACTTCTTTGGGCATAAACTTGTCACAGTTTTAAAGCCTGTTATTCTGGGACATTCCAGAGCTGAAAGTGAGTGCTGGAAATTAACTTTATTTCAGCAGTATAAGGTGTCATTTGAAAAACTGTGGCTCATGAAACTATGGGCTTTGAGGTCATGTGGAAAAATCTCTGTCTGACTGGGATACTTATGGTTAACAACCACAGGTGCATCCAGGGTGAAGGAGGTAATATTAATATTACTCTTGGGTAGCAAAGACAGACATGGCTTCCTAAAAGGATGATTTTTAGAAAAGTAGCAGCTGTCTTAAAGTATTCCTGAGACTGGGAAATTAGAACAGGTTTTATGAAGATGAGCAGAGACTCATCTGATAAATGTGGGACACATTCCTAACACTAATGGCTTTAAAATGGAAAAGAAAGAGTGAGAGGTAGTTCAGTAGTTAGAACTCATTGGTCCTGCCTTGAGCAAAGACCTGCAATGTGCTCTAGGAACAATCACTTCACTTTTTTGCTTCTCTGAGTCCTCATTCCTTATGTCTTCACTGTTGATATACATTTCCAGAGAGTATTTTGTTTCCTCATGTGCTTCTTCATATTTTTATACATGTTTTTATTCATGTATAAAAATATAGTGGCACAGTAGAAAAGGTGCAGGAACCTACATTTGTAGGATCTCATCTGTCTTACCTTTGAGCTTTTCACTAAGTCTGTAAATATGTAAGAATTTCTTTTCCTGAGCAGTAGGATATTGTATTTGTCTATTCAGTAGAAAATTTGGTGAAAAAGCAGTGTCTGGAGCCTATTTAACATACCAGATAGTCTGAGGAGTAAAAAAGAAGAGAGTACTTTAAAATGCCTTTTCTGTTCTGTGTGTGGAGCTAAAATCACTTATTAAGACTGAAAACACTCCTTGTCACAGTTCAAATAATGATAATACAAACAGGCAGTCTTTAGCGATCAGGATTACTAAGCCTACAATAATTCGTGTGATTACCCATATTGGGTATAATGGGTGTTAAGAGGTGTAATGGATTTTTTTGGGGCTCACAAGTTAACTGTACCTTAATTAGTTGTCAGTGGTTCAGCTTTTCAATATCGTCCTTATGAGGGTACCTATTTAAATAATCAGTGATACCTCTTGGACAGTCTCATGTGCAGTTGCTCATGTACTGTGTAACTACCAGTGGTTATCAAGCAACTACACAAACACTTGCATAAGAAAAAAAAAGTAAGAAATATCCTGCTACCTTGAACTCCTAGTCTTCTCTATGGATCATTTTGACTGGGGTCTGTGTTGATGTTCACACTCCAGGTTTAGATAATTTTAAAGCCTTTTTATAACAGAGGAAAAATGAGGTATGAAAATTAAGTGTGTCTTCAGAAGGACTATATTTTGGTAAACAACTACAGTTATGACGTCTTGAGATCTTTGTTAGGTCTTACAGCTATGTAGGCTTCGTGATACCATACTGAGCAGTCCATTCCATTTTACTGTTTCACTTTATGAAACATGATTTGGATGATGGAAGCAAAATAGGACTATCGGACCTCATCCAAGGACTGTGTCATCCAGAATACAGCAGTGGCCAAGAGCAGAAGCAGAGTAAAGTAAGGATTAGAACATCTGCCATAGGCTAATGTGCCCCCCATAGAGACTTTCTCTGGATTTCTAATAACTATTTTCTATTTCATAAAGTTTCTCATTAATTCTGGTGGTTCTATATAGTCTTCACATTGGTGTTACTATCTAGTTACTCTGCCTGTTTGACATTTCACTGCTCAGGTACACCATATTACACCCAGGCATTTACCTCAAATCTCCGTCCATGCTCCTGGTCTACAGCTGGTTTTCTTTGATATTTTTTTTTTTCCATACAATGTTCATGTCTGTGTGAAGTCATGCAGAAACTGCACAAACAGGAATCTTCTTCCCCCCCCTAATCATTACATTTCATACATCTTCATAGTATTTCATTATGAGAAATATTTGTGGCTTTCAACGTAACTTAAAAAGACTTATACAAGTCAAACTCAATCTTTTTCCTTAGAAATGGTGATATGTCTTTCCAAATGCTTATCTTCATTACTATGGAAACCCTCCTTTCTAATAGTATTTACAGCATATGAGAAGAGTACATATTTGTTTTAGGGCAGCCACATTCTCTACAAAGTCCATCCTGCTACTGCAAGACAGTCAGGTCAAAACCTATGAGGCTTTGGAAGCTCAAGGTTGCTATTTCTCAGCAGATATATAAGTAAGTGGAGGTGGCATGTGGGAACAAACAAGATTAGTCATCCAATCTACTCCTCCACATAGAATATTAGTAAATAGAGTTGTGTGAATAATTGATTTTTTCACTTTGCTGGCTGAACTGAACATTTAAAACAAAACATTTTTCCAGATTTCTCTTTGAAATGAAAAGCAGAGAAAATGGCTTCAATGTAATATCTTGTTTAATTTGCATTTTTTAGTAAAAATTTTATCTTCTCATAAAATACTGTTTTGAAACAAAACATAAATTTTTCAAATTTTTTTCAGTTGAAACTATTAACTGAATTTGACATAAATTTCTTAAATAGCTTGGGCTAGGATAAATCTGCATTATTCAATGAGTAAAACCATTGATCAAATGCTCCCTGCTCTAACATAAAATCTGAAGCTTTCTAATTGCTTTCTTCCTTCAGATACACACAGTGAAAAAGAGTGTTAACGAAGATGTTCGATATGGTGGAAACATAAACTTCATCACATTAATGTGCTGTATTTTACTTTTACAATTCGCTGTTGTTGCTAGGCAGATGTAATTTGCCACTACGAAGCAGCAATTACTAACGTAGTATTAAGAACCTGTCCTCTCTTTGACCTTGTGCACATACAGCCCTTTCTTCACACCTGTAGAAACATACCTTTTGTTATGAAATTTACTGGTTGAACTCTTTAAAAGGTTAGATTTACATAAAATGACCATCCGTTCTTTAAGCAAGTCTTAGCAGACCAAATTCCCTATGAACTTTATGCAATTGTACATACAATGTTGTACCTCTATTATTTCCCCAAAGAGATGTTTTCTATGAAATTTTATTTCATCTGGGGAGATGATGAGAGCAAATGGTTGTGACTGCCCACTAGAGTAGAGGTATAGGATATAGATATAAAAATATATGTATCAGCTGATGTACTATAATAAGCTTGAAAACAATGTTACTTACGGATGGGTGTCAAAACCATTTTATAATCATTTTATATATGCTACCCTAGATTGATTGTCGATGTCACTATTATTTTTGTTGTTGTTGTTGTTGTTGTTGTTGTTGTTATTCTATGAGGCCCTAAAGGCAACAGATAATCATGCTGAGTTAGATATTTACAAATAGAAGTCTCTGTCTCAAGAGCTCACAGTCTGAGGAATTTCAGAGTGATTTGGAATACTATAAGATTAAAAAAACTAGATTGGATATAGAATTTAAAATGCCACAGTAGGTGCACTGTGTTTTTCTGAGGTTTTTCTGAGGAGTAATATGTTTCTTTGGCAAAGAATTCAGATTTAGTTTTGGCTAATTTTTTTTTTTCCCTAAATTTTAGGAACAGTAAATAAATCTACTACAATCTTATTAACCAAAAGAAAATCTTAAATTCTCACATAACACTGAGTCCTTCCACCCTGGTAATGAGTCTCACTAAAATGCTTCAGGACTTTCTTTGGTTCAAGAACATTATTTAAAATTAAAAGTGAAATCTAATCAACATTTTAATGTAGAGATACTTTTGGAAATTTTTGTTCTTTTTTAAGACCTATTGCATTATTGCAACTAGTCAGGGTTTAGGCTTGAAATTTTTTTATTTTTGCAACTTCTATGGAAATCTGTGAATATCATAGGTTCTCAGTATCTCCAGAATGTGGTCCTTTTAATGTCTGTAGATATTTTTGGAAGTATAGAGCAACTACTTTAAACTTAGTTACTGTACAAAAAGAGGCATTTTCAAAGGGCTTTCTGTCCTGAAAACAGTTAAGATACTTTCATAAAATGTCAAAGCAATCCATACATTTGTCCAAATCAGGAAACATGTTCCTGCACAAGACTTTTTCCTGGAATTCCATTTGTTTTTCAAGTTTCAACATTTATATTACTGAAGAGTGAGGTTGTCCATGAAGGTCCATCAGCACTTGAACCGATACAGAGAACGGTGTTGCTACAATCCCATGTGATACCTGGACAGCTGATCTGTGGATTCAGTGCTCCGAGGCAACCCATCCCTCCACTGCAGCATCACTCCACAGCCCACCCCTGGCATTCGAACCCACACTCAGCAGGTGACAGGGTCTAGGTTGGGGCAACGCCAATATGGTGCTTATTCCTTCAAAATTTGCAAGACTTTAAAAACCAATACTATTTCAAGTACAAAGGAAACAGAGGGGACATTTAAAGCCTATCTAGTACGGAAATTCTATAACTGTACATCTTAGTGTAAGCTGATAGCAAAACTGAAGGAGAAAAGTTAACAGAGCAGGAAGAAGTTGTTTGCTTTACAGAACAGAACGTACACAGATTAATAAAAGACAATAAGTGCACATTTTATGTAAAAACAAAGCAGTTAAGGCAACCTTAAAATTGGAGAACAAGCTTTGGCAAATTCAGAAAAGATATTCCACCATGTCATTCTGCTTACAAGTGATCTCGTGCTAACAGTACAATCTGGTTGGCTAACTTGCTAACTGGTTTTCTTTTGTATGCAAACTTTTGAAACTATTTAAAACGTGCAGAAGCTTAGTCGTCTTAAAGAGAGTTTGCCGTTTAAGGAGACTAGACTAGATCTAGGAAGCATTGAGAAGCTTGTCTGTTGGGATTCTGGGTGATATGATTTCATCAATTTGGCTTTCCTCATTAGCAAGTGTTTATCTGATTAAATCACTGGGTCATATAAAACAAGTCTAAAAATTGAGTTAATTTCACCATGTTGATTTGAAAGCTTGGACTATCTAAAATGGGAAATATTTATCAGGAGTGCTAAAGCTGAGTGCCTGAAAAAAATCGTAGGTGTATTTTGCAATGTGATTTTCGAACCGCCTTATTTAAATGGATCTATGTTGGTTTATGCAATGCAAGATGCTGGATTCCTGTCTTTCCTACAGCTTTTTAGAGACCACTTAGGAAACAAATAAACAAAGAAACAATTAGCTTTTTTCTCATTATAGCATTGTGCTACCATTATAATAGTTATGGTCGACGAGGCACTTCCATTACTGGTTTCTATTTTCAGCTGCCACTAACTTTCTGAAACAATTATTCTTTCAGCTGAAATTTCTCATGCTTGTTCTTAATCCCAGAGGTGGATTGTTTTGTAAAGTTTATGAAATTACTTTTGGCTGTTTTTCTGAAATATATAAGCATGAAAAATTGGTATATTTCACCAGTTATTGTATTTGTTATTTATATCATAAGTTCTTCTGGACAGGGATTTGGGTTTATGTTTAGTATATTTTATTACAATAAAATCTAGACTGTAGTTATGATGCTATATAAATAAGAAACCAGCTTGATTTTTCACAAGCTTTCTTTAATGATTCGGTAAGTCAACCATATTTCTGTTTTAAACTTCAGAGGCTATGGATTTTGAAAAGTGTTAGTTTATTTACAATATTCTATGTTATATGCAATTAAGAATAATGGCCAAAATTCTCAGCTGAAAAGTGCTTCATGAAACTCAGTGTGGAAGAACGGTCACTCTACACTTAGGAACTTGTTAAATTGATTCCCCCTGGGTTACGGTTGTTCTCATGCATTCAGCTACCTGCATTCCAGGTGGTAACTATGGATTCATAGTGTGAATGAACTTCTGCAAGCAGTGCTGTTGGAGCTTCCACTATGAGCTGGCCTAAAATATGTGTTTGAACATTCCTGGATTTATAGTGGCTGAAAATCATGTCTTGTGCATGTCCATCAATCCTCACTCAAAAATCTCACACATGCCCTTCCATTTATTTCCATTCAGCATTGGGCCAGTTTTTGTAGTCAGAAACCCTCCATGCTTCTAAATGTATCCTCCTGAAGCACTTCACTTTTTCCAGCCCTGAACAATATTGCTCACTTCTTTTCTGTGATCTCCATCACCATGACTTTTCCATCACTGTCAACTTTTTCTTCTCTGTCATTATTCAGTTCCATGAAATAGGACTTGAGACTTTCCAAGCCACTTCCGCATCCTCGTTTTGTTTGTCTCTTCCCTTCTGAACTTGTTGTACTAATAGAATCTTCATTAGTGCTGTTTGTTTTTCTTACAGTGCTTATAGTTTAATCCCTTTTCTACTACTAGAAGAGTGTTATCTAATTTTTGTGATGCCTAGAAACTTTTTCAGTTTAATGTAAGTATGGTAGAAACATGTTTATTCTTCTGCCAAGGTTATCTGCTTCTCATTCAAGATGAAATGCATTTCTTTTCTAGAGCTTTATTATTAGTCTCCCAATAACTGCTTGGTCTTTACTCCAGAAGAGAAAGTCAAAATCTGTATAGAAAAAGGCAGATTGTGTTTCTTTACTGAGTACATCCATACTTTGCTTTGCTTTTATTTTCTTTTCCTACGTATCCACAATCACTTGAGGTGTATGTCTATGTATGTAAGATTCCTTACTAACTTTTTTAATTACTAGATAATTTCAAGCACATTAAGAAGAGGAATGAGAATCAAAAATTAAATTCTTACAATTTCTATGAAAGCAAATAAGCCAAGAGGGGAAAAGGGCTCTGTAGTGGTTTGACTGAGTTGAAAGGCTGCAGAATGATCACAGAGTGGGAGTTACATGCAGAAAGAAATCTCTTAAAAGGTCTACTTTGGAGGAAAAGCTTAAATGTGAGCACTGTCTCTGACATCATTGTCAATCAACCTTGAAAATATTAAAATACTAGTAAACATTGAGTCCCATACCCATAGAACTTTCTGTATTTTGTCAAATGCATTTGAAATATTTCAAAATAAGTTCAGTGCCCCCCTGCAAGTTTAGCAACAACTGGAATCATATGGGTACAACTGGAGTGGGATAATGCTATGTCTACAGAGGGACAGACACATGGATTCCAGCTCAGACTGAGGCTGAAAATTTTCAGCTCCAGATGATATTGAAGAGAATTCAGAGCATGGAAGTCATTAAGAGTTCATCACATGGAGCCATATTCAACCTGAATGCTTTGAATGCAACAGAACGTTAAGAAGAGTTCATCATTAGGTGTGGATGTTCACCTAAGTTTCCCTGGGAGAGTATTCTTCACAATATGAGATTGCTTGGGATCCAATTACTTTAATGCCTATTATGCCCACTTTTCATGCAAAACACCTGCTAATAACACAGCAATAGTGGCACTCTCAATGTTGCTACTGTATTGAGGGTGAAGAATATATATATATATTTATGAGCTGTAGACCCCTTTTCATATGATAGTGTTCCACCAGGGCTATATTCATCTTTATTAGCTCTGAAGGCTAATTCAGTAGAAATTTTTTACAGTATTATGATTACTTCAGAGGAACCAGCAGTAGATGCTTTTAAGAAACAGATTTTTAAATATATTTATGCACCTGTGTGGCTACAAGCATCATTTGAAACCATGTGAAATCCTTTTTTTTTAAATAATTAATTCATTTCTAAATGCATTTAATGCAATATTGTGATGTTGTCAGGATGCATTGCTGGTGAATAACACCTGCTTATATCCCTTATTACAGAAGCATGGATCAGACTTCTGAGGGCTTACAAATGTGAGGAAAAGTGCAGCATGGCTAGTGTGGAATAGCTATTCAGCAAAGGCTATTCTTTACCTTTTTGTGTGCATTTTAGCAGTGGATTACGCTAATCAGCAAAAAGGCACCTTTCCTTTGGAATAATAAGGTCCAAATAAGGCATTATTGCTATCACACTCTAAATTTATACCATGGTAATTTTATATTAACTACCTTAGTATCCTTATGTATGCTAGCCTTGTATGAGAACATGATTGTGGTAGCATGACTCTCTCTCTTTTCATAGATAACTGTGAAACTGTGATTTGGGAAGATGAATTTAAATTAAAAATATTTGGAAGTATGTTTCAAAAGCACAGATAAATAGGTTTTAAATAATATGCTCTAAAATTACCACTTCTAAAATATAAACAATGATTCACCATTGGTATTATAATAATTAAAGCTAATATTACTTCAGATAAGCAAAGAGAGGAAAAAAGATCACTTGCTTTTAAAGTGTTCTGTGACTAACGAGTGTCAGAAAGTATCAGTCTTTGTGTAGCAGAATTTCTGAAATAAATTTCCATCTGGAATCTGCAATTTAGGCTCTTGTTTATGCTTAATGCCTTTTTTCTTTAAGTCCCCCTCACCTAAATTGCTGTCCTTCCTTCCACCGCTTATTTGCCATGACCTGGATTTTAATAGCAAGAGAACTATGACTGCAGTGTTTCCTGATTACCTGAAACTGAGATCATGCCTAGTACCTAATAAATCCTCCTCCTCATTGCTAATATAGTGTGGCCACATGGTGGCTTAGAACATCTTAGTCAAAATACATAAAGGGTAAAAAAGCACAGATCTTTTCAGCAAGGTTCACTACAAGGAAAGCCTTTGACTACTCGCTGTTTTCTGAGTTTGCAAGCTGTTTGGCTTTCCTGTTTTGAAGAACGTAGGCAGAACAGGGAGGGTGCATGCAGAAAGCAGCAGGAATCAAACCAATGGTCTCAGGCAGAGCTGGGGGGTTGGATGCTGAAAGGCAAAGGAACATGAAGAAAGTAAAGGGCAGAATGATAAAATGGGACATCAGCACATAAATAAACTAAACCATTGTATATGTGGGATTTCCCATTATTTGGCCTTTCTGAATGCAGGGACTTTTTCCAAAGACACGTAAACAATGTTTTAGAGATGTATACTATCAATAATAACTTAATTAAATATTTATAGCATAATTTAAGGTAGGCGTACTGGGAGGAAGTTCAGATATTTGCCAGAGAGGTGCAAAGACATGCCTACACAAAACTTTTCCTGACCACTTCAGCAGTAGATGCTGCACAGAATGTTGCACACAGAGGTGGCTGTGGATCTTCAAATACTAACCAAAAAGTCCCCACTAGACAAGCTGAGGAAGGAATGACACATTTCCCTGCTTGCCAGTGTTATAATTGTTTTCAGATGTTTTCACATTATTACATTAAATTCCCATTTTGTTTTCATATTTTGAATGTATGTTTCTATGTTCTGTGTATTTTTTGGTGAATATGATGTGCACTGAACTTCTTTTATATGAGGTAGGGACTACTAATACATAGTTTTATAACTCAATCCTAATAGTACATAAAATATATCCAGGCAAAATCCGTTTCTTTGTGTGCACTCTGTCAAATTATTTTACATCTGTGCATGTTTGTATGTATATGGGATTAAGGTGGGACTCCTTGTTTCTGTTTAGTCTGGAGTAAACAAATTTCCTGCATTACATTTTGTAAATACTACCAATCTATTTACATCATTCATGGTTAAGCAATTGGATACATGTGTATCTACATTACATTCTGCATATACTGCAATCATTAGGGAAATATTTTAGCACAAAATAGAACAGATTAAGAATGCTTTTTCATTAAAATCTCAAGAGTGGGAATTTAGACATAATTATGTTGTGTACGATCAGTAGCACGTAACCATATCATTTTACTACAGACTAAATTTTGAAGTGAAGACAAATCAGAGCTATCATAATTTATGATGGGAATATGAACTCCGCAGATCCATACAAGTACACATTGTTAAGGAGAATAGCTACTTTTCATACATGAGTAAAGAAAGTATTTCTATACTCCAAAATCAATTAGTTCACTTCAAAATGATTTTTTTAAAAAATTTAAAAATTAAACCTCTACACATTTCTGTAATCACTGGATATAGAGAGACAATTGAATTACTTTTCTGTCCTCATTAGAAGTGACAAATAGTACATATAATCTACACTTTAAAGACAATCCTCTTGCTAATAATGGAATAAGTTAGTCTTGAAACATGACATGCAGTCTTTTATTAGAAGTGTTTGAGGTAGGTAAAGGAACTACAACTACACAGAGGAAATTCTGTCATACTCGGTAATCTGAGACTGTTTTCTAGCTACAAATATAATAGAGAGATTACCCTCATGCTGCCTGAACTGAACAAGCTAGAACTGATTTCCTAAAACACACTACAGAAGAGAGTGATCCAGTCAGTCTCCTCCCAATAACCCTGTCCAAAAATCTTTACTGTACAGTCAAAACTTGGCAATAAGTCTACAGGACCACATACAATGGAAAACCACCCAAGAGCATCATGACATTTACTGTGCTTAAGAGAATACACAACCTCTATCTGAACCCCATTGAAGGGGAATGAATTCTCTTTGCAATAATATGAACCAAGTTTCCCAAACATCAGGGTATATGGAGATACAACCAAGGCCAACAAAACATCCTATGAAAAAGTGCATTTAATATTTCAGTTCAAGCCCCTTTTCCCATTTCTATTCTGATTTTCAACAGGAAGAGTAGATGCCAACAGCCGTAGGAGTGAACAAGGTCATTCATTACATGTACATGCATCTCTTTTGTTCACATGGGAATAGGATATCTTGTCCAGTAAAGGAAATAAAACACTGCTAGGAAATTATGCAAAGGTAGCTATTGTGCCTCTGTCTACTGAACTATCTGAAGGCTTAAACAATTACATTTTGTTTATAATTTTTTAAAGTTGCCTGAAGTTTTTCATGTCATGAGAGCATTACATATGCGCATAGGTCAAAGCTTCCTTTACCATCACCAAAGCAGAGTGTTGAGAGCAAGTTAGTTGTTAGCCTATGTACTAAATTACTTTCATTTCAATAGCGTATGGAGAAAAGGTAAGTGCCTGCATAATGTGTGCACAGGTTGATGATCTGTTATGTCAGGTGGATAAGTTGCAGGAATCGGCCAAAAGGTTGCACAGAATTACAGGAGCTGAGACAGAGAGAGAGAGGGGTGTTTTTAGAACCATGTTCCTGCAGCGGACACAACTGAGAATGAGGCACCTTGGGCCCTGGTGACCCACAAAAGCTGGACCTCACTTCAGTCTCCACCCTGCAGCATCACAACCAAAACCAGATATGAAGCTTTAACAGCCATAGACACCCACAAGCAAGATATGCAAGAAGAAACTACCAAAAACACACAATGGATACTGTAAAAAGAAACGTTAAGGGGCACTGAGGCACCCATCTGCCAACCTGAGGGGAGTCACATCTTGCCAGAAGCACAGACTACTATCCACTGCTACTCTTTCATGTGGGCATGAATGACACCGCAAGCCAGAACCTGGGCAGAATCAAGGAAGATTATAAAGCCCTGGGGATACAAGTGAAGAACATTGGTGCCCAGGTTATCTTTTCCTCCATTATACTAGTTGGAGGAACAGGAGCAGCCAGAAATAGATGTATAACACACATCAACTCCTAGCTTCATGGCTGGTGCTGTCATAATGGTTTTGGCTTTTATGGCATGGAACCACCTCTCTAGAAGAGGCAAGGACGTCTTTGACAGCAGGCTGGCCAACTTGATAAGGTGGGCTTTAAATTGAAGGTCTCAGAGGGGATGGTCCAAAGTGGCAATGCTCATGCCATCACATCCAACTTCTGTGTGAATTTTGCCAGAAGCTCCTTGCTCATCCATGCAGGTCTCCTGCCCTCTTTGCTTTATTGGATGTTAAGGATGCATTGATCTTGAGCTTGGAGGAAGTGATGCTTGAATATTAACCAGCTTTCTTGGAACCCCTTACCTTCTGGAGCCCTAACCCATAGTAGGCTCCAAGTAGGTCCTTGAGGAGGCCGAAGTTAGCTCTCTTGAAATCTATGGTTGTAATCTTACTTATTGCCCTGATTTCTCCATGCAGGATCCTGAACACCTTCTCATGGTCACTGCAGCCAAGACTGTCCCCAGACTTCACATCCTCTGCTCTGCTCTGGTGAGGCCACATCTGGAGTACTGCGTCCAGTTCTGGGCTCCCCAATTCAAGAATCATAGAATCATAGAATGTTTTGGGTTGGAAGGGACCCGTAGAGGTCATCTAGTCCAACCCCCCTGCAGTGAGCAGGGACACCGCTAACTAGATCAGGTTGCTCAGAGCTCCGTCCAACCTGGTCTTGAATGTTCCCAGGGATGGGGCCTCCACCACCTCTCTGGGCAACCTGTTCCAGTGTTTCACCACCCTCGTTGTAAAGAATTTCTTCCTTATATCCAGCCTAAACCTACCCTGGTTTAGTTTAAAACCACTACCCCTTGACCTGTCACAGCCGGCCCTACTAAAAAGATTTTCCCCATCTTTCCTATAGGCCCCCTTTAAGCACTGAAAGGCCGCAATCAGGTCTGCCCGCAGCCTTCTCTTCTCCAGCAGCAAGGGATAGTAGTCCGAGGGTCAGACCAGGCTAGGAAGTTTCCTAGTGATGTCTCTAACCCGGGCTCCTGGGAGGCAGCAGACCTCCCTAAGAGCAGGGTCTGCCTGGCATATCGGTCCCTCCGTTCCCCTCAGATGGGAATCTCCCACTACTATCACCCGCCCCTTCTTCCTCGTGGATGTAGTGGTGATATGACGGGGAGGTCTTTCCGATCTTTGTGCCTCCTGTGATGTGGATAGGTCTACACCTACCTCATGCACCACCTTGTCTTCCACCTCTAGAGCCTCATACCTGTTATGCAGAGGCACCTGGGGAGAAGTGGTGGGCAACGAAAGGGTTCACCTCCTGCCCCGACTACAGACGAGTTTCCACTCACTGCTCTCCCTTGAGGCCCTTCCTTCATCCTGGTGGGGGGAGGGGGGATACTAGTTCCCTTTGATCCCGGGCCTTTTTTGGTGGCTGTTCCTGCATAGGTTTCTGGGACAACAGGGTGCGGCTCCACCAGTCAATTTTCTGCTCCGCTTCCGTGATGCTCCGTAGCCTGTCCACCTCTTCTCTCAGCTCCGCCACCAGGCAAAGTAGGTAGTCTACTTGATCGCATCTTATGCAGGTGCTGCCTTTGCTTGTGTCCGTTTCCAGCGCCAGCTGGTGGCACTCCCTGCAGCCGGAGGCCTGGACAGCTGCGTGCTTTCCAAGGCCCTCAGTCTGCGTTGAGGCATCCGTTCTGACCAGCAGTTTAGAGGTAGCCTTCTGACGGGGGGGTGCCATGGCCGGGCTTCCTCTCAGCAGCTGAGTGTCCTGAGCATACCTCGGGACTCGGGGGAGGGCCCTCGCCTTGCCCACGTGCCCTGCCCACGCGCACTGCCTGCGCAAACTGCCGCGCCACGCCCTTCTGACGCGCCACGCCACGCCCTTCTGACGCGCCACGCCCTGCTTGCCTGTCCTGTTCGCCGCGCTCCGGGTCGCTCGCGCTCCCTGGGGGCTGCTTTTGTAAGACAAAGAACTACGGGAGAGAGTCCAGCGGAGGGCTAGGAAGGTGACTGGGGGCTGGAGCATCTCTCTAATGAGGAAAGGCTGCGAGAGCTGGGTCTGCCTGGAGAAGAGGAGACTGAGAGCGGATCTTACCAACACTTACAACTATCTTAATGGCAGGTGTCAGGGGGATGGGGCCAGACTCTTCTCAGTGGTGCCCAGCAACACAATGAGGGGCAACAGGCACAAACTGAAACACAGGATGTTCCATTTGAATATGAAGAAAACTTATTTGAGGGTGACAGAGCACTGGAACAGGCTGCCCAAGGGGGCTGTGGAGTCTCCTTCTCTGGAGATATTCAAAACCCACCTGGATGCAATCCTATGCAACCTGCTCTGGGTGACCCTGCTTTGTCAGGGGTGTTGGACTAGATGATCTCCAGAGGTCCCTTCCAACCTCAACCATTCTGTGATTCTGTGGTTCTGTGAATTCTGCAGCCAGACAGAGGAAGAATGGCTGTGGCCTTCAAGCCCCAAGTCCTGTTCTACTGAAACTTCCTTCTCTTGGCACTTCCTCTGTGCCCACCCTGCTAATCCTGCCCACAGCAATGGGGATGGGATCCTCCATTTACTTCATGGTTTAGGCAATAAAAAGGATTTGTTCACAATCATCTGCCTTTGATGTGAAAGAAATATTGTGAGCATCTGTGGTCGATATTTCCAGGGTTACTCTCCTCATTCAAATGGTTATAGTCTACTACTTCTGTTCCGTGAATGCAGTCATGGGTCGGTATGATACACTGTTACTATTCATCTGTTCAGTTAACATGTACTGAAAAACATCTACTTGACATAGGCATGTCTTTCATTTAGAGAGACAGTATTCTGCTCCCTTTATAATTTTAAATTTTTTCTTATATATTGGAAACACAACCAGCTGTTCCCATGATTACATAAATTTCATGTAACTGTTACTGAAGGCCTTCAAAACAGTGCTTTCAGATGATCATCCCTGGACCCTAACTGTTCTATGTTTTAAGAAAAATAGTTGGAAGAATTACAGAACTCCCAAGGATTGCAACCTCTCGGAGAAGCTGATTGCAAAATTGCAGTTCAAGACAAATTAAAACACAGCTATTATAAATTCCTACATTATGAGTTTTATAATGGAAAGAGGAACTGACATTCAGTTCTGACATTAAAAATCTGTAGTGTGAAGAAACATGTAATATTCATTCTTTATCTGTACTCTCACAAGATAGCATGAAAATGTATCATTTGCTAACACCACATGTACAGACTTGAGCTGGTATTGTCCTACAGCTTTAGGAGGCCTCTCTCCAGTACCTAATCTTTTTTCTGTGAAATAAATGAGGACTACAAAAATGATCTGAGGGCTGGAGCCCCTCTCCTATGAGGACAGGCTGAGAGAGTTGGGGCTGTTCAGCCTGGAGAAGAGAAGGCTGCAGGCAGACCTGATTGCGGCCTTTCAGTGCTTAAAGGGGGCCTCTAGGAAAGATGGGGAAAATCTTTTTAGTAGGGCCGGCTGTGACAGGTCAAGGGGTAGTGGTTTTAAACTAAACCAGGGTAGGTTTAGGCTGGATATAAGGAAGAAATTCTTTACAACGAGGGTGGTGAAACACTGGAACAGGTTGCTCAGAGAGGTGGTGGAGGGTCCATCCCTGGAAACATTCAAGACCAGGTTGGATGGGGCTGTGAGCAACCTGATCTGGTTAGCGGTGTCCCTGCTCACTGCAGGGGGGTTGGACTAGATGACCTCTAGGGGTCCCTTCCAACCCAAAACATTCTATGATTCTATGAAAATAAAATAATTTCACATTGCCTAATGTAGTCACATACAATATACCAAAATACCCCCTTTATTTAAGGCAAATTTAGGAACAAAAGTAACATAATGATTAGATAAGTCTTGATTTGAAGGATCACATCTTAGCATGAAAAAGGACTTCTCAGTGATCAACCAGGGTTGCAGGACCATAGCAGTTCCTAGCTACAGATACAGTATCAGCTCACCCAAATGATACATTTATGCATTATCCTGTAGTGCAGTCTCTTTTTGGTCTCTATTCTGTAACAGTTCCTGTGATATTAATATTTGCCTTGGAACAAGGTTTAATAGTTTATGGATAGCACCGGTGTTTAAGTTTTACTATACATGCTGGAGTTTTGCTATACTAGACAACTCTATGTCTTCCTCCTATTTCTGAGATTATATTTTATTTTTATGCTAGCATCAATAAATGCCTTGTATTCTGAATTCTCTTCAAGGTTTTAAACAAGTGAGTTATTGAAATCAAAATATCAGAAATATTATGAAAGAATATTAAAAACCTCTGTGATTTACAAGCCTACATATAAAAGGATGTAGAGCATTTTTGTGCTATGTCAAAAAGATAGGATTGCCCTTAGAAGAAATAATTCTTTTAACCACTTATAAAAAAGTTACTTTCTTTCTTTTTTTTTTTTTTTTTTTTTTTTGGAAAATGCAAGCGTTTTAGGAGAATCAGAAGCAAAATAACTGAGCTGAAATCCTGGTCACAGTATAGTTGATTTCAGCCCAGGATGGGAAATGTGTAACTGGTTTAAAATGGGTTTTGCCCATTGAAAAAATCACACTATTCTGAATGGACAAAAATACAAATGCAAATAAAAATGTTAATGGTAATTTGATTACTAATGAGACCCAATGCTGCTATCATCTGACAGTTCTGGGACCATTCAGGTGGTCTTTAGCTTAGCCTTGGTGTTAGAGCTCCAAGTTATTTAAAAACTCATTATCATAACAGAGTGAGGTCCTTTGATGACAAAGAATCAGGACTGAATGATTAGAGATTTGTATTACGTTAGCAAGTGATTAATGAGAAGTCAGTGTCTGAGCTTATAACTAAGACGAGTCCTTAATTAAACAACAGGTTATCTAACAAACATCAGAGGAAAGAGGCTGTGTGAGAGAGTGAAGTTGCGCTTACACTAAGGCTGATTAACACATATCACGCTGATTGGCAAAATGTTTGTCAGAAGGCTTCAGGGGTATTCCATTTCCAAAGCCTTCAAGGGACAGATATCCTTACGAGGATGATTGGGGGAACATTGGCATTTGACTCTAGGAGCTCTTCCTGTACTATTCAGGTATTTTCTGAATATCTGACTTCCTTAACATAAATGAAAACAGTTTATATGCATAGCTGCAAACTCTTAGTGTTTTAGAAATTCATTTATCCATTTGTTGATTTTTAATTTTTCTTTTGCTCTGTCCAGCTTTGCCTGTGCCAGCATAAAAAATCAGTTTTCCCTTATTTTTCAGCAACAACAAAGTCATTAGCAAGGCTTATAATATGAACTTGTTTTCTGTTGCTGTCATTATTGGTGATGAGGTATGAAACATTTCCAATGAACCTAAAATGCCAAGAGCAGCAAACAGCTCAGTTGGATTTTTTTTCAAGCTAGACTACTGTAATTCTCTCTCAACTGCTGGTCTCCCCATGGGCAAATACAACACCTACTAGTTGTGCAAAATTTTGCTTTTTTTTTTTTTTTCCCCAGAAAATCACACTAGAAATTATCACTTGTACATTTAATCTGCTCTGGTTTTTTCAAAGTCCATAATTTGCAAACAAATCTTTACTAGCATATGCCTGAGGTCTGTTCCCAAAAATAAATAGCTGACCCTGCATTGTGAATACTCCATTTTATCCTCAGATTAGTTGTTCTTATATAGTAATTTTCTTTTCTTCTTCTATTTGACTCCTCCGGGTTTTCTCTTTTCAACAGATGGAAGGTATAAAATAGTTTGAAAATCACTAGGAGATAATGCCCAACATTTGGATGTGAAATTTGTTCTCCAGTCTTAGGAACATGCAGCAGTAGATTGAACAGGCATGGCAACTATGGTTGGAGATACCTTTCAATTGTTTCTAATTACTACCCTAGGAGCTTCCTCCTACCCTGAAGGAGAAGGCAAACACCATATCATTGCTGTTTATTGAGCTAAGGATACAAAATAAGATCTTTACATCTGAATTAATTGCAAATATTATATGCACATGCTTAAGCTAGATGAATTTTTATTGAATATTTGCATAATGCAGCCATGGCAGAGGTTGCCGGTTGCATGTTATATCTGAAGAAGTTTTAAATTAGTTATCTTGGGAACTGCCACAAGGGTACTTCACCTGAGTTTAGGATAATGATGTGAGGGTATTTTCAGCTCTTGGAGGGCTGGGGAGAAGAGGCTGTGGCATAGTATGAGTTCTGGACTGATGGTAATTTACCACTGGGTACCCAGCTGGCTTAAAACCATCTCTGGCATGCCTACACAAATTTTTCTTAGAGATAGTATGGTAGTTGAGACCCGCCTCCCCGCCCCTTGCTTTAGTACCAGCCAGGTTGAGTAGGTGATTTGAGCCTGAGCTTGAGGTCCTGTACTAACTCAGGAAAGGAAACAGGTTTGGTTGTCTTGCTCAGTCAAAATGGAAATGTTATTGAGTAGAAAACTGGAATCGTGGATGATTTAAAAAAAAAGTATTTTGTGTACAGATTCAAAACTTTAAAATGTCGATCTGTTGTTTGGATATCTATGATTATATCCACGAATGCAACACATCATCTGTCAGGCTCCTGTAAGAACAAAATTTTGTATCAGCTTCTATAGTTTAAATTTGCAACCTTTTTCTCCTTTTAATTCAGAGGGTAAAGTACTTGCATTACTCCCAGAGGGTAAAAATCTCTGTAAAATTTGCAAACCTAAAGTAAATTTCAAGCATATGTTTTCTGAACTCATTACACTGTTCTTTGGTAAAAGAGCTCTTAGCACATTTCTTTTTCAAACCAGACAAGTGGGACTCCATTTATAAATATTTTGTTTGAGAATGTAAATCTTGAAGATAAAAAAACCCAAAACTCAAACACCAGAGGAAGTGTAGAGACCAGTATTGTCCCAGCTGAACTATAAAAAACACTCCATCAAATGTTTGGCTCTGGAAATATGCATATTTCTGTAAATCTCCCTTTCCTTCTCCCCCATTTTTTCCTTGCCCCTTCCTTTCTGCTAGCTTATTTAAAATCTACAAGCCAGATACTCAATTTAAGTAATGAGCTTCATACGCAAAAAGTAAGACTTTGCCCTTTAAGATATATAATCAATAAAAAAGTACTTGAAAAATATTATTGGGGACAAAATTAATATGCTGCCTGCTTTCTGCTTACTATTGGCACTTTCTGCCCTTTTCATTTTCACTGTGTGTCCATTTCATCATTTATGACACAAAGAGATTTTTTTTTTTGACTCAAAAAAAAAAAAAAAAAATTGGGAGGGAGCTCATTTTGAAGTAATTGGTTAAAATCTAGTAATGAAAACAGGGAAATGGTTTTGATTTTCATTATGTTTAGGGTCATTCCTAGGTCACATTTGACAATTAATGTTAAAATTTAAAAAATGTAAAGGAAATTAAAAAAAAAACAATAGGAGCCAAAATAAGTGTCACTTTGAAATTTGCCAACTGCTGATGGATAGTTAAATGAATAAAACTATAATGTCTCTACCAACTTTTAAGAGCAGAAAGCCCTGGGAAATCAGTCACTTAAGTGACAGAAACTTTGCATGCTAGCAAAGCTGTAATAGTTATTCTGTTCATTTTATATCAGATTTCTTACTTGTGGCTTAAATCATACTGTGAGTTATTTCATCCACACTCCTGGTCTTTTGATAACAGAATAGTGATAAAGTTATGTTAAATAGCTCTTTTACCACAGTAACTGATTCTCCAAAAATGCTTCAAATACACTCCTTAACCTATGGACTCAAATGAGGTATTCATCTTCTTGTAACACTATTCAACCTTCATCTCAAAAAAAAAAAAAAATCCCTTAAGCATGTTTTCTCCATTTCCAGGCATCTCTGTGGTGGTAGCCAGGAACCAGAGGCAGGGACTCTGCCATAGCTGAATCCCCAGCCTGGATGGCAGTAAGGAACAGAGAGGCATGGGTGATAACATGGTCCACTATCATTGCAGGCACAATCATGTCAAAGTAAAAGTATTTAATATCAACCTGACTTATATGAGAAGAGAGAGAAATAAATGTATTGGTATAATCTTTCACACAATACAACTGCATTTACATCCTGGTTTTTATTGGTATAAGTCTACCCTTTAAAAAATGTTATATCAGCACATTTATAATAGCAAGATGAGGTCTCCTAATCAGTTTTAAAGGTCTTCAGCTGTGGTTGAAATGTAGTGAAATATTGTAAGTCATTCAAAGCCCAGAAAAGTTAAAAGAATCTTCAATGAGTTCCGTGGATTTTGACTGAGGCCGTAAAGCTCTAATACTCTGGTCCCTATATAAATCCTCTGCAGATATAGTGCACAAAAACATGTTAAATTGGTTGTAGATGAATAGAAAAGCAGAAACAAAAGTGATGGCAAGTGATTGGGGATGTTGCTGCTGTAATAAAAATAGCGTGCATAGTAGTAAAAACTATTTGAATTTAATTTCCTTGTGGCCCATTCTTTATTATTTTTGTGTTTATCAGTCATTATAAGCTGCAAGATACTATGTGGAAGTTTGCTACTTGTGATTGACACTTGTCAAGATATGAAAAGGCATTCAGCTCCAGATGAGCTATCTTAAATTCCAATAATGTAAATGTACGTGTGTGCAAAGTACAGTGACCCCAGCATGCTTTTCTCAAAGAATCAATAATGTTACCAGAAGTACCCTCAGGGCCCCAACATGTGTTTATAATATGCATACTTCTAGCTAAAATCAGCATCTGAATTACTGGAATATGCTGCATTATATCCTCAGATAATGTAAATCAGCATAACTCCACTAAAGTCAGCCTAGGGAAGCTGATTTACAGCAGCAGAAGACCCAGCTTGCTGTAGGAATCCTGTTGCTTTCTGCTTATTAACCCATTGGTGTATCATATTTTGTTTTCTTCAGCTTCAGAAACATTTTTTCATGGGCTGAATGGACTGGCACCCATGAAAAGGAAACTCAGAAAACTTACAGAGGAATTGACTGATTTCTCCTTCACAGGAGGAGTCGGTGAGGTTAATAAATTGAGTGGTAGCAGGTAGTGCAGCCCAGAGGGAGTGTTTTGGAGAACAAAAGTCCTGAATGTGTTTCAGGAAACTGTTTTGGACTAGTTCTAGTCTGATCCTGTGAACTGAATGAGCATGTGGATCACATTTGCTGCAGACTTGGATTGTCTCTTCCAGTTGAGTTTCCCATGAAAGATCCAGTTTGAGCATTGTGAGACCACTCTGTGAAGTGACCCAAAGTACAGGGGCTGGGGCTGAGGGACATGTGTGCTTCTTAAGCTCATGAGTCAGACTAAAATGGCAGTGTAGACTACCTCTAAAGCTGCAGTCATTGCTTGGTTCATTTTCCTTTATTCTCCCATTCCCTTTGTTTTATCACCATGATTTAATAAACCCCAATTGTATTATATTTAGAATGACAGCTGACTCTATCAGGGACTTTACTTTTTCCTCTTAAAATTGTGATGTTCAACATGAAATAAGTGGAAGCTGATGTGACCCTGAAAGGAACCTAGCACTACACAGAGGGACTATTTCCTGTTGGAGCTCCTATCAGCGTGTCTGTGGCTTGACAGAATCTGTTCTTGTTACCTTATAGAGATACTAGTTGTCTTTGCTGTACCATTTAAAAATGTGTTAACTGTAATCTACCTTAGATACGATGAATTTATGGATAGATGGACTGGAATGTATGAAATCATTCAATGAAAGTGCATTCAACCTGACAGAAAAAGCATTTAATAACTAGACATAATATATAGTCATGTCCTTATAGGCCTCTCTAATTTATGTTTCAGGTCCTTGTAAAAGATGTCTGGTGCTTAGCTGAAAAACCTTTCTTTTTCTGCATAGTAGGTACTGCACACAGTGTGTTCTTCAAGAACTACTACCACCTTTTAGAAGAGGATATTAGCAGTGGAATATATTGGTATGATTAACCCGTACCGACAGTCATGGCTGGGGACAGTATACATGTATTTGGAGTACCTTTAAAGATGCTACTCTGGAGAAGAATGATGGCACATGTTTCCTTCTGGGCAAACCATCTGAGCATTTACCCAACTGCTTCAGTGAGTCTGAGAGTTCATAACAGGGTTGACACTGCTGTGGCCAATAGTACTACCACTACTAGCAGCAACAATATTTGCAATATCTTAATTGGTGTGATTGCAGACAGCTCAGGCTTTCCAAGATGACCTGCCCCACCTGGCCTGTGTTTGTATGGTTTGGAGCGGCCACAATGTGATACAATTTATTCTCCATCCAAGTCTTACCTCAGCGTCTTATCTAAATGTTTGCACTGCTGACAGCATGGAGACAGCCTTGTCTTTGGGCTTGTGAGACCTATCGCCATGTCTGAGCCCGTGGTTGAAGCTATCTTACTCTTGAAAACTGACTGCAACATGCCCATAACTAGTGTCTCTTTGATTGTAGAAAAGAGGAAATCAAGCACGCTTTTTAAGTAATTTTACATTTTCAATCCATTATTATTAAATGATGTCTCATTACTGGTTTTTCTTTTTAAAACTCAATGTGCTTGTCAACCACTCTAATGTTCTCTGGAGACCGACAACGTAATACCACTTGTGGCATCTGTTGCGCTGCACTCTTCTGAAGTTATGCTATTGCAGAACTTCTTAAAAGTCGCAGAATTATGCAGTATATGAGCTAAGTGACTGCACAATAGTTAATTCTAAAAAATTTTTCCAAATTTATTAGGAGAAACATCAAAGCAGAGATGGACTGAATTAGTTTTTACATATCAATAGATATCAGCTAATAGCATTTTTCTCCATCCTATTTTCCTATTGAATTCAATGTCAATGAGATCAGGATTTGGCTGAATTTCCCTCTTTAATCTATTCATTGAAAATCATACAGATGACAAAGGAATTTGCATGTCCATGCACAGTAGCCCGTGTTATAGTAGAAGACTGAATGATTGTTGGGTATTGGTTAGATGCATTATCTGTGCAAGATCATGCCAAAATCAAAGTATAGCTGAGAACATTGTGAATAGGATTTTTAAATGGTTTGTTCACAGTGTGGCTTCATCTTCCAAGTTCAATTATATGGTGGTTTGAGATGTCATAGACAAATATTAAATGCAGTTAAATTAAAAGATTTAGCTCTTTACACAGAAATAAATATGCATTTTAAAAAGGCAATCAATTTTTGTCCTCTATGGTCTTCTGACAATTATCCTGGAAGGTTCTGAGAATTTTCTATGAAGTAGCAGTTCTCATAGGCCCTGACATTGCAAAGCTTTCAAGTGTTTTGCTGAACTGAAGCTTTCAGAGGGAATTTGAGACTATTGGGATTGTGGTCAGAGAGTGGCGAAAATAAGAAAGATTTTTCATTTTGTAACCTGGATACAAAAACTGCAGTGCAAGAACTTACATCTATGTACAGGCGTTTGAAGTTCATAAAAGGTATGATCCGAAGACCCATGAAATAAGTGGACAAGTGTCCATGTGGTCTTGCCTGAGAGATGGCAGGCTGCATGAGGCTTATAAAACTAATTATAGTTTAAGTAACTATTTGGAGCTGATACTGGAGTCAGCATGTATTATAATATAAGCATTTGTAAATAATAAATGTTTTAGGCCCTATCAGGTTTAGATTTATCACCAGTCTCATTGTCTGCAGTGTAGGCTGTTGAGGGAATTGGTAGAGCTATATTATTAGTGGTGTTACATATTGAGTGCTCTTCCAAAGTCTCCTTTTATCACACTTTAAAAATCATTCCCTAATTTAACAAAGATACTACCAGTGCTCTTTTATTCTGTTCAATTATGTGGAGCACACTAACTTTTTTTTTTCCTTCCTTTTTTTTTTTTTCAAGGGGGTTAATCTTTAGGGATGAAACAGATTATCAGCTTTTGAACCAATTTAAGTAGAATCTCCAGAAACAAAGCCAGGACAAATAATTATTGGCAGTTCACAGAAGGTATTCTGTGCCCACAGCTCTGCAGGATACCGCTAAAGTCACTTCACTTGTCTTAATGGGAAACACCTGTGGTCTGGAACACAAGAGGAAAAATCAAACTAACCATGTTGGAGACATTAAAAATAAATTCTGAAAATAAAATCTTGCCTCATGTCCCTCTCCTCTTCCTTCTTTCATCTGCACCCTCCAGTCCCCAGACTGTCGCTGGTATCCCTCCTTTCTTTTAAAAAAGATATGAAAGCCTGTCTTCAAAATTATATTCCATCACAGACACTGAAGGACATCAAGCAATTTCAGTTGCAATATTAAACCAGAAGATATCTTACTACAAACAAAACCATGCTTAATAAAGGCCCAGTTGGAGACCTTCTTTTAACTAGCTATTAATGTGAATGCAAACCATCTGAAAATGTTTGCTATAAATAATGACTTAAAACATTAAAAATATATTAATCTCTAAAATGCTAAGATTTTTTTCTTTTCTATTGCTTTCTCTAAATATGCTGGGGAAAGTGCATTTCTCTAGCTATTTTAACAGGTTACTGTGATTCTAATAAGGCAAGAAATATGTCCTGGATGTTCACCCACAACATGAATTTATGTGACTTTCATAATTTCATCTGGAAAATTCAACTACATAACATTCATATTTAAGTGTAAATACAAAGTCTTGTCACTGGATTGAAAAGTAATTCACCATTTGAAGTGGTCTGCAGCCTTGCTAGCATTGCAGGTCACAGAAAGTCATAGTTTGAATTAGAAATGCTAGCAGAAATTCAGGAACAAATTTTAATCAAGGTAGTCCCTGGTGAAAACCAAAGATAACAGTTTTTTGCCTGTATTTGTTAATGTGTACATGCATGGTTTTGGTCTTTTTCCTCTCTCCATTACTTTTAATTTTATCTTTTCAACAGTAATATCAGGAAGAAGAAATCAGAGAGAATATTTTTTTTTTTCTTTTTTAACATTTGTGGTTACAGAGAGGAGGCCATGACATCACAAGATGTTGAAAGAAGGCAATTCCTGAACCCAAAATTTTTAGAGGTCTAATAGTATGCCAGACTGAGAGAACTAACACCTACATTTGCAATGTTGTACAAGTTTAAGAATGTCACAGCATGTAAAAATACGTTTTCTCTCCCTTAAAGACTGGTGGTTGTTTTCTTAGCTTCAGAGTCAAGCTATTGTGATAACATGAATGCTTTGAATATGCATTCACAGTATAGAAATAATATGAAAACTGCCTTTCATCTGACTTTTCATACATCCAGGAAACAGTGTTATTCCACTTTTTTAAATATGAAAAGGAAATATTACTGACTTCAGAGATGTTTTTAATCAATCTTTCCATGTCCTGGGTGACCGTATCATTGTATGTTGATGATAGCTTCAAAAAAAAAATAAAATTCTGCAAAATAGCCAACACAAAGTGGCATGAACAGGAAAACAAATTCCTAAATACATAAAGGTACCCAATTTCCAAAGAATGTAGTGATCCCTGAAGGTATCCTGTGCAGCCTGAATGCCTTGCAGTCAGTCAAAGAGGTTTCCTTTTCTGTATTATTCACTGTACCTCATTGTTGATATTATTTTTCTTTGCTTATAAGGACACAAACAAAGGGAGCACTGTTCCGTGTTGCTCTTTGATACAGCTTTGAGTTAGTGAGGTCAGAAACTAGGCTGCAGCATACCTTGCTGAGTGGTTCACTGCCCGATACACCCCATTCCTGCCCAGCGAGCTGATGCCAAGATGTTCTAGATTCCCCAACACTGGTACATATCCAGCCTCCTGGCAGCTTTCATGTAGTTCCCTGCAGCTGTTTTGGCTTGTCTTTTCTTCCCTCTCCCACCAGCCAGCATGCCAGCTGAATTGGTTTGAGAAGATAACAGTATTGCCCACAACTAATATGAAAAATCCCATCCAAACAGAGAAATGGGGCTTAATGTGAATACAGACCATTCTCTGCACCGTGCGGCTCCTCCTCACCCTTCCCTCTTCATCCCATCTCATCTGTATCCCTTGCTGCTCACAGTTATCTAGCCTGAAATTGTAATGCCTGCATGGACAAGAGAGATGGTATCTTTCCCACATCAGGTACTAGTAGCCTGATCTGTGGGAATGTCTCAGACGAACACTTCAAAGAGATAAGGATTGTTCTGGGACAGCACTCTGCACTTAGCAGGCCAGCTTTAATGTAGTAACCAGCCCATTTATTGGCTTCATAGGAATTTATACGAACCTTGGCAGAGAGTAAGATGACTTTGGAAAGTGAGGAATGCACCTATAGGAATCGGTCTAACTCAGTAGTAGCATTTTGGGTCTTGCTGTGGTGTGGTTTGTGATGTTTCAGGCAAAAACCAGATATTGCTTTGCAGGCCTTTACGGAGGGCTATGGCAGGTTGAGTTGGGTCTTCTAACTCTTTACCTCAATGGTACTTATTAGTTCTCTCCCAGTTCTCCATTAGGTGCCCCATTTCCACAATGTCCACATGGCCCAAGAGAGAAACCAAATGTCTTAGATTGCTCCAGGGCCACAGGACACTAAGACCTGATCTCTGGTGAATCAGATATTTGCTTTCACCTTACTTCTATAAGGGCGTTTTGTCTTGGACATTAGCAAAAGCTTTGGTCTTTGCTAAGCAAAAAGTTTATGTTACCTGCATCCTAAAATGTTTCCTTCATGTTTAAAAATCACTTCCCCTCTCACATCAGCACATACACAAATCAGTGGAGGGTTCTCCTACTTGTAGATGCCTTCCAGGGATAGTGCCTGGATGGATGAGCCAACAAACTCCTCAAGTACACCTTAAGCTTAGGGGAGGAGGCATGGTTCCATTCTGTGAAGGCATTCAGGTGGCTGGATCCAAAGGAGAAGCACGTTCTTTGTGCCCTTTTGGGGCTTTTGAATACGGTCCAAAGGCCCTGGGGAAAATTATGGAAAAAGGCCATAGCTTAGAAGCCAGATCTCTTCACAGAATCACAGAATCGCAAGGGTTGGAAGGTACCTCGGGAGATCATCTAGTCCAACCCCCCTGCTAAAGCAGATTCTCCTAGAGCGTGTTACACAGGACTTCGTCCAGGCGGGCTTTGAATATCTCCAGAGAAGGAGACTCCACAACCCCCCTGGGCAGCCTGTTCCAGTGCTCCGTCACCCTCAGAGTAAAGAAGTTTTTCCTCACATACAACTGAAACCTCTTACATTTCAGTTTGTACCCATTGCCCCTTGTCCTGTCACTGGACACCACTGCAAAGAGTCTGGCTCCATCCTTGTGACTTCCACCCTTAAGATATTTGTATCTGTTGATGAGGTCTCCTCTCAGTCTTCTCTTCTTCAGGCTGAACAAGCCCAGCTCTCTCAGCCTTTCTTGATGAAGTCATTCTCTGTTTCTACAAACACAGAAGATTATAAAACAAAATCAGACAACACCCTTTTCGGCATGATGTAGTGAGATCATTCTGTGTAGATGGCATAGCCGAGTGAAGACAATGCTAGAAATATTTTATTAGGCACCTGCAAAGAATAGGGTAGGATAATGATCCCGATGAAGCATGCAGTGTGGCTCTACCTGGATCAACTGGGGACAAATTTAAGGTCCTTATTTTCAATGTTTCCAGGCATTTAGGCATGAAATTTCATTTCCAGGTTTATCTCTAATGTGATCTCACAGGCAGGGAAACCTACTACAGATGGGGAACAAGCACAGAATTTGTTCATTTGAGAACCAGAGTGAGCTGTACATTCAGTTTTTGTCAGGTCATTTCTGTGTTACATTCCCTTTATTTTCTATAACCTCTCTCTTTTCTTCCAGGAAGCACAATAGTGCAGTGTCAAAGCCTGTACAATGCTGAGAATGCTGGAATGCTGCAGTGGGCGTTTCAGAAACCACATGTTAACGCTAGTGTGGGACAAGCTGTTGCTATAATATAAGACCCTTCATCTCCTATTGATGCTTATGGTTTACTTTTGTAAATGGGCAGCACCTTGTAAAAGTACTCTCAGATCTGTAACACCTATTATGCCAGGGTCACCTTACCCTGCAACTCTATTTTTTTTTTTAAGGAGGAGGGGAAGGGGGAAGAGAAGAAAAGGAACAGCGTTGTCAGCAAGAGGAGGCTGGACACAGTCTGTCAGGTCTTCTACTTCTGAGCAATTAGAATTGAAAGAGCTAGGAGAGGCTTAGCTGTGACACAAATCAGGATTATCACACTAAATTCAGCAGTTGCACAGAAAACAAACAGTGTGGAGGACAATTACATAAATATTACCTGAATGTAAAGACTTTTTATAAAGTTTTTTATGACAACTCCATAGAAAATACTTAAGAACATCTAATCCACATGAAAGACTAATCTCCATAATGTTTGGGATTAAATATCAATGTACAGCATATGATAGATGGCATAACTACAATTAATTCCAAGACAGCTGAAGTTTTCCTACTCCAAAGTCTAACTGAACTGTGATGTACCTTTAAATTAATAATACAGAGACATGGCCTCAACCCTGATTCCTCCACCCCATATGGTTCATGTTCACAACTTCTACAGAGGGCAATACAGAGCTGTAATTTGTGTAAATGAACAGCCATGCTTCGCACCTCTGTGCATTTTAATCAGCTGAAACTGCCACCTAGCTTATGCATTTGGACAGAAAGGAGTTCTTAGCCAGAAAAAGGTAGCAGATCATGTCAGAAAGAGTTATTGTTTGTAAAATTATTTTAAATTCTATAGGAATTGGGGATAAACAGTAACTAATTCTCTGATTCACACATATTCTTCAAGATTTTTGCAAGATACAATAAAAAAGAAAACCAAAACACTCATCTTATGAAAAAATATTTTGATTTGATTCAAAAACTTTCATTCAGCTTTTGACATATTGCATTTTCTGATAAGACATACTGAAATTGGAAAATAGAAATATTCTCACAAGAAAGTCCTGATCAGAAAATTTCAACCATATGAGAGCATACGTGACCACTTTTTGTTCAAAATTATCCCCTGTCAAACTCAAGATATTTGTGATAGGTGTTTTATTTGAAAAAGTCTAATCCACTGACAGAGAAATGTAGATTGAGATACCATGTAAATCAATACTCAAAGCTAAAGAAAACATAAGAAAGCAAATATTGTAAGCATCAGTAAAATCAGAACTACTTGAGTTTGACTTACAAACAGGTAAAATAAAATGCTTTTTGCTTTGATTTTCCCCTTGATATTCCTGCCAGGATAGTGTACTGTGGTATTAGACATCTGGGTTAAACTCTAGAGCTTACTGGATTTGATCAAGGCTTTTTCTGTCATTTTAATCTTTTAAAAACACCACCAAACAGATATGGCAAGAGATTATGGAACCTAGTTTATCTGTTATAGTCTATCCTCTTTTGTTAAGATATCCTTATGCTTCAGAAGTTGAGCAGATACATCTCAGAACTTAAAAAAAGATTAATCTTATGGTATTTCTAATTGTGATTTGTGATGTTCAACTAAAGAAATTATAAATCATAGAATTATACTTAGCCAATCTGATCCAATCACAAGGCACACTTTAGTTTTCAATAGGGATGTTAAGCTCTTGCTCTTCTTAGAAGCAGCATGTGCCAGCTTCAGGCAGAGATTTGAACACTGGCACTGATCCAGGAACAAAGAGGAACTTGAAATGGAGCTGCTACTGAAATACATGCACAGCTTCTTCAGACAAGATGTCAGTAGCACTTGTTCTTATGTCTGATAATGAAGTTTTATTTTTCTCAAATGATGAATTACAGGACACATACACATAAGGCATTTAACTCTTCCATGAGAGGCAGGTACTTGAAGCTGCCAGTGGAAAGCAAGTATTTAACTCAAGGCATAACAGTACTATTGGTAAACCACAACTTCTTGCACTGCCACTATAATTTAAATTAAGTAGAAGCCTAGCTTATAAACTCATACTATGACCCATGCTTTATGGTCCTTTTATATCTCTTGGGTCCTGATCACAATGAAACTTTCTCAGTCTAAAGCAATTTAATGCAAACATTCCTGGGGCAGGCTATAAAATGTGATTTTTGCAGTCAGTCTTTTATGGGTATTTCGGATGAATATTGTATACCCAGTCAAAAAAAAAAGGATGACGAATGTAGACGTTACGACATATGTGTAGGGTTTAGCTGAGTCTGTATTTGCACATGCATATTAACCCTGGTAATTGAGAAAACCTGTCTCTCCACACATCTTGTTCATTTCCACAGAAAGCATGTGCATAGATTGAAGAGCGAATTAATGCCTTGACTTACTTAATTACAAATTTTCTGACTATGAGACTCCCCGTGCTAGCTTCTCTTTGAGGTAAATGGACTCAACAGATGCCATGTTGCACCTGCTAGATGGAGATAATTCTGCTTGCTACTAAACACTAACACATGGAGATGTAAGTTGTGAATCAAGTTCAGTATATGAAATGATAGCAGTAATAATAACAGAACACAAATGTTACCATCCTCTACTGTCTCTGGCAAAGTGAAGGGCAGCTGCACTCTGTCACAGCTTCAGGTGCTGCAGCAATACACTACAAAAAGTTTCTATTTCAAAATCTTAGTAAGAACCAACTCAATGAACAGCAGAAATAAATGAAGCTTATGAGGAAACATAGTATTAGTCAGTGGTCAGACACCAGGGTCTCTACAGCTTCTGGTCACAGACAAATTCTTATTTCGATTTTCTGTTCTGCTTCCTCAATACAGTAATAATCTTATCACTCCATTTACTCTTCACAGCTGGCCTGCAATTCTTGGTTGGTTTTCTGCTGCAATTTAACCTGCTCATATGTGGTTGAGACATTTACTAGAAACCAGAATGTGCCATTTACAGAATGCAGTTCCATAACTTCAGGGCTGGTGTGCTGTGTCTAGTCAGGCATAATTACCTCCAAGGACTCCTTTCTTTCATTTGGGAGGCACACTGAGCAAGGCAAAATTTAAGGGAAAAGGGCTCTGGGAGGGTTTTGGCTCCCTGACAATCAGTACCTGAGCATACTTGCCTTATCCCACTGAGCAGAACCTTCTCTCATTCTAGGAATGAGTTTGATGTCTTCTGCTGTTGGTATTTTTCTGGCCATCATCTAGGGGCACTGGAAATAACCCCACAGAACTGCAGGCCAGTTTGAGATGATTATTTTGTCTTTCCCCTAGTGGAGGCCACAGGTGTACAAATTAGGTTCAGGTGGTTTGTTGATACCTGTCTGATGCATCAGATGAAGCTGAGAGTGCTCATTGACATTTTCTTTTTCTGAAAAGGCTGGGGAAAGTATTTGGAATTTGTCAAATTCAATAAAGACAAGAAGCAAGAGTACTTTTTCTACTCATTTTGTCCTCCTTTGAAAGATACTAAAAGAGGTAGAATTGGATTTGGAAGAGAAGTTTACTGGCAGCCCCAAGCAGAGCAGACAAGGCACTTGCCCTCTGTGATGCCCACTGCCAGATGAGTCCCAAGTATGCCATGTTTAAGACTTGTTGCTCTTGTTGCTTATCTATGCCTGTATGACAATGGCAGTGCAGTAGCTATACTAACAAAGCACAGTCTGCTATGGCGAGGGTCAGACGCTCTGAAGAGCACTATTAAACCAGAGAGAGTGCAGATCTCGCGAGCTGGAGCAGTCATGTTTCATTAGGCAGTACATCCACCCTAATCCTCCTCAGTAAATCTGTGCTTGACATATCTCTTTATACTGTAGCTTGAACATAGACATCATATGCTGAATCATTCATTTTGGCATAAAAGCTTAACTGTGTACATTGATTACAAAAATGCACACAGTTTAACTGGATGAGAACTGTAAGGGACAGACACATTCAGGTTTCAGGTCATAATGCACTCATTAACTGATAAGGTTGATGAAAAAAGTCCGTTATAGATAATTCCATAATTTTTCACCATAACTTTACTTTTATAAAATCATTGGGCAGCAGCGATCATAAAAATATGTAATGATAAAAATAGCTGATGATTATGGTAGTCATTGTGTTTGTTTTGTAACTGTGTTTGTAATTGTGTTTGTAACTTGACATACAAGTCTTACTTGTATGAACAACTGTTTAAAATACATAGGATCTTAACAGTAGATTTGAAAAGATGTTGATAAAATTCTTGATCCCTCTACAGTCAACAGCCAAAGACCAACTGACTTCAGTGGGAAAAGAGAGTAATTCCTTTCTGCTAATAGAGGGTCAGAGCCTTCACGGAGCTGAATACCTTTTGTACAGTACATCATGAGAGTTGAAGTTGTGAGCACTCTGCAGAATAGGATCCTGACAGTGAACATAACATGGCTTCCTCCAGTGCTACCATAAGATTATTTATTTTAATCCCCAAAACCTTTTAAAAATTATTGATGTCATATATTATGAATAAAATAAAATCTATGTATAGGCAATCTTACAGCTTAATAGCTCAGTGGGATGTAAAACCCCATGCACCACAGTTTGCTTGAATGAATCAACCTGTTTCCTGAGTGAAGTTATAATAGCACTAAATGTTTTTAGTAATGACTGGGGACTAGTCCCAAGCCGTGTTTAGATTTAAATATAATATTTTGAGTCTAAGAGAAATGGGTAACTGTAAATGTGTCTTATCTGTCAAAGGCACAAAATGGACAAGAAGTTATTTAGTACCATAGGAGGAAAGATTCCAACAACTTGCAAAAAGCGATAAGAATTTAAATAGTATACAAAATTTTAATAGAGACTAATTTTATGTATAAACATTATGATTTGATTTGTTAATTTTCCGGTTTATAGATCATGTTATATGCAGGGTTGAGCAAAATTGTAAAGACTTTGAAAAACATTTGCAATTTCATTTGACAAATTCATCCCTGCAAAACTTGCTTTCAATGAAATTCATGCAGTGAGGCCTCTGCACTAAAATTAGGTGGACATTTTTCTTCATTTGTTTGCAAATTGGTTGCAGTTTAAGGAGAGACCTAATTTCATTTGCAGCATTTTTACTTTTATATTAACATGGCTTACATTCATTTCAGGTATTTCAGTGCTGTGTCCATTCAGCACTTGCTATTCAGCCAGAGGCTTAAAAGGACACCCAAGGTCTCAAGAACACCTCTGCGGTGCAGGCTCCATTCTTGCGGTAGATAGTTTTAGGCTGAGACAAGATTTTGCTATACCCAGCGGCCTGCGGTTCGAACACTCTCCTGTTTGCTCAGCTAATGAGGTCAAAACACTTTTATCAGTAATGAAATGATTCTCTCTTGTGTAACTCGCCTCTAAAACAATGCACCATGAATGATGAAGTCAAAAGGAATATAACTATACAATTTATTAACACCAAAACCTTCAGTGTAGGTTTCATGAAGTGAAGTGAAATATACAGAAACCTTATTAGCACAAGCAAGATGTAGGTCACACTACAGGGTTGTTCTAGAGAAAGATTAATGAGCAGTTCGATTCTGGTACCTAGGTATATAAAGATCACCAGAGAGCTTTTGTCTGCCCCAACCCTGGAGTCTGCCTAATCTTTAAATGATTAGTTGGCAACCATTTTTTGTTCTGATACAAATTCAATGGACTAAACCCACAGTTGTACCAAAGCTGAGCTTGGTACATCTAAGATGAATGTGAGTAGGAGACAAAAATCTCTCTAATCTACTACTGCTTTCTGGTTGTCTGGTCTGAATTAGCCCAGGGACTCCTCTAAGTTGTGGGGGTTTGCAGTGTCTCCCCGGTCCATTGCCTTAACAGAAATACCTGGAACATGCAGCTCCATGGCTTCCCCTTGCCCTTGCCTAGCTAGGCTACTCAGCCAGACAGTTATGAGAAACGGTCCTACTCATGGGAATGTCCTACTCGTCTGAAGCAGCTTGAAAAAATGCAGAAAGGACCTTTGTGCTTATCCCATGCTAAGCACCGATGTACTGTTTGGGTCAAGGCTGTCATAGAAGTCCCCTGGTCCTGGGCTTCCATAATTGTAGTGCAATAAAAACATTCAACTTCAACAGAAATCCCTTTCTTTAACCTCTGACCTTTCAGCATAGCAGTGGGGAACTGAGAGCCTCAGCAGTGCTGAGGAATGAAGTTTGGAAAGGCAGAGGTGAGCACTAGCAGTGACATTGGCCAAGGACTAGAAAGGCTGATAATAGTCAGAACATATTGCTCTATTGAACTTTGTTAAAATGCTAAGACTTTATAGTTTAATTATAACTTTATATGATTATAATCTTAATAGAAGTCATATTCACTTTCCCTGTGTGTGCCACTTATGTGTAAACTGGCAGGTATTTTCTGATGAATGCAGTTTCTATAGACCCATATAAAGAGATTAGAATGGAGAAGTTACCAGATCCTCTACAATAAAGGCACATGTTATATGAAAGTTCAAACCAATGACAGCATGCACAACACTTTAATACACAATTCTGGGATGTGAAGTGGAGAGAGGTAGGCAGCAGTGGCAAGAATGCTGTACCAGCACAACTCACAAAGCAAGGACCACTTGGAAGTGAGATTTTGCTTTCAACAACATCCCCGTCAGAAGCTGCTGAGCTTTCATTGACTTCTAAGTGCAGCTATCAAGCATACTTCTTGCCATTTTTATCCAAGCTGTAATGTGACTACGGGGCATGTCAATTTTATTGTGCTTGGATCCTTTGCTGGGTTCCATGGCTGCAGCCTACCCTTACATGGAAATGATTTGCCTCTTGTTCTCCAATGAGCAAGCCAGAGTAGATTTAGAAACTTGCTCACTTTGCTCGTCATTATGCAATTTCCACTGTACATTTTTGAAAAGATGTGGAGCAAGCAGACACTTCTGAACAGTTATTTCTTGAATGAACAGTCCCGGATAATAATAGAGTTTATTAGTCATTATAATATATTAATCATATATTTAAATTTCACAGGATATTAAACAAAAAGGCACTCTGCATAAAACCAGCTTTGCAAAAATACTTCAGGGCATATATAAACCTTGGTGGAAAAAAAACATTCTTTCTTTTCAGATTCTTCAGTTCAATGTACTATTTAATCAAATCAGCCAGGGTCAGAAATACCTTTCTGTAGCCTCTTTGATCAGCTAGGACAATACATCACCATATTAATTCACCAGTGTATCAAAATTCAATGTGTCAGAGAATCCAAAATCAGACTTAAAAAAAATCCTGGTTTATGGTCTAGATATTTTTTTTTTTTTCCTTGAGGGGGAGGGGACTGGAAAAGTGCATGAAGTCATGGAATAAATAGGTTGGAAGGGACCTCCAGAGGTCTTGCCCAAAATTATGCTTAAAGTAAACCAGGTTGCTTAGGACACTGTCCAGTCTAGTTTTGAGTACCTGCCAGGATGGAGATTCCACAGCCCCTCTGGGCCCCTGTTTTGATTGCCCTTATGGTAAAACAAGGAGACCAATACCTAAACTGTACAGAAAAGACCAAAACTGGGCAAAGTACTCTCTCAGCAATCTCACAAATGCTGAAGAGAGCTGAAGAGTAGAGCGTATCCACTGCTCCCGCAGTTTGACATTGTCTGCAAACCCGCTGAGAATGCAACCCATTCCAGTGCTCAGGTCATTGACAAAGACATTAAAAATTGTTGGTCCCAATGCTGATCACTGAAGGATGCCACTAGTAGCTGGTTGTCTTTGTATTTTTTTTGTATGTATTTTCACCCAGCAGTTCAGCCAATTTTCCACCTGCTTTAAAGATCACTCGGTATCTCACCAATTTATCTGTAAGCATACTGTGGGAGACTGTGTTGAAGACTTTCTAAAGTCAAGGTACACAACATCTACTGCTCTCATTCACTGAATTGGCCTCCATGGAAGGAAGTTAAGCTGGTCATGAGCAATTTGAGCTTTGTAAATCCATTCTGGCTGCTTCCAATAACATTTTTGTCCTTCATCTGCTTGTAAATAGCTTCCAGGAGGACTCTGCTCCATAACCTTACCAGGCACTTAAGTTAAACTGACTGACCTTGAAGATAGGTATGGTTTGCTTTTTTCCAGTCAGCAGGAGCCTCCCCCAGTCACCAGGGACTTTCAAAGATGATGAAATGCTATTGTAATAGCATGAGCTTGCACCCTCAGCCTGGCTGCCATGAAAACTACTACTAAAATACTACTTGATTATTAATAGAAATTTTGAAGACTGGAACCATACCAATGAATGAAGAAAACATGCCAGATCTTGTAAACTGTCCACTTGTCAAAGTTAATGACAATTCATTGAAAATGAGAACTTTCCTGTGTTATTGCTGAGTGACTCAAGGCTATCTACCTGTCACAGTAAATGAGTAAGCTCGAGTATAAGAAGTCTTATGGCTGTATTAGCCCAGACAATTGTCCAGACAAGGACACTTATCTTGGATAACTAACACTAATGCAGACCTATTACTAACTCAACTCATTTGGAGATGGCTCACACATTTCTCCCTGCCACTTCATCATGCTGCATAGCTATGCGCTAAGTGCCAGTCGCGAAACAAGAAGATTGCATTTTTCTCCTCAAGGAGCATTTCATGTTTAGTTGATGTTTCCTAATAGAGCGGGATAAAGAAAGCTCAGAAAACTATTTATAGATAGAAGCTAGTCCTTTGTCTCTTGTTTTTAATTTGTCCACTGGGCATTTTACAAGCTTTTTGTGCTTTGAAATTGACTTAATGTTTTATGAAAAATCTTCAGCCTCTGGAAGGCTCCAGGGACTGAAACTTCTTACTTAAACAGCAGTGACGCTCTGAGGACTGAAAAGACCAGTATAAGTTATACCCTATCGAATATAGGCCAGCAGAACAAATACTGCGTGTTATAGCAAAAATGCTCTAAGCCATGAAAAGCCATCTAAACTTGTACGATGTAGAGCTGAGGTCCTGAAGGTATTTTGACTATGCCATGGGGCATGGTGATCGGGCAGCTAAAGCTTCTTGGCAGTGGAATCAGACTTCAAATCAGTCTGGAGGTGATAACTCTAATCAGAAACCTGGTCATAGGGCTAAGGAGTCATTGGGTTGATATAATTTCAAGTAGATACCACCACAATTCTTTCTCACATGCTTCTGGCACAGAAAAGAATGTCACCTACATTAGCTTGCTAGTCTAGGCAAAATTGAGATGGCATTTTTCATTTGCTCAGTTTTGGCTCCCAAGCCTTTTCAGGCACCTCTCATTTAGACACTTTTTCTCTTTGTATGCAATTATTTGCTGATGTTCTACCATTTAAGGAAAAAGATTCCAAAAGAACTCCATCACATTGTCAATACAATGAGTAGTGAACTTCTTTACCAGGCAGACACCTTATTCCATCTTTGTAGTACTCTAACTCATGAACCTCATAGTTTATCCACCTGTGTGCCAAATTATCGTCTCATTAAAAAGTTTAGTGCTTTGCTTTGGCTTAAATATAACTGCATTTAAAGACCTTGAAGGTCTCAGTTAGCAAAATTAACTTTTATCTAATTTCATGATAAATTTTAAAAAACTCAGTAACATTCACTGGAAAAGTCTGATGTTCAGAACTTTGTTCAAAAGTATTCCTAAGATAGCAAAAAAAGTAAAATGATATTCCTTTCCATTAAAACCTGAATTTTTACCTTCCTCCCTATCTGATTTCCCCAATGTGACAATACAATCAAAGTGAACCATTTGTCTATACAAATTAGGTTTTGCTGACTTCAAGTAAATTAGATAAGACATAGTATCTAACCGGCTATGTGGGGGCAATTTTACTCGATTCCATCAAATTCTAAGGATTTATCAATATATCTGCATAAACATTCTTAAAATTTAATTACATTTCAATTTTCAGATGAAAGCTGCCTTTTCACTGAAGTGTTTTATTCACATTTCTTGCTGAAATAATAAAAAAATATGTAAAATATATATACAGGAACATGCAGTTAGGTACAGATAATCAGCAGTTCTAGCCTGGGCTCTGAAATTATGCTGATTGGCCAGACTTACAAGTTTGCAAATTTACTATTCACAGATTTACAAATATTTATGCTATTAAAGATATATATAACTTTATCAGGATTTACAAAACCATCTAAGGAAGTCTGACTTAATCCTGTGGACTTCAGTAGGAAATCCTGTTTATGGACAATATGTATGTTTGTCTTTATGTTCTTATATCTTTAAACTCAAGCTGTGTATAATTTCATTTTCCATTACAAATGATGAATGCCAAAACTTTGATACATATAAAAATTACATTGGAAAATAAATCTGGTTTAGAACTTTTCATGCATTCCAATCAAAATTTCCTCTTTGTGAAAACATGAATGTAAAAAATGGCATAGAAGTCAATTTGGATAAAAAACAAATGAAGAGACTATTTGATCAACCAATTTTGGAAATATAACCATGAACAAGACCTAATTTGTTTCCACAGAAGGGTACGCATATTACCATAGACATATTTCTGACCTGTACTTCTTCAAATAGGATCCACTACTACCAGCAAAATCACTGGAAGTCTTTATATATGAAAAATCAGCAAAACTAATGAGATTTTATTTCCTATTGCAAAAACTGAAGGAAATAAAGTATATGATTATATATTATTAAGGCCTTATCAGATCTCTGCACTGATTTTGTAGGATAGGTCTTCCAAAAAAGTGGTAATTTTGAGCTTTCAACTTATGTGTATTCTGAACGAGTTAATAATTAAACAAATTAAATAAAGGAGTGCAAATATTTCCCATTTATCAAATCATATGCAGATTGATATAAGAACATAAGAATGTCCATATGGAGTCAGACCACACCTCTGTCAAGGCTAGGATTCTCTCTTCAGCACTTGCCAGTACCAGATGCCTAATGAAAGTACACGAGAGCAGGACAAGTAGATACGGATATTATATGGATATTCTGGGATATTCTGCAGAATACTTTCCAGCCATCTGTGGCTCAGGTAGTTCCTGAACTGCAGAAATGGTGTCTGCATTTAATTGTCCTAAGCAGATTTTCCTGTCACAAATTCGTCTGAAGCCATGCAAACTTTTCCATCTGCAATATCTTACAGCAAGCAGTTATAGCTTAATTGCACGTTCTTTGCAGAAGTACCTCTTGTTTGTTCTGGGCCCACCACCTGCTAATTTTATCTACTGTAACTCACTTTTTTTTGAGGGCAGAGTGAGCAATCATTTACTAATTCACCTTCCTCATGCTACTCATGATTTCACAGATCTTTCTACAACCTTTCAGGCTTGGGGCTTCTAGTCTATTTAATCATGGCTCTTCCCTGTACAGAAGCTGTTTCACACCTTTGATCATCCTTCTCACCTTCCTCTGTATTGAGTTCCACTGTATAATTTCTGAAGGTGGAGGAGGAAGACAGAAAGGATTCATACATGCTTAAGATGTGGATACTGTTTTATGTTTTCTTCTCTATGCCTTTCCAATAATCCCTTACGTTTTATTTGATATTTTTACTACCTTTTAAAAGAACTAATCTGATTTTTTAAAAATAGTTTTCCATTGTAATACATATTCTCATTCCTGAGAATAACTGTCATTTCAGAAATAGCTATTGCATAAGCAAAATTAGGGATTTTTTCCCCCTATACATCAATTTTAATTTCTTTACTTTAGTTTTATTTAATTGCTTTTAATCTCCTGACCCTTCATTATATGAGATCCTTCCGAACTCTTTCTCAGCTGAATCTCTCCTTTTCTGTCTTTAATATCTTTACTGTCATCAGCCAAGTTGTTAACCCACTATTTACCTCTTTGACAGATCATTTATGGACACACTGAACAGCACAAAATTCCACTTGGGACTACCCTTTTCAGTCCCTATGAAAACTTAGATTTTAACCAGTTAATTATCTGTGTGAGAAGCCGCCTTCGCTAGCTTAGCTTCCTTAATACCCTTTGATGAGATGCTGTGTCAAATACCTTTGGGATGTATTCTGCCTTGTTCAGTTTCCTGTTAGCGTACCTTATAAAGTACAATAATGTGAGTGTAATATACAACTGGAGTATTCAAACTTTGCTGAGTGACTGAAGACACTACCAACTTTGATCTGATTTGCAAATGATATGAATGAGAAAAATTGCAAAATAGAGACTTGCTCTTTTCCTTTGTGTAAAAAGAAAATCAATACATTTATGTTAGTCAAATACAAGACCTTGCGTTACAAGTTACTTTTAGCTTAACATCTGACAACGGGGTATGTGTTATTGCCAAGCCCACAGGCTTGTATGTTGTATATTACAATTGAAAAGGAAAATATTATTCTATTTTTTGTAGATATTTCTAATATTGGTTATATATTCTTATTAATCTTTCGATACATGAAACAGAAAATGATGACGCATAGTGTTCATGAACTGTCATTTTCCTCCATACATGCACAGACTAAATTTACTCTATGTAGGTGACATTTGTTTCCAGTGCTGATCCACCCTATGAGGGTTTCCCTGAGCTAAAAAAACATGTATTGGAATGCTAACTCTATAAGTGGATTCATACTGATATAAAAATTGTACAATCCAGTTACTAATGAAGTGTATGATTACACAGATAACTTGCAAAGAGATTAAAATAGACTTATATTTTAAGAGTGTTAGATACTACTATAGGTAAATAACTGCAAAGTTTTGCATTTACATCATAGGACATTTGAGATAGCCTTAAAGAAACTTTATATTTACACAGTTTGAGAAATCCAGTCCCTTAATGAAGGTGTGTCAAGACACTTTATATTTACCTGGAGCAACAGGGTTTATATGGGCAGTTACTTTGGAAATATCTAATATTTAAAAATTGATTACAATAAGGTTATAAACTCCAGAATAGGTTGGCCATACCAATGCAAAACAGCCCTGTCTTCAAAAACTGGGAAAACTCTCACAGCTCCTTCGATTTAGCCCAATAATAATCAGTCTCACCTTGGATGAATCCAGACTCCATTTATCACGTTTTCAAATGCCTGTCTGTCAGTGCCTCTCACACTTTCAAATGTACAGTCTGCTTGTTTGTATGAAGCTTTCAGCATGTGATTTGCACCAGATTTATGTTTAAAGCTTCACCTCTCCATTCATGTGTCAAATCCTAAATTAAGTCTCTCGGTTACTTCATGGTGACTTGTTCGTGTAGCCATATCGTACATCAGCTAACAGAGCTTCTCCCTTGTCAGATGCCTCAGACAGACTTTTTATTCCTTCCACAAACTGTTTGTCTGAACTCTGTGCATAAGTCCCCAGCCACGTGCGATAACCAGTTTTCCCACTCTCCCCTCAGTACAGGGAGATGCCCAAGCTCCACCGGCATTCTATCCTTTGTTGAGGAAATGTTGGATAAGTGCCCAGATGGTCTTTTTTTTTAAAATGAATATAAACAGAGTTTATAGGCAGTGTGATAGGAATGACAAAGCTGATGGTAATGGCAGAAAATCCACTAGAGAAAGCTGTATTGCCTGAGATGGAGTTAATTTTCCCCATAGCAGCCCTCATGGTGCTGTGCTTTGTACTGGTAGCTGGAGAGGTGGTGGTAACACACCAGCGTTTTGGCTACTGCTGAGCAGTGCTCCACGGCATTAGGGCTGTCTCTGTAGGCTGAGGATGGGCAAGATCAAAATGGGTGACCCAAATTGACCAAAGGGATATTCCATACCATATGATGTTCGCTCAGCCACAAAAGCTAAGAGAAATGAAGAATGGGGGGGACACATTCGTTGTTGACGCTGTTTGTCTTCCAGAGCAACCACTACGCGTACTGAAGCCCTGCTTCCCAGGAAGTGGCTGGACATTGCCTGCTGATAGGAAGTAGAGAATAAAATCTTTGTTGTCTTTTTGCTTTCATGTGTGGCCTTTGGTTTTGCTCTTATTAAACTGCCTTTATCTTGACACATGACGGGTTTTTTTCCCATCTCATTTTCTTCCCCCCGCCCCGTCCTGCTGAGGAGTGGAGCGATAGAGAGGCTTGGTGGCACCTGGCATCCAGCCAGGGTCAACCCACCACAAAAGTAAACCATGTATCCTGTGACTGATGAGGTGAGAATATTTTCCCCAGTTATAAATTTGCGTTTGAAATTTTTAGCGTTGACAGAGTTTTATCTTAATATAAATTTAATATAATGGATTTACTCTGGATTTACACCAGGGCATGTGAGAATGGAACTTGGCTCAGTATTTTTACTTACACATCAGAGACAAGTTGCTTCTAATAATTAATTTTAATGCTGTGCTGGTCCTGTTTCTACTTCCATACCCATCTCCCATTCTGGCATGTCGCGAGGAAATCACAGTTCGCTTATACTGGACTAAATGTTCTGCTGCTGCCCAGCGCAGAGCTATCACAGAGCAGGTACAGGCAAAATGTCTGGCACTTCCCTCCTGCAGAGCCCTTAAAGCCTTGCTTGCACTCTCATGAGTTATGCTTTGATATAAATTGTAAAGGGGAATTTCTTAAATGCCATTAACTGTACAGATGACTGTAGTGCTGGTAGAATACCGGGCAACATTTTGAAAGCTTTGAGCCTTCTCTTCACAAGTGGTAGTACTAGCTTGAACCAGAAGATAAGCACAAGGTCATGCCATTAAACATTGCTGCTTTCTTTTCTTTGACTGTATAATTACTAAAAACCTGTGAATGTGCTTAATAATAGATCAGTTATTTAAAAAACAACTGAGATATTTATGCAAGTCAAATACAAAAAAGGGGTCAATTAGGTGGCACAGTAATATCAGTGCATGTGACACATAAGGCTATGAAAGTATGGTGCATTTTTTTCTGTGCCTAAAAGCCATATTCATTTTGTTTTCTGATCTGGTGAAGTTGTTAAAGGACAAGCTCACTGTGCTGTCTCACTAAGACATTACTTTTGTTTTCTTGCTTTATTTAATCTGATATAGAACTAGTACTAGACTGAAATTGTACATATGGTTGATATTTTTTATTTGGAAAAGCATAAGAAAAAGCTTACAATAAGAAATATAAATGTATTTTAAAAGAATTAGAATAAAGCACCGGTTGACTGATGCTGCTAGTGTATCATGCATCACTTTTTCCCGTGAGACAGTTGGCTTTTGCAGTCCAGTTAATTTAGTGCAGTTTAAGCCTCCCAGTACCTTTCTGAATTTAGCAGCCTACATCCTCGAGTCATGTGAGGAGCATCTTTCATTTACCAACATGAAGTACTGTCTAACCCTTGCAGTGTTATGGGAAAGCCTGCAAATATGAAATTTAAGTTTCAGAAACTAGAAGAAAAAGCCCCAGTTCTTAATATAAACTCAATTCTTCATTATAACATATACCTATCTCAAGATCTGAAAGAACCTGGGTTTCAGTCTGATTGTGTTTGTATCCAGTTAAATCCTCTGATGTCCAGTGATCAATCATTGACTATTTTTGACTCGGATAAGGATTTTCAATTTGTTTAAAAAACATAAAATATTACAGCTTTAGAAATGAGAGGCATGGTACATATGATACTTAAGGACAACCATTTTTACCTACACATAAAGATTTAGTCTTCACAAGAAAAAGGTGTTATGGGCTTAAACTTATGAAAGGAAGAGTAAATGAACTAGAAAAAAAAGAACAAAATCAAGCAAAAGAAAATCTTTCAGATACATTTTATAAATATTTATTTAAAGAAAGAAATGGAACTGGTTTCACTTGCTTCACCTTTCATGCTGCTTTTGTAGCCCATATTATTTTTCCCAAAGATTTGCTTCAGTTTGATTTGTCATCTGTGCTGATAAAGACGGTATCCCTGTACTCCTTGTACAACCTTTATTTTTATACGTATAGTGAAAAAATTTGCACATCTGATTACTGGCAACTGAAAGGCATGCTATATGGTATTAATGCTACTTTTCTGTTATCCACTCTACCTCGTAGTCCATGGAGTTTAGAGGGAAAATAATTCTGAAAAATGTTGGCAAGCTTGTACTGTCCTATAGCTAAACTGCTTGGCAGAAAGAACCTCACATACCAGCTTTCCTCCTTTAATCTCCATTTATTCGCTTCTTATATGTGTGCCTCTGGTTCAAATAACTGTACAGCCTTATAAAATGGAAGTAAATGTCATACCTAAATGCATTGTTAGTACGTGAAATACTCATTTTAGAAGGGTCCTTAAGCACACATCTAAGTCTGAGATCATGTTTTCTGTAGATGTGAGCTTTACCTTGAGAAGACTTGAATAAACAGAGTTTCCCCATATAGTAGAAACAATTTGCTCCACATACAATTAATTATTTGAAATGTATGCAGTTTGTTACCCTAAAAGAAAACAGAAGTGACAATAGCAACGAGGGAGACTGAGTTCACTTTTGCTTTTAATGCATCAGAGAGCTGAGATAAGCCTTCTCAGCAGCCGAGGTAAAACCCAATAAATATTGTGCCCCGAAGATGCAGCGCTGGCCTTGTCTGCTGCAGCAAAAAAAAATCAAATGGCAGCAGCAGTGAGGCTGGCCAGGAGAGGCAGGCAGAGAAAAACTGCACACAAAAAAGGGGATATTGCCACCACAGCTACGCCGGGGGCTTGAGCTCCTGCTCCGGCTGCACCCCGATCCTGCTCCAAGCCAGCCCAGCTTCCTGGGGCTGAGGGGGGCTGCGAAGGAATAGGGCTATTCACAGCGTCCAGCAGTTTCCTTTCCACCTAGGACTCAGGATGTTTTTCTTTTGGTAATCTTAGATACACATTTTGCTTGGAATCCAAAAGTATGAAGTCCAGTTTAATGTGAAAGTTTGAGAAAACAATGTTTAACTGAACATGTAGTTCTAACCAAAGAGCAATGATAGATACTTTATTTTTTGTTTTGAAACTGTGTTTTATTTCAGTATTTTCCTATTTTATACATACATAACCCTCAAAAAAACCTTAAAATGCATTTTATTTTCCAAATAAGAAAATAATTTCAGAAACTCTCCTTGTAGAAAAAAAAGTAGGACTCATTCTAAATACTGGTTTTTAGGGTTTATGTTACACCGTCTCCAGGTCTGTCATAATGTGGAACTTCTGTGTCACATGTTGTGCTACAAAGAGCGTAACCACCTCAAACATGTGAATGGTTTGTTGTACTAATCTCTCAGAAGACTTGAGTTCCCGTCTCACGATAATCAATGTACATGAATCAGAGCTTGCAAGCTTCGGGCTCTGAAACAAGCTGATTAACTACGGATGTCGCTTACCCTTTGCAACTATATAGTTTAAAGTAATTTGAAACCGGTGACCTCAAGTGATCTACATTTTTCTGAACTGGAAACTTCAAAATAATGTGATCACATGAGAAGAATTTAACATAGCTTCTATAATCCACAAGTCTCATTGTTGTTTGATGATCATCTTTAATCACTTGTTTAATCTTTTCATTATCCACCTCCCTTAATGAAGGTGCGTATTCTGTTTTGAAATTCAAGAGAAATTAGGAGCAGGGATAGGAAATAATTGGTAGCTACTCTGTTGCAAGCATGCATTGCATTGCATTCATTTTACTACCAAAGTAATTCTCGTTTTTTACCTTAAGAGCAATAGTCATTAATATTTGGAAATCCATCTTTAACCCTGTGAGTCTGAAGTAAATGAATAAACAAGCAAGCTCAGAGGCCATATACAGTCTATTTTATGCCTATAATTAGTGGGTTCAGCTGGAAGCTGTGGAAGAACTGTCTAACGTCTAAGCTAACTCCAGTCAACGGGAATTTTTCCGCTGATTCCCATGAGCTTTGGACTCAGTCCCTAAATTCTTACAACTCAGGAGGAGAGCAAAATAGTATGAAGTGGTTTCCACAAATATTGCTTTAACAGAACTTCAAGATTTCTTTTTTAAACTCAGCTTTGGTGAGGAAAGCGAGAAGAACAAGTAGCATCTGCATGGAGTGCAAGTTGGCAAGAATTCCAGTCTGCCACTTTCCAAATTGTTTTAGAAATGTTTGGCACGTCTCTGTCACAAATTACAGCTGATTATAATTTCACAGTATGTGCAAGCAGATGGAGGAGATGAATTGGGGAAAAGTTTCACCCCAGACAAATTAATTATTAGTAAGTATTTTCAGAGCAGAAGTTAAATATTAAAAATGTGGTTTGAAATAAAGAATTATTGGATGTCCAAGAATCTATAACTTCGAATCAAACATTTTATGAACAATTTGACACCTGGTTGGAATAAGTTATCATTTTTATAGATAAAAATATAGCTTATACTAAAAGAGAATATATTTCAGAAATTCTCTACAACTGGTCAGTTTTTTCAAGTTATCTATTAAATCAACAAGTTCATGAGCAGTTAAAATGAGAAAACATTCCTAGCAGAGGTGACTATGGAAATACTTCAAACATTTTTCTCCACTTGTGGGAAAATACCAACATTTAGCAGAAAGCTTCAGAAACCTGGTTTCACAGTCACTTTTTTAGTTTTATATAATTCATATTTCAATGCATAAACTGTTATCTGTTGTCTATCTACACTTTTAAAATCCAGGCAGAAGACATCAGAAGGGAAAAGACATTGAAAATGAGATGAGGAGAGAACAGAGAAACATGTTTGACAAAATGGGTGGCTGAAGGGTTGGGCGACATCCTGCACTGTTTCCCACCTGGGAACTTGTGATCCTGGAGCTGAAACAGGTGATGGTGAATATGGTGCCCTTAGAGGACTGTTGTGATGCTCTCTCTGTGGTCCTGATCCTTGTTCACACAAAGTGGGTAAGAAAAGTGTAATCTTCTTAGACATGTAGAATTCAACAGTGGGTGAAGTAATTTCAGCATATATCTTATAAAAAGAAGATTTTTCTTGTCAAGAAACATTTGGATGAAAAAATATTCAGGTAATATTTGAGAAAAATTGGTTCCCTTGTACCAGGAAAATATTTGATTTGAACAGAAAATGAGAAGTGCAATGACATAATTTCTCTAAATGAGTAAAACTGAACTTATTTTACCATTGCATTTCGTATTATTGTTCCTTAGTTTTTTTAAAGAGGAAGTTAACAGTTTTGAGATTGACAGTTACTATGTGGAGGCTGAAAGTGATTCAGTAATATCTAAATAGTTGTGAAATGAACCTGAGTGAAAAGGAACGTATGGGAAACAATAAGTTTATCTGAATATAAAATCTTGAATGCCATGGCAAAAGAGCCAGTACTGTGTTTATCATTATATGCATATATTTACTACTGCTCTAGTTCAAGATTATGATGAAATGCCGCTTTAAGTATTTTCACTAATTAAATTTAATTTTTTTTTCAAGTGTTTGAGACAATCTGAACTATTTTACAAAGAAAAGTGCTTCTTTGCTGTGCTTTCAATTTTCCCTGGAAAACATTTTAATCAGCTGATGGTGCTTATGTGGTGTAGTATTTGTAGGGAATCGAACACAATGCATATTCAATGACTCTTTCTGTCCTCGGAACAGAAGCTTTACTGGATCTTTCAGATTATGTCAAAGACTCACCATGTTAAATATTTTAAATTTTTTATAGTGTGCCATAGGCTGATAGGAAGATGGATATGTACTGAAATAACCACAGTAATGCAAGTTTTTTCAAATTAAAATCTTTACTGCTTCAGATGTTTAAACATTGTGAAAATGCTAAGAGATATCATCAGGCTCTAGAAAGGAACAATTTTCTAAATCAGTTTGTCCTTTGATGCTTTCTAACACACAGAAAAACATTATTATTTCATAGCATTTAGCAATTTTGATCTTTATCTTACAAAGACATCTGTGTAAAATAGATGAGTAATCACCTAATGGTGCATTTATATGCACTATGTTATGTATGTGTCTAATTCCTTCTAATATCAAGCTTAGGCTATATTCTATATTTTTTCAATGTTGAGCATGATGGGAACCTATATTTGGCTCTGGGTTACTACTTTAATATATGTCTAATAATTTTTTTGGTCCTTTGAATGAGAGTTTTCAGTGGTAACAACAAAGACTTTTTATATGTGCTAAGGGAAAATGGAGCTGCACAAGGGAGTCATCGGACTTGGTTTACTGAGGTAGCACTTGCTTCTCTCCCAGGCAGAGTGATTTGAGTAAGCTTGTTTTACTTCACATGGCAACTGCTAGGCGGACACGCATGCTTGGTTACTACGTATAAGATGATGAATGGTATCTTACACCTACTTGCTCTGTTACTGGTACTCATCCTACCATACCCTAAAACCCAGTTTCATGGAAGTCTGTAAATATAAAGCATAACTTTAGTAAGGAAAACAAGCATGTTTCAGAGTTGCAGCTAGGTTACCGCAAAGTTCAGTTTCTTTTTAGTCCTGCGGGATTTCAAACATTTTGGAGGGTAAGGTTAGTTTGGACAACTACAGACAAAACAACAGGCTAAAAACCCGCTGACACCTTTGTCAGTGAAAAGTCTCCTATGAACTGTAGTTCAGCCGTTTCACCCAACATTCAGTCAGCAGGAGGTTGCCGAGATTTGGAAAGTACAGTTGAGCTATCAGTACATTTTGAGTTTAGTAAACGGCAGTAATGAAGTAACAACTTGCCCAATTATTTTGGATTTTTACACAGTTTCAAGTTACTAAGTATCACAGTGACCATGATTAATGTCTTACAATGTTGGGGGTTGGACGAGATGACCTCTAGGGGTCCCTTTCAACCCAAAACATTCTACAATTCTATGATTCTATGAATGTGTAAACTCTGGGGTATGGGTAAAGGCTATTGAAGTGGCTTACACTGGAACATGCCATGTCCTTCTTGATGTTTAATTATGTTATATACTTTTATCCAGACCTGTAAACACATTGGTAAGTGTGTGCATAAAACAAACACCACCATGACCCACCACAATGGATATCTGGTTGTATAATAAAGCAGTCTTTTACACTAACACTGACGTTCCCACACTTTATCTACATTTAGACAGTAGTTGTTGCAGCAGATATTGATATATTGATTAGCCATATATTACTGCTCCTGTACATTAGCATAACAAAATAAACATAAAATGAGATACAAGAAATCTGTAAGAACAGAAGACAAGCATTTACTTAGTCTTTCTTTCTTCTTATCATTATTCAGAAATATATTACTGAAATATCAGCAAAGTGCACATGCAAAACATGTACTTGAGTGTTCATATATATATATCACAAACAGGTGTCTAATTTTATCTGTTTATGTGCTTATTCACTCTTTATGATTTCTCAGTAATTGTCCAGAAAATATAAAAATATTAATGGTGCAATAGATAAGTAATCCTAAATCAAGTTGTTCAATTAATAAGACTACTGCGTACTAGTTTTTTGCCTACATTATCTTATGTTGAGGACAACTTTAATTAACACCTCACAAAACAAACCAGCCTCTTACAATGAATGAATTTATTATACACAAAGGCTACATGTTTAAGAGGTCTCCACTGTATGTAAATTAGATATGAACTATGAGCTAGATCTGCTAAATACTACAGATTTCATACATAGTGGAAATAAAGATGCAAATCACATAACAATAAATTCAAATCTTTGTTACAAACACCCTGGAGAAAACTTTAACAAATCATAACTGTCAAAGGGATAGATGATGAAAGTTTTTGTCATGCAAAAGAATACAGATCACTCTGCTGTTGCAAGCATCTCTCTTTTATTTTCTTGGTTGTAGGCACATCATCAACTTTAATGATAAAAGCCTTCCACAAAAATAATTCTTAAGCCTCAGGAACAAACACCTCTTTGGCACCCTGAGAGCATGTTCCACAAACATCATCAATCTCCTTCTGAGTATGATTTACAGCCTTTCCCTTTGGCCGGCTCAAGCTGTCCATGTGCATGCCCCGGCAGCGTCACATTGGGATTCTCCTCCACTTTGTCCTCCAAGCACACGCCGCTCGATTGGCATGCTCGCAACCAGCTCTCCAAACACTTTTGGAAAACAAGGGAAGGAAGTTTGAGTATAATCCCTTCCATGTGGACACATCAGAAATGTACGGCTCAGATGAGAGAAAAAGGGAAGGAATGCATATCTAGATTCAAACTAATGGGCCAAGTTCTTAGTTCCAGCCAGATCTATTGTGTGCAGCCAGGAGGGATGTTTACAAAGAAGATGCAAGTCTCTCCCTGACTGTGTGGCTCCTCTAGTTTAATTGCCTGTATCTACTAAGGGGCAGTCCATGCACCAAGAGAGCCAAAACACAGAGCATCGTTTAGTGAGATCCATTTCCATCTGTGACATGACTTTTGTGCCAGGGGCTGCATATGTATTGTGAGAAAGGTTGATGAAGGCAGCTGTCCTCCAGCTGAGACTCCCATGAAGATTTAAGTGTTCTTTATCCCCCTTTGCTTTGCTAAACTGAAGGAGAGGGACATAATATGATTGCTACCTTCTGCAGAAACAGCCTTGATTTGTCTCTTCTTTGTGCCAGCCCTGTGTGTAAGTATATGTTCATTTAAGGCAGTGCAGATGATAGGATAATCTGAATCATTGTATGCGTTGATGAGAGGCAGCAGCAGAAAGGTGGTAAGGCAGCTGGATAAAATAACAACTTAAGCCAGGGAAATTTAGCATCTGGGAGTACAGCTCCCTCCTCATGACTCAACTAACTGAAGTTCACTTGTGGACTGCAGGTGTCTGGTAAATGAACTCTTTCTGGCAACTTTCCTTGAGTTTCAGGAATAGAGTCTGAGAACCAGAGCTGAAGACATTTAAGTGTTCTTTAGAAACTCTTACTCCATACACTCACTAAGACAGATGTACACCCATTAATAATCGTTGTCTCACTTAAGCCATGCTCGCGGACAGAAAGACGATATCCGTATCAAGAAAACTTGTAAACGTTATGATTAGTTGTAAACACACACAGATCTTTAATATGTCTACATTGAGTGAAACAGTATATACTAATGAGCCCAGTGATATTTATAGGAGAAAAAAAGTGAAGGAGAAGGACCTAGAAAAATAAATCTACAAATACATTCATAAAATCTTTGGGACATTTTTATAAAGGCTTGAAAATTAAGTGGATTGAATTTACTGAATAGAGTATATCTATGATGAAGGGCTAGATTATACAAAAAAAAAAATATATTTAAACCATCCCTCCTTAGATGCCTAGACTTCAAGATACTTTTATAGCTGATAGTTTTGGGCAGGTCTGAAGTGTCCCTGGAAGCCTTAACTCCTCATTTAACCATCTAAGCTAGAGACTTAAATACAAACAGTGCTCATGCTCATCTTTAAGAGCTATTAGCACTAACCTGTACTATACTGGGGAGGCTGCACTGTCCCAAGGAAAGCAATGGCAATTATGTCTCCAAAGCAAGCAATGTCTCACAAAGTTGTTGGGCGCAAAGCAAGACTGATATCGTTAGGCCACCTTTTGCTGGGCAAATAGAAATGCTCAGCTGCTCAGCGGCTGGATGCCTAAACATCACCTGGTGTTAAGCACCTTATTCTACTCCTTTGTGAATTGTAATCCTTACCTTTACCACTTTTATCCATATAATGGGGATAATATTTCCCTAACTCCCCGCAGTTCTGTAGAGGGGGATATATTAGCTTCTGTTATCTCTAGGAGCTGTATGAAGATGAAACACTCTCAAAATACTAAGTATAAAACTGCTATGCAAGTGAACACCTCAGTCCATGGGCAATGATTTATTTTAAAGCATTCAGTCATGAAGCCAGGTACTGATTGCATTTTTAATAAGGCTGGCAGAAAGTTTTCAATCAACGGTGGAAACAGCGTTTCATTGAACTGAATCATTTTTGAGAGTGTCTGCTTTACAGAGCAAGTTTTGACTTTGTCCCCAAATGTAAAATATTAAAACTTAAAATACTAGAACTTGCAAGGTTCTTATCTGTCATTCTTATGACAGATTTATTCTTTTGTCACAGGGAAAACCAAACATTTTCATCATGTCTCATAATTATGTTACATATGTTTACAGAAAGTAACACCACTTAATGTGGTACCCTTACCTTGCATTTCTGAAAACTTCAGATGACTTTTTGAACACTGAAAAGCAGTCTCTATGCACTAAAATTGCTATTACAGCTATTAGAGGAAATTTGTTTTCATTCTGTGTTCTGCAGTTAAATTCGTATTTATTTTGGAGCAGTTAGTTATGGACCAAGTTACCAATTATTTTTTTTTTTAAAAGATAAAAATAGTTGGAACTTTGCCATCACTATTCTTCCAATGAAAGGAATTTTGTGCAGAATGGAGGAATGCATAATTTCTGAAAAAAAGATTAAATAATTTTCATATGGAACACTTAAAATAGCCATCTGACCTCATCTTGAAGGAGTAAAAGCGCTGTAAAATACCATTCCACTTTACCTACAGCTCATGAGGTCAGTGGTGGGGAGCAGGGAAGTGAGAGCATGACTAGTAATTTAAGTAGAAGAAGAATTGAATTTATTGAAAATAATGAGAGCTGTGATGGCCTCATGGCTTTTGGAAAGCTCTTGTCTCCATGCAGTATCAGTTATCGAGCCAATACCCCTCACAATTTTTAGTGTAAGGCTGAATCAAATAAATTCTTTCTGTTTAGCTGTTTAATTTCTTTATCATGTATATTTTAAAAGCATGGAATAGAATTCTGAAGGCTTTGATGTGTAGAGTATGCCAAACATTTGAAACACATTTATTAATTTTATGAGGCATAATAATCTATAATGATACAGGAAATCTAAAATTTTCAATACAACTGTGGAGCCAGAGAAATTTCTACTTGTGACAGCATCCTTTAAGAGCCAGTTTTGGCAATAATTGAGTTTCTGTGCTTTTCTTTTAATTTCACTACCTGATGATACCTGAGTGCAATAGACTTAATTTCAGAATCCCATTAGGTAACATTATAAGATCTGATTTCCTAGGTTGGTTTTGGGGTTTTTTTGGTTTTTGGGGTTTTTTTTAAATCTAATTGTCAGTCAATGTGTTACAGTAAGCCTAGCTTTCTTTTGACTCTCATGGCTATACACTGTGGGGAAAAAACAAAAGAACTATGCTTCATCATCCTGTCAAGGAGGTTTCTTAACAAATTACCTTTACCCTCAAAAGAAAACACAAAGAGACTTTTTGTAGCTTTAACAATTCTCATACTTCATATCTTCTTTTCTTGGCTATTCAAGGGGAAAAAATATACGATCTTCTAGACCTCAGAGATAATGAAATCGATCTTTAAAGTCTTATGAAATCTAGATACTTAATAAAAGCATGATTCTTTCTTAAATCATTATTTAAAATCTACATGTTTCTTTGCTATAATACTGTGTTTTAAAACACATTGTTTCTTTGTAGACTTTATTTCCAAAGAGTAAATAATAGTAAATTATAATACAAAATAGTAAACTCTTAATTTCTTTGTATGTTTGCTCATGAAAGACTTGCTATTCATAAGTTTATGTCCTGATCTGGATGAAATTTACTCCCTTGCAGAACAGCACCATAAGACGTTGCTCAGATTTTACTTAATCTTTTTTTTTTTTTTTTTAGAGTGTCTTGTAATGGAAAGGCCTAGCTTTCAACAAAGGAATGATCTGATAGAATAGCTACTGAAGCCTTTAGGAGACTGCTGAAATCAGAGGGCTGGGTTGGTTCCTTGGGGCCTGAAGGGTGCTGGTATTGGGGAGCAACAGTCCCTTCCTCCCCAGTCCCTCCACAGCTATTCCAGCAGCCTCTTTCCTTACAGGCATTGATTAACCTCATCATCCAAAGCACACCAGGGTTCAGGGAGCCACTGTGAATTTTCCTTAACTGCAAAGAGCCTACAAGCTCCCCCCAGCTTGTGTCCCCTCTTTTTCATCCCCTCATGGTGGTTAGGGTTTGCTGTGCCTGTGTGGGATATAGGGACTTCACTTTTTGGATTGCTTCTTCTTGGAAGTTCAGTGCTTTCAGCAGACGTCTTACATTTCAAATATATATTGGGGTCCTATAAGTCAGATGAAGAATGAATGGGTGGTCCATCCATACCATAAATTAAATTAAGCTGCAATTTGTCTGGGATGTTTTACTAGTAACAGGTGGATGTGCTTAAGATATAAATGAAAAATTTCAAAATACGTAAGAAAAACAAACTCCAATAATTTCAGCTGTGTTTCTAGTGCATACTAAAAGCGTACTATTCAATGTTGTTTATTTTTTCCATGTAAGAATAATGTAATTTACTACAGGGATCCAAACACACACTCATTCAAATAAAGTTAAGAGTTCTAACTTTCCTAGCATGTCACCAAACAAATTGCATGAAGTACACAGACATAAATACACATGCATAATTTCTTCTGAAATTGTCCTCTGAGTTACTGTTACAAGCAGACATGTATCATATATACAGAGAAAATAGTTTGTCAGCTGCCTGGGTCTGCATCAGTCATGGTGTAGCAATGCACTTTTTGCCATTGCTATACTGCACTGCTTAAATGTCTCCGAGGCTGCTTTGAAGAATGAGGAGTTCTCAGGGAAAAAGCCTGAAGACAAGAGACTTGGGATGTCACTTTACAAAGGCACCCTTAACTGCTTTGTAGACACAATCCATTCACAGAAAGAAGTTGTTGCTAACTTTAACCATGGAAAGATCAGTGAAAAAAACCCATTGTTAATTTTAAAAGCAATTTCAAATGCCTTTACAGTTAAGCCATTTAATTTCCATTGGTTTAAGTTTAATCATTTTTCATTAATGTAAGCTAATTTGCAAGCTAATCTAATAAAGTAGCATGAAACATGAGGAGCAATGCATTGAAATGAAGGAAGTTCAGTTGCTTGCAGCTCATTAAAGTTCTTGAAGTTTAGAAGACTAATTACTGACTAAAAATGATTTTGTTTACCTCTACCTTTTGAGAGTTCCTGTTTTATCCCACAGTTTAAGACTCACAGGCCAAATCATCAGTAGGTACAATTTGGTAGAGCTCCAACAAAGTCAACAGGCCAATTTACACCAGATGAGAATTTAGCTCTTTGTGTGTTTTTCCCCAATTAAAAAAAAAAAAGAATAAAAAAAAATGAAAACTGATAAAAGCTTCCCTTTGAAAGAAACAATTTAGCACAAACATCAGCAAGCCATGGTGCCTCATCTTGTGCCTACTAGAGTCTATGGAGCACTTTGCATTGATTTCAATGCAAGAGGCTTTAGATTTTAAAATTCATGCTATAAGAGCAGGAGACTTGACTAATCATTTGTTCTGGTTTCCCATAAAGCTATAAAGCTGAGGCTACAAGACTTCTCTTAATTAATCTATATCTGAAATAGAACCCAAATTTTATAAAGCAATCTACCACTCCTAACTTTCAAACTGTTAAGGAGAGAAACTATATCACACTGATCAGTAAGATACTCTTGCTAATAAAGACACATAAAAACAACTAAAATTGTTTCACTTCAATTTTCAGTTATTTTATCAACTAGACTGAGCAGTTTGGTATTTACCAGACTTCTGTTCTCCATGTGGATCTTTCAGGTTATCATAAAATTAATCTTGTTTTTCTACCATGCACTTCTGATCAAACATGAGCATTAATTATAGTCTCAGTCTAGTTCTACTGTTTACTCACTTAAAGATGACTGTGGTCATACGGTCAGGAGATCAGACAATAAGCTCACACTCAGCCAGTTACTGAGCATGATTCCAAACCATTTCCAAAGTTGTCAATCCCCTGAACGTTGTATTTTCACACATTCAAATGCGCATTGTTTGCTCATGCCCAGCTTAGCAAGTGATCCAGGGCATTCTGCACCAGTGACACTTTCTCCTCCTTACTTGCAATGATTTTTTTTTTTCTCCTTAAATAACACGGGACCAAGAACTGTTCCAAAATACTGCATGTGTTATGAGGTAGCTAGTTTAGTATAAGATCTAAACATTAAAACATAAATGCAACAGCTGTGTGTTTGTATAAAGTATTGTAAACACTATAATCTTAAAATATAAACAAACATCCCATGCTGTATTCCTTAAGGTATTATAAAAATCATCCAAAGCTCAATAGAGTCAAAAGGAAACATATGATTAGCATGAATATAACAGTAAGTGTTTCTGATTATCTTCTTCAATAACACAGGAAATACTGAAACGTTTCAACCTTCAGCAATGCAAAAACAAATGCCCTTTTCTCACATGCTCCCTTTCTCCCAAGCATCCCTCAGCAACATCCTGTATGAGTTTCACCCACTTTTTCAGGGGATGGAAGAGATGGATGAAGCGTGTGCCTTAGGGATAGCTTTAAACCTGATCCTGACACAGTTTCAGTTTGCTGGTTTGACCTTGCTCAGCTACCAAGGGCCTTAGGGACCGCACTGAGAGGGAGGCTGCCTCATTACCACTGGCTCTGTCTATCTGCCTAGATCAGTGCACAAATCTAACAGAATGATTTTGCCCTTAAACAGCTGCAGATACTGCTGCGCAGGCAAGCTAAGAGCCTCCTCCTGCGCAGGAATGCTACTGAGCCAAGCGCTGGTCTTGCAGTGCACTTGGGCAAAGAGCAGTGGGCAATCTTATCCCAAGTGACATTTCAGCAAGGCATATACAGAAGTTAATCAAGCATTACTGTCCGTGAGAGAGGGAGACCAGAAACTCTTCCTGATCCTGGTTTTCCATCGTTACAGAATCTGCAGGACTGAACACATGATAATAGCAACTCTACGGATAGGATATGGAATTGGAAATTCAAAACTGAGAGCAAGATGAGTGGTATTTTAGGCAAAATGAGACTATTGAGTTTTAGAAAAATGAGTTAATCGGGACTAAAATAGGATCAGCGTAGGATCATTTGAATAATGGATAAAGTGAAGCAAATAGAATATATGCCATTATGTATTTCTTTCATCTTCATTAAGAAAGAGCTGATTTTCTGCCACTCTCACCCAGATACAAAAAAACCTGACTTTTGTCACCTTCTTTCTTTAAGTGAAGTGCATTATGTATCCACAGTGAAATCCCACATGCGTAGGGATTTCTGTGAAAAAGTGTTTTATGAGCAATGCAACAGCTGTGTCTGCAATTAAAGATTTGCCCTCATGCCTGTACTTGAGCTGTGAAGGGGATAATGCGGTTTCTTTTTGATAGGATATGGAGAGAAAATACAAAATCAGCTGTTGTAGAGCTAAGTCACTTGGTATTGTTCTAACTTCAAAGAAAGCACAAAGAAGTGGTAGTTTGGAAACACTATTGTATATGTAATAGGCTGCTGCAGGGATGTGTGGCACTGCCTTGTTTGTGAAGGCTATCTCCATACAAGAGCTATTTTCATGAAGAAAGGTTAATCCAGCATTGTGGACTAGGAGTTTAGACACAGGCAAGCAAAGAAAAAGTCTACTACTAAATTCAGTGGGCTGGGAAATCATTCCCATTATAGTTCCCATGTTATAAATGGAGTCTAGAAACATTCATTCAACTTTTAAATTGCAAAGCAGGATTACAAACTGAGTTAAAATGATTTGCCAGAAAAACCTTTTATAAAAATTCAAGTCGCTGAATATGAATAATTGCAGATGCAGACATTCACACTAGAAAACTACTTCCATATTGTAGGGGTTTGAGAAAATTGCTATTTTTGTAAGAGAATTGCAATTATTAAATCACTAGGAATTGTTTAAATGCATTGGATTGTGGATGTGACCATTAGCAGCATGAACAGGTAATAGATATTTTCTTTCGGCTTCTAAAAGTCTAATTGCTCTCTGCTATATCAAAAAGAAATTCAGTATGGTGAGTTATTCTCTGAGGTCACCTACTGTGTTTTCAACCATTTTGTTAGTGGAACTGTCCTATGAATACATTCTAATTCAGCTGAATGGGAAAACGAAATGGTTTTCTATTTCATGAGAATTTGCACAGTTTGAAAAAAGTTTAAAAACATTGAAAATTCCAGAATGCTCATGAATTTCTATCTGAAAATGAAAATTTAATTTTTGAAAGTACTTTCAAGGAAAAACCCCTCAGTTCCTCGAAATGCTAAAGCAGGTTTTTATCAAGAGATTTCACCTAAGTTTTTCCTAATGTAGCTACTGGACTTGACCACTGACATTTTTATTTCAATAAAGCACCTTAAAATAAAATTTTATTCAAATGGGTTTTTTTAGACTTTTCAGTAAAATGATTGAAAAATTATGAATCTTTGAAGTGTTAATGACTGCATGAGGAGAGCCAAAGCACTGAGGTCACTGACACTTTGGTATAACGCTCAATTTATAGAAGATAATTTGCCAAACTGAAGCATGCAAATATCATGTGCTGCTTGTGCAGGGCAGCTGTCAGGATCTGGGCCTGTAATTGTGCTTCATTTCCATCCTATGTGTTTGCATGTAAATAAATTCTGGGAGTTGGGCACACAAAATAAATTGTTCACATAAATAAAAAATGTTGCTGCAATAAAAAGTTCCCTTAATATCCTGTCCTGCATTATTGTCTCCTTCAAGATGCAAGCTCTCCTTATTCACAGAGGGCACAAAGACCATTTTATCCCTCTGATAATTTGAGGGCATATAATTGTATTTTACCAGCTAGGAATGAAATAATCCAAGTAGAATTAAACACACAAACAAATAAATAAATAAACCCAGAATCAATTGGTTTACTTAGATATACCTAAAAGCTATGTTTGGTCCACTGTGCCTTTGCTAGACATAGTAAACTATGTGCTATCCTTTCAGGATGCTCAGGAAATCTCCACATGGGTCTGTAATCTGTCTATAGCCCTTCTGCCAGCTGGTTAATGGCAGCAAAAGGGCTGGTTTCAGTATGTCTCACTTCTTTCCTGAAACGTAACTTAACCAGCTTGAAGCATAGGGAAACTAAATATATGCTCTCCCAATACCCTTTACAGTCAGAAGTTTGACACTCAAGTACCCTGAGGCCATGTGAAAACAAACAAACAAAAATTATTAGAGGAGTGAGAATGGTCAAAAACTTGGGAAACAAAGGAACAGGATGCAGCTATTGCTTTTACATGCAAATATATGTTTACAAGTTACAAGCAAAATATCTTCCCTCAACTTCCAGTATTTTTCTTCTGTAGTGTGTTTTTCCGTTGCTCACAGAAGGTCCTGTGGATAAGGGTAAGATGGTATGGTGGCTTGGAGCAACAGAAGTTAACATCTGTTTCTTACCAGATCTGTCACCAGTGGCAAAGAACTAACTTGTATGGATCCTGTACGACACAGTGTTACCACCCAGACTTGCTCTTGGCTTCTGCCCTGTGAGTATAGCAGAGAACAGGCCTATAGTGGTAGGGCTGTTTTATGAGCATGCACACCTTGAATGGTTTATTACACCGTCCCCAGTGGTACTTGTGCCTCTATTGGTTAAACAGGGTAAGAGCACTCTTCCATAGGGTTTGATGACTCTGTCCAGCCCATTTCTGGCCCCTTGCTACTAGCCATTTCCCAGACATGCTCAAGCTCAGTTTGGGTTGTAGGAGGTGACAGCATGTGTCATGCAAGCAGGTTGCTCACCCTCCCCTTCAGAAGGGAAGGCTCAGTACTGCTCAGCTTTTAGAGAATTAGGCAACATTTCTCACCTAGGGTCTGATGTGGTTTAAGGATTTGCACGTATAGGTTAAAAAATCAGTGTAGGAGCAATCTAACAAAGCTGCATAGATGTGGCTACTGTCTTTCAGGCTTTTGGATGACTGCAATGCTTGAGCAGAGTCCTTGTTATGTGAAGAGCCAACTGTCCAAACAGTCTGTCCCCTTTTTTGGCCTCTCAATGTCCACATATTTTAATGGAAAGAGTGACTTGTCAAATATTAATGGAGGGCGTAAAGGTAGGTGGCCAATGCAAATTAAATTCTCTACAACTTTCCTCTTTAGCTCCTGGCCACAGAGCTCACATCCATGTACGCTCCTGGATTCAAGCTGTGGTAGAACAGTTAGAGATTTCAACTCAGGATAAATAAATAATTGTTCAAGAGTAAATATCTGCCTGCTCCTCTATGCTCTTTGCAAGCCCAGGAATTTACGAGCGGATTAATTTAGCAGCACTGAAAGCATTACTTGATCGGCTCCACTGTCATCAGCAGATGTCACTGCAGCCATTAGTAACTAATGAATTGTTTAAGAAGATATAATGGCTAATTTGTCTGGTCAAAAAGGCATAAACACAACCTTTGAAAACCGCATTCTATTAAGTCAAGAGAAAAAATTGTGTTCATTGTCCTTTAATTTTCAAATGGGATGAGTTCCAAATCAGTTGCAGATCTGAGACAAATTACCTGGTGAATTCGTGGCATCTTCTGAGATGCTGATGAGAAAAGAGTTGTGAAATACTTAGGGTGTCAATGAATCAGGTAAAGAAACCAGAAAAAAGATTTATATGATCTTAATATGAGTAAGTTGGGTCCCAAAGGTCCATTAAACAAGATATGTTTGTCTTCCTGATCTGGTCCCAGTGTTTTTTTAACAATGACGACTTGTATCTAAAGAATTCTGTCTTTTTCTGTATGTTTTTGAGTGGCCAGAAAACATTTCATGGCTGTGATTTTTACTGGAGATCCTCATTAAGGACAAAGTTCCTATCATGTTTTCACAAAAAAATAGACAATGGACATAAATATGAAACTCTTAATTTACATATAACAAAACCAGGATCTATTTCCTTTTGATACAATGAATTGGTCCTAATATTTAATCTCACTTGAATTGAGGACCCATGTTCCGATTTATCAATATTCATTGTGGCCCAAAAAATCAATCATAGAGTTCTATGATTTAATTCACAAAAGTAATATACTTGTGGGGACGTCCAATCTAAGTATCAATTGGCTTGGAGTCAATTCCTTGTTCATACACCCTTTCTAAATCATTGGGTGATGGAACAGGAGAAAAAGTGTGTGAAGCAAGAGGAAAGTTAGAGCAAACTTTAAGTCAGTGGGCCTCACTGTCTGGATCGCATATTTTTTCCTTTTAGTTCTGCTGTGGTTCAGTTTTGAACCCTGAATCTTACACTGTGTTTGTACTGGATTAGCAGGACCAAGTGTAAGGTCTTCACATTGTAACAGTATTGGTGGTCACTGTTCGCAATCTGGAAAAAAACAACACAACAAAAAAATCCCACTGGGATTTACATTTATACCAGTTTTAACATCATTAACAAGTGACCATGACAGGCCATTCAATCTTTCCTTTTCCAGGTAAAATAGTAATTAAGCACCTGTGTTCTAAAGTGGTAGGAATGACTACCGTTTTGGTACTGTGACCTACTAACAGAAGGAGAGGGTGGGCTAAGCATGTTCAACAGTTTTAATAAAAATGTTCTTATATTAAAGATTCCTCAGGCATGAAACCGAAGCAATTAGTTCTTATTTTTCTATTAAGTCGGTCAGACTGTACTGTCAAAAAATAACAGTACAAAGAAAAATTATCTAGCATGCAGCAGTAAAAAAAGGTAAGGATCTAAGGGTCAGCTCATCAGATGGCCTAAATCAGCCTTGAGCTACTAAAATCAATGGAGCTAGGCAAGTTTACAGCAGTGGACAATGTCGTTTCTTGGCAGCACGTGTGTGTATGCCAGGAAAGCACCTCTCAGAGGCACAGAAACAGCTACAGAAGGGGGAATATTAATGTGGAAATGTGGACTGATGCATATAAAGGAAGTAAGAAAGATGCTTTACTTTGCTCAACATCTGCCTCTACATTTAAGGCTTATCAAGGCACTGAAATATTTGAACACAATTCCTCATTTTGTTTTTTTCATTGTTATGTTGTCAGAAAAACTAAGAAATGAGACTGCTAAGCATACCTCATGATAAAAAATGAAATACTCAGAGTGTTTTACATGTCAAAGTTTCTTCAGGTAGCCATCACAGATTATTATAGGGATTTTCAAAAATTAGATGAAAAGAAAAATTATGATCAAGCTCAGCCTTTGTGAAGACTTGCACAGCATCCTTGTTAGGTTTTACTAAATATTCCAGGCAAATTACTGTTCTGTTCTACATGGAAATGTAATACCTGAAAACGGAATGCAACACGCTGATTACAACGCAATGGTGACCAAACCTGGAGCTGTGTCACTAGCTATAGACGATATTGGTTCTGTTTTACTTATGATGGGAAAAAAATATACTTCAGGCAGAACCTTGTGGGGTTTTTAGTTCAGCAATGAAATTACAGGAACAAAGTATACAGCTTCTGCATATCATGTAACATGAACTGTGCACAAAGGGTCACCACCTGGAATGGAATTTCCCTGTGGCAGCATGCAAAACTCTAAAGTTAAGGAGACAGCAACAGGGATAGATGTCAGGTCTTATAGTGTAGAAATGAGAAAAAAGACATAGAAAAAAAATCTTTCTAAGAAGTGAAGAAATTCTATTGCAGGAAGATTCCCTCCCCATAGGGGACTGCTAGACTGCTTTGGAAAGTTGTGATGAATTATGTGCCACTGTAGTTTGGATTGTTTCTTAAATCATGTTTTAAAAATACTTCACTATTGAGCAATATTGTTTATAAACTAAGACCACAATTTATATTAAGAGACAACTGCTTTTTAGGGTATGAAATTTTAAAAAGGACACTTCAGAGAAAGAATTTACAATTTCAAGAAAGGTTGTCTTCCTTTGACAGGCAAAAAAAATCTCATTTAGATTTACTTAGGACAAACTTACTTTGGGTTATGTTCTGTTTAGCTATTGAGAGTGGAGTATATGGGAGAGGAGTAAAGTCAGTTTGGTATTTTACCCTCTTGCGCTTCCGTTACCTACACAGGCAGTAAAGACTCTGCAAGGATTCTATGCATTTTTTTATTTTAATAGAGGGGAAATTACTTTTCAGTTCCTCATGTCCTGCTGAAAAACTGTAGTCCCTGGACAGGAGAAAACACTTTTGAAACTGAGCTATGTGCTCCTTAATCTCTTAGACTTTTTGTTTGTGTACTCTCATATCATGCCTTTAAAATAAATTACAGTGTTGTATTTCAAACAGGTTATCAGGAAACAAATTAATTTAACAAATGCCCTAGAATCACACACACAAAAAAAAAAGACTGGAAGGGATCTCAGTAGTCTCCTTTCACTCTTCCGGGCAATATCAACTATCAATGTGTCAATATTGACAGGTTGATTAATCTTTCTAGTCTTTCCTTAAAAATTTACGATACTGGAAACTGTATGGCATCTCCAACTAATCCAATCAATGTGCCTTATTCTTTTAAGAAAAAAGGACAATACATATTTGTATTAGTAAGAGCAGATGAATCCTTACACTGTACTGCAATGGAATGTAGTATATAATGAAATGTAGCTATATAATGTTTGTTAGCACTTTCATAGCGATCTCTATAGTTCTATTTAATACAACTAACATGCTAATGCTAATCTGATGGGACTATATTAGGATAATTACGATCATGTCAGCTGAATTAACCTCTAACAAGCAGACGTTACTCCAATCCACTGTGGTTTTAGTCATATGCAGGACTGGAGTGATGGCAGGTGGTTGTTGGCACTAATCTGATGGCCTAGTAACAAATTTCCTCAAATGCCATGGGTCAGTCTGTAGGATGAGCTCTGAAAGAGAGGAACTGCTGCAAAGGCAAAGCAATGGCATATAATGGCAAACTGAGTCCGCATGTCAGGCAGCATAGCGTAAATCTTCTGGTGTAACCACTTTTATTTGCTGACTGAGTTAATTTCCACTCTAAAGAATATTGTTGGGGTTTCCTTTTTTTCTGCATCAGATAGCAGCAAACATTTAGAAAGCCAGAGAGGCCCAATGCTCATTTTCGGGAATTACTGCTCACACTTACTAATCAATGTATTCAATCTGCATGGTTTCAAAAGGATCAAGATAATATTACTCTGTCTTCTTTTTTGTCTTCTTTTTTTTTTTTTCCTCTGGGCAGCACCAACAATACAACTGCATCATTAAGAGATGTCTGTACTGTTTGTGATATTTGTCATGCGAAACGAGTTTTAGTGATCAGCATTATTCTCAAAGGACTCATTCTCTTTGGCAATAGAAATAGTTTTTTAAAAACTCTTTTGTTTGAGTAAAAGTGCTTCTTTAGCGCCTCACCAAGTATGTTGTAGAGGGGGAAAAAAAAAAATAAAAAAAAGGACCTGTATCATGTATTTGGCTTACCAATGGTCACAGCTGTGCTAATATAGCAGACTATTAATCTGTATTTTTACACTCAGAGAAGATTTTGGAAGGGCAAGTTGCTTCTGAAAACAGCATATGCAAAAAATATTATCTGTAAATAAATAAAAAGTTGAGGAGCCTTCTAGGAAATGCACCCACTCATGTAGAATAGGAAGCTAGGCTTGCTGTATTTATCCAGAGCACTCTCTTACCCCATGCTAACCAAGTCCTTATTGAAAGATTTCATGTGTTTCTTTCTCTGTGCTCTAATACCAGAGCATATAGGCCACAGAAAATAGATTTGAATTTGTCAATTCCAGCAGATTTTTATTAAATTTGGAAGTTTCAGAAGGGTGTTGGGGGGTTGGTTGCTTGTTGTTTTATTTACAGCTTAGTATAACAGAAGGCACTTTCTCAGGTTCAGTTGGGAGATTGCTCTCTTAAATGAACAAACTGAAATACAATATATAAAACCTTGTCATTTTATATTTAAATTGATATTTGGAAGTTTTATGCTCATCTGACACCCCAGAGAAGTTGTTTTTTTTAAGTCACCAGCACAAGGAAATGTGACGGTATTTCTATTACTAACAAGTTAATTATATAATGTCTGTAAAATAAAACCAGACATTTTCAGAATTAGATTGTAAAGACTTGTAACAAATCTTACTTGGTTTTAGATATTGGTTAATCAAACTGTTAGATAAATTAACTACTTTATCTCATAATTTTTTTTTTAGTCGCAAATTACCTTTTTCCTGACTTTTGGGAATAACTTTTATATAGGAGACCTGAACGTGTTTTCTAAAACATGTTTAAAAATTAGTTGCATTGTGTTGGATTCTTTTTTTTCAGTGGAAAATCAATGCAATTCTTCTTACGTTTGAAAGGATTATTTAATTAAATATTTATTCAGTTTCAGCACTGTGAAATACTATGCACCTAAGAAAAAAAGACCAGATTCTGATTTGGATCACAGATTCCAGTGAAACCCAATCTATTCACAACACATCATGATGACATTTATGCTGTAAGATTATTACATAATGACTTGCAGTCCAATGAAATTAATTTGCAAATGGAAGTGCAGAGTGTGGCAGGCTAGAATATGGCTGTTTCAGACAGTATGGCATTTTGATGTGACATATTCCTTGTGGATAGTCTGATGGGAAGAACAAGGATGTTAGAGAAACTTGATAGAAGTTAGATTGAATGTATTTCATTATACCTAAGAATCAATTGATATAACTCGAACTGTAATTTGCCTTTTCTCAACTCATCAGATGAAACCTTCTTTACCAGGGTCATTTCTAATTGTAGGACCTGTGCTTGTAGAAGAAAATAAATGCTTTGGAGCACAGCTGGGATTTTATTAATACCTGGAGTGTGATGGAAAGGGTGGAAAAGCAGGGGGAATGATGGCCCTATCACCACCTCTTCTGATGAGGGATGTACAACAGGCTGATTAAGTGAGACAGGGAAAATTATACTGGTCTAAACATAGGTTCTTTGCTCAAGTTTTTAACAGACAAGGCAACAAACCCGCTCTGAACTGCCGAGGAAGTGCCAAGACATGACCCTTTTAATTCTTTAGTTGATGGGAAGACAAATCAATGTAAAAGAGGGAGTAGCTTGCGTAACTGGAAATAATTCATATGAGATTGTTTAAGACTAGCAGAAAATAAATCAGATTAAATGAGATCAGTATTGCAGGTTCTTATTTAAAAACTTTTTCTACTTCTAAATAAGTTTAGTTTCTCCTTCCTATTGTTTTCTTGTATATGATCATATTTGATTAGATGTTGCTGTATTTTATCTGGTAGCTGTGTGGACATCCTTTTGACATTTCATTTTATTTACTGAAGTATACAAGCCCAGAAAAACATGTTGAAAATGATACCTCATCAACTATATATCATACTTTATCTGTAGCACTCCTATGTTAAAGCTGAATTGGTCTATCTATCTATTATAAGTCCTGATTTGGGAAGTTTAAATATTTCAGCTTTTTCTCTCTGGGCATAGTCAGAACATATTTTATTTTACTGTGTCTCCAACTACCTAATTCTCCAGCTAGGGTACTATAGCTCAATAGCAACAAGCTATCAACCCACCATTGTCATTTCAATTTTTCACACATTTTCTTAGTCTGTATGTTCTATATCTCGGTGAATTCTTATCTCCCTGGTCCACTGCCATAGGTTTGTAGTATATAACAAAGCTTCATCTCTGAAATGTCAAAAATAATGAAAAAAGGAAAATCACAAAAGAGAAATTGGCTACAGCCACTTCTGTGGATCCAAAGCTCTTAGACTTCTGTTCATCAGCAAACCTTAAGTTAGGTGGCTTTTCTATCACCTGCACTGCAGCTTGCTGTCACTTGCCAATGGGGTACTGGCCAGCGATGAACAATTCTGGAAGAATTTTTCTGTGCCAGTACTCACTATCAGCTAGAGAAAAAGACTTCACATCAACGAGGGATCACTCTTCTATTTCAGCTATCACACAGACTTTTCAAGAGCACAGGCAAAGTTACAGGAGAAGGTGACATAAGAACATGTAGTAGTTATAAAAGAGGAGCTGTAGGTGGGATTAGAAGATTTATATGGAGTTTCAAAATTTCTCAGGAAGGTCATTGGAGATGTAATCCTCACTTTTGTGACTACATTTCATCAAAATTTCAATCATCAATTCCTTTTAAAAGGTGATATTTTCCTTCCACTTGGATATGTGATTCTTCCCCTGGGATGAACTGATGACTAGGTATTTCACCAGTAATAAATAAAAAATCTTCAGTATCTCTTGACATTAAAACAAATCAGTGTTAATGGAAAAAAATGTGAGAAGGGAGAACAACGGATGATGTTGTTCTCATTTAACAGATGGATTGAAACTGAAAAGCTGGAGAAAGAAAGGACTAAAACATATTGCCCACCCTAAAGGCTGAAAACAGTGAAGAAATAGGCCCATTCCAGTAAAAGGAGGGAGTGTAATAATTCTCTTAAAAAAAAATAATAATAAGCATTTAACTACATAGTGATGTGAGACATTTGACCATTATCTTACCAGAACTTCAAGGTGTTTATCAGTGTGGCAAAAGATCTAATTATGAAAATTGTTCTGAAAGAAAAATAAATATCTAGAATAAAAAAATATTACTAAAAGGCATCACTACTCCCCCATGCATATGCATCTACGCAGTTCTTTCCATGCAGTTATAAACATTAAATATACTTTAGGGAAAAAAACCACAAAACATTTTCATTAAAGTTATGGGTGATGCAATAAACCCAAGTTAAATTCACTGTACAGCTTTGTGGATATGACACTGGCTGTTCTGTGCCTTTCCCACGCCTATGCCACATGTCATCAGGATCAATTAATGATTTTTAAATGGACCACACACACGCACACATGCGTTATGGGCAACCTGAATTTCCAGCTACTGTGCCATGTGGATTGTGGCTTACTCCCAAATCTCTGACCCATGATTTTGCTATTTCAGTGAATACTGCCAGAATTATTGGAAGGACAGTGTGAAGTGTATGTTCTCAGTCCACGACAGTGTATGCCAAAATTGAGCAATTAAATGGAATTTCTTTCATCCTTTGAAGTGTAACAGAAGCCAATAGAAATTGAAAAAATTAGTTAGTAAACGCAGCACCAGAAGTAGCAATTTTACTGAATCAGAGAAAAGAAAAAGGATTGAGCTGACAGAGCTACAGAATAAAAAATCTGGACAGTCAACATCTTCATAAGTCAATGCGTAAATAATAATCAGAAGGATAAGCTGATTATTTGGGGAACAATAAGATGAATGACACTGAATTAAAGTGCCAACAACTACATGTAAATGACTCTACCTCATCACCGCATGACAAAAAGGATTAAAATTGTACCATACACAGTAGGTTGGTAGCCAGCCTTTGAAGCTGAAAGTTCAAAAACATTTAAGCACAGATTACCATTGGTGTTTTGTGGTTGGAGTACCGGAGAGCCTTACTTTCTTTACCAGCCTTATCTAGGATCAACTCCTTCCTGAAGTGGAAAGCAATGAAATGCCAGGTAAACACATAAAGAGGGGGGGGTTTGGTGGTTTGGGTTTGGGGTGGGGTTTTCTTTTTTTTTTCCAGTTAAACATTTACCTTGCCCTTTTTGTGAAGGTGTCAACAGATTCAATATGATATTGAAAAACACAAGTCTGGGTCTTGTGTGTATATACAGGGAAATTTGAATCCTGAGTCATACCCTACTTGAAATGCTCTTTGGATGCTTCATATATATTCATTTCATCTTCTCTTCCTGTCTGCTTTAGTCCTCTCTCTCTTGGGTCTTGGCATCTGATTACAAATCCATTCCCCTCCCTCCCCGAAACCACCAAATCCTATTTAGAACATATTCAGGACACGGCTCCTGAGTTTGAAGCAATCTGTCATTTTTATGGGGAGTTTTGACTGATTTTTATGGGAAGCCTAAGGGACAAATGGCATTCAGCATGCCAGAGTGGAGTGATTAGCCTGCCAAACTTGGAATCTCTAGCAAACACCCATTGCTGTTCTAATTAACTTACTACATTCACCATTTGCATAAATAAATTGCTTAATTGAAGCTTCCTGAATGGATGACTTTGCACAAATTTTGTGAGACCAAAAATATCCAAAAAGGCATAGAGAATTTTATAGTTTTTATAAACAACTTCTTCCTTTTATGGAGTCCTCATTCATAAAGTATTTACCAGTGCTATGTTAGGTTTATATAAGATCTTTTTTGGGTTGAATTACAAGTTTTCTAAATAAGATGTAAATGCCACATCTTTCCAAATTAGGTTTTATAATGAACAGGTCAGTGCTTCTTTAAGTACTCAGCCAAGATATGGCAATCATACCTCATTAGTGAGTATCTTTCTAAGACTTCACAAGAATCTCTTAAAGAATTTAATGGACACTATAAAGAGATGCAGCTGAATTTCTGCATTTTTCATGAGAAACAGAAAGACAAGAGAATTGTCAAGCCTACAAAAACAACATTAGAAGTTAAATTTTAGTGGAACAACCATAAATAGAGTGCAACATAATTGGGAAAGGAAAATCTCATTTGTGAAAATCACATTGGAACCACCCTGCTAAGACTAATACCGTAAAAGAAACTGCAGATGAAAAAAAGATAAAAACAGCGTGAGTAGTTTTGGAAACAACCTGGGCACACCCTGTCTTTCTCAATGTTTCTCTTGTTCTGGGAATAGCTTATGCTACAAAAGTAACACATCCTGAAGTAATTGTTCACTTACAATTAAGAACAAAGCAGCTGTGGGAAGAATTCTTTGGTCACAGGAGAAATCAAGATGAGTAAATGCAATGCAATAAAATATCCCCATGTCTGAAAATAGGTTTCATAAAAGCTGGAGAAATGTGGAGATTAAGCTCAACTTCCATGCTAGTCATCTGCAAGCAATTTCATACATGTGGGTGATTTCACCATTCAGTACCTAACCTGGCAAGATCAGACCAGAATGATTTCTCTTCCAAAACCCAGATAAACAGATCATAACATTTCAGAGTGATTCATCAAGGAAAAAGCACGACTTAAATTACAGTGACTTTAGCTGAAGTAAATGGTACTAGATACCTCCAAATTCAGAATATGAAAAATTTAAATCACACCATTTATTCCTCCAGGGTAACACTGATGGATGGAAAGAAGCTCAGGATTAAAGTGTTTTGTGTAAGCCATTTCCCACTGAGCAGAAGTCTGCTGTGTCACTCGTTGACTTGGTGACAAAGCTGTGCCATGATACTCCCAGCTCTTGAGCAAACAGAAAAACTTTGAATTATGAACATTTCTGGAATGTGGTGAAGCAATCTCAGCAACCCAGGAAAGCTTCCTCCATATCAGTAGCTCCTGTCTCCACCCTTGGTTGCCCTCTAGAAGCCTTTGAAGTAAGATTTGAATCAAATCCTGACAGAGCTGATGATGTCTCAAGGCATTCTGCAAGTATGGCAAAGACAATGTAAATCTGATGTGCCAAATTTCACGTAGAGCAGCGCTCAGTTTCTGATCAGTACGTGGTTTGATACAAGCCCTGTGCAAATCCAAAAGTAGGAATAATCAGTATTGGAACTTCATGAGAGTCTATTACCAGATTCAGGGATGCAGAAATGAGATTACTAAATGTCTGAACATAGAATTAGAGTGCCGCAAACTGTCAGTCTTTGCAAAGAAAAACTTTTTTTGTTGCTTGAAATACCTGAACAATCCAATGCATATTAAAATCATCTAAGAAAAAATAAGGGGAGAAAATGCAGCACAAACATAAATATATCTTATTGTAAGATGCAAGATGTGATCAGGAACTTTTTTCACAGCACTGGAAAATGTATTTCCTTGAAACTTTATTGGAAAGATTTTTCAGTTGCAAGATGCTATCTACTGGAACTGAGAGAAAAATCTTAAGGGTAGCGGCACTCCTACGGCTCTTAGAAGAACATCAGATTCAAGTTCCTGGTCTGATACAAACATGTGTTTGGAGCACTTTCATTAAAATTAGCAGATGAGGTTATTCTGACCAGTGATTCCTCCAGTTTCTCATGAAAGTTCTCTGAAGGGAAACAGAACTTTTTTTAGTACAAAAATGTATGGTATAGGAAAGCATTTTCCCATGCAGAGCTGTGCCATAGCAATGGATATTCTACCTACAAGCATAGAAAGATTTTAATCTAATTAGTTAAGTGTGCAATTTTGTGTTCAGACAAAGAAGATAGTTCAAAAATGGCACACATGAATTAAACTGGAGAAGATTCCTTACTGACTTGATTAATCAAAATAAACCATTTCTAGAGTTTAAGCACACCAGATTTTTATTTATTAAGGAAGCTGTTGCAATTCTGACAGACAATTTAATTGAAAGCCACTTTCAGCACAAAAGTTATTAGTTACTTCAAGTCATCTTTTTGGTAGTGATTCAAGCTGATCTAGCTGACTTGGCCCAGAAGTTGTATGGAAGCTCCTATACAAGCCATTTATGGTGGAGGAAACTCTAGCTGAAGGAGTCATTTCTTAAACTTTTCTAGACATCAAGGAGGTGAGCTGTCTTCGCTATTCATGTCATCAAGACTTGTCAATCAACAAGGTTTAACAAGAAACTCATTGGTTTTCTCAAATACTCTAAGATATGTACTACGCAGAAAAGTCCTTTGTTACGTTTATTACTTTGCACTTCAATAACGATGCCTGAGAATTTCAAGACATTTAAAAAAAATGCTGTTCCCTTTACATAATATATTAGCAAGGCTCCCATCATGTTACCATGATGATCTGCTTTGTGGGGATAGAAATTCCCACAGAAAATAACATCAGTTCCAAATTTATTTCCTTCTGAAACAAAAAAATTAATCTCAACATTTTCTGCAATCTTTCTCCTGTAGATCAGTGTTGCAGTGCCATGGACGTTCTCCCTGTCTTCTGTTATTTTCTACTCATACCACTAAGTATCAGTAACTGTCAGGGTCCACCATGGGCCCTCACTATAAGCAAGTATCCCCTGCCTGCAGGGTGACAGGGGGGACTGCAGGGTCTGAAGACCTGCCTTGCTGCTGCCCTGCTAGCTGTCAAGCTGTAGTGCAGGAGGAGGGACACCGGCTCAGGCATTGCTTCAGGGAAGACTCCAAGCAGATGTTCTGCAGACAGCCACCTCCCTCCTGCCCTTCCTCCCTTTCATATCTGTCCCCAAGCCCAGCCCAGCAACTCTGCCTAAATAATTGCCCCTATGGGAAGTGATCTCACCCAGGGGCATGAGGTAGTCACTGAAACATGACCAGTTGACACCAATGGATAGACTCCTGCTCTTTTGATGACCTCTGCACCAAGCGCTAACTGAATATTTTAATTGCATTTGTGAAATTCACTTATGGATGCTCTGATAAAGTCACTGGAGTCTGTGAAGTTCAGCTGGGCTAATGTGTGCAGCTGGGCCAGCAAGAAGGTCCCTGACTGCTCCAATCTCACGCCTCCCTCTCGCCCACCTGTAGACACTTGACGATTCTCCAGTCTCTCTTTTGGTTCTTATAATGGATTTAATAAAGGAAGTGCTGACACAATCTTCACTACAACAGCATAAGTGCTTCCCTCCAATAAGGGGAAAAGTACGAATATAAAGATGGCTTTCTTTGTTCAAAATAGAATAAACCAGATGGTTTCCCAGACTATAGTACCTAAAAACTCTTTCACTGATTCCAGTGTGTATGGTATAATAAAACTGTTCAGGGGCCTCTAACTTCTTATAAGGTATTTTATTGTCTTTATTCACTGGTCTGGATATTTGCCATGACAATAATTGAACCATGAAAAACACATATTTCTTTAAAGCATGTTATAGTGCATTTTTTAAGGAATTGCTAGTAGAATGTAAGGGAAATTATTTTCATTAATTAATGCTTTGGGACAATTAGTACAGTTGAATAAATAAAAATATTTTATGTATAAAATGTGTATGGTATTCAGCACTATCATTTCTCAGAGCAACATTAAACCTAACCAACATTTTCTAAACTAGAAAAAGTTTATATATAAGGAATAGATTTCTATGTAATTGAACACTGCATTATTAGCAGCACAAATAAATATGCTTTCTGTTAATTATACTACATCGAGATGAGGTTGATAAATGGAAAGAATTATCTGTATTAAAAAAAAAAAAAGTAAAGGAACTCCTATTCAAGAGAAAGTGAAAAGGCACTCTTGTAAACTTTTGCCCAGAGGAACTGCAGCAGTGAACCTGTTTAACTAGGGAGTACTATGAATAATCACCATATTGGCCCCAGATACACATTTTCTTCCCCAAAACAGTAATAAGGAGGAAAAGATAGTAATTCATAAACACCTCAGTGGAGCAAGGGGAAGCTTTTAGCAATCCCAGATGTGCAGAATTTGTTAGTAGTAACAAAAAAAGGGAAAGTGTGGGTAACTATTACTTTTTAAAAATGAAATTAGGAGATGTATCAGTGTAGTTTAGGGAATAAGACCAATTCTGGGGAATGTGAAAAACCATATACAAGATGTCTTCAATCAGTAATTTCTATGAAACAGTAAAGTATATATTAGAAAAACTATCATTCTGCATTAAATGTTTTTCTTCATTTACCCTGTCATCAACTCATCCCCATCAGCACTGCTTCCAAATAGTCAGGTACTCAGCTGCAGGCAGGGACAAGACCGTAGCACGTACTAATGTGCGTCAGGAAGTGCCATCATGACAATACCACGTTTTTATTTCCCTAGGGAAAACAAATTGAAATTCAGCCTTAACGCTTACATGACAAGATAGACCACCATGGAACTGTGTTTGAAGATCCAAACAGCAAAATGTACATATATTTCATACTGGACAGGATATTTCAGGCAGGCAGCATCTTTATGACATTCATGTTAGAGCCTGAGTAAGCAAACCTTTGGCAAACCAGCCTCCCCCTCCACTGTAGCCTTTCCAGCTGGGGTTAGTTGAATGTCTTCCACCATTGTATTTGAATCCAGTGTGGAAACTGGTCCTTTTGGATGTGTCACCATGGCGTGTATGTGATCGGCATGCTGAAAGGATGAGCCCAAACTGATCTAGAAAGCAACTGTCTTGGAAGAAACGTTGAGACATGCTGATAGCTCCTCGCCACCTCCCTGCCCTCATAAAAATGCTGTATGAGCTGGAAAGACAAAGGATTTTACAGAGAGCTATGGAAGGCTTTCTACAGGTGAGGCTTAGATAGTAAAATCAGATCAAACCACTACTAATTTATCATAATCTAGCGGTCCATTGAGTCTCTGCTACTGATGGAAGGAAGAAGGAAGCAAGGGAGGCTTAGGTTTGTTGGGAGGCAGTTAAAGCACAGGCGATGGACACATAGTGTTGACCTTGCACTAACCTTATTAATGGTCCAGTAAAGAATAAACCATAACTAATATATTTTAAGAATCTCTGCAATAATTTTAAAGACTTATACAACCAGCTTCAGAGAGATCTGTATTACCCCTTTCTAGATAGTATACAGCACATAGGCCTTTGGGGTGTTTTACTACAGTCATTCAGGTAACTGTTAGGGAAAGAGAGAGTTTTGTCTGTTCTTTCCATATTAGAGACAGGAAAATTCAGTTCTCCTTAGGTTCAAAAGTTTAAGGAACAATCAAAAGCTTGTTGAAGTAAATGGACTAACCCCACTGGCTTCCCATCAGGACCTACATTTTTCAGGAAATAATTTTCCTGTTTAGGTATGCCTGCCAATTTTGTTTGTATATTCTACAAAATTGATATTAATGTATTATACATTTAAGTATACTGTTAATAATGGCCCATTTGTCTATCCAATGGCTATGGAAGAGAGCTGAGAGTTTACTACATCTGAACTGTATTCTCAGCTTGGCCATTTTTCTGTGTATGTGAAATCAAGAAAAATTTTCTTAAGTTAAAGTCTTGGCCATGATTAGTGCATCTTAACATTCTCTACAAATACTGCCAGATTCTATGGGAAAGCCCTACAAGATGTAATAGAAAATATCTATTCCAGACAAGTTTTCTACCACCCAAGGGATTTAAGTACAGAACAACGCACAACAGTGCTATAGATTATTGAATCATGGTTAACAAATACAAAAAAGGCATAGTTCCCTTTGAAATTCTAAAAATTAGGAATCAATTCTATAGAAGCCTAATACTTTTTCATGGAACCTTTTGGCTTTATTCTTCACTTGCTGTAAGGTTTTTTGCTGGAGTTCCAGAAAACTCTCACCTGAGAAAAATAAGGCATCTTGTATATTAATATGTCCTGCAGTGTCCAATGTTTTCCCTTTGCTCAAACACTCCAAATTACTAGTGTTCCACTGTGTGTTAGGATATTTCTGTCTTAACCAAGATGAAAATGAAATGTTATACATATTTAGGTTTAATCAAATGATTAATTCCAGATGAATCTTTTAGAACTGATTTCCCCAGGTTGAACACCTTAGATCTCAGTAGCCAAAGCCACCACCTTCCACACTGATGACCGATCTAAAGCAAATCAAATTTTGTTTCATTTACAGTCATTTCTGGAGACATACCAAGGCTCCGGCCTTCATAGTTACACAAGGAGCCTTGGGACATCATATGAAAAGAGGCCAAGTATAATTAATGGGCAACGTCTGGCTTCATAAAATCTTTCTGTGCTTGCAGATGTTCAACACTTTATCTTTCCATCAGACATAAGCATTACGATCTTTAAATGATGTGCTTAATTTTAGGGTCTAACTAAATCAAGGTGAAGAGGAGATGTGTGGCCTCGACATTCCCAGGCAATTCCTGGTAGATGTGGTACCTGCCCTGGAGCCAAAGAACCCACCAGCTCCTCAGGGAACATTTGTGCCAGCCCTTCAATTGCCTTTCTTCTTGCTAGAAACTCCAACTCTGCCAGATAAGAGGCAGGACATCAAAGTACCTTGTGCCTTAACCTGGCTGGCTGAGCTGCAGCTCCTCATTATTAGCAGCAACTACGACACTGACAACAACTGTAGGCATGTCCATGAGGGTGGGCACTAAATTCGTTGGAGATCTATCTCCAATTATACAATTAGCAAAGCAGAAGAGCTGCATTTTTTGTGGTCCCTGTATTATAAGTTTTTCAGAACACCAGAGGTGACAAATAGATACCTTTCAGAAAATAAACTCATAGAAATAAAACAATTGTTATTGCAAATTTAATAGAATTTTTACCTCATGCCATTAAAAAGAAGTTCTTGCTGCTAATTTTCTTTTTAGTTACAAAAGGTCATTCTCTGAATTAAGGGTGAAACTGTTGTTTAGACAGTGCAAATGAGAGCACTGATAGAAGAGTTAATGTTTGACAATAAGGAGGAGGCATTGATCGGTGTACTTGCAAAAATTTAGTTTAAATTCTGGATATTAGATTTCCGGCACGGCACAATTAGTGCCGTGAAGCTTGGTCTGCAGCATACATCTTTTGGTTTTCTTTGCAACACGTTTGGCTTGCATTTGGACTTTTGTGTTAGAGAGATGGAGCCTCTTCATACATAGTTGTATATTTTACATAATTATCCCAAAACACTTTTTTTAATGCTATATGAGCTACAATATATAGCATCTTTAAATAAAAATAATGCAAACCTTATTGATATGAGGCTGTATCCATAGGAACTGATTTTCACCTAAAACACTAGAATGAAATAGCTACAGCAGGGAAAGTCTTAAGCAATGTCTATGCTGGCTTTGCTTACCAATGCTTTCATAGTGCCTCAAAGGGCAAGGCTTGAATTTGAACCAGCTCCATCTTGTACTTCCCTTTCTTTCCTAGAGAGCCAGCTGGCTGACCGAAGGCTGGACTACGAAGCAAAAATGGGCAAAACAACTGCTCTGGGAATTGATTCTCATGTGGTATGTACTCACCACTCTCCCTCCTGAGGGGCTGGACCCCAGACACATGCCAAGACATTTAACACCTGGCTGGACAGGACACTAGGGGCCAGAATTCAGCTGTATTTGGAAAGAAACGTAGATATTTTATAAACCTCACTTGACACATAACTAACATTGATAGCACCTGCATTTATAATGTCACCTGCTTGGATGTTTCGGAAATGCTACAAAACACACACTCCCATAGGCATTTTGTATCTGTTTCCAGTTTTATTTCCTTATTTTCTCTATCTCTCAGCTGGGATTAAAAATTAAGTGCCTTGTTATTTACATTAAAATTGTGAATAACACATTTTATATCACCAGTCCTTTTATTCTAAAAATTCCTTCTTTCTTAAGCAAGCGCCTAGGACCAGTCTGTCCCTGGAATAAGACAGAAAAAACTGCTCTAATAACTGTTTAAGAGAAGAATTAATTTATCTTTTTTTTTTTTTTAATGAAATGCCTAATTTTAGTATTCTGTGTCAGAATAAAAGCTACTTCAGCAATTGCATATCGTTACTTAAACCCAAGTTTTCTGGCTATAAGCATTCACCTAGAAGGCCTGAAACCCCACGGAATTATATCAAGCAGGTTACTAGTCATCCTACTGTCAATTTTAGCTGACATATTAATCCATCTCTCCCTTGGCTGCACTATGGTACAGCAACTGCACTGTATTAATCAGGTGGATAGAATTGGACATTATTTTTGTTAAGAAGAGAGTGTGGGAAAATGCACTTTTCCAGATTTAGAAGCAAAGATCTAATTCAATCTGAATGACCATCGAATTATGCTTCCTGGAAAATATTAATTTATTTAAAATATCAATTTGATATTTTGTTTCACAATAAATAGAAAATGAAAAGAAAGTAATTTCAATGTTTTTTCTGATTAATGTTTCTAACACATGACCTACTTCCTGTGGCAGTTTATTAGGAAGATGACAACTTAGTAACTCTTCAAACTGACTTTACTTATTTACAGATTTCCTTCTGTTATGTATAAGCTGAGTACCATTACCTGAGACACGTAGGTTTGATATTTATAATCTGAATAATAATAGCCAAGGAAGCCAAAAAGTGAAGCATGAAATCTGACAGCATAACAGGGTAAGGACGAGTATCTAAAACTAGATACATGCTGAACTCATCTTTTGTCTTATGTCCCTTTCTCCTGAAGTCATATTCCCTGTCATTCCTAAAGAACTTATAAAACCTATCTTTCTGCAGTAATAGCAAGACTTTTTTATTTATATTATTATTTAATATGATGGGCACACTGTGTGGGACTGATGGACACCACAGTATATAGTATACGTTTTAACTTGTTGACAGCTGTGCCAAGCAAATACCTCAGAGCCTAAAGCACTTTAATAGTTGTGATGATTTTTGATTTTTCAAATGGAAAAGGTCCTTAGTACATCAAGAACACATTGAGCAACTCAATTCTTTACCTTTTTTCTTTTGTCCTTCATGTTGCTCTGATAATTCCCACCATTCCTAAAATAACTGCTGCTTTCTGAAATAAGTTGAAGCCTGCTTTTTCCTAATAGCTCGGACAACAGACATTCTCTGCCCAAGTACACTGAGAAGCAATGTGATATTTGATTCTTTTCTCTCTCAATTTGTAAGCCAAAGTTAAAAAATCTCAAAGCTTGTCATGAGAAATGGAAAGGAAGTCTTCATCCAGAAGTCAATTCACTACAACAATTAATTGGAAACTACGACTCAGAGACTTTGAGTTTAGACAGTCACTTCAGATCATTAATTTTGGTTTTCCAGTGTGTCCTACTGAAAATTAGACAGATTTTTTTAAAGTAAGTAATGCCTTCACACTAAACTTCCCCAAGTCTAAAACAGAAAAAAGAAAAAAAGGAAAAAGGAAAAAGAAAAAAATAACAAGAAAAGAGAAAAGAAAAAGAGAGAGAGAGAAAGAGAGGTAAGGTAAGGCAAAACAACGAAGAAGAAGGGAAAGAACAGAGTGAGGGAGAGGAAGAGGGGAATTTCTGCCTACAGCCGAAGTCTTACTAGGCTACAATTCAGTTTAATTCACATAAATTCAATGTGCTATGCAAAGTCTTTGAAAGGAACAAAAAAACCCCCCACATTTTTTCATGTTTGCAAATGACTAACATTATGTTTACCAAATACAATTTATTTCTGCTGGTATAAACATACATTAGAATATTCCATCTCCCCAGAGACCTGCAAGGTCCTTTTTGTAACAAATAATTTGTTTATCTCTGCATTTTCAATTTCCAAAGTTTGTATGTTGTTAATAGTATCACGATAAGATTTTAGGAAACACTTAAATGAAAGTTCTAATACAGTCATTTTAAATCCATATATTCAGTGAAACATAGTTTCTTTAAAATTCTCAGTTTACCAGAGTAAATCTTACTCTGTTCCATTGTTTGTCCAGTCTGCAGCTCTGGAATAAATAGCACAGTAACAGATTTTTAGTACCCAAAGGGCTTTGGGCTTTGGGTAACTCGGGGCTAATAAGATACAGTGCCAATAACAATCTTAGTAGACAGTTAAAGAGAAATGCACTAAGAGGGGGGAAAAAAAAGTATTTATGTACAATTGTGGATGCTGCTTGCTCTACAGAAGCCTCTCTGTACCTGCAAAAGCTGGGTCATGTTTTCAGGTGCTCTTCCAAGGCAGACTCACCAACACTGGCAGGGACAACGAAGAGTCGGGCTGCTCATCTGGTGGATAGGTTGTATTTTCTGTCCTATATCTTATATAGTTGTAGGTGATGTCTGTGCTGTTGTTTAGGGCTGACAATAAGACTCCCTTCAACAAACCTGGGTGATGCAAGACACATTTCTTCATTCCAATCACTTCTTTGAGGCTATAGCAAAGTAATCTACAGTCATGCTTCTTATTAATATATCACAACCTGTCAAAGAACTGGCCTAGAGGGGAGTTGTGGTGCTTTCCAAGAATTTTTCTCCTTAGCTGTATTAGAGGAAGGAAGAATGACACCGAGGGCCAGATGTCAAGGAAAGTCTGCATTATTCTTGACTTCCTTGCAAGTATCAAGACATGTTAAGAGTCCTAAGAAGAAATGCTAAATATGTATGCTCAGACAGTGCCAAACATGCTGAGAAAAGGCAAAGCAAGCATGTGTGGTACCTCCATGCGTTGGAGTTCAGCGGAGTTTTCCAGACTGAAGGGCAGAGCTCGCAGGCTTCGAGCTGCAGAGCTTACAGCCTGATCGGTATGCAGCCGTATGCATGGCCAACCCACTGGGTGTTGACTGTGCTCGTACAGTCCCCATTGTCCTCAATCTTTAATGTACGTATTGTCACATCAACCCTGTAGAGTAAGGAAGTGCAATTAAATTTGTTTTGCAAACAGGAACTAAGTCACAGAGACAAATGACTGAACTCTAGAAGGTTTCAGGTGCTTAGTTAGGATTTTGCCAAGTGTCCTGGAAGAAGAGTAAGCCTAAGACTGGAGTTGAACTCTGCTCTTTTGGGCCATCAGTTGTTGGTTACACTAGTAAACCTTGTCACTCATTCAACCATGCAGAAATAAAAAGGCTGCAGAAAAGGTATATTCAAATACCTCTTCAAATTTAACCATGATTGTGATTCTTACTCATTTTTGATAAATGTTCATGTCAACTCACTTTTGTTCACATAAGTTACTGACCTTCCAGAACCATCTGCATTTAGAGTGAGATAGGTTACCGGTATACGAAAGAGCGTTTACATTTCTGATTAGCATTTACTTGCTATTCTTTTTTTTTCCCAAAGATTGCTGTCAACACTGTAAGGGAAAAAGTGTTTAGCAAATTCTAACTGCATCTCTATTCTGTTAAATACATGTTCTATTTCTGTAATAAACGTTCTTAAAACACTTTGAAGTTTGATTTAAAAACAAATTGGATTGCTGAATTATTTTTCTGATGCATACGGCAGGAACATAAATGTTTTTGGAAAACAGTCTTCAATGCCATGTTCATTCTTCTAAATGGAGTGTCAGGGCATGCTAGGTATACTTAACAGCATTATAATTGCAATTTTGCTGGGATGCAAAATGTCAAGACATGCTAGATGTTCTAAACAGCACTGCAAGTATATCTGCTATATTTTGTCTTCAGCAAGTGGTTAAACAAAATTAAGCAAATTAGATATCATCAAGGAATATGAAGGGCAAAAGGTTAAGAACTAGTATAAACTGAACTGATCTTGACAAGTAAAATACATTTTACTGTTAGGAATGATTTCACCAGTTCCCAAGTAGGATTTCTGAATTTTTGCCACAGGAAGCCCCTATCCAGTAAGGCATTTAAGTCCAAGAGTAATTTTACTATGAAGAATAGATGAACCATTTGCATGTTTTGCAGTATGTTGGGCAGAATCAAATCCTAACACCCTGAATATAGTGGAACATATTTTCTCACCACAAAGACATAAAGACAGTGTTTCAATGGTAGTAATTCTCCAGAGCAAAGTAGTAAGTGAGGACTTCAGCAACAGCAGGGCTCCAAAGGAGCATCTTGCTAGAAAGAAAACCAGACCAAGCCAAACCAGGAAAACAACAATCTGTCTTTGCTGCCGTTTGTTTCCCTCTTTAATTCTCTTCTAATTCTAAGTGTCTCTGATGTCTGTTGGGATTTTCTTTGCAGGTTTTTCCCTTGTTACCTCTCAAGATATGAACTGTCTAAGCTCTGTTCAACAGAAAACTTGATTTATAAGTGAAATCAATAAAGACTAAATCACTGCTTAATAAAGGATTTTAATGATTACTTATAGGGTTAATCCAACCAGTGATTCACAGTTTACAAAACCTTAGTTTGAACACAATTTATATCAGTGCACAAAGAACATTTTTATGGAGTGTGTTTTTCAGTACCTTACAATGGTGATTAAAATACCTAACCTTAATTTAAAAGAAAATACAAAAAAGAAAAAATATTTTAAATGTTAAATTTATATTTTTAAAATTGGCTCCATTAAACTATTAATATGAAAACAGTTCCTGTTAATTTTCTTTCTTCCATTTTAAGTGGGCACATAGTCAAATCTAGGCTTAAGTATTGGAATATATATATTTGACCAGTAATCTTTCTTCAAAAGGCAATCCGAGGATGATTTATTTTGTAAATTCACAAAGAAAGGGAATAAGTTTGACTACTAGAAGGAAATGTAGCACAAAGCATTTAACAGTTGCATTAAACAGTACTTAAGCAAAAAAAATATTCTTTTCCTCAGTTATGCTTTGGGGACTGGGATTGAGTTTCCCTTCTTGAATGGCAGATTCAATTTTGCGTATACTTTTCCTTAGACCTTTTCTGGTGCTGTCGACTTTTAGAGGTTCAGCTGGACAAGTACTATACCCAATGCAAAGAGCATGCACTGTCTTAGGAGTTGGTAACATTCATACTCTACAGCTTTTTAGAATGTAATATTAGTAATATTCTCAAGAAATAAAATTGGATGGAACAATTCAGCTAAAAACAAATAAAACCTATGGAGTCCAGCAGATTATATGCCCTGTAATAATTTTAGAAATAACCTAATATTAAGCATCTCTCCTATATCCAGAAAGGCCATGAAAACAGTCATGTAAATTAACAACCAGAACTTCCAAAACTATGCTTTTGTAGAAGCACTTTTATATTAAAGCTGTCTGAAAGAGTTTTATTTCACACTTCCGTGCTCAATCAGAAAAATTTAAAAATTGTATAGAACTGCATTTGCCAGTACACTGCTGAAAACACAGCACCTCCACAATATATATTCTTTTCATGAAAAAGCCAATGTTTTTCAAAAGGTGATGAGACAGAGAACTGGCAGTGTGTCTGAGTCCAGCAAGTATCTAACTGACTGATGGAATGACTTCTTCAGCATCAACAAAATTCTCTAAAACTGCTAAAGGACCCTGTTGTAACTCATAAATCGCTAACAAAAAAGCTTCTCAGCTTCCTTATTTGTGAACCCCACTATTTTTTTTAAGCCAGAGAGGTTCAGATAAGTTTGTAGAAGCATGAGATAAATATAAAATAATTAGGCTGAAGCAAGGAACCAATCTAGGGACTCTGAGTTTAATAGAACAATATCCAGCACAATGATCAGGAAGAGGAAAATCATTGAAACCATCAGTCCAGAGCATAACAGCAGTATAAAAGGCAAACAGGGCAGAGGATTGTTAGGTGAGGCACAGAATATAAAGCAGCAGAGGTTTTTACAGCATACATTTACTTTGCCATAATTGGAAGCAGTATTAAACTGCACAGGTGGCAGATAACTGTGAACAGTCTAAAACATTTTGTCAGAGAAAGTGGAGAAGAATAACATTATTTTGGGTAAAGACACACCTTTTTGCCATTTACACAGTACCTAATACAATAAAATCCTGGACTGCAATGCTCTGCTGTCTCACAAATCATTATCATGATTAAAGCCAAAGAGCTTATTGAAAAATGATTAAAAAATTGAAGAACACAATTACACAAAATGCTTGAAATTGTTTTTTTTTAAAAAAAAATTTTATACATGTAATGTGTTCAAAGACCATAGCATCCCACAAACTACATAGCAAAATCCCTGTTCTGGGCAAGACAGTGATCATTTTGCCAATGATTCAGATCAGGACCTTGACCCTACGAGGCTAGCACTATACTGGTAGAAACCTCTGAACAACCAACACCAATTAAATTGCATTAGAAAGGATGTTATTCCAGGTATTTCTGACCTTCACTGGGGTTATTCCAAATTCATAACAGTAAGGTCAACTTTTCCCATCCAAGAACAAGAATGAAGCACAGATTCAGAAGTAATACTAGAAAATGTGAAGGTCCTTGATTTGATATCAATTTAACCAAGAAAAGGAGATAATTAGGTTTCATGGGTCAGAGTATGAAACAGCAGTTTATATCTTCACTGCTAAGGTGTGGTTGTCAGAAAATCCAAGCTACAGCAACATTTTCTTTTCCATTTGCAGGGTGCTCCTTACAGAACGGCAGCTAAAACTGAGATGGGTCTGCTGAATCCAGCTTCTTTTAGAGCTTTCCAGCATACCCTCTGTGGTGGGTTGACCCAGGTTGGACACCAGGAGCTGCTCTATCACTCCCCTCCACAAATGGACAGGGGAGAGAAAATATAATGAAAGGCTTGTGGGTTGGGATAAGGACAGGGATCATTTAGCAATTACCGTCACGGGCAAAACAGACTTGACTTGGGGAAATTAGCTTAATTTATTACCAGTCAAATCAGAGTAGGATAATGAAAAACATAACGAAATCTTAAAAACACTTTCCCCCCACCCCTCCCTTCTTCCCAGGGTCAACTTCAGTCCTGAAATCTCTACCTTCTCCCCTCCAGCAGCACAGGGGGATGGGGAATGGAGGTTGGGGTCAGTTCATCACATACTGTCCCTGCCATTCCTTCCTCCTCAGGGGAAGACTCCTCACACTTGTCCCCTGCTCCAGCGTAGGGTCCCTTCCATGGCAGACAGTCCTCCATGAACTGCTCCAGTGTGGGTCCTTCCCACAGGCTGCAGTTCTTCACGAACTGCTCCAACATGGGTCCATCCCTCCCACGGGGTGCAGGCCCTTCAGGAACAGACTGGTCCAGCATGGGTTCCCAAGGGGTCACCAGCCTGGCCAGCAAACCTGCTCCAGCCTGGGTTTCTCTCCCCACAGGGCCTTGGCCAGTGGTGGGTCCATCTTGGAGCTGGCAGACATTGACTCTATTGGACATGGGGGAAGCTTCTGGCAGCTTCTCACAGAAGCCATCCCATCGCCCCCCTTCTACCAAAACCTTGCCACACAAACCCAATACACCCTCTAATATCTCACTTTGCTTCAAGTCCTTTTAAATTTTCCTTTGGAACTTTCCACATTATCTAGTCAGAGTTCATCACTGAATGACTCTGGGTGTTTAAGCCTTGTCCTTGGATATCTGTACAATAGCAATGTTCCATCAGGTATCTTTTTAAGCTTCATGTTAGTATAAACTCTCTTCTGCAGACCAAGACAATTATTTTTTCTCTTGACTGAGAACCAAAACAGGCTTTTGAAAACAATGAAGCAAATAATGACAGATTAATAAACTAAAGATGTATGTTCTAATTTAATATACTTATTTACATTTTCTCATGACCTTCCATTAATTGAATGAGTTTCATACACCATGATGAATTTTGATATTGCTATTTTAATTGGGTTGAAATAAAATTAAAACACAGTGTCTGTTTGGGAAAAGTAGGAAATAGTGAAGTGGATGTTTTAAAAGGAACAGAAATGCTTTGCTCTTTGCAGTTACTATAGCTATTACAGCCTTGAAATTTTGATACAGAATGTATTTGTTTCTGTAAACTATTTTTGAACAGGTCTTCCAAAAAGAAAATGTATTAGTTTGCCTCTGAAATAGAGCGATGTCTCTCATTTACTTTTAACTCAAAAAATTAAAAAAAAAAATCAGTACGAAGACTGTCATTTGAAAAAATAAACTCTCCTAAATTTTCAGTAGAATATTTAACCTTAAATAGTCCTTATGTTTAATCCTTAAATAGAAGACTGAACTAATACCAGTGTAATAATGAACCAGTTCATCATTTACACACTTAAAGAAATTCCATACACTTAAAGAAATTCCATGCACTTAACCTCTGAAACTCATGTGTTAGGTACGCACAGTTGCAATTAATAAAATTGATTAGAAGAAAGCAAAAGTTTCAAAGCTTTATCACTGGTGTGTAAGAGTGTTTAACATTTAAGTATTGTGGATCAATAAACTATCCAGAGAAGAAAGTAGATCAGTTAAACTATCTGCTATTTAAGAAATAATAATAGCATTAATAATAAAAATAAATAGTAGTAGAAGGAGGTCATCTGCCTCATTTATTTGAGATTGTTTAACTTGAAAGTATACATGTAGCTAAAAAATTATTAACATTGGCAGAGTTTTCATTTTTTCTCAAATATTCTTGTACTTATGTTCTATGAAATCTCCATAAATATATAGAATCAGTAAATTAATTTTTTTTAAGTTTTTCTTCTTTTTGGACAATTTAGAAGAAAGCTCTAAGTTTATCAAATATGACAAATTTTGTGATTCTTAAACTCAGAAATAACACTAGGAATCCAAGGAAGGTTCTTTTGGGAAATGGCTGATGCTAGATATATTCTACTCAGATCTTATATCAGAAAGAAAAAATATTTCCAGAACACTTGTTTAACCTTTCAAAAGATAAAAAAATAAATTGCAGTGCCCTTAAGAGAAAAAAAACTATTTTATGATAATCCTTTGCAGGAAAACATCTACTGAAAGTGCACCAGTGCTTAGGGTTTTCTTCTGTATAAATTTAAATAGGTACAGCCCAGAATTTCATTCAAGTATTTAAAAAATGGAGATGTACATTGAAGGGTGAATAATGTTTCTGACCTAGAAATGGAAAGTCATCTGCAGTTCACTATGAATAAAAAACACTGCAACAAATGTTATTCAAATGTACAACAGAACAAACTAACTGCATGTAACCTAAGCAAAAGTATTCTCAGTTATGGTGGGGTTTTTTTGGTAGGGGCTTGGGGGGTTTTGTGGGGTTTTTTTTGTTGTTTATTTGTTTATTTATTTTTGTAGCAGCCCCTTATCTGGTTGAGGTTGTTCTTGTTCTGTGTAGTTACTCAGTACCGGTGAGGGACAGAGAGTAATGTAGCTTACGCAGAAGGCAAAACATCATCTCCAAACAGTGGATTTGCTTTTTCTTCATTACAACTCCAGGGCTCCTACCACCTTCAAGAACATGAAGTAGTTGAAATAAGAAAATTGTCCGTAGCTATATAATCCATACCAGTGAAAGCAGAACTGCAGACATTTAGTGGCAATCAATCAGTTATACATCCTTTGCTGTGTGTTATCAAAGCCAGGTGTTTCATTTTCTCTGTTCTGCTATAACTTTTGATTACTGTATCAGGTATCTATTTTTCTTTTTTCTGCTTTGTTCCTTCAAGGGGCTCTAGCAAGAAGGGTGGGGCTGAGAAGGGATGCTTTCAGTATCCTGGGTGGAATTTGGAAGAAGTTTTGACTCCTTCCCCCATATGTCTTGCAAGTTGCTTGATTCACACTTTGATATTTTGTTATCTTGACAGGTCTTAAAAATTCCTATTTACAAGTCTGAGCATAGCAATAAGTAAGATTCTGCCAGTCAACATAGGGAGTTCAGTAAAAAAGTTTAGTAGGCTGACCAATTAAGTTAAATTGCATTAATAATTAAATGACATTTCATTTGACTCCTGTGGAGATGAGACCAATCTTTAGACATGCATATCTGGAGAGAACCCCCTCCCCAAAACCAACATGCATCTTCATACTAACCATATCCTTATCTAGATTTATGCTGTGCAAATTATTGTCTGGAAAATCAGTTTTGTAAACCAATGTATGAATTAATTGCTTGCAATAATTCTGAACAATAAAAATAAAAACATGAAAAAGTATTTTAAAAATCATTCCCTTGAAAAATATTCATCTGATTGAATTAGTAAAATCCTTAGATGCGGTATTAGACTATAAATAGGGAATGATGCATTTATGGCAAAGACCAGAAGACATCTTTCATCTAAGAAATCGGTGAAATTCATACCATTCAGAACAGTAAAATTCTTAGTTCTATGGAGTGTGTCTGACAGTGAGATTTAAAAAAGATCTAAGTGTTTGACCTTTTTTTAATAAGTAGACTATTTCAAATGAGCACATCTGGTTTATGTTCCTAAACCTCTGGCCTTTAAAAAGTTCTGTTCCCAATTCACACAAAATACCATTCAGGATTGCTTGACATGGTGACCTTCCCCGTAGGTGGCTGGCTGAATAAACCGATTAAATAGATTCAGGAATTTAGCATATATACAACAAGTTAACACTTGTATCCTGGAACCATTAGTAAACATACTTACCGTTCCTCTACGCTTTCTAATATAGCTAGGGAATTGCACTGAGACTTAAAAAAATCCATTTATCTCTTCAGTGGAACTGAAATAAGGAAAGCATTTATTAATTTTCATGTCAGAAAAGTTTCCATTATAATGTCACTTTTTCTTAGATACAAAGCAACATAAATCAGAAAAATTCAAGTAATTACAACATTAAATGTCATAGTTTCACACAGATTGAGGCATTGAAGAGGTGGACAGGTTAGGTACATAAATTCAAATGGTCAGTAAATATTTAACAAACTCTTTTGTACTAGGTGAAGTTAAAAATTAAATAGTGTATGGGCTGGGAGGGTTTAATTTTTTTACCATAACCGTTAATAGCATGTTCATTGTTATTTGTGTAGAGTGTAATTCTTTTTGACTTTGCCTTCCATTTGCCTTGAGGACAAGCCAGTTTAAAACTGTTCAGCACACTGCACCATGCATAACAGGTAATCTGTCTAATTAAGGCCTGTAAGGAAATTCAAAGTAAAATATTGAAGAGCTTCCATAACCTCACTTTCACCCTCCCTGTGTACCGCAGCTTCTGAGACTCAGAGATACCCTAGCCATTAACTCAAGTGTTTACACTCTAAGCTCAAATTCTACTTTGCCAGAATGGTTCATTTCACATTTTACAAGTCTGTTTTCTCATTTACAGGCAGAAAGCAATTTATCAAATTTTTATATTACATTTCTCAGCTTGTTCCAATATTGGATGATATAATATATGTCTGGAAATTCAAAATGCAAAAGCATACTGTGACTTTATCCAGGGACCTAATAAGATTTATATCCACATTCTTTTTTTGTGTGTTCATTTGGTGCATTTCAATGAATTATTAATTATGACCAACAATAAAATATTATTTTGCTCTGATGCACGGCAAAAGAAAAGATACCCAAGAGAAATCCATCTGACAGCTCAGAGTAGACATGGCCAAAGCATGCTCACAAGTTTCTCATCAAGTATTGCATGACATGCATCTGCCCATCAAATGAACCAGACTGACTGAGCCTTTCTGAAGATACAGATGTAATCTATGGGGAGGTAAAGTCAAGATTTATTACATATTGGGAAGCATTGATTTGATTTTTTTATAAACAGCCAAAGCTATGACAGTGAACATCAAAAGGTTTCATTCTAGTTTCCAAACCTATTTTTAAAGGTTGACATATGGGATGGAAATGTATGGTAGGATGCATGTTCTGAAGCTGACAGAAGTCAGATTCAAAGCTGCATGTAACAGCTTTTTACTTAGGAGATTTAAATCATACTTAAACTCAGCATTATGTAACTGCTATAAATATGTTATTATCTGCTGAGAAATTTGTTTTCATTTTACTTTGATTACATTTTCTTAACTGACCTTAATTCTAACACAAGCTTTCAGAATAGTCTAGGTACATATGCTGCACCTTCTTGTCATTTCAGTTACACATCTTGCCTTTTAACATAATGAAAAAATACAGTTCTTCATATTTCTCAACTGCATAGTATTAGCATTCTTTATGTATTACTCACTAATGAATGTCATATATCAAAAGGAACCCTACAAGATTCTTTAGTTTCAAGGTCATTATAAGAATTGTTTTTGAAACTACAATGAACAAATATTAAAAACAAATGAATTTTCTCTCCCTTACAGCTATCTAGAGAGTCAAAGAACTTCTCGTAAAATATTCAGAGAAAATGTCAAGTTAAACCACTTTGGGTCTAAAAGCAATAAAATAGGATTGAAAATATTTCTGACTTTCTTTTAAATAGAGTATTCAGATTTGTTTTGGTCTTTGTCATGTCATAAACAAGAAACCTACAAAAGATAAGACTACGCCCTAACATTAACATGCCTTTTCAATAAGACTATTTTTTCTCAATTTAACTTGAAGCCTATCAGAAATATATTCAATGTGCTAAATAGACCTAATTGAAGAATATAGCATGCATTTTAGCAATTCCTGAAAAATCACTTTTTATCATATAAAGAATGAAATGTTTCATGCTTATGAAGGATTACTAAGAATGATAAGAAATCTGCTTTGAAAAAAATCATACCAAAAGCTAGCTTAATGCTTATTTGAAGGAAAAGTGAGTACTAATAGATTTTGACAGGCTGATCATGGCTATAATAGCATCAAGCATACCAAATTCTTTTTCACACCACACAGTCCCCAAGGGATCATCAACCTATAGTTTAAAAGCACTGACCTTTGACCTTTCTATGGTTAACTATCTGTCAACTGATTGTTAGCCAGGCTACCAACAGGCATGAGATCCCTCCTCTGTTTTTATTAATTACAAATACTGTTTCTAGGTAAGATCAATTCACAATATACATCCTGTAAGTTTCAAAGCTTCCCTTATAATCTCTTTTTCCGCTGCTACTGTCCATTTAAAATAAGGATCTGATCTAAATTTCTATCTACTCTTTCACCTGTCATGTCTTTCTAATTTCTTTATCATTGATTAGCTTCCTTAACAAAACTGAGTTACACCACCCTTTTTCTTCTTACGCCTCTGATCAGTTCACAGGGAAATAGCTGATTCCTTATGAAATGCAACAGCAATTCAATTTTTTTTTTATTATTATTTTTATTTTAAGGGAAGATTCCCAAGTTGATACTCTCAAGTGGTACCTGGAGGTGAGTTAAATGTTCATCTATATCCTCCTTGTTCTTTGAACAACTTGAATTAGAAAATTAACCAACAATATCTCAGTCATATCTAATGCTTCTGTGCTTAATAGGCACTTACAGATTTAATATAAAATATTTCTTCAGGAGAGCAGGAAGCAAAGTCTTGCTATGTAACCCAAGCACCTCACAGTTGGCTGCTGCTTTCACAGACCAGCAAAGCTCAAGCCCAGCAGGGATTGCAGAGTACTGGCACCCTTTTGGTGTCAGGGAGTTGTTATTGGGTTTCCTGTGTGGCAGGAGAGCACACCTCTACATGAGTGTCATTTAGTCCCTTGCCTGCTTCAGAGCCCAGGCCAGCAGCGGCACAGAAGCCGGGCTCCCCTGCTCCCCACAGCTCCTGTGCTCACCAGCGCGTTTTGGTGCCGCTCTGCAGCGTTAACGAGGGAGATGAGCTGATGGCTCCTTCACTGGTGGGTGCAGAAGGTTAGTTAGTGGCGTGCATTGAAAAAGCCAGACCCGTGCCTCTGCTCTTTCCTTCACGTAAGTGATAAGAAAGCAATAATTATAGCAGGAAGGAGTAGGACATTGTACAGGGGAAGTTTCTCAGTGTCTCTCTTGCACGTCTGTATCGAGGCAGGAAGAATCTGTTTGATTTTTGGTGAGATTAGATAGATTTTCCATTTCACTGAGATTTGAAAAAAAACACGACTAACCGTTATTACACTAGACACTGTCAATATATGCAGATCCTGCCCCATGGTAAAACAGTAAGCTCAAAAAGAAATATAAAGCTTTATCCCTGTTACCTTCTCAGAAGCCATACCCAGCTTTTCCATACTCCAATTTTCAAAAGCTTGACACTTTTCTTTGTATCTTCTTCCTTTCCAGAGAGAAAATGCTCCAAACAAATGACCATCTATTATGGTAAATTGAGATCTAGTGACTAATGGCTAATTGTTATTGCAATTCTTGACCTGTTCTGTAGTGCTGGAAACCAAATCTCAGTCTCCAGAGTGTAACCAGATATAACAGGCAGCCCCTGAGTTTATATAGGCAGTGTATTAACAACTGAGCAACTTCAAAATTGTTACCTTAATGAACAGTCTCAGATCCAATAAATTCCAATGCTAAAACTAGGTGAACATACAATTGTTTTCATTTGAACTGACAGAACTGAAAATAAGACATTTCTCCTCTATTAGTTTATTCGGGGTGAAGAATAGCATTAGAAAAATAAAGGAAGCCTTCTCATTGGTGTATTTTTTCAACAGCTTCAAGCTGTTAACAGTTACATTGTCCCCAGGTATGGGGTGGTGCATGTTATGGCTAAATGATTAGTTTAGAGGCTCTTGACATACAGTCTTTTTCTGTTCCCTAGTATCAGCTGTGAAAATGTATTTCCAAGCAATTAAACCTCATCTCCTGCTGGCTTGGGAGTCAGGAACCTTCAAATTTCAATTCAAATTCTTCAACACCTACTACTGCTGAAAAAAAAATATAACTCGGTTAGTTAGAGTCACAAAGAAATCTATTGATATATGTTTGAGTGTCTTTTAAAGAGGAAAATGAAAGGCCTGGGAAGAAAAGTTGCTAACATTGTAAGTAAAGCAGATGACAAAAAGTATTCACTTTTATTTTCGTAGTTTTGGGACTTGCAGCACACATATACATCAGCATGCACAACTGAAAGGGGCGTGCAGTGCAAAACGGTAGGAAGACAGAATTAGTATCTGACTCTTTCCTCCTTCCCCCCAGCCCTAAAGAAGACTTTCTGACTATGCCAGTTTTACGGGAAGGAACCTCTATTTGGAAATAACATGCTTGGTAGTTCAGAAACAAAATGCAGTATCAATCACAAGGTTATGGTATGGCACAGGTCATCTCACAGTGACCTTCGTGGCAGCTTGGTTTGTCTGTGGAGAGGAGACTGTCAGGCAGCTCAAAGGGTGGAAGGGACACAGCATCACTTTCACCAAAGATCTCCAGCTCCTCTATGCAGATGCTGGAGAGCTGAATATTCAAGTTCAAGTTCATTTCTAACTATATTTGAAGAACAGTAGTGGCTAATTGCTAAGAGCCAGCTTGTAGGAACACCAAGGAGAATAAGAACACATTAGTAATATCTCTCTATATTACTTTGTTTGCTACTGGATCTTTTGAATGATGCTTTGCCATAAGAGTTTTAGTTCTAGTGTGTGTTTCTTCTGTATTTCAATGCCTTTTATATTAGAGATACAAATAAACAGAAGAAAGAGATGGAAAAAACTTGATTATGTTGGTTATACTACTAAGGAAAAAAATGGCAAGAGTGTTCCATCAGATGCTGTCACAGCAAGGATAAAGTGTTTGCTTTGGGCAGATGCAGCTGCTGCCTGCAATATTCTCTTTATTGTTGCTTGTAACATGTAGATATAGTTTTCAGCTTGCATAAAGCATAATCAATCATGCTGACCAATATTTAGCCTGGGTGTGATATAATTTAGGGCAGTTTGATATGGAGAAGTTTAATAATTTATATTGTAAGGTACAAGCTACTTGAATGAAGAATATATAATAAAAAAGAGCTAATGTAGTTCATGCATATTTTGTAAGGACTCAGCTCAAACCAGAGGAGTACGGACTTCTGGGCAGGACATTCTGGTGAGCCTGAAGGCCCGAGGACAAGGTCCGCTCTCCATCATTTGTCTATTTGAGTAGGGAAGAGGCAGCTTTGTGATTCTACCCCAACCTCTCTAGCATTAGCAAAGATTACTGGATATTCACTGCTTCCCTGCATGAAACATTTGTGGTTTTGATTCTGATGGAAGTACCTGAAGACACTAATTACATAATTACCTAATATTGCAGGGCTTCATTGATGCAATGAGTGAGCAATGAAAAGTAATATTGACTTAAGTAAAAGCCTAAGTGGTTGGGGCACAAAAGCGCCCACCCAGTTGGGTACTCATCAGATTGCTGATGGATCTTTGGGCTTGTTATCATGAAGTGGTATGCTCGCTAGATGTCTTTTTGTCATCAGTAGCCATCTTACTTTGTTAGATTCATCAGCAAGACTTAGTATTATGAAGTAAAAGCCTTTAATTAATTAACATTTCTGCTCTCATTCAAATCACCGCAAACTTGGACTTCCTACATGGAACTGATATGAGGCTTTAATTGCAATTAACATATTAGTACCCCCCCATGTGTTCTTAAACTGCAATAATTTCCATACTTTTATCATACTAATAAGCAGGCCAATGGCTTCCTGCAATATAATTGAATCGAATATTTCTAGTTAAAGTTTTACATTGTTTCTAAAGGGTGTAACTTCATAATATGTTAATCTCATACTGGTAAAGGAATGATATTTTACTCCTTCAGACTCTCTTTTTTAATGCTTTATCTGATTTCCACAGATGTCAAAAGTAAGTAATAATTAGAATTGGATGAATACAGCAAACATATTTCTATGAATATTCTTTTGATTTTAAAGGAATTAGTTTAAATTGTGTACACACTGCTTTTGTGATTACTTTCCACAAATATTCTAGTTAATGAATTTGTGGAAAAGAACATACAGAAAATGAGGTACTTACATATGCCTATTGTACAAATAATTTTTAATTTAAAGTGTAAGTATTTGGCTCTCAAATTTTCATAGATAAAGTTATCTAACCAGGGAATAGGAATATACTTTATGACCTTCATGGCAAGTCTCATCGTGGTAGATGTATGCTGACTGTTTCAAATCAACTTCTTGTGATTTTTGGCTAGAAGCTAGGAGTAGAGTTTCTCCCTTTTTTTCCTAGTTACAAACATGCAAGGAAGAGAGACAAAACAGAAATCTTTTGGGTGAAAAATGATTAAATAGAGTTCTGAAAGCAAATGACCCTCTTCTATAATTTTTTTTTTTTCTTTTTATCTATTGGCTTACAGGCATTACACCCCACAGAATCTCCAGTGGGTCTTCAGGAAAAGTATTTTCCTGACCAGTGTTTCCTGGCTGTTGTTCACACACTTTACAAATGCTTATGCTTCTTCCATTTAAACTTGGTAGCTCTCAGGTGAGGTAGAGTTTCTGCCTCCAGCAAGATCTCTGGAGTACAAATGCCAGGATGAAATGGGTAGATGACCTTTCTCATCACTGCTTAATTCTGTTTCTTAATAAGACTTAGAGCATAAAGTATTTGGGCAGCAAACTGAAAACAAATGAATTAGGTGATTCTACCATCCGTCATCATAACATATCAACAGTAGTTCAATTCCCAATAATTAAAATGAAATTCTGGCAAGCAAGCTGATTATTTTCTTCAGGTATGTTTCTTTACTCTGTTTGGAAGGGAAGGACTTCTCACTGCTGCTGGCGCGTCTTTCACAGCCTTTGCAATTCTTTTTGTTGATGATTCTTAAGTTAACCTCTGCTCCCTGTCTTTATAATGTCTTTTGTTTGTCATGATACCTATAGCCTTGAGGACACCAGCCTGATGTCTCTTATATTCATCAGGAATTTTCCCTATTTACCTTTATTCCAACATTTTCTGTTTCTTTTCCTTTCTTTTTTTTTTCCTTTCTTTTTTTTTCCTTTCTTTTTTTTTCCTTTCTTTTTTTTTCCTTTCTTTTTTTTCCTTTCTTTTTTTCCTTTCTTTTTTTTTTTTTTTTCTTTTTTTTTCTTTCTTTTTTTTCCTTTCTTTTTTTTCTTTCTTTTTTTTTCCTTTCTTTTTTTTTCCTTTCTTTTTTTTTCCTTTCTTTTTTTTTCCTTTCTTTTTTTTTCCTTTCTTTTTTTTTCCTTTCTTTTTTTTTCCTTTCTTTTTTTTTCCTTTCTTTTTTTTTTCTTTCTTTTTTTTTTCTTTCTTTTTTTTTTTTTTTTTTTTTTTTTTTTTTTTGCTTTCTCTTTCCAGGCTCTTTGTTTATGATTTTTCCTCTGGCCATGCTAAGTATTTTTTGCAGGTGGGTATTTATGCATATTTATTGTTTAAACAAGGGAGGTTTGATGCCATACATAAAAACTTTAAATTAGTGGTAAATACAGATAATTTAGCTTTCTAAAGAAGTTATTTCTTTTGGTTGAATATTGCAGAGATCATGTCAGGCTTTCACTTTTCTAGCTTGCAGGTGACTCTTGTTTTGCTAACAATACTGCCAAAACGTGTAAAATATCAAACATTTTTAATATTTATTCCAAACTCTGTAGCTGGCATGATTGATTATATCCAATCAATGGGCCAGAATGTTCTAAAATTGACTCTCTCATGAATCTCTGAGACAGTCGTAGGGACGATTTATCAACAGAAAATAGACAAGATTCAATAGGGAGATAATGCATTCAGGTTTGATTAAAGAAAGCCCAGTACTGACTAGTAGCTTTATAGTTTGACTATAATATGATTTATTCTTTTGTCTGGATGAAAGAGGAAGAGGAAAAGGATAGGGAATTAAGACATAGTCACAGAGAAAATCTTGAGAAATAATTATTTTAATTACATTTAATTACAACTGTAGAAATATATTTAAAAATTTTCATTTTTAAATGTAGGATGAGATGAGACACATTAATCTAATTGTTGAAGACAACTGGTAGTGCTTACTGAGAGAGAATTAAATTGGGTCAAAACTTCTCCAGCCAATTAGGTCCATGGCTTTCATTCATGCTGCTTTCTAGGAAAAAAAAAAAAAAAATCACAGCTAATTTTTGTGACTGGTGTTTAATGCCTACATTTTGCGTATGTATCATTGTTCACGCAGTGACTCATGAACTAGAAGGTATCACAGAAGCAGATGCTCAGATTTACATGGTCAGCAGGAATCTAAATAGTTACAGTAACTTGGATTTGCCTATGCACTCATTTATGAGCCATTCAAAACCTAACTCAAATACAGCCTACTGGAGCATTTCAGCTAGGTGAAAATGAAGGATGCACTTTGAATGTAGCAGCTTGATTTCCTTGAACTATATTTCCTCCTCACTCTAGTAATGTGGTCTTCATAAACTAAAATGTGAATTTCCATAATAAGTCTTTAGTACCCATTCAAAGTTATGAGTGAGGAAGACAAATAGGTTAATAATTATTTCAAATCTATAATATAGTGAACTATAACAATATAACTTTGTGGTTTTGTGACCCATACTGAATGCTTCCTACTCTTTGAAAAGTCCTGTAAAGGCAACGATTTTCATCAGCAAATATTACTCACACTGAGCAGAGCATTTCTCTTTGACTTGCCAGAGGATACAGCACTCAGAGTGTCTTCATGGGAAGTAACCTATTCTAATGCAAAAACAGAACAAGCAGCCTTAACTTCAGCTATACTCTGTGCCTGTGGTGAGCTACTGCTGGTTATCAAGTATGCTATAAATTCATGTTTCCTCTAACCAGCTGCACTCTGACTACTGCATACAGACAAGCCTTGAGATGTTACCACGTGTGACGTAAGGCTCAGGCAAATCTTCACAACTTCTTTAAGGCTTTTTTTGGGCCTCTTTTATCATGTAACATTTAAAAATAATGGCTTAATCATTCTTAACTCCTTGATATTTATTACCAGAATATTAATTCTGATAGGCTCATTTGGTGTTAATATGGCTGCAATAGAACTTTAGTAGAATTTCCACTGAAATTCAGAATTAATTATCTGGCCCATTACTTTGAAGCTACTATTCTGTTATGTAGGACCTGTTATCATAGCTCTTACCTGAACAAAACTTAATGAACTTCTGTAGAGTAAATAGGGTAGATGCTGTGTTCATATTGGCCCCACTTAGGCCAAAAGTGGCAGAAAGTGACCCAACGAGCACTGGGAATACGAGTTCTAAGGCAATTATAAATTACTCCAGTTTCTGCTGTCAGCTCCCCAAAGAATGTGCTACCTTTCAGATGCTGTAGTCATTTGTAACTACGCTCAAGAGGAAGGAGAGAAGTACAGACAAAGTGAAGTAATTTATCTAATAGAGGAGGATTATTAATTGAGGTGGTGTGGTCCTTTTTTCACATAAAGAAAACTTGATTGCACTTAAAATTCCGCTACAGCCAAAAGGTGCATAGTTATTAAATAAAAGGTTACCAATCAGTCCTTCAAGTCTCCATGGAACAAAAAAAAAGAAGTCTAAAGACCACAGCAAGTGATCTACTTATTCAGATACTGTCTGCTGACCTTAACAGATTGTAAACTCTCAGATATTGATTACTGCTTTAAGAAAAATGCCTTAAAAAACCTTTTGTATTTAAAACTTTTGTTGTCCTGATCTGCATTTAAAATATTATGAATGTATAGTGTCTTGCTTTGGAATATGACCTTTTATTGCATAACTCTGACAGAGCTTTTTAGCTTCTTAACAAAGTTGTTTTAATCTGTATTTGTAGTGCCAAGGTCTGTCCAGTATTTCATAAAATAAGCAGGGATTATAAGTGACTTACTTAGTCATATTACGAGGATCTCTGCCACATCATAGATCTTTATAAGGAGATTTGAACTGATAAATTATTTGGGGGTGTGTGTATAACAGAGTGTGAATTCTTTTTCCTCCAGTGACCTTTCTGCATGCAGTAACTCATCCTCTGAGTCAGTGCACTGAACCAAGAAAACCTCTTTTTTCTTAAATGAGGATCAATATTATGGTCCCTATTTTATTGGCCACTGACAAGTGCATTTTAGGTGTAGTTAAGAGAGCTGGACTAAAGGAAAATGAAGGGGGTTGTTGGGGTTTTTTTAAGTATATTCTGAAACACAAGAGAAATATTCCTATGTCCTGCAAAGAATGTAGGCTATTCTTGCAATTTCTAACAAGTTGTATTTGCTGCTGTAAATAAATGTCCAGAGTAAGGGAAAGATCTCATCTTGCAGCTGCTTCAGAGAGGAAAATTTTCAGCTTTGAAAAAATCAATATGGTTCTCGATAGATGAGACTGACAAACCAGCTGGAAATTGAAGAAGAATAGAACAAAATTTAGCAAAATCCAGGCAAAACACTGAGATACTACCAGCAAGCTTAAATATTTGGACTTTAAAATGCATCTAAAGCAGGACTTCTTTTTCTAAAATCAAAATAATTATTCAGTCAAAATCCAGACTTCATTAAAAAAAAAGTCTGAATCATAATCTTTGTTGATACTGAAAAAGTTTTCTCATAAACAGCAAAACCACTCTGTGTTTGCTCATTCTGGTGTGATACAGGTGTGATTTTATTTGTAATTAATCAAAAACTAGAAGTTATGCAGCTGTGTGTTACCAAGATGGTTGCTGCAATAGCTTATAAATTAAGAGTGTAAATTGATTCTCTGTAGGATAATCTAGGCTTCTAGAGAAGATTTCCTTAAAAAGTATGCATTAATCAAAGATCTATCATAACAGTAAAAGCATGACGGCACATTACTCTACTTCTCTCACAATTTGATGAGTGTACAGTTTACAATGTCGAAAGGGTTTTAGAACTGCTGAATTAGAGAATACATCACTGTGCGTGAAGTCTGTTAGGGCTATTTATGTATCTCCCTGACTAGAGATGATGAAGGATTATTAAACTCTGATTAACATTACTCAGACAGGTACATCTCAAAGAACGTGATGCTAACAGGATGTTGAAAACTGAAGTAATCCTGAATAGAAGAACAAAACAAACAAACAAAAATCATTTGTGAATGCCAGAACTTCAAAATCCTAAGATCCTAAGAAATGTGCACAAAGTGACATAAAAAAGTTTCAGAGCGATTGAAAGAGGCAGGAGAAGCTGTTCCATGGGGCAGTACTTCTACCAGGCCAGAGAGACTCTCCTGGACTGTGTGAGAGGCTGGAGAAAGCTTGTATCTGGTGCCAAGAGGGAGGGTAGGTCACAAAAAGACAAGCAGGTAATCTGTAGAGCACTTTCTTAAGAATACCTAAACATGTAAGAAAATTTAGGCAAGAAAATGCAGACTGGCATTTAGGAAGGATATTTAAATTGCAAAAATCACTTATGAAGTGCTTGGGAGGGACATGGGATGTTACAGGTCCATATTGTACTCTCACCTGGAGTACTGCATCCAGCTCTGGAGCCCTCAGCACAAGAAGGACATGGAAGTGTTGGAGCGGGTCCAGAGGAGGGCTGCAAAAATGATCCGAGGGCTGGAGCACCTCTCCTATGGGGACAGGCTGAGAGAGTTGGGGCTTGTTCAGCCTGGAGAAGAGAAGGCTGAGGGGAGACCTGATTATAGCCTTCAGTGCTTAAAGGGGGAAAATCTTTTTAGCAGGGCCAGCTGTGTCAGGACAAGGGGTGATGGTTTTAAACTAAACCAGGGTAGGTTTAGACTGGATATAAGGAAGAAATTCTTTACAATGAGGGTTGTAAAACACTGGAACGGGTTGCCCAGAGAGGTAGTGGAGGCCCCATCCCTGGAACCATTCAAGGCCACGTTGGATGAGGCTCTGAGCAACCTGATCTGGTTAGCGGTGTCCCTGCTCACTGCAGGGGGGTTGGACTAGATGACCTCTAGGGGTCCCTTCCAACCCAAAACATTCTATGATTCTATGATTGTAGTGAGCTGGTCTGGACAAATTTCCAGTGAAGGTGGAAGAATGTATGTGGGACTGATGAACTGACACTATGGCTAACTGGCTGAGTAAAAAAAGAAAAAAGTAGGTGTAGCTCACTGGGTGACTCAGTTTCTCGGTCTATAAGACAGGTTTTAATAATTTCAGTGATCTTAATAAAATACTTTGAAATATATGAACAAAGATCACTATCAAAGAGCTAGATATCATTAAGAACTATGACCTCAGCTAAAAATAATTTGGCATATAATAATTTATTCTAAACTTACTGAAATAAATGTTGTGTATTTCATCAATAGACAAAACATGTCATACTGTGTTCATAAATCAAGTACTGTGTTTAGGTTTTCTAAAAGCTCTAGTTAAGTGAGGACAGAATTTGTGTGCTCTGCAGATGTATATGATCATAATATTTACTGGTGATATAAGCTTGGCTTTGATTCTCTGCATTAACTTTATCAATGTGAGATAACAAATGACTGAATGTAACTGAAAGCTCTGCTAGGAAGGCAATGTTGGGTGTATGGCTTTTGATTTGCCTCATAAGCAAATCAGCATTTCTCCCTGGTCAAGCGTTCTCTGAGGCTGCTAATAATCACAAAAGCAATATTATACTTTCATTCCCAACTCAGACAATCCGTAAATTAAGGCAGAACTGATTCTCACACCGTCAATGGTTACAAAAGCAGTTTCAAGAAGGTATTTTCACTACCTGAGTGCCACATTGTCCCATGTGGTGGTTTAGTCTACCCACCCTGTACCAGTGGGAATGTCCTCGTTAGTTAATATAGATTAGATCTCCTCTTTTCTGAAGAAAGATCTAGGACTCTTTCCTCTTCCTTTTTAGTAATCCCAGAGGCATCTGTGCAGGAGGTACTGATCATCATAGGCACTGCTGGGCAGTGCTGGAGGAGAGCTGCAGAGCAGTAAGGAGCTCTGGAGGCAGCACAGAGCCCTGGCCAGACACATGGCAGCTGGAGAGTGAATTTGCTGTAGAGCGTCTGGGTGAACACAGTCTCCCCCCAGTGCCATCGGTGGAGTGACATCGGGTAAAATCCATAAAGAAAACATCTTGTTTTTTCCTCTCGAGGCTTCTTTGGCCTATGCTGAAGGTTTCTGGGCATCGAGCAGCCTTCCCAGCACTGTTCAAATTTCTTGTAGGGCTTGTGTTTTTCAAAAGTTATAAAAGCAAAGAGTAGCTGTCCTTGAGATTGCTCAGATTTTAAATAGACCTATTCCTTTCAATAATCAATTAGGGTAAATTTTAACAAGACATAGCAGGAAGGAGTTAAGCAAATTAGAAGTATTCCCAAGATTTTACTTCTGTTCAGCTATAATTAAAATCAAACAATAGTGCAAAAATAGTTTGGGAATATCACACAATGTAGCTCTGAAAAATCCCAGGAGGAAGTTATAAATGCTTCCAGCAAACAAAATAAAAAGAAACATTAGTCAGTCGCAAGCCTCATTTCCTCAATGATGGGAAGTAACAATGCCATAAATCACTAGTTACCTTAAGTCATGTGATCGTTTGTGCCATGGGCCTTTTGATAATCCTTACATTTACCATCATGGGAATATTTGTTGAATAAATATTTACTAGACCAAACACACTATTTCAGTACAACAGGCATTTTTGTAAACAGCACTGAAAAATGACCTGCATGTGCTAGGGACTTTCAGCTAACTGTTATTTATTATCAGATTTATAGAATAATTCTTTAATAAAGGATGTGCTAGGAAATACACCTCCTAATAACAGAACAAAGTGTTCATTACAGCGACTTAGAATTCAATACTTTGAATTGGAAATACACCTGACGTTCATACAACCTGTAGTTTTTTATTCTGGAACTGACAAAAAAGGAGGACACTGAACATGTGTCTCAGCCAGCCCTAGTCTCACCTTGCAACGCACTTTGGTCAGCAAACAAGACAAGGACAGGACTGCAGCCACAGATACACTTTGCAAGTCTTGTGGTTAAGTTATTTTGTTCTGACACTAATATACCTCCTGATACTCTTTCAGTCTAAACATAAATATCCACAATTGTTTGTACCTTCTTAAATCTCACAGAACTTGCCCAATGTGGGTGAGTTTTTCTAAGTTCTTTGAAGGAAAACCAGCTATAACAGCAATGTCAGGTTTCTGTGAATAAGGAGTTCTGGACTGGAGTCATAGTAATAATTACTAGCAATTTTTATAGATTTCTTTTATGCCAAATAGTTCACATTTATATTTTATGCCCACTTGCCAATACAAACAGAAGCAGAGTAATTTCTAGGGTGGAAAAACTGCTATTCTATGGAAAACAGCTTTCATTGCTATGTGAAAAACTGAAAGGTAGAGACTAGAATGAGAAAATATTTGGCTCTGTGAGGCTGGCGCTTAAAATGTGATTATCCATTACTTTTGCTGGTGATGGGAATTTCTCACAGTTTGACTCCAAGGTTAGTGTATTAATGCTGATTGCTGCTGTTAGGAGGTCTGGGAAGCAGAGGAGGTAACGTGTGCTCGGGGGGTCCCTCCACACCTGTACCCCACAACACCACGCAGCAGCAGCCTGCTTCCCAATGCAGAGGGAGGAACCTGCTGGTGGCAAAACGCTGGCCTCAACGTTTGAGGCACCTGGGGGGACTGGTTTGGGGACAAACCCCTGCCACTCGGGGTCAGCTCTGCTTACCTTGTTATGGATTATTAGACCAACGGTTGAGTCTTTGGCCAGTCTTAAAAATAAAGAGAGGTTAATCAGAAGGTATATGGTTATGGGCATTGGTGAATAAAATATTTTATAGATACTGCTAATGAATAAATGAATAAATTGGTGGATTAAGATGAGCTCAGATAAACCCTCTGTCAGAATGCTTTTGGGAGGTGATTGATTTTATTCCTACATTTTCCACCCAGAGCTGTGTGACTCTCAGACCAGAGAAATGTAGGAGAAAAAAAATGAGGTCTTTTTCATTTGGATGATATTGCAGAGTATGTTTTGGGGCATTCCACTAGTATTTATTCAGACTAATCTTTAAAATGTCATCATTTAACATGGCCTATAGATGGAGAAGTTCTGTGATATTTTCCGGTTCTGTTGGGTCCAAAATTACATCTTCTGAGAAGGATCATCATTATAGGTACTTGCATAATTTCTATTGGTAAATTTTGCTAATGACTTGCAATTAGCAAGCAAATGTTTCTTTACTTATACATTGAAATTCATGAGCTGCAGAACATCCTGAAGTTTAACTAAATCAGAAAGTTTCAATGAAATAAAGCAACTGAATTTTTTAATTTTCTAGTTAACAGTGAGGAGCAAGTGTGTGATTTTTATATAAATGGGTTGTGTTTAAAGGATTAGGATGAAAAGACACTGCAAAACCAAACAGAGCTAAAGTAAAGCATTAATGAACATGAAGAAAAACCACTTCGTAATGCCAGTGTTCATGATTTACAGAAAGTGGATAAAATCTATGAGATTAAAACAGACACAGAAATGAAATACCAGATTGCCTGTGGCAAACTCTGGGAGCAGGCTTGTTCACATGGAATGGGAATATAACATTAAGATATGACAGGCCATGTTTTATTGGTCCATTAATACATGCCTCAGGTATGTTTTCAGGCAGGAGGCCACAGGCTATTAATTGAGATACTTCGGAGTGGTTTAACCCTGAAACACCAAAAGCTATTCTGTGATCAATCACAGAAAATCAATCACAAAAATTCCATTTTAGGAAGATGTGACATAGCCTAAAATATAAAATAAATAACAAGTAGAGAAACAGACAGACAGAAATGACCTTCTGCTTTCTTTTATTCAAGGAGTTAGAAAGGACTCCTACAAAGCAAGAATTCCTGAAACACAATAAGCAAGGCAGAAAATAAAATAAAATAAAAATATATAAATCAAAATTTGTTTGACTTCTGTTGTATTAAGTTCAGGTAATCTGCAAAGATCCAGGCTGATCTTAAGTAATTTCATAATATTCTTTATTTTAATTGAAAATGTTACAAATATTGTCTGTGTATTGAGGTCTAGAATGCAAGATTTTGGGGTTTAACACTTGTACCTCGGAACATAGCCTTGTAATTTATAGAAGCAGTGAATCACAATACAATTGAAAAGCAGTTATGAAAGCTGAGTCATGCTATGTGAGAAAAGCAGCTGCAGTTTTCAAGGAAAATAAGAACAATCTCCCAGGCCCAGCAATTCCACTTTACAGAGACAGGGTTGGCTGCGGAAGCGCTTCATTTTTTTGCCAGAAGTAACTCCCTGTTGACCCTGACATCCATGAATGAATGTCTTGGTAGCAGATTTCATTTTCCTTTTTTATTCTTCTGCTGAGAATTTCCATCTCAGAACATTCAATTTTGCATATTTTACCTTCACTGCAGTTCAGAGGTTTTGTTTTCCTTCCACAAAACCAAGAAGTTACTTTCTTCTCTTTGCCCCAGTGTCTCTTCTCTGTGAAATTCAAATAAAATGACTGTTCTGCTTGCAACTTTTGTGGCTTACAGGACCATCCTAAAGTTCAAAGGCTTCACATAAGAACCATCTTTAAAGAGTGAAATCCTTTCAAGGGATTAAAAAATGTTGTTCTCAGGATAGAAGAATAAGGAGAAGGGCTCAGAGGTTCAGGGTGAAGGAACTGGAAACAGAAAGGACAGTGAAACTACTATGCATAGCATCGGGTAAGAAACTTTACAAAAGATGTAACTAACATGGGCAATGCATAGGAAAGAGTGGGTTCGCAGGAGCTGCCTGAGAAGAGGATAAATAGAGCAGAATCTCCAGGAGGAATAAAATGAGGAAAAAATAATTCTACAGATTAAGGGGGTGAAAGAACCCTTAACAAAATGCAAAACCCAAAAGATGTTTTGGTGGTCTCTGATCCTGTGGCCAGCCACATTGCTCTTGCTTAGCTCAAAGTCATAGTCTGTGAAAGTAAAAGCTGGAACAACAACAACAAAAAGATCTTTTGAAAATCCTCTGGAGACCGTAACATCTTATGAATATGTCTGTCCATAGTAGTTGTCACTTGCACTGGAGAGAACCATTGTTCAAATGCATCCTTTGTTTGCATTCCCATATAGTTGTGTGTGCTTAGCTGTACGTGCTTTCTAAGGTTTTTCTTCTTCACCTTCTCATCACCATTTCAATCATCTTTTCTCTTCCAAATGTATTGTGGCATATATTCTTCCCAAGTTAATTATTTTCTGTAGTTTCTTTCCTATGTGTTTAATGTTTCATGATCTACCTTTGTATTATTCCCTCTATCCTTGCTGGTGTTTGCATTTTAATGTCATTTAGCATAATGTGGAAAAAAAACATTTATATACTGCATATGTCTCCTTCCAGACTAGTAAAGAAGTTGGCTAAGACTGGTATCACCACCTATTTTTACAGTTCCAAACTAAGCACTTCCTTCCAATTCATCGTCTTATTTCTATTATAGCTCTTTGTTTAGTTCTTTAGTCCATTTAAAATTCATGCAAATCTTTCAACCAAGGTAGCTTAGATTAATTTTGAGTGTAGCTTTTTGTAAAAAACTGTATTGAATGATTTACATTATGTTTCCCTTATTCACTAATCTGGAAATTTTATCTATTCCAGCAATAAGGTTTCTCTAGCAAGTGTTCACCTTTCATACTCATAGCATAAACTCATTTTCCCTTTTTCCTGTCCTTCCCACCAATCCTTATTTTAATTTCATTGCTTTCCTTTAGCTAAGGTATATGGTTTTTGGTGTACACATTTTCTATGTAATTTAGTAATAGTAACTGAAACTAAACATTTTTGGTTTCCATTCTCCTTCAGTCCCAAACTGACAATGCTTCTGTGTTAGTTCCTTTGATTTTCAATTCTTGAAGCCTAATTTAAAATAATTTGTCATTGGATTGAAGTTCTCTGGCATTGTAAATATTTCTGGTTTATAAAAACGCAACTATAATTACAGATTTATTTATTTATTTTCTAGAGAAAATATCATACCACCATTTTTCTGTTCAGAGAAATTAAAAGGCAAAATGAACTGTTCCATTTTGCTTTAAACTGTTTTATTTTGGTTACTTTTTAAAAAGACAAAATGTTTAATCAAACGTTTATTCAATATTTTTCATGCTGTAAAATCCCTAAACAGTGTCTTATTTCTAGCGCCCCAAAAGTAAATATTTAGCAGTGCTGATCTTATTTATTTCTTAAAGTTAAGTTTATATTTTAGTATGTAAATTCTCTTTTTAAGCTCTATATGAAGGAAGTATTCAAAACTTAGCTACTGCCAAAGTTTGACACAGTATTTCAGTTAAAATAATCTGGAAATATCTGAGACAAATATTAATTCAATAAATGAAAAACTTATCAGTACATTTGCCAATATATAATATAAAAGATGAGATGCATGTAAAGATTATATGACAAGAGACTATGTGAGTTTGCATGAAGGACTATGGGACAAATCAGAGTGAGAAAGTTGTTATTAAATGAAGAGGTACCTGGTTTCCTAAGTAATGTTTTTACCCAAATAATTTTTTTGTTTGGTGTATTGTACTATTTTCCCTTGTTTGAACTGATAGCTGATATTACATTCCTTTTTAAGGTAAAATATTATTTCCCACTACAGCCTAGCAATGTTTTGTCATCAGAGTATGCCATTCCTTGCATGGCTGCATTGGCAAATAGCTTTCTAATAACTTTAAAATAAAATGGCAAACGATCATTTAGGAAACAGATAAAATCAATGTATGTCATACAAAGAAGCTACCCTTGAAATAATTACAAGAAAAATAATTATTAGAAACCTGATGGCTTAGTTTCTGTGTGTAGCTTATTATGATCTTAAAACAAGAACTATTAAACCAACAGAAGCCCCCTGCTGATTTTACTAAGTATTTTACTGGGGTCTATATGATGAGTGACAATTGAATGTCTATTATCCCCTGGCAAGACAACATTTAAAATATCAAAGCATAAATGTAATGTGCTCACTGTTATCACCAAACAATAGATTATTTACAGCTCAAAGAGGCAGAACTTCAGCAACTCTGTATTAGTGAGGTGCATCACAAAGGCATAAAACAAGACAGCCTTATGGATTTGAGCGAAACTTTTCTTCCAAAGTCATTAATTATACTGAAGTGTTAAGTAAGTATCATTTCAACTTGAATTATCTTTGAGCTTTCTAGTATCTTCCATTAGCACCTTGATTTTAGGCTAGGTTTTTTATCATTTTAACGTGTATGGGAGTACATTGGTGGAAAAACTGTCAGCACAGATGTACTTTCTAGAAGTAAGAGCTGCAGTAGATTACTTAAGCACATTTTAAGCCCTTGATCTAGCCAAAGTGACATTCAACAGCTGTTAGGTTGCAGATGTTCCACATAGATTTCCTGGGCTGCAGATGCAAAGATTGCTCTCGATTCCAAGCAAGAAACACCACCTTCCTAATACCTATTACAGTAAAGCTTATTATGTCTCAATATCTCCTCAGAGTAGCTCAAGGACACATATTGCAGCAAACTGTATGATCCAGAAAAACTAATTAAGGATAACTTGGCAGCAGTTCATCTCCTGGAGGGTGGACTGAGAAATATCTGTGTTGTGAGAGTTCCTAGAAATTAAGGAGTTTAAGATTTACTGTCTTGGATGGGCAACCTGATTCCCTTTGCCTTATTCCACCCTGCATGGATACATAGGATCTCGAGTCCTTGTTCTCCATTGGTCTGGTCATTTGGGCCAGTGCAGTGTTTGGTGTCAAACGTAACCAAATTAGAAAAGCAGACCATTGCACTGATGGTTGCTATGCACTGTAGGGCAAGGGAAAAGCTTTTCCTCCATCTCTTATTATAAGTGGTAGCTCTGTTTTTCTGACCATAGCCTGACTACCCAATCTGGAAAATTAAACTGACTCCTTTATAAACCAACCAACCAACCAACCAGCCAACTAACCAGCCAACCAACCAACCAACCAGCTACAGGCCATGAACAAAGTAGGGCTTTACAGAGCACTGTTCTACAGTGACAAACTTAAGATCACTCTGCTATCCTATAATCCTTAAGGTGGATAACAAAAATTGACAGTTCATTTTGCACAATGTCAATCAGGAATCCAAAACATATTTTGCCTTTGCTGTGACTGTTATTAACTCAAATAGACTACTTAAAGTAATGATACCGCCTTAGGTTCAAAGTAATGATACCACCTTAGGTTCAATTACTTATATTTGGATGTGAGGCTGTGTGAATATAAATTTAGGAATTAAAAATCATTTGCAGTGAAACTGGTTTTTAGAACTAGACTACAATCACAATTAAATATGTAACTCTGGATCACCCAGAAGTACCCAGCTGATGCATGAGACAAAGCTCAGGTGAGACTCTTGCGTACAGAGCTGCAGAGGAGATGTGGCAGTGGAAGCAGACTCCTCATCAGCCCTTGGTGCTGACGAGGGAGATGCCTCCAGAGTAGCAGCAGGCTGACACAAACAGGGATCATCCGCAAGTACTGCACAGGATGATAAAAAGATTCTTGAATGGAGATACTCTAATTTCTGGTAGATGTTGACCAGCTCTATTAACATGTTTATAAAACAGCATTTAAAAATTTAGCTTTTTACTCTTAGCGCATTTACTTCTGCTCATAACTGTTACGTAGTGCATCTATTCATTTTGATACTCAAAATACAAAAACTTGAAGAGCTCAGTGCAGTTGCAGAGACCTTTTATAAAACTTAAACTTGCAATACAGAAGTTATATTAAACTGCTTAAATCCAATGCCAGCTGTCCATACAACCATAACCTAATCCAACTCTATAATTTAATTATATTCTATTAACAAATTCCCATCCAACTCTAACTTTGTCCAAGACACGACGTGCACCATCAATGATATCCGCAGTAATTCAAAACAGGTATACAGATATCATCTGACCATCAGAGAGAACAGGATGTAGAGATAAAAGCTGCTCTTATTACTAAGAAGTGAAGGAAATTTATATGATATTCCCACCCATGGACGTCAGGCTTATTTCAATACTTCATAATTTCCTGCTAAAAATTTTTGCTACCAGATGTTGTCATGCTGATTTAATATGACATAGATCATTCACTGGTTAATAAAAAATTATCTATTCTCAGTTCTGCCAGACCTCGCTATTACTATCAAACACATTTCAGTAGACGCTGATGTTGCAAATCCTTAATAAATGTATATAAACATAGATGAGACTTTGAGAAGCACGTACCTTTTGGAGGATCAGTTCTATACAGTTACACCACCAAGAACTTTGAAACAATAATATCAACTCAGCTCAGTTCTTTACAGTTGTCAATACTATTATAATTTATAATATTTTGTAATTTATCTAGTTCTGAATGGCATGCCGTGCAACAAATGTAGGACAACTACAACCTAATAAAATTCTAAAGATTTCCTATTTATGCAGAAGTCTTAGAATCTGGTGTTTTAAAACAGTTGTACAATCCCCACATACTGCTCTCATTCGATGGCATTTAAAATTACATAGCTACTGCTTGTCAATATACTTGGGCTACGAAGTAGACATATGTACAGAAAACATAGGCAGAGGTGTAAGTAACCTATCCTGGAACAGTAGTAACCCTCTGGATAGGATTCTGTTTGCCAGTAGGAGAATGATGTAGCGCAACACAAATGAGCAGAGCATGCAGTTAATCAGCCAGTTAATCAACATAGCAGCTCGGTTCTCTGAAATTTAAACCATTCTCCCCTTACAAAAAAACAGAAAAACAACCCCCTGCCCCAGAGCCAAACAATTTTTTTTTTTTCCATCAGCCTGCTGATAAATGAAACAGCATAATTATTCCTTAACACAATTTTTTGAAGACTATAAATCTAACAAGAACTTCTTTAAAGAAGGTAATTTACAAGTTTTGATTCCTTTTAATATTGTTAGTCAGTGCTAACACTAGCTAATTGTTTTAAACTGCTCAATTTGCTGTTTTTAACTCTTCTAGTTGCAATGTGTCACTTTAATTACATTCAACACTAGAGTTATCTAAACAACAGGTTGTGACATTGCAAAGTATCAATAATTTTAACAATATCAATTATTTTGAAGAAAAGATTAGGTATTTCTCTGGATTCCTGATTTTAAGGAAGCTATGATTATGCAAGTGGCACTAGCTTTGCTAATAACCACTTTGGAACAGAGTCCAATGGATATCTGCACACAAACATAGTAATTCAGAAAGCACTGTATAACCACATTAAACAACTCATCCAATTTGGATGGGCAAAGTTAATTTAAGCTAAGGAACATAAAGCACTTGTAAGTATCTAAAAGAGAGAATTGATCAGCAGACCCAAACACATTTCACATTTATCAATAACACATTGCTTTCCGAGAGTGAATGTTCTGGAAATGAAGTAGTCATTTTATTAATTAGATCCAGTTCCTTTTCATGGACGTTGATTGTCCTTTACTTAGAAAGAGAAAACAGTGGGTAGCTAGAAAAGAAATTCATCACGCAAAAGTCTCAATTTTATATATAATCAATTACTCCGCCTGCTTTTTCCCTTGGACCTACCACTTAATCTTATTTATACTGTTCTAGTATTGTGCCTTGTTCTCAGATACCGCATGATCAGTTTTCAACGTATATTTACGAACAAAGCTTTCTTTAATCAAATTTTTCATGAGCACAAGTCCTCAGAAGATATTTCCAGTCATAAATGCTGCACTGCCAGTTAGATTAGTTTTGTACAGTATGTAATAAACTGGGTTTACTGTGGCTAGAAAAGTAGTTTTACCAGGATTTTCAGCTTGGATGTCTTATCTCGTTCATCAAACTCGTCAACAAAAGAAGAAGGGAAAAAAGCATCAGAAAATCTTGAGGCACTTTCATTGTCACACATTTCTGCCAGTCAAGGTAATCCTGTAGATAAGCTGGACAATAAGAGTGGACACGATTTGTTTGTTCACCAGTAATATCCACATCTTAGACAGTGCAACCTCAACACAGATGATCCCATGTTGATGTTTGATCCCAGTTCCTAAATGAACAACATCACCGTATCTATCTTTTCTACTTCAATTTTTCATCATAATTTGATCTATCTTTTAAATATCAGCAGTCTGCATTAACACAATGAGCCGTGGGTGTGGAAATCCAGTTTGGGGCAGTTCTGGTCCTATAGTCATGTATGTCTGTTCAGCACAGCTCTTTATTTTAATTGTAAGGGAGAATACAGTCCGGTTTTATTGATTTAAATAAGAATAAATTTACACTTTGTTACCTCTTGTTGTTAAGAACTACCTTTGCCTTGGTATTTTCCTGTGGAGGCACTATTATAAACATCTATGTGCCTTCATGTACCCATCCACTCTAGACAATATGTAGAATCTCTGTTTCTAAAATGCCCAAGTCTCCATTTCACTGAAGCTCTCTCTATGCTTAACATTGGCAAAATTAATTTAGATTCAGCTTTAACAAAAAATTATTTTCCATAAAGAGAACAGTATTTTTTGATCATTTGATAATACTGGATTTTTGTATCAGTGGGAATATTTTTTGACATCCCAGTTAAATTGGTGAATTTAATTTCTACTTTGATAATCATCAGCCGTTTCAAACATATTACAGTTTTGATAGATTGAAAAATGAGAACTAAAGAAGCTATGAAGTCAGAAAAAACGTAAATAAAAAATACAAATCCTGTCTCTCTTAGGTGCTTTCCTCCTGCTATACAACTTATAGGTTTGCTCAAGTTGAAAAACTGGCATAAGTGATGACAGTTTACATTTTGTAAAAATTTTAAAAGATATTTTACTAAAAATATATTAAATCTATACCTTCAATATTTAAAAATCAATATTTATAAGGTTTTAATTTGGCCAATTTTAAAAAACAATTAAATTTTTAATCTTGGAATATTAAATATATTGGAAGATTGATAGTGAATTTTAGTTCTTTATGCATGGTTCCAAGTATGAAATTGTTGTAAAATCAGTGTGGTGATTGACATTTGCTGTAAATTTGTTCCAGAGCATTTAGCTATCTTTCATCTTATTTGAGGGCTAAACATAAAAATAAGGCTGAAAAACATGCAGAGAGTGATAACTACCACTTCTGCCAGTGGAGAAATAAAAAACAGGAAAAAAAGGTACAATAATATAATAGTTTTGCAACCCATTAAAATTAAATCACCCTATTTTTTTTCTCCTAGGTAATTTCTGAATGCAATCTAATTCAAAAAATATAGGTCTTGAAATGTGATAAAACTCTTTGATTTCTTTCCATGTGGTTGTTGGTTAGAATCCATAAACCCAAACCAAGAAGTACCATCATCTTTGTTACCAGTCTCAGCAAAGACAATTCAAGGTAATCTGTTAAATTAGATTGAGACATGGCAAAGTACTTTTCTTTTTCCTGTCCTGCAATTGCTTTGTAGCTAAACAAAGATCTTCTTTCTCTTCAGATATCAATATGGCATCTTTCAGCATGATTACATTTTATTAAAAAGAAATTAAAATAAAAAACAACGAACAGCGTGTTTAATGAAGTAGGGAATAAATGCTTTAATGATGATTTACATTTCTATGTATATTTTAGCTAGAATAATCCCAAAGTACTTTAAACTATGCTTTTTAACATACTGGGATTTGCACACTAATGCATTGATTATGATTCCATAACTGAAGGCTAGAATTTATCCTCCTCTTTATGTATTAATTATACTGTGTGTCATCCCTAATCTTACAGAATTTATTCTTAGACTAGAGAATGAGACAATGTATTTAAAAAGGATTTTTCTGAACATTTTTGTGAATCTCAGCCTTTTTCATTACTGTCATTAATAGATTGTCTTTAAAAATTTCAATTAAACTAAGCTATTAAAGTGATTATTGGTTAGTTTGTTATGCATGTGCTTAGGACAGGACAGTTCTTGAAGGCACTTTTGAGAGGCTGACCTTGTGACATTGGAAGGTGTTTTTCCACTCTAATTTCATGCTGCAATATTAGAATTTGGATTAAGTCAATGTGAGAAAGATTTCTTATTGTTTGAGTACAATAATTAAAAGAACATTTACCATTAGGAAGTTTTTACTACATCTAACTTAAATGTACTTTGCTGCCGTTCAAGTCGATTACTTCCCATCTTATTCACTAGAAGTGGAACCATTTAGCCCACTTTTCTGTGCAATGGCTTTTTCTATGCCCAAGGGCCATTATGTACATCCTTTAAGCAAGTTATTTCAGCTCTTCACAAAGAACTCTAGATTTTTTGTTTCTCTCTTCCGCAGGTTCTTCAACTGGTCCACGTAGTACTCCAGCTGAGGCTATCCTGTTTCTGAATACAGCTGGATGATTACCTTGAGCATCCTATAGGTAAAGTTCCAGTTAAAAACTGTGCAGGAAACTTCATTGATTGATTTGGTTTGGCTTGGTTTGGTTCAATAGAACCATCTGTTAAAATCTCTGTCTGATTCCAACAGGCTGTAAGAATTAGAGGGAAGAGGCATAGAAAACGGACAACGGAAAGAGGAGTCACCATGTGAAAAACAGTCAAACTTTAAAAGAGGGCACACAAGCTTACCCACAACTCCTCAAAACCAACTCATATTAATTTGACATTTGCTCCCATTTTTAAATCCCAAGTATGAGACATAATTTTTGATAATGGCATGATTTTGTGTCTGATGTTCTACCAGCGATAAATCATAAACCTCAGGGTTTTTTCTGCATAATTTTTTCATAATTCATTGTTCTCCATTCCTGCCCAAGTTCACAGTGTTGCACCTGCCCCTATTGCTCTTCTGTCTCCTTTTTTTCAGACTATTTTTCCAACTTGTCCACATAATTTTGAATTTTAACCCTCATATATTTTAATTCCCTTCAACACTGTTAGGTAGCTGCTATCTGCAAATTTAATAAATATGTTCTCTATTCCATCTCCTGGGTCATAAATGAAAATGTTGAAGAAAACTAGATATTCGCTTTGCAAGTGAACCACTCATAATTGGACCTACAATACAATTTTCCAGTCTTACAATAGTGAATGAAAACATATTTAACCACAGTCAGTCTATTTGGTTGCAAATTGTATGTTTGGCAAAACCTGATTGCCAATTTCCTAGGCTTTTCATCAAAACTGTAGTGCATAGGTAAACCTTATTGTTATATAAAGTAATATGTCTTTATTTCAGAATAAAGGAATAAGTTTCATTTTTTACATAACAGTACAACAACTTTTATTGCAAGATAAGATGGGGTTTTTTTCCAACAGTGAATCAACACTATATAGACACTTAGGGATGGGAGATGAAAAAAAAAGAAAATCTTCATTTGGCTCATATCAGTAGGAGATTCTAGTACATTTAAAGCTGTTGCCCAAAGTGATATTGATAAATTTATTCATTCTTTCTCTATATTTTTCACATATTTATGCTCTATACAGTGTATTCTCTTGCTATATAATCCAAACAACTGCTACATGTACTACATTCTCGTGGAAGAAGGATGCAAGCTGTAGCAGCTGAAAATTAGTTAAGGAAAGTAAGAGGACAAGCATCTTGTGATAATGTCAGTCAAAATACTTTAATGCATTGTTTATAAACAATAACATTTTTACTGAATGTCAGAATGAATCCACCATCTCTGAGCTTCACTTCCTTTAGAAAAATTCTATTTTTGATTGAGAAAATAACTTCAATAAGAATTATCATTGATTACTTGAAAAATAATTACCTGTCACCCACAAATGCAAATACTTAGCCCAATTAATATTGTTTGAACTTGAACCAATGATGCAATGATTTTGTTTGGTTTTCATTACTGACATTCCTTTTGACTGTCTTTTTCTTGAATAATTCATTGTATATGACATTCCAATTAGTAAACAATAAATTCAGTCCAAGGCAGAAAAGTAAATTACATTTTCTGTACCATTCACTTCTCTTTGCAAACAGGCAATAAGTTATCACTTAAGACACCGCTCTGGAAAAGATGTTACAGGATGATGGATCACATAGTTAATCTAAATGAACAAATCACAGTCATTCTTTTAATACATGGAACCCAACTTTGTTCAAAAGCCAAACTTTTGAGTTAGCAACTGACAGAATAAATGCAAATTTATAGAAGACCTTTTACAAAGAAGTGTTTTTCTAAATTCTCTGAAAACACAAACATCGTTCAATTGAATTATGCAGGAAATTATACCTGAGAAGCTGACTAGATAAACAGATCACAAATCCAAGTTAGCATGTTTTGAGTATTAAATCAGTTTGCAACTTTCCCAGATTGTGCTATACCTTTTAAAAAACTTTCTGGATGAAATACAAAGTTATTTCATCCCCTAAAACAGCCCTGGTTCTATCATCGGTTTAATTTGGAAATGTATTTTTTATCAAAATAATACATTTTAGACTAGCTCTGTGTACTAAAAAAGAGCATTCATCTAAGCTGCCTCTAGCTATTGCAGTTGCAAATAGCATAATTATCTGTCACATTTCAGTGTGTTTGTAATGATAAGACTGATCCAAATGGGAACTAATGCACTACCTGGATGTCTTTGCAAAGGAGGAACAAGGAGGAAACAGAATGGACCATGCAGAAGGAAGGGGTTCTACTACTCTCACACAAGAATGACATTTCTGCCTTCAAGCTCTCCTTCCTATTGCTCCTTGTTCCTCCAAACCTACTCATCTATAGTTTCATTTTATTTCATGCTTTTCCCTGCTAGGTAAGCCTTAGGGGAAATAATCACTGCCTTTCTTGCTGCATGCTCTTGCAGTGTCCTCACAGGCTTTGAATATCAGGAGGGACAGCACTGAAAACACAGGATAAGACAACTCCCTTCATTTACCTTGAGAAAGCTTGTCTGCAGCCATCAGATACAGAGTGCTGTGGATGATATTGTTCTGACAGCTTGAAACATTGACCTGTGTTTCTATAGTCAAAACAATTTGAAAAACTAAAATAATGTTTTCCTTAGTTCAGTGTAATAAACCTACCTCCACATTTCAGGTAGATTTTGGACTAGATGATCTCCGGAGGTCCCTTCCAACCCCTGCCATTCTGTGATTCTGACATTCTTAGTATTTTACCACCTTTAAAAAAAAAAAAAACCACAAATTATTTTTTCCTTTTTCTAGGGGCAGCTACATATCTTTGGACCTTTGCAAGTAAATTAATTGCTTTTAATTTTGGCTGAGAAACTGTATCTCTGGATATGGACCGGACCCAAGGTGGCTAGGAAAACTGAAACTGCTGTATTACATGCCGTAGCTGCAGTATCCCCCTGCCAGCCAAAGCAAGGCTCCACAGTCACGTCAGCTCTGCGACTTGAATTAACTCCTTGACAGCACAGTTTTAAGAGGCCTGACACATATGATATTAAGACCACCGATATTTTGTCCTCCTCATTCATTTCCACTTTATTTAATGCAAGATGAATTTGTTCCAGTCTTTTTTACAGAAAATCTATAGAAAATGTCTGGGAAGTGGCAATTCCAACCCGGCACTGAACTGGAATCAGAGGCCCTGGACAGAAAAAAATAGCCAATATGGGACACAATGTTTTCCCCACTGATGGTGTTTCTGGCCAAGCTGGCACCTACTGAAGAGATGATTTCTAACCATTATCATGGCACTAGGAAGTGCCACCTTCTATTAAGCAATTCATTTTCCTTATCTTGAATTGAAACATCAGTTTTCCAGGAAGTTCAGGGTTGTTAGAGGCCCCAAAGGATTTAATTTTACCAAGTAGAAAGAAAAAGAGACCCAAGTGAAATGTTTTCAATGCTAATTTGGAATTAAAAGGTAGAAGTTATCTCCTACATAGTCATGCCTCTGCCCTGAGTGTATTCCCTGAGCTATTCCCTACTGAAGTGGATGGAAATGACGCAGTTGAGAAGTTAGTACAATAAAAGATAAGGAATGCGTACAAATTGATAGCCTCCTTAGTTAAACTTTATATGAACTAATTTTATTTAAAAGTTGCCTTTTCATTTGTTTTTTCACATCATTTATTCTGGCATTTTAGCAAATTTCTCTTTAATGCAAATTAGGTGAAAAATGCTTTCTGCTTTAACATTAAATCCCTTGACTCTGCTCGTCTACATCATGACTTTATCCTGTTAAAAAGTGCTCTGCACACTACATTATTGCTTAATTATCCTGCATCGCATTTTCATTGACAATCAAAACCTCAAAACTGCTAACATTAACTTACTAATAAACACAAAACCTCTTCTGTTCATTATGGGTGGAATAAAATTCAAATCATCTGCACAGCATTTGTTGGATATTGTGGTCATATTTTAGTACTTAAAAAAAAAAAACACCTCAAACTTTAAAAGTTAGTCACATCATCTTCATACACTTTCCAGAAAAAAACTACATGGGACTTCTCCAAATATGAGACCCAAAAGTATCTGTGGGTCCAGCTGAAGGCACAGAGTTAAGGTTAGTAATAAAAAACCTAAAAATCAAACCTCTCAGCAAACACACTAATCCTGTAAAACACGGAGTATTGCTAATTTTTAAGGATTAGAGGATAGACGTGTAATATAAAAATCTGTATTTCCTTATAAAATTATATGGGTATGTACATTTATGTACAGGTGTTTCTGACAAGAATAAAATAAATATTTAAAGTGTCTCAATTTATTAAACAGGGTTTATAAACATCTGTGTTGTACCCTTAATAAATATTCATTTATTGTATGATCAAGCGCAAATCTGAGCTATGCTACTCACTTACCTGAAAATATGTTTGTTTCATCACGATTTTTAAATTTTGATAACCATAAAAAAAAGCAGACCATACAAAAAGAATCTTGGTTAAAATTCATCTTCTTAAACCTGTCCATTTACAGCTCCAAAGGATGCAATATATTTCATATATGGGTAGTAAAGACTTTATTATGAAAGTGTCTGTTTATTAATCACCAGGATGAAAAAATGGATCACAAAGCATAAAAAAGCTTTTGGATAAATTCTGATTGTTGCTGTAACCTACTGTTTGTCATTTTCATAAATTAATTTCAACAAGAACAAAAATAAGGTGGACTTTTACCATGATAAAATGTGTTAATAAAGTAGCTATCATAAAAAAAAAAATCCATTATTCCCCTCCCCTTCAAATTAAAACTAATAGTAATTTATTTCCTGGGTAAATCTGTTGAATCGGTGGCAGTCTAATAGAGTTGCTGCAGAATGACCGCGAGAATTAATCATATGCTTTCCTCCAGTTAGATGTTAGAAACATCTTTTAGAGATCAGAAATGAACACATACTGTGTAGAGTGTTGTACAGTCTGTAAGAATTAATCCTCTACATTTTTTTTTAAGTGAGGACTTGCAAATGCTACTGATACAGCCACAGTAATACAGTAATTTTGAAATGATAGATTTTGTCATTGAGGTACTTTTGCTATTTGCACCTAATTAATTAGTAATAGATGTGGAAGCAGCATTCTGACCTAGTTATAAATCTCTGTGGATACATGTATATTTATAGAATTCCTCTTTGGGCTAGATCATCAGACAGTGTGCAATAAATGAACTTTAAATGATTTAGCTGTGTTGGTTTCTTGTCAACTTTCACAAACAGCTCTGCCAAGCAGAAATATTTATAACATGAGCACCAAAAGTTAAGTACAACTCTACTACAACATGTCCTGGTTTTAAATTTTACACACCTTATTGACATTTTGAACTTGCAGCTCAATATGCTATCTAGTGAACTTTTTCCTGTGATGAGACTACTATTGATCCACACAACATCTAAAGCTGTTCTGATCTTTAAAAAGTCTTTTTTGTATTTACTTTTCCTTCTTTAATACATATTAAATCCTTTCGTATTGTCTGATGCACTAAACTCACCTATCTATAATACCAGTCTTAGGATGGATAATGCTTTTCAGCTATACTAACTGTCTAAATTTATGAGCACAGATGGTGTTCCTCCCTTATTGCTTTATGGTGCTTTCTTGTGGATTTTTCTCTGATAATATCTCGTGCTTACATATCAGAAAGAAACCTGAACATGAATCACAAGAATACAGAGAAAGGTGCCTCTGTGTTAGAAGCCTATGATTTTTTACAAAGGTAAATCTTTTCAGCTGAATTGTATATGTACATACATATCTATACAATATTCTCTTGTGAACACCTGCAAACAGTTGAGTTTAATTAAACTGCAGCTGTTGCTGACTGAGAACAGAGATTTACCAACAAATATGCTAACTTTACATTGTCTTTCACTGTGCTTTTTTTTTTTGTCCAATTATCTGTTAACATTTTTTTTTAATGGCAGAAACATTTTGAAATAGTAGCTGTGTAATTAAGGACTAAAAATCAAAGTGCTGTCTAAAGTGGTGGGCACGCAATGCAAGTAATGGTGCTCCCTAGATGAAGACCTTAGAGAGTAATGTATATGCAAATAATATCAGTTTACTGAGCACCTTGAAAGCCAAATTGCTCATCAGTAGACATTTGGGAAAATGAAGAATATTCATAGATAAAGTAATGCAAGCCCCTGAGTTATATCCCATCTTGCCATAGGATAAACTAACAATTAGGCCATTTCCTAATAAGAGGAAGGGGGAAAAAAAGAAATAAAACTAAGAATAGAAATAGACAATACTGATGCTAGAGATGAAATGTAGCACAAATTAATTCACATTTGTATTTTTCAAACAATAAGTTAAAGCCAACTTCTCTGTATTGATAGTCAAGGACCATCAGCAGCCAAGGCACTTTTACGGTGCTTCCAACCACTCATGACCTACAGTTACTTTTCTGGGAAGCTTTATTGCTGACAAACTAAGCAAAAGAAAATTTCCCTTATCAGCTGTTCTATTAAATTGGTAGAAATCAAAAGCTATTCTGTACCTTATATTTCCAAATTATCTCACTCTGAAATCACGACATTGTTGCATTGGATGTGAAATTATACCCTAAGCAGCCCAAAGCCTTTTATTAATTGATTTTTATTGATTGTGATTCTTTGAACATGCTAATACATGAACTCAACGCATTATGAACTGAGAAGCTACACAAGAATTGAGAAGTCCTGTAACTTAGAATCTCAAAAATTAATTTTGATTTCTTAATAGGAAATTCTGTTTAAGTTGTTGATAACTTTCCATAGATACAGATATATAACAAACTGAGATATGTAAAAGTGTTACTACCTTAGGGGATTCTTATAATAAGACAGGTTTTTAAAAAATAGTATGATTTAGAAGAACAAAAAACAGAATGAAGTTTTTTATTGTGTTTTAGCTATCAGACATTTTTCAGTAGATCATATAAGAAAATAAAGAAATACTTTATGTTCACTTATTCCTGTGACAGGCTCTCACCATTCTATAAAGATGTACTACTGCTTCACTGATGCATCTATAAAAGTAAACTGCATAATTGGTATCTTCCGATGAGTCCTCTGTATCAAGTTATATCATCTACCACGAGTTGTATTTTCATCAATCTACGCACGTATCTCTCTGTTACTGAGACACAGGAACAAGTTTGTAATTAGCACCAGATAAAAGGAGCCTATTATAGAACTCAATGAGAGATCAGCATAATCTGTTATATCTAAAACAATATTTATGACTGCTGCAAGAGCTGCTAGTTAACATAAATTAATGTTTTCTTTTTCTTCCAGCAACCTGCCAGATGCCAGAGTCAGATCCACAGGCCATCTAAGGGAGGAACACGGGAACTCAAACCCAGAGTGCAGGTTCCTAATCCCCATAAAAGCACCCTTGCTCTCTCCCCTGAAATGAGGTGGGAGCATAGGCGAAATTCAGCCGGTGTGATGGAGTATAAAATTGTTGCCAGGAAGTTTTCCTATATTTCTAAAATTGTTCAAGCCCATATAGAGATTCTTTAAGCATCCCACTGCTGAGCTAGAGGTTAAACTTGTGAGTGTTCAGAGGTGGCTGGCGTTCCAGGTGGAGCAGACACCTCACAAAATACATTTGAAGCTCTTCTCTGTTAAAACATTAGTCTAAGGTGGAGGTAGTGATCTTCATATACAAAACACCCAGTTTCCATACTTGCCTTTGCCTGAAGAGTTTCAAAGTCGTGCTTCAGTCTCTCTGGGGAGTGCCAGAGCCACTGGACCACAGGTGGGTGCTGGACAGACGTATTTAGCTCTGTGTAAGAGATTTTGAGATCTGCTCCTTCACAGGCAGGGAGAGACAGTCTAATTTAGGAACTACATCACTCACCTGGAGGGGTTCTGGTCCCAGAGCTGTAATGTGAAACATATAATCAGTGCAATTAAGGCACAGTCCCTAAGAAAGGACAGAGGAAAAATTAACCTTCATCACAGTGAGAAAGGAACTAAACAAGATTCTTCTCCATAGTCACTGCCAGCCTGCAGGACCAGCCTACTGTGTGCTAGAGGAGCGTTCAGCACCAAGCATAAGCTGCAGGACGAGCAGTGCATTTCTGAAAGTACAAGGGAACCGCAAATAACCTCCAAAAGCAGAAAATTTGTATCTTGGAACCTTAAATAACACAAACAGAAGCATCTGGAGGACTCAAAATATTTCTAGGGTTAAACATGAACTACCTATGACTTTCTAGTGCCTGCCTCTTCATTCTGGATGCCTATGCTGAAATCCCATTTTAATGCATCTACATCTCTTTTTGGAGGTGGTCCTAATTGTACTTGATACTTTATAATTTGAATACCTGCTTCTTTTCAATCATAGATTTACAATTAACTAAATTAATACTATAATTAATTTAATACAGATATTTTTAAATACCCAGAAATTTAAACACTATACGCTATATTTCTGTTATTTTGCTTTCTGATTTATCAGTTCAAACACCCAACTGCCTTTAAGCACAGATTTTCCTTCGATACTGTACAGCCAACTGCTTAAATCTCACTGAAACCAGACTCTGCACATGCCTAGATACTTTGTGGAACAGGTTTGAGATTATATACTTCCTTTAGGGCTTTGAAAAATTAAGGACTCAAAATAATTATTGCCTTAGTGTTCAGAGTAGCAGTGCTTACTATGCTCAAGGGGGTGAGACCTCACTGTTCCTACAAGCAGTTTGTCCTTTGAGGTTTCTTCCTGCACTTGTCAGTGATTTAGCTTTCTAGTGTGGTGTGCTGGAGCACGTTCTGCGGTTCTTATTAGAAACCCCTTTCCCTTTATCTCAGGGACGAACTCTCAAAGGAAAGATCTTTTTTATTTTAGCCTAAATACTCCAAGTCAGGACTCTTCACCTTGCTTAAGCTTGATTTGAACAGCAAAAAGAATTAAATTGGTTCCTACATAATGAGCCTATTCTTTGGCATATTGAGCCATCATACTGAGGTTTTTATGTATGTTAATCCAACACACTTTTTAGATGAAGTAATCTTTTATTTGCAAATTGTATTAACCAAATACTTTAATAAGAGTAGACCACAAAATAACATTAGAAAATAAATTGGCTGGTCATTCTGAGCTTTTGACACCTGGTTTTACCCTCTCTTTCTTTGATCTATTATAATTTACCTAATAAGCCAAGCTCACAGGCTTTTTTTTTTTTCAGAAACACTAGACATTTCAAGTTTTACATATTTTACATCTAGCTTTTGCTAGCTAGGGAGCTCATTAGCAGTTACTTCTTGTGGTGAATAAAATGCCACCTGAGAGTAGAAGAACTCCCTAATTCACAAGTTCACATTCTTTTAAGAGGTCGCTTAACCTTTAAGTCAACCGCAGCATATTAAAATTAAGCTGTTTTCAGCAGATAACAGATTATTCAGTTGTATTGGAATTTCCAGGTTATGCAGCTGCATTGGAATGTAACTGTTTAAAATATAACCAGGCATGAAATTCCAATAGTTAAAAGTCTGTGTAAATGCTTCAAAACATAAGGGTTAAATTTGTTTTGAATAAGATGCAATCCTTAAAGGAAAATACCTCATCATTGTTTTGACTACTGTAATGCAAATAATCAGCATAATATCTGGAATTAATAATAGTATCCCATACAGCAAAAGAAATGAGCAGGAATTGCTCTTGTTTTTAAATTCACAAATGTAATTTGTGGAAGGTGGCAGACTGACAAGGCTGGGAACCTAACAGCAAAACAGCTAATGGAACTGCAAGCTCCCTAAATCACTGAATATATCTTTGTGAAAAATTTCTTTGGCAGGGCAAAAATCCCAAGGTTTGAAGTGTTTCTGCAAGTTAGAAATGATTGATAATATTGTTTTTGAGTTGTTCACAGAAACATTTGGCAAACTTTTGCTTTTAATGTGCAAATTCCTTTCTCTGAAAACAATTGTGTGTACTAGGTAGTTGAGTTAATTTACTTGCTGGGAAGCTCTGCATGATAGAAGAAGCTGCTTCTATTTCCTTGGCTGGTCTTCTGCCATCCAAATTCGACAGAAGCCTTTTCCATTTTATTTGTTAAAAATAGGGCCACTGTTTAGCTGAGTTTTTATTCTTGCTACGTATTTTATTTCACCCTCATGCTAATGGAAAGAGACCTAGTATCCTGATATATTTGAAAATTACTTGACTGTATGGGTTTTGCTATTGTTGCAGTGTTGTTGTTTGGTCTTTTTTAATTATATGGTTCATGTTTATTTACATGTTTTAAAAAATGAAGCTGTATTCTCGCATTTATCTCACAAGTGAAGCAGAACTCTACTGCTATAAAAGAGAAATCAATAACTCTGATGTAAACTCACACAAAGAGATGCAAACCGGCACATAGAAATTTTGCTTTTGATTTGAAAATTTTACTAGTGGTAAATATAAAATTGGAAACCAGTGCACTTCAAAACAGTTTTATGATGGCCATTTCCACAATGACTTCCAAACCTATCCTTAGGTTTGAAATTTGATCACATTTCATGCCAACTACAGTAGTGCCCTGTAATGTCAAAGACATGTCTTCTGAGAAGCTGTGCAAGTAATGTTTACAACAGATATCACAAGATTTTCAGACAAAATGGAATAAATATTTCTATCCTTTGTGGAACACCTTATTCCTAGTGGGAAAATTTGCAATGGAATCCAGAAACAGAATCCAGAAACAGATGGAATTAATGAATTTTGACTGTGATGTAATATTAAACCAAGTATGAAACAATCTGAATACGTTTTTTTCCTTTCTTTCCGTACTTTAATTGCATCAGACAGTTAAAACAGTGTGCTTCAGTAAACCACTTAATGATGGTGATCAAATATTTTGTGCTGCATTTCTTTTTAAAAAGCTGATACAATGGAGCAATAGAAGTGAATGTTTTTCCTAAGCATAGTGAGAATGTTGTTGCTCATGTTGTCTGAAAGTTTCTCACTTATAACTGAAATAAAACCTAAGCTATCGACAATAACATTAAAAGCTTATTTAATTTCTGAATCGCTTTTCATTCATTATACTTCAATAACAAATGTGAACATCCATCACTGCATAAGCCTAGTGAGAGAAATTTGATCTCAGATTTTTAAGTAGAACACCACCCTTAATTTCAGTGTCATTGCTCCCTTCAGACCAAAATCAACTTTGTGATACTAAAAAAGATACATTACTAAAACATTATTTATTGCACCTGTTAATATTTAAAACAATTATATACAAATTCATCGTAAAAAGAAATTTAATTTTTTTTTTACTAAGTCATTCTTAGTACTTAGATACAGCTTTACATCATCTATGTACTTGAAAAAGGAACAAAACAGTGGTCTTGGAATTAATTCAGGTGAAGTAACTAAATTCAGTAAAGTTACTGCAGAATGATAGCACAGACATAAATAAAAATTTTGCTCACTAGTGAATACCTACGTTTAGGACAAAGTAGCAGAGATTTTCAGATTATTTCTCTGTAAAGAGACTAATTTTTTGTTCCGTCTAGGAAATAACAGTTCTGGTGACTTGCCGAGAACTAAAATAGGACACGTGAGAGAGGGAAGTTGTGGGCCTCCTGGATACAAATCTGTCCACCTAGTCATTTGATGATATTTCAAAGCAACCAGAGAACAAGAAATCAACAAGTTGGCAGCCTTAGCTATATGTTTCCTTAAGCATACTGCTTCCCCATGGATTTATGAAAAGAAAACAACTAATGGAGAAATTATTCACTAGAAAAAGTACTTAAACCAAGACTCTAACCGCAGTCTTAGAGAGAAGGCAAGAGTGCAGGCTGCCTCCTCATAGATGTAAAAAGAGAGTGAGGAAGTGGGGGGAATTTGGGCTTCCCCATCAAGTCAGAATTTACCGAACCGAGCAGAGAGAGTGCAGTTAAGATCACTCAGACCTGATGGGCTGTGCCTAAATTAACATTTTCTTTTGGAATCTCAGAACAAATTTTCCAGCTGTCGTGGAAGTTGCCATGCTTGGTTCACACATCAGAGTGGCCTTGGAGCACATAAATTGCATCCAGTTTAGATGAAGCAGGATGGGAAGATGTGCTCTAAGAGCTCAGCTAATACACTCTAGCTGTTAATGGATGATCAGTCCAAAGAGCAGATTAGAGAAAGAGCTAGTCCAAAGTGAAACTCCTGAAAAAACACCTGCTATGGATGCTTCTCTCCAAAAAGCTGTTTCTGCCCAGCTACGCTTCTTGAAATAAACACAGAGGTCATAGAGATACAGTACAGAGCATGGTCATGATTTAGTGTAACACCTCCTATTCATGGTTACAATACCAGACAAAATGCTGTCTCAGCTTGTAGCACCGCCCTCTGCATGCATGAAGTCTCCTTCCTCCAACTTCCATCCAGCATCCAACACTGCTAACAAAACATACAAGGCAAACGTGCAGCCACAGGAGTTCTACTCAGTGCTTTGTGCTCATTAAGAGCATTTTACTAGTAGAAGACTAGCAAGCTTGCTAACATCAGCTGGGGACAAGATCTTTACTATCATTTTCCCAGTAAGCTGCAGAAAATGAGCATACTCTTCTGGGCTCCAGTCTTCCCTTGGCCACCACTATAATTTTTAATTTTTTGCCCATTGTGCATCAAGCTAATTATTTTTTATTATTTTAATAAGAAGACAACGTATGTTAAATGTGAAACCAAATTAAGGTTGCCATAAAAAGTGGACATACAAAAGTATTTCCAGTATCAAATCTTAAGTTTCTCCAGCTGTGAGATTATTCTGCTAATATACACAATATATACCAATATTGCAGAAGCAACCAAATAAAGTAATACATGAAATATTACAAGACAGGGAGAAACATGAACAGCTTTAAAAAGAAAATTCTAACCAAAGTTTAAACAGAATTCAGGTGCTGAATATTAAAACTGGACAGATCATGAAAAAGGAATGTCAAACATGAAGTTTTACATCAAATCAATGTCTAAGTGCTATGTTTAGGTTCTGTATTGATGTCACCCAGCAAATTCTTTGCGGATTTTAAGTGTCCAGAATACAGATTCACAAAGTTACATTGGCTTACCCGCAGTTGATATTTAACTAAATAAGACATGGCGGGGAGGGGGGAGAAGGAAAAAACATTAAACTTCATTTTTCAATATTTTCATGGAGCATTTTGTTCTTACTGCTATGGGTGAAAGTGATAATAACTATCTTAACTTGTTTTCTCAAAGATCCTTGATAGGTTAACTGTACATTTGAAATTTATTTCTGTGTGCACACCCTTTTTCTCTGTAGGATGTCAGTGACTACTTTTCATCCATGTCAGTAGTAGCCTCCTGGACCTCAAAGTTAGCACTTGACTCAAGAGCGAGCAGCAAGAGGTTCACCATGTTGTCCTGGGAAACCAAGGCAGCTGATGACTCTCCAGTCCTGCCAGGTAATTTTGTGTACAGTAGTCCATAGACCCTTGAGGTCAGAAGCCTCTTAATTGGGCAAAGGTATAGCACACTTTATTTTTGTTTTAGGGGACCTCAATTACCTTCAGTGACCTGAAAATAATCTGTTCTATGGCCAAACCAGAAAATAACATGATAGAGTAGTATGAAAAACAAAGAAGAGTAAACACAACCCACAAAAACATTGAGCTGGAGCTACTGTCTCCCAGAAAGGATAACATTCACCACAATACAGGTTAAACTTAAAGCAATATTATGTACACTAAAAAAAAATTGTAAGGTTTTTCGATGGTGCACAATTTTAAGTTCTCCATTGCATTAAGACAGGCACAGATCTAAGTGCAAAGCCATTTTTAAGTCACACAGCAAAAGTCAACTCTACAGAAAAGCTATAGGGAGAAACACAGTAAAATCTTTTTTTATTTTCATTTTAATATTAAAATAGTAAATTATTTCAACCAATATTGGCAGAGTTCCTAGCTTTTCTGACTCTGTGCTATCAAAAAATACATTACTTCCATATTATACTTACAGTGTACAAACATGTTCCTACTCATGATTGCAGAGGGTAACAAACCCTACACTAACACTGTAAATTATTAGGCAGGTTTATAAGAAGGTCAGGACAATACACTCCATGACAAATAAACTATCTTTCTGTGGAGAAATGTTGAGAATAGGAAAGAATCAGTTACAGTGCAGCTAAAGACACATATTTATGAGGCCATATTAGTAGTTATGAGTCCCTTTACTCATGTGGGAAAGGCCGCATAAACTGTTTCAGAGAAGAGACTTCAGAGAGGTTCTCCTTGACTTCACCAAATTAAGTGGTCTGGTATTGAACACCAGGCAATATTTTTGCTCAGAAAACTTATCCAGTGCCATGTGTACCCTCTCCCCATGAAAGGCACAGGGTTTTTTCAGGTGCCTAAGATACACATTTTTGTTATACTGCTCTGAAAATACACTTGCATGTAAGCTGTGTGTAGTATTTTCCGCTGCTGTGGGTATTTCATTAATCAGAGATATAATGGAGGTGGATCAAGAGAGCTGATGTTTCTATGCTATAGAAAAGTATGCATACAGAGAAGGCAGGAATTTATTGCCTGCCTTAGTATATGACCCAGCTGAAAGGCATGGGAGGTTGGTAAAGTACCAGTAGCTGTTCAAAATTTAAAAAAAAAAAACCCACCCCAAAACGTCTTCCGTTTTGGAACAGAGTATCTCAATTCAGCCAGTTTTGCACAGCAGTTTATTTTCACTAGCTAGAACCATAAACACAACACTATATATTGTTATAATGTATTATTAACAATAGTTAGATTGCTTACATATATCTTAATAACCTTGAAAAAAAATCTTTGCCTCTAAAATTTCTTAATTGATTTTTCACTTTTCTGTACATAAATGTTTTACCGTAGTCCTAATGTCTCCTACTACAAGTCACTACAGTATATATCATATTTTTTTGTTACTCTCCTTCAGTTCCAAATATATTAATTATTACTCACACATTCACAAGGGTAGGTTGCAAAAAGCTCGTTTTACTGCTATTAACACACAGTTAATACAGTACAGTTATGTGGATCTAGGACAACTGCTGAACAACATATCACTTCCACTTGCATGAAATGTAATCTGGCAAGACGGCAGCTATGAACTTTGGAGAAGACTCATGTTTTTCTCAACAGAGAACACCATCAGATATGAAACAGTGAATCTTGCTGTGAGGCTTAGCTGGAATTGCAGGTAGATCTAGGAATGGAGACATCTGGAAATCTGAGGATGCTCTAGATGGGGCTGACACCCCTTTCATTGGCCCATACTACGTCAGGCTGTAATTATACCTGAGCATAATGCTCTTAAACATATTTGCCTTTCAAATGATCGTATTTCTCCTTTTATTATTTCTGCAAATTACCAATTACTTGCTCTTGAAATAGAGTTTTTTTCTCTTATTTTTCTCCCTCAGTTTCTCCTAGAAACTCAGCAAGAATTGGCTTCCGTGGGACACACGTGTGCTTAGGTACTTGAATCATTGTGTAACATGGCCATTATATCAAATCACTGCTGTGAGAACAGATCATGATGCCATAGATATCCTCACAAATGTAAGCAAAAGAGTGAGACTACACAGGGGAATGGATAAACCCAACCTTTTCAGAAGACCTGTACAATTCACTGTGAGCTACTTCAAGCGATGGTTATGTTCTCATTCCCCATACAACCTTTCTACCAAATAAGCAGTCACTAGTGTGGAGACAGTATTTCTATTCACTTTCATACACTGTCTGTAGAGGTCAGTAACTATCAATAAGGTTTATTTATTTGTCTGAAGATTAAATACAAAAAAAAACCCATTATTTTAAAAATTATGTTTCCCAGGAATCATACTAAGCTTTATATCATATTCTCTTTCTATCAGTTTCACAAAGTTTGTGTCTGAGACTGAAATCTTGGGGGAGAAATGCATGCCCATATAGAAAAAGTACAGAATAGATATGATAGAAGAATATTAATTCCTACTTGTTTTGAAAAAATGAATGATCCACTGATCCTGCTCTACAAGATTTACTGCAAAATAGCTGTGCACTTGTCACTGCCTGCTCCAAAGTGCATGCAGGCAAATTGGAGATTGACTGCTTTGAATGCACTTTGGATCAGGCCATTAATTTGTCTGCAGTATGACTACTCTCTGCATAAGCAAAGGGGGAGTGCAGGGTGGACAATATCTGACATTTATCATTCCTGGTGTTGACAGGAAATTGCCATTCAAGGTTCTCTGTTCATTGGTTTCTCTGCCACTGATTTTATAGTGGATTTTGGGAAGACAGATAAACTAAACCTGTCTGGTTTCAGATTACATACACTCCTGTCTTTTTTCCACCATTAAAGTTTATAAAACATTCTGTAATCCTGGATGGGAAAATGCTGTAGAAGTACAAAGTAGAGTACTATATTTTGCCCAGGTGGGATTTGTGAGCTTGTGCACTTATAGTCTTAATGTCAGCAGTTCATTTCTTCCCTGTGAAGGCAACATTCTAAGAACTTTTGATATGCAGGTGTTTGACATTCAATATACATTTCTTCTTTGGTCAGGGAAGAATCTCTCTTCAGTTCCCTAGTTTAGCCTTTACTTTTAAAAGCCTATGTTAATACAGTACCTCCAGTATCCTCCCCTAAAGAAGATAACAAAGTGCCTGTCCCCAAGGTAGCCTAATGATCACCTAAAACCATCGACTTTTCTTTTTGTCTAACTTTCACTTGTCAAAAAACTTATCTCCAGTGAGTTTTTAATTCAAACATGCAATATAACTTAAAACATCAGTAAATTCAGAAGAATAATAAAATGTCTAAATATATTTGCTTTACTCTAATTTGAGGATTAGGCTGGATTCTTTCTAATGAAGTAGAAGCCGCTAGAATCCACTGCAAGCACTCATTTCCAGAAAGCAGTGTTTTGATTTTCAAAGAAGCAAAGAAGAATTCTTGGAATTTCCCTATTCTATGCTGGAGACTCCAAACAACCTTGCCTGAATCTATTGCAGTTGGAATACGCTCTCCCAAGGTTATCACATCTGCCATTGTGATTTAAGCCATATCATTCCCTCATCCAGGTCTGTTTGCACCATGCAAAATCCTTGACAAAGGAAGAGTCTGCAGTCATTTCTCTCCAATCTTACAGTAAAACATCTTCATTTACTTCTTTATAACTCAATTTTACCCAGTGTTTTTCATTTTTTTGTTTGTATGACTTGGGGGGGTTGGGCTTTTTGTTTGTTTTTTAAATTACAAATCTAAACCTCATAAACTAAGCTCAGTCCATTCTGCTGTGCTTTATTTTCAAGGTTTTCTACCATGGTATACAAACAGGATACATTTGTTTTGCTACAAACAAGCGTGAAGTAAAAAGTACGGTATCTGAGATGGAATACAAGATTATGATCTTACAATGTCAGCAAAGTAGATTTACACTGTGATATTCAGTGGTGTTGTAATAATATTGGCTATGGTAATAATGCACTTTGTTGTTCTCCTTATGACTTTAATCTTCAGAACGAGACACCACAGTTAGTGTTGAAAATTGCTAACAGTGCTGGCCCAAGCAATGCCATCAATTTTGAGTGTACAAAGTAGGCCTAATAGCCCCCAACCCCCCCCCCCCTTTTTTTTTTAAATTTAAAAAATATAACTGTCCACTGATTACCTTACAGGTTATAGGGGTTACAGAAATATGAAATACTGTGAGCGGAGTCACAGAGAGTGAATGAATCAGCTTGAAGAGGTTTTCGGAAATCAGAGGAGTAGCCGGCCATCACAAGGACACCCGTTTCCTGAAGGATCCGAGTGCCAGTACAGCTTACTGTTATTTTTCTCAGAATACTTGATGCATAAAAATTCTCATGTCAGTTTTTGTAAAAAATAAACAAATAGATAAATGGGGCCGTTGTCATATGAGTAAAGGTCCCAAACACTTGGGGTTATGAATTACTATAACAATGCTAGGTGACCCAATAATACAACCTTGTGTGCTGAGAAATGGAATGAAGCAGCGATCGCTAAAAATAAGCGGACTAGGGGTTTGGGGTTTTTTTGAGGAGGGAATATTTTGGAAGTCAAAAGTCAGCACACCTTATGGTCATATTGCGTATTTCTGTCAGACAAATTAAAATGGAGACTAGTTAATAAGGGCCAGCTATAGCTTTCTAAGAAGTAGTACCTATAATGTAATCACTTTATTTGACATAAAATATAATGGTAGAGCTGATTAAGTATGAGAAAAATTGCTTGCAAATTACTACCAAAAGTACCTCAGCCAGCATTACTTTCAAAGAGTACTTTTTCAAGTCTTCCTGGAGCTGCAGATTTCAGGCTCGCGACATGGCTACCTAGGATGCTTTTCAGTACAAGAAGGAAGTTAGAACCTTTTCAAATTCTATGCTCAAAAATGGTTTAATGCATTACTGTAATTTTAGTGACCAAGACCAAAATGCAGATCTTTATAGGCCTTTTTATCATCTGGAAGCATTTAGGTTCCCTAACTGCACAAATTTCTCAGTTACGTTTGTTAAGAGTTACAAAACGTACAAAATCAACAACGGGTGGAAAGCATTGCTTTGCAAATTCCCTGCTTGCCAGACTGGCATTCGCTAACCTCAAGTATGTTTACTCTTTTCTTTACACTTTCATGTCTTCTAAACCAAAACATACTGGTCAAACTACCACATAATCACTAAACTCCTGATGGTGAGAAGCCCTCTTAGACCACAACTACATTAAAAGCAAACAAACAACAAAAAAACCCAAACATCAAAACCAAAGCATTCATCGGGTTAGCTTAGGTATAAGAACATCTGCCAAAGTAAAACCCAATAACAATCCTAAAACATCAGGCACTATTAAAATAAAGTAGAAGAGCTTCCCCCCCCAATAGCTTAATAGATAGAAGTTGGAGTAGGTAGCTTCTGTGGACCCGAGTTCATAACCCTCCCTCTTTCAGTCTGACAAAGGAATTTAAGTCCAGTTTGTCACCCTCCAGAGAGCCTGTTGTAACCATTAGGCTATAGCACAGTCCAAGGTAAATCTTTCACTCCCTCCAGCTGACACTATTCCATTTGGTATAAATAATTAAATGAAGAAGGACGTGAATCTGACTTTCCCACATGATTACCCTAGCCACCAGGCTATAGAGTCAATCTCTCCTTCCTTCTTTTTCCCCAAGCTTAATTAATATTTAATTGTTTATACAAAGTGGAACAGTTTTAATAGGAGAGACATTCTGAGAGACAGAATTCCCAGTAAGCCAATACTTGGGACACATTCCTAAGAAATGGGAGATCTACCACCAACTACCCAGTTTCAAATCAGTGAATCAAGCCTGCCTTGTGGGGTAGGCAAGAGCCCCTTCTAATTTTGAAAAATGAAGCATTCCCCCTAAATATTCATTATGTTTTTTGTGAGAAATGAGTAATGTGTCTTAGGCACAAAACTACAGGAGTTGGCCACCAGTTTGAAATCTTAGCTTGAGGAAAGGGGACTGCAGGCTCATGGCTGAGCATCATGTCTATTTTTAGCACTTCCTATCACTTATATTTCTTGGTTTACCATTCAGCCCTTTGCCTTCTGCGTACCTTATCTTTAGGCACCTAACACAGCACGTGCTCAAAAAGCATGCAGACATGGCAGCCAGAGTGCCCGACTCTGTTAGGTGGGGTGATGCTCACGAGGTATAGAAACAGGGCAGCCAAAACCATTTGTGATTTATAAATCAGTCTTCAATATATTTGTACTGAAAACTCCTTTGAATTTTTATTCCTCAAAGCATTCCTCAAATTAGGTTTGAATTCTGGAGCAGAGGGCAATACCAGTGGGAGTAAAGCTGTTTTATGGGATATTTTACAATTCAGATTGATTGTTCTGTGGGACACTTTAGTAGAGCTGCTACTGTCAGCTGTTCAGGAACGGATGTTTTTGAGATGTGGAAAACAAACCCCTGCAAGCTTGCAAACACTTTGTTGTTTGCCCCTTAGGCGCATCTGGCAGAGAGACTGCTGCCGCTGACACGAACTCTCAGGTCTGATCTCACTGCTCCCAGGATGAAACAGTTAGGTAAATCTGATGTGAGGGATCAGGAGTCAGCTTGAAGCACAAGGAGAAATTGTCTTTTTCTGTGAAATATTTCTATGAAGTGAGACCAGAAAAAGTAACCACACAGGGACTGGATGATATTTTTTACAGTAGGGACCAGTGAGCTGTCTTCCCCCTCCCACCACTTTCATCCTTTCTTTTTCTCTTTGACAAGGTCTGTAAATATGTCAACTAATCTCAGAAAGTAGCCCACAGAAGACTCATTCAAAAAGGTCAAAAGGTCCACACAACCCTTTCGTGTTAATATATTCACATGCTTCATTTTCTTCCAGCTATTTCCTAAATCCTCCTTTGAATGTTCTCGTTTCTCATTCTTTCCCCAAGCCAAAAGGTACACAATAATCAGGTATTTAAAATACAATTTAAAAAGTGCATGGTATCATTACAGAACTTAGAAGGACTATTGGTCCTGTGAAGAGACTTATAATGCAGTGACTGCTGGGGGGAAAAATAAATAAATACATAAAAGAAAACAAAAGGACATTTATTGTGAGACTTAATCTAAATTAGGCTTTTTCTTTAGTTCAAGCCTGGCCATCAATTAGTTCACAGGCACACATGCTCTGTAGTGAATCCTAATCCAGTCATTCTGGAAGCCTTAGCTTCAACACCATACGTGACCTTAGTCCAGTTTCACAAGGTCTTCCTCAAACTCTCATATATTTTTGACTCTACAAAAGAAAAAAAACACAAACAACAAACCGCCCCACACCAAAAACCCCACATAAAAGAGAATATAATTTCTGTATGAAACATTCTTGCTCAATCCTTTCAAGCTTGCTGTACTGAAAGAGCCCAATCTACTTTTCATGTAATTCCAGCAGACTTCATGTCAATTGAATGCTGTTATCTTCTTGCAAGAGCTTCCTCTAAACTCAGATCACTCTAGTCTTGTCCAATATATCATTCCCCATTTCAGGTGTTCTGAGGTCATATCCTCAAAATCAGCCTCAATCTATTCTGTCATTTTACCTACAAATGCTGAGCAGAACTGCCTTACTCGAGGTTTTGACTCTCACAGACAAGATACTCAAGAATCATTTTGAGTTATTCCAAGTCTATGGAAGCTGTGTATGAATAATGTGCTGACAGCTCCATCATTTCCCAGAATCTCCCACCTGATAAAAGCCATTCCATTCATTCCAGTTTCAAAGAAGCTTTCTGGCAATCTAGGGAGCAGTGGGCCCAAATTTTCTTCTCTAGCAAGTGCCCGATGTCTCAGTGTACTTTGTTTTTTCTGTCTAAAACCCCATTCTTAAGAAGAGAATTGGGCCTCCAGTGAAGCAGAAAGATGCATCATTTGACATGTCTATTGACCCAAAAACTGGAGGAAGGTGCCTGCATCTTTCAGATTTGCTGGATTTAGCTGTAGGTTTTCTGTACAAGCCTGTTTCACCTCACCTACTTTGTTTTCTCTACGAAACAGAGGGCTTTAGGAACAACAGATCAAGATCTATAAGCCATTCATCTTTTATCTCTTGTATTAAATACCCCTTTATTTTTGTCTCCCTTTTTTAACTGTGGGTGAAATGCCAGAACCCAGAGGTGCCCCTGCACACTTTCAGCACTTTCCCTAGTTATCCCTGTGTTTCTGGCACAACACCGCAGGGCCACTGGTGGTAGGTGCAAAAAACCACCAGTGCTAAGTTAACTGCTCATAATGCTTTCAGAAAGTTTTTTCTGTCCCATTTCAGGCTCCACCTCTCCATGGGAATGTTTGATCAGAACCTCAGCTTCTTGGTTTAATTGCTGAACTAATCTTTGGGAAGAATACAAGACCTGCCTTGCCCTTCTAAACAGTACCAGTTTGCTGGATGCTACTTTCTACATTTACGTCAATGGTATGAGGTGTTTCAGCCATGACAGGTAAGCCTATCAGATCTTTCCTGGTAGGTTGCGTACCTACAGTAATTATTGCATACTATTCAGAAATATTGGATAGAAATACGCATTAAATCTAAGAAACCTCAACAAATTTAGAAAAAGAAAAACATATAACTACATGGATCCTGAATTAAAATAAATATGAAATTTGGAGGGGAAAAAAAAGGAATGACATTGAATTAGTAACAGAAAAAAAATCAGTTACTCTGTCAGTCCTCCACCAGCACTAAGGAAACAAGTAGTAATTCATTTCACAGTGCTTCTTCCCTCTCACACTTTCCTGTATCTTCCTCTTCTCACCTCAGCCCTCACATCTATCTCTTGCCTTTCAGCACTGTACACACACACACTATACCTTCCTTCAGGGCAGCGCACAATTCCCTTACCTGTTTTGACAAGAAATGCACATTGAGTCACACGCCAGAGGCCATGGTTACACGAAAGTCACAGGTCAATAAAGATCACTTACATTTCCTATGAGCTTTTTCATCCTCTTTTTCCCCTCCGAGAGCCAGGGCCTCAGAAGGAAAAAAAAGAAGTGTCAAGGGCCCCTTTGTCAAGTGCTTAAAAAAAAATCCCCAAACCCCACCATTGGATGCCCCCCTCAACCTCTTGTTACCTTGCCTTAAGGAAAGTGGCCTTTTTGTCTTGGCCTCCTTCACCTCGAAGGAGTTCTTCATCCCTTCAAGAAGCTGGTCACTGACTTATCTCTCTCCCTTGATGATGTACAAGAAAGTAGAAGAGATTAGTCAGTATTCTTTTAAAACTGTCTTTTACAAGGAAGCCAATAAAATGATCTACATTGTATCACAGTTCAACATATCTGACATCTGTTCTGTAATAAAATTCACTTCATACATATGCTTCTTCAAGCTCATACATATGCTCCCCACAAGCATCCCCCAGCTGCTCTTCTGAGACATTTTGGTAACATATCTATAGTATTATGCTAGATGTATTTAAGTAGGTATTCTATCTTTTCTCTTTAGTCTAGTAACTACTTTGAGCAACCCCACTTGGTAAAGAGAGTACTGTAAACTACACTAGGGCTGCTTGAATATCTCAAGAATTTGCTCATTTTCTCTAGGAGCGAATCTCAGGGACTGTGTTCATTATTCCATTTCAGACTTGGTTTCCACAAACCTGGAAGAAATCATGTTCCACTCACACAAATGCTCGTGATAAATGGAATTATTGCTTAGCATGTTGAGTATATGAATCACAGAATCTTTAAAAGAACAAAACAACACTAAGAACTGAAATGAGTCAAAAATTATCGTTTCATTGAACCATTCATTGTGAGGGCTATACATTCTGAATACCTGACATCAGTAATGCAAATCATCAGAAAATGCAGGCAGCACAGTATCCATCCTAATATTTGTTCTCTGAACACGAAAGTAGCATCTTCATTATCATGTTGAACTGGATCAGCAGTAAATTTCTGAAGCGGCCTTTCTGGGCTTCCCTGCTAACTGTGATGTGGTTTCCTCTTCCAAAGGCCTTTCAGAGCACGGCCTGGATTTCTCTGAGAAGAAACTGCACCAGAAGATACACTGCAGGAACACCCCCTTGCACTCCAGCTTCAAAGTAACATAAATGCAGTCGGATGTAAAGATACCCAAGTGTATCTAGTGTAAATACCCACATTAGGAGTTTTGCTCTATAGATCTTCTTTTACTAGTTCATGCTATACATTAATGGAAACATTTTTTTTGTATTTGTCCTTATAGACACCTTTTGGTCTTATTCACATGTGTGCCAACACAAAAAACACGTGTAAATAAATCTGTGACAACTGAGTTGAACCTGGTACGCGAGGGATTCACCCTACTATTTGTAGAGTAAATTATTACCCAGGAAATACTGTCCCTTATTCAACATCCCTGGATTTTATGACCCCTTCATTTCATAGTCACGATAGTGATCATGCTAGTGTATTTGGCAGAATTAATATTTATTTTTTTTTTTATGTTAATCCACTGGAAGCACAGTCTGCATATGTATCTCTTGGAAGCAAAGTACCCCCTGGACTAGAAACCTGAGTTTCTGCACTGCTTTTTCTACAGCTTAATTGCATTTATTTTATGAATGAAAACCAACCTCACAAGGTAGATGCCAGTGCTCTTCTATCAACCAGATATTTAAAATTCAGCACTCCTTGTTGGTGATTAAAAAAAAACAAAACAAACCAAACAAACCCACAACAAAGTTCCATCTATTATATGATAGTTTTATATAATTTTAGTAGGTATATCAGGTGCCCAACATCAAAAATACCAGCAAAGTACCTAATTATCACACATATGAATACTTGGTAAATAAAGGTATCTAGGACCAGCAGAGACTGCTTATTTCCTCCCCACATCAAATCCTCAATATGAAATGAAACAACTAAAAGTTAACTTGAATGCTTCATGATGTACTGCAACATAAAACATTTACCATGGCTGCTACATAAAAGGGTTTTCTGAGTTCTACAGTGATGTCTCAGATCAGACTTTCCATCTCCATGAGAATAGGAATATGTGGTACAATCATTCCATACCTGTTAGCATGCGTCTCTTTTATGAGCTGCCAAGTTTTCAAGGCAATTCACAAGAATTTAATTTTTCTAGTATTGAAATTAAGACCTATTTGATATCAAACAATTGTCTGAGCTTAGAAGACATGTCTTCTCCTGTTGGGTATCTGAACAAGGTAAAGACAAAGAAATCTATGATACTTCCCGGTAGCTCTTGACAGGTTCAGTAGCACTAGTAGGCGACAGCAGCCTGAGGAAACACCACTGGGAAGCCTGCTGAAGCATTCATCCAGAAAAAAAATAACTTCTTCCAGGAAAAAAAAAAAATCTCCTTTTATTTTGAGCATGTGTATTTTGTTGTCATTCCAGCCTGTGATCTGATAATGCAACTAAGTCTATGGACAATATACCAGGTTTTTACAAAGAAGTATTCAAAGGGAAAGAGGATATGAAACACTGCTATCCAGCAAACCTGTATACCATCAAAACGGTCAGAAATAAACAAGTTCCAGCAAGTCAGAACATGTCTTGGGCACACTGAATATTATTTTAATTATAACAGTCAAAATTACTCTTTGGAAACTGCCCTAACTTATGGGTCCTATGACAGTTTACCAAATACAACACCATCTCCTAAATACTGAAATGCCTTGTTATCCCACATCTATCAACTGCATTGCAAATTTCCTCAGATAACTGAAGTCTTCATTGTCTGGAAGACAGACTCTCACCAGTTTTTAGTTTTGCCACAGATACCAAGAAAATACTTGAGAAAGGAAAAAAAATGCATCGTGCTTTGGGAAAGGTTAGAGTAAATTTTCTCTTTATTAGAAGAAAGTGCCTCTCTGTTAAGACTGGGTTCAGTGAGGAAGTACAGACAAAACTGCATCACAACCAGCTCTGCAAACTGCTGTCTTGGATTTTACACACAGATACAGAATAAGATGACAACATGAGTGTGTCCAAAAAAGGTACAGGGTCAAAAAGTTATAGAAAGTATTCATGCAGTTTACTTTCCTTGTGGTTTGATTAAATAAGGTTTTAACACTGACCCATTTGAGATGCTTATTTCCTTATTTTGAAGGAAAAAGAAAGAAAAACAAAACAGAAAAAATAAATTTTGAGACAGTGAAGAAGTTTTCTTCAAGGCTGCAGGAACAGGCAGTTAAAGGCTCGGCCCTGGTTTTCTATTAAATATACTCCCCATTATACTACCATAAATCCAGAGTAACTCCATTGATTGCAGTTGTAAGCTAATGTAAGTGAGGTCAGATGTGTGACCAGTGGGTCTCTAAACAATCCTTTACTTGAAAAGTAATGAAGTAATTTTGTAAATTGTTCCCATTTGATTCTGGATCAATTGAAAAAAGCCACTTAGTATTGTTTATGTATTTTTTGATCAGGGAAGAGAAAACTGGAATAAGGTAACCCATTTGGTTTCTGTTCCTAAAGACCTTAAAATAACAACTTTGTAAACACTATCACTAATAACCTCTGTACAATAAAAATCTCTAGAGTAGGTCTTCACACAAATTCAGGGTTTTTTTTATTGCACCGTAATTGTTACACCTTGTTAGAAGGATTTTACAAGGAAAATATTTTCAAGGCTTCCCATCATTGATGCGTAAGTCATACTGCCTTCCAAAGTTTGTGATTAGTCTGTTTCAACAGATGTGTGAAAAGTGGTCAGAGGGAGCTGTAAGTGATACAGCCTATTAAGGCAATTCTATTTTTATGATTTGAGTTGCCATTGATGCAACTCTCTAGAACATTCAATATCATTGTTAAATTCACATAGTTAAAGATATAAGCAGTAGTTGCTAAGTCTTTAATTTATATGGCATAAACTTTAATGGAAATATTTAAGCCCTGTATATTCTTCGCCAGGATCTAGATACAGAACTGAATTACGTAGAATTGATCAGTCTAATTGCTCCCTGAGAGGTTTACCCGAGAAGTTGCCTCTACTTACCACTCTTAGCATTGTCTTCAAGGGCTTTTGATTTAAGACTGATTGGAATAGACAAAAATGTATTTAAGAAGCCAAAGGTTTATACATCAGTTTAAATCAGAAATGTGTCAAACACTTACAATCCCTTGATCCTATCATTTTATACTTCATAAGGGATCCCTTTTGAGAAAGGTTTATGTGTCCCGACGTATTTGGAAATGTTCCTTGACAGAAGAAATTCTTTGAGGACATAAATCAAAACTACAGCTGCTCCCCTAAAAGCTGTCAGTGATAATAGCATCAGAAATTGGATTGAATAAGTCCTGTTGAGAGACATTATGTCCATTCCTACATTCAAAACACACACAAATTACCAGAGAAACCCTTATTCCAAGTGCGGGGAACAGACAACGAGGAGGTATAGTAATGCTTTCCAGCATACAGGAGCCAGCTCAGGAGCTTTCCCAGAGCAGAACTCCTCTTGCTTCGTGTAAACCTTCTTTGAATAACGTAAGCATAAAACCCTAACATATTCTAGAGTGGTATGAATAAAACCTAACTGTGATTTCATCCAAGAATGGGTAGGACACACACATCCGTTTGCTCCAAAAACAGTAATCCGTGGTATAGCAACAAAGCAGAAAGAGTTTTACACAAAAGTGATAAATATGTAACTTGGGATTTCCAGGTAACGTTTTGTTTTGGCTCCCTTCTGCTGTACTGTTTTTTGCTTTTCAGAAAAGGGTTGCAAGAATGCAGCAGTGTTTTATCCTTATTTACTTTGAAGGGGGAAAATGTTGATGCCTAAACAGACAATGCTAGGCCAGGGCTAAGTTTATTCTGTGCAGTTTCATGGTAGAGTTCACTACTACATTAGTTTCATTCTGAATTAATTTTTAAGCTATTTCTCAGTACTGTTGACAACTACACCACCACTATCATGGCTAACACACACTTGGCCATTATCCATCAGTTTTATTTTTCTTTTTACCATGTGTGTGATCTGATTTACACAAGAAGCAAAGATTTGAGGGGGGAAATTCTGCTCTGATTTATATCAATGCGAGACATAATGAGAAGCTTATTTATATGATGTATTACCGCATTGCCTTGTACTTCTCTTTACTTTGTCGGAGTATTATAGACATAATGGATAATAAAATAGATCATCATAAACATTTAAATATCAAAATCTGAACATCAACCACAGCTAAGGAATACAGGTCCTGTGATGTCTGTGCTGGGTTGTGCCCATGACAAATAGGTTTATAGAAGATATTTGGCTTTCTGCTCACACAGCTGCCTAGGAAGGGTTGGACATGCTGCCCATGCAGTCGATTTGCATTGCACTTTAGATATTGCTTTGAATTTTCTCCATGCCCCCACAGTGATTGGCCTCAGGATGCCACATCCCTGCTATTACTGAGCTCCGTCGTGAAAGAGCTGTGTGAATGGAACTGCTAAGTCCTTTAGTCCCCTCTGTATCGTTCTCCCCTTCACTTAGCAGTAGGCAGCAGAATACCCATACCCACATCATGCACCACAGCGGCTGCTCCAGCCCCTTCTCCTATCCTCTCCTCTCCCAGCAGATAGCCATTTACCTCTGGGAAGTATTCATGCCTAAGGCTGATTGCCTCTGTGCTAGAAGTACGTTTACTTGTGTTACGGAACCCGCTCTGCTCTTTTAAGATAAAAAAAAAAAGTCACAAGCATCCAACATGCATTTGCAAAAAAAGTCCATGATGTGTGTAATATTTATAGCACAGACAAGTTAACTGTAAGTTTTAGGATAAGAAAAGAAAAAAGAATTTTTACAGATAAAATATCCTTTACACCATTATTTGTTTAGTGTTTATCAGAATATATGAAGTCAGGAGGATGAAACAGATTGTTATCCTTAGTTATGATGTATGCTTTAGGCTCAGAATCACCAAGTTGATAAAACAGTTATTTCTGAATGCATGCACTATCCAAATTCTACCTTATATCTTCAGGGTCACAAACCAAATGCTTATTTGTTACCCAAATGGAGATTCATTATTCTGACTGAAACAAACAGGATTACTTGTTTATCAATGCAAAAGTAATCTATTTTTTTTATTTACCAATATATTACATTGCTGAGCAAAGAATTATCTCTCCATTGTTTATATGCCTCACTATTTAAGAGGATTATTATTGTAGAATAATCATCTTGCTTTAATTACCAAGAGGAGAACCACATAATTTTATTAATTTTAGGATTTATGCCAAGTTGGAAACAGAATGTAAAACACAAAATCACTCAGTAGCTGACAGCAGCTTTGTTAACACTTCTACAAAATCTTCACCAGGAAAAAAAACCCAAAACTAGAGACAGAACATGATTTTTTTTTTTTTTAAATAACTCGAGCAGTCTCAGCAAACAATATGAGCACACATTCTTGTACTGTACATACCTGAGGCACAAAATGCATACACATCTTTTCTTGATTACTAAGAAACCAAAGGCAACAATGTATTTCACTGGATTAGCGACAGAGGGTAGGGCTGCAGACCGCATTGCCCAGAGCAGAAGGCAGGAGCACAGCCAGCCCACACCAGTGGCAGCTGAGCCAATCTTTGCCGGTTTCAGACTCCAGAACAAGCAGACCAGTTTCAAGAGCCCTCGAGAAACAGCCAGGATTAAGTAAATGCTGATCACCAGCACCTGCCAAATCAGTTGAGCAAATACACTTGCTTTACTAATCCTTCAACTTATCTTTTTCAGGTGGTGGTGCTTGTATTATCTAGGAAATGCGGGTCTCATCCTACACCTGAGTCAGCTCAGGAGACCACCTTCTCCTGTGATGCTTTCAAATTGGTGCAGTGTCCTGTTTGATACATTCATATCACCAGATATAGGATCAAGAGTGACCAAAACCAAACTCTAAACAATAGGCACTACAGTTAATATGCATATTTATTCAACTGCTAACCAAATAAGTATCTATTATTATTGCTTAAAAAAAATATATATTACCATCTATAAGCAGAAATCAAGCTACTAACTCAAATGACAGCATCCTATTATATACCTTTAAAAATATAAAAAGTAATGGGCATAAAGACTTGGAAACTCAGAACCATATTTTTTTTCCCATTGTTCTTTCTTGGCCCGGTTGTTTTCTCCAAGTCTTCCTCAATCTTTAGGTGTTTGGAAGGGCATGTGGAACTCAGGACTGATGTCTGTCTGTCTGTCTCATGTTAGACAACCTGCAAAAGACAGCATTTCAGTGACTTACTAAATCCTATCAGCTCCATTTCTGCTGGCTGCCTGAGGAATTGATGTAACTGCACCTATATTCAAAAAGAAAGGCATTAAAAAGCCTTTTTATTTAAAAAGTCCCTATTTAGTGTCACCTACTGAACGTCATCTTCTCCTGTTGTATTATATATACACAAGAAGGATCCCTTAGGACAGAGGCAAAATGGCTGAGGGTTTTGGGTTTTTTTTTATGTTTGGCTTCAGCTCAAACCCTGTCAGCGTCAAGAAATCCATCAAGCAGAGCTGGACTATCTCAGGTTTAAAAGGCAACTGCTTAAAAGAGGTTGGCACTGGCTGCTGCGGGCTTTCCTTTTTAAGCCATTTATGCCCTCCCCAAACTTCCAGTTCTCTTTTAAAATTCACAAGAAACTAATTAAATTAGAAGTAACAAGATCTTCTTCTACATAAAAAGAAACTATCCTTTGAAATATGAGAAAATAGTGGTGTTGTGTAGTCAAATCCCATAACAACCTCCAAAACATTGAGTCTTCTACCTCTTTTGCCAGAGCCATCTAATATGTAACTTCAGCTAAATGTGAAAACCTGATTATGTTTAGTATTTGAAAATGTTAAGAGAATTGTTTACCTCACACTCAGAAAATTAAGAATTAAAAAGGATTTTTGTTTCATAAAATTAGGAGGTGTTTAATTCCTTGTTACTCCTTATAAATTACTAACTGAAACTTAAAACTGAAGTTTGTTTTTTAAAAGATGTTTCCCTCAAATATTGCCTGTGCTCATTGATTTTTTTACTTTATGGTTGCTTATGATTGCTGACTGCTGGCATTGATTTGTATATGTGATATATTAAGAAAGAAAAAAGAACTGAAGCATTTTTTCTGATTAAAAAAAAGTAGTATATGATCTTTGCAAAGAGATGGAGGATTAAGAATCTGTAATTCAAGGCCTCCTCAATTCAATGGTGTAAGCTAAGGTCACCTTTATGCTCCTGATTCAGTCCTTGAAAATATCATATTCTGGGAAAGTCTGTTTAGTAGTAATCAAGCAAACCAAAGGTATAATGAAGAGAGCTGAACAAATAATTCACACTGAATAATTTACTCAAACCTCATTTCGAATTCTGGAGTGTTGATGAACAGATTCCTTGAATTTTACTCATTCAGAAATACTCATAGAATCATAGAATCATAGAATGTTTTGGGTTGGAAGGGACCCCTAGAGGTCATCTAGTCCAACCCCCCTGAAGGGAGCAGGAACACTGCTAACTAGATCAGGTTGCTCAGAGCCCCATCCAACGTGGCCTTGAATGTTTCCAGGGATGGGGCCTCCACCACCTCTCTGGGCAACCTGTTCCAGTGTTTCACCACCCTCGTTGTAAAGAATTTCCTCCTTATATCCAGTCTAAATCTACCCTGGCTCACGTCCAGCTTTTCATCCACCAGCACGCCCAAGTCCCTCTTGGCAGAGCTGCTCTCGATCCTTCCTTCCCCCAGCCTGTACTGATACTGGGGGTTACCCCGACCCAGGTGCATGACCTTGCACTTGGCCTTGTTGAACCTCATGAGGTTCACACAGGCCCACCTCTCCAGCCTGTCCAGGTCTCTCTGGATGACATCCCGTCCTTCTGGTGTGTCAAACGCACCACTCAGTTTGGTGTTGTCCGCAAACTTGCTGAGGGTGCATTCGATCTCGCTGTCTAAGTCATTGATGAACTCAGGTGGGGTGAGGAGAGAGGTTCCCAGTGAAGACTGAGGCAAAAAAGGTGTTGAGTACCTCAGCCTTCTCCTCATCTGCTGTTACCAGCTTGCCAGTCTCACTCATCAGCTGGGGTACGCTTTCTTTAACCATCCTTTTCCGGCTGATATACCTGTAGAAACCCTCCTTATTATTCTTTGCATCCCTAGCCAAGTTTAGCTCCAGCTGAGCCTTGGCCTTCCTGACCCCATTCCTACACAACTGGACCGCATCCCTATACTCTTCCCATGATACTCAATATATATTATTTTTAACTGTATACATTAAAAGTTCACTAAGTGTATCTGATCTAAAAATCAAAGTCATAGAACTAAACTACAGTTAATTGCATAAATTGTATAATTTTTTTCTGATTCTCCAATAAATCAAGGAAATAGTGAAGTACATGTTATTAAAAGCAGAATTAAAAAAAATATCTGGGATATTGAACCTCTTATCTGGTATGTCAAAGTAAAGAGGTTTAGAAAACAATATGTTGTCTCCTCGTCAGACAATGATGCCCTTAGTCAAGAGCATCATCCTTGAAGACTCAGAGAATGGTAGGATTCACTGGTGCAAGGTTTTAATTTGGTACTCTTCTGCCAGACCTCACATCATGCAGGTGTCCCTTTGCTTCCTGCAGAAAGTGCATTTATGTTTTTCTTTGACTTACTTAGAACAGAATATAACATTTCAGTTGTGAGGGACCTACAATGATCATCTAGTCCAACTATATTTAAATACCTTTCTGCCAGCATGGTGAGGAGGAACAGGGAACACAGTTGTCCTCTTACATATGAAGCAGCTAGGATTCCAGCTCTTTAAAGTAAACACATCTTTTTATTAATTTCACCGGCATGAAGTTTTGACTCGCAGTTTTGTTGCTGTGCACAGTTAGTTGCATAGTGTGTAATGATCAGTTTCTTACTTGATTGTGTAGTAAGACCAAGTTTAAAAAAACAAGAAGGTCTTACTGCTAAACCCAGCAATATCTGCTATAGATGACAGGCATCTAATTTCTTCAATGTGGCTAAATTAATCTTAAGTTTTCTTACATTTAGATTTATGTAGACAGTTGTCAAAAGCAATGCTTCACTTTGCATGAATATCTACAAACTACCTTCAACATCATGGAGCAAAAAGGCTTGCCCGTGTTCCCAGGTGGATTTTGAGCCTATACTCAGCTCTCTGCCTCAGTGATTATATTGCTGTTAGTAAACAGAATAAAGCTGTTACGAGTTATGCAAGTAAGTGACCTCTACTCACCCATTTAACTGCTGCACAGACAAATATATGCAGGTTTAATATCTTTGTTTTCCTACACCAAGAGGTGCAAAACTGAGTCTCATAGAATTTCAATATTGTTCTAAAATAGTAATTATTGAGCATCATTACGTCTTTCTCCTACAGAAGAATTTACGGGTTGTTTAACTCTACAGAGAGGCAACACTTTATTAAAATTGATGGATCTTTTCTATATGTGACAAACTGATATCCTGTGACAAGACATTGAGCTATGAATCAACATTTAACATTCATTGTCTGAAATTCTAGAGGTAAGGCCCAAATTTGCTTACGGTTGAAGGCAGCCCTCCTTGTCCCCTCCCCCCTCCCCCTCCCCCCCATTCTACTTCTTAAATTAGTGAAACATATCGTGAGATCCTTCTTAAATTATATAGAAATGGTTTTGCTAAAAAGTATGAAATGAAAATGCCAGCAAATCAGGTGGCACCAATATACATGCTTAAACACAAGAAAGTAGAGAACATTTTCAAATGACTATGCTGTTACATTTACCCAGTGATAACAAAATGGATGCTAGCATTCAGATGTTCAAAATACTGAGCTCTATTCAATACAGAAAACCAAAAGATAAGGTTTCTATAGTCCTTGCTAAGGCTTTAGAATCCTAACGGGATGTTCTAAATGATGTAGAAATAAAAACTACCAAGCATCTGGTGTAGAAGCCATGCAGAGAAAACTTTATAGACACACTGGATTGCATTTAGATTATGTCTTTAGCCTTTTTATCCTTGGAAATACTGTGGGTTTGTTTATTCAAACAAACCACATAATAAAAATTAAATAGTAAAAAACCCCTCCATACAGAACTTTGTCCTCATTAGGGCTTTATATAGTATCCTTTTCTTTTTCCTGTTTTTTTCTTTTCTATATCTTTTTAAAATTGCATATATTTTATCTGGTTTAGCACTATTGTACTTATTATCTAAACAAAAAAGCAGATTAATTCCTAAAATTAGGTTTTAAATTTTTCTTTGGAGGTCAGATTGAATTCTATTCTGAAAATTCACCTTCTGATATTTCACCTTAGCAGTATTATTTAACTTCAGAATAAATCCTGTTGTAGTTTCAGCTGGAGGCCTCTGTTGCGAGACTAGTCTTATTTAAAAGTATAGGACTAGTAATTGCGTAGTCTGGGACACAGTTCCTGTTCTGTTGCCGATTTTCTGGGCAATCACTTATACCCATTCAGGCCCAATCTGATTAAATGAGCTATGGAACACTTCCTGCGGGACTCAATCAGCATATCATTTTACTGGCACATATAAAATGGGGGAAATAAACACTACCTCTCAGATAAGTTGTAAATATTCATTAAATATTTTAAATTGTTGCAAGATTCTTAAGATACAAAATATTATAGGAGTGCTTTTAATATTTAATAGGCAATATAGTTTTGGGGTTTTTTTTCCTCTTTCCCAGACACTTTACAGATAAGAAGTCCCTTCAGCTATTCATGAAGGGATTGTAAATGCACATGACAAAACAGGTAGTTGAATTTGTGGTAAAAGTTGAAAACATTGCTGGTGCTGCCTTCTCTGTAATCCTGTTTGCTAATACAAGAAAAATACATAAACCTTCTTAAGCCTGCAGGGACTGTATATTCCCAGTCTTTGCTAGAGAAACAAGAAGCTGAAGAATAATTACACATGGAATGGTTTCTAAGAAAAGATTTAATTTTTTTTTTAATTCAGGGAAAATTATTTCCATTTTATAAAAATAAAAGTCAATATATTTTTTACTGAAAAAAACCCTCTATATATTTAGCATATGTTCTCTGAGGCTACGCAGTTGCTTTCACCAAAGTCATCATGGACCTAGTAGAGATACCTTTTCCCCAGAAAAATGGTTCTCATTTGGTTTATCTACTAAGACACATCATGCCCTTTCCTTGGATAAAGAGTGACAACGAAACATAGGAAACTGTATGTATCAAACACACATTTCTTCTTCCTTCGTGTTCAGCTTTTAAAACCAAACTAGCCAGAAATGTATTTGACAGCCACAAACTTTCTCACATATAATTCATCTACCATCCAAACCATTAGACTACTTCTGACACAGAAAGGTAATGTAATGAGATTTTTTAAAGTTTTTAATATTCAAACTATAAAGTTGCCCTAAAATGTGCCACAGTATTATGTCAAACTTTCTCAGTCCTTTAATTTTTGCTTCATGTATGTATGTTCAGTGCCAACTTGTTCAATTCTGCATGCTTTGGAAAAATATTTACACTGACCTAACTTTGGGTTGGGAGTTAAGGCAGTAGCTGTGGAGCTAGACACCCCTACAACATATACATTTTTTTCTGTTAAATAAAACTGACAGGTCTCCAGGCAAAGCAATTCAAGGCTGATTTCTTCAATACAGTACCATAACTCCTCAACAAGGGTTCCGAAGGCTTACAGGATATTCATGCATCCATGGAAAGGCTGGCCAAAATAAAATATTGCTTTAAGCTGTTTAAAACCAAAAAGTGTTTCCTGAAATTTTGTTACTGAAATGTGTTCCATGGAAGAATATTTGAAAAATACCACGATGCTTTTCCAAGTTTGCCATAGCGAGTGCCAAATAATTGAGGTGTGGGCCACAGTGATTATGCTGTGTAGAGGGAAAGACTTTATAACAATGAAATAATTGAAAATTAGTTCTCTGATATTCAGGGAACTACCCCCTACTCTGTTGTGCTGCTTTCATGCCAGTGTAACTGCAGGGTAGTTGATGGACCCACATAAAATGGATAGTGTGGCAAGCACAGTGTGTTCAAAGACCTTTGCAACTCAGTGTCAATTGCAGTTTCATCATTGCCTGAACCTGCAGCCATCAAAGCCAGTTCAGCCATGTTTTCAGCTCCCAGAAGTGAAAAACAGTGTCTGACCCAGGACCGAGGAGCTGCTTTTGATATTTGGCACTGCTAACGATGGACATGGTAATGAGACAAAAGAATAAAGCTTCCCGTTCTGAGCGAAACATTTGGGGCGCTTGTCTAATCAATGCCTCGACTGAATCCATTAAAAGGGCCTGAGCCCTCAGAGAAGACTCAGATGTGGTGTGATATTATTGTGCTTGAGAAGTCAAGGACGCGTGTCCTATTTTCTCTACAGAGTACGAGGAAAAGAATTTGCAGAAGTTCGCTAACATGAACACATAACAATGTGTGTTGCTTTCTCCATCACAAACATTTGTTTTTATCGTTTTGTTTTCAGATAGCAGAGGAAAGCCCAGCTGGGAGACAGGCAGGGAGTCAAACAGAGGAAAAGGGATCCCTGGGGGGTTAGTGATGTTCAGGCAGATGGGGGAGGAGGGAAGAGAGAGCAGGAGCAGATGGGAGGGGGGAAGAGACCAGAAGCAGAGCAGATGTGGGGTGGGAGGGGGCTAATTTTGGTTAAAGACAAAGGAGGACAAATATGAATTAGATTTGTAATTTAAATTTAGAATCTTCTTTTTCCCATAAACACACTTTCTGTGTCTTACACCAGAGGAAAGTTTGAATAGCCTGCAAAACATAAAAGATAGAGCAAAATAACATCAATGTCACTTGAGTGAGCACTAGAAACTGGAGGGGTCTGTAAGAGTTTCTCAACCATGACGTTTTGTCTCTAAAACCTGGGCACTGAAGGTTTCCACCTGTACTGTATTCCACAGCAAAAAGTGCACAATTGGAAAGGTATGCAGTAGCAAAACAATAAAGAGGACACTTACGCATGTGGATAATTAATGGATCTTTGAATTTCCCAAATTAAAGAGGAGTAATAATAAAATTTGGGTTACCAAGCCATGAGCGAATTACACACAGGTCTTCCCTAAATAAATAATAAAAAGATATAACCCATGTTCACATGCAGAACATTTTCATTTCCTTTGAAGCCACCCTCTATATTCTGCCTAGTTCTATATTTTAAAGTTGCATTTCATTGCTGTGCTTCCTGGCAGGGTGTATAGGTTGTGAGAGAAGTCTGACTGAGAATGCTGCAGCTGAAAGTTAATTAGTGTGTTGGCAAGCTGTCAGCTAGACTTTTGTCTGTTTGCTTTTCGTACAGAAATGAATGAGAGTGGATTCCAGAGGTGTCTGAGTACAATTAAGTATCTCACTCTCTAAAATAAATATTTTATATTACTCCATGCTTTTAGGAATCAGCCAGAATGTATCCGTTGACGGTATTTTCCACTGATATCCTTAAATGTAAATATAAGTAAGTAGGTAGAAAAGATGTAGTGTAATTGCATCTGTCTGGTGGAGCATAAGGGGACAGATTCTGTGCTTCATTTAAACACAAAATAATTCTGTGTAATCCGCAAACCCGATCCAGTTTTGTACAGGAATATCAGAGATCAGATTCTGGCCCAGATTAATTGGGGCTAATTTAGTTGCTAGTTACAGAGCAGCCGAGTCTGTGTAAGTTGTTAAAAGAAGATTTTCCAATTCAGTGTTGAAAAACTGCTAGAAATCTTGGAATGTGACACAGTCTACACCCAGTATTAAACCTCCACCCACAGTAATGACGAGGCATGTGACAAAAGGGTGGCTAGGTTTCACAGCCCAAGATTAAAGCGAGAAGCCTGGAGTGGGTGCAGCAGGGAAAAGGAGGGCTAAAAGGGTACTAGAGAATGGCAACCTTGATTCAGGCTGGATGCCACTTCCACAGGGATCCTGCCTATAGCTGGGTTTCATCCAACCAGGGACACAGAGCAATTTCTCCATTTGCACAAAAGAAGGTGTTCCAGATACTTCAGTCCTTGTGAGAGGGTGGGCAAATGCCAGCCCAAGACGATAGAAGCCAGTGCGCTCATGTTTCTTCCCCCTTCCTGACTTCTGCATAGACTTTTTGCTTTTCTGCCATAACTTTCCTTTACTAAAAACACCTTGCAGTTCCCCACAGGTTCCTCATGGAGTATAAACCTCAGATTGTGGCTGGGGCAATTACTGTGGACAGAAGTAGTGTCACAGAGTCAGCAGCCAGATTATTTCCTAGTGCTTTCACAGTCCTTGGCCACTTATGCTGAGGGACCCTCGCAGGAGACACAGTGCTCTCCTGAGCCTTCTGCAGCAGCCGCCCTTGCATTCCAGACTCTTTAGTCTATGGATGATTGCAGAAAGATCTCAGGGTAGACTTTAGACTTTTCTGATTGGTGTATTTTATTTCTTTTTGCACACTGTCACTTATTTCCCAGGTTTCAGAGTTATGCTCCCAGGACAGGTAGTCACATGGTTTGACTGGGCTCTTCACACCTCTTTTTCCATGATCCAAGGATTAGCTCATTCTGAATGGGGTGATCTGATTCCTCCCTCCCTCTTGTTCAACAGCTGTACAGAGGACATGATTATACCCCAACACTGGTGTCAACTTCCATGTCCGTGGGCTCCCTGCAGGAATCAGCATCAGCTCCAGAAATAACAAACCAAAATTATTTCTGTCTTTCCTTGTCTCTAGGAGAGTATATTCACCTTGGGCATTCAGGTATGCTTCAGGTATGCCACAAGAGTGCACAAATAACCCCTGTGGAATAGGAAATTACTGTGAAAAGAAAAGAATGCACCGCAGCCCACAATCTACGCTTAGTGTTGTTTGTCTTGCAACCAAGATCCCCAAAATCCTGATGTGTCCAGCCACATCTGAGACCCTAGAAACTCATGCCTTCCCACCACTGCACCCAGAGGATATGCCAGACTCCACAGAGCAGGCCGAGTATCTCTGTGAGTAGAATTAGATTGCCCCAAACTAGTTTTATGGCTCCCTGAAGGAGCAAGCACAGATGATACAGGCGAGAAAAATCTGCTGGAGACTGGAATGTTATCTGGAGGCACCACAGGATACATTTCCCAATGAACTTGAGTATCTATTGCACAAATTTCTGTTGTATATGGCCCTGGTGCTGCAAGGCAGACAATATATAGGAGTATAAACCAGGAATTTCCAAGTTCCAGTAGTATCCGATATATTTTTATATTTATATTTATATATTTTTTAATATTACAAACTTATTTTTTTCTAATAACATTGGCAAACTTTCTGAAACCTCACAACAAAGAAAGTCACTGAAACACTTAGGCAGAAGGAACTCATGTTCTCTTGGATGCAGTTGTCCTTTCTTACTGTTTGCTTAGCTGGTTTGTGGATTAGCACAGAGGTTGGGCTCGATGCTGGTTCCTTCCTGAATCCCATTTCTGCTTTGTTTTGAAGTTCAGTGTGAAAGTGCCAGCTCAGCCTTCCCAGGTTGTCTCTAGCTTTTACCTGAAGAAGGAAGGCTCCCTTGTGCCCTCATCAGTACACACATGTGTGAAGTTTAGAGTATTAGTTTATATATTTTTACAAAGGATATAAACTATTTGGAATAGAAATGGTTCCCGAGAGTTCGTATATAACCCACAAGGATTCATATTCATCCCTAACCCACTAATCCTGCAGTTTTGATGGCTTAAAAGCCTACTACTATAGAATTCTTTGTGTCTGTATCCCCAGCTGGTCCTTAATTGTTTCTCTTCTATATTTATGCATACTCCAGATCATGTGTTGGTATACAATGTCTTTATCACAAATTGATTTAAATCTGTCAGGCTCCAACTCTCAGAATCCATCAGCATAAAGCAAAGCATTTATTTCCTGTCCATCACACGATAGTGCTGAAGCAGTCATGACTTCCAAGCTCCAAAACACATCAGCACATAAATTAGTAAGTGCAATTTATGAGAACAGATTCATAACAAGTACATTTCTAGCAGCATTGTATTAAACAGGAATGTTTAAGTCAGGACAGCTTGTCCCTCCAGATTGTCAGCCTTTTTCAATCACAGTAAGAAGTGAAAGCAATTTAAGTAAAAATAGGAATTCCTTTGTTTGAACCTTTTGTTTTAACAAACGTTGCCAAGGTAGAAATGATGCCAACTGAGAACTAGTTAGGGTTTGCCAGTTTTCCTCGGCTGACCCCAAACCATAAGCTTCTAAGAGCACTGAAATAAAGAGAGAGACTATTGTTAACATTGTTGAGCTTTCCAGAGGGTCCTAAAGAGACCTCTGTTATCTTTTATAAACACCAGGAAGATCTAATCCAAATGCCACAAGAGAGACAGGTTATCTTCATTACAGGGATGAAGGAGCGAACACAGGCTGTTGCCTGTAGGATTAATACGGCACAAAATAAAAGTTACAGCGTACTTTTTGGTATAAGCACCCTGTTAGAACACATTTTGCCTCAAGTTTAAAGCCCATTAATCTTGTGAAGAGCAGGAAATCTACAATCCATGTCATCTAGCTGACATGAAGCACAAACTGCTCAGCAAAGCTGCTGAAATCCTGATCTAGAATAAGCTTGTGAGTGAGACATGGGCAGCCTTAGCAGCTTGTTGCTTCTGGTAGCTGCCATCACCAACTGCTCTCCCCTTTTTTTCTTTCCTAGTCATTGATTTGGCAGCATGCAGCGTATTTTTTCTCTACTCACCTGCAAAGGTAGAGGTGCCATATTAAATAGTACAGCAAAGGTTAAAGACAACAGGTTTGCCCTTTAAGAGAGATATGCTACCAAATAAGAAGGCCACTTTATCAATGTGCAGGCTTGGAGACAGCTAAAAGCTGCTCTTCAGAGATTTCTCTGATCTTATCCTTAGCTGTGCACCCCAGTTTGGTAGCGCCTGGGAGCTGCAGCCTGAAGCTGCAGGTGGGCATCTCCACAGCCTTTGCAGGGCCTCCTCACAGCCTGGGACCCCACTCTTGAACATCTTGGACATCGTGTCCCAAACACCTCACGTGCAAGAAAAATGAGGAGGATCAGAAAGCGTCTGATTCAGGGAGACACAAAAATGTGTTGCAAATCTCTACCAGCCACAAAGCAAAGACAGGTTCCCAGCCTGGCCCTTGCTCATGATCCCTGCAGGGGACCTGCTGTCCATTCCGCCTGTTAGACTCATTTCCACCCGTCCCTAACTGCCCTTAAGGCATCAGTGGTTTCTGTTCTGCCTGAAGACATCCCAGGCACCCACAGTCCTTCCCGGGTGGGACAGCAAAGGTGAGAGGCGCCAGTTGCCAGTCTGACTGGGCTCTCACCTGAAATTCAGAACAGCCAATAACTTGTTGGACCCGGGTCCAAACAAGAGCGCTGGTGACTCGCCAGGAGGGGCTAAAAATGACCAAGCACTAGCAGGCACAGCACTGACTGTTTAGTACCCTCTCTAACCAGGAACGCTTCTCCCGGAGGCCCCTGCGCCGCGCGCGGCTGAACGCACTGCAGCCCTGCCGGCCCAACCACTCTCCCCATCTCTGCTTCACGCCCTTCTCTGCCCTGAGTTTCCTGGGGAGATTCCTGGGTCTTGAGGAGGGCTACAAAAATGATCCGAGGGCTGGATCCCCTCTCCTATGAGGACAGGCTGAGAGAGTTGGGGTTGTTCAGCCTGGAGAAGAGAAGGCTGCAGGCAGACCTGATTGCGGCCTTCCAGCACTTAAAGGGGGCTTATAGGAAAGATGGGGAAAATCTTTTTAGCAGGGCCAGCTGTGACAGGACAAGGGGTAATGGTTTTAAACTAAACCAGGGTAGGTTTAGGCTGGATATAAGGAAGAAATTCTTTACAATGAGGGTGGTGAAACACTGGAACAGGTTGCCCAGAGAGGTGGTGGAGGGTCCATCCCTGGAAACATTCAAGGCCAGGTTGGACGGGGCTCTGAGCAACCTGATCTGGTTAGCGGTGTCCCTGCTCACTGCAGGGGGGTTGGACTAGATGACCTCTAAAGGTCCCTTCCAACCCAAACCATTCTATGATGCTATGATTAGCTACACTATGAGAATGATGCTGAGAACCAGATGCTCAGAAAAGTCCAGTTTTTACTACATTATTATTGCACACAAAACCTGAGAACAATTTATAGCGTAGATAGCTTACTATGCCTAGAAAGTGCTGCAACATGCCAGTTTTTCATTGTTTTGCTGTTAGTAAGTTCATTCTTGTCAGAACTTGTTTGCATGTTGCTGTGGGTCATGAGTGGCATGCATTGCTCTGCGCTGGGCTCTGCAGAATGAAACACCTTGGAGCGTGACCTTCCAGATGCTCTCAGAAAAGCAAAAAAAAACCAATTCAGGTCAAGGCAAATCAGAGAGGGGAATCGATGGAAAAGGAGATGGAAAACAGTCATTGATCCTAAAACTCACACAATAAAATTTGTAATAGCTTGACCCAGGTAACCAGGCAGAGTGTTTTAACGTTTTTTTTTCCCCTTCCCCGATCACCTTTACACAGATGATATAGGAAAAGAAGGGACCGTGGGTAGATGATGAGAAGTTATTTAAATTTCACATGTGTATAGTCACAAATCACCATGTACAGTTATTTTATTTCTTCATGTTGGTAAAGCCTCTGAATTTTAAGAATATAGTGTTGGAGGTTTTTTGTGGTATTTTCCCCCATTTTGTTATTTTAATACCAAAAGCCTTTGTTTTCATGTTTAGTTCAGTCCTTTCTACCAATTGCAGGTGAAACCACAGCTGGAATTAGAAAAGACCAAATTACCAGATCATCAAAAGTTAAATAAATGTTCCCCACCAGAAGAATGTTTTACCCAGCACACCTAACATTCAGAACATCCATTTACGCATGTTGTTGGCAGGGGCTTACCTTCCTGTCAGTATAAATCAATAGCTCCCATCCCAAAACCTTAACAGTGAAAAGTTTAAAAAAAAAAAAAAAAAGAAAAAGAAGTGGTCAAGCCCACTTTTCAAAGAGCCCATGCCATACAACCACAGGTGAGGACTGTTAGCTTTATGCTGCTGTCCACAAATAAGATATGATTGTGTACAATGAAATTAATTTTCATGCTATATACAGGCAGTAGAATTCGCTTCATACTGTAAAACTTGCAAAGAGTCAAAATCCTCTCACATTTCTTTTTCTCCTCTCTGTATTTGTGTATGTGGATACATGAACTTTACAAGGAAAACATCTTGAAACTAGACTATTTGGATGGAAAAATATATTAAAATCATAAATTAAGCAGGAATCTTTTTGATCACTTGCTTAAGAGAAATACATTTACATTTTCAAATGCAATGATTCATTGAAGTAGCATGTGTTGAGACATTGCCAAGGAGCTGACTGCTTGCTCGAGTTCATATTTCAGCTTGTGAACACTCATGAATGAACCTTAGAATTTTGTTTTTATTGCTGCTCAGTACTGTCAATCTTTTAATTCTTCACAAAGTTCTAATTACTGGAAACACTTTTTGATGAATATTCCCAAGGCTTGCAGTAAGTGAAAATCAGTATTTAGAAAAGCTAGTGAATGCTATCATCCCATTAAGGCATGACGGAAAAGCAGTGTTTTTCCTGTTTGCCTTTTGCTATCAGTTTGCTTATTGTAATAGGTCTTTTATCTCTGGCTGTATTTTATACTCACTATACTCTGTAGTGCTTTTGTACTCAATGGCGTCGGATAAATCAATACTTTTGATGTTTGCTCTTGCCTTGATATGTATTCGTAAATCCTATTACCATACAGATTGGAGAGGAAAATACACACCAGAATTAGTCAAATTAATATTTTATTTGTTATATTTGCTTCTCATAGTGACTGATTCCATATTTGGTCTTTAGCCTTTATGATTGGTTAAATCAATTGACTTAAAACTACCCAGGACTCTGTCTGAGAGCTCTTTTTACTGCAAATTAAAATATATTATACATATATTTTACCGATATCTGGCCAGCTCTATTACAGGGAAGATGCTAATGTGACACACTGAAACACGCACTTCCCCATGTGCACCAGAAAAGTGACACATTTTCATTGAAAATTCATCGTATCTACAGGAAGGCAGAATAATCAAGGTCTCTGCATAGCCTTCTGTAGAGATGCACGGGGAGGCAGCGAGGCCCTCTTTTCCTTTCCAGAAGACTCAGCTGGATCCTGAACACAGGAACCACAGGATACTGCAGGCTGGATCCATCCAAATTCTTCTTCTAAATCCTCTCATATGGAACTAGTGGAGAATAAAGAGAATACACTGAAGATTAAAAACATCAAACATCGCTCTGTTATGGCAAGGCAAGGTTGCTGATAGGAATTTATCATTATTGAATGAAATTTAGGTCCAAGAAGAGAAAAAAAATATGTAAAATGGGTGACTGCTCAAGGTCATCTTCTCTCCTATAGATATGTTGCATGTGTATACATTTAGTCACAACAGCTTGAGATTCTGTTTGCAAAAATGAATTAATAGATGACAGTACCTTGACTTACCCTGGAGACTTCTACAAGTTGAAAGCTCTAGCCTTGTAATTTATGTTTAATAATTTATCACATTAATAATATTTTAGATTTGGATTATTGAACATAAGCATGGAGATTATTTAAATTAATATTTAATTTTTATTCACCTTGCAAGAAGACAGAACATGTTTTTAATTGCCAAAAATAAAAAGTAGGAAAATTATCAGTAAAGAAAGTAATAAAGTGTTGTTACAAAGAATTCATGGGGTTTGTTTGCTTTCCCCCAATCAGAATGGTTATTGTAATATGCAAAATTAATGTGAGGGTTGACTTTCATAAGATGATAAAATAACCTTGTCATAGGAGTCTCAACATTAAAAGCTAGCACCTCCGAAATATAATCAAGTTATTTAACTGTATCAGCCTTAAAGATGTAATGATTTTTATTTGCACAGTTTCCTGCTGTTGTTTTTCATACAGATAGTTGCCATCTTTGCTTTCCCATTTTCTGTAAGTAGGTCTCGAGCTTTACATGTTGTGGTTCTGCCCTAAATCTTGAATTTCTTGAAGACCAGTTGAGCCCAGCTTCTAGCTATTTGTCATCTTGAATCTGATGCTTGGGGTAAGACTTTGAAGTTTCTGAAATTCTTTTGTATATATTGTACTTTTGCTTTTTTACCATGTATTTGTTCTTCTGTTATTGGAGAAGCTATTGGTTTGTAGGTATTTTCCTGAAGATTTTTTTTATTTATTCTTGTCCTTAGGATGCAATCAAATCAACCTTTGAAGAACAGTATCTTATTTTTAATACTGTTTCTCTGAAGGTATTGTTTGACTGAATTTCAGCTCACTGACCTACCTTTCTTTAAAATTTAGAGACACTTTAATTTCCACCTTTTGCCTCAAGCTCATCCGTTTTTAGCTTTACTTGTTTTTAGTTTCTCTAATTCTTAGAAATTGAAGAGCATTTTTCTTCTCATTCTTCTGAACACTGAAACAACATTCCAAAAGAAACTCCAGAAACAAATCTAATCTTTAGAAGTTTTGCACCGTTTACAACTAATTACTGCTAAACTAAATAGCTTGTGATGCAGTATGCCAGAAATCTGCATTCTTTTTGGGTACCCCACATTTTTTCATTATGGCTCGCTTGCCTGTTTGGGCTCCCTTCCAACGTATTGCACATTTATATCCATTTTTCCCCTACTGGTCACTTACTGTGCTGGAGGCTATTCTTAGTATTCCTAACTCCTCCTCTTATTTGACACTTTTCAAGTATGCAAAACTCTGCTGCAAAGGGCAAGGGAATAAGCTCTTCCCCATATCCACGGTGGACAGGACAGAAAATAATGAGCTTAAATTATAGCAATGAAGATTTAAATTAGATAATATGGAAAGAAACAAAGCCAGAGAACAAAAAAAAAATAAAAAAAATCCTTTCCAACTAAAAGGAAGGTTAAGCATTAGGATAGATTGCTTGGGGAGGATACGGGATCTCTGTCACAGAAGGTTTTAAAAAACAGGTTAGACAAACATCTGTCAGGAATGGTTTAGGTATAGCTGATTCTGCCTTGGGGCAGAGGGAATGGATGAGGTGACCTCTCAAGGTCCCTTCCAGCCTTATTTTCTATTTATTTATGATTTTTTTTAGCTTAGATTTGGAGGGGTTCTTCAATGCACTTTCCATTTACAATGGATGGTCAGGTTTCTATTTATAAAATACAGATGGGGTGTTGCTATGAAGAAAGATTCATTCAAATAGAAATTACAGTTAGGAAAATGTTGCTTAAATGTATCATTTAAATGCAAAACAGGGAAAGAATTTTTAGCAAAGTGAATAAAAACTAACATGAAAAAACACAGAAGGCAGCACTTGAAACCATTAATTACATAAGGGGCTTCAAACATTCATTAGGCTTGTACCACTTCTCCTTGTTGTAAGTGGTATTGACCCTTTAGAAATGAAGGTGATCCAATACTTTCTACTATAACTCCTCTTAGGGATTAGGAGATTTCAAGTATTTTCTCTTGTGATATTCAGTCCTTGATAGCTTAGAGCCAAAGTGAATTAATTCTTCCCATACAAAGAAACTATCAAATTCCAAGGAACACAGTTAAGTATATATAGTACATGCGTAACAATTGCAGGGTAAAAAAAAAAAAAATACTGAGTGCTCAGTTGGAACCAACTGGAGCCATGTAACCCTTTAATTCCCAGAGCAGCGTCCTAAAAGGACTTATTTTTGTTTCTCAGGTACTGCTGTTGGAAATAGAGAGCAAAGCTCCTATAGGGGGTGATGGAAACCTGTTGCACACTGGTTCCTAGTGGAGTTTGTGGCTAATGTGGCCAAAGTGAGACTGAAAGTCTTGTAACAGGGTCGTGCAAACCAGTTGTTCTTGCAAAATGTTTTCTGGGGGCTTCCTCTTCTTTGGCCTGTTCTTCCACCTCAGAAATCCAGACGACATTCCCCAGGAATAACAAAATTCTGTTGCAGTTCGATGTGCTGACTTTATTCCATTTTCTTTTAATATACTGTAAGTATAACTCATTCAATTCAGATATATTTTAAAGATATCTAAAATATATATTAGATCGTATGGAAATTTATCAATATTTATCATTGTAACATGTCATACTTAATATTTCAGATTAAAAATTCACAAAGCTCGACATATTTTTTATCTCAATCAGTTAGTGAGTTGTCAGATTGACTTGTTATTTATAAGGGCTTGTAATTGAGCCACATCTTCACGCAGGTGATGGGTGGGCCAGGAAGTGACACTGCAATACTGCAGCAGACAAATGTGCTGGAATTGCATGAAGTTTGCTGCAATACGCTGTCAGTTTTATTAGCAAGCGCAGAGCTCTTATGTACATAGATATGTTTCTGCTGACAACACAGTAGTTCTGCCTCTTAATTTAATACGGTCTCAATGATGAGAAGAACATATGGTTTCCCTGAATGCTTTGGCTCAGCCCAGATGTTAGACTTTTGTCTGCATGTCTAGTTAAGACAGACAATGCAATATTTTGTAGCTCCAAGTTTCTTTGAATTTTTCCACTGGCTTGAGGACCTGGCATGGCTCTTGCCAGACACTGAAACCTGAATGTTATCAGTCAGTGCAAATCCCTGAAAATCTTTGTGTATGGAATGGTCCATTTTGTTTTGTTTTATAGTTTGGGATCTGCTTTCTATTTGTTTTCCTATATCTTCCTTGAAACACAATGTAAAGTTGCACTGCAAGACTTTAAGATGTTGGGAGATGCCATTGATTTGTGTTTCACTGAGGTAACGGGTGCGTCTAGTAAATCTTGTGGCAAATATATTAGAGACAGATTATGACATTAAAAATGCTTTAATCAGATTTCAAAGGATATTAGAAAACTGCTGTAATGCTGACATAACAACCTTCAGTTTCACCTGGCTTTCTTTACCTAGTTGTGATCACACTCTCATGCATTCCAGGATGAGCTGAGAGCCAGGATTCCAGATATATATTGTTAACTTATTGTTGATTCCAGATACACATCTTATAATGCCCTCTGCACATCTGTATGCAAATGCTGGGCCTTGTGGTTCAGGAACTGTTGTTGACTGTTAGTGAGAAGGGCAATCCGGGCCATGGACAAACTGAATATGCTCAAAGATCCCAAACTAGTAACTCTCAGACACAACTGAGAAGGTTGTAAATGAATTATTTCAGTTTCTTGGACTGCAGAACAGCAAACTACTGAGCCAACCTGTATCCTTTCCCAGGTTATTTAATATACTGATAGCTGGCTGGATCATACTAACTTTCTGACTATTTTTCTACCACTCAGTGAGAGCATCCTCTACACATCTGTGATAAGGGACCAGAGTGAGCCAGCTGTGCAATGAGAGCATAAGCCCACCATTTCAGTTGACCCATACAGTCCACCTAACAGAAACATCATTAACAGATTTGGATAGATAAATCTCACTTAGCTTCTCAAGCTGTTTACACAAATGTTATTCAGCCATGTTGAGCAAGAATTAAACCCAGTATTTTTCAAAATTGTGTAGCCAAACTTTCTCCTAGCATCCAACTACCCCTCTGCAAGTTAAGCACTTATAAAGTTATATATATACTTGCACAAGTAGGTGGTCACCTTTGAAAAAAATTGTATTCTTTAATATGATTATGATGCAAGATTTTTTCAGAGAAAACAGAAATTAGTTTCTTTGAAGAGCTGTTAAAAAGTACATTTATGATTGTTTTCTCCACTTGATTCTTTGAACAAGGGAATTAATGTAATTCTGCTCTGAAGGTCAAGTCTCCATGTGTAGACTTTTCAGTTAATATCACATGTAGTATCAGATATATACATTTTTTTTTCCCCCTATAAGTAGGATATACTTCTCTTACTGAGAGATGGTCTTACATATGTAGTAGATCTGTTCGGTTTAACTGCAGTGGCTATAATTGAACAACTAGATCAGAGAGTCATAACTAAAGACATTAGCACTGCAGCTATTGAGAAATTGCTTTGGTGGTATTTGCTAAATTTCCAGTAACAGTGTGAAGCTGGCAAATGCAGCACACTAGAGATGTAAATGCTTTGCTTAAATACATCTTTTAGTCCAGATTTATTGTCCACCATATCTGCTCCTCTTTTGAAATTTTAAAGACTAAAGGAGAATGGTAGGCCCTTGACGTAGAAAATCATGCTGAAGCAGAAAGTAACTCAAAGTTGCAAATGTTATCTGCAAATGTGGCCCACAGGCTGAGTGTTTATAACACTTATTCCAGTACATGTTTTGCAGAGCACTTCTCTGCCATACATTTGTGGAGACAAAAGAAAAACATACAAAATACCCCCCCAAAACCCACAAAAGATCAATAACTTAAAACATCCTACTGAAACTTTACCCTAAAGCACAACAAACAACACATAACCTGTTATGGTTATAACTCCCAAACCTGTTAATAATATTTAATACTATTTTCTTATTCTGCCCATGGTATTAAAAAAATAAGTGTAGTAAAGCTTACTGGAGGGAGAAACAACCAGTTTTACCTCATATATACCAGACATTAGCTGGATCTGTTCCTTCCTTCTCACATCCTGAGAACAAATACATTCTTTATGAAATTGCAGAGCTCTTTAGTAAGTTTTGTAAAAAAAAATTTAAAAAAACAACCAAACAAAAAAGCTTTGTTCAGAAAAGCAGTCCACACAATTTTGTAAATCACATATAAAATAAAACAGATTCTCTTTGTATGTAGTAGCAAAAGATGGCTTATATATTATTTATATATTTCTTACTTTCTATTCAAAACATTGCAGTTACTGGAATAAGTCAGAGTTTTATAATAGATTGCCTGTTTGGATAGGAATGTTTCCTCTTTCTCTTACCTCTGTATGTCTCATCCAATGAAACTGTAAGAGCTCTGGGAAAGACTTTTTCACCTATATACATTTACCTAATGTTTCTACAGATATCTACTGGATTTACACGATTCCATAATGCAAATAGCAAGTCACAGAAAGTTCTGAGATTTCCCATAGCTTTCTGGTAGCCCAGAAGTTAGATTTGGAGATTATTATTAAAATGGAAGGTGAAGTTATTGAGATATTGTGCCCAAAAATGCTTATATCCATCAAACTTGATTTGAAGTTCTGTAGTGTTTAGTTCTATGCATCAGAGGAAGATCATTGGAAATGCTATACACATTTGATATATGGTTCAAGTAATTCTCATACGTTTTCTGCAAACAAGACACCCAGAAAAAGCACACTGTTTGGCTGAAGCTGGCGTGTGTTTTCCTGGAACAGTTGAGGATTTCAAGGCTGTACAAAACCAGCAGGTGAATAGCTCCCAAGCTGTCCATTTCTTTCTGAAATCAGCTCCAGTATTGAATTCTCAAGAGATTATGCACAACATCTTAACATTTAGTTATCAGAATGCATATCAGAAATAGTCACTATATCTAAACTCTATAGGGTTTTGTGGTGGGTTGACGCTGGCTGGACTCCAGGTGCCCACTGAGCTGCTCTGTCACTCCCCTCCTCAACTGGACAGGGGAGAGAAAATATAATGAAAAGCTCATGGGTCGGGATAAGGACAGGAAGAGATCACTCCCCAATTACCATCATGGGCAAAGTAGACTTGACTTGGGGAAACTATTTTAATCTATTATCAATCAAATCAGAGTAGGGTAATGAAAAAAAACCCTAAATGTTAAAACACCTTGCCCTCACCCCTCCCTTCTTCCCAGGCTCAACTTCACTCCCGAAGTCTCTTCCTCCTCCCCTCCAGCAGCTCAGGGGGACAGGGAATGGGGGTTGGGGTTGGTTCATCACACATTGTCTCTGCTGCTCCTTCCTCCCCAGGGGAGGGACTCCTTACACTCCTCCCTGGTTCCAGCCTGGGGTCCCTCCCACAGCAAACAGTCCTCCATCCACTGCTCCAGCGTGAGTCCTTCCCATGGGCTGCAGTTCTTCATGAACTGGTCCAGCATGGGTCCCCCACAGAATCACAAATCCTGCCAGAAAACCTACTCCAGTGTGGACTTCCCAAGGGGTGACAGCCTTCTTCGGGCACATCCCCCTGCTCCAGTGTGGGGTCCTCCCCAGGCTGCATGTGGAAATCTGCTCCCCCGTGGGCCTCCCTGGGCTGCAGGGGCACAGCCTGCCCCACCATGGGCTGCGGGGGAATCTCTGCCCTGGTGCCTGGAGCTCCTCCTGCCCTCCTGCTGCACTGGCCTGGGGTGCTGCAGGGCTGCTCCTCTCACATAGTGTCACTCCTCTCTTGGGCTGCAATTGTGCAGGGCTTTTTTCACCACCCCCCCTTCTTAAATACGTTATCCCAGAGGTGCTACCACCGTCACCAATGGGATCAACCTTGGCCAGTGGTGGGTGTGCACTGGAGACAAGGGGCATTGGCTCTGTCGGAGGAAGCTTCTGGCAGCTTCTCACAGAAGCCACCCCTGTAGCCCCCCCACTAACAAAACCTTGCCTCGCAAACCCAATACAAGTATATTTGATCATTTTTTGTGTTACCAAGATTTTCATTTGTTCTGTAGTTTGACTGCAGTCAACTTACCACCCTATTACATTAAGAGTGATTATAGTGATTAAGAATTATTTTAGCTCCAAAGACTCAGATTAGGCAGATGAAAATATTGCAGAAATGAAGGCAGTATGAAGAAAGAAAGGGTTTTTTCTAACACACTGTATTTGAAGAACTGACTTTGTCCCTGGTTAATAAAAATATGTTTCTGCATTCTTAACATGAGGGAATAGGCAAACTTTGTTCTGTATTTAGTGACCACGTGAAGGAGAAAGGATAATCATGCACAAGTAAAAGCACTGATATGTAGAAATTTCTTGAAAGCCAACAGTTCTAGTCCATTACCGCATCATTAGTTCAAGTAGGGTCAAGGCTTACACGGAAAGGATTATATCATTACTTAGGCAGGGTTTGATACATCCGTTATAATCCACTCTTAATTGATATTTACCCACTTTCCTACGCTACTGAACAAGTTTTTAAGAAGGACTTGAATTAACAGATGATGGCGGTTTGGCAAATAGGTATTGTGGAGGTGTTAATATTCTTCTCAGGAGTGAATATTAGCAAGAGTAACCATTTTAAGAGTGCTGTATCCTAAAAGGAGTAAATCCCTTGAAAGTGAGAGAATAGCACCACCAACAACTGCAGTAGAGATTCTTCTCAAACAAAACAGGAGAACAACTTAATTTTGGGAAGCGAAATAATGATATTAGAATTAGAATAATTTTGATAATAAATTTAAAATTAAATTAATATAAAAAATTCTTATATTGCAACAAAACAAGGTTATTATTCTCTTTGGAAGGTAACAGAAAATCTGATTAAGTTGTATTTGGCTAGATCCTATAATAATTTTATATCTGTTTAAAGCATCTGAGTATAAGCCTAGCAGGAAAGGAAATGCATAGGACTTCAAAATCTTGAGCCCACTTATTTCAACTTATCACCTGTGTATAATGAATTCCAATTAACCTGTTTCTGAGTCACCTCAGAAAGGATAAGGAACTGAATTATTTTTATATCACCTACACAATTCATTTTTCCAGTTAAGCTGAAAGATGGACACACAGATATAGTGAAATGGAGAAATGCCAGGATCACAAGTCACAAATCATTTTGAAGGCCTAAGGGTTTTAGAAAGATGTTTCTTTCTTAGAAGCCCTCCTAAATCTGAAGTGTTCATGAACATTTAAGTAAATAGAAAAAAACTGTCAGCACTTTTTTTTTTCCCCCAGAAAGAAGCTCAAAGCATTGCTAAGGATTTTCTAATTCCTGCTGATTTTGTTTTTCTAAAAATGCGTATAGATTTCTTCTACCTCAGAGATTCAGAAATGTTATTAAAAATGAATGGCAGGCCTGATTTAAATTGAAATGTCAGATGATTGGTTTCCTACTAGTTAAAAAGTAATGACACCTGCATAAGAAGCAAGCTAAATAATAATAAAAAAATTTTGGGGTTAAATATTATATGAATAATAAAATATAAGTATTTAAATGATATTGTGCATATAAAACATATTTAAATACACATATGGATTTAATAATGTAACCCTTTGAAGGGCCAGGTTGACTAATTGTGCAGGCTGCTTTGTTCGTTAATCATACCATACCTCTTGCTTCATTTCTCCTGCTCCAGCATCACACCTCAGAGGGGAAGTATGTTAATTATACCAGCCCTGCTGGGGCTGCTGCAGCCGCTTAGCGCACTGGGGGGTAGGAAGCACAAGCCAGCACTCCCTTAAGACATAAGCTTGCTCCCCCACTGCTCCTGATAAGGGCAGGAATCAGGACTTCACGACATCAGATCTCTTTGGGCAGGAAGGGTCACCGTGCAGAGCCCCCCAAGGGCAGAACAGACTTTGAATATTTCTGCTAAGAGGAATTGAGGTACTTGTATCCCTCTGTATCTGACTTTTGCATTTTAATAAACTGATAGGATCATCTCTACTAATATGTTCTAAGACTGAATTTAGAGCAGCTTGAATCCTTAAAATTTAGGGACCAGTTTTATTACTTTTAAAACTGGGTTAGGACTGTTGCTGCTGTAGAGCCTTCTTTTAGAAGCAAAATACCTCTGCGTATTCTGTTTTAAAAACAAGATCCTCAGCATATCCCCCTTCCCTGCCTTTCATTAACCCAAGGGACCCTGTACACCTTCCTCAAGGGCAGCTCTTATACAGAACCTAGGAAAGGGGAAATCTGAATGCAGGCCATTTGTAGGACAAACTACTCCAGTACTTAAAAGGCTACAGCTTAGAGTACGAGAGTATGAGATGCTGCAGAAAGTCATATCATTAGTGTTCACCAAGCTTCCAACTACTTACACATTTAAGAAATAAGTGTGAGGCATTATATGCTCTGTGACCTGATTTTTCCCTTGAGCAAGAGAAATGTTGCTGTATACTCCAAAGACCTTGAATACATGGGGAAATAAATAACCTCTTCTAATTATTTCTATTATTCCACAGATAGACAGTTAATAACTTGATCTGCTCCAACTTGATATTCTCAGGTATTTTACACACATCTCACCAGTAATATATAATTTATGCACCTTTTAAAAATATTTACAAACTGAAAATGAGTTTTCAATTAGAATTCTTTTTTATGCAAATATAAAAAATATATCTTACCACTTGGTGAAGCATACAGCAAGGACAGCCTTATACGACATGTGTGCACTGTAGAAAATTGTTTCCTACGCAGAAAAAAAAAAAGCCTAACAGATCCCAAATAACACCTTTATAAATTTAACCTTCTATTTCAATTTTTACCTAGAAGAAAACAGGATTAAAAGTCTTGAATTATAGGTGACAGTTGTTGAATACTGAGTATTAATACAAACTACATAATATTCTACTGGAACTTAAGCTACAATTGTTGTTTATATATCATGTGCTACTATCTTAGGAAAATAATCCCACAAATGAGAAGTTTCAATAGAGAAAAACACCAAAACCCCTTTTAAATCAAAAGAACTATGCCTTGCTGAACGCAGTTTTATAAAGCATCCTGTTGAGACTAATTGAGGGTGGAGTAATAAAAAGGCTCAGGTCAGCTGTAAGTTTTGTGTATTGAGGATATATATAAAAAAAGAAAAAATCCTCATTCAAGCTACTTTGGGGAAGTAGGGGAGGAGGATTGGTAATCAGTTAGCTGGTCTGTTCTTCATCCCTTTCTTTTAGGATATTTTTGTTTTCTTTGATATGAAAATATTTACAGTTTTATGACCATTTTAGGGAATTCTGGAGTTTATTATCCTATAGCATAGTCTATAGCCTACTTCTTGCTGAAAAGGAAGACTTGTATTGCAGCTGTAGCTAGGGAGTACATAAATTACTGTCTGCCATAAACAGGTGCTCATATTGGCTGCTCTTCTCTATCATAAGTTATAAATGACTAATTCTTCCATTTTCCTCATGAGGCTTGTGAGGTGAAAGTTCTCCTCTCTAGCTGATCATATTAGACTTTGATGTTTCCTTGTGAGGAAAAGAGCTAGTTTAAAAACACTTACGTCTCTAGGTCTTTCCTCTGATCTTTTCTGGGTATAAATAAACACTTTTTTATTCTTAAAGTCTGACTTTACATTTTTGGTCATAGGATGGGCAGCTTAGAACCAGATTAAATAAAAAGAGAACCTGTAGGATCTGTTAAAAATTCATTCAAAGATTCTTTTTTTTTCTTTTTCTCTGCCTTTTCTTAAAAACTTCACTGTTATGAAAACTAAGATTTTATGAGTGCCTATTTGGCTGTTTCTCCAGAAAAAAAATTTAGATGAAAATGAGCCTGAAGCCCAAAAGTTTCAGTGGGTTTCTCTTTATTGTACCATGTTCTCATGTTTTCATAAAGTTGGGCAACAAACTGATATCTAGCATGAGGAACTTATTGTGCTAAATATAATGGTAAATAATGCTGTAAATCTCCCTCCCCTGAATATAAGTCTTGGCTGAATTATTAAAGCTGCATAAACTAATGTCACACTGTAGACCACATCAGAACAGTAACTTGCCTCTGCATGCAGGACAAAAGAATTGAAGAGTAACCTGAAATCAGCGAATTATTTTAAAATTAACCAGATGTTTAAATCTGAACTTATAGAGCTGGCCTTAGTCAGTCGGACTATGAGAACAGAAGAATAAACTTATCCCTTGCCATGGTTTAACCTCAGCAACTAAGCACCATGCAGGAGCTCACTCTCTCCCCCCTCGGGGCGGGGGGGGGGGAGAGAATTGGAAGAGCAAAAGTAAGAAAACTTGTGGGTTGAGATAAGAAAATTTTAATAATTGAAATAAAATAAAATAGTAGTAGTAATAATAATACACAAACCAAGATATGCATGATGCAATTGCTCATCACTTGCTGACCGATGCCCAGCCAGTCCCTGAGCAGCAGTCACTGCCCCCTGGCCAACTCCCCCCCATTTATCTACTGAGCATGATGTCCTATGGTCTGGAATAGCCCTTTGGCCAGTTGGGGTCAGCTGTCCCAGCTGTGCCCCCTCCCAGCTCCTTGTGCCCCTGGCAGAGCAGGGGAAGCTGAAAAGTCCTTGACTGGTGTAAGCCCTGCTCAGTAACAACTAAACCATCAGTGTGTTATCCTTTCTCCTCATAATAAATCCAAAACACAGCCCCATACCAGCTACTAGGAAGAAAATTAACTGTATCCCAGCCAAAACTAGGACATCCCTGTATTTCACAATCCAGATACAGAAGGGCAAAAGAGACAGAAAGGAAAAACTTTCGTATTCTAAAACTTCCTACAGCTTAACTGTTCAATATATTGTATTCTACCAAGATATTCTGAAAAACTAAACAAATAGAGTTGAAATTGCTTATGAATTTAATGCAGGTTTGTGATATTTCAGGCCTGTTATTTACTGAACATTTGCTGATGTGGTTTTGTTTCATAGAACTGCATATTCAGGTATATAATAGTGGTGACACTCAGACTGCATTCAGGTTACATCAGCATATCTAGTGAAAAAGTCTTTTAAGGGAAGAAATATATTATTTCACAGTAAAGGATATAAATCTGCCTCTTGATACGTAAGTATTAATTTAGGATTGTGAACTTGCACTCTCTTCAAGGCCCGAGGTGGATAGCAGACTCTGTGTAGTGGAACAAATTCTGTAACACCTTCGCAAGGCTCCTGTCCTTGAGAAGCATCGATAATAGCGAGATGCATACCTTGCTTTTCAAACAGTGAAGCTGAAACAGAGTCTTTAGAAAGAGGGGAACAAAAAGCCCCAGCAAACAGGAGCAAATAGGGAAATCATAACTGACCCAGCTGTGCAGCAGACTCAACACTTAATTGTCTTGCTTTATCTCTCAAAATGATTGGAAATTAAGTTGCATGTGTATCTTTATTCAGTAGAGCACTATGCACATAGTATCAACATTCAGAGAACTTCAGTGCGCACATTACTGACATTATTGAAGAGACATGAATACCTTTTCATCTGATCAATTCAGACTGACTCCTGTTTACTTTATTTGGGTGAAAAGGTTTGCGGATGACAAAAGGAGACAGGCAAACGCAACTGCAGGTCTTGTATCTAATGTCCGTATTGCAAAACATCCCAAGGCAGCAACAGTTTCCAATTTTCTTTTGTAATAGTTAAAACTTTATACCTGGTTTACCTAATTAACAAATATTTTTATCCCTTCAGGGTTTGTGTGGATTGCTATCATGGCATATTGCTTTCTTTTTCAACTAAACAATTTGCTTGAAATGTAACTTTTTTTTTTTCATTAGAATCTTGGGTTTTTTTCCTTTTCCTAATAGACAAGAGTACACTTGTTAAGGTAAGATGCCCAACTTTTTCATGAAGTGTTACAAGAAAATCTGGATAATTAAGGCAGAATCCTGTGAAAAGTAGTCATCTTGGCTATTCATGGTGCATTGGTTTGCTCTTGGCAGTATTCTACTCTTCCCTGTATCTATGTGGTCTTAACTATCCCTCAAAGCAAAGCTTCCCTGAACAGCCTTGACCAAGAGGCCCCACGTTACTCTCCTTTTATTTTTCTCTGTGAACAAAACATTCAGATTAACATTATCATCTGCAGAAATAGCAGTACTGAATAAGATATCTCATTCTTTCATGACTTGCTATCTATCATTCCTTTCCTTTATGGAGAGGTAAGAAGAACCCAATCCATTAAAATAACATTAGACTAATATAACCATGTAAAAGTTACCTATGCTGTACTATTAGAATAATTTCCTTTTGAATACTATATTGATTCTTTTGGCCACCAGGGGAAAAAAGTTGCATTGGAGGTAAAGAGTGCTTGACCATACAAGTACCTTATCTTATTCTCAGAGAGTGATGTAGGTGGTACTGTGTAAAGAAGATAGCTATTTGGCTGATTACAATGGGTTATCACAAAATCATGTTTGCACTATAAATATTAGAAGCTGTACAGCCATGCAATAAGAAACTGTTGTGAAAATCTTAGAATGTGAACAAAAAGACAGCAAAGCTGTGAGAAAGAAAACAATTTTATGCTTATTGCACAGGTAGAAAACTATAAAACACAGCTCTTACTCCCTTGAACACCTGATCTGAAAGATTGCACTCTTCCTTGGATATCTCCCTCAGTGACCTCGTTCATTTGCTGTTGAAATTGAACAGGACACTTCTTGTCTCTGAGTGTCTGTTTTCTGCTAGCTTCACCACTTCTGTTAGCTAGCTCGTCTTCAGTAAGTGAATTTTGATCTCCAGGGCCCTGTGAAGAACAAACCAAACTGAAACCATGACTGACATCCTGTCACCTAGTGGTAATTCTTCTTGATTTGCAAAATAACTTGCTAAAAATGGCCTATGTCTAGATGGAAGATTTTTATATATTGCACTGACTTAGTATATGCATTCTTACCTCATTACTCCAACATCGTATCTTAGAGGCATAGTTCTGAACTGTCTCATCAAGTAACCGCCAAACTTGAGTGGAACTTCTGTGGTCTATTTGTCTCTTGAATTTCTTCTTTTACACAGAATTTCTCATTTCTTTTTTCCTGCATTATAAATTATTTTCTCTCTAGATAACTTTTGCTATCACAGCAGTTTTGTTTAACTTCCCTCAATACAAACACAACTATTAGCTGTTTCCCTTCTTGATGTTACCTCAGTGATTTCCAAAGATTTCTTCAGCTATTTTTTAATAGTTTCTGGCAAGATAGTTGTCCGTGTATTAAACTTACAAAATCAAAATTTTGTGCTTAAGGTACTGTGGCTAAAAATGAATTGTATATTTTTTCATAAAATATATGTAAAGTTGATTCTATTTTGAATATTTTTTAATGTGGTTTTTTTCCTGATCAATATTTAAACTTTACTTAACAGTGCTCTACTGAATCTTTTTACAAGAAACTGTGTCTGTATTCAGAAAAAGTCTCTGAACCACTTTGTCATCAGATTTTCTGCCTTGGTCATTCCCTAACAGTAACTTGGAGTCCTACCACCCTTGCTTCTTATAACTTCTAGTTACCTTGCAGTCTGTTCCCACACCATTTCCCACAGTTTGTCATAGTTATCTACTTCAGTTTGGAGTTCTCACCCTCTGATTTTTTTTCAAGGACATTTCAAATGTTTCAAAACATTATCCGTTTTCACTCAAGTTTGTGTTTGAAACGTATATCAAGAACCCTTAAACACTTTTTTTCCTCTTGAGAGGAAAACAGTCTTAGCCCCAACAATATTCCTGACTGCTCCTTTATGCATCATGGCAACCTTTATCTCCCCATGTTCTAGGAAGGAAACTTGGCATCAGCACTGATTTCCCCTAGCTTATCATCAGGCAGTGGTCATGTCCTTTTAGCTTATAATTACTATTTTCAGTCTTGTGACTGTACAATGTCTCTGTCAGTTGTGGATATGATGAAAATGTTAAGTCAGAAGCACTGGATGATGATGCAGTGTTGGTTTCCCAAATGTAAAAATGGCTTAAAATTATGACTCTGAGATTTTAGTTCTTTCAGTCATTTCAGGCAGGTTAGGTCAAGCAGTCTAAAACCAGCAAAACTATTAACATTATCAAGATTACTACCCCTCCAAATTAGTCTGTCTTAGTATACATCTGATTAAATGAGAAACCAGAATCCCAGGCTGACAGCTTCAATCTTACAGTTGTGTTAGGAGATGCTTTTGTGTGGACTTGTCAATATTCATGCCTTTGTATGGAAACTTGCTAGTGTACAATGGGATGAATGTGACTAATGAAATATTTTCTTGCTAAGATATCTTCAAGCATTTTTCCCCTCTCCCCCCACCCACCCCCCATTGCAATGGCTAGCTCAACCAGCTGGACTATTTAACTTCTACACCAATGATACCTTTAATTCCCTCTGTATCATGAGCACACACATGCCTGCGGTCATCCAAAAATTTGGTCCATACTGTGTGATGAGATCAAAGGTGTAATGAGCATCAAATTTGGACACTTAAATGTACATTTCAGATTTGACTGAAACACACAGTGAAAGTGAGATCCAACTTTTTTAAAAAAGTAGTCATAACTTTTGAAATATAATGTTATATGATCACAATTCTTGTAGTTACAGACAAATTTTAAACTAGACACAAGGTGGGTATTTAATTTCTACTTCACAAAGACCAGGTTTGGTATGTGAAGCTTGACTCATTTATGGTGCTTTCACGCTGTCACAACTTGTGGAGCATCAGGTTGGTTGTTCAAGGCTTTAGAATGCTAAAATTGTCATTCCAATTTTTCTGCATTTCATTTTAAATTCTTTTTAATGGTGTGGTTACACTGGCCACAGCATAAATAAGAAAACACGATTTGCATTTAGAATGCTGTAAAATACTGTATCCCTTTGGGTATACTTACAAACGTACCATATATCCATTTATATAAATCAAGATAAGAATACTGAAAGCAAAGCAATTTGATTAGGTGCTAAATTCAAAATGTTACAAGAATGTGGTCTAACAGCCACTAGGAAATAAAGTCAGGCTACTTATACAGTACTGTCTAGAGTGGAAAATTAAAATGACAGGTTTAAAGACAATCTTGTTCTTATTCAGCTTCAGGGTTCCTGCCAGTTTTCTCTTATGAGGTGTAATGTAATATTACATACACATCTACTATAAACAGTGTGACTTTTATAGATATGTCAAAAGGATACCATTTGATGTGAAATAAAATAAATTACAACCTTGTAAAAGTTCTATAATTTACTCTCTTATAGACATTTCCCTCTGAGAGACATGGAGCAAAAAGTAAAGCCTGTGCATTTTACCTAGTGTATAATCAAGGCAATAAACTATAGTTTTCAATTATGGGAGATAAAAATGCTGCCTTTAGCTAAACTAATAAACAGTGTCATTAAAGCTTATGCAATTTTAATTAATGAATATCTAAAGTTTTTAAAGCATTTCACGTCTGGTTAATAGGTCTCAGTGACATACATCTGAGTATGCAACTCTTCTCTTCCTCTTTTCCTTTAGGTTACTTTCACCTTCTTTGGTGTTGTAAAAAGTTACTCTTTTTTCCCCCCCTTCTTTCTCATCTGACTCAATCATTACTTGATTTCCTTACAATTTTGAAGAAATGCCACTCGAGGCTACAGTAGATGTTTGCAGACTTCCTCTAAAACAACACAGCCTCCTCCCATCTCCTTCTGATAATGACATCAAAAAACCATTTATGGTTTAGAGATACTTGGCAAGTAACTGCATTCCTTTCCTATCAAGTTTTATGGCTCTTATACAGCCAGCATAGCCCATTTAATCTCATACTCATTCTATACATACTTTTTACTGGTATTTTCCTGCATACCCTCTTATAATTAGGAACTAGGCCCCTGAGGGCCCAATTAGCCAACATGTGAATGTAATTATAACCCTTAAAATGTTTTTTTCCATGTGTGTCTGTGATATGACTTTGACCATGCATAATGTGAACCTACTCACAAGGAAAGTTAATCCCCTAATCATTTGTAAAGAGAGCTTTTCTCAGATTTATAGGAAGAATACAAACGGTTATAGAATAATCATGCTCTGGATAATGTAGTAAATATGTAGTGCTCCTGTGGCGGTGTTGCAGAAATAATCCAAGTTTCAGAGTTCTTTAGTACCTCTCTATTTCCATTGAATTGTAAGTTCTGTGACCCTGCTAAGGTGTCAATAATACCTGTATTTACTGTATTTCTGGGATTTTAAAACTTTATTTAAATATTTGAGATTTCAGCTACACATTATTTCAATGCTTCTCTGAGGCAAGAGGTTACAGAAACTCCTACTCACAGGCTTTAGAATGTGAGAAAAGTAAATCCTAAATTTTTGAAATGCTATTCCAAATAATCTGTTTTCTTAACATTATTTCTGTCTCACGCTCTGACTTAATGGTGACAAATGTTCCAAGCATCTGGATATTTTTATTTTACTTTTCTTCTCATGACTGGGTAAAACCTTTCTTGAAAAACTTTTCAGATTTTTTAAGGACTGTTTCTGAAATGAATAGTAAACATTAACTTGCATGGACAAGCAAGTCTGATACAGAATTAGAAGTCTTCTGTCTGATACAGAATTAGAAATCTTCTAGGCTAATACTTAGTTATATATTTTATGCTGGCTTCCTTACTACATGTCTGCAAGATATAAAACCCCACAAGAAAATAAATCTCTTCAACATTAATATCTAGCACTATGTTGGTAATGTCCGTATTGGGTTTGACTTGGTTCGGGAAAAAAGCCATGTGCCAGCTGAAAAGAGAAATGACAATTTTTCTTTGGCAAGATGTTTATTTCTGAATACAAAATATGTATGGAAAACCAAATAAACTGAACTCGTGAGAATTTATTGAAGCTAACAATCTCACATTGAAAGCTTAAATGTCAAAATGGCCTATTATTGGGTCTTTCTTGTCTGCAGGGTTTGAGGCTTTTTTATTTCATCTCTAAGGACATTTAGTCATAAACTTACAAACAAATCCTAGAAATATGTAGCTGTTTAAATTGACTCCTCTGAGATGTAACAGGCTGGCATTATGGGAGAGACTTGATGTATCAAAACTACTTATGGTTGGCACCTTCCATTTTCATTAAAAATGAAGCACTAGAGCAGATGGGCTTCAAAGATATTTTTAAGATTTACGTGCCAGCCCACGGGAGGGCTCCAGTGCAAACAGCTCCTTTACAGAGAGTCAGAGCATGCTAGGTCAGAGGAGGGGACCAGGCAGCCTGTTTGTCACACTTTAGGATCCTTTCATGCATTTGGTGTTGTTAAATTTCATTCTGCCTGTACAAACAAGTCATTTTAATAGGGGAAGCTTACACCTCTCAAGTGCTTGCCCTGTACCAAATGTAGAGTTTAAAGACATAATAAAATAAAATAAAATGCACTGAAATAAACAACGCTCTTCGAAGTAAGGTTTTTAGTCATGTCATATCCTGGCTGCAAACGGCATGTTTGGTCTCAGGATTAATTTCTCAGTTTGGCTCTATGCTGAAGCCACTGAACAGGATGGGAATATGGCCATTGACTTCAGTTGGTGTTAGAAAAATCAGTCCCCTCACTGATGAGAACTTCTTTTCAAGGCAGCCTACCAGTGCATGTCTTAATATATAAACAAGGGAAGTATGGAGCCATTGAAGGATAAATTGTGTCTAAAACTACACTGAAAAGGCACAGCCCTTTTAAAATTTCTCTCTATGTTACTATGTAAAGAAATTGGGTTTTTTCCTTGATTTAATTGACTTAATGATTTATACCAACTGTAATACTTCAGTATTTAAATACTAAAGCTACCGGCAATCCTTGGAGAGTTAAAAAATATCAGCATTTTGACTGTTAATTCTATGAGTTCTGTTAAGCTTTCACATTAGAGATTTACCAGACTGCTGCAACAGGCTGGATCTACTTGTTATCTTCAAGGTCTGACAAAAAAAATCCTGGTGTCACATCAGTGCATCTCCAAACATCTTCTTTGCTCACCACTGATGGTATGAACCTTCTGCTTTCCCATTAAAACTTTCACATTCGGTTGGTGTTTGCATAAAATTTCTGAGAAAATCACTGGTCTTCACCATCTATCTGGATGTAAGTCTCAAAAAAGAAAACAGATCAGCCATTTTCTGATCACTCAGGAATATTCTTTGGGACCTCATGGGCATAAGAGCTTTTTGTGCATCTTAGCCTGCATTTTAGAACCTTGCGGTTTTTAATTTCTGATCCTTGTTCCACAATTAAACAACGTCCTTCTGTCCAGCTGTGAAAGTAAGATTATAATTTCCCCTCTGCAGTCCCACAGTTATAAATCCTGCCAGAAGTCTTTTTCTCATAGTTTTCAGAGTTGTTATCTCTTTCCTTACCAAAATTTCCAGGGTGTTTTTTTCTGTCTTTGGTAATTGAGGTGTGGAAAGACACCAACCTCTTGCAGACAGGCATGAGAAAATTAGCTCTTCTGAGGAGAATACCTTTTGTACAAAGCTGTTTCAGTCTCTATAGACTTCTATTAAGATTTAGTAGCAGATCTGTGCTCATGAGGGTTTCTAGGAGCCTTATCTGTAAGGTCAAATACCTAGTTTCATATACTTACAGAAATACTGTAATGTTCTAACTCTGTGTCATTGGCTCATTAATTCTATATAAGTTCCCTAAATTACAACAAATATCAACTGCACTAATGACAGGGGCTTTTTGTGCTGCAGGACAAGTCTATTAAAAAATTAATAGAAGACGGGATCATGTAGTATCTTGCTAGTCATTAGATCTTTATGGTATTACACTGCCTATAAATGAGATACTCTATGTTCTAGTTTAAACAGTTGCTATCTTTTTAGGTTCCCAAGCTGATCAGAAAGAGCATTTGTAACAAGGAAGATTTTTAGCTACTGGGTGTAGATCAAAAATGTTTGCTTATATTTGCTGTCTTTTTTAAAATACATTCATCTATCTTACATTTACTTTGTTCTTAGGGTGTTTTAGGCTAGTCCAGTTCATTAAACAGAGCCATACAATGTTAAGTGCTGTAAAACACATTGCAAAAAAAGCTGGAGTATTTACAGAAGGCTTGTAATCTAAATATGTCTGGGAATCACTGGAAGATAATAGCAATAGTCATGACACAGTTTGGCTCTGATAGTGACCATTTGTCCTACCAACCTCAATTACATCTGAGTCAGTGATTCCAATAAAGCAAAGATCCTGCCTCATTTTTTTTTTTTAAATACATGACTATTTTAGTTAACTTAAAAAAAAAATACCCAAACAAAAAAAAGAAAATAACCAAAGCCTAGGGTCCCAAGTTTCTTTAAAACATTATGACACAGAGCCACTTCCAGGTCTTGTTTGGGATTTTCATGACAGTGGCCTGCTATGGCAGACCTCCTGTGGTATCTTGTGATCACTAGCAATTTTGCTGCCTGTATGTAAAATTACAGGTTTCTTCACTTGGCTGCTAAAGAGCTTGTTTGTATCTCTGTGGATTTTCCTCACATTATGCAGTTGGACCAGCAGCAATAACTGTAGCAACAATATGTCTATCAAGAACTGAGAAATCAGCAGAAAAAGCAACAGCAAAAGCCAGTTATTCATCATAATCATCGTCATTAGCAGAAACATAAGATCCAGAATGAATTCCTACAGGACTCATTTGTTCTAAATAGCCAGTGTTTTGGATGGGCAGTGTGTTGTTTTTGTAAGGCTTCCTCATGAACTTAGAGGAAGCAAAATGAATTTGTTTTAGGGGGGGAGGTTCTTGGGCTTTTTGGGAGGGGCAGGTTTTGTTTTGAGTCAGAATAGGTATTTCTATCCTTTTTGTCCAAAAGGTCATAATTTCTACATGCAAAAAGACTAAATATAAACTGGCACTTGCGTAATAAGAGTCTTGTGTAATAAAATGCTAATTTTAGGGATGGAATATTAATTTGTTGACACTGAACTTCAAGTTGCTTACATAATAAGTGGAGAAAAGAAGGATCCCGAGTGCCTTGAATCACTGCCTAGGGAAGCAGTTCTGTCTGCTTCGGCTATGAACAGTTCTTAGTTCTGTGTTAGATGTTACTAATAATAACAGAAGTGAGTGTCCCCCTTTGCATTAATGAAGTTCTAGCTATGCATGCAAGGACAAACTTTATGGGTGAAACTGTATCAACAACGTACACAGATTGTCATGCAAGAATCAGGCTCAGCACACTAAATTCTAGGGTATCGTAAGACAAAACAAAAGAAAGAAAATGTCAATAGAGCTGAAAAATTTACAACATTGATGTTAGATGGGAAAAATGACATCTTAATTGAGGTTTCGGTTGCACAAAAGATGGAATAGTAAGGAACTAGAAGTCTCTGAAGATTTACTTCTAATCATAAACCACCTATATTACTAAGGTTAAAGTATAGCGAACAAGCAAATAGGCTCTTCTGTGAGAATGAAGTGAAGGATTCTCCCCTAGACTGCTGGATTGCAACAGTCCTTCAAACACAGATGAAATAAACAGCAGTTACCAGGGAAGAACCTGACTGGAAAAAAGAAACCCATGCTGAGATTCATGCTGCTGCTACCAGCTCAGCTATCTCGCACTGCATCACAAGTGCTACAAAGTGGCCCTCCGTTCATTTGAGTTTGTCTTTTTCTGACATGGTGTTTTGTTGTTCTTATTTTAAATAGGGGGTGGCTTTTATATTCGGAGCTGACTTTGACGGAGAACATGGCCAGTTCTCATTCCTCCCACAGGACTGCATTGTTTGCCTAGAGGTTTTATTTCCAATCTGAAAATTCATAGAAAGACGAAACCTACAAATATTTGCTGCTACAAATATACTGCAGAGTCTCACAAAGTTGTCTTTGGAGTTTAACACGGACCTGTCTGTGGCTGAAATAAAAAAATACTGAACTTAATTGGACACCAAGAATCAAGCCACTGTCCTTTCTACTGCAGAGAAAGGGTTTGTAGTGCATTAATCCCAGGATGTGAATACATAAAATTTGAATTTTTTAAAGCATTAACATTAACATTTTAATTACTGATGAATACTTATCTATAAATACTTATAAAACTAGGTTCACATCACACAGAGTGTTCTGTGTTCTCACTGGGCCACAGCTTGACCAAAGGGACCTAGTGAAGAAGTGTTTCCCAGCTTTGAACACTCTTCTTTGTTCAAAAAGTGCAGAATTTTAACTGCTACGTGTCACATGTCTGTAGGGTCATGCCATTACACTCTTCTAGATACATACGTTGGAATCAAAGATAAATTACCTCAAAAAGAATGTTCTGGAGGAGTAGTTTAGAATTCTTTCTAACGAAAAGAATCATATCTGATAAATCCTATCAGCTTCCTTAATATTAGATACTCTTGGAATTTGAGATGGAACAATTTATCAGCCTCCTAATGATGTGAATCACTAAGTACCTTGTGTGATCCTATTTACACACTTTTCAAAGAATGACGGTTGAAAAAGACTTTCATCTATTCTAACATGTTATATAAAGTTAAATATTTGGAAAAAAAAAAAGTCCAAACACAAGAAATTGAGTGTTCTCAAGCTCTAATATCTGAATACTAGAGAGACTTCGATTTTTGAAAGTGTGAAGAATAAGGAACATGATGAAAGTGTGTTCAGAAATAATGAAAGGTGTAGTGAACACTGATCAGTTGTGCTTGCTTCTCTGGTCAAATATTTTACTGGTGTAAGGAGATCTCTACTGAAATAATTTCACAGCAAAGTTAGAACTGATATTTTTTACATGAGTTATAATCACTCTGTAGCTATTGCTTTAGCTAGTCTCATAGAATTTAAAAGTGGTTTGTTGGCTGCATGTATTTACATAGCATAGGCAGCTGTACTGAAACAAGCAAGCAATATAAACGGATGTCAGGAAAAAATGAATCCATGTTCATTTAACTGCCAGCTTATACAATCAGGCATGGATATTCATTTTAAACAACTCTATTTTAGTTATCTAACATTAAAAAATATGTTCTTTCACTTTGCCGTATATTGGCCTAACCCAGTCACGGTTTCACGCAGTACAACTTTATAATTAGCCTCTATTGTCACGTTTTTAGGATCTTCTCTTTCATGTGTCTGAACATGCCAATAGCATTCACTGTCTTTAGTAATGTACAGGTACTTCTCTCTACACATACAGGTAAAAACTGAGGTGCAAAAAATTACTAGGTTTTTTCTGTGTATTTCATAGTCAAATGCTCTTTTGTTCCTTGAATATGTGAAATTAATGTTAAAAATTCTAAGTGTGCTGTGAAATTCATCCTTAGCAAATGCAAAATTACGTAGTACTTGAGAACTGTATTTCTAGTGAGATCCGAACTGAGCGTATACAAACAGCGATAAGGGGTATCAATCACTTTTAGCATCATAGCGATTTCTCTTCTGCTCACTTTCTTTCCATTTAACTGGCTCATAAAATAGTACCAAAAGTTGAAATCAGCACACCATTGAGATCAAATACTCCTTTTTTACATCTGTATGCCAAAAAATCTGAAACATGCCCCTTAAAACACAGGGACTGTATCCATTAAAAGCTCCTGTTTGCTCTAAATAGTTCTTGAATTATACCACAGAGATGTAAGTGGGTTGAGTGGAATTAAATTAAATTAATTACTATGATAAATCATGTTTCATATGGTAGTGGCCAACTAGCAACTATTGTGGTAGATGAGGTACAGAGGCAGAGGAGCAAATGTTTATAATCTAAATGGATGAGATGGAAACTATGGGTGAGGGAAAAGATTTACCACAAACAAGTGAACACGGAGATAGTAGGAAGTGGATGCAATTTGCTAAATGTTTTTATATGAAAATAAATTAAGGACTTATCAGGAGGGGATCAACTGAAAAAAACATGCAAGAAAAGTGAATGGGCTTTCTAAGGGTGAGGCAGGAGTAGAGAAAAATGGAAGACGGAGACACCAAGGCAGCAACCTGAAGCACAAGGACTGTAAGGACACTTCTTGTAGCACTTCTTTGCCTGAGTCCATCTGGCTACTTGTTCTCATTTGGGCTTTTGTCTAAAGCTGTCGGGAGAAAGGGGTAAAAGATGCAGTGAGCGAGTGAGACATCATCTGGGTTCTAGTCAAAAGGGGAATTCTTTGGCATAGTGTCAGCCACAGGCTCGGGGGAGGGGAAACTGTCTTATAAAAACATTGATATGTCTCTAATTTATGCCTTTTTTTAAGGATACGTGTTCATTAAGTGGTCTGCATACACAATCTGTAAACGTAGCTCAGCTGTCTCTCCAGGACAGTATAGGCACTTTTCATTGGGGAAGCTTAAGTGGTTGCAAAACATACGCCTCAGAAATTTTTGAGATCTCTTAGCTAAAGCCCAATAATGTTTTACTTTCAGAAGCTGAAAAAGAAACATAAATAATAAATAATATAGTGACCTATCCATGGGTATTTGTCTAGGAAGTCGATTAAAATCTTAAAATACTGCTGAAGTTATCAGGGCAAAAAAAGAGTCAAATGTAAGGGCTGAAACCAGTCAAAGCTTTCAGAGTCAGGCAGCAGTATTTTCTCTGGAGCTAATCTATGCATGTTGCATTTATCATCTAAACAGCTCTAGTACTACAACCGGTGATGATATTATATCGCCAAAAGAAAGGGGGAAAACGTCTTAGAGATGATAATTTATCTGCCTTCTCCCTTCTCCTTTTCTTCTTGGAATGCTGTTTACATTTAGCTCACATTTTATAAGAAGGGGAAAGCAAAAAGAGGACAAGGTTCCAAATTTGACATCGGTCTTTCTATCCCCTTTTTTTCTTTTTGTTTTCTGCAACACTGTTTTAATTTTAGAAAGAAATTCTAAATTGACATTTAAATGGTGGCAGGGCAATTCTCATTCTCTGCCTTGTGAAACGGTCTCTGAAATGTACAATTATGCTGTCATCTTTAGCACTCCACATTGGACAGAGTTTAATTATTAATGTGTTTCCCTCAGAGAATGACTCGATCATGTCACAACTCTAGACAAATACAGCTAATGCAAAATCATAAAATATTCACTTGAATACTGCTGAACTGACAGGAAATTAATTCTATGAACACTTTTGATATTACCAGAAAATTAGTTTCAAACGCATAAGACTGAAATAAATGTGTTCATAATTTGCTCAAGGGTAACGCTCATCTTGCAATCAGTTGGTGTCTTTCTATAAATGTTACAAGTATTCAACATGGCTTTATGATAAAGAGGACAGCTAATGTAATGTATTATTTGTAGACAGTATTTCCCTTGTAAACAGCAGGGAGTGAAGAATTGCTCTCTCAGAAATATTTAAACTCTAGAAATATTCTGTAATTTATCATTTTGTGGTACCAAAAATACACCTATTTTTGAGCAATCCCAGGAGGGAGCAGGAGCTCAGGAATTTTGTAATAATGACATGATAGTCTTTCACATCTAAATTATTGGGTTGAGTTTTATTAGCCAGATTGGAAGTGACTGAAAATCATTACCACTCTGAAAGTTGCATCCAGTGTAGTCAGTAGAAGAGGATCAGGCTCTCCTTACAGGCAAATGTCTTTGTAGCACACATCGCTATCATAGTGTACTCTCCAGCTGGATAAATAAAAATGCAGATGAATTGTGACAATTTGCATGAACAGAAACAGGAGGTTCAGTTGTTGTTACTGGTGGCATGTAATTTTCCAGAATTTGGAGACCCTGAAACCTAAAAACAAACCCCATTTCCTACAAAAATAATTACGGCCTAAATTTTTGACCTCTGTGTTACATGCTTTCACCATTTCCTATGTGTCTGTTTTTAAATGTTTGTTTCTAGTCTGGCTTTCTATCTGATTAATTGTCCTGACTGATGGCATGTGCGAAATGACATGCAATGGGTTATCCTCACAAGGGGGCAAATGCTCGAGTGGACTACTTGTCACTAAACCAGGGCCGGAAATTTTATCTCTTAGGCTACTTGGCAGATAATCCTGAAAAACAACAGGGCCTGGCTCAGGAGTAATTTTCAACCAGGAAAAAGTATTTGGAATAAATATTATTCACAATGAATAATTTAACAGCTCTCATGGGCACCTTTGGAAAGTTTCCTCAGAGAGGGCTAGGATTAAATCACCATGGAGACTAAATTGTTTTTCAGAGTTAATCCTGCATTCCTTTTTACAATACTAACCAAAGTTATGCAAAATGTGGAGGATGAATATAGTGGAGCCACATTGACTGGGAGAGCTGGTATTATAACTAACAACAGTGTGAGGACCATTCCAGATCCAGTCTGCTGTTCTTAAAGTATACAGGGTGGTGTACCTTACCAAAATATTCAAGAGGAGATGATCACAAGGGGTATCAAAGATGGTCGTCAAGCCAATTGCTTCAGTATTTCATAGTCAGAGGCAGAGGCACTGTTTCTGTCCACTGTTTTGAAGAGCTAGAGCAGAGGATGGGGAGGGAGGACTTACTCCCAACAAAGTTGTGTTCTATCAACAGAAAGCCCAAAAATCTACTTATCCATGTTTCTGGAAGATATTTCAATGTAGAAAAAGAAATACCTCAAATTTTCTGAAGCAGTTCATCTGGAAACTCCCCAAACACTACGTCTATGTACAAGACAAGGTCTTTTTACATTTTGGCTGCAGCATTTGTAACTGGAGACTAAAAAAATATCCTCAGAACATCATTTTTGCTCTGTCTGCATGGCTGCATAATAAATACACCATTAAAATATGCAGTGTCATTAATGAACACCAGTGGATTGCACAGTTTAACTGCTTAAACTTTTTATTAAAAATTAGAGGAAATGAGAGTATTCATTATGCTATAATGCTGCTTCCTATCATGACAAATAGGACTAGTTCTTAGAATTAAGATGTCTGTATAATAGGGAAAGTACAGTACAATATTGAGGGTATTTGCACTATGTGGGAAGAAAAATCAAGCAGATTACATGATTATAAAAGAAGGCAGATGAGACAATAACTATCTCCAGCTGTAATTTTGTGTTTCAGCTGAAGCGGTCATAAAATAAAATTTAAAATGTATGCATCATGTGAAAACAAGAAGTTTACATACTAAAACATACTCTGAACAAATCCTAACTTCCCTTGAGTTTGTATTTTCTGTTTCCAGATAAGTGTTTTGTTGTCTAATACCATGTCTGTGTGGTACATGCTGGCATGTTCAGTTAGCAGCTCTCAAATAAGGTATCAATAAATAGGAACTTTGATGCTGGTCCACGCTTGATTCCATAGAAGTAGTAAATTATTAAACATCAGTCTGTGGATGTCAGTGAGGGACTGGCTACATAGGGACACTGAAAGTAATTACACACAATTAATTCTGTAGAATTTTTGAGCTAAGAGATAAAATTAAAAAAACAAAACAAACAAACCTCCTACTTTTAAAAGGAAAAAAGTGGCTGCTTTGCTCTGTCTGAAGCAAAGCCCCTGCAAAAAAAGAAAAAGAGATGATATCTGAAGATGAATATACTGGGGAACAGGTAATAAAGGAATAAGCTGCTATCCACAGCCTCTTATTAACTTCAGCCATCACTGATTCATCTCCCCAACCTCGCAGCCAAGTGAGTGTGGATTTCTAGGCAAAGGAGTATATAGGTGGAAATGATATCCCAGTCTCCATGTTCCTGAGGCTTCATAGTTGAATGTGCTTGTCACTCTATTCATTTCATACCTCCGAAATATTCCTCAAATGTTTAAATGACTTAATTCTAAGAATGGGTTTCACTAAGAAGTGGGGAAAATTTCCAGTTTATGATTTCATAAAGTTCTGGGTGGAGATTTTTTTCTGCCAGACAGTACCTAATTTTCAATGAGTAAACTCAGTATTATAAAACATATGAGTTCAAGAGATTAAATTTGAAAATTATATGTTATATTCAGCATACACTCTCAGTGATAGAAATGCTTGAAGTAATTTTAAGCTATTCTTTTGTTCCCATGTCATCTAAGTGTATGAAATTAAATGCATATCACAATTCTGCTTAAAGAAAAAAAGAAATTAGTCATTTTGAAAACTTCCTTCAGATTTGGAACAATACTGTATTGAAAGCACAGGGTTTTTAAAATAATTATATGAGGTGAAAGAAGAAGAAAAAAAAAGAATCACTGGTTAGGATTGTATTTAGCTGTCTTTAGGGAGATAAAAACCTTGAGTGGGATGAATTGTCATGTTGCCATCTGCTCCTGGTAGAGACAGTGTTTCTAATTTCATTTTACTACAAATCTTGAAACCTCATTCTGTACTTCCTGAGACTTTCAAATTCGTAGAAAGCTCTACTACTCATGTAAAATTCTCTTATATTGTAACAGGAACGCATATGGTTATTTAGGGTGCAGATATCTTCCTAGCAAAAATGGGGTTTGTGTCTTAGCGTGAACAGATTATATGTATGTAACCTATGCCTCCTGCAAACATAAGTCTCAGGACTTCAGTGCTTGCTTTTAATTGCTTTTCTTCCCTTCCTTACCATTGCTGTGCCTGCCCACCCACCCCACCTCTGGCTCTTTTAAGATCTTGTTTACTTTTAACCTCTTTGGATTTCACTGAGAATAAACTTACTGGAACAAATGAGACCAAGCTGTGAATTGCTCCACCAAGCAGGGAAAAAAAAGTTACAATCTGGCCACTTTGAGTTGCACTGGCATCTCCAGGTATGTATTAGCCCAGGCTGTGGAAGTTTTGACCTCGTCTTCAGCAACATCTCACCAGTCTGCCCTGCTAAAGGGGCTTAAAAGCATCAGCTGGGAACCAGCCAGGAAAGTAGCATTTTGGGCAAATCATGTCCGGTGGCTGTGATGTAGGGTGGTGTATATTGAAAATAGGGAACAGCATACCATAAAACTATTAACAGAACTAAACATTCAAAATCGCATATTACTAATTGAACTGGGAGCCCCAAACAACCCCTTCCAATCTCTTAGACAAAGGAGTAAGCCTGTTTATGAGTTTTCAGACAAGTTCATTTGGCAGATTCTTACTGTATGCACTTGCTAACTTCATTTCTTATTGACAAGATCTGCATAAAAATCCTTCCAAATTATACTTTTAATTATTTTTCATTTGTTCCGAGCCTGCATGCTACAAAATCAGTGCTGGGTGGCTTGTATTAATGGCTTACAATGCACTGAGGATGAGTCTGAAAAACAGAAACACCTTGGCCTTCCCATGATTTGGCCAGGGCAAGATGCTGCAGAGCTAAGGATGATGGGCTGAGCAGCTGCTCCTTATCGCACTGCACCGCCTCAGAAATTCCAGCCTCTCTACCCTTCTCTTTCCCAATAAATCCAACCCAAGCTGAAGCCTAGATTGGCCACTGAAACCAATATTACACTGAGACTTTTAGAGAAAAAGAAAAAGAAAAAAAAAGAGATTAAAGAACGAAAAGAAAAAAAAAGATATTTTATGGAAAGAGGCTTTAATTCCTTAGCCCAGTTCTGTTTACTGATTTCCCTACTGTCTTCTGTCATCTTTTGGCAATTTTCTCTCTTACGGTAGCATGACTTTGTGGTCTGCTCATCAATTTCACTGCACAGTTTAAAAATCCATGAAGCAAAAATAAAATCTTTACAGATTACTGAGGAAAAATGCCAATCTCTTGCTGGAGTCCTCTGACACCAGAACCAGATGGGACTTCAGCATAACAGATTCAGCATAGGACCAGGGAAGGCATGACATGGGCAGCATTAGTGGAACAGTCATTAAAGGGTTTTTTTTCCATGTAAGTGACATGCCATAATTTTTATGTATCACCATAATGTGAGATTTAAAGAGCCCAAAAGAAGTTTTTTATTCAGGAAAAAAATTACTCATTTAAGAGTATTTTTTTGTAGGATTCTCACTTACACCAACCTGATTGAATTGGTAGATTGCTGTGCTCATGACAGTAATATCTATTAGTACCGTGAGCATTTATTTTGTAGCACATTCCTATTATTTGGGGCGCATGATTTCATAATATACACTATTTTGTGGAGAATGAAAAAAAGCGAAGACCTCTTCCAGAAAAGCTGGCCCTGAACAGCCGAATGTGCTTCTTTTAATAGAGTTTGAGGGCTTTTTTCCTAGTGTTTTTACAGAGCAACTTTAATTGATTGCTTGCAAATATAAGGAGAACATTCCCATCCTGATCTTTCATTTTTAATACAGGAGAAAGCTATAGGAGAAAGAAACAAAACCAAGGGTCTACATAGAAAATTGTGATTATGTATGTACATATTTCTCTTTATGATGGCTGTATCTGAACAAAAAAGACCTGTCTTCAACTGGTAGAAATCTCTACTGCCTTATTATAGGGCCAGCTGGGAATATTTTGACAGAACATTTTATCAGAGATTATAAAATGCCAATGCGTCCAAGCAAAATGTTTTACAGAAACCTGACAAATTCGACAATTTTATTTCAGGAAGAAAAAGACATTCTGTTAAGGTCAGAAAATTTTGTTTTGACACTTTCAAGCTGAAATGTTTGGCAAGGTTTTTTAATGATTTTTATTTGAAAATTTGATTTGTATTGAAGCTCAGCCTTCAAATCAGAGTAAAAAGAGAACAAAAAAATTGTTTTACGGAAAATTTTCAAAGCATCATCATTGTGCTTAGTATGGTATATGATGAAAACCACTGAACTTCTGGATAGGCATTTGCTTCTTGGGGAATTCCATATCAACGTCAAAGTACCTGGATTAATACAGCTGAAGAATTAATTCTCCTAAGGCTTCCTTTATACTAAAGGGAGAGAATTTCCTGTATGACTAGAGAGCAGTAAATAGGTAACAACCAGAAAATATCCTAATTATGATTGCTACAAAAAGAGGTGTACGAACATATGTGTGCACCCATGTGTGTGTAAACGTAATTCTACAGCAGATCAACATTTTCTGCCTTTGAATGTCTTAGTGTAAGGAAAAACTGAAAAGGTGGGTAATACTGACCCTCTTTTGGCTACAATTTAAGCCTTGTATTAGGAAGAAAATTTGATTTCACTGGTTTGTTAAAACTGATTTTATATGAGGGTGGAAGGTTATGCCAAAGTCTCGATTTTAATAGGTTATTAATATTGCCAATGCTGTCTCACTCAGAGAGCAAAGAGAAGGGAGTGCTCTGTCCAGTGAATGCACTGCAGTTAACTCTGTCCCAGAAAGCTACAGCAAAAGGAGAAGTTGTTTGGAACAGTGATCTACAATTTTCAGGGCTGTACTAGAGACTAATGTTGCACGCATGTAAAATATTTGCCTCTCTACTCTTCCTGTCCAAAAAGCCTTTGCAATGAATGTGTTGAGAGGGAAATGAGCTGAATATCACAACAAATGCAGGATGGAACTGATAAAAGCAGAAAGCATGGTTTGTATTAAAGAATGAAACACTGTAAATTCCATTTATGTGTGTTATCTGAAAAGGCAATTTTGCAAGCAGTAAAAATCCAGCACCAAGTATTAAAATATGTCTCTCTGACATGGAAATAGGATCCTTGCTCAGGAACTGGCGGGGCTTGTAGAGAGGGCTTTAAACTAGGCCTGAAGGGGGAAGGGGATATAAACAGGCTCACTAGAGAGGAGCCTGGGGGGGTCACCCCATTGCTGGGGGGGAAACCGACAGCCCAGCTCAAGTGCATCTACACTAATGCACGCAGCATGGGCAACAAATGGGAGGAGCTGGAAGCCATTGTAAGGCAGGATGGTTATGATGTAGTCGCCATCACAGAAACGTGGTGGGATGCCTCCCATGACTGGAGTGCTGCAATGGATGGCTACAAACTCTTCAGAAGGGACAGGCAAGGAAGGAGAGGCGGTGGGGTGGCTCTGTATGTTAGGGAGTGTTTAGATTGTACAGAGCTTGATGCTTGTGGTGAGGCAGAATGCTTATGGGTGAGGATGAGGGGAAAGGCCAACAAGAAAGATATCCTGTTGGGAGTCTGTTACAGACCACCCGACCAGGATGAGGACGTTGACGAAGAATTCTACAAGCGGCTGGCAGGAGTCTCTCAGTCGCGAGCTCTTGTTCTTGTGGGGGACTTCAACTTCCCAGACATCTGCTGGAAATACAATACAGCAGAAAGGAAACAGTCCAGAAGGTTCCTGCAGTGTGTGGAAGATAACTTCCTGACACAGCTGGTAAGTGAGCCTACCAGGGGAAGTGCCCTGCGTGACCTCCTGTTCACTAACAGAGAAGGACTGGTGGGAGAGGTGGTGGCTGGAAACCATCTAGGCCTTAGTGATCATGAAATGGTAGAGTTTTCGATCTTTGGTGAGGTTAGGAAGGGGGTCAGCAAGACCACCACCATGGATTTCCGGAGGGCAGACTTTGACCTGCTCAGAACGCTGGTTGGGAGAGTCCCTTGGGAGATAGTCCTGAAGGGCAAAGGGGTCCAGGAAGGCTGGGTGTTTTTCAAGGAAGAAGTCTTAAAGGCACAGGAGCAGGTTGTCCCCATGTGCCGTAAGACGAATCGGCGGGGAAGACGACCGGCCTGGCTGGACAGAGGACTACTAGTGCGACTAAGGGAAAAAAGGAGAGCTTACCAGCTCTGGAAGAAGGGGCAGGCAACCCAAGAAGAGTACAGGGATCTTGTCAGGTCATGCAGAGAGGAGATTAGAAAGGCAAAAGCCCAGCTGGAATTTAACCTGGCCACTGTTATAAGGGATAATAAGAAGAGTTTTTATAAATATGTTAACAGCAAAAAGAGAGCCAGGGAGAACCTCCATCCACTAGTGGATGCAAGGGGGAACATTGCCACTAAAGACGAGGAAAAGGCTGAGATACTCAAAGCCTTCTTTGCCTCGGTCTTTAATGGCCCGACAAGTTATCCCCAGTGTACCCAGCCTCCCGAGCTGGAAGATGGGGACAGAGAGTGGAATGAACCCCCCTTAATCCAGGAGGAAGCAGTCTTTGACCTGCTGTGCCACCTGGACATCCACAAGTCTATGGGGCCGGATGGGATCCACCCAAGAGTGCTGAAGGAGCTGGCAGAGGAGCTTGCCAAGCCACTCTCTATCATTTATCAGCAGTCCTGGAGAACAGGGGAGGTCCCAGATGACTGGAGGTTGGCAAATGTGACGCCTATCTTCAAGAAGGGCCGGAAGGAGGATCCGGGGAACTACAGACCAGTCAGCCTAACCTCGGTACCGGGGAAGATTATGGAGCGGTTTATCTTGAGTGTGCTCACCAGGCACATGGAGGACAATCAGGGGATCAGGCCCAGTCAGCATGGGTTCACGAAAGGCAAGTCTTGCCTAACCAACCTGATTTCCTTCTATGACCAGGTGACCCGCCTGGTAGATGAGGGAAAGGCTGTGGATGTTGTCTACCTGGACTTCAGCAAAGCCTTCGACACAGTCTCCCATAGCATTCTTGTGGAGAAGCTGGCATTTCATGGCCTAGATGGATGTACTCTTCGCTGGGTTAAAAACTGGCTGGGTGGCCGAGCCCGGAGAGTCATGGTGAATGGAGCTAAATCCAGTTGGCGGCCGGTCACAAGCGGTGTCCCCCAGGGCTCAGTTCTAGGGCCAGTCTTGTTTAATATCTTTATCAATGACCTTGATGAGGGGATTGAGTGTGCCCTCAGTAAATTTGCAGATGACACCAAACTGGGTGGGAGTGTTGATCTGCTGGAGGGGAGGAGGGCTCTGCAGAGGGACCTGGACAGGCTGGACCGATGGGCCGAGGCCAATTGTATGAGGTTCAACAACGCCAAGTGCCGGGTCCTGCACTTTGGTCACAACAACCCCATGCAGCGCTACAGGCTTGGGGAAGAGTGGCTGGAAAGCTGCCTGGTGGAAAAAGACCTGGGGGTACTGATTGACAGCCGCCTGAATATGAGCCAGCAGTGTGCCCAGGTGGCCAAGAAGGCCAATGGCATCCTGGCTTGTATCAGGAATAGTGTGGCCAGCAGGAGCAGGGAAGTGATCGTGCCCCTGTACTCGGTGCTGGTGAGGCCGCACCTCGAATACTGTGTTCAGTTTTGGGCCCCTCACTACAAGAAAGATGTTGCCTTGCTGGAACAGGTCCAGAGGAGAGCAACCAAGCTGGTGAGGGGTCTGGAACACAAGTCATATGAGGAGCGGCTGAGGGAACTGGGGTTGTTTAGTCTGGAGAAGAGGAGGCTGAGGGGAGCCCTGATCGCCCTCTACAACTACCTGAAAGGAGGCTGTAGTGAGGTGGGGGTCGGCCTCTTCTCCCTGGTAACAGATGATAGGACAAGGGGGAATGGCTTGAAGCTGCGCCAGGGCAGGTTTAGGCTAGACATTAGGAAAAACTTCTTCACCGAGAGGGTTGTCAGGCTCTGGAATGGGCTACCCAGGGAGGTGGTGGAGTCCTCATCCCTTGAGGTCTTTAAAAGAAGGATAGATGAGGTGCTCAGGGACATGGTTTAGTGGTGGGATGGCAGTGCTAGGTTAACGGTTGGACTCGATGATCTTAAAGGTCTTTTCCAACCGAGGTGATTCTATGATTCTATGATTCTATGACGCTCCCTCCCCTAGATGAGTCTGTTGCTCCTGTTGCTCTTTCCTTCCTACAGTTTCCCCTTTCCTTTGGCACCATTGAGGGGATGAGGGTCTTTTTTTTTTTTTTTTTTTTTTGTTTCAGAATGAGTAGCTTTGTGCTTCCTTTATATAGATTTCCAGACTACACTTTCTGATCCTCTGTCACCTTTTACCTCAAGCCTCCCTTTCACTTTTTCACCTCAGCCTGCTGCTTTGCTTTGTGCTTTAGGCCTGTCTCTTTTCTTTCACTCCTCACAGATCTTCCTTCTTTTCTCCTAATGTCACCACCCCTCAGTCTCCTAATGCTTTCCCACCCCTTTTAACGCAAACATGCCTGGTTTTGACACACTTGCCATTGCTCCGATCCTCCACATTGATGATGTATGTGTAAAAGACTGTTCTTAATAAATATCGTCCATAATAAAAATTCAGTTATATAAAACACTACTTATCAGAAACCATTTTTTCTTGCACAACAATGGAAAATATATTTCCTGAGAAAATGGGGCAGGACTTGCACTATTTTTTTTCATAGCTGGCATTAAAACCAGAAAAAGATCTGATTTGGTTGGAAGGCAGGTTTTTCACAAGGAAACATTTTAAGTCTCCTAGAGTTTGGCAACTAAGTTCTTCAGCAAATGAAATTCTCCTTCCAGGAGTCTCCAAAACTGAAAAGGGAAAAGATCTACAGTCTGGCTTGGAGTTGCACTATAGGCTACTCCTTTCCCGTTTCCTCCTCTCAAAGGGCTGTATCATCAATGTAAGCATTTAGGAAGTCCCTAGAACATCTGTCTTGTAAATAAACAGACTTCAAAAGAAACCCAGTTTGATTCCTGTTAGAGTTACACATGGAGTAGGATCAAAGTCTGAAGATCTGCAGGTTGAGGAGAGTTAATATTTTAGTTTCTAGATATTATGGAGACCACCTGGATACTGTCATAGGACATTCAACCAGCTTTGAAAAAAATGGTCTGAAGTTTCTCATATTATGTAAAACTCAGTTCTGTTTTGGCCCACAAATCCCATGGAATAGCGCTAGACTGGTCAAATACGTTGTCCCGGGGGGGGGCCCGGGTCCCATGGGGAGAGGAGCCCAGGTTGGAGCAGGTTTACTGGCAGGGCTGGTGACCCCACAGGGGACACATGCTGGAGCCATCTGCCTCTGAGGGACTGCACCCCGTGGAAGGGATGGACCCACGCTGGAGTGGTTCGTGAAGAACTGCAGCCCGTGGGAAGGACCCACGCTGGAGCAGTGCATGGAGAACTGTCTGCTATGGGAAGGACCCCAGGCTAGATCAAGGAAGGAGTGTCAGGAGTCCCCCCTGAGGAGGAAGGAGTGGCAGAGACAATGTGTGATGAACCAACCCCAACCCCCATTTCCCGTCCCCATGAGCTGCTGGAGGGGAGGAGGGAGAGAATTCAGGAGTGAATTTGAGCCTGGGAAGAAGGCAGGGGTGGGGGCAAGGTGTTTTAACATTTAGGTTTTATTTTTCATTACCCTACTCTGATTTGATTGGTAATAGATTAAAATAGTTTCCCCAAGTCAAGTCTACTTTGCCCATGATGGTAATTGGGGAGTGATCTCTCCCTGTCTTTATCCCGACCCATGAGCTTTTCATTATATTTTCTCTCCTTTGTCCAGTTAAGGAGGGGAGTGACAGCGTGGCTTGGTGGGCACCTGGAGTCCAGCTAGGGTCAACCCACCACAATATTCCACTTACATATTTGTTCAAAAATATAATTTTGCATTGGGTTAATCTAGATCTATTGAATTTGAACTTTTTATTTTCTTTTATTTGAAGGAACATACTTTCTGTGATTTCCACTTTCCTTCCTATGCTTTGAAAAAAAAATTTCCTGAATATGTGTAATGAAATCATGATATTGTAACTATCATGATACAATCAATTCCCGGAATGCCTATTGTGGATGTCTATATATTTATTAGAAACCATACAGGTATATATTTGTATGTATATAGCCATACCTACATAAAATTGTAGCCATTTGAGACTTACTCCATAATTCAGATTACTGAACTTTTAATGGCACTATTTTAAAATAAAAGATATTCAGATGGATAGTCCTTGTTAGCTTGTAAGAAAAAAAGAGGTTAACACATCTGTTAAGAATAACAAGTTCCATGATTAATCTATAGATCAATGCTATGTTTGGAGGCAGCTATTAACACATCTTACCATAAAAATATGCACTGTTCCATAAAACTGCTGGTCTTCACACATTCCTAAAATGATCAAGATTGCAATGAATTGTCCTTTAACTATGGTCTTTGGAGAATTGAAGATGCTGCAGCAAATTAATAGACTGTTTTCCCTATTCAAGTATCTGTAGTGAAGTCATTATCTGAAAGCTTAAACTTCCATTGTGTTTAAAATTAAGGAAACTGCAGCTGCTTTGGGAATGAAATTGCAGTAACTATTTTGAGGCAGGCAGCATAATAGTTTAGGACAGTAGATGTGAATGACTGTATTTTGAACCACAGATTTAGGCTTCAGCATAAAGCAGTAACTACCTTCACTATACTGAAGACATTAAGTCTGAAACGTTAGAGCTGTTTCTTTTTTAGGAAATTTAAGTAAATGCATACTTGTTATACATCTTATCTAAAGCACCAGAAGATACCAGGATGGTGTTAGCATCCACTAAGTGCTACTATATTTGCATATTTATGGCACCGGAGAGTAAGTAGCGTGATGTGTTGGATTACTTATATTGCCGCTCACCACCCTTGTAGGTCCTGTATGAAAGCTTCAGTAACTCTTAACTTCTTATGCCAGGATCACAGCGTGAAGGTGTAAGACATTCTTTGAATAAATATTCATGATTTACAACATAGTAAACCCCAGCACTATTGTTCTTAAGACAATTATTGGAGGACAATAGTCATTACAAACACCAGTCTACAGAATGATGGAAAGTCACAACTGATATTCCAACTTTCTATGGATTTTAGGAGAACTTTATTTAGAGCTTCTGTGACCATCTCAATAAACAAAAATTAATGAAACTAGGTACACCACTGAAACAAAATTTTGTTTAAGAATGTGTTTGAATTAATTATTTCAATAGCTATAGTTGCTACTGAAATGCATGTCCATTCCTGATTAGGAATATCTACTGTTGAGGGACATGACATGGGACTCAACACAACATCGAGCTGAAACTTTTTGGGATTTACTGCATGCACTTCAGATTATTGAACCATCATTTTCATGATGTTAAAATAATAGTTAATCTGATTTTTAATCTCTAATGGACATCAGCTACCATAATTTCCCAGTAGACAGCTGCTAAAAAAAATAGTTTGTAGTTACACTGCAGATTAAGGTGGACCTGCATTTGAGGCAGAATATTGTTACTCTATTCTCTGTCCCTACACCTGGGTCTGATGATGACCTCAGCCTCCTTATGGAGGCAGTTGTTGAGAAGTGCAGTGCTAGACTCAGTGCCTAACTCTATCATCCCAAGGGAGGGAAAGTCTGAAGCAATTTGAGAACCCAACCATTTTTCCAGCACAAGCATAATTATAAAAGAAAAAGTAGCTGGGGGAAAGGAAACTGATTAATATACTAGTTCATGGAGTAAAACCATAATCACTAGATAAGAAATAACCAGGTTTTCTGTTTTATCCACTAATTTATGATTACTCCAGACAGTATTAGAGAGAATAGCAAATTAAATTGAGAAACAGTGCCTAATGGGTGAAGCAAAGAAATGTGAGTTACAATACCAGGCACTCTGCTTGGTCCTGTCATCTCCTTCCCGCACAACCTTCAGTGAATCGTTCAGCCTGTGCTGCGCTACTGAGTTGATGTAAAGTGAATATTCTGTCATCAAAGTCACTCCATAAAGGCAAATGCTTGTGTTTTATATAATAATAGTACCATTTCTTGTCTGTTACTTCCCTCTGACATTAATGAAACAGACTTTGTTCACATGTTGATGTGAACAAACTCTAAATGGTGCTGTTAATGAGATAGATATATGGATTTACTCAGAGGAAAAATAGGTGAAGTAATAACTGTGTTCTGAGCTAAGTAACTCCCCCAAAAGGGTTTATTAAGCTGGGTTATGGCTCTTACTACGTTAACAGAAAACTCTATTCAGGTTATTAATGCACTGAAATAACTGATGACTGGGATACTTGTGAGAAATAATTGTGTTAAATTATTGTGTAAGGAGGTTATAACTGGAAGAAAATCTTTAAGTGTTTGGATAAAATAAGCTGAGATGGCTATATTTGCTTTGATTAGAGTATAAAGGAGGGTGATTAGTGAATCATAGTGCACGGCTGTACAGAGTGGTTCGATGTTTTGAAACTACCACACAGCTTTGTCTGTAATTGTGTAGTTTTACTAAACATCAGTTTGACTGCTCCTAATTCCTTTTAATGCAGTAAAATTATGTCATTCATTGGATATAGACCTGGGGATATTTTTGGTATAGCAATAAAGTGTTTGGTTGACATACATAAATGTTGAGAAAATAAAAGTCCATAATAGTTCTATATACAATTCTTTTCAAGCAGGCTGCGCTTTCCCCCAGATCAGTGGGTGGTATTTTGGGATTCCCAGCATCTCAGTCCTACAACTGCATCATGGAGAGGAGGGGAAATGGCCAGAGCAAGCCCAGCTCTGCAGGGAGAGCAGGTGGCTGTAACACAACTTAAACACTGATACTGCTCAAGCTTATCCATTAGGAATACAGTGACTCGCACCAGAAGCTAGAGACTGCCAAAAGTATCCTTTGTCTTGCAGTAGAGTGCACGACCATGCCAAGAAACCTGATATGTATCTGAATGGGATCTTTACACCATGTTCTAGGTTTAAAACAGGATACAAAGAAAACCACTCAGTTTTCTGTGCTATTCCTTCAGTTGCTAGTGGTCTGACAAATTCCCTGAATTACCTGACAAGTTGCTTACTTCTAATGCTTTTAACAAACTTCTTGTTTACTTTCAAGTTTGCTTAGTTTTTGTTCTTTTCCCTTTTAGCTGCTTTAACATCCATCTAGCATTTAAAATGTCACTTCTTTCTTGCACTGATTTTCAATGGCTAAAATTTCTGTATTTTCTCTTTCTACTGGAAATTAATTAACATCTTATAAAATGACAACGTGTCTTCCTGGCTTGTGTGTGTTGCTTATTAATCCTTTTTCTTTTTCTTTGCATGTGTGAGATCTGTCTTTGACAGTCTCAAGCTTTCAGAAGACCCATGCTTCCAAGATCGCCTACTGTAATCACAACCACTGTCTGAGAGTCTCAATAGAAAGCCCTAAAGAGAGTAGTCAGCTTGACCAGAGCCCAGAACCAGTAGATATCTTACCAGTTTATTATCTCTCTTGTCAATAGGAAAACAATATTTAGATTTTGGAATGAGTATCAGATTGTAAAATGTGATATTACTGATTTACTAGGGTAAGACAAACTCACATTTTCCTTGCCATGAACTAGCAGGCATCAGACTGAACTTTGTTTTTCTTACTTTTTTCACTGATGACCTAAGCAAGGAGGAAACTTTAAGAACAAAACTTAAAAGCAACCGCATTCTTTGCATTGTTCTTTCATATTAAGCCCAAAACTTTATAAATAATTGGGATCTGAGGAGCTGAAACATAAATTCAGATAAGGACATTTCTGTTCCAGGTTTGTGTTCTCTTTTCGTCTCTCCTCTTTTCATTACACAGCTTTCTAGTTCCCCTTGCAGTAAGCCTTGCCATTGTACATTTAAAGTGACTTTAAAGAGAACATATTCAACTTACTGCATAAAATTTTACAACTTACACATTCCCATTTATATCTAAAACTGATTTCCTTCAGGCTGGATGTACAGAACTTCTTGACACTTTTTACAAGGAATATGAACTTTGGCATTAAGTATATGACCCATTATAGGGTCAAAGATAAAAATATAGAAAACAGGAGAGCGTGTCACATGTACTCACTTAATGATCTTAAACAAAGCATTAAAAGATTCCATGTGAGGAAGAGGAAAGGGAAGAGTATGTTTGGAAGAAAAGAACATCCTCTATCATAAGTTATGCCTATTTTTTGCACGGTACTCTATGTCCTCCAGCCAAGAAGGTCTTTCCCAAAAAGACAATGTCAAAACAGCCCCAGTCCAAAGATTCAAAACACGCTAAAAATTGCTTGCAAAGTCAGAGTTGATGAAATTACTCTGCTTTATGTTCCATTTTTAGTAAAGAAGGAAGTTAAGTTTCTTGTATGGGTTACTGGTGGTGTACTTTTCACACTGTACTACTCTCATATTACACCAGATAACTAGTTTTTTTCATTGAGTAGTCCATCAAAAATTCCACTGGCACTGTAGCCTCGAGTCTGAAAAAAAGTAGCTCTTTTGAAGATTGAGTAAGAATTTCGTACTAAATGACATATAATATCTTCAGAGTCCTTATTTTATCATATAATGATATTCCATCCAACATCAATCTAGAGTCACCTATAATGTATTTCAAAGAATGAAACTGAAATGACATGCAGTGGGGAACTGTAATTCGCTCTCATAGGCAGGGCATTCATGTCTGTTCTGTAGTAATTGCCTGCTGGTATTTTTTATAGACCGGGTTGAAAATAGACTATGGACCACATGGAAAAACACAAAAATTTGAGCTAATGTCTAACAAGTCATTATTCATAGAACGTATTTATCTTCTCAGACTGGGCAAAACACAAGGTGGCCTTGGGAAGCCTGTGTTGATTCTACCAATTTCTAGTTCTTTCATCCAGCCATCTAGAAGGACAATTTATGAGCAGATGTTGACAGATTTTTGCAAATTAGATAGGTTGTATATATCTTGATAGAATCAAATATGAATGTTATTTTTTTTCTTCTAAATTTTGACTGGAAACTTGAACAGAAATGCTTGAACTTTATACTTTTTGATGGACTTCATTATGTGTACTCTCCGCAAGATTAACCACGTGTGCAAGATTTTGCAGGATTGGATTTGTTTGCAGTGTGTTTGCATATTACATTTTGAACCTTATCCTAACATACCTTCCACAAATAAAGCATTACTATTATACTTATAGCAGTGTATTTGTAATATTCCAATTTAATGGGTAATTCCTGAAAAACTGGTCCTTTTGTATCACCACATTTTGTTATGTCTCTGTTATGGGTTGAGCCACTTAGGAGTTTACCACTGCAGTGGGAACACCTGCTAGCAAAACAGTTTAACTGCAAGCTTTTCTATTGCTCAGTTCAGCTAACAAGCTGCTTTTAAATGGCCTTCGGACAGCAGTGTAACACTAGTCGGTTTTTTTTCTGTTCCTCTTGGGACATATAGTGGAGAGCTATTCATCAGTTATTAGGATTTCACCCTGTTGATGCCTGCTGTGAAAGCTAAAGGAACTTAGAGCAATTTATCTTATGGTTTCTCTTAAAAAAAAAAAAAATTTAATACAATTATCAGAGACATATATCTGCAAAGAAATAAAGAATGACTTGCCATGACATAAATCTCAATTTTAACTCCCAGGTTTGTCAGTTTTCAGTGTTAATAGCTTGTGTATTTTTGCAGTGCACATTTTGCAGTTAGCCAGTCTTATTAATAATGTGCATAACTACAAAGAATAAAAACCTTAATTTTCACTGCCATTTTAAAATCAATTTGTTCACTGTGAAACTTCTCTTAAATTATTCCCTACAACGCTGAATACACAAGCAGAAGATACAAATGTTGAAGCCAGTAAAAAAACCGTTTGTTTACAAAGAAATTCTGAAATGTAAACTGCATTTCTGAACTTTAATGTCTCCACCATGACTCCACTTAGACATGTGTAAGTGTGATTCATGCTTCAGGACTGCTCACCTCACACAGAGTTATGTACTGTCACTATTTCATTCATTCTAAACGCAGTATCCATAAGGGTTTAGAGAGTAGACATCACCATAAATCAATGTTATTGGACTATATTTTCAAACAAAAATTTTTACAGACATAGACATCCCACATTCCATACTGATCATGAAACACTTGCGTGAAGGTCAGCTAAAGTCAGCAACAACTTATAGATTCATTTTCTGGAGAGATAAAAGATGCCCATGTATTTTTTCTGAGTACATTAAAAGTAGCTTAAATCTATGCAAGATTTCTGTGTAGAATTTCTAATGGTCATGAGAGCTTTGTAAGGGCTGTAAAAGAAACAACATTAGAGAGGTGTAAGCACTTGAGGTTACCTTTTCTGAAGATGCTGGGAAGGGACTCAGACACTATGCTGGATTATATCACCATTTTGTAAAGCATGGAGAAATATAAGTAGCAGTAAAATTTACTCCAGTGTGAACTTTGATTCATTTAAAGAGTTTTATAAAATATGTTTCTTAGAAACATAAAGAAAATCCAATTAAATATGTGGTACCCTATCACATCAGTGACTCCTTTGTATATAAAAAGCGGGGCTGTGTTGTCAGACTTGGGAACTCTTTCCTGCTTCTGCAACATAGTGTGCTCTGGTTGTGTCTGCCTTCATGTTAAATTGCGAGGCACCCCTGCTGCTCAGGTTGCATAGGAAGGGTCCACAAATCACAAAGATAACTGGCCTCTGGGGACCCGATTGTGCTGCACAGCGTGCCGACCTGCATTCTGCCTTGCCAATGGTCCCCTGCTCTTTTTCAGTCCTGTTTTTTTTTCTGTTAAAGACACCTGGGGAGGTGGGGATGGATCTGTCTTTCCTGATGCTGGGCTACATCAAAAGTAGGCTTTTGTCTGCTTGCCTACTTTTTTCTGAAGATTGATGGGGACTAATGAAGAGAAGAATAAGCTGATGTGAATAGCTATTTCAGACAAGTTACCCAGAGTAGTCCCTATTATTATTTAGCAGAACCTTTCTGGTGGTACTAAAGTCTGACAGCTCATGCCTCAGTCTACACTGAGTAATGAATTGGAACTTCTGCTCTGTGTGACCTAATGTAGAAATTTGTTGGACCAAAATCCAATTGTTTTTCTAGTTTTAGTGGTGCTTTGGCCTGATGTTTCTTATTGGGGTGCTCTGAAGATTGCTTTGAAGTTACTAAAATAAGGACAATAAGGTCTTTACATTAAAAAAAACTTCTTAATGTACTCAGATACACCTAAGGAAATCCTAAAGCAGTAAGTGTGCATATTTCTACAGCTTGAACTAAAAGACCTACTCTTAAGCCTAGTGATTATATTGATCCTGTCATTACAGGCTGCAAGCAGGTTACACAATGGATGGAGTTTGTAAGACTTTGGACTTGTATGAGAGAGGCAAGGGAAATCAAACTTATATCTCTTTAAAAAGGGCAAGTACTCACTTGTGTAAAAATATCATGATGTATACAGAACCATTAATACAGGAAATCTTAAAATATGTTGACCAGATTTATTTTTTTTTTAAAGTGGTACCTCAAAGGGCAGTTCATGAACAATCCTCTTTACACATTGAAAGCTTTTTAATGTAATGAAGTAGGATATTTCTAAACAACACTGCTAGGGATCAGATCTTGGCAGATCAGGAAATATGTTGCTTTAACAATTTTTAATACATATTTATTGCATTTTTTAATAAAGACACACAGTCTGGAAACAGATTGGAGAACACAGAGTCTGCTTTTCTTCTACTAAAGAACTTTGATCCATTTTTACAGAGTTGAGTACAGATATTTATGCCAGAACAGAGCTTAAGAGCAACCTTGGGTTATACAAGCTGTTTCATTGGGAGAATCCTCAGCTGTCTAGTTAATTTGGTCTTCCCAGAGCAGAGGTCAAGATCTGTCCTTTATAATTAGGCAAAAGAGAAATGTCTACTTGTGTGTAACAACTAATAGTAAAATTTCTTGAAAAGCTCTCAGGTCAGACAGTCATCTCTGAGTCATGAGAACATGAAAAGCCTAACAATCTTCTCAATCTTTGCATTTTTAACCCAAAATTAGTTGTTAGGTTATCTTGCAATGTTAAAAAAAATCAAACCAATATACTGTATAACAATAGTTTTTAAAAAGCACATTTACTATAAGATGAAAAGACTCTTCTGTATAATGAAATGAAATGTAACTTAATGATTGTTCTAACTAGAATAATGCATTATTTTTGTAAAAAAATATTGCAGTACACTGGAGGTACAGAAATTTATCATATACTGGAATTTATGTGTTACATAGTGATGAAATCCATCTGTTAGGTGCTCACATATACCACATAATGTAGTGAAAGCAGCCATCATCAATCACACATTACTCTAATCCTACCTCCATATTCTACTACTCCTGGGTCATTGAAGAAAGGCAATGGTAATGATCAGACCTGTAATTACAGAGCAAAGTAAGTATAGTGCGTTTCAGTGAGGATAATGATGTTTACTTTTCATCTCAAGATAAATTTGGTGCAATCAAAATGCTTATAATGAAGTGCCAGCTACAGAATATCTACTGTGGACAACACTGATATACCCAGGTATTGCAATTATTCTAAAAAAACAGTCAACATCATTTTGTGAAGTGCTGCTCTTAAGGGCAGTTACAGGAAGGCATCAAAGAAAAAGGGTTTTGAAGACCTGATGTTATTCCTGACACTGATGTTATTCCTGACACTTATGCTACCTAGAGGAACTATACCAAAAGGAAAGGAGTTACACAGAGATAAAAACAGTATGGATTTTCAGGGAATCTAACTTACCATCTGGTATGTTTAAATAAATGTGTTATGACACTGAATAGATTTTAGCAATTTAAAATTAGTAGATGTATTTTGGTGGGACGAATTCAAGTAAAAGGATGCAATATTAGGGCAACGTCAAACACAAAAAAACCAAACCCCACTGAATCAAAAATTTAAACCCAAGTAATGAAGAAAAAATATTTCTGGACTAAACTTAAAAACAGAATTTCCAGGACACAGTGATGTGGAGGGGAAGAGGGAAAGCCCATTACTCATTTTTGGTGAATTTCTTTTTTTTTTTTCTGAAAACAAATGCTTTGGGCTTAATGCCTTTAATTTTTTTGTTTCCAAATTTGGGTTAATTTATAACAAAGCTGTAGTTTTTAAAGAAAAGCAGTGAAGGTTTAGGGCTTTTTAAAAGATCTTTTTGCACTTTCTCTTTTTGTTGTAGGAGGTGGCAAAAAGTAGTAGTTGAATGACAAATAGTGTCCCTTCCTGAAACTCAATTTATTAATCAGCAAAAGAGTTCACCCAGCAGTTGTTCCCATTGAGAGACATTTGTATCATGCCTTAGTTAGTGCTATAAAATCAATTGGTTCTCATCAAGTGTGCTCTGTGCAAAACAGTGATAATGAACATATGCTTGAAATAGCGTGCGGTGATAATTGCATTGGCCTCAGCCTCTAGCAGTATTCTGGACCTTGAGGCCAGCAGTGTGATCAGAAAACAGGCTTGAGAAGAAAATACAGGCAGGCCAGGTAGAAGAAAAATTAAACCTGTGACGTAAACATTAATCAGTGACTGTGGGAAACCAACAGGTCTTGTCCAACACAAATTACATGGCCAAAGTATTTGAATTGCTTTTCGTACATGTACAGGTTGCGTAGACCTGCACAACCTGTACAAATGACCCAATAAAGGGTTGTTCTCAGGCATAAGTATTTACAATTTAGTCATTAGAGTCAACTTTAACAATTCTATCGTCCTAACTGTGTTACCATATATAGTAGTTTTATTACAGATTTAGGAGTCCCCAAAAGTTAATTGATGGGCACAAGTGTATGTGCCTCCATGAAATGATGCATCTTTCTGTTTCTTAAAGAGCAACTACTGGGTTTTTTAGTAAATTCCTTGGGAATTACAAGACAGAAGAACAGATTACAAAGCATGATATGCGTCTTCTACATTTTTTGTGGGGGAAAGCTTTGAGAAAACAGTGGGAAAGGGTGAGGAGAGAGTGGCTGATGCAGGAACTGTGGGGAGGAGGAGAAGCAGGAGTGGTGTCCCTGCTCATCTGAGGCTTCTTGATGAACATGATTTCTTCCCACAACCCCCTCTCCTTGATGAACCAGAAGAGGGGACCCAGATCAGTATTTAGAATTTTGTGGCCAAGATCAGTGAGACATATTCAAGACTTCCAACTGAGCCTGATTGTTTTGACCTTTTGCACTAGCTATGCCTGCTTTCCTGTAAGAACCTGCAACCCGTGTTCCCTGAAACTCTGCTTTCACCAATAAAAAATAAAAATGAAAAAATAAATAAAACATGCAAGACACAATTTTCAAACTGTGAGAGAAAGGGATTGGAAAGGAAGTCACATAGGGGAAAGAATTGAAAACTCTTGGCACAGACAAAGCAGACCATATAAAAGTTTGTGGAAAATTATTAAAAGCCCTTGTAGCTGGGATTTGGCTTAGAACAGTGCACAAGTATGTTCTTTTATTTCCTCCGAACAAACTCAGATTGAGATCTCAGTGATGTGTGACAGGATGGGTGCCAAGCAGAGTGTTTCACTCTAGTCATGTCAGATATGCAGGATGTCTACAAGGCATTCTTCGAGACCCATGGTCCGTAGAGTGGGAGAGCCACCGAGTAGGTCTCTGGCCCACCAGGTACCCCTGGACAGGCTGCTGGAGAAACAGCAGCCAGTGCAGGAGGTGAGGAGGAGTGAAATAGGCTGCACTTCACTGCAGGGCTTTTTGACAGACCCTGCAGGTCTGGCAACAGGGCTGGAAGTCATCTGAAAATGGGCAGCTTGATGAGATTCCCCCTGCTTCCTCTCTCATCCAAGTGGGAAACACTGTGAGAACAGCCCTTAGTCTGATTATTTGTGCTTTCAGTCCTTATCTAGGCCAGGAGCCAAAAATGAAGAGGCCTGCACATAAGTTACTAGAAAGTTTTGTAACCTTGAGAGAGGTTCAGCCCAAGTTCAGTTCTAAAAATACGGGAATGATCAGTCGGGGGTTATTATTCTGTACAAGCAGTCTTCCCCATCCTATGGACAGAGTCTTCCCTGTTGAATTAGTTTTATATTCATGCAACTCCACTCATTGGAAGGCAATTACTCATGCTTAATATGAGGGTAAATGTGAACACACTCAGGCTTTTAGCCTCTCAGCATTATGTGAATTTATTGGCAGTATGCCCAAACCCCACAGACCCTCTCTAGCCCGAGCCCCCCCTTACCTCAGTCAGTCACTTTGCCCGACACAGGACCGTGTGCTGTGGCTGTATCAAGGCTGACAACGTTGTGGAAAGCTTCATCTCACCTTTACTGAAGTCTGCAGCTTTATTAGTCCTGTATGGATACATCCTGCAAAATTCAGACTTTCTTCAGACCTGTTCTGTCAACCGTGCCAGAGAACGTCTGGTTTTATTTTGCTGGTTCAGAATGGAAAAGCAGGAGTTAGATTAAAATGCTAAAATAAAATGCTTCTTTATACCTACAGGTTTCAGAGATTCCCTTGCTCTTATAATTTCTACAGGATGGAGTTGTTATTGCTAAGATATCACTTACAGTAGTTAAATCTCTGTTATCCTCTGAAGAGGATAATACTCGCTAGATTGAGGATATCCTCACTGAAGTTGCATAATTCTAAAACAAACCTACTGCAGGCTTTATTTTGTTATTTGGAAAACATACAGTACGATTTGCACTCAGCTTTGTGTTTTCTGAGATGCTGCAGTAAAAATTTCCGAGTATATGGAAACTGTGTAAAACATGTTGAGCTCGAATAGCCATTACAGTAGTATATTGCGCTGAACAAAGGATCTGAAAACTGCCCTTGCTTTGTCAGTCAATTCCAGGTAATTAATTTCTATGTCCAAACAAGATGCACAGATGTGCTGACATAATGTGCACTGTTTCCAAACCTTTGCAGATATTACTCTTCTTATTACTTGTGTGTGCTTAGTGTTTACTCCTAGAAAAAACTAAGAGCCCCACACTGCTTTGGTATAAATTCAGGGTAATGATAGTCAAATCATGGTGGCTGCACTGTGAAGAATTGGTATGAAAGCAATTAGGTTTCACAGTTCACAATTTGCAACCTCAGCTTACTTTATATCATTGTGCAAATCTGAATTAGCTTTAAAACTGTTAGGTGCATTCTTGACAGGTATTCCTACTAGAAATACTTTCATAAATCTGTGAATATTTTGTGTTAAAATTGGCTGTTTTCTCTGGTCTAAACTGCATGCAGATCCCAACAGTTTAGATTTGGCGAATTTGTATCTGATCATGTCAGCCTAATGAACCGACTAGGCATCAGCTTTGACAGGCTGCCTGACATTGTAGAAGATGGAAATAAAAGACTCAGGGCAAAACTGTGACCCCATATAAGTCAATGGCAAAACTCCTCTTGCCTTTAATGGGTCCAGGATTTCATCTATGGCTCTCTGCCTCATCTTTCACTCCCAGAGACAAGCAGCACACAGAGTATAGCAGGGACTACAGACACCAGGCTTTCTCCCGTACATAATGAGGCATTAACTGAGTGAAGTTAGAGCTTTTGGATCTCAGCAGAGAAGTGGTTTTTTTTAGAAGAGGGTGAATGAAGAAAAGATAAACACATAACTGACTGGAAGTTAAAGCCACTCCTGTATATAGCAGGGGAAAGTGAGAGATTGCTTAGATTTTATTTTCATTTGTTTTTTTCCCGGCTTCCTGAAGTCACTTGACAGCCTACTAGAAAAGACTCACCACCATTCATAGGCGAAACACAGAATAATATCATGATTGAAAAATACTCCCTCAATGAAACTCCCACATGCAGAATTCAGACAGTGCCATAACTTAGAGGAATTTACAGCAGCCTCTGCCAGACACCCTCCTCTCCCCCTGGTGATGATCACTTCATTCCAGGATAGCGTGTTTTAATTATGGGGACTTCAGAGGGCAAAGGTGGGTTAGTAGCTTGCTTTGTTTTATAGAATGTAAGTATCTCAGTGTTACAGAATATTCCCTCCTGGCTCATTACTCTGTTGAGGGTTTTGGTGCTAAATAACAGTGTGAGATAAAGATCTCTTCCTGCACTGCTTTCATCTCCACCACCCTGAAGCTCCTCCTGAACCAGTGCCAGATCCTAACACAGTGCAATCTGACCATTAATGCAGTTGAGATATTTCAGGGTTTTCTTAATCTGAAGTTGTCTTTTTTCCTCATAAAATTGCTTCAAACTGCTCCTCTAGCCATCTCCCTTTGCTTGCATGGGGACAGTTTGCTGGGCGGCAGCACGGTTGGCAGGTGTAAAGGGTCGGTGCTGGACCCAGGAGCCATGGACGCCTTGTGCCCCAGGTTGGTTTCTGCCCAGAGATCGCTGTGGCCAGATGCTGGGATGGCACCGTGCAGTGGGCAGCAGCAGAGGACAAGCCCAAGAGGGAGATCAAATGTGCATCTCCTGCTAATGATGCCTTTGCTCATTACTGTTTTTTATATAAACACCGAGGGCCTTTACTCACATTTTGCTCAGTTAATGTTCCCTGACTGAGGAAGGACTGAGTCCAGGCTTCAGGAGCTGGCTTTATAGTAACAGCCTGATTAGTATTCAGCTCTGTTTACACATCAGATTTTTAAATCAATTTGAATGAAAGATAAAAAGTGGGTTAGTACCCTTTGCCTCCTGATCCCCACTTGGAGGGGAACCTTTCATGGCAGGGTTTCTCCCCCTCCTGCAGTGCAGGAAGGGATGAAAGCAGAGGGGAAGGATGGAAGGGCAGGACCCACAGCCCTGCCGTCCCCGACTTTCTCCTTGCAGAGCATCTTAGGGAAGACATCTCCTGGCGTGCGTGCAGCGGCTGGGCTCAGCCAAACCCTGCAGACACGGGGTGCAGAGAGGCAGCTGATCAAATATTTGCAAAGTAGAGTCTCCCTTCTGCCTGGATGCCCTGCCACCCCTCAGCCTCGCACACGCACATGCACATGTGCACACACACAGCTCCCCATAGAAATCTTCAAGCTTTTGTCCAGCTCTCTCTTCAAACCCATCCCTGCTCCATTCAATTAAATAAACACATGTGCTATATGTGCTGAAAAGACATCCAGAAAAATGTATGTACAAGTAGTTGTACGCTGAGCTGGAAGCCTAAATCTTGCTTTATCCACCTGATGGAGGAACAAATAAAAAATTACATGAGATCCTTGGCAAATCTCCCGGAAGATGAAATATAAAGTTTCTTAGTGCAGTTTTCCTTCCTAGTTTTTAGGTAACTCCACATCGACTCTGAGGCAATAGGAATTTAACCTCTGAGTAAAAATGAAAATGCATGGTAAGTCTTAACTTTACCCATACAAGTCTAAATAACATTGATTTCAGCTGAGTTATCCTCAGTTTATAGCAGAATAGCCAGAATCTGGCCCTGAATAATATCTTTGGAAGTTGAGGCCATGAAATGGAGAGGGTCATGTCTTTAGCTGTTGTTAATCTGAGGTCAGTGGTTCTCTGCCCACATTAAATCTATTGTGGGACTGACACAGTGTCATTCGTTCTTGGGATAAAAAGCACTAACCGTGTTTGAATGAGAGATTTCTTTCCCTTTGATATGGACCAGGCACTAAAAAAGGAATGTTTTAATAACTAAAACTGAGAGTTAGGTAAGGCCAGAATTAGGAGGACAATTGCTGTCAGTGGAGTACTGGTGCCTTTCTAAGACAGCAGCGTGACTTCTGAGGCACCTCGGTTCACAGACTTAAAATATTGGAACATACGGACTTAGCAGAAGCACAAAAGTGGGGTTTTTTTAACTTCATGTCATGTGGAAGCCTGTGCTGCATAACGTAATGAGATGCACATTTTAACACACAGGCCTTTTCTTGTAATGTCAAGCAGGAGAGAGTCTTAGGGAGCAAATTAGGTCACTCACTGCCAAACTAACTGGTCAGCAAACTGATGTAATGACTATTTTCAGGTTTGCTCTTAAATTTGCCACTTTCCTGTCTCCCATTAAATCAGGCAGAAAAGAGAGCTGTGTGAAAAATTAGGTACTTCCTAAGAAATTGTTCCCCTTTTTGTTCATTTTTCTTTGGCATTCAACATAGGGAAAGGAAAGAAAAAAATGTCCTTTTACCTAGGATAGTTTCATTGCTTTGACCGTAAGTGAAAAGCAGCTTTTGCCAGCAAAGTGCATTTTGCTGCCTGATGGGTAATGTAATGTGTGAGTCAGTGTGGAAAAGGAGTTGAAGGTCAAAGCTGTAAGAGTACTTGCTGTGTCACTTGGTGTCCTGATCTGAATGTTACGCATGTCATCTCCCTAGCTCACTGTCATAGAAGGGAAACCATACCAGGGCTGGGAGTTGAACGAGTACTGAAGAATAAATCATGAAAAATTACGCCCTCAAAATGTGCCAAAAATAGGGAAAAGAGTAATTACTTAATTCTATTTCTCATACAGTGTGTGGAAGTTTGCACATCACTTTCCCTGAGCACCAATAACCATCTTTTCCTTTTGTGAAAGCTTGCAAAAAACTTTGAAATGCGAAATACTGATGAGTTTTGCCACTGACTTGGTGAGGCTGGGATTTACCCAGAAACTTCTCAAAGAGAAAAGGAAGCCTTGCAAGTGAGTAATAGAAAGTTTAAAGCAGTTGAAAAATCCCTGTGAATTCCTTTAATCGACATTGTCCTTATGAGAGCATTTTCAGATGAGATTCTCCTTCTACGGACAATGTTGCTGAAAATACCCTGTTTGTTGTTCAGCAACATGAACCTTTTAGAACCCCCACTTATGCTCTAAAATGAAGTGTGACTGACTTCCTTGTTTTTGACAGGACCTTTTACTACCCAGGCTCTGCTTTTTTTTAACATCAGAAAGTAGAATGAAAGGTTCCTGTAAAGAACCTTAGCTTATTTACTCTGCACAACTGGACATTAGCAAGTTTGCCCACTCTTTTCACTGACAGGTTTTGTAGATTGGGTTAAAAATATTGGTTTTGACATTTAAAGCCCTTAATTGACTAGATCTCAACAAAGTGCCTTACTGAGCTTCTGGCACTCTGCATACGACTTCCTCCTCTTGGGTCAAAAGGGGCACAGCTCTTGTATTTGAAGGTCTGCAGAAGCAGAAAGGACAGTGTTAACATTTCTGCATGTTCAGCTAAAGATCACTGAACAGTCACCTAGCTGACTTTTCCCAGCATTGCTTATTTTTGTTTAAGGTGGAATTGCAATCTTTCTTTTTTTACTTCAGAGGGCTCTCACAGGACTTTGTTTAACCCGGTATCACAAAATCATTTTGCAATTTGTGATAAATTGCAATTGTGACTTTTTTTTTTTTTACTTTTTGTTTTTTTCCTTTTTAAATAATTAGAATGTGAAAACCTGTAATCAAAGGACAACAGCATAAATTTATCTTGGCTCCTAGCGTGATTTCACTTGATTGATTCCGCAGTTCCTAAATACTTTCCCTCAGAAATGGATCCAGCATCGTTTTTTCAGGCTTCCTGTCTTGTAGAGTTTTCCTCATCTGGGATCTGCCCTTGCGAATGTCTCAGCATGCGATTAACTCAACTGGATTTCTTGTGTAGAAACTCATCATGCTCCTAAACCCAAATAGGCAGATCCCACAAACACTGATGTGGTTCATTTTACAGGTTACAGATGTAAACTACCTATCTAAGAGATTTATTTTCAAGGGCCTTCTTTGTAAGAGAGTTAGAGGAATGTGTTATACTCCTCAGCATTCTGGTTCAGCCTTGATGTTTCAGTTTATTTTGCTATTAATACTTCAAGATTTTGTGTTGCAATGAAGAGTAAGACTGGGACTAGTAAGGAATCATTTTAAATTACAATGATAGTAAGCAGTCTTGCAACTGAGATCAGGATTATAAATCACAATATGTCTTCCCTCATAGTTTATAGCATCTTTCACAACTCACTGACGCCGATGAAGAAACATAATTTAAGAACCATAGAAAATAATGAAGTTAGGTTTATGGGCATCCAGTGAAAATGTTTCATAAACTGAAGTTAAAATAGACTGTGTTTCTATAGACTGCTTAAGCACCTTTTGTAGGTATTCTTTTCAGAGGCATAATTTTTATCAATGCATTTCCTAGCATTGTATCATAGTGACATTTTATTTTAAAGTTACTGAGTGAAGGAGACATAATCATGACTGAAGTCTTTCAAAACCACTCTAGATGTTATAATTAAACCAATTACTAATCCATGTATCTTGGTCATATGCTAAAGAAGAGCCTACTAGTTCTGTACAGTCTTGCCACAGGAAGCCTGTCTGAAATCCACACACACAAATATGAAGTGTGCAATATAACCTAAGAAGAAAACTCTTATTTCTATTAATAGGCTGAATAATTCATAATGGCTCTATCTATGTTAGATGTTATCAAGCATGATAGCAGATCTATAGAACAACACAGCTGGTGTGGATGTCTACATTTGGGGAGGGGGAGATATTTCATATTAATTCTTGGCAGTTCCAGTGAACTGTATGCCCATTAGCAGCCAGAGTGCATTGGATTTGCTCCTGGAGCTTTGCTTCTGGTTTATTTTTCATTTGAAAGGAATCCAGCTCATAAGCTCCAAGACCACTCAGTGATATGACTCAAATCTCAGCAAATGGGAACAAAGGAGGTATTTACTTGAAAAATTGCATTCCTGATCTAAATCAAAATGTTAACGTAGATTCACCCGTTTACCACATTTTAGAGACAGTAAGGGTAGACCTTTTTCAATGAGGAATAAACAAAAAACTAGTAGAAAAATAGTAAAACAGTATGCCATGCTCAACACATGTTAGTATCTCTGAACTGCTACTTCCTTCCTTCCTAAAAAGTTTTAAAAAGCAAGCTGCTTGCAGATGATGTCAAGTGCTTGTCTTTAACTTTATTGTGTTCTTGGGAGAATGAAAGCCCTTCACTGAAGATATGTGCAAAGAATGGATGAGCAGATAGCTTATTTGTCAAGAAACTTATCGAGATGCCTCAGTTTCATATGCTTGATCTGTGTAAAAAACTCCTAAGGACATATACTACAGTACACATGCAGCAGTGCTGAAGGAAAGGGGGTGAAGCCACCTCCATCATTATTGACTGAATAGCATTCTCTCCCGTGCAAGCTTGTCATCTGAGACTTATTGGTCCCTCTTCTCCTGCAGGGGTGGAGTGTGCAAAACTTTTTATGACAGAGTGGCAAGAACCACATTTTCTGAAGCCTGTAGCAATCTCTTCACGGAGAGATACGAGTATGAAGCTGAAGTGAACACAGAGCTCTCACTCCCGGATAACTTGTGCCTGCCAAGGAGCAGCAAGAGCAGGGTGCTCTGCAAGGGAGGGGGAGGGTGACCGCACCTCTGGCAGGGGCCCTGGCAGTCACAGACACTACAGTAGGTGCAGGTGGTGGATATGAGACACACCCTGTGTGGATGTAACCCAGCCACCAGCTGACATTAATTGTGGAAAACCTCTGGCTGAAAAAACTGACAGTGTGATTGGAAATGTGGCATCCTCAGCTCAACACAGATGACAGCTGAAACAGCTGACTGAAAATTAGCATGGATGTGCTGCACTCTGACCTCAGGTGTGGTTCAGCCAACACAAGCCAACCTGCTTCAGTTCAGAAATTGAAAAAGAATGTGCAGGACAAAGATACTGTGAAAATGCAGTTACTCTGATGCCACAGAAACGTTATTTGGAAGAAGTAAGGAAAGACAATACGTGTTTTCTAGTTTGGTCATTCTAAGCCATTCTGCATCTCTATGTTCTTCAATACTTTTCCCAGCACCCAGAAAAAGCAAAGAAGATATTGCAACAGCTCACTAAAATATATAGGTTTTTTCTGCAAGACAGGGCTATGTACTTCTGCGGGAATGTTATTTCAATCACGTGACTGTCAATTTCTAAGATTTATTTAATCTTTATTAAAGAGCAGAGTAAATATTTATTAAAGGCTTGGAGTAATTCTTCAGTACATAGTGCTGGTCCTATCCAATGTACTGTAACATATATAGGGCTCCTTTGCTTCTGAAACTATATGCTCTTTATTTGCCTGGAATTCGGTGCACAAGTTTGCTTTTACAAATAGGAAGCTCCTGTATTTTCCTAACGCCAAATTCCTTCTTACCTGAGTTAACCTTTAGTTAACCCAGAGGGAAAAATCCTCAAACAGCGTAACTGTGTGTAGTGCAGCCTGCAACCTGTCCTATTGTTTCTTCACTCTTCTTGAAACAGCGATGACTCTGGTAACAATAATAAAAAGAATCCATTACTTTTCCATCCTAACCGTTCCTTCAGGTTTGATAGATTACAATGAATTAATCATACAGGATTCTGATAACATATTTTATTATGTTGATTGAAGGGATTCACTTGAGATGACAGCTAACATGGCTCAATAGCCAAAAGCTTTTTAGCACAACTATAAGTCCATTCACTGTAGCTGCCATTCTTGAACGATCCAAAGGAAGGGGCTAGAGTGAACGATGTATCACTGGTGGTGGGTTTCGCTCTACAACTGTGTAATATACCAGTAATTGCAGTTAGGCAAGCACAGTTTTAGAAGAAAAACAGTTTATTTAATTTGAGACTTAAACACCCCCCCAACCTATCTGCCAGATTAAAAATTACTATATGGTAGCTAACTTCTTTCAGACATACTTCATTTAATTGCTTCATGTGCAGTAACCCTTTGTTCTTCTTGGGTAGAGCAGTATTCTTCAGCTTGTGGTCTGTAGCTAGAATATTAGATCCAGCTTTACGTACCATACTTCTAAAAATGTGGACCAGTTAGAGCTAGTCAGAGGATTATAACAAGAAGTCTCAGATGTTTATAAAACATGACCTTGGAGAACACAGTGAATGAACTGGATTGCTTAAACTAAGGAGGAGAAGACTGAGTGTGACAAGATAACGGTCTCCAGATACATAGAAAGCTGCTGCAAAGAGGCAGGGAACAATCTGTTGTCCATGTTTGTGACAGATAGAAAAAGAAATAAGGAATTTAAATTGCATTAAAGATGATTCAAGCTATACATTAGGAAGAATTTTTGAACAGTGAGGGAAATGTTAGGATAGATTGCCTGGGGAGGAATGTCCATCACTGAAAGCCTTTAAGAAACAGTTAGACAAATATCTGTCAGGAGTGACATAGATAGAATCGATCCTGCTTTGACATAAAAGAGATCTATGTTATGCTTTAAAAATTTCATGTTATTAGTCATTACAGCTGTATGTAGTCTGCAATGTGTTTGCATCACTTTTGTATATACGATTCAATATGTTAAAAGCATGTTGAGTTCAAAATCTCTTCCTTAAACGATTCTGTAGCAGAATTAAGGCCAGCTGTTTAACCCTTATTTATTTCCCCAGTATGTTTGCACTATGATACAGTCCTTAATTACCCTGTCACACGTTGGTTTATTTCCACAGTGCTCTCTTTCATTACTCTATTGGATAAATTCTACTGAGGGAAAGCATGTTATTTTACATATTGTCTAATGGTCAGCAGGTATTTTCATATTTTATTACTGCACACTGTCCAAACTTCCTCTGAAGACAAAATTGCTGTGTTTTTAAGATTTATATGGCTGTCTTCAGTGCAGTGTTTGAGTAATACTTTAACATTAACTTACCCTCCCAGCATTGCTCTGACATCTGTACAGTCAGTTGGGAGCTCAGTCTGACACTGATTTTTCAGTGTAATCACTATTACATAGCACCACAGATGTTCAGAATAGAATTATAATACAAATTGTTTAAGGTTCAGCAACTTTAATAGACCAGTTCCCAACTTCTCAGTGGTGTTATCACAGTCTCATTGTTATTGATAACAACTTATGTATATGTACTCTTCCTAATGGCAAACTACTGATTTTAGGTTTTTAATAGGAAACAAACTCCATTATGCAATACCATTTTGACAACAAGCAGGATTCCTCAGCAAAACTAAAACTTTTGGATTCACATTTGCATGAAAGGACTGATTTCTAGCAATACAAGATTGTCATTCTCTATGTGTATCATCATTAGTGTGGAATGAGATATATGCTCGGTTATTTAGGTTTCACTTACACTTATTACAGGAGACTAGAGAAATCCTAGACTACAGTTCTGACTTGGCAAGAAAGTATTTTCTAATGGTTGTAGGCAAGACATAGCCTACCAACCCTGTTCAAACTTCGACATCACCTGCTGTTAAGATCTCTTATGACAACAATGGATCTTTTCAAACATAACTGAAAACTAGGAACAGTAATAAATAGGGCTGAGCTCTGCTAGGAGCAGGAAGGAACTAGAAGGTGTGGCAGGATATAGATTTGAGATTGAAGAGAAGATGGCAGGGTACTTCTGAGAAGAGATGACCGCAAGTCAGAAATTTCTGCCTCTGCAGAAATTGCAACTGGTGTTTGTGTTAATCTTCTTGTCCTTGGGACTGTGAAAGGCTGATCAGTCCTAAAGTAGAATCGTCCTTCCTCTATCCCTTAAATTTTGATGGGTTTTGTAACTCTGTTCTGCCTACTGATGCCATTGACTCTTTTATCTTTGATTTTCTTTTCTGGTTTGCCTGATACATAAGCCCACATTTTCAACCAAGCTGCAGTCTCTTTTTCAAGACTGTTCTACACTTTGGAGTCCTGATGTGTCTTCATCCTACTTAAATCTACAGTCATCTTGCCTGGTCATGTCCTCTGTCATCCTTCAACAGCTCTTCATCAGACAATTATGTTTCACCTATATGTACTCCTGGTCTTCTTCTGCTATATTTTCCCCATGAAGCCACCTAATATAAAACTTTTAAACATAAATATTTGAAGTTTAGTTGTTTTAAGAAATGAAAACATGAACGCTTTATCTGCAGGCAGCCCTATATGTCTCACTTGCATTGTACGATTTTATAAAGTTGAGTATATGCATCATTTTTACATGAGTGAACTGCTATTGACTTCAAGTGAACATTCATTTAACCTTAAATACATACCATATGGCTCCTGTATGGGTAGGTAGAAGAAAGGAATTTCAGTTAGCTTCAATGGGTCCAGCTCTTGTGTATCTGAGGTCATGATCCTGAAAAATGTTATCCATGTAGTCTACATGTTAAAAATTCAGTTGAGTTGTTCAAAGGTCTTTTGTAGTTGCCTGAACACTCATTACTTTCTCAGAGCACATCCTTGGAATAATCAGTTGTGTTGTATGATTTTTCTTGACTAGAATTGAAATGTTTTATTTATATAAGGTATTCTGTGTATTTGCATTGCCCCCCCCCTTTTTTTTTGGTATATCATACTTAATTTTGCATGTTCTAGACCTGAATATGCAAGCCTGATTTGTATATTTAATGGTGCTGATGAAACAAATGTTTAAACCCTTAGCCTAATGGATACACTTGATTTATTAAATGATGTATGTGCTGACTGCAGTATGGAAAAAAAATGTAGATAGTCAAACACTGTGGTTTCACAATATTAAAATTGCAACCAATTTCCGTGTATGTAATTTAAAGAAAATGTAGCAAATAAAAATGAATAATAGGCCAATTCCAGGGTGTTTTATAGTTGTAAACATATGACGTACAGGTAAATCTGAGGTGTCATTAATTCAGTATTTATGAATGTGAAAGTCATACTCTTGACTTTAGGTATATATAAAGGATATATTTTTGTTTGCTGTGAGTCATGTTTATTGTACCTTTTCACATCCAAACAGCAGAAGGTCTTCTACTTTTTCTGACCCAGGAAAAATAATTAGTTTGAAAATACACTTCTCAAAAAGACCTTGATTTACGATCAAACATGAATACTTGATGTAATCTTTTCTTGCTCAGAGTTTGGCTGTCCTCTCAGCCTGTAGAGGAAATATTAATACAAGAGCTGGAGCAACTCTCCAGCATTCCCAATAGATAATCATCACCTACTACTGGTTATGAAGTGTTCAAGAGGTCAAGGAATTTGTTCCTTGAGACATAGATGGATGGTTTTCTTTGCTTTTGTTCTACCTCCTGATATGCTATATAATTTTTCCTTTTCATATAGCATACTCTGTGGACATTTCAAAGTAGTATGATACAGATTAGCTACATTATGATGAAATTCAGGAGAAAACATTCATAAGTATTAGCAAAGTCATGAGCTGACTTTTCTGCTGTTTATTCACAATCTCATTTTATAGGTTTGTTTTGTTTTCTGTTTGAGCAGTTGTGAAGAGAATTGTTCTGATGGAAATATTTTTGAACTCTCAGATGCTAGCAGGTAACTAATAATTTGTCATATCAAGTGGATAGGATCTGTAACCTGTTAGTTACCCCCAGAAATTTAGTGGTACCATTTGTGGTTAAAATTATTTCTTTAGTTGACAAAGAAAATCACAAAAGGAAATTCTTAGCAAGAAAGCCATAAAAGCATTACCTTGAAAGTGGCTTCTTTTACGCTGCAGAACCACTCATCATTCAAGTGTATATTTATTAGAAATGCCATAATTTAGAGAAAGAATAGAGAAAATAAAAAAAAAATAAAAGTGACCCATACCAGGATTTGGATACTAAACCTTTAAATGGAAAGTGAAATGAAGGCACCAGGCTACAAGCTCCTAAGGGAAGGATGTAAGCAATTAGGAACCACTGAATAATACAGAACAAATGTAAGACAGAAAATGTGGGTCATGGGAATTGTTAGAAAAAAATCCCCCCAAAAAAGAGAGTTCTGTTGATTTCTTGTAGTTATTATTCTGCTCATGTTTTGTTATCTCATAAAAATGTTTTAAACCCCTTCTGTTTTTAGAATGTAGATAGAAAACTAGAAAAACATGATATACATTAGTCATCATAAAACAAGCAGTCTTATTTTCATCAAAAAGTAACAAATCACAACTCCCAAACTGCATCAGCCATACCTCTTCTTCACATTATTTTCCTATTTTTAAATATAGCCAGTGATAAAAAGATGTCCAGCTGTAATGATAACCTTCATAAAAAAAACTTAAGCATTTGATTTGGAGTGTTTGGTTACAAGAACTGGAATACAAATAAAATCTTCACAAATGTTTTACATGGAATTCTGAAAACTATCCTGCACTGTCCTAAATCTTCTCCCACTGAAATAAATAACAAATCTTCACAGCTTCTCTGAAAACTTAGTTAAGCCATCATGAAGGCTGTCAAAACCCCACTTTTTATTAATGAGAAAAATAGAATGTATGCTCTGTAAAAACTCACTTGTGCAGGTCGACATGTATTATTAATGACTAATGAGTAGCAGTTTCATATTTTGGACAAAGATCTATGAATAATCTGATGCCACAATTAAAAATGGATGTAGCTATGTCAACACTTAAGAAGTATCATCTTTGATATAAGAGCAGTAGAGGACACTTTTGTTATAATAGTGCAAATCCTTCCCAATTTCAATTTTGTTTAAGTCCATGTGTCTTCAGAGACCCTTAAGGCAAGGTGGGTAAGTGGTTGCCATGTTGCAGATTCCAGGGTTGCAATTTTCTAGCTTGCCTTTTATTTTAGAGGGGTGTGGATTCTAGTTTGGGTAGGGTTTTTTGTAGTGATTTCCCTATACTTAATACTTTTTCCTTTCTAAAGTTTAATGTCAGGTTATTGTACAGTCCCTCCCACAAGGATCTGAATGTAATTGTGTTTTGGGCACTATTATTTAGTGGCTCAGTTATAGTTCTTGAAATAACTCTCTGTGTGTTACTTAGGGCCATAACCTCTCCCCTTGTGTGCTCTAGAACAAGCTGTTCCAAGAAACAATTGCTTAAAATGTCAAGAAATTGCTTCCTAAACTTTGTCCCAATATGACATATGACCAGTTTATATGCTGACAGTTGAAGTCCTCCATTACTACTGTTTTATTAGATTTAGTTGCCTCTATGGTCTTAGCATTGCACACACAGTATTGTTTTTCCTGATCTGGAAGTGAGTCGTTATAAGAAAGCTGCCCAGGGGAAAAGGACCTGGGGGTGTTGGTCGACAGCTATCTGAATATGAGCCAGCAGTGTGCCCAGGTGGCCAAGAGGGCCAACAGCATCCTGGCTTATATCAGGAATAGTGTGGCCAGCAGGAGCAGGGAAGTCATCCTTCCCCTGTACTCAGCACTGATGAGGCGACACCTCGAATGCTGTATTCAGTTTTGGGCCCCTCACTCCAAGAGGGACATGGAGGGGCTGGAACATGTCCAGAGAAGGGCAACGGAGCTGGTGAGGGGTCTAGAGCACAAGGCTGATGGGGAACGGCTGAGGGACCTGGGGGTGTTCAGCTTGGAGAAGAGGAGGCTGAGGGGAGACCTTATCACCCTCTACAACTGCCTGACAGGAAGGGGTAGCCAGGTGGGGGTCCGTCTCTTTTCCCAAGCAAAAAGCAATAGGACAAGAGGAAATAGCCTCAAGTTGTGCCAGGGGAGATTTGGATTGGACATTAGGAAAAATTTCTACACTGAAAGATTGTCAAGCATTGGAATGGGTTGCCCAGGGAAGTGGTTGAGTCCCCATCCCTGGAGGTATTTGAAAGACATATAGCTGTGGTGCTCAGGGACATGGTTTAGTGGTGGACTTGGCAGTACAAGGTTAATGGTTGGACTTGATGATCGTAAAGGTCTTTTCCAACCTAAACAATTCTATGATTCTATGATTCTAAGTATGTTCTCTCTGCACACAGAGCAGCACAAAATCGTTTATCATTTAATTCTATACATGTCTTTTTTTAAGGATGAAGTGGAACATGAGCTGTGTCTAGCTTTTTTACAGACATTCTGAACTAATGTGTACTTTAATTTGTACACAAGCCAAATTATAAAACATACTTGCATGTCAATGACTAATTTTGGGTGATTTTAATGCACTAATTATACTTTAAGCCTTTCATTTTCCTGGGGCTAATCTACTCTGTTGAGCCTTGCCAAACTAAGGACAGAGACTAAATCTGATATTACAGATTTATAAATGCCAATATGAGTCCTTTCCAAAGCAAACACACTTCTGTTCCTTCAATTTTCTGCTTCTGAAGCTTGAATAAAGAAGCATAGAGATATTACAACCCTATTAGAGTTAGAAATATTGAAGTTTCACCATCGTGGGATTACATTTCCCCATTCAGCACGTTAGAAATTATAGTTTAGGTGACAACTTAATTGTTGTTCGGCTCATTGAAATGTCTTACTGGGTTAACTAGTCATACTACAAGCCAATGGCAGATTTGGGAAGACTACCAAGTTGTTAAATTGCCTCATTACAAAACTCTTGTTGGCTCCATAAGAGACAGATTTCCACTGTGATCTTCTGAATGTTAGACTTGTGGTTTGTTCCTTGGAGTGTCTCAATTGGATGTTTAGGACCAGACTTGCTCATCAGACTGATTTTCAATCACCACCTCAGTTATTTACACGACTAGACTTTTTTCATTACTTCTCTTTGTACCTTAAGGCACCTTCTCATCCAGTGCAGTTGCCTTTGCATTTTCCCTCAGCACATCTCTGTTTTGGGACTCCTTTCTCAGTAGTTGAATACCTGAGGCCAATTTTGTAGTTCTACCCTGTATTTAAACCAGCTCTTTCATAATAACAGTGTTGATTTCTCTGAATGAACAGTACAGGCAGTTACTTTTACATTATTAAAACACTTGTTAAACAAGAGTCCTAAAGGATCTGTGAAAATTTATAACAGGTGTTTTTAAAACAAAACTCTCAAACTTTTCTTTGTGTAAATGTTACATGAATAATAAGGACGTTACTCCTCCTAGGAAATATTCCCAATCTCTACTGATGCTATCTAATGGATTAAGAGTAGTTAATTCTCAGCAAAATAGTGGAACATGTTTTTGAAAACAAGGGGGAAAATAAGGATGAATAGAATCAGTTTTCTGCTGTTTGAAGTAAAAGATGGATACTACAACAATGAAAGAATACTAGTTACTAGTTTTCAAGAATAACAAAAACCTGTTTCCCTTAGTCTTATAAAACAATTTTAAAAGTTGGTTTTCCTTTTTTATTACTAGAACTCAAGATACCTATATTTTTTCAGGTATAAGTCAAATGTTTCATTAATAAGCACAGAAATTATCCAAGGAATCTAACTTCAGTCTTTTCAGTACCTTATAATTCATCAAAAGGAAGTATCTGACTTTTTGAAACATGAAAAATTACTTGTTGTTTTCTCTTACATTTAGTTTCCATATCCTGAGATTGTATACTTCATTTTTTATATATTTATGACATCCTATTTGGAGATGATTGTGTTTTCTGTGGCTAGCTCTTGTGCTAAAGAATGATTTAGCTTGTATTTTACTCAGTGGGCGGTGCATTTTAATTGTCACATGCCAGGCATTTGAGTGTCTCTTCACAAAACCAGGTGGTTTCAATATATACCAATAATTTATCTACATCATGTGATTTAAGAATCACATTTTAAAGTACTTTGCTTTGAGTTCAAAAAATGGTTCTGAATTTATTTTTTTTTTAAATCGTGACTGAATTGAGGAACTGTTTTTCTCTGAGCATATATAGCACATTTTAAGTTTCATGAAGAATCCCTTTAAAATATTTTAAATCATTATGAAATTGTCAACAAAAGCATGCACTGAAACTAGTCTTCGTTAACAGCAATAACAGGTTGGAGAATGAGACACGTTAACAAGCTTTTGCAAACACTTCTTTACATCTTGATTTCATGAAAATAAAACTCTGCCAAGGTATGCCCTACTCTGTGCCATGGCAATCACATCTATAGGAGCAAGCAATGTACTTGCCCTGTCATGGGAATAAGAGGTAAGAACCAGTTTTGTCTGTGCCTGTGTCTGAGACTACTAAAATGCAGGGGGTTTTTTTGAGGCAAGAGGCAGGAGAGTGAAACTGTAGTCTGAGGTGTGGTGCTCTCCATAGGTGATGATTCAAAAAAAGAACAGAGTGGTTGACTCAATTTAAACATCGGACTATTCTATATTAAAGCTCAAATTAATGAGTCCCAGTAGCCCAGTGTTATTCAGCCTCAGACTAAAGGAAATCAGGATCTCTCAAGGGTAGCGGACTAGGGGAAAACTTAGGTTTACAAGGCGATTTTCTGAAGACCCGCACTGTATGCGCCATGGAAAGAAAGGTCATATCAGATTTATTAAGGAACCTCCTAAGGATATGAAAAGAATATATTTAATGTGATATGGCCATCTTAAGTCCATTGAGACTAAGTCTGCTACTTTTGGGGATTGCTTTTATTCCAGAGAACTTTTGTCTTAGCTTTCGTAAACCGTAAATGGTATGTAATTTCTCTTGTTCTTTTTTAGTGTGTTCAGTACTGTTCAATAATCACCTGGGGTTTAGAACAAACTTCTCTTTAACATTTGTACTTGAAAATGAAGACTCTTGAGTCTTGTTGACCTACAAGGAACAGCAATCACCAGTCTGAAGGTTTTCTTCAAGGTTCAGGACTATATGCAAAACAAACTATAAGAACCAGAGATACAACTGCTCCACTGAGTTTAAAATTAGAATTACCTAAAACAGCTTGGGGATGACTAAGTTTATATGATTTAGATGCAAGGGCCAGCTATGTAGAGAAATGCTCTGGATCTACTTGGTGGTGCTGATGTCTGTGAACATCAAGGGTTCAGGCTGCTGTGTCGTAAGAACAGATCCCAACTTCTCACATAATTATTGACTCATTTACCTACTGTTTTCATAGCACTACCATGGCATTGTAATAACATACAAATTTTTGTAGAATTTGGTTCCAAAGCAAGAGAAACAGAAGTTCCTGATGTTTTCTTTTCAGAAGTTTCCAATATTTAGGCAGGATAAATTGCAGGAATTGGCCAGGAAGAATACCTCAGAGAAGTTCCATAAATATTTGTTATAATAATAATGGCAATGATAATAACTAAGTTTCTTTGTTTGTTTGATAAGTACTGACAATATGCTCGGAAAACTTGACTCGTCTGTGTTTACTCCTTTTGTGTTTACTTTTTGCAAATGTTCTTTTGGATTATTATTCTCACAGGAATGTTTGCTGAAATGTTCATTTTAAAGAGGATATTAGAGGACATTCTCAAGTTGTAAATTTTGAACTCATAAATATTAGAGCATTCCGGAAGATTGATTTGCCTATGAATTATGTTTATCTTCTTAAGAAACAAAAGGAATGTTTTAGCCAATCATAATTAACACAAGTGAAAAAACAGGTTTTGTTAGCCATGAGCTTCTTGAATGTAATCTACCAAGCAAGATAGTTTCTTAATACTCATGTAGCGATTCCTATCAACTAATGGACATATGTGGTAAATATTTCACTACTTGTGTATTATGGGTCCTGGTGGCCTCCCTCTGCAGGGTAAATGATTCTGTTGCAATATTAACTAGAGAGAAGCTGATTTCAAGAATTGGTCTTTTTTTTTTTTTCTCTTTTGTAGTTATGCTGCTCATAAAAGGAAATCCTTAATAATGTCCATAATGCATCATTCTTAATCTCCTTGTGCAAAACATGGTTCATTCCTGTTGCAAAGAGGAGTAAATGGCAGCTTTTTTCTTCCTGGGACCTTGTGTTCTGACAGTGAAAAATGTCAAGGCTCCTCTCTCTTCTATACATCACGAAAAGTTGGGTGGTCTTACCCCTCTGTCCCCTTCTATCCCATCCCTGCACTGTGACTGTTGTGCTCAGTGATTGCTCCATGCTCGTCAGCAACCTATGGCTTGTGTCTAGTTCTAATTGACTTTGGTGAACTTCATGGGCGTTTCAAAATTACAGCCCTTAACAGGGATACATAACCACAAGGAATGAGCTCATGGACTTCTCTGGAAAAGACATGGCATACTTCCTTTTCCAGCCAAAAATGTGGGAGATAAAACCAAACAAAAACATACAAAGCTAAGCAACTGAATACTTTCAAATAATAAAAAAAAAAAAAAGGAAAAAGGTTTTTTAGATTGTGGTAATTTGTTATGATGTTTATTTAAATGCATTAAAAAAAACCAAAATGAAGCAAAGCTTAAAAGCATAAATAAAATAACCTGCCCACAAATATGAGCAAGAACATTTATCAGCAAGCAGATGGTCTCTTATATGCAGAACACTTCCAGAAACATAGCAATCCATTTATCTTGATGAATGCATCCTCTAGCAGATATCTCAAATAGAAGAAGCAACAGTTTACCTGCGGGCCTGGAAAACACAATTTCATGAAGATATGTGAAGTAGAAATAAGTTCTAGATTTCAATCTTTTACATGTAGAACAGGAATATTATGGTAAGTTTTCCCTTCTCCTGATCTGATCTTCTGGGAGAAAAACTTACTTTCTCTCCTAGTCCTGAGGCTTAATGGCACCAAATTTAACTCCAGAGCACAATTTAAGTAACTGCAGAACTCTTTACAGTAATATCTATTTTCATTAGCTTCCACTGAGTCATCTGGAAATCAGCCCTGGGTCCTGCACATGCCTTCTGTAACAAGGAATCTCTAAGAAATTGAATTATCAGGCTTTGACCTCCCTTTGTATCACCAAAGAAGTTTAATAACAAAGTTTCAGTAATGGTCAATAGCGAACAATTTAAAAAATATTTTGAACACATGGAAAATTAATTGTTTACAGTCTAGTTTTCATATACAAAAAACCCCTATGCTATCTCCACTGAGAAATTATTAACCAGAGCAAAGTCTTTTTCAAAGATATCTCAAAGACATAGACAATTCCTCTTGACCAGAAAATTCTGAGAAACAACACAGCAATATATAAACTGACAATTTTAACATATTCTTCCTAGCAATTCACCACAGCACTATAAACTATAAACATTAGAGCCATAAATTTACTCTGGCTTGACTTTTGTTGCATTTACAACTGCTTTTAGGTTAGAATACTTCTAATGACCTTCTGTAGTAACTGAGCACTAACCACTGAGGTTAGGTAACTACCACTGAGCATACCTAAGCAATTAACAATATTCTTGTAGCATTGAAAGGGTGTTATAAATGGATACATATCAACCTATATATTTCTGTTTAGTCCTCTGAACTTAGAAGGAGATGATCATGGAAATATGACAAGAAAGCTTTCATGCAGTAAGGAAAAATATTTCTAGAGATGTCGACAAATCAGTATTTGTTGCACACTGGACTTACAGCATTTATAGCATACTGGATCCAGAGTTAGTTTCTCAGGACCTTCTTATCAATGCATGCAGTAGTTTCCATAAGAGGAGCTTACACCGTGATGTAAACGACACCTAGGAAAGGTCCAGCTGAGTTATCTTTCTAAGCACTTACACTAGCTAATGAATTGAGTTCATGAAATCTTAGTCTGGCATTTTAAAGATACAATAGTTCAGGTTTGTCACAGTTTAACCTGCTTCTGTGGTCAGAAACAGTAATGTTACTTTTCTGTCATCATATTACTGATACGGCAAGACTCACTTTTCCCCAGACAGTTAGAAAATGGGAAGAACTGTGAGAGCTGCAATGTAGGTGGGAACGCTGGGGACAGGTAAAGAGGCAATACATCAGGTAGAGGGTCCCAGGATACAAATGATTTTTCAGGATGCTAACACCTTCAATCCTACCCTAAGGCCAGTGGACAAATCATGTAGATCCATTTAAGATAATTTATTAGGTATTGAAAGGAATGTGCAGAAAAAGGAGAGATGCTTTTGGTACTTACTGACCAATGGATTAATTGCCTTTTATAATGTCTTATCTTTAACCATGTGACCTAATCAAGCATGACTGCAAAATGAACTGCTTTCTCAGAAAGCCTGTATTTACATGTATCTCTCATACATGTGAGACACTGTCCAGAAGATGGAACTTCTGCTAGATCACAGCTAGGTGGAATTATTAAAAAAAAATAGGTTCTGATATAGTACACAATGTCTCTGTGCCATAATTTGTAAGAAAGGAGAAAAAGAACAAAAAAAGGAACCTTAGGGACAATTACAAAATGTCTGGAGACCTGTTTTGAATCATTTCTATCAAAAAAGTCTTTATCTTTGTTTCTTAAACTGTAGTTGGGATAACATAAACACTGAATAACATTGTCTATTTTCTTGCCAAAACAAGTTATTTTCTACAAAATTTGATTCATGCTCTTCTTATCCATTCTTTCCTTTCTGAGCTGTTACTTACAGTCAGCTGTCCCATTTGCCTCGGGTGTGGCCTGACAGTTTACTACACAGCCATCTCTCTTAGGCAGACAAGATGTAAGAAAGAAACCTCGCTATCCCTCATGTGCAAAATTTTGTTTTGGAAAGAAGCTTTAAGAAGTTTTTTAAAGGTCAATTAATCAATCAGGGAAAAGTAAAAATGTTATTTGACTGGTAAGCCTTGCCACACCACTCAAATAATGAATGATGAATACCAAGCCTTTGAGTGAATTCTTGCAATCAACGGTCCGTGACTAATCGATAGGCTGACATTTTCACACAGTTGCAGAAAGTGATCAAATTTCATAAATATCATGGATTGTTGTTGGAAAAAAACATGCACGGAGGAGAAAAAAAGGGATCAAAATTTGCCAGTAAACTGTTCATTGTCAGTAGTGAGCCCAGGTGTGGGTGCAGCCATATGCAAGGACAAGGTGGCACCTATGGATCTGCCAGCCCTTCTCTCACCCTGGGATTCAAGGTTACCAGTTTGGCCAATAAAAGGTGGCTGGGATTGTGAAAGGATTGCACTCACAACTGTGCAACACTGTTGCTCAAATATTAGCTGTATATGACATCAACAGCGTACACATTACATGAATTCAGACCTGGATAAGTATCTCAGAAAGTAGGTTATTCATGCTTATTCTTCTGGTTGTACAGGTCATTTCCGAATCACTACTGAGCAAACTTACAAAGGACAGTCTGGTTAGCAGAGTGGTAAATAATTAAGAGAGCAGTTAAACAGTGATCAGGGTTGCTTGATGACTGAGGCTATGTAGAAAAACTAAGGTTATGCAAAAGTTATTCATCAAGAACAAAGGGTGAAAAACACAGCATGTGCTGGAAAGTGGAGACCCTAAAAAGAATTAACATGAAATTCAAAAACAATGCTGTGGTGAGAGCAGTCGGTATTGTCTGTGATTAAACAGGAGCATGCAAACAGGAATGTCGTTTCTATTCATGTAGCCAGTCTGACACAGGAAGGTATGCAAGTTTAAGTGCACAACAGGATGTTTAAAAATTGGAGAACATGAAGGAAAAAAAGTCACAGAAATTATTCAAGTCTTTGAGTAAATGGCTGGAACCTGGTCTGCTTAATTTATCAGAAATAATTTTGAAAGCTGATTTGATTGCAGCATGCATGTACTTTCCAGAGCTAAACAAGCTCTTTTGAGATAGAAGAGTGAAGACAGAACTAGTGGTGGAAATCTTATGCCAGGATAATTCAGATTAGAAATTTTAGAAAGGTTTTTTTTTTTTCATTTCTTCTTTTTTTTGACTGTGTAGGCAATTAACCACCAGAAATGGATAACAAAAGAAAGGGGTTTATTCTCCAGTTTCTGAGATCTTCAAATAGGGATGTTTTTCTGAAGATAAGATTTAGTGACACACAACTGTTTTTTAAGGAGACGAATGTGGTGTACAAAATGTTAACTTGATAATCTTTCCAGATAGTTCTAACTTTGGAACACATTGACCCAAATACTGAGTTTCAACCCTGAGCTCTCTTGTCACATTCCCAGCTTCATCATCAGTTGAAAATCTAGGTAGCAATCAGTAAGTCAGACTTATCTGACTACCCTTATTAGACACAAGGTAGATGAATTCACTATGAAAGCAGCTATATCCTGATGTCCTGTTACATCTGTAGATTACTGCAGACACTTCTGTTTGGTTCGCCACATGGGCAGGCCTGTTACCAAAGGTGGCTTCAGATAGGGCTTTCCATTCATCTTCTGAATGAATGTAAGTGAACCAGCTTCAGTCTTACAATCAGGTGGCTGTCTTAGCAGGTTTAACATGAGCTTATCTGAGCTATGACATATGTCATCAAATTTGAGGTACGAAAAACCTTTTTTTTTTCTCTAAAAGATCACTTGAAAATTCAAAGGCAACCTATACAGACTCTGAAGACCATCTGCCAATGAGACTGGTGTAACCTGGGTCCCGCCCAAGCTAAAAAAGGAAAAAGAACGTGACGGTGTCTAGGTGATACCTCCTTTGTTTTGATTTAATATGTTTACTAACTGACCCCAAAGGTGGTCACAGTGAGCAAAAATTTTAAAAGTGTTTCCAATACTGGGAGAGTTAGTTGAACATAAGGTTAGTGACTCTAGGTTTGGAAGGATGCTGGCACTGTGCTGTCTTAGGGGAAACGTCAATGAAATCAGGCCATAACAAACCCAGCATGCATTGTTTTCTTTTTTTTTTTGGTTTGGCTTTTTTACAAGCCAGAGCTGAAGCCTTCTGAACACATCCTTAGCCAATATAAAGAAAGAAAGAAATTACTGATAATTAACTACATAAGTTCTTTTATTTCCCTCTTTATTTGGTTTGGGTACCTTGAATGCAGTCAGTTTGGTATAAATTAAATGGATCTTGTTCTGATCAATGAACAAAATGTCTTACTTAGAAATCAAATATTTGCATAAATGTTATTGCTGTTATTGTAGAGAAGAAAGAAAATATTTTTTAAAAGTAAAGTTTATTTTTTTGAAGAGGAGAGGGGATTTTTGGGCAAATAGAAATCTGAACTTTTTAATCCAAAAACATTATCATTTTGTATTTTTTTTTTCATAATCTTCTCATTAGCATTTCTCTCAGTTTCCAGGCAATCAAGAAGGATTAGATTTTTTTAAAATTAATTCCTTTTTTCTGTTGAAATAGTGGCTGAGTACATGGTAATAATGAATACTATTCTTAGTCCAATTTTTACACAAGCATATTATCTGTGGAACAGAAGTTGTATATGTGAAGAAGAAAAATAAATTTTAAAAGCAAAACAGTATGCAGTCATACACTTTTGTAACTCCAGGAGAAACCTTTAGCTTCGGTTTGTACCTGCCATTTTTTTCATTGCAAAGTTTCTCACCCCACTGCAGTATCTCCAGTGCTTAGCTTGTCTCCAAACACGTTAATATCTTTTTGTGTTGTGGCTTTCCTTCAGTCTTTCCTATCCTCCAGCTACAGGGTATGTGTTATCAAAAATCCAAAGGCCTGAAGTTATGCTGTGCCTTAGATCTGGAAAATAATTAAATATTATCCTGTTAGTTTCATGAGGAACAGCTTCCAATTTCAAAACTATATCTGAATCACTATGATTAAAAAAATAAACAAAAAGACTTTGTCACTAGCATCATCCCTGTGATCAGTGTGACAACCTCCTGGAAAGGGCTATATACTTGTATTATTTGCAGGGTGCCTCATCTCAGATTTATTGAAATGTAATTATTGATTTCATATTTTTACTGTTTCTCTTGCAGATTACAGGTGTATATTTTTGTCTTTTTAATCCCTGGCTAGCTTCCAGAGGCCAATTTGCAGCATCAGGTTTTGTTTGGAAAGTGTGTATGAAGAGCAGTTTATTTCTGAATTATCTGAAGTTCACCTTATAATATGCTTCAGAGAAAGAGAATATGGGTTAAGGATTAATTACTCTTAGAGATGGAACAAAGACTTAGTCTTAAGTAGCTATTCTGAGACAAGAGATCTAGCTCTTAAAAAATCAAGCAGAAGATGTGAACAAAAATTACTTTAAAAAAAATCAAAAGAAAAAACCAGAACACACCTAGAGTTTGCAAATAGAATCATTTTCTAGAAATATTTCATTACTTGGGGTACCTTTTTAGAGTATTGATCCATGGTATTAGATGACTGGTTAGAACTGAGGACTTCTACCAGTAAATACCTGTAACTCTCTCCATTCTTGAAAGCTACTACAGTAGTTGAATATAATAGTTATTTCCCTTTTGACATTTTCTACTCATTTCAGAATTATTTTTCATTTTATATACATAGGGAATTTCTCCCAAAGCAGTAGCATCTCTGTATAAAATGAAAGAAGAATGAATCCCAGAAGCTTCACCTTTGTCTATTGGAAGGTCATACTCGTTTTTTCCTTTGTAGCAAAAGAAAATGAAATCAATCTGGTAAATATCTATAGGCAGCCATCAAAAAGAAAAGTGGCTTCTCTGTTTTAAGAGAAAAGGGGGGTAAATTCAAGTCTGACAAAGTTGTCACTAGCCAGAACCTGCCAGTCCTGCTTATTTTTAAATCAAACAGCCAGTGGTAATAAGGTGATATGAGTCTCAGGAAGCAAAATCAAACAGCAGAAGCTACATCTTAGGAAGCATTCTCAGTTAGCCTGGTGGTCTATAAGGATGCAGAAAAGCAGACTTTTCTGTTTTCAAGACCTTGAAAAGTTTATCTCTTTCCACGAGTAAAAATCTTTGTCGGTTCCCATTGAAGTTGGTGGAAGGATACACATTGTTTACAGTGGGAAATAGCCTGCCCATGAGAAGAGTAAATATCCTGGGTGGGTCTTTCAGAAATGCTCATTGGGGGCATACCTGTTATCACATTCAGACTGATGAACATCTTCAAATTCCCTTTTGGGTTTTTTTTCTGACCTTTTTACTGAAGTAAAAATGGTTTTAATGCCTGTAATTTTGTGCATCCCTATTTAGAAACTGTGTTTTTCTTGAAGTGTGAATATTCACATGCAAACTTTTTTCCACCTGTACATATACTGTAAATCTCATCAGAACTCAGTGATTTCTTTTTATCATCTAAAAAATGTCTTTTTTCATAAATGTTTATGGAAATCAACATTTAACAGTTATATTAAATCAGTGTTAAGAAGAGGTTTTCATTAAAAATCCATATAAACAGTACAGTAGTATATTCCTGATATTTTTTGAAAGAAACCGTAAAACTAATAATAACTTTAAAAAAAAAAAAAGAGGAAAAAACATCCAGAGTTAGTCTGTTTCATTTCTGTAAATGAAAATAACTTGGCATTACATCGGTATCTGCCCAAGTCTACTGCACAACATGTTTTACAAACACTGCATACATCTATTAATCAATGGATATTTGCTACACTGTGCTCAAGTCAAGTCACCTTCGTTCACACTGAAGTGATATTCCTCATGGGACCAGTCCCTCTGAGCAAGGGCACACTCGAATGTACGTTAAGCTGATCATGCCATGGTTATGTGATCTATTTTCATAGTATGTTTGCTGTGATTACTCTCCTGATTTGAACTGAGTTGTACTAGACAGAGCAGCAAAAGCCTCCAAGGAGTTGTCTAGACACCTGAAGCAATAACTGGAAGGCAAGGGCACATGAGCTTTTATTTACTGAAAGATACTGTTTAAAGATTTTTGAGAAAAGCAGTTTTAAAAACCCTGAGAGGTAATATTCCAGAAAGTGAGATGGCTTGGAGGCTTAATTCTGCTCCCACTGCACACAGTGTAACTCTGAATTAAACGGTGTCATGTTAGTGAAAAAGATAGGTTTAAGATCATAACCAGGGAAAAGTCATATGAGAACAAGTGGTGTATTTTTTCATAAATTTCTAGATTTCTAGATTAACATTAAAGAACACATGAATAATTTAGAATTTATCCTTTGTTTATACAATTCTTGTACAGTTAATTAGTTTGTAGTTAAATAAAACATTATCTCATAAGCATTGAAATGTAGCCTATCTTTTCCTGGAGCACAATCATTTCATATAAAAGAGAAGAGAGCTTAAAAAACTGCACTAAAATCAAAGGAATTACTTCTGGTTCAGGACTTTTTACTCTTGGTGATAGGTTCCCTTTGAAGTGATTTTGCTTTAGTATTTGCGCTTAAGCATAAAAATAGCTTCTCATCAAAAAGGGTTAAAATCTTTGTGTTAAAATCTCTGTATTAAAATCACAGCCTAATCACCACCACAAAATTAATTACAAAGGGGATCTGAGCATTGTCTTCATGCTGAGGGGTGAGTAAAGCCAAACAATAACTTCTCCCTTTTTTCCTTAACCAAAATCTCATCAAAAGACTTTAAAGTGTTTAAATACATCCAGAAGGAGTCAGTCATGCATTGACAGACTAGACTGCACTTTTTGCCTTCCACAGGATTTCTCTTCCTCATCAGCATCCCAAGAGATGTGATACCAACCCTCAACCACGCATGTTGCCTCTAAAACATAGTTTAGAAATGGTCATGTAATTAAATACACCATGAATGCCATTCCAAGTGAGAACTGTTGCTTACCCTGGAAGCTTTCATGCTGGTCTTACACCAGCAAAACATGCTTCAAAATGAGCAAACAGGTTAGTAATTTCATTATTTTCCCTTTCCTCTCTGAAAGTTGGTGGGTAGATATGACTATTTTAAGTAGTGCTTTAGACTTACACCTACTTGCTGAAGTGTAATAACATACTCACCTATGATTAGTAAATAATAATGAAAATGCTGTTTTTCAGTGAGTCCAAGAAAAAGGAACATGTTGAAGAATATATCAAACAGGAGAATGTTAAAAGGAACAGATATATCAGATGAAATGTACCCTCTGCCAATGTCGTTTAGTATTCATACCCTGCCAAGATGTCAGTAGTTGGAAGGAAAAAGACTCATCAGCTTTCAGAACATATGTGAGTAGGGTTTTTCAGGTGAATAAGATTTGATTCAAAAATCTTCCAGGTGACAAAGATGACCTTGCACCCCCTGGATATCACAACAGTCTTGTGGGAAATAATAAGCCATTGAAGAAATTGTGTGCTTAAGGAACTGATCCCATTTTTATTTATATCAGTAATATAATGCCCAGCTGTTTTGACTTGGTAGAATTAGACATAAATGGGAGCCAGCCCAAGACTGTCTATTACCTACAAGATGAGGATAAATAAGCCAGGATGTGAACAGGGTAGCCCCAACGCAGTAGAGCATTTCAGTACATCATTCAATGAATAAAGCCACAATCTACATCTGCAGCACAGGAAGTTTCCTCCAACTGTGCAGCCTGAAAAAAATTTTTGAGGAACTCAACCCATGCTCTGGCTAGACAATCTTAAAGAGGAATGAAAAATTTTACTTTTATGCAGAAAAAAATGGCAAGTTAAACAAAAAACAGAATCAAGGGACACACACTAAGTAATGCATGATAGAAATAATCTGTGCAACCCGTCAGACCAAATGAGGCAAGGAAGAGCAGATTCAAAGAATAAATCCTTTTTTTTTTTTCCTAACTGATACTGGGAGTTTATAGGAGAATCCCATTACCTTGTGTCAATTCTACTTATGAGAGTGAGCAATAATTGAACTGTTCATACTTGCATACATATCTAGACCAAAATATGTATGGGGGTTGCTCTCTGGTGGGATTTTCACACCCAGGCTAGGTGTGAAGCCTGGATTATAGCATGCCTGGTGGGAACTGAGTACTTAGAAGAGGTAACTAAAAAGAGGTAGCAAAATAAGGTGTCTAAGCCACTCAGAGAATAGTAAAAGAAAGTCAGGTAGAGCAAAAATTTGGGTAATGGAGGAAAAGGTTTACACACAGAAGTAGTTGACATTGCTTCTGGATGATGAAGCAGAGCAAGACACCTCCCTTCCTTTGAGACCTGTGTTTGTAAACAGGCTTTAGGAGCTAGATATTCAAGCCAAATTGACTATCTAAAACAACAAAGCTATAGCCCCCCCCCCCCCCTTTTTTTTTCCCCTCTCACATCCAGGATTCTCCTGTGTTTCCCTATTTGCTCTGTAACCTATTGCTGCTACTCCACCATGTAATTGTTCTTAGTTTGGGGATATATAATTCATGGAGGTTGTGCTTTCAGTATACTTTGAGGACCCTGGTTAGGAGGGCTGTATTCCTAAACTTAACCTAACAATCTCATCTCACAAGATTTAAATGCGTTTTCACTTGAGCTAGGGGCCTAAGCAGCTTGCTAGTGGGGGAAACATCAATCCTTTTAAATCATTAGTATAAATCTTAGTGCTATTTTCTGATTGGAATTATCTAAAATTTGCTTTGAATTTTCATTTCATGATACTGTTCAAGACTCAATGGATTTTCTCAGTTTAAGGGCATAAGGAGAGGTCAACATCTGATAGTTTCTCATCAGTGCTACTGAAGAATTTATCTCATGTGAGTATAGATCCTTATGGCCTGGAGCCAGGGAACATTTATGCATAAGGAAGGATCTCATATTTAACCCACAAATATCTCATTCGGGATCAACTTATTTAATTCAGATTATTTCACCTCTCCGCTTTTTAAACACATTTTATATTCTTTTGCCAACTGCACCTTAAAATTACTTAAACATTGACATTTTGATGATTTCTCTTATCTATGGACTTTTCTGCAGCATTCTTCAACTAGTTAGAGCCTCATTTTTTCCCCACAGCATACTGGTAAATTTGGGTAAAGTATTTATTTTTCTGATTCTTTTTGTTATGAACATGGTCTCAAGTGAGGGCAAGGAGGCAGCAGGTGACCTTCCCAAGGTCATCTGCAGAGGTTTATATCCACCAGCTCATAAAGCATCTAAAATTCCCACTTCGGTGCTTTATCAGAACACTACCCTTTTATTCCTCAAAAAGTTATTCCACACTTTATTAAAAGTGCTGATAATTGGAAGAGATAATTCGTTTAACTCATAGCTCACCTTTTCACTCAAGGTTTTACTTATGTATATTACATTATATCATAATAACAATGATAATAATAATGTACGTTATATAATGAGCAACCATATTAAGAGATCCGATGCCAAGGCAAATGCAGTGAAAGAGTTAAGGTAGTTCAACTGCTCCACTTAACGAAGCTAGTATTTTAATGGTCCCAACTAGGATTAGAAGTTAACACCTCATTAAGATGAATGGGGGATATAGTTTGCACCTTTACTGTTGCTTCAATGCTGTGTGGCTTGCAGGCTCCTTCTACTGTTTCTGGAGGGCAAGCTTAAAGAGTACAAGAGTGCATCATTAATTTATATAGGGAAGTGTCTTTGTAAAAGAAATGACTAGTGACTGTATTTTTAATGAAACTCTGGTTCTGCAGAAAACCTTTTGCCAGTGTAAAGACCAAAACATCAAGGGATTCATGATCTTTTTGTACCCACTCTTTTCCACTGTTAGGTTTCATGGCATCAATGAAATATTATTACTCAAAATACCTATTTTATACAGGTGCAGTCCTGTAAAAGTGCACTCAGTGAGACCTAAGCCCTTCCCATATAAGGAGGAAAGCCAGATGTTTCCCTCATGGCCATATTTGCATTCAGTATTAAAATGAATAAAGATCTAAAGCCCACCTAGAGGCAGAATCACAGTTGTGCTTTTAATAACAAAATCTACTGCAAGTGGGCTTGGTTCCTTTTCCTCTATTTCCTGAACACACACAAAAAATACATATTGTATACAAATAATTTTTCTTTCAGAGGACCTTACATGTGATTTTCCAAGGAGGTTGGTACCATGATCTAAGTTAAGCTGATGAAGGAAGGCAAAGAATGATCTGATACTTTGCCAATATTTATCAAACCACATAGTTGCAGGCACTCCTGTGTGTCAACATAATGTGTTTGCATGACACCTTACTGCCTCTGGTTTTGTTTGCTTGAAGCCATATAAGTTTGAGATGAAGTAGGTACAGAGCATTCCAGGTGAGTCATGATTGCTCTAAGATAAGGGCATAAAAAGTTAAGAATAACCTGTGACTGTCTTAGTACACATATATACAAATGTGTGTGCATACATATAGGCATATTCTGGCCCATTCAAATCACAGTGAGGGTGGTTTTACATATTAACATTATTGAATTGCAATAACTAGCAGAAATCTTGGAAAATTTTCTATATAAATATTTATACTTCACTTGTTTTGACTTCCTTCTATAGTTTTAGTTGCCTTTTCAGTGGAATTACATATGTTCACTTTAAATAGAGAGGTCTTTTAAATATCAATGTCCTCATATTTACAGAAACAGAACTGGACCTGAAGTAATACAGTATGCCAGAAATCCAGTATTTAAGGGCTCACACTGTCCTTTTTCATTCAAAAGACAAAATTCCCATAGATGCAGTAAATTCTCTAACAGACTCAGAGACCAATGGGATATAGCCTCCAGTGATTAATGCTAATTGCTAGCCATGGTTTTGGAAGGCATTAATGATTTTAGAGATCCAACTTTGAAAAAATGTCTGATAAGAGGTTGATTTTCAGAAGAGGAGCAGTCTGGTCTTCTTGTGAATTGGACCTCTTTAAATTATCTCTGCTTTGGTAACCCACAATGAACACACTTAACATTACCAGTTACTTCTGGAAAATTTGTCCAGGATTTAGCAATGCTTTTATCCATACAATAAGTATTTTATTTTCTGATTTCTTAAAAAAATAAATTCTATTGTACTTTGAATCACAAACTTCTCCACGCCACTGAACAAGTAAAATCAGTAGGCAATATTTGAATCCAGACATAATTCCTAAGCATCTATGGAAGACATTTTCAATGTAAAGGGCTTGATGCCTACAATACGCTTACATGAAAATTCAGCAAGCACTGTATCAGACTACTCATGTGCCAAACCAGCTGCAGGCTTGATTTGTTTCTAAGCAATTTAAGTGTACATTTCTTGTTCGGGTGATAGAGCTGAAACATTTTGTGACTTTCTTGCAACCAGGAACGAGTTAACAGCATACATGAAAGCGGTTAGATTGTTTCTAAATAAAAAAAAAAAAAGTTTCACAATATTTTCACTCCATGCTATTAGAAATTTTGAAACAACTAATTACTGCTGGTATGCAAATTTAGTGAAACCCAATTAAATAAACATCAGATATATGGATAAATCTGCTAGCAAAGACATGTACTTTATATCAGTTTGTACACATCCTGTGTTTGCTATGAAACCTGTTTAAACAAATAAGTGATAAAAGACTAAATGAGTCAATGAAAAAAATCCCCTAAGTACCAAGTTGTGAATTGTATGCTATTAGATCTCTCCATGGGTAAATGTGTTGCCTGCTCTACTGTAACGGACAAGCTCCCTCTTAAGCAAATACTGTCTCTTTTCAAAGAACAAATCTAATAAAGGCCTAGATTTTCTGTATATCAAGGAAATATATTTTAAAGCTGCTTTTATTGTTTCATAACAAAGCCAAAAGACATTCAGCTGTCAAAACAATAATGGTATTTGCATACAATTTTTTTTTTTCATCTAGCAAAATTCTGTATGAATGGAACAGGGAAAACCAAACTGATTATGTCCAAGCTCGTGACTGTAGAATCTCTGCTACCAAAGATATTTTAACTAGCTAGACTCCATTGATCTACAGCAAAGCTTTGTCAACTAAAGCTTTTTTCTTAAATTGATTCTCCATCTTGTCTTCTCATTCTTTCGACAGCACACAGCAGGAAGCTCTGTCCACATACAGAAAACAGGATCTTGCTGTAGGCATGGGTATAAAACAAAAAGACAGTGATTAAAGAAAAAAACAGACTGCTGTTAGTATTTGATCTTAAAATTATTGATCTTGTCAATCAGTTACAGCAGTTACAGACGCAGAGTACCCATATATAAATTAATTTAAAAAATTAAAAAAAAAAAATATAAGAACATGAGGCTCACATGATAGACTTACATTTTGAAGACTTTGTTAACTAAGAACTTTTTATCCTTTGACTGCCAAAAGAATTTTTAGTTTTTATCATGCATATATCAATAAAAAAAATTTCCTATAACTGACCCAAACTCAAGCATTGCATCAAAAACCCACCAAGCTAAGCCAGCACCATGCTATCTTTGTCCTTTATGTGAAATTGTGTGTTCATTCTGTCTCAAGAGTTTGCATTCCTATTGTTATTGTACCAATAATACCTCTAAACATATTTATGTGCCACTATAATTGAAAATTACTTAAAAAAACCCCCAAACTTATTTCAAAACTAAGCGCATTTCAGTTGCTGGTCATATTAAAGGCAACAAACATTTGACCATTTGGAACAAAACAAAACCCCAAAGATCTTGAATCAATCTCTGTACATGCTTTAATTTAGGATCAAATGTCAGTCACTAAAGGTTATCACCTTAAGGTAAGGTGGATATTTTCAAGGGCGGCAATTGTTGCACACAAAGTCCCACAATGAACCACTTTACAAATATTTAGCCAAAATGTTCATTATGGTATTAACCTTCTCTCTATCTCCATAAAGAGGGGAAGGCATTTACTAACAATATGGTAATGTCTCTGGGACCAGAAAGTTACAAACAGCACAGACAGTTGCACCTAATCTGCAACTAGTAAAAATGTAGAGAACAGTTCACTTACAGAACAGACAAGTAAGAATGTATTGTAGTTTTGTACCAGCCAAAGCGTTTATGGAAAGCCTTTGCCCATCTCCAATATGTGTAAATTAAATTTTATGAAATGCATTTTAAATGTACTTCATTGATCTTCTAAATTTATCATAAGCCTCTAGTTCATATTTTGGTGCCAGTCTAGTGTGTCACGTGGTTTTGAAACCAATAGAGGCTCATACTAAAGGGTTTTTCTTTGTTTGAATTACTTTATTGGTTGAGTGGAAGGATTAAAGACAGACTAAAAAGTCGTTATGATGATGTAATAAAACACACATTGGTTCTTCCTTCACTTTAAAATCAGCTTTTAAAGCACATTCTTTTGTTAGAAGGCAGAATGAAATGTCATTCAACATGTGGACATAGCAATTACTATTTAAAATTGTGGTTTGTTTGTTTGTTTTTCTTTTAATCTAGGCAACACTGAAGTAAAGAAAAAGAATTAAAGATTTCATACAGAAATTATTGTGAATTGCTCACCTTTCGTCCTGATATGTAGAATATAGCTCTCTCAATTATTTTTAAAGTGACAGTTGGATAGAAAATGCAATAACTTTGTAACCTTACTTTTTGTGATGGCATGTGAGACTTACTTCACATTAAAAAATAAAAACCTCAAGCATGCTTTTTCGTGCTTTTATATTATGTATTAAGTGTTGAGCTTTCAGTGTATGAGAAGATACATGTGGAACTCTAGAATAACAAAAAAATGCTTAAATAATATATCACTGAAAGAAAAAGAATAAAAGAATACACATTGTATTATGCCATGGAACCTAAAAATGCTTGTTTTCCTGCAATGGGAAAAATTAATGTGAAACCTTGTCCCCTTGCTCCCAAAGAGAGAGGTTTTTGTTTCTCTGTATTTTTGACTAAGTCTTTTTTTTCTAATCAGGAAGGAATCTTTCCATGTTGGAACCCACATCATAACACTAGAGACAAATATACAAAAATTTCTTTCGCATTCTTCTCAGTTAAATTATTTATCAAGTGATCATGCTTTCTTTGTGCTTTTAAGACAGTAGGACTTCACCCTTCACTCCTGCAGTATTCTCCAAGCCCTTGAAATAACTTCCTTTGAATTACTGGTTATTGGCATTGAAGTATTTCTCTGCTCTTCTCCAGGACTTTGAAGCATGTCAGGAATTAACATCAGGGTTTGGCATAGAGGAACTCTGCCTGGGTGGGAGGGAAGGGCTCTGTCCCTCCTAAAAGAAGAGAAAGTGTATATGTGGCTGCGTGCCAAGCTGGTGCTGGGGCTTCTTCCCAGACACTCTATTCCTGGGACAAATCTGCTTGGGGATATATGAGGTTTTCACAACGCCCAAAGGAAACATCTACCTGTTCTACCACCTGAGATCAAGCCCTCTGGAAGCTGCTCTGGAAGACACATGCCATCATAGCGGAACAGCAAAGGCTTTCCCTTGGAGCCAGGGCTGCTTCTTGAGGGAGGCTGGAAACTCAAGCTAGGGAGTCAAAGCCCTGATGAAGTTTATATTTTCCTACACAGGGAACTTCATTATTATTTCTGTCATGGAGACCTATATCCTTCTAGCAACCTATAGAATTACAGAGGTGTCTGAATGCTGGTTACCGCTATGTCTCAGGATAGTCTGCATATCAAGGACAGGAAATGCAGAATGTGAGCAGGGTGAAAAATCGCCTCTCCCTCCCCATTTCCACCCATATGAAATGCTGATTACTTGCTGATTAATATCACTGGCAAGAATACAAAAACAAATACTATGTCTTCCTCTGCAAGTGTTACCTCCCACCTATTCCTAGCCCAACAATTTTAGCATTCATTTTCAGTGTGATGTGCTCCACTAGGTTTTTTGTCTGAATGAAAAAAGAAAACCAACACATGGGATCATGCTTTTTCTGAGGATTTTTCTTTTACATATATGCATATGTGTATATGATACACTAATTTTCTCTTTTCACTTTAGCCTGCTTTCCTGGTTTTAAATAGGCTTTGCTCTTATTTCACAACATCTGAAAATTTCAAGCCTTATTTATTACCAAGGATAAAAAGTGGTGTATATATTAGATTTTCAGAAGTTTATCTTAATGAGAGTTTAAAGCAGATTTTCAGATTAGCCAAGTTGCATTCTGATCTGACACAGACTTAATTTTGGTCTCTGATGTGCAGGCATGTATCACTATTTATCTTGTCAAGTCTTCTGTTGTTCATGCACATACTTGTGCATCTGGGATGGAGTGTGAGCAGCCTGGCACAGCAGATAACAGTAAAACTATTTAATACCCTGCAAAATGATTGTAACATAAAATTTGTCAGTAGTGCAAAACAAGAGAGCTGTAAGTATAGGTTTCCAACAAAACAGCTTTTATTATCCTTATTTATATATTCACATCAGGTACATGAAAAATTGAGGATTGTTTTGTCACAGATACACTGAAGGAAATGTACAGTTTGAAAAGAAATAAGGTGGTTATGAGTTAGTCAACCTGCTAGTTATGCGGGATTTTTGTATCGGTCAAACCTCAGAAGCTGGCTGCAGTCAATGTGAAGATTTGGGTAAGAGGAAAGCCTGGCTGCTTGCTTGGTTGCAGAGCTTTGTTCACCTCTTCATCAATTCTTCAGTGAGGGGCAAAATGAACCTCTGTCCTGATGCTGGATACCAGAGAGGGTGTGAACTTCATAATTTCTCAGCCTCACCCACCAACTTATACCCACTCATGGTCAGCAAAAGGCACTTAGCAACATACAGAGCAAACACTCACACACAGGGTTCTCCATTTGTCCATCATGCAGGAGTCATAAGACAGGATTGGGCTTCCAGTAGCATTGCGGCCACATTTAATGCTCCCATTTCATCAGCCTGCTCTGAAATTTCCTCTACTGGAAAATGTAGGAGCGTTTTTTGGCTATATAGCATCAGTAACCTCCAAATTTTGGTTCTTAAAGTCATTGGTCAGTCCACACTGACAAGTCTTCATATTCTGCCTTTGAAACAGCCAGCCATAATTTGATCCCTAGATAAAAACCCGGAATGCTGCTAATTACTTCTATTGAAAATTAGTACAGCTGAGACACAGCCCACTGATCCAGAATCATGTCCTCTGTGACTGCAGTCAGAACTTGATTTCCATGACAAGCTCTCTTGGCTCTCTAGAAGATGATGGCTGCCCTCTAGTGACAAAGATATTTCTGCTGACACATTGCTGTAGATGCAAACATGTTAACAAATACTGTCTTGTAGATCAATATATAACAAGAGGTTTGGACCAAAGAAAGATAAGGAATCTTATGATCATGAACAAAAGCACTGGTCTTGGAGGCATTAGAAAAAGAAACATTCTAGGTTGAACAGCCGTGCCATCCTCAGTTGCAGCCATTTTTTAAGGTAAATTTTTGTTTGTCCAGAAATCCTTAGATATTTTAATTTCTGACATTTCTGTTATCAGCTGAACAACCTATGATTATTATAGCAAGACCAGAGTAAGAGCTCTACATTGCACAGACATTCACTTTCTGCTAAAAGCATCCACCTGACTCTCATGCACTCACTGGCACAAAATACGTTTTTTTACAATACTTCTATATGTATTTGCGCATGTTTGTGTGCATGTGTGCATCTGTAAGTGGTAACAGAGTCATGTTTTCATAATTTCCTAGGTGAAATCACAAGCTGAATTGAAGGGCCAGTTATGGTGTTCATTTTTGGAATAATGCAGACAATATCAAATGCTAGAAACATTGTTAGAAATCATGAAGGAATATATTGAGAATGAATAAAGAACTATATTGAATGTTTACATCAGTGTGTTATTTTTGTGTTAGCTATGAGATAGACCACAGAATATAATAATAACAAATACAATAAAGAATATTCTGTGTAAACTCTTTAATTCTAATTGCTGAAGAAGAAGCTAAAATCTCATCTACAGGAAAACCATAGGAAAAATTATCACATTTCTACATGATGATGCATCTCAGAATAAGAAATTTGGGGATAAAACATATAAGTCTTCTCCTCTGTCCTGCTGTCTGTGAGAATGCAAGTTTATATTTCTGAATTATAGAATCATAGAATCACGTCAGTTGGAAAAGACCTTTAAGATCATCGAGTCCAACCGTGAACCTAGCACTGCCATCCCACCACTAAACCATGTCCCTAAGCACCTCATCTATCCTTCTTTTAAATACCTCCAGGGACGAGGCCTCCACCACCTCCCTGGGCAGCCCATTCCAGAGCCTGACAACCCTTTCGGTGAAGAAGTTTTTCCTAATGTCTAGCCTAAACCTGCCCTGGCGCAGCTTCAAGCTATTCCCCCTCGTCCTATCATCTGTTACCAGGGAGAAGAGGCCGACCCCCACCTCGCTACAGCCTCCTTTTAGGTAGTTGTAGAGGGCGATCAGGTCTCCAGTCTTCTGGGACCTCCCCTGTTCTCCAGGACTGCTGATAAATGATAGAGAGTGGCTTGGCAAGCTCCTCTGCCAACTCCTTCAGCACTCTTGGGTGGATCCCATCCGGCCCCATAGACTTGTGGATGTCCAGGTGGCATAGCAGGTCAAAGACTGCTTCCTCCTGGATTATGGGGGGTTCATTCCACTCTCTGTCCCCATCTTCCAGCTCGGGAGGCTGGGTACCCTGGGGATAACTCGTTGGGCCATTAAAGACCGAGGCAAAGAAGGCTTTGAGTATCTCAGCCTTTTCCTCGTCTTTAGTGGCAATGTTCCCCCTTGCATCCACTAGTGGATGGAGGTTCTCCCTGGCTCTCTTTTTGCTGTTAACATATTTATAAAAACTCTTCTTATTATCCCTTATAACAGTGGCCAGGTTAAATTCCAGCTGGGCTTTTGCCTTTCTAATCTCCTCTCTGCATGACCTGACAAGATCCCTGTACTCTTCTTGGGTTGCCTGCCCCTTCTTCCAGAGCTGGTAAGCTCTTCTTTTTTCCCTTAGTCGCAGTAGTAGACCTCTGTCCAGCCAGGCCGGTCGTCTTCCCCGCTGATTTGTCTTACGGCACATGGGGACAGCCTGGTCCTGTGCCTTTAATACTTCTTCCTTGAAGAATACCCAGCCTTCCTGGACCCCTTTGCCCTTCAGGACTATCTCCCAAGGGACTCTCCCAACCAGCGTTCTGAGCAGGTCAAAGTCTGCCCTCCGGAAATCCATGGTGGTGGTCTTGCTGACCCCCTTCCTTACCTCACCAAAGATCGAAAACTCTACCATTTCATGATCACTAAGGCCTAGATGATTTCCGACCACCACCTCTGAAGTGCTGTGCATTTCCTTTATTGGTAATTTCATTTCTAGAGGTTTTTTTTACCTTTTTTTATTATTATTATTTCAGCTGTGTTCTTCTTAGGATCTGAAAATTTGTCTTCCTTAACTGATGCTCTAAACTTTCCAGTACTGAGAGAATATTGCCATATAACCTACCTTACATTCTCTTATCCACACTAAATATTTACCTCTTTTCTGTTCAGCAAGCTTGTCCCTCTGTGTTGTCATTCTTGTTGTTGTGAAACTACTATGAAAAGTGACATCACGGACTTTTAAAACCTGTAAAACTTTCCATCCTGAATTTGCTCAAATCCTGATACCAATCCTGACGTCCAAATCTGCAATTCAAGTTGGCATCTCATACTTCAAAGGTACGGAAGTCTTACTAAAAAAAGACACATACCAAGGGATGCACAATGCAATTGCTCAGCACACACTGACCGATGCCCAGCCTGTCCCCGAGCAGCAGGGCTGTGCACCTGGCGGAGCATGAGAAGCTGAAAAGTCCTTGACCAGTTTAAACACTACTTAGCAGCAACTAACACATCAGTGTGTTATCAACATTCTTCTCAAATCCAAAACCAGAACTATACTAGCTACTAGGAGGAAAGTTAACTCTATCCGAGCCAAAACCAAGACAATAACAAAGAATTTTCTATCCAAATTAAATAATACGACATAGCAACTCTGCCAGATTTAATGTCCTTAGGAAAATGCATAGGGAAAACATTTCTGTGTTGACAAAAGCACTTACTCTCTGCTGAAGAGTCCCATTGACTACAGGATTTAAACAAATTAGAAATGCCTTCCTAAATTTTAGATGTTTCCTGAAGTAGGGCTTGAGAGAGGATGAACACAAACCCTTTCCCTCTCTTCTGGTGTATGTATTTTCTCTCCATATTTACATAGCAATTTAAGTTTAGCTTCAAATGGTTTACTACCAAAAAGTTTAGCTTCTGCACAGCAAAATATTTCTGAGAAGTAAGTTTCTGCATTTGGCAAAGTCGTAATACTAAATTATTTAATTTTATACATAGGAAGAATATAACAACTTTTTATTGTGAGAAAACATATGAACTGTCTGGAATGTAAATTTTAACCTAGATGTAATGTAATTCATGGACTAGTCTGCCGTTGCACCTGAACAAATGAAAAGTTGATTATTTTACACATCTTTGTGTAATAATGAACCCTTCACATGATGAAAGCTGTGCTCTTGAGAGATTTCTCCAACTATTGTCTTCTACCTATGGGAGGTGCTGAAAACTGTAGCAGTTCTGTCACTGTTCCTCTGTAGCTGGCCAAGAAGAAATACTGGAAGATCTATAAAGGTGAACATTTCTCTAGCCTTGAATAAAACACCTTGTTTCTTGGTACCCAGCAGATCTCTCTGCTCATTCCAAGTTATTATAGCCTGTTGGTTTATCCAAAGAAAGGGAGTTGTTTTTCCTTGCTATCCACAGGTTTTGACAAGACTCTTACAGAACACACTTGACTGAATTGTTGTCATCCCCTTTAACATTAAACTGTGAAAAAAATACATTCATGAAGTTGCTGCAATATCCATTTCAGCATTTCATGCCAAAAGAAACAGGTGCTTCCCATTTTTACACACTGTACCACCTGTCATGGTCTTTCCAACATTTTTTAGGCAGTGGGTGTCCAAACTATGCCCCAATTTACTTTATAAAGTGGAATTATATATATGTAACTTTATTTATTAATTGTTTGTAGTGGAAAAAGTGATGGGTTTTCCTGTATGTGGGCTGACTCTCCCTCTAAATGTAACTCCTCCCTTTTTTTTTTAGATTGTCCAAGGGACCCAGGTAACCTCAACACACACAGGCATTGTCACTGTTGTAGATCTGATCTACTTTAGACAGAAGTTGACAATTCTACTTCTGCTGACAACGTGGCGTTTCGGTTGTGTGCAGTGCTCATCTGGAGAAAACTGAATACTTCCTTTCATGTGTGACAGAAAATCCTGGTTTGATATCAGACTTCTGGCTAACATTCAGTGCCAATCCAACTGTATCTTATGTCCTTGCTGTTCCAGTCTTCCCCAAACCTCTTCTCCTCTTTCCATGCTGTTGCTTTGCTGAAATCATGCAAGAGACCTTTATAAAAAGAAACCAAACCCAAGCTACCCTTTATGCGCTCATAGGTTAAATCCTTTGTGAACATACACAATGATTGCTTAAAATCATTCTGAAGGATGGTGGGGAACACATTCATCTGACTTTCATTCCCTTCCAGAAGTTAATGACCCTGTACATTAGTTTCTCATGAAAACACTTCCATGAAAACATTTTGAGATTCAAGCATCTTAGTTCTGTTCATTTTGCTGAACTTTTATATCTTATTTTGCTTTATTTTATATGCTCTGGATCAGGAAGCAATGCTGCATTGAGTTATACCAGCTGAGTCTCTGGCCTTAGATCTCTCTTATAGTTTTCCCTGATAATGTTTCCAAGTGATAAAATTTGGATCCAGATGCTTAGTTCTTTAAATAGATGCATTTTATTGTCTTAAGTCTTACCAAGTCAAGGAAAGCATACTCACAATTAATCTAATAGTTCATTTCAAAACTACGTAAAAAATGCCTTGTATAAGAGATCAGTATCTTTCACTTACAGCTGTATCAGCATCTGCCTGTGGAAACCATAGTGACCTCAGATATGGGTCAAGCTGTGCAAGATAGCCCTAATAATTTTCTACCACTGAAGCAGGGGTGTGCTGTCCACCCCAGTGTTCCTCTTCTACAGTCTTCAGTAGCATTCGGCTGATCCTCCCTGCAGTGACTCCGTTCTGCTACTTGGCAGCCCAGTAAAGGACAAACAAGCAGGTTTCCATTGAGTTAGTGGTCTGCGCTGCATTGGCCTGAAGAGTGAGCTCATTCTGAAGGGTCTGACGAGCACCAGAACCACCAGAATGCAGGGCATCTCCAAGTATAAGGGCAGGGCTGTAAAGTGTTTGCCGTCTCATGTAACTTAACTCTAAATGTTCTTCATGTTAAGTCACTTTTATGTGCCAGATTATTTTGCTGTTGCCTGGTTGTTTTGTGTTGGGCTTTTTTGTTTTGTTTGTTTTTCTTTTTTCATCCACCTCTTTGATAAATTGGGCTGCTATGCTTAAATTTTTGAAAAGTATGCCATTCCACCAATGTCAAAATGTTTCCTTTAAATAAGTCATGTCTGGTGAAAATTTATAGAAAGTGGAGAGGGGTGCATGGAACATCACTCTGGCATATTCAAAACAAGGCAATAGCAAGAAAAGGGTGAGAGGATCACCATACTGGGGAGGAGGAGTATGGCAGTAACAACACCACATCTAGGACCCCCACAGCCCCTACAGTAACTCCATAAATATTCCGTGGACATTTTGATGTAGTGCCATTCTCTTGTTCTCACTTTGTCTCCATGCATAGTGAAAGCAAATTATGAAATCTCAGAAATTGCTGTGAAACAGCTCTTAAGTTAGGTCTTTGTCAAGGGACTGTCACTCGGTTTGTACCACAACTAGAACTGTAACCCAGCTGATCTCTAGGTGCTACAGAGATATGAATGTTTAATCATGATGATCAGTGCTGAAAACATAAAGTTTTGAAGTATTAGGTGTTTTGTATATAGACTGTCTTTCTAATGGAGTGTCTAAATTTCATTCTTTGTCTTTGACCTTGATTTTACAGGGTTGTGTGTTTTTTTTGTAATAAAGTAAATTTCCAGTAATTTCTTCTGATGTCATCATCACCAGTTAGTAACACTTGGCTGGGTGTGTAACATAACATCTCTTCCAACCATATAAGCCCATCTCCAGAGCAATTTATCAACAGAGCTGCCTTGAGCTGTGTCCCAGAGATTTTATTTTAGACCAATCCTGCCCTTTCAGAAGTGTCTTATAAAGTCTACTGATGGATCATATCTACTTTTGCATTGACTTGTTTATCTTAGCACTTTGGCAAGCACGGAGACTTCTCCTGACATAAGCATGAACATTTATGTCTTGTTCCATGCTGGAAAGCCATTTGGAAGAATTTAACACTGACAGATGAATCTTTGAAGAGTGTACTCACAAGAATGGTGGCAGTAGTGGAGAGGAGCTAATATTAAAAATTTCTGTGGAGGAAAAAAATGGGGATGGAGAAATTTGAGCTACAGAGGTTGGAGAAGGGCAAAGAAGATCAATGTGTTTATTATCAATAAATCAATTTGCTAATCCAGGTGGAATTCTGCAGCTGTAGGATGTAGAGGGTAAAAGGAGGTGAGTGGGTTGATTTTTTTTTTTTTAATAAGAAGAAATCGATATCCTAATCAAATATCAGATGGGAGATGATGAGTAGAGAAGAGAATCTACATAATGTATGGTTCTAAATTGGTTTCCTAAAATACCCATGTTAATGATGAAGGAACTCATTCTAAATTAGTGTATATTGGCATCGTTTAATATAACTGCCATAACTTAACTTGCACCAGCTGGGAAATTGGCTTAGCATATCCAAAGATAACACTAAAGTAGAATTGCCCATTTTCCTCAGTGATGCTTGTTCCATATGGATAACAGTAAATTTATAAAGGTTTTAAGTAAAATCAAGCTCATACTAAGGATAATTTGGAATAGCAGGCAAGTCTGATGAAGATTTTCTTAGCCCAGGCTACAAAAACAGCCTCCCTCCGCCTCTCTGTTCAAGAACGGAGATTTCTTTCTAAGCTATTGCAGCTGAAGACCTCACATTAACATTAACTGATGAATGCCCACTTCAGCGTATCATGATGCTCCTATTGGTACAGTGTCTAAAGTATCCAACCCAAACACATCATATACATGCTTTTCAATCATTTGAGTCTAATAAGGCTCTTTGGGCAAAAGAGTTTACAAGATGGTCCTTACATTTTGCAGAAAACATTTTGGAACAGGCCACAACAATGATCATCAAATACATGCCACATTCTTTGTGTTCTATATATAACTCAAACATTCTTATTATTTTATTAAAACATCATGTTTATTAAAGATGCAAGTTTATGATTAATGTGGAACTCATTGTATATATACAGTATAAGCAAAAGTCAAAACCTTTAAAGAATCTTTATAGAAGCTCTCATTTTTTTATCATGAGTGTTCCCAGACTTGTGCATAAAGAGTCAGATTGCCTTTGATGATATATGGGGTAGTGGAATAAGGATGGGAGAAATGAACAGACTCCTTCCTGGGTATATAGAGAAATAAAAAAAATTATGTCTAGATACAAGAAAAATAAAGTAAAAAAGCAGATGTGATGGATGTAATGTCTTCATTTTTCTGTTATTCTCAAATTAACTATTCATTCTTAAGAAAACCTTTTGAACATTCTGATATGACTGGAGTTATCTCTGAATATGTTGATTAAAAAACTTCTGTGGACTACAAAGCCAGTTATTTCTTGATGCACTGGGCAATTTAAAGTTGTTTTCCAAACTGGTTAGTTCAATCCATGTTCATATGTAATTTGTGTAAAATAAACTACCTTGCATCTGCCATATGAATTAGACTTTTAGAGGGTCTCCCTCTTCAGCTCATGCAAGAATGAATTTTTAATTTAGCAAAGGATAAACCAGACAATTTTAAATTGCAGGAAAAAGCAACAAAATGGCTTGTCAAACCCATTTCCTGAACTGTACAATCATGTAGCATATCTGGAAAAATATACTAATTATTTCATTACAATCAAACCTTTTTAAAAGAAATAGTTTCTGCAGTGTAATTACTAAATTCTCATTTTTATCATTTTCACATTTTGAAATAAATTGATCATAGATAATTTGGAGATCTTCAGTGATGAAAGGTCATTCTTTTTAAGGGATATTCTGAAAGATGATTAAAGTTCAAAAGGAAAAGAAAAATAATCAGATTGTCCATTCCCTTCATCTAGGTTAACAGCTAAATAAGTGGACTATTTGAACTGATTATCTGCAATATATGTTTTCATTCAGTTGTACAATATAAAATAAAAACTGAATCCAGGACTTTTTTCCCTGAGTGTACGGAAATTCTATCAAGGTTCATGCTTTCTCTTGCACAAAAATGGTTGCCTTTAACACATCTCAGCATTGTTTAAAATGGAGGTTGATCTGACTTCTACATCTTACTGTTCAGTTATTTAAAACATTTTCTTAAGTACAGAATTCAATGTTTATTTATTTTTTTTAAGTTCAAAGTGAAATTATTAGTCATGAAAAATTCCAGTTGGTTATTACAGGAAACCTAATACTTCCCTAAAATAAAAGTATCTCAGTCGATTTGTTATATCCCACTAAGGGTTGTCTTTCACAGTCAGGGTGCACAAAATACCTGGTTCCCAAGCTACCTTGACTTCTCACCAATACAGGTAAAAAAGTGAACCTTTCAGCTTGAATACTCTTGATCAGATCAAGTACCCAAGCATTATCAAAACTTGTATCTGTTTGTTTTTCAGTATCATCCTGATATCTCTTATCCTTTCCAAGTAATTGAAGATAGCAATTTATGTTAATTTGGCCTCTTTCCTGGGGCAGCACTTGTTTTTATACATTTGTGAGGGAAGAACAGAAGGAGGCAATTATTGTGTGTGCTCTCATGGCTTGAGTGGAAAATATTTTTTTTTTATATAGGCTGGATTTGGACCATAGTGGTGGAGGGTCTGTATCACCTTGCTGCTACTACTGAGCTTTATAATGTCCAAAGCATAACACTCATGGAACATGTTGTTTTCACTTTATTAAGTTTATGTTTCTTATCTGTTCGTAAACTCTGGTTGCATTTGTCTAAAAGTTGTAATTTAAAAGTTGTGGCCTTGGGCCAAGTTCTCAGATACTAGGAATTGCTACTGACATCAGCAAAGTTATGAAAATTTATTCTGATAAGGGTCTATTTTCTTAAAATTACTGGAAAGTAAAGTACAATAATTAAAATTTAGATATGATGGAATTAAATTATCTTTGGAATCATTTGCTGCTAGCTGATATGGGCAAAATCAGATAGAGAGTCCTCTCTTGTGTGCAGTCAGAATACAGAACACCAAAGGAAGTTGCTGATGGCTTGAATAGATGAGTGATATTGCTGCTAACAGGGAACCTGAAGTCTTAATTGGTTTGCTGTAAACATTACAAACACGTTTGCATGCTTCCATTCACTTTGTGTGCTGTGTATTAGATAGATGGTATTCACACTGATAGCTTCAATTTAATTACAAGAAGTCTGTTCCTTATTCAATTTCAGTTGTGTCATCCCATTATGTTGGCTATGAAGCATTGCAAGGTTCAATACAGCATGTATCATGATGTCGGAGAGATAATGCCATGCAATGGCTCAATTTTGGCTGTAAGGATTTTCATCCAGATTGGAATCAATGTTGTAAATGGTTATTAAATCCACATATTCTGGATAACTGAAACAAAGTGAAAGATCTGAGGAAGCACATTATTTTTTATTACAAAGAACAATTGCAATGAATAGTAAAATTGCTCACCATTGGTGAATCCATCAATATGAATAAACATATCAAACCTCCCAGGACTGAGGACCCTGCCCACAGGCTGTCTTCTGAGGCTTAATGAATTCACAGTATGTACAAATTGATTCAGCCATTCCAGTTACTCAATTTACTACAGCTGCCAAACAAGTGACTGGAGCAATACTCCAGGCTGTAGAGTGCAGGTTTGCTGCCTCCTCATTTACTACTAGGGGTTGTTGACAGACTTTGAAAATGCCATTGCACTTCCTTTTTTACACTTTTGTGGAATACACTTTCCAACCCACAAAACCTGCTTGAATGAGGACCGTAATTATCACTTTCTCAAGGCTTAGATAAGTATAAGGCATTTGGACACTGACTTGTAAGAGTGGATTTGCCAAAGGATATTAAAGAAAAAGGGTGATAGGATGATGTAAGTGTCTGTGAGACAGGTTTGAGAATAAGTCTTGTCCAAATAATTCACCATCTTATATGGTTCCTAAGACTTTCTAGTATAAAGTATTTCAAAAGGGAGGAGGGTTTTCTTAAGCACATTCATATGAGCTTCCTTACTTAAAGGAAACAGTGTCCCTGACTGGAACCTCAGAAGGAACACATGGATTCTAGGATTAATACAGTAGATATTGGGGTGAATTTTTGGGGCATGAAGTAGAATAGAAACTGCTGACTTACAGAAAAAAAATCTGTATCACAGCTGAGAGTTACAGGAAACTGTAAATCTCTGGGACAAGATTATGAGTAGCATCAGCATCATTGGGTGGGAGGGTGCTAGAAGTCTTTTCTTAGGTGAAATAAAATGAAGAGGTTCAGGTAAGACATGAGTAAGCACTAAAATCTATTTTTCCTGGCCCTGATTATTTTGGATTAGTATTCCTGCTAATTTGTACTGCTGATTTCATAGCTAAAAAATGGATATGAAACACTATCTATTGAATAGTCGATTAGAAGACTGTTTTACAACAAATGGTTCTTAATCCACCCTTCAGTTTGATAGATAGTCTCCCATCCTTACAACCTTACAAAAGGAAAAGAAAAAAACAAATCTTAAACCCCCACACTTTTATAAATGTTCCCCCAAGGTCTCAAGAGTATTTACTACTCTCCATTCACCTCTCCATAGTGGCATGTAATTAAATGGTGCTTCTGACTTTCAGTATCATATTGAATTTAGAAAAGAAATCTCTTAGTAAAATGCAGATTGTTCATGCTGCGAGTTTTAGGGACCCTAATTTCAGTGAAATGCTTTATAAAATGTGGATGTTAGATGAGCAGGATAAAACAACCAAGGAATCCTGCTATTTGGGAAATTACTTTTTTTATGTTAAATGGGGGAAAATGGCGAACCTAATAAAGTAAAAGGGTAGGGGACTATCAATGACTCCCTTCAAGGCAGTCTGCCAGGCAGCCTTGGCCAGATTTCTGTAGTAGTACCTTCAGATTTTATTAAATTAAAATAAAACCTGTCATCTTGGCTTTCACTGGCACAGTCAAGTGTAGAGTTTTTTACTTAGTTCCAACATCAGCCTTGCACTTCCAACCAGCATTAATATTTCACAATGTAATATACGTAGTTCTGTGGCATTTTTTACATATCTGGCAAACAGTTACTGAAAAATATTCTGCTAAAAGTTAAAAAAGCAGTGTTGCTATTTGATCATGTCAACTCCTTTTCACTGTTCTCCCTCAGGGACCAAAGCATTTGAAAATGTAAATCAAAGAATCAAAGAAATCAGAAATGGAAAAGTCCCATTAGGTCATCTAATCCAATCCTCTAGTAGCACATAATTGTTCCCCATAATACATTTTCCACAGTTTTGTTCAGTCTGGTTTCAGATACTTGGGAACACTGCTCGCTGACATGCTTTTTGAAAGCTGGATGGGTAGAGTTCAGACAGACCCAACATCACCTCTAAGGTCACTTCTTGCCAATTCTAATTTGTCCTGGCAGTCACAGTATGTAGGGGTTCATGTAGGGACTGGGGATTGCCAAAATGGAAAAGAAAAGCTGCAGCTGTGTGCTCTCCCTCATCTTCCCCCTGAGATTTTACTTATGTAGAAGGATAAAGTAATGCAGACCAGAGCTATTTCACACACTGATGGGAGCAGCTTTATCACCCAGTTCTACTGCTCCTGTCAGAGACTTCAGTCATGACTGTGGCCTAGAGGACTGCTGTCTGGGTCCTGAGGGACGAAAGCTCCTACTAGATAGATTCTACCATTAGTCACAATGCAGTCTGACACAGATTGTAACAGCAGGAAGACCCAGCAGCTGTTGATGATTTATATTATTCCTTGCCTCTCCCTCTCAAGGCCTTGGACAGCCACCAGTAAGGATGGCAGCATCAGAGGAGCATGGTTGGCCTGGAAGAGCAGTATTTCACAAAGTGTAGCAGTGACTTAGAGTCTTTCCCAGGGGAACATCTGAGGCATTCTAATTTTATTCCAGTAGTGCTATATAACCTAAGTTATTGTGCTACTACCAAAGATCTGCAGAAAGCTTTTCTTCACATTTCTGCACATTCAGACAAGTAGAGACATGCCTGCTATCTGAAGGACAGAGGACCATACAGCCAAATTGTGAGGACATGAAGGAAACATCTTCTTTCTCTGGGGTGGATCAGGGAAACAGGAGGCCCAGCAGATAGAGTAGCTTGAAGACCCAGAGATGTTACTGTTATTGCTCTCTGCTCCTCCTGAACATCTGTCTGGTTAATTGATCTTGAGTCTCAGCTGCTCCTGGGACACACATGATGCACTTTTGCCTCTGTTGCAAAATTACTTAGCAAGGGCATTTTCTGGTCAGGAATTGCTTGCACCATTTTACAAGTTTTCCATCACTTTAACCAATAGGTATACTTCCACCAGTCACAAGGGATATCTCTTTCATCTGAGTTCCAGGATGATTTCTTGCATTCTTCAAGCAAAGCCCAAAGGAGACATAATTGTTCATATACTCAAACAAAAGTTGATCAGCTCTTCTCTATATTTTATTAGGTGGTATAATCTAGAATATATATGAAAGAATTTGTGGGCATCTCTAGAGAATTTTTTAGGATGTTTAGATGGTTTTAGATCCTGTTTAGGATCATTACCTGACCCTTACCTATTCTGCAGTGTCCAGGAGGCATATTATAGGACGAGCATGAAGGTTTGTGCAGGAGCACAAGATCTTGCTTGGATATGTTTTTCTAACAGGTCTCAGAAACCTCTTCTACCATCATTCTTGTGAATTTGAGATGAACTAGGTCTCACAGGCAAAAGATGACAATAGTTTAGTTCACACTTGCATACTATCTGTGCAAATTGAAGGTAAATTGAATCCTGAGGATGACCTTGATAGAGCAAATAAACATACTTACCCTGTGTTTATCTTTTGGCATCTTTTGAGAACCTTTTTCCCTGCAAATCATGACTTTTAACATCATTGTATACTTTTGATCTTAGTTACTGACCTTGGAAAAAAAAGCCTGTTAAGTGGGGTAGTGACAGGTAGCTTGGGAATTTCAAGGGACTAGTTCAAAGTCCTAAGGACCCTGGGTATTGTACCTGGAGATAGATTATCCCTGTCAGTGTTTCATTCCTGCTTACAACCTCCTTTAACACCATAAATTCAGAATACTACCAAACAAATAAATCGAGATACATATTATTTTCCATACAAAATAATATAGCTATTATCTTTATTCTTTACATTTAGATATATGTAGATGCACCGTGGATAAGTATAATCAACATATCACTAGTCAGAAATCAATGCACTATGGAAAAAATATGGTCATTCTTTTCAATGCATGTGTGCTGCGCCTCTTACAAAAGAAGTTTACTTATATATGCATTTGAAAATACATGTGTTTTCATTTTGTGGTAGAGACCCTATTTATTTCATTTCAGATTCACTGCAGAAACTTGACATGCAAGTGAACAACTTAGCATCATTGGGGAGATTTTAAGATTCTCTAGCTGTGGAGATTTCTGCAAACGGTTTATGGAAATGTGGAAGAGACTTTTTCACTGCCAAAGGTCTAAATACTTATTTTCCTAAAAAATATGTCCTGGACTTTGTTTATTTGCAGGTATGATGTGAAATCTCTGTATGAAGCCTTGAATTTTGTGAACTATGTCCTACAGATGAATTTACACTGAGAAGTCTTCAAACTACCTATAAGAGTTGATGCTGTTTCAGAATTTCTAAACAATGGCTATAGTTTTTGTCAGAGCTCATTTTAACATTCCTGAGAGGAAAACAGAATTCACAAACGTAGCCAGCACAGATTCTCCCTCGTGCAAAGAATTCACCTCAAGAATGAGAAACAAGGCTGTGAGCATATTATCATCCAATTATTCCACAATCCACTATTTTGCACTTTTGAATTCCCATTGACTTCAGCAATTACTTGCAATTTTATTTTAGAAGCAGGACTTTGAACTGTAAGACTGCAAAATACAGTCCACTCTGTGCAAAGTTTATAAAAAAAAAAAGTATTCACATGAAAGTACTTTCAAAATACTAAGCTAAATGATGAGTAGAGGTGCCAAAACAGGTTGATAAATCCTTCAATCATCCTGTATCTTTTCCAGAAGTTTTCAAGTCACACTTGAATTTCTTGTCTTTCAGCACAATGCACATATCTTATATTTTTTTCTGTGAACAACACAATTAGCAGCTGCATCTTAACAAGAAATATTCAGTAGAACTCATTGTAATATATGAAGAGAAAAATAATTTCCATAGCATTTTAGGCTGGCATGTAAGAAAGGAGACATCCCAATATTTTCTAAGGAAACAAAATTCTATCATCTTCCCTCAACTGTTTTAAAAACAAATTGTTTTAAAAACGATTGTATGAGCCAGTGTATCATTCACATTATTTTTGTGGCTGTTTGTTTTGCTTTGTTTTGTTTTTAAAGAAGTGTGGCTTGAATTTTTGGTCCTTCTCCCACACATGGCTCCTGTTTTTTTATTCAAACTAATAGAGTTCAGATGCACTGCTGGTATTTTGGGGTATAAGGTTTGAAGGCTAGTTGCTCAGATTCCTGCCACTGAATGAATTCTGTTGTTTCTTTGAGGCTGCTGATTTAACAAGTCCAGCAGAAAAAAGTTAAGTACCATGCAGACAGAAAGGATGTCCCTAGATTGAAAGAATTAGAATTTCTTTGTGAATTTGGAACTTGGCCAAGCAAAAGTGAAGATAAACACAAGCAGGTTAAGATGTTTGTTTATTCTGTGTTAATAAATAAGCTTCTCCAGGATTAAGTCTCTTCTGTCTAGATTATATCTGCTTGCTAATATATTCTCAGTGAAGCCAAATGGAACACAAATAAGGTCTTGTTTATTCAGTTTTTAAAAGGCAAGACGTAGGGTAGTCTGTATAACTTTTTTGCTTTATTTCTTCAACAATGACTTCCCGATGACAAAAAGAATACATAACAAACACCCCAAATTGTTTGGAGTGTAAATGTTCTTTCATTAAATCTCCTCATCTACCATGTTCAGAAGAAGGGAATTGGCCTCAACTGAAAAAACAATATTGTAAATATACAAGCTCATAAAGAGGCTGGAATAGTAATGAGAATGTACTGTTGTTTCATGGCACTTTCTGCGCTGTTTGATCATTTTCATTTAAAATTCATATAGAAACCAACATACTACAGGTTGCCTGCATCATCACAACCAATTACAAACTTTGGCTGAGTTTTCAGTGTCTGCAAGGATGGAACTCATTTGTCTCATGGTTCCCTGTTAACTTTAGCATATTTATGTGAGGATGTAAGACTCCATCTGTGCAGTGTTAGGGTCTATACTATTTTATATTTCTCATATTTCTCTGTGTTTCTAAGTGAACATTAAATGGTAAGGCCTGATCCTGTGAAATCCATTCACATCAATGTGATGACTGCAATGATTTGATTCCCTAAGGCAGGACACCCACTGAATCGTACTATTACTTTAGAATATGCCTATTGCCTCTGTTTGGGATGACCTAAAAGAATGACTGCCAGAGAAAAAGAAGCAATTTTCCAGTTTTCTTCTTGCAAATGAGTGTCTTTTCTGTAGGTAAGCAGAAAATGTAAAATAACATCAATTTTTCTTCTAATTTACTAGTCAATCTTGTTTAGTTTGGGGAACATTCATTTAGTACATACCATTTAAGACAAAGCAAATCTATGTTTGTCGTGCTCCCTTCACACTGTTACATTTTTATTGATTGCATAGTGACAATTAAATTATTGTGTTTTAAGCCACAGTAGGCACATTTATTTCCCCCTCTCCTCTTTCCTCTGCCTCTCTCTCTCCCCTTCACCCCTATCCCCCCTCTCCCCACCCCCCACTCCCCTTTTTTCAATAGACTTCTTTGATTACTGCCAGAATAGGCATTAGGCTGTTCTAAACCTCTGCATTTCCCAGCCTGATTGAGTGCACAGCTGTTCCCTGAAGAAAGCCATTTGAAGAAGCTGCAGTATTTTTCTGAACTTCAAAAATGCCAGTAAACCTTGATCATTTCACCTGTCCAGGAGTAGAGTTAGAGGGCATAAAATGTCATATGAATTTATACAGAAGTTATCCTCACAACTCATAAACAATACCTTAATCAATGTGTGTGTGTGTAGGTGCATGCAACTGCTCAAGGGCATGATCCAAAACTTGGTGAAGTCAATGGGAGCCTTTCAGCTGAATTCAGTGGCCTTTGATTAGCATCACATGTACCAGATTTACTGACTAAATAGCTGTAGTTGAAAAGTCATCTCTAACGTCTGCAGGTACTGCGTTATTTAATGCGGAGCTCTGCAGCGGCAATAAATTAACTACTGCAGACTGAGTATGCGAATATATAAAACAAAAGGTTTTATTGTTTGAGAGATGCACTTTTGAGTGTGATTTTAAGATTCAAAATGTGTAGAGTAAGTCAAGGTAAGTATATAAAAACTTAGGAACAATCTTCAAATTTCTACCCTCAGTCTTATGCTAGTTTCTGCCCTTAAATTTTAGTTTTCCTCAGTCTCTGTAACCAGAGCTAGGGTGACTGCCTCTTCGCTCTGAGGCACTGGTCCCATGCAAGCTGGTGGATGCTGGCACTGCTGCACTTGTTTGATGGACAAACAGAGGATTTCACTTTTCAGGACTGTCAGTCCAGTCACATTCCTGGTGATGATATGTTCATAGTTTAAGAGATCCTTCCTTTCTGTATTCATAAAAAATATGTATAGAACTGTTCTTCAAAGCCAGAGGTCTTTTCAAATTCAAAATGCTGCAGCTTTTTACAACGCTTTTAAGTCATCAGCCTGGATTTAGATGTTTCTCAGCCAACTCAAACATGTCATTACAATAAACCTTTGACCTGTTATCACCTTTCAGGGAGTGATAATAAAATTAGACAGAGTATCATCATTCTACATTCGCAACTCTCCAAAGGAACATCACAAAGTTGATACTACGGTTTCAGGTTTTTTTCCACGGAATATTTATATGTAAAGAAAAAGTACCAAGTAAAATAATCTTCAAGCCATTCAAATAACCCATTAAGTTCTTATAGATATTAAGAGAGTTTGGATATAAATGAATCATCCAAATCTCCTGAAAGCTATCAAATATTCCTTTTTTTGTTGTTGTTTATTTCCAAGTTAAATGTTTCAGAGAAATATGTTGCTTCCATTTTGACTTTGAACCAAAAAAAAAAAAAAAAAGAAGGGACATTTTTTTGTGCTTCCTGTAAAGTGTCAGGCTTAACTTTTACAACCTCAGAAAGAAATGAACTCTTGGCATAAATAAATTAACAGATACTGTGACTCGTAGATTATTCAATGAACAAAGTACGGTAGTTTTACAAAAAACAACCCTGTTCTTTTCAACTGCATCTTTTAATTCTCCTTGCACAATAAAGGCAAAGACTGCTGAGCCTATTTTCTTCTATGAGACAAGATCATTGGTGTGACAAAATGTTAAAAAGCACTTTTTTAACTGCACATAAAAGATTTGTCACTGAGCCTGAATGGACAATAACAACCCTGTTGTCATGATCTTAGGTTCACTTTTCTCTTATGGAAATGAAACATAATTATACCTAAAGAGAAGTCTGTTCCTGGGAGCTTAATTTCTGTTAGAATTTCACCGAGGCAGCAGCTCATAACTACCTTGGGTTAAGTGCTTTGAGATCCTAGGTAGAACTGTAAACCTTCAGATCTGTAGAAGTATATTATTATCATATCAGTCACACAATCTAGTTTAAAAAACCTGCAAATAAACACCAATGCCAATTAGGGAATGGAAGAAAGAGCAAAGCACTGTGCCTGTTCTTTCAGTGAGAAATAAAGTATGTGATTATTGTCCTACGAACTATGGTTTAGAGACAGTGGAGGACATTTGGTTCTTAGTGGAAAAGAATATAACATGACAGCTACTATTTTTAGTTCTGTTTAAGAATGTTAATTGAAATCTAAACTAGCAATAGGAACCCTAGGCTTTAACAGACAAAGACAAATATAAGATGTAGTGTCAAAGTATAAAGGCTAGACATAGCATAATGTGCAGGAAGGGAAAGTGACAGTGTATAATTATTATTCCCAAGAGGAAGAGAAGAAAACACACTTGTTCGATCTGTATTTCTGTAATGAACACCAAGAACAGGACAGAAGAAGAAAAATATCTACAGTATCTTTGTTATTGGAGCAGATCATGGTTTTTAATGCATGTATCTCTGGATTCATAGTGTAAAAATCAGAACAGGGCATTATTATCCAGAAATCCTGTTATTTGTGGTTCTACCACCACTGGTGTGACATGTGAACTTCATTAAGCAACTGAAGCCTAGATCCAAAGAAAAACTTGGATATTGAGAAAGTAGGTGCCTGACCATAAATTAGAATAAAATAAACCCCTTTACAGACAGACACATCAGTAACATGCAGGGAGAGAGAGGGACATCAGGAGAGGAGAGAACCAAAACCAGCAGCCCACAGAGAAGACATACATGAGAGCAGATGACAGAGAGGAGATGATGAACACAGGGTAAATCATTGCTCCTGCCTCCTCTTTGGTTATTTCAAATCTGGCTATCCAGCACTCTCTCCTGATTACTTGCTTTCTACCATTGCTTAGGTCCATTATTTTAATTTTAAAGGACTGCTGGAAGAACATAGGATGGTGGTAATGGTTGCAAGATGGGTAGCAGCCAAATGATTACTGTGATCATGAAAAGTGTCCTGTTTCAGTGCCTTCCACAGCCCTAGGCTAGCCAGCTTGCTGTGCCGGGTTTGGCTGGGGTAGATTTAATTTCCTTCATAGCAGCTAGGATGGGGCTGTGTTTTGGGTGGGTGCTGGAAACAGGGTTGATAACCCACGAATGGTTTAGTTCGTGCTGAGCAGGGCTCCCACAGAGCCAATGCCTTTTCTGCCTCTCACCCCACCCCACCAGTGATGGGCTGGGGGGCACAAGGAGCTGGGAGGGGGCACGGCTGGGACAGCTGACCCCAACTGATGCCAGGGGTATCCCACACCGTATGACATCATGCTCAGCACATAGAACTAGGGGGGATGTTGGAGAGAGGGCTGCTGCTTGGGGACTGGCTGGGCATCAGTTGGTTAGTGGTGAGCAATTGTTTTCATTTGTATCACTTGTTTTTCTAGGGTTTTATTTCTCTCCCTTTGATATTTTCTTTTTCATTACAATTTTTTATTATTATTATTACTACTACTACTATTATTACTACTACTATTATTATAATAATATTTTATTCCAATTATTGAACTGTTTTTATCTCAACCCACGAGTTTGCTCACTTATACCCTTCCGATTCTCTTCCCATATCCTGCTGGGGGGGAGTGAGAGTGGCTGTGTGGGCCTTAGCTGCCAGCTGGGGTTACACCAAGACACTTGCATATGTGGTCTCCCCTCTTTTTAGCTCTTAACAAACCCACTAAAATATAGTTGAGGTTAGCAGCCATTCCTCTTGTTTAAATTGGACAGTCTTTAGAAAGGACTGCAAAATTAATTGGACTAGAAAGATAGAAGAAAAAATAAGTATGCCTCTGTGGACCAGTGATGAGTAGCATTTATTCAGGAGGCAGTAACCTGGGTTTCAGTTTTTGAGTACATCATTTTATACACAAAAATATAAATTTTCTTGTGTGTAATTTCTTAGCTGGTATTTCATTTAGCACTTAGATTTTGTAGAGTCTTTGCACCATGTGTTTTTTAATGCCTAGAGCTTCCTTCCTGCCTCTGGCAATTAACATTGATGTTCACCAGGGACATGCTCAGGACTGGAAGGTTTGTTTCTGAATGAGGATAGAGTAAACTACTAGTTGCAGAAATTTAAGACTAGTGTTAACGTCTGTTGATACCAGGCTGAGCTCAAGGGAACCTGAAAAAAGTTTTCAACCTAACCATAGTCTTCCACAAAATGCTGAACCTCAGATCTCTGTATTTTTGACCAGTGGTTTAACGCATAACAATTTCACATAAACAGCATTTTAAATGAACTGCTTTAATTCACATTAAAAGACTTTGTGGACATGTGTCAATAAAGCTAATGAGAGTCTTTATACATATAAATATAAATATCATTTAACTCAAGCAATACTATGTCTAGTATTTTAAACAAGAGCCAGAAACCTTATTTTAAATGTAATTATCTCAAAAACATCTGACCGTCTTAAGGTGTCTTAATGCAGAGCTTTCCCAAGGAGACTTAGACTCCAGTCAAGGGAAATCTGAAGTGAAGTTTGGGTTGCAGTCAGATTGGTCCACTGAGAAAAATTACTCAACAAAACCGCCATATAGATTACCAGTTTCTGAACTTCACTGGCATTTTCGGCTTAAGAGAGATTTAAGGTTACTGATATGACACTGAATTACCAAAGTGGGATGTTTATAAAGCCAGTATACGACTCTTTGTAATATCAGCACCTCAATTTTGGTGTTGCCTTGCAGAACTTCTGTATTATCAGAGTTTACAGTGCTGCTCAGAAATTTCGTAGTGCAAAGCAATCACAGCAAATGGTAGATTTCTTGTCAAAATATTTTCCAAATATTTAAAAAAAGCTTTTTTTGTTACAGACAAGATAAAGTTTAGAAGAGTGAGGCTAATGTTTAGTTCTACAGGTTATATGAGATTATTTTATGGTGGTTTTGCTACATAATACTATGTAGGCCAGGGAATAAAACCATGAGTCAAATCTGTTCTTTTTCACCACACAGTTTCCTGTTCCTGAAATACAAATCCCTTTTTTTCTTTAAAATTTAACTGTACTGCATATTCTCCTGTTTCTGCAAGGAGACAATGAACAATACACTTGTTGCTCCGTGCTAGTCCCTTACTTCTTTTAACTCATGATGGATGTTATCACAAAATTCCGGCATCAGGTTAGCTATCTGACTTAAGTATGTATATATAAAAATGTATACCCACACAGCTGCATCAAATATTCCAAAGTGCATAAAGACAAATATAATAAAAATTGTAACAGTATTATGTAGTAAATACACACTACTTTTATTGCAAGTATACATTTCTGCTATTTCAGAAGTCATATTCTTTAAAAAGACATTGAAATATATAATGCAGTCGTAGAGTTTTCTGAATTAGTGTATTTAAAAATATTGTAATTGGAACTAAGTGAAAATGGTCATAATAATTGGAATCACTGACATGCTAGTTTCTAGTGTTTTGCAGTGATTATTATTTGTATTGTGTTAGCACTGGAAAGCCCTATCCAGGAGTGGGCCTTATTATGCTAGTCAGTATTCATAAAAATAATAAGAGACAGTCCTTACCCTGAGAGGCACACAGTAAACACATAGGTTAGAAGGAAAAAGAGGTAACAGAGGTAGGAAATTATTTGCCTAAGGGGACTGAAAACAGGAAGGGGAGAAATTCCAAGGTTAACATATTGCCTGTCCACAATGTATGGTATCCTGCTCTTCACAGCAACAATGCCTCTTTGAATAATGGGGTTTTCCATATGCTTTTTAGCATGTCTGCCAGCACAGATAGCATTCGTGGACAGAAGTGAGCGTGGAGCTAGCAGCTATGAACAAGATAAGCTGCTTAAAGATTAGAAATTTTGGTTCACTCAAAATTTCAAGGATTTTAGTGATACAAGACCAATGCAAAATATTTTAAAAATACACTAAATTTACCAGAAAACTTTGAGAGACAGTGCTTAAGACAATCATGCATAACTAAAGGATGAGAAGTATTGGTTGCATGCCTGGTTTGAAGCTGGCTACCCACCTGATTCAAGGCCTTAACAAGTAGCCTGTGGCCTTTGAGAGAGTAACTACTTATCGTGAGTAAAGCAAGTGCTGTAGGAGAGACCAAGAGTGGGGTTTTGGCAGACTTAAGTCCCTGTTCTAAATCAGGCAGAACAAAATCTGGAACATAATTGCCCCAGGGAAGCACCATATAGTTTACTGGGTATTCTGTGTTTCTATGGTAATTTAACTATAAATTCCATCCTGGAGCCAAAGAAAGCATCATCAAAATGCAGTATGCTCATGAAAACGTTAGGATAATCTCTATTTGCCTATGCAGAACCCCCTCTTCATAAATCAGATCCTCTCAATGTATCTCTATGGAGGTTTATTTTCAGATATTTGGAGGTCTGCCTTGACCTCCCCAGCACCAACCCACTGACAATTCAACCGGCACAAGGTATTATTCCTCTTATCGGTTCTTCTGTGGGTGTTCTTAAATTAAAGACAAATAAAATGCTGTATTTCTGATCTCTTACTTTTTATGCTGCAATGACCCTCCTTTCCCCCAGTTTATGCAAGTTAGCTTTAAAATGAGATTGGAAAAAAATCTAGTGCATAATCAGAAAGATGGTACTTATGATAGCAGAAGTGCAGAAAAATGAACAGATTCTCAAAGCAGTGGCAGAGACAGAGTATATCCCACTTCAAACAACGGTGCAAGGTTCAAGCATTTCCTGAAATGATGTAAAAAAAAAAAAGTGCTTCAATGAATGAGAAGTTTCTTATCCATTTGCACATTGGTTGGGTAACAGCTATTGTTGACGTGAAAGAAAGCTCAGATCTCTCCTCACACTGGGGATCATGGGAACTATTTTGTGAGGAAGTGCCAGTCACTGGTCATTCCAAAGGCTTATTTGTCCAAAAGCTCTGCTAATACCGGTTCAGAACAATATACTGTTAACTCCAGAAGTTTATGTGCTCACGGTGCTTTGTGGACTGTTTTAAAGAGGAAATATATAGACTAGATACAAAATATGCTAAAAACCATTTTCAGTTCAAGAGCCAGTTTTAAGAAGTGGGGTTTTTTTCACTGACTTTCATTATCCTAATCCTGATGTCCTTATCAAGAATTTTATTATGTTAGGCAATAGTATAATGAAGGGCTATAGAGCCCTTAGTTATAAAAATCCAAGAAAGTATTAGCAAGATATAGCCAGTATATGGTAATATACATAAGTATTTATGCTAGTTTTAGTTAGATATTTTTCTCCAACTAAGCACAGAAAATAGTTGCATTTTGGTTTTAACATTCTTGATGACAATATAGGAAAGTGAAAGTGAATGAAATACTTTAATATAGAACAAGTCACTAAAAAGATCAACAGGGTGGGGAATAAGAGCTCTTTAAATTATTTAGGCAACTGTTTATTCTCTCCTCAGGGTATATCCCCTATGATAACCCTGTACCTTTGCACTGGAGTTTGTTATCCAGAAAGGGAGTAAAAATGTAGTCAAATATTGCATGAACTGATTCACACCATTAAAAAGGCTCAACAAACCTAAAATCCAGCAGCTCAAAAGACCTTTATTAACCACAGGCACACAATGCTTTCATTTTTAGATCATTCTCAGTATCACAAAACTCCAAATGTTCTGACTTTTATTGGGCTTGAATGACTGTACAGTTACTTGGGTACATACCTAACTTTATCTGAAAGATCAGAAACTCTCACGTTTTCAAATGGAAATATCAAATGACAAGGACATCCCCTCAGGGCATTGACTCCCATGAGAACCAGGAAATGCATTAAATTAAAATAAAGTCACAAAGGAGAAATAGTCCAGTTTTGTTTGGTTGGGGTATTTTTAATGGGATTGGTGTGCGTTTAGAACAAACATTCTCATTTGCTCTTCTGTTAATCCAAGTAATTTAGCTACCTTACTAAATGATTTTACTAAAATCTTGGGACATTTACTGTAAAAGTAAAGATGATCAAAGAAAAAAATAAATTTATTTGAATTATTTCATTATAGATTTATAAGTTTATCATACTTTCCCAGATTGTTTTAATGACTTACATGCCCATGAGTTTAACTGCTGCCTAATACACATCTTCTTTGCATCTGTGCTTGTTTCTGCACTTTCTTATCGCATTTACCATCCAAAAGGAAAGCTGTTGTAATGTAACATGCTCTAAGTGAAACACAGCCAACAGCAAAGCTGCTGAAGCCATTTTCTGTAACTGCATACTTGCTATCATTTCAAAAGTGACAACTATTTGATCTGAATTGTTTCCCGTTGCTTTACAAAACAGATATTTTATAAAGATAGGCTGTTTTGAAATGTCTATGGAAGCTTTCTGAACATGGATATTTTAATGATTAAGAAGTTGCTCTATTCTTCTTTTGCTTTTTCTTCTAAATAGGTTTTGAGAGCTCTGTAGTCCCCAAATATCATAAACATGCAGTTAACACAAGCAGACATCTTTGACAAACAGAGACTAGATGATTTTTTTACTGGCCCTGTTGCTTTGATAAAGACTGTATAACTCCACAACAGCTATAATTGTAGCCAAAAATTAAAATAAATAAATAAAATTAAATCATATTTATTTTTATCATTACTAGGAAAATACATAAAAAATACATGGAGACGATTCTTTTTTTTTTTTGTCATGAAATCTCTTCCATATTTTAACTTTTAAATGTCTAATATTATTGGCCTGAATCACTGGAATTTGAAGAGCACCCAAACCTTCAGGAAACAGCCAGGTGTTTCAAGCATCAACCTTAAATGCTTTTCATTATTCATCAGTCACCAAATACAAAATTCTGTCATCTTCTCCTTATACAATTTTAGACAGACTGTTACTGGACCTGATACGTGTATGTATGCACCACCTTTTTTTATTCCCCAAGCTCACATCTTAGAAAGATTTAGAAAAGGGTGATCATTAACTAATGCCATTTGCAAAATCCCAGAAGCTATGCATGAAATTTTGCCCCAGAACTCTATTCCTCATCTTTCCCTGGGCCTTCTGTCAAGAAAAAAAACAAAGATAAGATGGTGCAGAATGGGTTTTATCTGGCTGCAGACATTGCCCTTGACATGCCAATCTCAAGCTTGCCTAATAGGCAAGATGTAATATTCTAAACTAAGTCTTCTGAGGTTATAATTAATGTAAAATTATTTAGAAGACGTTAGATGGTATCGCAGTTGCTGGAAGTAACACACCATTTTGGGATAAAATCCGGATTTAAACTACTATCTACAATACACATCTGTCACCATTATGTTGCCACTGCTCTGTCTTGCAGTTTATGCCAGTGGTTGACAGAACTGAGCCATACTGTAGTAGTTATCTTTTAAAACATTAGTACCGGAGCCGATTGCGTGCTTTGCTCTGCAGACACACAAAAGAGGAGCACTTCTCTATTCTACAGTCTAGCTGGGCAGTTAACAGAGAGCAGAAGGAGTACAGAAACACTCATTTCTAGAGCACTTAAGTGTTTATACTCTCTCAGTGGCTTGTAACGGGTCAGTATAATTAGATAGGTCAATGTGCAAAAACGAACATTAAAACCCACAGCACTTGTCACCCCAACACATAGGGTCCTTGGGTAATCTAATTCTTGGGATTTTTCCCCATCAAAAGGTAGAGAATTCATGCTCTAAAAGAGAATGTTAACGGGACAGCTTCCTTGTTAGCTCTCCTTCTTCTCAGTAAATCCATACTTGTGATACAAGAGTGTTCTTAAAATGGATTACCAGGGGACCTAAAAAGTGATCCACTCAGGTAAATGATGGTGACACTTTTGCTATCATTTTGAAGGGCATACAGAAGTCTCTTGTGGGGATAACAAAAGCTCAGCTTGTGAAATATGCAAGAGGGTTAAATATTTGGACTGTCTCTGTATTACTCTACATGCAAAGTGAGCAATTTTCTGTTTGGGCATGTCAATACTAAAACGTTACCGGTTTCTGCAGCAATCTTTGAGCCTGGTCCCAGTGGACAGCTGAAGGGCAAGACTGTAGAAAACTTCTGATGTAGCTTTAGAAAATACATTTTTTAAAAGTGTTTGGTTTGAGATTTCATTTGTGGTGAATGGGCAAAAAAACCCACCTGCACTAATCTGTATGCACTCGAAGGAAAACATAATGATAATTCTGCTAATGTCAGCTTACAGTAGTCGTCTTCTTTCCAAGAAAACTAAGGGGTCTTCCTCTCCACCAGGAGCTGTCTAATTATGTAAAGGAAAAGTGATTAACTGATTATGATGAATAAATTAATCTCTGAGGACTTGTATGTATTCAGACATTTCTAATTAGTATGGTTTTCATGAAGAAATTCAAGGCAGTCCTCTGTTCCTATTAGTAACGATTAACAGAACAATAAGTAATTTTTGGCAGCTCCTTGCAAAATTATTAGAATTAACATGGGAGATCTGGATTAAGGATTTGTGAAAAATTTGTCACTGATTAATGATGTGAGACTGACAAGTACCACAGACCTCCCTGGAAATGCACCCATATCTAATGATTTCAGTAAGCAACAATGGAGCAGGTAAAATACAGGCATTTCCTGTCAACTGTGCCAGGAATGTTGATTCCCTTTTCAAGTTCCCAACTCCTTACTTTTTCCTAATGAGGATCATCAGTTATTGCATGCAAGAACAATAAGATTCTGTTCCTGCATCTCAGGGCATTTTGCAATGCTTTTTCAAGTTCATTTTATAAACACATTAGCAGTTCATTGTTTCTCTCTTCTTTGAGATGTCCTTTGTTAGATTTGCCAAAATTGTGCTGTCATTGATGACTGGTCTTTGTATGCAGCCTTTTAAAAATAAAAATCAGTGTTTAACAACAGTAATTTGAATTTTGAGTACTTGATCGTGGTCATAAGGAGACAGGTCTGAGCAGATTAGTTAAGACAGCTGTGAGATGGCTGTGAAAAAAAGAGTATAATTCCAGGATACATTGAGAAAGCTATTTCTACCAAACAAGTACATGCCCCTGCACAAAACACTCATTCATAGTATTCTGAAAATACTCATAATATCAGTGAAGAAACATGAATTTAAACTAAAACAGGCATCAAAAAGAACTAACAGTTGCCTGGGGAAAAAGAGAACCCATGAGCGGAGATTGATGGCATGTCTATCCAGTAAAATGAAGTACAATGGAGACAGTCTCCGTCTCCTTCTAGCCATGCTGATACTTTTACAAATCATGATGCAGTTCCATCTAAGGGTAATAAGTTGGATTTTGGAAAGTAATATAACAGGGTATTTTATCTGAGCCAGGTAGCCTGGCTCTGAAAAGGCTCCATTAACCCATGAAGAGTGCTGTGTGGCTACACTGGTTCCAGTTCAGAGGCGGATGCAAACAGTGCTTGCTCCATGGTACGCTGCAAGCAATGCACTGGCCTGGGGGATCATACCTGGCTTTGAGAAAGGAATGGGGAGTCAGTGGTGCAATTGCTCTGAATGAGTATAATAAGTATGTTAGAAAGGTAGATGGTGGGAAAGGAGCTATTCCCACTCAGTGACATTAGCAACAGAGAAATAGGGAGGCCTATAGCCTCCTCATTTTTTGTCTGTTTTCTACTGGCAGTAGTAAAGGAGAAATATCTACTTTTCAGAGGGAACATGATCCATTTACAAATGGGATTAAATCACATTAATGCCTGAAATGACAGGCTGCATAGGATGATCTGGGGCATCTCTTTAAAGTCCTTCACTGACCACATTGTATGTGCTGTTAATAGAAGTCAGCTGTAGGCAGAAACATGTAATATGGTGACTGGAAGAAGGGAAACATTGTGCCCATTTTCAAAAAGGGTAGAAAGGAAGACCCTGGGAACTACCGACCTGTCAACCTCACCTCTGTGCCTGGGAAGATCATGGAACAGATCCTCCTAGAAGCTATGCTAAGGCACATGGAGGCCAGGGAGATAATTCGAGATAGCCAGCATGGCTTCACCAAGGGCAAGTCCTGCCTGACGAACCTAGTGACTTTCTATGATGGTGTGACAGCATCAGTGGACAAGGGAAAACCAATGGATGTCATCTATCTGGACTTCTGCAAAGCCACAACATCCTTCTCTCTAAATTGGAGAGCTATGGATTTGATGGGTGGACCATTTGGTGGATAAGCAACTGGCTGGATGGTCGCATCCAGAGGGTAGTGGTCAATGGCTCGATGTCCGGATGGAGACTGGTGACCCCTCAGGGGTCCGTACTGGGACTGGTGCTGTTTAATATATTCATCAATGACTTAGACAGTGAGATCGAATGCACCCTCAGCAAGTTTGCGGATGACACCAAACTGAGTGGTGTGGTTGACACACCAGAAGGACGGGATGTCATCCAGAGAGACCTGGACAGGCTGGAGAGGTGGGCCTGTGTGAACCTCATGAGATTCAACAAGGCCAAGTGCAAGGTCCTGCACCTGGGTCGGGGTAACCCCCAGTATCAGTACAGGCTGGGGGAAGAAAGGATCGAGAGCAGCCCTGCTGAGAGGGACTTGGGTGTGCTGGTGGATGAAAAGCTGGACGTGAGCTGGCAATGTGCGCTGGTGGCCCAGAAGGCCAACCGTACCCTGGGCTGCATCAGGAGAAGCATGGCCAGCAGGTTGAGGGACGTGATTCTGCCCCTCTACTCTGCTCTGGTGAGACCTCACCTAGAGTACTGCGTCCAGCTCTGGAGCCCTCAGCACAAGAAGGACATGGAACTGTTGGAGCGGGTCCAGAGGAGGGCTACAAAAATGATCCGAGGGCTGGAGCACCTCTCTTATGAGGACAGGCTGAGGGAGTTGGGCTTGTTCAGCCTGGAGAAGAGAAGGATGCGGGGAGACCTGATTACAGCCTTTAAGTACTTAAAGGGGGCCTATAGGAAAGATGGGGAAAATCTTTTTAGCAGGGCCAGCTGTGACAGGACAAGGGGTAATGGTTTTAAACTAAAACAGGGTAGGTTTAGACTGGATATAAGGAGGAAATTCTTTACAACAAGGGTGGTGAAACACTGGAACGGGTTGCCCAGAGAGGTGGTGGAGGCCCCATCCCTGGGAACATTCAAGGCCAGGTTGGATGGGGCTCTGAGCAACCTGATCTAGTTAGCAGCGTCCCTGCTCACTGCAGGGGGGTTGGACTAGATGACCTCTACGGGTCCCTTCCAACCCAAAACATTCTATGATTCTATAATATGTGCCTTGCTAAACCCTCAAAATAGGCCAAAATGTACAGTGTATGCTAGCCTTTTGCTATCAACTATAGTCCCATGAATATGTTTTGAGTAATATGAACATGCTGAATGGATATCTGTGTTTCCAAATAAGCAAATATGTTGGTTTACAAGGAAAGATTTTCACTTTTTGTCACCCATTGTCATGAGAATAGATGGACACTTTATGACAAGCAGATATATACAAGAAGTTGCAACCAAGCTGAAACATCTGTAAGCTTGAAGAAATCTAAATTAAGAAGAGAGTTAAAAGGACAACATTAATCAGGTAACTTAATTGCCATAAAAGTGTTGGTTAACTCTATTTTAGAGAATCCTTCATCGATACTTGGGTGACATTCAGAATCACAGCAAAATTCACCACGATGTTCAATACTTGATCTGTGTTCTCTTTGTCTGTCTCTTTCTATCTCATTGCCTTGAATGAAAAATGAGCAAATTGTGTCTATATATTTATTTATTTTAATAAACAATGGGAAAAGAGTTGTGAACACCTGGTTTCCTTTACACATAACTTTCCTTGCTTGCTTCCCACCTACACATAGAAAAGCTTTTTAATTTAAAGGAGGCTGAACATAATGTGGTGGAAGACAACATTGTCAAACCAGAAGCCATGCAGAAATATCAGCAAGTGAGAAAGCATACCCACTCCAAGATACATCTCCTTTCCTCCCACTCCCCAGAGCCAGCAGGACTGCAGGTAATCCCTCTGTTTCCTCAATAATAGCCATTTTCAGTGTAACCAACCATGATGTCAGAAAGTGGGGATTATGACTTCAAGTGGGGAATAAACAGTGGGAGTAGCTGGATTCTTCTAAAACAAAGACCTTGTTCTCATGCAAATGCCTTTAGTTATGAAGAAGAAGAAAACATCATATGCAAAGGGATTTGTTTCTAACGAGATTATTTTTCAAAGTTTTCCGTGAGGCAAGACCCGCTTTACAAAGCGTAGTGGAATATTACAGCTCTGTAGTAGTGGGTGGCATTGTTTCAATATCCATTGCTGGAAATCCATAGCCCAGGCACAAATTTGACTTGCACAAATGATTGGTGCTGAATAAGTGGTCAACGCAGAGGGCCCCTCTATTGGGATGTGAAATGTTTTTGTTCAGAGCCTTTCACTTCAAGAAATGTTATTTTCCAGCATAAGTTACTCTTTCCGTTGAAATTGCTCATACATATTCTTACACTGAAGGCGATTGTGTGTGCTTGCATGAGTATGTATATGTAAATGTTGGCAAAATTTGTATTCACTCATTTATAAATGTATTGAAGCAGGATGAAGTAGTGTTCTCATTTGCTGTCATTTTGCAGACACTTAATTTGCACTCAAATGCCTCAAAAATGTCTTCACTTGAAATCTACAAGGCTGGAATGAATTCAGCTTGAAAACAATGTACTAAGAGAAAAATAAAGATCTGAGCATTTAAGCACGCAGTGACAAAGCATCGTTAGTGAGGAAATGGTAGTATTTCCCCAAATGAGGCTTGCTGCAAGTACATATTTACAAATGGTCTGCTTTTAAATTTTGCTGTACGAGAGCATTGTTCTTACTAATATAAAGCATCTTTACCTTATTTAAGGGATGGAGCTCCTGAGCATAATGTAGCATATCAGCAACTCAAGCTGAAGCACTGGCCAATCTTCCTTCTTCCTTACAGATCATCTTAACAAAGTGAAAACAAAAGCCTGTCAAACAAACAACTTTCACTCCTTCCTAGCTTCAACACTGCATTTTGACGAGCTCTGGGGCTCAGAAAATGACATCCCCTTTAAGCCATTGACTCCATTGATTTCAACAAACATTGGATGAGACATTAAGGCTGAAGAAAAATGCAAATAAACACTGAGGTGATGTCTATAGTAGTACTGACAGTACAGAACAAGAGACAGCCTGCTCCCTTGTGATGCCTTCAGAAAGCTTACTGGGCGAGCAGTGTGGGAAATGGGGGAGTTCTTTAGGATTCTGCTTTTATTTTAATATTGGTGTACACAGCAGACCAAAGAATGGGCAATGCTTTCTGACAAATAGTGAACGTAAAACCCCTCCTTGCTATTCTAAGACAGCTCTTGTCTCTGGCTTCAGTGGAATCTTTGATTGAATTAGAAAAAAAACCTAGAGACTAATTCATGTTTGGTTTTTTTTTCAACTGAGAATTTAACTGAAACCTGAAGTTCATAGACAAAAAGCTTTGTATTTTGAGTCTGATTAAATAGTATGCAGACTGCATAGATAAATGTACCTGAGTGAGAAAGTCTAAACTGCATCACCAAAGGATCCACTTCTTATAACTGATTCAGGATTTATTACTATTTTGTTTTATAATAGTAAGAGAAAAAATATTTTAAGAATTGAAATTAAACTATATTTTTTTCCATCTAGAGAAAACAGCTACATTGTTTACATTGAGAATAAATTGAGCATTTCCATGAGTAATAAATATTGTTAGGAATGCAATATTTATTGATGAAAAAAATATGGGGAGTCCTTAATGTTATATTGAAACCCGTAACATATGGCCTTTCACAGGGAACTATCATTCCCAGTATATAAACTAGTTCTATGCTTAATACCAACAAGGTGTATCTTTGTCAGCATCACCGAGGACAAGAGCAAACTGAGTGCCGACATTCCACTTCTTATCAGTTATTGAAAATAGACATTTTAATGGGTATGGCACTCAGCAGACCTCAAGACTTTCCTTTTATAGCTTTGAATTGCCACCCTATAATTCAGTACTATTAGCCTCCACCTCTTTCATTTTATCATCCACAGGTGAATACATTTGTTGAAAACATGATTTCTAGATGCTTTATGCAAGTTAAAACTGTCAAAAATACAAAGGAAGAGAGAAATATATGACAGTTATGCAAGTGAAAGGACATTTGTAAAAGTGATTTATACTTCCACTAAATAACAAAGAAGTCCTACCTAAAGGGCAAATCCTGCAGTCCTTAGGAAAAGAAAGGCTTTTTGAGTGTATTACAAATTTTGTCTAACTCCTAAAGCCCTGATTCAGCAAAGTGATTAAGCATATGCCTAAATTTAAACATAGTAATAGTCTCTAACTTCTTTAGGAGAACTTGCAATTGAGCAAAACATATGTTTAAATACTGTATTAAATCCAGACTTAGATGAAAGTATCATTTTTTTACATTATTGGTGGGGGTTTGATACATGTTTATTTTTAGGAAAGATTAGGTAACACTGTTACCAGCAATAAATAGCAATTAACGCACTGAAGTGTTGCTAGCAACCGAGTGCCAGACCCACCAAAAGGCCTGCCTTCTGCAGTCTGTTCATGGGTTACTCTGGGATGATTACTACCAAAGAAATGGTTTACTGTTTGTTAAAATAATATGAGACCATGCAAGCCAGTAGCTTACATAGCAGCTATCCTCAGGCTTTGAATTTGGCTCAGGTGATTATGCACAACTGAGAGATACCGGAAAGACTAAAACCAAACATCTATGCCATGTCAAATGTTATGTAAAATTTAAACAAACATTGTTATCACATTGGATATCTTGATATTAGTATTGATATTTCTGGATTATCTGTTCACAGCCACTAAGAAGCACAAGTCCTGCCTTGCCTAAAGTCAAAATATCAGAAAAAAAACCAACAAATGGTGAGAACAAATACGGGAGGGAACCCATAAAGGAGAAGATGAAAGGTGAAAGGGCTAAGCAGTGGTTTGATTGGTTTAACTTCTTCTGGCTTTTAAGTATTTGTGCCTATTTATACACACAAGTGCCCATACATATTAAAGCACACATTCTCCTTTTTTTTTTTAATAAAATACTTATTAAAGTTATCTTTTCACCATGATCCAAGCACTGAAAATGGTTTCTATAGCTGTGTTTTGCTAATGGTTAGAAAATAACTTTAAAAAAGCATAATAAATGCTCCCACCAGGTAGCACATTATTGAAGTGTTTGTGACTTGGTGCTCAACCAGTGAAGGTACAGTACAATGGGTTATTGATGGACACACATGTGGGAACCACAGGAGTGCCAGGAGAACTCATTGTTATCAGCACTGCATAATATAATGCTGAATGAATTAACTGTGGTGATTGCTTAAAATGTACCTTTTTGTGTAATAGCCCTAATTATCAGCAACCCTTTACAATGAGTGGATAATCGTTTTTAATTCCTTCAGCATTCATTGTAGTAACATTAATCATGATGAGCTCATTTAGTTTTAATGCGAATATAATATGTGATACCACAGGAATTCCATTGAAATTTAGCAGTATATAATGCCTGCTTACTATACAGGGTTATCACAAATTCCCTTCATACACAATGAATGCTGGCTGGTATACAGCCCCAGGTATTGCTCATTTCAGCTGTCTTTGGAAATATCTACCCAATGAAGTACAAGTCAAGACCAAACTGAAACCTGAGGCTTCCCAGAGCTCCCTTCTGCAGTGGCTAAACAGGGGCATTGATACGCTCAGGCAGATGATCTGGAGGGAAACAATAAGTCAGATCGGTTGTGACTCCGTAAACCACTGGATACCCAGCATACATCATTTTCTAAGCCAGCATATCCATAAAGAGATTGGTACTTCCTAAATGGAATCCTTTACTTATAGTTGGCTTGATACACTTTTTATAAAATCTTTAATTCTGTGGAGTGATAGAAACTGGCAATGACTCCTTAATTTCTTTACCCGTTACCTGTTTTAAGTGTTGACTGGGTCAGCAAGTGTCTTTGCTTAAAGGATTGGACTCTATGCAAAGTGGTGCCAAATGTTACAGTACTTGCTTTCCCCACTGGAGATGTTTCTCTGGAGCACAAATTACTTCTGATTTTGTATTATCTGGGGCCTGAGGAAGAAGTAGTCATTCATTGTTGACCTGTGCTAGCTGTACTAACTAGTACACTGGAATAATCCAGATTTCTACCTGTACTCTTAAAGTAATATTAATTTCTTGTGGCTCTTGGAGGCATAAAGTTCCAGCTACAATTCAGCTGTGCATAAGCATGCAAACAGGCACAAATACAGACCTTGTGCAACTACAGAAAGAGTTTGATATGATTATTTCTATGCACGGATTAAAAATAAGCTTGCATGAGCATTCAAGAAATTCAACTCAATTTTAGTCAATCCTAAGAGAACAGAAATTTAAAGCTCCATTTTTGAAAGTCATAAGTTAGAGTCTGCAAATTTTCCAAAGTCGCAGTGCTGGCTCAGATTTTTCTGAACCGTGACAGTGCAAACCGCTGACACCTTTTTTTTCTTTTAATTGTTTATTTTTCAAGCTGTTTCTGGTGAGTGGGCATCAGACCTGCAGTGCTTTGACAATTTATTCTAACAGAGGATGTGGTCCCTGATATGTTTAGAGGCTCTACAAAAATCTATACAGCCATACTATTTACCCATTTATAAATGGCTTGTGTTAGCAGTAATGAATTTAGAGGTTTTTGCAACTGCTTTTTCATGATGAGATGGTTCTGCAATGTTTGCAAATATCTTGACACAAAAATTCAAGAAGTAATTCTATTTCTAAGCTTCCTTATCTTTTCTATTTTATCTTTTAAGGAACTTAGGACTGAGATTATCTTCATATTATACATTGTACACAGCTGAAAACTTTATCAACATTAAAATGAAACTATCAAGGAGACACTAGCTGTTTAAGGGCTTTGCTGGTGTCTTTGCTTCTACTCATGAGAGTGAATGAAAATTCATGCTTTTTTAGTGCCTCTTTAAGGAATCATGTTATGTCAAGGTGTCTTGTTTTTGGCAGGGACAGAGTTAATTTTCTTCCTAGTAGCTGGTATAGCGCTGTGTTTTGGATTTAATAAGAGAATAACATTGATAACACACTGATGTTTTAGTTGCTGCTGAGCACTGCTTACACCAGTCAAGGGCTTTTCAGCTTCCCCTGCTCTGCCAGGGGCACAAGGAGCTGGGAGGGGGCACAGCTGGGACAGCTGACCCCAACTGGCCAAAGGGCTATTCCAGACCATATGGCATCATGCTCAGTATATAAATGGGGGGAGTTGGCCAGGGGGGAGCAATCTCTGCTCAGGGACTGGTGGGTGTCGGTCAGTGGGTGGTGAGCAGTTGCATCATTTGTTTTTCCTGGGTTTTGGTTCTCTCTCTCTCTCTCATTCTTTTCCTTTTCATTACCATTTGTTATTGTGTTATTAGAAGTAGTATTGTTATTATTACTATATTTTATTTTATTTTATTTTATTTCAATTATTAAACTGTTCTTATCTCACCCTTACTTTTGCTCTTCAGATTCTCTCCCCCACCCCACTGGTGTGGTACTTGGCTGCCAACTGGGGCTAACCCAGGGCACGAGGTATGCAGCAGTGCCATAATAGAATATCAAAAGAAAAGTGGAGCACTACATGTTTGATTAGATCTGTCAGATATTCAGGATTGACCTGGAGGGTACAAGGTCCAGATCGAGTGTCTGGTTTAGGCTGCCACTCAGGCCATTAAAAGTCCAAGTTGCTTGTGGACAACACCTCCATAAGAGTGGCTCTCCATGGCAGCTCTAAGACTGTTTGAACTCAGAGACAATTCAGGCAGGAGAATGTTTGATTACAGTAAAACATTCACTTGTAATGTTATAATTGCGTTGAAAATCGAGTACTGAAATTGTCTTTTTTGATATAAAACAGCCCTTAAACTTGTCCAATAGTTAGACACCGTTTCACTGATAGTATTACTAAACATGATGGTGCTGTTAATAATGTAGTTCCCATATACCTTTGAAAACTGTGTTATTAAAACACCTTATACAGCTGTATCTTTCAAAATAGAACCATACATTAAATTTATTTGGTAAGGTCTTTCTCTGGAATTTCAGAAAGTATTACAAAATCTCCCTTAAACACATTTTCTCCCCAGAAAATATATTGACATTTAAGTAAAACCATTACAGCCCTACCCCCAGTAATACTGGTAAAAAATTAAGCATTCTCACAGAAGGGAAGCATAATCTATACAATCTTTTTAGCCCCTGATAAAGTCACTCCTTTTTTTTTTTTTTTTTAATGGAAAAAGGTAGTGCTGTATCAGATTGTAGAATGCAGAATAAAATAAAAAATCTTGATGAAAATGTAGTCTGGGAGTAGGAAATAAGATTAGAGGAGACATATTGTTATCAGCCATGAGGTCTTCTCCAGGCTGTAAGGAGAAAAAACCCCAGATATTCTGTGTTAGCCATCATATCGGGCCTCTATTTGTTATGGAATTCAAAAATAATTGTCACCTTAGGGCTGCATGCAACAGTATGAATTAGATGTGGGTAGCTACGAACTCTTTTTTTGGGCAACTTACAGCTTGTATAGCTTGTTGCCCAAAAGGAAGCTCATGGTCAAACAAATTCACATTAGACATTCTTGCTTTTAAGCTCAATAAAATCTATCTTTAAAAAGATTTTTAAGAAATCTGGTGCCATTGCAACTCCTGGTAAATGAACCATGCTAGCATTCAATTATTTGAATTTGAACTCCTGCTTAACTTAGTGCACATTTAAAAGCTAGCCTTTTTTTTTTCTTTTTTTTTCAATTTTTGTCACTAACTGTAATCAAATCAGGGCTGTAGCTTTCAATTATGCTTGTCCAAGATTTGAGCTCTTGAGTCTTTTGTGAAGACTTACCGCTGAGTGCAAAATGTGAGATAAGTTGCAAATGTTTAGACATGATGACATCTCAGAGGTCTGATTGATGACTAAAAAAAGGATAAATAGAAGGTGTTTTTAAAGGTTTTTTTGGACAGCAGCCCAAAGGACCTTTTAAGAATGTTTTGAGCTATTTCTTAGTGCTGAAATCACCAAATTAACAGGATTGGTTTAGTACTAGAAGGAGAGATGGGAAATCCTGTTTAAACAACTCAGTTAATGTTTTTATGCTTTTTTTATTCATGACTTGTATTGAAATGGCCAAATTTAGCTCTACCATGACAGCAGCATGAGAATCACAAAATTCTCTACTTCCAAATAAAAAAGATTCACTGAGGTTAAGAGGGACCAAACACAGTTTTATCCTTTTATCATGCCTAGTTTCAAAAGGTTTCATTATTCATTCTCTTTATTTGGATGAAATTTTATTGCACTTTTAAAGCAGTCTAAACTGCTTTATATAAAGCAAGTTACAATTGGTATCTCACCGAAATTACAATCAAATTTTAATTTACACTTAAATGACCAGGAACAAGGCATAAGTCCTCAAGTTCTCATCTTATTCTCATTGAAATCAATGATAAAATTGCCAAGGACATAAGAGCAGGATCATGTATTATGAATTTGTCAGTTACGTGTCTTTAAAAGAGAAGCTTGCAGGGCTGTAGATATTTTTCCATGATACAATTTAAGAAGATCAGATAATGGCTATCCAAGAGACTAATACGACTTTGGAACTATAGAAAATCTTCCTAGGATACAGTACAGATGAATGGGTACCCCTGATCATCAAAGCAGCAGGTAATGCTATGTTTCTGGGAGAAAAAAAAGCAGCTCTAAGAAGCCACATCAGAAATTTATGGCAGGTAGGCAGCTGGTAAAATCATTCTAGTAAATGTCCATCAGGAGCCTAAAATAAGGAGTATTTATGCACACATTCAGATCTGGTGTGGAAAAACCCCTGAAAAACTGTTGAGAAAATTAATCATGCCTTCATACTAAATCTGTCATGAACCAGAGAATATATTATTAGCACCCATGGTTGTCACAACAGGTACTGACCCAGCCACCTCCTGAACTAAAATAGAGTTGCAACAGCTTCAGTTTAAGAGCCAATGTCTCTGTAGTCAGAGATAAATGGGGTTTTCTAACTACGCATATAGAGACTGGGGTTGGGGGAATCGCTCTCGTTCAGAGGACTAAATTTTAATTAGCAGTGAACAGACAAATGTTCACATGCATATGTGAATCCAGGCTAGGCGTAGAACTGGGCCTTACTTTGATATTGACAGAATGAGTTATTTGAGTCTGAAAGATATCTGAATTTTTTGTATCCTCTGAAGCAGAGTGAAAGTCTACAAATACAGAATCAAACCATTTGTCAAAGTGTTGTATCAGTGAAGTTAGATCCCATACTTCCCAAAAATATCCTGGAACTATTGTGGTAAGAAAAATATGATCTGAAGCTACAGATTTAAATCCAACACAGCCCTCCAGTTTGGAAACTGATTTTTCCACCTCTCTTTCTTTCAAAAGGGTTTATGTCTTGAACTGAAATACTATCCACTTTCATATTCTCCCTCTCAAGCTTCATATGCAGATAATACTCAAATATACAGTTTTGCTGTATTCCATCTCTTTGACATGGTCTCTAGATCTATCCCATAGATAAAACCAAAATCTCATTATATTTTCATCATTCTATATCTCAGTCTCTAAAATACACATTTTTAAATTGCATATCTGCTTGTAATACCACTGGAATGGCTCATCTGTTACTTTGCTAATATTTTTCTGTGACTGGTTCCAGTGGTTCTATTTCTGTTCTGTCAGACGTAATCTGTTCATTTTTCAGGATCATTGTTAGCGCACCGACAGCCTTGCTTGGGCACATACCTGCTATGGCTGACGATGGGGCTTTATGGTCTTTTCGTTATGAAATGCAGTTCTAGGCATGTAGCTGCATTGCCTCTCTACTCTGGCTCATCACTGTGCCAGTCCCTAAGGTACAAACTATGATTCAATTAATTGGCTATTAAACTGCAATCTTCTTTCTCCTATTGGCCAGTAACATAAACCTTTACCAAAAAAAAAAAAAAAATTAAAAAAAGATCATGGTTTTGTCTTTTTTTTCTCATGGTTATGTTAGTTGGAACTGTGTAAACATCCATAAAGCTACCATTTCCATTTCATGTAAGCATGGTAAATCCTTTCTTAAAACTCTGATCATCAGTAGAAATAAGTGGGGGGTGGAGTTTTGGTTTGGGAGGCAAACACTGTAATTTTGGAAAAATAAAAAAAATTGATAAAGTTTTAGAAATTTTTAGACAGAAAAAAGGGGGGAAAACAAGAAAACTTGTTAACTGGAATGATTCTATTCTTTTTGAAACAAAATGCTTCATTTTTCTTTGGATTCAGATTTTTTCATTGGTATCAATTTTTAAACAAAAATATGACAGTATAAAACAACTTTAAAAAGGTTTGCTTCATAAATGTAAAACTGAACCCTTTTATTACTTTCTTACCCTCATGCATATTTCATTTGACAGAAATAACCTGCTCAATTCAACCCAGAAATTCTATTTTCCAGTTAATATCATATTCAGTGAAAAAAAGTCACCTGGTTACAAAATGTCTGACCAAAATTCAGTTGCTGTCTTGCAGGAACCACAGCCTATAGCTGTGATGAAAATTAGATCTCCTTTGCCCCTTCTGCCTGTTATTAACCTCTTGTGTCTTAAAAAAAAATATATTTTTTTTTATTCTTCCATTACCTCACATCATAGTGGAGTCTGGCATCAGTACTAAATGTTGTCATAATATAAACGATAAGAAGTAAGACAAGATGATAGTTTCTGGTTTCAAAATTTGAAGAAATGTATTTTGTACTTACAGATATGTCAGTTACATGGTCAGGAAGAGGAAATCATTAAAGAACACTTGTTATACAAAGCTTTATAATGAGCATATGCAAAGAATGATACAAAAGGGCCAATCCATTTATCTTTGTACTTCTTTTCTGTAAAAGTAGAACTGAAATAATATTCCAAACTATGATTTGGTCAATAGGCTGTAGGAGACAGTTGACAATTTGTAAATCAACATAAGGCTGTTGGACACCCAAATTTTGTCTCTTAAAAAACATCTTCATATGCACACATTTGTATGTACATAGGGTTGGGGGTTTTTTTGTTGTCTTCATTCTATTTTTTTTTTTTTAATACAGTATTTAAAGTTAACTGTGGAGCTTATGTGTCAGCTTATGGATCTCAGGGAAATAATTTTCAGTGGGCAGACCTTCACCTGTTTCTTAGCATGGGTGAACTGTAACTGGCACCAATACTTGGGAGTAAAAGCCATGATGGTGTTGCAAAAGAGGTCTCAAAAGTTTTCAAACAACTGTCCAAGCTCAGGCAAATTAGAAACATAATTTTTGAAAATGTTTTATTAGTATTTTTACGTATCTTCTTGAAATACACCGCAAACCAAAAAGAACTAGCCAGAATCAAAAGAGAAAATGTCTAAAGTACTCTGCAAATGAGCAAAAATGAGTTCATGATATTTATTTTTAGATAGTTTTTCAGTTTACCCAGAGAAGGCTTAAGAAAAATCTTGAACTCACACTCTGCAGGTTAAAAGGGAGCAATACCCTGGTAACTCTGTTAGAGCTTTGACATTCACATATCTTTTTATAAATCTACAGTACAAAATACGCTTGCTTATCTTAAAATTGTAGAAACACCCACCATTGACAACAACCACTAACTAAACTCCACAGTTTTGTTTTTCTCATAGCCGAATTTATTAACTGTCTATCATATGTGACTTCACATGTAGTAGAACTATGCTTGGAAGAGTTACCAAGTTATTGTCGCTTTCATTTAGGTGTGGAAGAATAATTTCTGTGATTTCTTTGGGGAATGCTTTCTTTTTAAAAAAAGTGTTTTGAGTCACAATGAATGTCAAATGCTTCAAAAAGTAAAAGATAGTGTTTAGTGAGAAACTTTCAGCCTTTCAGTTTCCAAGTACAGCAGTCAAAGGGAGACTTTTCTTCCACACTCTATCATTACCCCTTCAGACCCTCTGACATTTTGACATATCATCATTTCCATGATCTCAAGCATGTATACATTGATTTTTCAATCATTCTCTATTAAACCCAACAAAAGAAATTTAATGATCCAATTGAATCAATCCAGGGGAAATAACTGCTTGTTTCAATGCTATTAAAAGATTCATGCTATTTCTTTTTTGTTGTTTTCTCAGCTGAAATAAACAAAAAGTAGCCTGTTCCCTCCAAAATTAAAAAAAACACATATTTGAGAAAGGGGATGTTGAAGCGCTTGCAGGCAGTGAAATCATCTGTAGTCACAGTGACTCAGGGTTCTGCCAGGGCCAGGGAGGAGCCCATGGCTGAGAGAAACATGCTACCTCCCAAAAGGGCATTTGGGATTTCATCGTCTCCACTCAGCTCGGCTGAGCTCTGATGCAGTTTCTTTGATGTGGTCTCCAGGTCAGTGCAGGAAGGAGGCAGGACCACAGCTTACCTTGCTTTAGGGAAGCTACTTCTCTATGGAGGACAAAATTCATGATGCATTTAGGAAGCACAGCTGTGGCTGATCTTTGCACTATGGCACATACAGATAAGATGCTTCTCGTGCACTAACACAGAAGGAGTTACTTTGTAACACAAGTATCTGCTAATGATTTTTCATGCGTTGCCTGTGTATTGTTAAGAGGCTACCTCTAAATGTGCTGTCTATTGGCATCTTTCCAAAAGATAAGAGCTAACATAAAGTTTGAAGGATCTGTACTTTATAAAGAGGTTAGAAGTCGTTACGTCAACTCTGCAGGGATGAAAGCCTAATATTCTGGTTCCCATATTGGAAGACTACCAGTCCTCTTGGTTCCCACTGAAGATTTCTTCTTTTGACAGCAGAAACCTTTCTGGCTTAGGCATGTGTATTGTAACAAAGAGTTCTGGCATTTGGTGAAAACTTGATGAGCAGACATAAGTGTTGGCAGAGCATTTCTGGGGAATGCTGCGTGACTGATGGAAAATGTAAGCTAGTACCTCTTTAAGGGCTGAAATAGGAAGCCTTTTCTATTCCTGTTCACTTGGGAAAACCATAAATTATCTTTTCTACTATTAGGAAAAGATACATCTGTATGGAAACAAAGCACTTGATCTTTGTTAGTGTCCAATTAGGTAGGGTGTAAGGCCACAGCTACCCTGAATTCCTCTGTTAAAGATGAGAAGCCTTTGGGTGTTTTTATACTGACTTTTTTGACCCCAGACATTCAGTGAAGTTCAAATTCATCTTGCATAATCTCTGGACAATATGATTGGCCTAACATAAGTGGATGGTCCCACAGGGTCAGGAGCTGAACCCCAGGCACGCATGTAGAGTATGGTTTGTCTTGGGCCATTTATTCTGTCTGCCACTGTCCCAGCTGCCCATGGGGCCTTGTCACACCAGATGGATTAGATGAATTCAAGTCTTTTGAGATATTTCCTCCTTCATGTACAAAAAAAGCAGATGGACCTTGTAGGCAACTGAAGCTTGACTCCCCTTTGCAACTTAGTGTCCTCTCCATGTTTTGACAGTGATGATCAAAGCTGGGCCAAGGATCAGGTTTGATTTTAGCCATCTTCCTCTGGCCCTGCTCTAAGGTATGGTATATATGCAGCCTACCTGATTCATATATCGTAAGAGAATGGATTACCCAACCAAAGAATGTATCTGAAAAAAATGGTGGGTTTACAGACTTTTGTAGATGTCCACCAACTACAGGCAACTGGAGGAGACTGCAACTTCACAGTCCTATCACATCCTTGACTTAGGCTGGTCAAACCTGCAGAAATGTTTAGTTATCTTAGGGAGATGACTGTGCTAATGCAGCTTCACTCATTCAGGAAGTAGGGTAACATGTCCACATTGGGAAGTACCAAACTCTGTCCTGTCAGATTCAGCACAACTCCAGCAATAAGAGAATGAAGGAAGAGGAATTTCAAAACCCAAAAGAAGGGATGACATTTGGGGGTTTTGAAACTAAGTAAGATAGTTGGGCCTAAAAGATTAGGAAAAAAAATATTCCTTACTTGGAAAAGATATAAGAAAGAATTGAGTCTCTCAAGCTGTCACTTTCTTCTTAGATCTTTTCCAAATCAAACACTTGTAAGGGTATTTGCTCTCATCCACAGATGCCTATGGAGACTGTCAAGTAAATAAAAGGCCCATTTCAATTTTAATGTTTCAAATAAAATGATATAATTATTTGTTAGTTTACAAGGACTTTCCTTTCCTAATCTTATTTTGCATATTTTTGCAATACGTTGAGTAATTTCGGAAGCTAGCTGGATACTATTTCCTTCATGGAAGCAGATGCAGTCTTTTTATTACATCAATCAATTTATTATATCAATCACGGTTCTCAATATATTCAGAATTTCTCTATGTTTCATACAAATCAGTCTAAAATAATCAGCAACCTGCAGTGCAATGATTGCAATTAGAGTTGTGCAAATCTTGGCCATTTCAGTTATTGGGCTTTCACAAGAATACTTTCTTTTAGAAGTACTTTCCTTTTTAACTGATTCACTGTTTGAGCCTCTGGGCCAATGTAAAAATAAAATTGCCCAATGACTTCATAACATAATTTAAGAGTAACCTCTCATGAATTTGTTAGACACATTCATCAGCACTCACTGGAACATCTATGAAACACAGCTGATATTCACCACATTTTTATTTTCCTCTCAGTTTTTTCAACAGCTTCCCCTACACTCACTAGGTAATCTTCATATCATCCCCGTGATCTAAGGATCAAGTCAATTTTTTAGCTCAGGAAGTTTAGTTTGCTTGATAACACTTCAAAGCTTTCATAAATTTTGGAAATAAAATAAATTAATATATTATTATTTCTTCACCATTACTTTATGCTTGTCTAGAATCCATAAGCAATGCTCTCAGCATGTAAACCATGATCTCTACAAGTATATGTAATACAATTGTTGAAGACTACAGAAAGCATAAGGCTACAAAACTTGTCCCTTCACAGTTCTGTAGCTTTAAGAAATGTCTGAATTAAACATAATGGTGTCTCTGAGATGCTCCTATTATAGCTGACAGATGCCAAGGTCTGTACATGATAATGTGTTTATATCATGGAGAAAAACAAAGCTGTATCATACAGAGCCTAAGCAGCTCCACAGCTGGACGAGCCAGGCCTGTCTGAATGCAGAACAATAGACACCTCCAATCTGCCATGACATTAAGTTGACAGTCTTTATCTACCATTGTTACTTAAAACATGGGAAAAGTGTTTCTCTGAAAATTCCAAAAGGTACCGGATGTGCTGCAATTCCCAGCCTATCGTTTGTTTCTAAGGCAGGGCTGAAGCAAACTATAGTTCTGGACTACTTAGTTATACACCAGTGACCAGAGAATTGCATACATGTCTCCCAACCCACTGTGTTCCCTGAAGCATGTCCTTTAGACTATTATGTAGGATTTGGACAATGAATCTTTCCCACCCCTAAAATAAAGGGAAATTCTGAATAGACAATGTTTCAATCTAATATTGTTCCATTCTCCACTGTGTAAAGAATAATATTTTTTTTTTAAGTGTAGCTACAATGGGGTCATTCAGCACATTAAGGAACAACAGACTGTGAAGATTTTCCAGTCTTAAAGAAAATACACATATCTTCGTTTCTGGGATAAGAATAAAACTGTTACTTCTCAGTGTTTGTAATCCCTGAAAAAACAATTTTCTGTCCGGTGGGAAAGAAAGTTTAATGATGCAGACAGTATAGGTGTATTATTCTAAATCATAATATGTTCCAGAATTCTGCAGTTCTTTGTAGCATGGTTGTATTTTAATAAGGAAGGATAGAATAAAAAAGGTTTTTATGAACTGTTTACAGGAGTTCTTTGGCAAGTCTTTTCTTGCACTAAGAAAATAAGGTTTATTATTCAGACTATTCAGATTTTAAAAGAGAATTCTTGGAAGTATTGATGTTACTGTAATTTGGACACGTGTACACACCTGTATACATTCATATACATAGAACACCTCAGGTATTATTTTTACAGCGCATCCATATTTCAAAGTGAGGTGGTTTTGGACTGTAATGAACCAAAAAATAAATAAATAAGGAAGACTTCAAATAGAATTTACAATAACAAAATACATTCTAAGAACGCTTGATCATCATGTAGTGAAAGAAAAAAAATGTAGGGAAGAACTTCACGACCTCTTGTTATTCATTTGTTTCTTTTAAAATATGAGCTGTACTTTGTCTCTTTTATTTTGCATAATAATAAAATGTGAGAGCAATCACGGTATTGGGAGTGCAATTAAGCTTCAGAACAAAAGAGGCTGGAGTCTCAAAACACAATGGAGGTGCTGAAGTAGTGCTGTAGATTTCAGATGAAAGGATAATTGAGTGGACCTAATAACACTCTAAGTCATAAGCACCCACATTTTTTAGTGGCCTGTCTTTGGAACTACTGCACAGAGTACTTTTAAGACAAGTAGATGCATGTTTTAAATATATTGAGATTGTGGTGGCAGAGACGTGTTTAATTTTCTCCAGCGTCCTTACTTATGCATGTCCCAGTATATGAAAAGTTAGGAAAAATGTGGCACCAGTTCAGAGACAACTGAGCATTTGTACTGAATAATGTTTAGCTTAAGGAATAAACAAAAAGTAACCATACTATGATATTTCCCAAATAATCATTCAATACATAGAAGAACTTAAACCTAGTTAAAAAACTCCTCAGTTCTTTACCAAATTTATGAACAAACTCCTTCCTATTTAGGAGTGGGCATTGTAAGGCAAAATAAAAATAATTACTGGAAGTTGATACCCAAATAATACCTAATGCTTGAGTTTGGATTCTATAACACAGTACTTTGCTTTACAAACCTTGAGAATGGTAATTAATTATACTGACAGATTTATAGTTTTTATTACAGAAACAATATGGTTACCAGTGGTTACGAGTCATGAGTGGTTTTGGGCCCCATGAAAGAATCTCATTGTTACACTATCTCTCCTTAACCAGTGAATTTCAGCACAATTTTTCATTATTATGAGAGAAACAGTTTTTCTGAAGTGTCATTCTGTATGGCCAAATTTAATACATGAGGAATCTCCCACAATGTTAGACTAGGAGCAACAAAGAATAACTGTCCATGAGTTTATTTGTCATATAACTACATGGAAGCAAGACATTTTCTTATTCTGCTGAGAAATAACACTTCCTGCTCAAGTGATGTCAGAGGTCCATGTGTGACATTGTTCAAAATATAGCAACCACTGTTCAGCCAAGAATTTTGAATATAGTTCTTAAGGAAATGAGTTATATGTTCTACTCTCAAGCAAGCATTTAAGCTTAAATTTTAAGCACATGGTTTTACTTTGTCCCATTTATTTAACATTAATCACATAGTTACTGCTTTGCTGAATGGGGATGGTATTACACATATGCTTAAAGTTAAGCATTTGATTAAGTGTTTTGTTACAACACTTTGCACTGTGCCCTGTAGCACACCTAAAAGAAGTTTTAGCAGATTCAGAAAGCTCTAGAGAGAGCCTAGTGCTGCAGTGTAGCTGTCATTTTCTGTTGACATCAACAGAATTCTCCTAATTTATCCCATTGTAACTGTAAGCAATACAGGACCTCAGTGTGAGGCAGGCACACCAGGGCTGCTCTGCATCATCATCATCTTTATTATCCTCCTCATCATCATGAATTCATTAAGTGAATAATTGGGGCAGGTCAGAAAGTTGTTCCAGTTACTAAATGATTCATATCTATTGCAGGTAACTTTAGGTTTTGCTACATCTCAGCAGTAGAAAGGAGCTGCTGGCAGTTCCTATGAGATAATTGCAAAAATTGTCATTAGGAATGAAATTGGTTTACACCTCAGCCCAAAGGTATGGAACTGGAAATATGAAAAAATACAGTTATCATAGGTACTGGCAGATACCAGCTATTTTGATCACTATGTTTTTGGAAATGTATTATTTAAAATTACTTCGGTTTTTGTAGTTGTTATTTGTTATCAAAATAACACATGAAGTTTCAGTTCTTATTTAAAATTCATATTAATAATGTATCTTACCATAGCTAAATTAGTCATGGTAGGTTTGAACTCAGTATGCTCCTTTTCCTGCCTGACAATCATTGCCTTCTTTCCTCCCTCATGTTTTTCTTTTTTTAATTTACTTTATTTTTTGAGTGATCCGATTATGCATTCATTATTGTTTTAATATAAAATTTGGAGAGAGATTTTTTTGGGAAGGACTTTCTACCACATCTATTTGATTGTCTTATTATCTTTTAATAATAACCTATAGCACACATTCTTCGGGATTGCATTTGCTTTTCCACATATTAAAAGATCATTTCCCAGACTGACAGGAAGGCCACATGCCTCGTTACCTTTTCTCACTTTTTCTTTTTGCTATTCCCAGAAGGTCGCTGATGTATTTCATCCTTACCAAAATCCATTCTGGCCTGGAATAAACCTGCTAAAGTCTCCTTCCTTTTGTTCCCAATGTCTCGCCCCAAACCACTTGCCACCAGTCTAGAAAGTCCTTTTTAGCAGCTCTGTAATTCTAGGTCACTATCTCCATCATGTTTCTTACTTGTCTCCGTTGTTGCAGCTGCCTCTTATCTGTCACTTTTTTTTTCTTTTGCAGGGGGGCAGAAGAAAAAGATTTCTTGTAATAGTACTAATTTCAGCAAAAGGTTAAAAAAAAGGAGTATATATTCTATTTTGTCTATATTTCTCCAAATTTTCAGCCACACAGATTAGGATGGCCTTCACTGTATAATCACTGAAGTACGTGAGCAGAAGAGTACAGCATGCACAGATGAAGGTAGAGAAAGGCAGACACTGGGCTTAGCTGCAGAACCTCCCAGCAACACTTGAGAGGAGAATGGGTTTAGGTTTTTGTCTCCGCCAGTTTTTCTGTTTTGGAAGGGTTTTTTGTATATTGAGCATTCACTTATCTCAAACTTTCACTTCAGAGTTCATTGCACTCTTGTTGCTGAGGTATCTCAGGAAAAAAGAGAAAACAGCAAGAGTCCCTTGGGCAGTAAGGCTTCATCTGTAGCGTGAATCATCGTGCTTGTGTTAATGTCAGGATGGTTTCCAGGCTCAGCCTGACATGGAGAGAATTTTGTTTCTCCATAGTTAGCAAAGCATCTCACTATGGAGATAAAGAAAAATGCAGAAACAGAACACTGAATAACAGCTCTCCATTATATAGATTTATTTTTCCTATTTTTAACCCAATTATGTATTTAAAAAAACAAAAACAAACAAAAAACCAACAACAAAACCAGGGGAGGAACATCAAAACAAAAGGTCCTTTCTACCTTCCATGAGAAATTATCCCCATCAGAAATTCATGCATGTCACTTAATGGCCATCTTAAAAGCAGCATCTGCTTATCAATTGGCTTTTGCTTTTTATGCAACATTCCAGCTGAGTTGGCTGAAGCACAAACAGGTGAAAATGACTTTTCCAAGGTCATTCTGTATGAACTCAGCCCATACTAACTCTTAGGGCTTGCTTATTCCCAGTCCTTCCTATAAGCCAGTGCATCATGTATGCATTCCTATGTGGTTAAATCTTTGAAATGATGTATTATCTTTTGATGATATATTCTTTAAGAAATCCAGTTGTTATGAACTGAAATTATATTTACTGTAAAGGCAATGATCTTGTGACTTTATTTGATATGCAGGTGGGTGTTCGCATTTCCATCGGAATTTCATTGTAATTCAGGATCACTTAAATACTAATTAAGTTGTCTCTTCAAGGTTATTTTATTATAATGCTCATACAGTTCATGGGGGTTTTTTCCTTGCTTTTTTTTTTTCTTCAAAGTAAAATTTAAGCTGATCTGTCAAACTCAAATTAAGGTCCTAAACCTCGGACTCTAAGGAGAAGGTAAGTAAAATGGTGCAAGCAGCTTTAACTGCTTCAGGGGTGGAAGAAGTTAGTATGTCAGGTGAAAATGTTATGAATTACCTGAGAATCTATTGAAAAGAGAGAATGCAAAATAAACCCTAAATAAAAAACTGTGCTAGCTAATTTAGCTTCATATTCCTTTCAGGAAGAGCTCAGGATAGCAAGACTAAGTCCAGAAGTAAGAAAAATTTTACATGGAGAATCAGTCTCCTGACTCATACAGCATCCTAAAGAAAGCAGTGATGGGCATCTTGAAATTAGGAGATTCGGGACAGAAGAGGCAGCACAGGACTAAGGCTGTCTGCCTTTACAGTAGTATTGCAGAGTACTCAGACTCCCTTCAGGTTAGTCAGGAGGAGCTCTAACCCTTGGGTACACCAGAAATCTTCTACGCGTTTTCCACAGCTTTTGACTTACTACACAATGGGGCTTGATGGCATTATTTAAATATCTATCTTGTAATTAGCTGATAGGGGGATGCCATTTATGGTATGATGAATATTCTTCTAAATACTAGGCTGGGCATTTAGAAATTTATTTCATGTCAGAAGTTTCTTTCTCTAGCCAACCTAGGCTCCATCTCTGTATAATCCTTGTAATATAAGGCTGCTCCTTGCAACGTTCCTCCCCGAGGAATGATTTGTTCTTTAGCAGTAGGTGAACTAAATGAAATGAAAAATTTGCATGATTTTTTTTTTTAACCAATTACTTTTTTTCTCATAGGCAAAACATGGGAGATATATCAGAGGAGGGAAAAACACAACCCTGCAAGCAACTTCCTTCCTTTTCATCATCCACAGGATGCTTCGGTTTGTGATCAGTCCTTTCAGGGGTCCTAGGTTCCTCCTGTGGTCTTCCCTGTTCAGCCCTCAGGCTCAGGTCTTTCCCTCTGATATAAATCTGTTCAAGTCTGGTAGTCAATTTGCCTATTGATCGTGCTTGCCTCTTTTTAACAGAAGTTCTTAATATCTTCCTGCCATTGTTTCTTCTCTGCTGATGATTTCACACTGATCAAACCTTGTGCCCTGCAGACAACTAGCTTTCTGTGATCATTAGGACTTCCAAGGGTAAAAATTTGCTGGGTAAGGGATGAAAACGCATCTTTATAATACTTCTCAAAATTTCTTCTGAATGTTTTAAAATACAAGAATACAGGAAATGATAACACAACTCTACCAATTGTAAAAAAAAAAAAAATTGTACTCTTGCAAAAGTAGCATACTGCAAGTTGAGAGCAGCTATTGTCTATCTAATAATTTCTTGTGCATTTTGCACTCAATGTCACAGCTTTGAATAAAAAACAAAACAAAAAACCTGAAAAAAATGAATTAGATTAAGGGTCTATTTTTTTTCTCTTGAGGCTTGAGACTTTTTTACTGCAAGAGTATACAACTAACTATAGAACATGATATAAGAAAACATTTTTTTCAAAATAAGGGTGGTCAAGTACTGGAACAGGTTGCCCTGAGAGGTTGTGGAATCTCTGTCCTTGGAAATATTCAAAACTCAACTGAATATGACCTTGAGCAACCTGGTCTAACTTCGAAGCTGGCTCTAACTTCAAAGCTGGCTCTGCTTTCAGAGAGAGGTTGGACTATATGATCTCCAAAGGTCCCTTACAACTTAAATTATTCTGTTTCTGTGTCAAATGCACCATTATCTTGTGCAGTCCAAGGAGATCTTTGTATAACATGAAAGCACAAAATACGTGCTATGTTCACAGCTTCTTAATAGAAAGAACATCACTTTATAGTGAATCCCTAAGCAGATCCTTTATTCAAATGTTTAAATTTCTCTTTGCCTCATTTTTGTCTGTAAAATGGGAATGTTATTGTACTTCTGAAAGTGCTTAAATTAAATAGCAAATGGATGCATAGAAGTTATTTGTTTTTCTTCTGAAAAAAAATACCAAATGTTAAATTTTGTCCTTAAATTCTGTTTTATTATAGCTACAATTGTACCCGCTGTATTTTTATGATTATTTATATTACCTGTTTGAATCTCAAAATGAAATAAAGACATCACAGATGTATTTACAAGCATGCAAATCTTTGCATTCCACTGTTTTGTCTCTAATTTTATATATTGAGGGATGGTTGGAACAATTTTGAACTTTATCCAGCTACTACAAAAATATTGCAAACATTTCAGATCATAGTTTTTTCTGAAACTGTTCTTCCAGGCTGTGTGTGACTGAAGACTTTTAAGTAGACTCATGAGATTAGTAGCAAACATTTTCATAATTAGAAACAGCAATTGGAACTTCTTGATATCTGGTCCTTTACTAATATATTTTCATTTAAATTTATTTCAAACACATACCTGTAGCATAACGGCTATGGATTATTTCCTTTTTAAAAAGGAAATTTGATTTTGGAAAGACTGCCAAAATTATTATTTCAAGTGGTCAAGAAGTAGTCACTCCGTGACTTCAAATTACCATTCTGATTTGATATTCATTTTTTCTGCGTTCACATTAAAAGCTAACAGTATGTAGTAACAACAGACAACATAAAATGTCTCTGCCAAACTTGGTCAATAATTGCATAGCATTTCCAGCTATAATTAAAAACTGTCACATATATTCATATAGCATTCTCTGAGGTTAATTGGGTTTAGATCACTCCAAAAACGTTTTCATGTGGTATATTTCACTTGTTAGAAATTGCACATTAGTTCATTGAAAATGTACAGCATGTGTCTTAATTTGAAAATATTTAGAATTTTAAGTTACAGTATCAAAACAGCTAATTCCTAGTTTCTAATAATATTTAAAAAAATAAAATCCTTTCCATTTTGGAGGCAATGACATTAATGAATTCTAATATAAGACGGTGAAGGCTCTTCCAAGTATTAGCAGTACCTCATCTAGCTAGTTATGGAGCTGGGAGACTTAACATACACCTGAACATGATCAGAGGTCCTAATTTTAGGCGAAGCACCAGCTGAGTGATTTTTGGGACAGTCCTTATTGAGCACCAATTTTAATACATTTCTTGGTATATGGAAGCAGGATCCAGTGAAGGGGAGCATGGATATGAAAAAAGGTGCTTAAGGAAGAAGAACTTTCATCTTTTCCCTAAAACCCTAGACTGGCATGCGTGCTAGAGTTCAGGCCTTTCAAGCATTGAAGATTGGGAGCCCAAAGACAGTAAATTACCAGAGCCTTTTAGGAACACAGCTGAGATTTCATTCTGTGTGAAATATGACTGCTATTATGATCTGGAAATCACAATATTGAAACTCCTGAAAATGTGTTCACACAAAATTTGAGTCATAATGGGAGTGAGTCACTCCATCTGAAGCGTCTAATTTGGAAAGCTCATCTCTATATGTTCCCTTCTGAGTCATCGCAGAGCCTCCACAGGGAGACTCTGGGCTCCCCAGACCTGCATCTGCAGAGTGGCCCATGTCTTTCCTTCCACTGTCTGTAGAAGAATTACAGCAAAACTTCTATTTCAAGCCCATAATTCCAGGAACATCAGATCTCATTCCTTTCAACATTCCTTGAGAATATTGGGGAATAGATATGCATGTGGGATAGTGTGACACATACAAACATATTGTATCGGATTTGTCAGATTTTTAGTATTCTAGTTTTCTTAAAAATAAATGAATTGTTTGAAAAACATTTTTAGCTACACAGGAGTAAGGATAAACATAGCACAAAAATGCTGTGTATTCATGTTATCCTTTAATTCTTTTATTCTCTATAATTTTGCTAAAATCTGAGAAATTGTAATAAAAGAAGTCACATAAGGTACTTTGAATAGACTGCACATTTTCCCTCACCTTCCTTTTTAATAGCTAATTATGAATTTCCAATAATAACATTTTAAATGTTTCATTAGCAGGGGACAATAGCATATATATGGAGGAAAAAATTAATGAAATGCAATGTATGCTTACAAGAGGCCACAAAAAATCTTGGCAAAGGTTGTAGGCAAAGTTGAACTGTCTAGAAATGTTCTTTGTTGACAATTGTCAGACTTAGAATAAATAATATACAATAATACTCTCTCTTATTGCAGCACCTCACTCTTTCATGTTTTCTTTGCTCAATTCCAATACAAATTTCATAAGGGAGGACCTTATATTCTAATATAAATGTAAAATACTCTGGGAATTTTTGTGCCCTATGAACAATAAAATGTCAAAACCAATCATGTAATCTTTTGTTTCTGTGAGCTCACAGGGCTCTCTTTGGTGTAAGAAGGCAACCTCAGCTCCTGGAGTCCTACCAGAGCCCTAAATCTCAGCCCGAAAACTGTCCCTCCTTACCCATGGTTCTGTTGAAAAGGTTCACGTACGATGTGTGTGCCTGTCTGTCTGCGTGTATAACTAAGCACACACATGCATTTACTTGCACATTCATTTTCTTAGACTTGGCGAAATCACTTCGATTCTGTGACTATTTGGAGCAAATCAGTGGATTAATTAAAATCCCATCGAAGAAACAATTTAGTTAACAATGTGTGTATAAAGGTATTTGTTTTCTCCTGAAAGCCTGGTCCACCAACACAGTCCACACTTTAAGCAGCTGCCAAAACTCAGGCCTTGCTGAACTATTTCCTAGGACAGAGAAATCTGTGCTGCAAACTCTGCACGTATTTTAAGTGTAACTTGTTTTATTTAGGGGTATAAACCAGGCTGAAAACAAAAGTCACTTAGCATGCAGAGTAATCCTTTCTTTCAGGACTTTCATCCCAGTGTCAATAACCAAGTTCCTAGAAACAGTTCCCTTTTAAAACCTAATTCTGACAAAAGCATTACAAAAAAACCCCTGCTATCTTGTACTGCTCTCTCTCTAACATCTGCTCCCACACAGAACTTGTGCTGAGAAAAATGTAATACGTAGGTCTACCAGAAATTAATAATTTTTACTTTATGCTGAAAAGAAAATTTTTAAGATTATACTTAACGACATTGTTTTGTTATACATGTAATAATCAAAATATTTTCACCTCGAAACTTCATTAATTGTAAGTTTTATGATTATTCAATTAAGGAACAGAAAGCCAGTGCTATATATCAAATTAAATGAGTTTCTGATGAGATGAGAATCTCCAGTAGAACTATTGCAGAGAGGATATTTTTTTCGTTTGTTTAGTTTTTTAGAGGCCTCCCGTTGTCACTAGATACAAGTATATCACACAAACAAACTTTAAATATTCCTGTGGAAATACACATATAGCTGAGGATCAGGGATTTTTCACTGGAAAATATTAACACCAAATTAATTCCAGAAAACTGTAAATGTCTTCACCATTGCAATGGCAGTCTATGACAATTAAGTACAAATAATCTGCTTACACCTAGTAGGTATAAAATTTTAATTTTTTTGAAGGATTCTTTTCAATGAATTATTAGTGTTTGGTTTCTTCTCTGATTATTGCTGTTAAGTAAAAAATTTATAAATAGGTAGAATTTATGTGATACAGCTATAGCCACAGCGTAAAGAAAAGACCAAAGATATTATCAATACAAGATGTAGAACACTTTCTTAGCCCGAGTCCCTCAGTGGGCTCCTGTCTACAGAAGAGGAGTTTTCTGTCACACCAGACATATTCCCTTCCCACCCTCGTACTTGCAGCCTGGCTAAGATAAAACAGCTGAACAGAAAAAGGGAAGGGAAGCGAATGGAGGGGGGGGGGTGAACTGACAATAAAGAAAATGTTTTCTCTCTCTGTTCTGCCAGTCTTGCAGCACCTGTGGATTTTTAAATAGGAAGTTTGAGGAGTTATTGTGTGGGATGGGGTGCTGTGATCATGCAGATTACATCAGGGAGATGGATACCTGCCCACTCCAGGAGACAAAGGGCTCACCCCGTGCGGCGGGGGCAGCTCCTCATGGGAGGACAGGACCCGTATCCCTGTGCTCCCTGCCTGAGGTCCCATAGCTCTCAGGCAACCCAGAAGATGGAGCAGTCGCCAAGGCCCATCAGGTACTTCACTGTTTGCTGATGAATTAGCTGTAGCTGAGAGCATGCCCTGCCTCATGAATGCTTTTTGTAATCTGAAAGGGGCGCCCCTGGCAGATTTTCTCGCCTCCCATCCAGTGCAGTTGGCCCCATCAACGTATGCGGCAGAGGAGATTTTTGTATTTTCTTTTCCCTGTTTCATCAAAATGGTGCTTGTGCACTGGGACAAAAGCCAACCTCAAACAGTGGGTTGCTTGGCTGCTCTGTGCAACGGTATTGTGCCATCCTGAGGAGCTTTGGCAGCTGGTAATGAGGGACCACAGTGACTGAGATCCATGAAGTACATGGCTTCTTTAGTAAAATGCCCTTCCTAGTGCAGAGGAGCTGAATGGAGTGCTGAAGATGAGGCTGAGGGGTTTATAAATATTCAGAGCCACGGGAAGTGCCCCAGTGCACAGGGGATCCTTGTGTGAGCGGAGGATGCCGGCGCCCTCAGGCTGCGGGTATTGCTGAGCGGTGCTCCTGCATCAGCCAGCCTCTCTGATGCCCCGTGACAAGGTTGGTCTTGGGAAGGGGGTGATGGATTTGTCCCTGGTTTAATTATTATATTAATTTAATCACTATCTCACGTCAGATTCTTATTATCTCTTTTGTTGTGTGGACTGGTGAGTGTATGATCTGACTGACCCACCCTGAGACTATTTTACTCAGTGAGCTGTTGCCTGACTACTGCTGGTGGCAGTAAAGAAAATATTTCTTTCTAAAAATATGAATCTATATATTTAAAAAAGTACTGATGTAGGCAATTCTATGTAGGTCACATAGTGACAATCCCTTCAGCTTTAGTTGCCCATTTTGCAGTATTTGGCCTTGTACAATGTAGGTTTTTTGCAAAACCCAAAGAGTTTGAGCAAATTGTTTCCTTTCATTCAGCTTGTCTGTGGATGAGGTTCAAATGTTATTTAAATTCCCAGCATTCTGTGTTTCTGGTATGAGATATGAGCAAGTTTGTAAACACTTTTTTTCTTAAAGCGATCTATTTAGTAACTGTGAAGCAGTTTGACACAGCTGCAGTTACTTCATGTCAAGGCAGCCTGTCTGAAACAGCTGGATCAGAGGAATAGCAGAGTATGTCTGAGGGAGTGCATGTGTGCATGCTGGAAAAAAATACATGAGTAAAATAATACCTATAGGTTGCACAGTGATTTTGTTCCATCACTAACATCACCCAGGCTAAAAAACTGAAATGCATACAGAAAAGTGGTTAATGCCAATTATAAACTCACACCTCATTATATACTTCTCAAACTAATACAGATACAACATGATTTAAGATTGGAAACTGTGGCTAAAGGAATTAGTCTGCTCGGCATGAAACTAGGTTTATTTAATCAATGTTGCTTCCACTAGAAAAGTGGATTAGTTTTTCTTTAAGACAGAGTTAAAAGTTTTGTAGCTAATTTATTTTAATAAGCATTCAGTCACTGACTGCTGCAGAAAAAGGCTAAACTGTAATGAAGAGCCAGGAAAGAAAGCATGACTTAATTATTTTTCTGGGGTGGATAATGAATAAATTAGCTACGCTGTAGGCTTGCTGTTTGTATAGAATTTATTACTTTTGCTTTAAGAACCATATCATGACAAAGTCAATTTTTCTCCTGACTGCAAACTGATTGATGGGGTAATGTCTGATTGTGAAAGACTTCCTCTTCATCATTGTGTTGCCAATGTTGGTATCACAAAGTGAGCTTGAAGTTTTCCTGAGTGCATGTTCTCCTACGTAATTACAGATGACAATTATTTTAATTCATTTTTTAACAAGCTTTCTAATAATGTAAACTACAAAACAAATAACTTAGATGAGACCAAAGATGCACGTAGCTCAAAAACTACTTTCTTGGTTCTTAATTTGTTGCCGCAATGTCTTCTACATGAAGAGCTAAGTAACGTATTTAGAATGACAGCAGGTGTTTTCACGGGAAGATATCTATGAATAAAAAGGCTTTGCCAAGGAACAACTAAAGAGTGGTCTTGCAAGCATTAGAAAGATGAAAATTTTAAGGAGAAAGATTAATAATTTGACATTGGGAATATAGGTGTGATTCAATTCCCAGTTTAAATGGGAGTTGGATTTGGCCTGCTAAGTGTAAGAAAAATGGTGACTTTAAAACGAAGAAAATTGTAGAATAAATATCAGGAGGAAGAATAAAAATGAGCTGTGTGATTTACTGCAGTGTGAATCCTCCCAGCAAAATGAAGAAGCACACTCAGTTAAGATAATGAAAATGAGATTAAATAAAGCATTAGAAAAAGTATTGGAGGAAACTACTCCGACAAGCAAACCAACTGGTTTACAGGCCCTGTCCTCTGGGGACTTCCTTTTTTTTCTCTTGACACATACATACAAGATACAAAGTCTTCAGATATATTGCTTAGGATATATTTTATTCTCTGCTTCTCCTCAATCCAAGATACTAAAAATCCATTTTGTAGCTTTATTATCTCTCCAGTAAGGAACTTTCCACTGCATAATTTCAGATGCACCCTGAGAAAAAATGTTTCTTTCAAATACTCTTTCTTGGTTTGATAGTCAAGTTAGTAATGTATCATATTTTAATTAAAGAAAGGAAAACATTATATTAAACAGATGTTACTTGTTTTGAATGACTTTCTCAGAGGGTTTGTTGAGTGGGTTTTTTGAGGGAATTGTGTTTTTTGAGAGAAAACATTACCTTGAACTTGCAAAGCAAAAATGGGAAAGATCAAAGTGGCAGATTTGGTTCTGAAAGATACATTACTAAGCTGCTACCTATATTGCAGTCAAAGGTCCTTACTAGTTAAGGGTCAGTAAAAAAAGTACAAGGAAAGAGGTTGAAACAGATAATCCTGTCTTTTTTTACAGTCCCCAGAGTGCTATATGCTTTTGGGTGTTGTTCATCAGCTGCAGAGGACACTAAGTGCTTATCTACTTATTTCCACAGAAAGTAATCATCTTTTACTACTTTATGAATACAAAGCTAAAATCGTTATGACTTATTCCATCAAATGCTGGGCTGTCAATGGGAAAAGCTTTGAGAAAGGTCAGTTGTTTGACTCTTAAGCTGCAGCATTTGCCAAGCAGTGTTTGTAGCTTGTGATATTTTCTATCTAACAGGCTAAAAGACACAGCTAGATATTTATGTAAATATTTCTGTGTGATATCCAATTTAATGACCATTAAAGTCATTCTAACGGGCATTCTATTGTTGAAGTTATAAAATTTACAAGCTCAGAAAGAAAAAACAAGACAGGATAGGTTCTGTATGTTACAAGCATGTTAGTTTTCTCTTCTTTTACTGAATTTGTTGCTACTCTGAAGGCCCCTCCAGTGCATATATATCATCTTTATTAAAATTAATGTAAAATGACTCACAGAATCTGAATTAATTACAGTGATACATAGAGTGTTATTCTGTTCTAAACAAGAATTAAACCTATTCATGGCTGTTCATGGTCACAGTAAAACAAAGCAAAACAAAAACCCCTCCCCCACCATGTTCTCCAGAGATGGCACTACCTACTGCTGGTTTGGAATAATGATAAATAATGGCAGAATTCTGTCCCCAAAACACTAAAATTCAACCAGTTGATTTCAAGCTTTGCATGTACAATGAAGAAAATCCATTATTATATGATACATTTTGACTGGGAGGAAAAATTTGTTCTGAATATAGTATATAGAGGCTTGTGTTTTCCTAGTTCTTCAGTAAAGCAAGATCCTGTTATTATTTATTCAGCATCAAGGGTATAGCCAAAACGATGCTTTTTCTTTTACAGATGAGAGTATGAAAAAAGCACAGGTTACCTAAAATTGTTCAGCTATTTGCTTTCTCACTATGGAATACATCTACTTTGCTGCTGAAGCAACATAAACGAACATACAGACTCTAGCTTTAATTGAGTATCCTATGAATCATAGGATGAAGGTGTAGAATGCAGGCAGGTGAATTGGCAAGTTCACACCTAGACTCTACAGCAAAATGTGGGCAGGGAAATCTGTGTTCCCCAGCCAGCAGGCATTCCACTTCTTTAAACATCCCAGTTCCTCAAACATATTTAGATTTATAAATACAAAGACTGTATACAAAGACTGAGGTGACTGATTAGAAAATGAAGCAACAGGATATGTATAGGTGGCCAATCACCTTCAAGAAAGTGATTCATGGACAACAAAAACCTTCCAACAGTTTAAGAGAAACCTTTATACTTAGCAAATATTTGTTGAAGTATATAATTGAAGAACTGTATTAAGAATAAAAAAATTTCAGCTGCATTGTAAATAAATTGCAAACATAAAGTCCAAATATGCCAAACCCATTATTTCCTGCACATTTTTTTTTAGCTCTATGCAGCAATGTCATTACTGATGAGGCCTTGCAAGAGCTTAGAGTGAGTAGAGATAAAGAAGGCAAATGGACAGTGACAGCCATGTAATCCAGTGTCTGATTGCTTTTCCACATGTCACTGGTGAAACACACAACTCTCCCCTCAGCCTGTGTGAGGGTCTACAGCACTCAGACTCGTTCAGTCTAATGCAGTCCGTGCAGAGGAACAATGTCTTGAAGGAATACTTTGCTGAGATTATGCTCTCTGGAAATGTTTTGACACCACTATTCCTCATCATTAAAAATACATCTGCAAGCCTCAGCTACAGTTACAAGTTAGGAACTGCTCAAAAAGAAACAAATCCGAAACTTTTCACTGTGAGCTGAAAAAACAGAAATATTTTTTGTTAACATTTTTAAAGAATATTTGATCCAAACGCTTGGTAACTTTTGATCACACCTTAGCAACTGATCCCTGTAAAACTGTAGTAAAGAACTTTTCAAGAGAAGCTGCCACCAGTTCTGTTTATGCTCTTTTAATTGACCCTTGTTTAATTTTGCCTTTTATTGACAAACTTTATTTTAAATTCTAGTAGTATTAGTCTACTCTTGTTTTTAAAATTCATTCAGTATAGTCTTAGTGCTTGGGAACAAACTCTTCTTTTGCCGTTAGCCTTTACCATCACCTATCAGAATTTCATGAGTAGCCAGTCTCTTGTTCTTACAATTGCTCTTAAGTCCCTGCATTGCTGCATCTTCTCAAAAGCAATTAGAAGAGGCTAGCCAAAATCTGTGTAAACTAGTCCTGCCGCTTTTTGCATTGTCAGCAGTAGATGACAGCAAGTTTGGGTTTTTCTTTAAGTGATATGATGAGTTCTTCAAAGTATTATACCATGCCTATTTTCTTTGTATTCTTTCAAATTGGCTGTAGTTCACTTAGTGTAAAACTGGAGTAAGGAAGTGAAAAGCAAATTCCCATATTTCTAGGGATTGCGGTGTCTACCTCATTTTGTAATTTAGTATGTTGCTTAAGCCACTGCAAAGATCAATCTTAATGAGAAAAAAATAAAAATGTACAGTACCTTTTTCTATTCCATATTTGAGGAAGTATCTCCATTCTCTTTCCTTTTCCACCCTTCAACAGATACAAAGCTTTACAGACTGAAATAACAAGAGATACAGAGAAAACCGTTGTGGCTCTTCTTTAGAATATAAGCTATATAAAACATATGTTTAAGTATGGCATAAACCAGGTACTAATAAGGAGGGTGAAGCTTAATGAAAAACTTCTAATACTCCTAAGTATAGAAAAAAACCAGATTATGGTTTTCATTAATTTTTCTTTTTTCTCTTTTTCAATATTTTTATTTTTCCTGTCCTGTAACATAGGTGCTGATCATGATACTAAAGGTACAATATTAAATATGAAAACCGCCTTTGCTGCAGCAAAAAAATAAATTTGTGAACTCCTGGTGATGTTTTGTGCAGAAAATCATATTTTTTCATTATGGATCATTGCAGAATAAGGACAGACCACTGCCTGGTAGCAGGCTGAACATTGAGTGTGTCTCCAGTTTGCTTCCATCCACTTAAAGTATTTTAACTGACATCTCCGTCAGAGGTTTGCTGGGAATGAACACTTGCCAGTTTGCGAACAGAGGCCACCAGCCCAGCTGAGTGGTGCATTGCCCGAGGGCAGGTAGTGCCAGTGGGGTAAAAGGGGTCATGGTCTTTGCAAATCTGCTCTCACAGGACACACGTAGCAGCACCAACCTCAGCCTAACCCCAACCCACATGTACTGTGTCCGCAGTGGGGGCCCCTTACAAGACCAGCTGCCCCTGAGCTTTGGCACGGCCACCGTTGATCCTCTCCCCAGCCTGGCAGTGCCGCCCCTCCCCGCTCTTGCCCCACGAAGCCTCCAGAGAAAGCCCAGAGAAAAGAAGGGCACACTGTGTTTTGACCTCCAGTCAAGAAATTGCCTTTTCTGTTCATCTTTTATCCCTGTCCTGCCCACAGCTGCCCAAATCTTGGAGCAGCAAGAGCTTGGAGCTCAAGGGGTTTCTTGGGTTCAGGAAAACTCCTGCTCCGATATCTCCTTTGGTTTAGATAATGGCAGCTGCATTTCTTTGTACGTGAACTCGTGACCTTTAAACACCTTCAAGCTGAAATTTTCTTTTCTTAGAATGACTTCATAAGCATTACTATTAGTCACTTTTATAAATGTAAAATAAACCACAAAATATTGTTTCATCCTGTTTCCTATTTAAAAAAGCCACAAACCAACCAACAACTCTTATGATAAAGTTTTCTTTGCAGTATGGCTTTTACCTCCTATCTTGGTGACTTGATTAAGGAAGCTAAATTTTAGACCTGTATTTGTGTGCATATTGTTTTTCTTTTCCTGGTAGTATAACACTCCTCATAGTAATAGAGTTTGTGATTACATTTTGAGATCCTTCGTCTATTATACTGGCTTCCATTTCTATTAAAAATTATATTTTGGGTGGGTTTTATGGCTTGGTGATGAAACAGTCCCATAACAGCTTTCTCTTTTTCTTTTTACAAAATGTCTTAGCTTGAGAATTGTACTCTTCTTAACTGTATTTTTAAAATCATGTAATCATTATTTAACACATTGCATGTAGCAAAAGTTACCATTATCCTAAATTTTAGGGTTTTTAAAAAGAAATCCAGACTCAAAAAAGGTTCAGTTTTCAAATAAATAGGGTTAATGAAACATCCAGATCTTATTTTTAGTACTCTTCACATCTAGCAGTGTATTCAGTGCTGAGTATTTAGTATTTTACATCGATGTCCACATTGCCAAAAAAATGAAACACTTCAATATTAGACATAATTCTACAAATGCTTGTCACATTACTCTTATACAAACATTTCCATTGTGTAAAATAAGAGTACTAACATGAAAATTTTCTTGTTTACACAGAAATCATTCAGGCTTTCAGATATCCATCTAATAAAAAAAAACCTTTCTGAAATATTTGACTTTCAGTAAGGTCAGGTATTGACGTTTGTACAACTGACTTGATTTCTAAATTTTATAAATTTGTTGAATTAAAATAAAATGTAATAGTTTTGGAAAAGGAGGTGGATCAAAGAATGGGTTCAGTTCCTAATTTGTAAATTACTTTAGCAAGTCCTTAAATTTAAGCACATAGGCCTCATGTTTTGCAGGACCTCACCGCAAACTAAAATCACCCATATTCTTGAATGGATTACTGGCTTAAAGTCATGGCTCTATTTTCTCATCACAGATGTATGCATAGTTTATACCGAAGTAAAAATAGTTTGTATTTATTAAAATGAAAGCAATTGCATTTGTGTTGATGCACTGACTGGTGTTGTATTAATGTATTTAATTGATATGTTTCATTTCATCTGATAATATTGATTTATTGTGAATTTCTGTTTGTAGTTAAGCATTTTAAGACCAGGTAGTCATACTAGATATATGTATGTATCTAGACAGGTGTAAATATATACAAATATACATCTACACAGAAATCGGTAATTAATACTCGGTCTCTCAATTCCAAGTGATTTGAATATGCATTTTGAATTTGCATATGCATTTTATTCTCTGTGTTGTTCAAGGACTGATGATTGAAATAGGTCAATTTAATTCACAATTAAGCCAAACCCCCCAAAACATAAAAAAGTAGAGAAGTAAAGAATAGTTGAGCAAAACTAACCTTCAGGTGTTTACTGGAGAGAGCTGACAGGAAGGTAAAATCAGGTTTGGTTTGGTTTTATGGTATGGTGAGTACAATACTCAGGAAAACAATAATTTGCATTTAGTTAGAATCTGAGGTAAATGCAACCATTATTCTCATTTTTTCACATGAGAAAATGTAGAATTTAGGTCACTACCCAGTCCTAAGGAAGAAATCTCTGACGTAGCTGGCAGCGCGCACTATGTCACCCAGGGCAATTCCTGCTCCTGCTGCGCATCGCCGCTCTCCGGATGAGGGAGGCTGTTGCACACAGGCTCTGCAGCAGACAGTGAGGAAAGGTGGTTTTTATTTATCTACTGCATGCTTTGTACAAGGAGGAGCGGTAAAGAGGTGTCATGTGCATCCCTTCTGTGTCTGAAGGGTTACAGATATGCTCCACCCTCCATGCCATGTTTATTATCTATTACTCATTTAGGATCTCCCTGATCTCAGAGAAGGACCCGGGTTAAGATTAATTTTGCCATCCCCAGAAATTTCTCACTACTAACGTTAGCCTGTTTCCCCTCAGCAGTCGACCTGTTATGAGCCTCACTCCAAAAGGTCCAACTGCCTCCATAAAATCCAGCAGGAGCCTGGGCATCTTGCTCAGGGCGTGGAGCAGCTACAGGGAGCAGATGCCTAACTGTTATGTGCTGCAGTTTTCAGTGTTGTTGCACATAAGTGCATTGGTGGATCTAGCTGCTCATGATTAATTTAGCTTTATTCCAGTGCTTATTTAATAAAGATTTTATTATGAACAGAAGGAATCAGATTTGGAAATTAAGCTTCTTCCTACAACAGTCTTTGTGTGCGTAGAAAAAACCATAGAGACAAAAAAAGTAAAATGTAATGTCCTTACACTTAGCACATCTAGAGTGTACAGCCCATTTTCCCATTTCTCTTTGAGCATTAAAACATTTCAATGAATTATATTTATAGCAGTTAAATCATTCTACATGTCCAGTGGAACTAGCCCTCCAGCAAAGAGTAGCAGTGGAGCTTCCCTCGCTTCATATCATTGCACACTAACAATCAAGACAGGAGTGCTTAGTAATGTGGAATATACAGTGTTTGTCTCAATATGCATTCAGTTCAGATTTTAAGAACAGCAGATTCAAAGTGGAAAGAAGCACATTTGCAAATAACCTCTGTTCAGCCTGAAAATAATCTGATAGCATGGATGAAAGTTCAGTCATTACTGCCTTTAAATCCATAAGATTCAATCCATTCCCATAGATCAAGAACCATGGTAGTTAATTGTTGATATAAAATAAGAAGAAGCTCCCAACAGCTTTTCTCTTTTACCTCATTAAGCCCTGAGTAGACTGCACAGTCATTAAGCAAAACTGTGGGAAACACATTTTTTTGTGTTGTCTGATATGGTGATCCTCAGGTGCAGGTAATTGCCCGCGTGTTTAGATGAACTCCATCCTCGCAGCTGTGCTGACAGAGGCACCAGGCAGGAAGGCAGAAAGGAGCAGGGGGGTGGGAGGAGGAGGAGGAGGAAAGTCTATTTCTCTGATGAGTTTGTTCAGGGAAAGCATCCCTGCACCAGATGACACTTAAGCAATGTGCTTAAGTTCTAGTGGGCCATAATAAGGAGCAGGAAATGTGTGCTTAAGTGTTTTCCTGAATTGGGTCCAAAATGGAGTAGGTCATAGGTGAAATCTTTTCCTGCTAGGCTGTTCTGCCTGTACCATTACTTGCAGCTGCCTTTTCAAGGCAGTGAAGTATCCTTCTACGTCTCCAGCCTCATGCTGGCTTATCTCCAGCTGTGCAGGAACAAAAATGCTATCGTTCCCGCTTTTCCTCCGAGACCTGAAGGAAGACCGAATTCCATCCAAAAAAGTGGCTGAGGGAAGTTTCAACCAAGGGATATAATTTGTAGTGTTAAATAAAGTTCATCCTTTTTCATCATTTCAGTGGTGTTATCCACTTACCTATGTGGCTATAACTTCAGTGTGATGGTCGCAAGCGTTCCCTTGCATGCTATATTATACAAATAAAACAAATGAGGCAGGAATCTTACCTTCTTCAGATAAGAACTTTCAGTTGAAATATGGCAGCACTGAATGGGATCGCCTTACAGATTGCATTTTGCTAATGATTGCTTCTTTTAGTGCAACACAAGTTCATTTGTAAAAACTGTTTGGGCTATTTGAGCTAATTTATTTTTTGTTCTCTAGAATGGACAAGCCATTCTTAAAATCTTCATTTACAAGATCCCTTGACCTGACTATGTGCAATTCACACAACGCACTCTGGCCACAAGACTCTCAGTTGTCAGATCGGTTAGGGAGGAGGAGGTCACTGCAGAAAACATGGTCCGAGTGCCAGTGACCTGGCTCTTTAAAATCTTTCATTGATTTTTCCGACTAGGGATAAAAGTAAAGAATGTAAGTGGGGAGATCTTTGAAAAACAACAGCAGACTTCTACACACATACCAGCATAAAGTTAAGTTGTTTTTTTTTTAAAGGGTCGTAATTACAGTCACACTTGCTCCCGCTGTATTTGAAGTAAGGAGTAATGAAACATCATTTCATCTTCTGATCCCCCATCTCCCAAATCATCTTAAAGAAACTCTTTCAGAGTATTTTTGAATGCACTCATCATGGAATAAGTTGAACTGAAAAATGGCTATTTATCACAGCATGTATGCTTCCATTTACTGCAACATTTGTAGTATTTCTCATTCTCAGAAAGGAAACAATAATACGGCCATATATTTGACTATATCAGCGATTTAATGTCCAGGTTTTAGTGTCCTCTATTGACTGTGCTCTGCAGTGTTTCATCACCCTAATCTTTGCTGGAGTTAAACATACAACACAGAAGTTCAAAATATATCGGTGTGTTAGGGTTACATTAGATCATTGCACTATAACTATCTCTTGTCTTACATTGTAAGCAAGGGAGAAAATAGAAAGGATTAAACAAGTATTTTTGTCAAAGATCCTGCAATGTTTTCTGTAAAAACTGGCAGAATTACCCGTGCCTATAACGATCAAATGCTATACTTATTTGATCAAAATAATTATAGGAAAACATGACATTTAAAGTTGAAATTGTTTCAAGCACTACTTTCAAAAAGTATTATATTAAAGACAAATCAATACTCTTTCTGCTATCTTCAGGCAAGATCTTCAAAACCTGAGATAATTGAGTATTTGAAGAACCACAAATCACATATTGATCTGAAGAATTTAGATACAGCACTGAAGAGAATGTGTTCCCATCACAAACCGCCACGTGTTGACAGTACAGCTGCCTATTTCTACGTTTCTCAGCAATTTTAGGGCTCATCTACCAGCTACAGAGATGTGCAGCCAGTGGTATCGATAATACTGTGAAAGTCAGAAAATTCATAAACCTATTTTCCATATAGTGTTGTTGATGTACAAACACAGTAAAAATGAAGACTGGCTGATGTGTTATCCACTGAATTAAGGCAGACCAGAACAAGACATAAGAAACGTGTGGCAGCTTCCCTTACAACTCTCTAAAGGTGAGAGGAGGAAAACAATAACAAAAAGAGAATTACGTTGCAGTGAAAAGCCTTTTTCTTGGTGTTCTGTTTCACAGCACTTATTTTTTCAGTATGTGAATTTACTTATATATATAAGCAGCTAAAATCCTGTTACCCCAACTTCTTTCATCAATTTACTGCCGCTTTTCATTTCTGTCATATCATACCTAAGTTTCAAATTATTCATTAGGTTTAGCAAACATCTATTGAGTGGTTAGGATAGCTTAACAGATTATTTTATATTTTAGATAAATAAGGGACACTATATAATAGATTTTTAAAACATTATTAAAAAAATAAAACAGAAACCACCACATATTCTCTGTATAAAGGCAAGAAGGCAATCTGACAGAATGTAGAGGACCTTAGGGATACACAAGAAAACTTTGAAGAAATGTCAAGCTGACGTAGAAAATGTGATGAAAACCCCCAAACAAAGTCTGGCTAGCTGTCCAGATTTCTCAGTGTCCTGAAGTCCCTTGTGCTTTCCTATGTCCCATGTTTTTCTGAACCTCCCTGGGCTGTCTATTTTCTGTTTCGCATACATAGTTGAAAAAGTGGAAACATGCATCCCTCTTCTGTAGTTCACTGCAAGCCATCAAGACTCAGCTATACAAGCATCTTCTGTGAGAGCTGCCTTTCCTGAAGATAGATGTCTACATGATCATGAATCTAAAGCTGCAGTAGGAGATCTGTTACCTCCTTCCCTTTCCAACAGGTAGATGAGCTTTGATGTAAATCAGGAGGTGGAATTTTGGGACTAAAGTAAAAGTAATTTCTATTATAAAATACACTTTATTCAAAGTAAGCACTACTTTCTATAATAAAATCCCACTTGTGCAGACTGCCTAAAAGCTGAAGAATATTCTGTCAGGAAATTAAAAGAAAAAAAATTCTAGACCAAACGCAAGAAATTCTTGATAGCTTGAGAGAGAGGAGGGACAGCCATTAGATTACTGTTTCTGGGGAACTGAATGATAACAATAAAGAAGGTGTCAACAAAAATGTGAGTATAAAAGCTTAGTTCCAGAATGTTGTGTAAGAATATTGGACATGATCTGAATTTTGTACAGCTAATTTGAAAAGGAAACACTGATTCCAAATGAGTCACAACTATCTTGAATTTTACCTACAATAGTAGGTTATGTCTAAATCTTCCTCTGGGACCAAAAGGTCCAGAAGGGAAAAGATCAAATCCAGAATAGAATATATCCTGTTTTCATTGTCGATATTGTGACATATTAAGTTGCCCACATTGTGGCATACCATGTAGAATTCCATCAGCTCTTAATATTTTATAATACTGGCTTTCAAAGGAAGCTTCTGATGTGTAGTATGCAGCATATGATTCTGTTCTTGATTACAAAGGCAGGTTGATACTATCATGTATAAAACCCTGATGACCATCTCAGAACAGTTTAAGATAGAAGAATAAAAAAAATCTAACTGAAAAAACCCAGACCAAATGTATACTTTAGTCTTTTATTTCAACACATGGTGAAGAAATGTCATTATAAAAGAAGTACTTCCAAGACTGAAAGTAGACGCAGTATTGCAGGTATTTAGAAGATTTTTGTGTGCACTGCCACACTTTTCACAATCATTTATATATTAAAAAAGGAACTATTTAAAGAACAAAACTATTAAAAAGGCAAACACTTTTGTTCAATGTCATTAAATGTTCATTCTACTGAAAATGATGATTTTATCCAGTTGTTATAAAATATTTCCCTTACATGGATAATTGGCTAACAAAAACTCAAAGTTATTCATATCTGTAGTCAGCGGTTTTGAGGAACCGTCCCTCAGTGTATTCTTTTGCCTCAAATGTATTGTCCACTCTCATCAGACTGATTTTTCGGAACAAAGACGGACTAATTCAAAGAGATCATATGTAGGCCATAGAGACATCATTAGATGATATGATAAAATTCTAGAAGGTTATTTCTCAGAAATATTTCAGTCATTAATTTTAAAGGCAAAGTCTGGTACAATATCAAAAACCTATACAGGAGAATGCAAATACATTTGCAAATTTTACCATGGCACAAGTACTCTGGTGAATCAAATATTCTTGTTAAATTAGGTTCATCTCTCTCTTGGGTGCAAAGTCTCAGATAAAACAGCATATTGTGGAAATGGTATGAATTCATGGTAGAATAAGTAAAATTTGCAAAGTTTCACTGACATTCTGAATGCCCATAAGGAACACCTATATTTAGTGTTACAGTGAGATTTATTATCCTTTTTGTATGTATTTGGGCTTGGATAAACAAACATAAATCTTTTTAAAGTTTAGCAAAAATTGTTTAAACAAAATTTGGTGACACTTCAATCACTCAGAACTCTTCTGTTTCCTTAAATACCTTACGGCACCTATGATATCAGGCACTAGTTTGTAATTATTTGAAAAAATTAGGGAAGAAACATAAATGGAGGTTTTTCATAGTAAATTGGAAAGACTGTATTTAAGAAGAAATCATTTGCTGAATAATTAATAGATGATTTTTTAGGAAGGTAAATGGATACTTTTTCTTTAAAAATACTTACAATTTTTGTAGAGGATCAAAGTCATGGGATTCAGTCAACAGGGTAAGGAATAGAAGGACTCTGATTCTGTCACAAACAACATAAAATTCCCATGTCTCAGGTCCAGCCTGACTTCCCCTGCAGAGAACTTTCATTCAGCTTCTACGAATACGTCCCACATGTTTGGATGCATGAGGCTTTAAGATCCTGAACTTGTGCAGAGTCTATACACTAGGTTTTTAGCTTTAAGGCTACTTTTATATTCTCTGGCTCTCCTTAGGACCACCGTCAAAAGAATTTTCTTCCCATGAAAGGTTTTCTTTGGTCATCATTCTGGGTTTAGTAATCCTAGATTTATACACTCCAAGATCTCCTAGAACTACATATTGCTGAGCACAGGAAGGCTTTTCTCTCTGACCAACACAGCTACAGTGTTTAGACCATTAGAAATGGCATTGACACAACCCAGCCTGCATTCTCACTCCCTGTTCATCTGTCAGGCTAGGATGACTAGGATCCTTAAAGTAGGGGACTTGAAGGATATTTTGCTATAGCACATCAATTCTCTTTTTTATAACCAGCATTGCTACCAGGGTATTTACCTTTTAGCCCTGTCATTTTCAGCTCTCCAGTTTCTGAATGCCTTTTGGATGTAATGCTGAGCAACAGTATGAATCCGCACCTGACAATCCTGTAATGCAGATACATGCAGGATCCCTGAACCAGGATAATGTATTCCTGCCCTCCATGGACCACATTAAGCAAGAAAACTGTCTGATGATTTGGAGACAGTTGTAGCAACTGGATGCATCATACAGTTAAAAAGAAACTGAAATGCCAACATAATGGATAATTGTGGCAATGTCGAACTGTTAAGGGAAATACATTCTGACAGGAGGCAGATGATATTTGGAATGATATTATCCCATAGGAAGACAGAAATTCCTATTTCTGAAGGGATAGGAAATAAGATTTTTTGCGAAGTATGTGCTTTCACTATAGCATGACTCAAAATTGTCTGATATTCCATAATAAATTCAAATCCTACAGCAGAGTGAATTTTTTATTCATTGGCAAATAGGACCATGCCATATAATTTTGGTTAAATATGGAAATAGATAGGAATGGTTTAAAGACTTTTTTTTTTTTTTTAATTTTTTTCCATAAGGCCACTTGAAATTTTTTTTTACTTGATTTTCCCCCTAATTTCTTTGGTTCAGTCACTGTTATTTACACAGCTGTAGATAATTTATTTTGCTTTCATAACCAAGCTGTTAGCAATTATAGCTCTATATGTAGTAAATCTTAGAAAAAAGAGAAATAAAAAAATAATTGAAGAACAGGCTTCATCTCTTTGTAAAGAGAATTACTATGCCACTCTACCTCTGGAGTATTTTGGCATTATCATTGTCACAGTTATTCCAAAAAGAATAATTTCGGTTTTAAGGTGATCTTTTTCCCCAGTGTCATATAGTTGATACTGGGTCTGTTGTCAATATAAGAAAGAAAAAATTATCAGTATGCCAGTATGTGTGGCTGCATGGCTATGCATTTGCACCACTTCTCAAATGATACTAACATTAGTACAAGATCATGTACAAAATTTTCTTGTCACACACTGGACTAATCTAAGTGTTTAAAGTTTCTATTCTTTTTTTTCAAGTGTTCTTATCACAGATTCTTTTCATTATGTGTATGAATATCCAATTATTTATCTTCAAAACAAAAAAAAAGTTAAAAAGATTGAAAGTAATACTTATGTTTTGGCCTTTAATTCTTACTCCTTTTTCCATTATCTGTAGTATTTTGCCTAATGATTCTAAAAACATGTGGTCACAGAAAAATGATTTTATTCAAAAGAAAAAAGAATGGAAGTATTCCTGATCTGAAAGCTTTTCAAACTTTCTTGCTGTTCTCAAGATACACATTTTTGCTATTGGTAAGCAATAAATATTTTTTGACTACGTCTCAGTTAGAAGCCAGTATCACCAAGCAATCACCCTGCGCAGGGTGCAAGAGTGCTTGGATTTTTGTTTCTTCCTGTGCAAAACCCATCCACACACTTTCAGTCTAAAATTGCTTTTATCTTAGACTAAAAATAATAACTATAAGAAAAAAATGAGAGAGCATAGTATGTGTCTTTCAGGTAGGAGGTTGTAACAACTAATGGAAGGTTTTCAAACCCTGTCATCACATGGTGGCTTGGGGAACAAAATGGCTACATCTGTTCTTGGTTCAAATAAATCTCATGGTGATGGTCAATGAAAGAAAAAGTCCTGACAGTTAGGTTCTCCTAGAAACAAGTTTCAGCTGATGAATAAAGTATCATTAATAGTGAGAAGACAAGTTCTGGAAGTTTAATGGCGATCATAGTAAATTAAGGATTTCACAAGATTAATTTTCCACTTCATTCTGTCTAAAAATGGCAAGCACACAGGCAGAGGCCACAAAAAAAAAAAAGTGTCATTTGCCACTACTAGAACTTTTTCTCCCATGGAAATGTGCGTCAGCTTTACTGAAATCACCAATGCTACACATTAATGTGCATGTACAGGGTAGATGAAAAGGTTGTAACTTCACAATGCAAATACAAAAAATCTTAAAAACTTATAAAAATTTAATAAGCAAGCTGGTTTGGACTATCCATATCTGAAAGAAATGAACCAAAACAAAATATTAAAAAAAAAGAAGAAAAAACCCCTTTTCATCCCTCAGATTAATTGTTTAAACTGCTTTAAGATAACTGTCAGATCTTCAGCTGATGTATGCTGATGTCATTCAGCAAATGATTTTCAACTGCAAGGAAACATATTGGACCATTGTTGCTGCTATTTTAAAACTACACAAAAAATAAAATTCAAGAGAAAGTCATAAATGTTGTGGAATTCTATTTAAGCTCTTACTTGAGTTTATGAGTTCTGAAAGTTATGCATTGGCTTGCCGGGCAGGATTTCCAAGTTCTCATGATTCTAACTCATGTTTGCTTTAATATTTTGGTTTGTGGTTTACCATGCTCATTACTGCCAACTCCTTACAAATATTTTCCAAAATCTTGGTTTCTTATGAGGATATTAAAGGTTTGAATTCCGCAATTTCTCAAAAAATATATTAAAAAAGTAACAAGACTGATAAACACAGTTACCCACAAAAAACCTGAAGAACATAAAAATAACTCTGAGGAAATGATAAATCTTAGAGAAGGTATCAAGAAATACATAAGAACATGACTGAATAAAAAAAAATTCTTTGCGAACTTCTCTGCAACTGCAATCTCTCCAACTGTGACTGTATATCAGAAAATTACAGCAAAGATATCCTGAGTTATATCACTTTTTAAAAAGATGTTATGGGCTAGGTTTATAATTTCTTTCAGCATCTGTGTACTAACTGAACACAGGACGCTTCTATTCCAAATTAAAAAAAAAGAAAAAAAAAACAACAACTTTAATTGCACAATATCAGGACCTGTTAGGCTTTCTGGTCCTCCTTGGGATGTCAGGGAAAGAGGAAATTTGTTTAGCGGAAATGAAAGGGGTAACATAGAAGAGGATAATTTTAAAAATGTATTCTGGAATGAATATGAATATGGTCTGATCCTAAATCTTGTCTTAAGGCAGACTGGCTACAACAATATAAAAGTTAATGCAGAGGTGATTTTGCCTTCTGTCTCTATCTTTTAAGAGTTCCTGGAAAACATTTCCATATATTCTTGTATCTTTGTGCCAATGTTCTGAAGTGAATTTGTTCAGATATCTGTCACGTTTAGATCTTGGTTTTCTTCTCTGACTCAGCTCATAGTTGTACTTCTCAAAGATATCCTGCTCTGTTTGAAATCCCTCTTGGAGTTCAATGATAAATCTATGTAAGCCAGAAGAACAGCATCAAAATGAAGGGCTAATTTCCCTCTCCTGACAGATGCCTGGACCATACTGATACCACAGAATTTGACTTCATGTACATTAGTTTTGCACGTGGCGGAAGACCAGATTTACTTTGAAAAGAGGTACTATGTGACCCAGGAAAGAGTTTAAAAGTCATTATTCTGAACAAAATAGTGTAAGCATAGGAAAACAAATACTTCAAATAGTGTTCTTTGCAGTGGAACTTGCAAAAAAATGTAATGTCTTCTGAGGAGAGCAGTTTACACAGGAGATTCTTCTTTCAAGATCTTAGTATATGCTCAAATAAAAAATGAATTGGAAGAATATTCTTTGTATCATTTCTGGTGTGAACTAAAGTCCTTATTCCTCTTTAGAATGAGAGTAAAGGCACACATTTTTGGTAATATTTACAGCTTTTTTCCCACAACTATCTTTGTGAGCCAAAACCTAATACTTTCACTTAGCACAAGAAAGTGCTAGTCAGCATACTCTGTATTGTAAATAACTTAGAATGAGGAGTGAACCAAATGGGATTATTTTTCAATGACTTCTATAAGCATTCAATTGGTCGTGAATACTGGAAATCAGAGAGACCAAATGTATGTTTTCTGGTTCAGTGACTTCCCTTTACAGAATTACTTTGATATCAAAAGGGGAAATGGTCATGTTGACTCAGAAAATATTGCTGGAAATAAAGTTGAAAAGAAGCCATTCTTTTGTCAGCTGGACTTCTGAACAGCAGAAAAGAGAAAGTCATTTCTATCTTATGTTTGTATGCTAATCTTTGTGAGACCTAGACAGTTTTTCCTACAGAACAAGGACCAACTCAGAAACAGTAGTGACTTCTTTAATGCCAGATTTTCAATAATTTATCAATGATGGCCTAAGGCTACACTGAGACTTTCATCCCAGTCATAAAGCACAGGGACTTGGACTACACCATTGTAGAAGCAGTCCCAAGAAGAGCTCTGGATATGAATCATCCTGATCTCCTTCTGAGTTCTGGGAAACAGTGATTTATTGGCTGGGTTATACCACCAATAAAGTACTTGTTTTCATCTTTTCCTTCTCTGAGTTGGATGCTGTAGTCAGCAAGCAGTAAGAATGGAGTTACACATCTGTCCACTTACTCTCAACTTCCTTCCTCTCCCAACCAATATTTAATGACTTTACTCCAAGAAGTTGTCACAGGAATAGAAAGGAAATTCTTCCTTCTTATGATCCCCTTTAAAAGGATGCTTAATTAAATTCACAGTCCAGCCTCTGTGAGGCCTCTTTCAATTCCAATATTGGCAAGGAGGTGAGAGAATCTCTTTGTTCCACACGTTTTAACCTTCTGTTCCTTCCCAGTGCCAAAATGCAAAGTTTAAAATGGTGTGCAGTGGCACGCAGCTGTGAAAACAGAATGATTTTTGGATGTGATTACATTGAGAACCGAATTTGCTATCTACTCTCAAAGGTGAATATTCAGTGCATTTTTTCCCTTACCCACTTAACCTCTGAAATGTAATACATTTGCAGAAAAAATTCTAATCATTTAGCATCTACTGCCTGTATTCCTTTGTGTGCTTTTCAACATCTCCTGTGATCAATGCTAAGTATTTTATCAGATTCAAGATTGTAATAAACAGTGGAAATAGAGTGGGTTCATCTTATCTTATCCTAGTCTCATTTACACTGAGTAGGTTAAGTTAAACTGTGCCTAATGTAATGAAAATATCCTCATCAAAATATTTAGACTTTAATTTTTGAGTCATTATAGGGGCACTTCTATGCAGTTCTGAAACAAAATCAATTTGGCAGGAGTTCCTGCATCATGATTTTGAATCACAGTGCCTAGGTGGGAACCACAATATACATTGGAACATTGTGGCCCAGCCCTATTCTGTAAGTTTCTTTACTATGTTTGTAGATATATTTTTATCAAAACTCCCTCGAGAAGTATGTTCATTTTTGCCATTTTTTTCCTGGTTTAGCAGAACCAGAAAAAATGGGGGACATGTACCTGAGAAAGATGTTTAAATATCCATAAGATAAACAAGTTCAATTTTTGAATTGTAATTCAGTGTTCAAAACAGATGATGACTAAACACTTTACTAATTGCATAACTAGGTATCATTTAAATAATCATATAAATACAGTTGATTAAGAATGACTGATCTTTAAAAAAGCAATCAAAGTAACACAACCAAAACAGCATTGAAAGAAAAGTGGCAAAATGTTGCATTGCCACAAGGAGTTTCGAAATGTGCTTACATGCATGGATTTAAGCACTACAAATCTAAATGTAATAATAAGCACATAAATAATTCCTGCTGATTGCAGCAGAAGTGCTCATCTAGGGAAGGCAAAAGGATTTTACCTTATGTCAGCTATCCACATCAATGTCAGCTATCCAAATCAGTGGCCACATGCTTCTCTTATACCAGCTCCACTAATAAACCGCCTTTACTCCTGATTTACACTGAGCTCAGCCTCCAGGAATTTCCTCTAAACCACACAAGGGAAAGTTTTATATCTCTTTCATGTCCAAGCAAGTTCACTGAAGCCTTCCAGAGGTAAATACCTAAATGTTCCTAAATAATCAAATTTATTTTGAGTGAAAAGTCAGCATATGGAAGACAGCTATGTGTAGCCAGGGCTGCTCAGTGCTTTCCTCAGTCTACTACAGCTGCCTTCACAGATACTTACTTAGAAGGTGAATAAGGTACAGACACAAGAAGACCTGACTTTACAAGAAACAATAGTTCATGAATGTATTTCAGATCCCAGAACTCTTCAGCCTTTTCAATATGATTTTTTTAAGGTTTCCCAACTGCAATAATAATATATAAAACATTATAAATGTTTCACCAGAGCTGTGTATGCACATTGTCATTAAACAATGGCTTTTTAAAATATTCTGTTTGCACTGCACAAGAAAGGATGATAAATACATAAGGGGATGAAGTGAACACCAAACAGAAGCTGCATTCATTTATAAAATCATTTTGCATGGAACAGAGCTTCAACACTAAAGACAAAGCAATATGGGAGAGAAGGGAATGACTTATTTCCATCCTCCAGAAGTAACTTCATTTCTTTAATAGCAACCTGGATACCCTTTATTATTCATATATATTAAAAATATAGAGGCCTAGAGCATCTTCTCAAACTTGAGTCATATTCTGGTACCATTAAAAAAATAATATGTTATCTGTCACTGACTTAAAATGTCCAGGGTTTAGCCCAAGCATTGTAGTTCTAAACCACCTTAAGATACTGGGTTTTTTTAAACCCAATGTTGTAAAAATAGCAATGCATCATAAAAGCTGACTAATTGCAGATGACTTTGCTTTTCCTATGGATCTATGAGTGAATTTTCAAAAGCCTGTGTATGAGGAAGGAGTTTATGGAGGTTACTTGAAAAATGACACCAATGTTCAGCAGCAAATCCCCACTGCTAAAATGAGGAATCCTGTCTACATGTCAATCCTTTTCAAAGTCTCTTTCAGGTTTTCCCATGTACTGATTGCCTCAGATAACTTATGAGTGCTGTGTCAGAGCTTTCTCTCAGCCTCTTTTCCAGTAGCTGAACTTTGGGACTGTGATTTTGCCCAGAATTGATATGTGGGGCATGATGTTCCTGCGTAGGTCCCACATCCTCTCTCCCCAGTGTACCAGAACTGTTACAGCTGTCGGTTGTGGCCCTTTATATTTGGATGGATGTACTTGCTGAGTGCCTGGACACAGATGTGGTTAACAAAGCAAACAATACAACCTATATGGTTCTATAAATCACCCGCAAGAAGATGAGATTTTTTTTTTAAGTGCAACCATGTATGTATTGTGAAAACTTTAGAAACTGTCTTTCCTAATATATTATCCTTTCAAAAGCAAATGGTACCATTATACTACAGAACAGAATTAAAAATAATACTGACAATAAAAAGGTAGTACATGAGTAAATATAGTAATAACACAAGTGCTTTCTTTTTATATGGAAAATACTCAGATAAACTACTGTTTTTGTTCTCAGAAACACATATCTTCCAAGTAATTTCTTTATCTAAATTCTTCATAATTACATTTAATGACTCTATTCTTTTATCATAGTGCAAGATTTAAATAATAAAAGAATCCTAATAGACTGTAATTATTGTAATCTATCTGTAGATATTAAAAACATTTTTGAGAGGAAAGCATGTTTTAGTTACTGGTAATATAGTGTTACTGCTGAGCTGCATTCATATTCCTCCTCCCTAATCAGGATTATGGTGTTCAACAGTTTCTGCTTAGCTTCAGCAGCTAAAGATTTAGGATGAGAATAATGTGCACACAAAGTGCAGCACGAGCTCTGATGTTGCTGCAATCCCCATGCCTGATCTTGGGCTCTGTTTAGCTAACTTTGAGATTTTGAGGGACAGAACTAAAGAACAAAAGATTTAAAACACTCCAGAAAGCAAATCCTTGCTTGGCTTGTCAAACTATACATACTTGTTTTACAATTTATCACAGCTGGTATTCCTGACCTGACTTCAGGCATTAGAAATCAAGAGCAGCCATCTTCTTACCTTAGCATACTAGCCTATAGAGGTATTTTGATGTTTCCTTTGAAATGGTATCTTATCCAAAAATAATAAGAAGTACCAATGTGTTCTGTCTTTTTTTTCATTAACATTTTAAATGCTGAATTTTTTTTTTCCATCTCATGTAATTTGCTTTTCCATCCACACTAATTCTGTCCCACTAGCTCCAGTGTTTTTAAATAAATTAAATTAGCATAAATACAAATTGTGTGTTACTGTCTATGATATTTTGCAGCTTATATCAATGTTAATCTAAACAAAATGTCTGACAGCACATTTCACATCAAAATTTTATAAGATACAGCCTCAACAACTTCTGAAATGTTTTAAGCCTTGTGGATAGTTTCTTCTATTAGTAGAACATTGTTTGAGGGCTAATCCCCACCCAATTGATAATTTGAACTGTGTCAGAGGCAATACAATTACTTTTATCTTATTTAAGATGGAAAATTAGCTGCTGGAGTAACAAAAGGAGCTGCTAGTAATGAATGGTGCTGTTTTGTTTGCATTAGAATCTGTGGTCAAAACTGGCCATGAAATGTATGACCTGTAAACACCACAGACAGGCGCTAAAGCCTATTCTTAAGCAAGAGTCTGAATTAACAGCCCCAGCAAGATTTTTTATTTTCAGAGCAAAATAGTGCTACTATTAGTCTATGGTTATTTACAAGTAAATATATCTATAAAAATAAGTGCATAATGATATGTGCTGCATTTTATGCTAAAATTTTTAAAATTGCCAGTCTTTGCTATACCTCTCTTTTGTGGGTCAGAAACTAAACCATACACATTACACTTAATAATCAACAGAAAATAATTTACCCTATTTGTTAATTTGTTTTTTCTGACTTGGTAAGATCATAATTTTTGCTTCTTTTGCCCTTGACACCTGGGAATTAGGGAATTACCTGTTTGGTCAGGGGTCGCATTTCTTAAATGCCTGATCATTCTCAGGTGACTGTGGCTTACAGCATCCTTCTGCTGCAGTTCTTCTCTTTCCAAGCATTTCAAAGAACCCCAAAGCTCTGAGTTTGTGTTCAAGTGTATTCACAAAAAGTATGTGTACTCTCACTGCATTGCTTATTTGTTTGTCAGTGTTGTTCATTACCTTCTGCTCTTTTCCCATGTTCTTGGGGACTATGTATTGAATCTGGAAGGTAGATGACACCCATGAGCTGCAGCAATCTAATCATAGAAAACACAAAAAAAGAGATTAAAAAATTATTGGTTTCCTTATTTCATTCTGTGTCATGACCATAATGTCTACTGCTCTGCCCCATTTTGTACAAACAGTGATTTTCAAGTGATCTTTTAAATATTAGCATCCTTTTGGCTAAGGAATAAAATTTTAAACAAAGTTTTATGCTTACATTTTATTCATGTGTATAGTAAAGCAGAAAACATATAAGCACCAAACAAGGTCTCTGTTCCAAAGTATGGGAAAGTCTAAAAAAACCCAACAAATATAAGATACAAGAAGGAAACAGCACAATCTAGGTGAAAACTTGTTTCCACTCATCTATCTGTCTGTATTTTTTTCACACATGTATAGATATGGTAAAATTTTGATTATTTTCTCTCACCTGTAGTTACATATAGGAAGTCCCAGTTAATTTAATATGATTTTATGTTAGTGCACGCATCCAGCCGAGAAGAAACACTTTCAAAGACAGAACCGTAATGACTATTGGCAGTTCCTTACAAACATTGTGTATTGTAAGAACTGCTTGTATGCATTAAAGATTGCATAACAGTAGAAATATCAGGAAAAGAAACACATCATAATGAAAATCAGAAATGATCACTACAAATGCTGTTAACATCATTCACTAATAATCTATTGACTTCATAATAAATATATGCTGGCTACTTTTCTATTCTAGTTTACTCTTTATAATGCTCTGATTACTATCAATTTCAATAGCCTTCCATCAGAACATGAAATGATATGACTAACATCTGCCATGCATGTTTTGATCTTCCTCTTACTGTCAAGTGAGATTTGTGTATACAGTATTGTATTGGGTGTACGTGGCAGGACTTTGCTAACTTGGGGGAGGAGGGGTGTGCTGCGGCAGGGGTGGTCTCTGTGAGAAGTTGTTTACGTTTTGAAAGCACTCATCATTGAGAAATGCTTGTGGTTTTTGGTACATTCACTATCATCATTCATGTAATATAAGCTCGTGTTCTCACAGGGTCTTCTGAGTTCAAATATATACAACTACTTCAGATTCACCTGGTCAGGGAAAAAGTATAGTGAACCAGATGGCCAAATGCACATAAGGAGCTTAGTTCAAAAGTAATACTTGAGAGTTAAAAGAAACCACCAAACAATTAGAAATCAACTAAGCTGTCCAGTAAAGAGAAATATTGAACAACTAATTTCATTCAGGTCACAGGTAAAGAATAGAGATAACTTAAAAATACTGACACTCCCCCACCCCAAATAAGTCTCAGTACGAGGCCTGAACCTACAATTCCAACGTTAGGATATAATCACAAAAATACATATTGTGTATACATTTTTATATATACATAAGAAGTATAAAATATATAGAGAATATATAGAACATATCATAATGTGATATAATCGCAACTTTCAGAAATTATGAGAACTATCTTTGGCTTGGTACTTGAATCAGTCTCCACAGTTGATTTGTTTACCATTCACTATTACTATTTACTGTTCACTCTAATCTAGCCATTTATTGCTGGGGAAGCAGATACAAAATGTTCTTATATTTAATATTTAAGCCATATCCTTTAGATCAAATTCTCCTTGACAGCTGTGGGTTTTTTAACAGAATTCTACCATGGAACAGTGCTGTTATCTAGTGCATAGATTTATGAGCATCAGTGGTGCATTTCTTATGGATACCCAGAAATAACGGAGGTTCAGTTCCTGTTTTTTTCTTTTATAAGGAAGCCATCCTACGGCTGGATTGCTAATTACCCAGTACAGTATTTCTTTAAGGTCAAATATTTTAGGACTTAGTTGCCTGAGATGGAAGTCAAACTTGCTGTTAAAATGTGAGGCATTATCAAAGAATCGCATATCCTACACAGCAATGTTTCACTTCTAGCAATTCAAAGTATAATGGCAATAAAACAGCATATTGTTTGGTGCTGTCTCATTTTAGGACTGGGTGGTGTTATGGAAGTAGAAGTGGCAATACAGGTAATGGCACAAGTGGGTACAATCAGTATGAAGTTAATTTTTGACCAGAATTTTCAATGTTCCAGACATTGGATATGAGATATTTCTCTTCTGTTTAGTGATTTATTTTTTTTTAAATAACAAGTGATTTAATTTCAATTTACATAAATAAGGAACAAAAATTGAATCCATGAAACAGCAAATTCCACTCTAATGGAAATAATGAGGACTAGTGTCATTCAAATATTTAACTAGGTACAAGCATGGAAATAAAGAACTATTCACCATATAGTAGCTCAGAAATGGAACCCAATGTCTCCATCCCTTCAATTCCTCACTGATACCTACTGGAAATAGGTGCACAAATGAGAGAGGGCAAAGAAAGGCTGGTTCCTTAGCAAACCTGAGTTTTCAACCCCCCTTTCACAGTGCTGCTGTCCTTCTGAAAAGTCTCTCCTTTTTTTATGTGGCTTTCCAATCAGTGCCTAGCAGAGAGATAGCCACGGGCAGAGCAGGGGGAAGAGATGAGGCAGGAAGTTCTTTTCAAGAAAAAAAAAAAGGAGGAGAATCCTGTAGAAATGTTACATATTTGAGAAACATAAATCTTGTCACTACCCACAATGCTGAAATGAAATTTTGATTACCCATCTGACTCAGGCTGTGTTCTGAATAACTAGTAATAGAGTTTTAATTCAGTTTTACCAGCTATATCTTTTCAAATGCAATCTTTCTTAAAAGTAATGACTACAGCTTCAGACATCTTCAAACACACAGTGCCAGTCTTTAAACAGAGAGCTCTGGGACATCAAATTGATGTTCCAGAATTACTCTATAGACAAAACCAGCTTAAATGATACAAGCTTCCCTCAAACAACAAACAAAAAAGTCCTCTCATTTCATTTTTCTCATGATGTATTTCCTCCTTCGTGCAAACCCTTCATTTTGTACCCTAAGATTCAGGAACCCGCTGCTACACCAGCAATTACTTACCTCAGTGCTGTTCATTTTCAGACAAGAAAGCTGCTGACACAAAATGACCTAAGATGGTTGGCATGGGGATTATAATAAATTATCATGCTGGAATCTGCACTCTGCTGTAGATTTCCAGTATTCCTAAATGAAGTGTTAGCATAAAGAGTTAATGTGAAGCCTTTCCACAAAATAATTTTGCTCTGTAATAAATATTCAGCATACTGGGCTATAAAACGGCTCTGTCTCAGGGGAACAAGATGGCCTATACTTTTGCATCAATATAGTAGTTGGCAGCCATAAAGTGAAGATGATACTGCACTTCAAAAGTTGTTTGTGCTTTAGAGAAAAACGGAGCTCCTCAACAGAGAAAAGGGTTGAGAATAGAGAAGAAGTTGCTAAGAATCATAGGTAGAAATAGCTTGTTTGCTAAGACTTTATTTCCGTTCTTACTCTACTACTCTTTTCCGTTCTTACTCATTCTTTTGATCTTAATCCACACTTTTTACGAGCTTTCATCTGATTTAGGCCCCATGAATTTGTACATAAAGCAGCCTCACTTCACTTTCCACTTTTATACAAAATCTAGGGACACTGGGATTTTAACGTTGCCTTCCTCAGTCTTCCACTGTCTCTCTCGTGTCATCCAATATTTGTCTGCATTCTTCAGGAAAGCATGGGAAACCTGTTCATGGTAATATCCATCATCATCTGAAAATTAATTAGGAAGTGAAATGCAATCAATGTGTTATTTATTCCCCATTATACCATGTTTGTGTATTGGATCTTGGCTCTAAATGAAACAAAGAAGCCTGCTCTGAAGTGGAAGCAGTAATCACATCCTTCATACAAAGGAATCTGTGATACTTTTGGTCCTTAAAGATCTACCTTTGTGGAAAACAGTCTTCAAGAACTTGCAAATGAATCGTTGATTAAAAAGATACATGTTAGGAAATAATTGGAAACAAATATTACAGAGAATTAGACCATGTACAATCAGCTCCTCACACAAATCAGTTTATCTTCTTTAAAGTTTACAGATATTTTTAGATCTGTTCTATATGAAATTACAAAGTTCGTGTTTTTTCTTACAAGACTTGGTATAAGAAGCTGTACCTATGACTATGAAGAGATTTTTAAAAACAAACAGAAATGTTCACATTTGGTGAAAGATGCTTGTGAATCACTTTAAAGTAACTCAAAACCACTCCTTTTAAAAATAAGTTGTTACAGTTTAGAAAATAACAATTTGATTTGACCTTAAAGGGCTGGTCAGGAGCCTTAGTGCTTGGCGAAAAACACTTCTGTACAAGGAAGGAAAAATAGACTAAGAAATTGCATGCACTTGTCACATTTGCAGTTTGGGATTTGGGGAAAAGCATAGCTATGCCTCAGTTGTTTAATTGTTAGCAACAAACACTAGGACATGGAAAAGACAGGAATGAAGGTTACGCATCTTTGAGTTTGATTTGTAAAGAAAACTCCTCGTAGTAATTAAGATTGCAAACACAAACAGAAAAGCTGCTATATTTGTAACATTCCGTTGTCAATATGTAGCAAATAATAAATAATCATCAATAATCCGAAGATGCTCCTCAAGAAAAATTAGTATCACTGGCCAAACGCCTTTGAGTGGCAAGTTTAAGTGTGACTGTTACACTTGTCTGAACTATAAGAAGACAACAACGAAAGAGAAATCTTTTTATGATCTCAATTATCATCACCCATCATCTTCATACTCATGTTCATGAAAACAAAACTCTAAATACACTTAATTATGTAAGACAGATAAACAAAACATAGAATTATTCCACTTTTAATTTGTTTTGAAGTGGCATTGCCTACTTAAGGTAAGTAATATCTTCCCCAACCACATTTTAATTCTGTTTTCATTCAATCTTATGGTTCAAGGATTTAGGACTGTTTGCACTGTAAATAAAGCAATCACTAGTCCGTCATGGTGGTGATGGCAGAGAATGCTTTAATTCCAAAGAAATGGAAGTCAAGATTTAGGTTATGTCCCATGATTCACGCAGTTTGGAAAAAGCCTTTTATAATGAGGAGTAGAAAAAAATATTGATTGTTGTAAAATACCACATAGTGGGTTATTCTTATTCTTTGTAAAGTACCATATTTCACAACATGGTTTTAAGTATAATTGGACTTTCTTATACAAAATTTTTTTTTAATTAAAATTAAAACTAAAGGATTCACAAATCTAGAGTTATATTTGCCTACATGTTTTTATATAAGTGCATCAAGAAAGAAAAGAAATTAATTTAAATATATATTATAAATCTACATAACCTCATCTAAATACCTGTGTGAAGCATCATGTTTTTACACCTTCTGAAATGCAACTTTTCTGCTATATTCTTCTTAAAATCAGATTTCCTTGTTTTTCATTGTCATTTCTTTGGTTTAGCAATAGGTATGTCTGATGGAGAATAACGAATATGTTAAGAGCCTTCTTATCTATCCCTTTTTTTTATTCTTAATATTAATTAGTGGTCTAATAATGTAAATTTTGTTACTGATCATTGCCATTATGTCATCTACTTTTATACCTAATAACTATGTATCCAAGTTATAAGACTGATTCCAATCCTAAATGACTGTAAAGAGGGCTTGTAAGTACTACACAAACTTAAGAAATTAATGTTTAAACTGAAAAAGTTGTTTGAAGTTTACATGGAGTTTTTCTAAAGATAGAAATATTTTACTATTATGAGTGAAATTAATTGACAAAATCTCTTCATTTTCCACATTTGGCAGAGGAGATGAAGATGTCCATTTCTAGAATTTGCAATTCTGGCCATGAAAATCACCATGGATAGATTTTCTTAGCTTTAGCTGATTATTGGCATAAAACAACTCTCATCAAGATAAAAACTAAGATAATGACTGCCATTCACCATTAAGCTGCTGAGAGAAGTGACATATTTCTAGTTTTATTGTTTTGTGTCCTCACCAACTGTGATATCAAAATAGGTCCTTTGAAGAAAACAGAATTATTGGTTAAGTTCCCCTGTGTTAAGTATTGGGGTATTCTGGATGAAAGAGTATTAATAGAGAAATCACACTGATTTAGACTTAAATAAGAAAACAGTATTTAAAAATAATAAAATATTATTTTACTAAGTCTTTGAAATGTCGGTGCCTATCTGAAATTACAATACATTGCATGCCTTGTATTTGCTTAATAATCTGTATATCCTGGCCTCCCAAATAGAAAAGAAGTCGTCAAACACAGTTTAAAGGGATAAATCCATGTCTAATAAAAATAAAAATATTCCCATATTTTAAAATATTTTCTTTTTTAATGTTTCTTTTAAAATTTTCAATCACCATAATGTTGACAAGCATTTCATTAGTTACCTGCACCTATTGAAATACCAGGATTATTTTTTATTCTACATTTCTTAGACATGTTATGCATAACTAATCAACAAGCCCACTGATTTGCAGTCTTCTTCACTGGGGTAGACCTTTACAACTACTCAATGCCACAAATCAATGGGGCATAACTTCAGGTTTCCATATAGAATTGTGAGCTGGGATATTAGTTTTCACAGATTTTACTGCATATGGGTTAAACAAATTATAAGGTGCCCATAGTATTCGTACTGGTTAGCAGTTCTTGGGAACAAAAAGCAAGTATGCATTAAGGAAATAGGGCTTTTATAATTCCTGCACTTGATCAGTTCGCTGAAGATAATTGGGTGTAAAGGCCTAATCTAAATTTTCTGATGTTTAACACAAGTCTGAGTCAATACAAATGGACTTTGGATATGGCTCCTCACATTTTATATATGGTCTACTGGTTTACAAACTGGTTATGAGAATTTAACTAATGAAAAATTTCTTCTACTTCTGATTTAAGTGATATTGATAATACATAGGTCCTGCTGATTTAAGGTTCTAAGATCCCCTGAAAATTAGAAGTTTAAGCACATGCTAAATAAATCCACATGGGTATCAGTGATACCATTAAAATGCTATGTTCATTATCTAAATGTCATGCTGGACACTGAAACTGTTCAGATAATTTAGTAAAAGATAATTAACAGATTTTTAATCTAATCAATAAGTATGAGGTTCTGACCCTTTTATGGATAATTAGGAATTGGTTTAAGGTAACTGAAGACTAAGCTAAGAGTATTCAACAATTCTAAAATTACATTGTTCTTCTCCCTTGTCATTGTTGTTTCACTGTTTTATCATTTATCTTTTTTAAACAACAGAAATATAATTTCTCATCTTTTTTATAATTACGCAATAAACTTCTGACATAATTTACTGTGAATTTTATTATTAGGCATTAATTTCTTCTCAGTAAATGAGGTATATTAAGCTTAAAATTCACCATCTACTACAGTCACTTTTTTGAGTGTCGTAGAAATGAACTTCTGAATTGCACTCAGAACGAGATTAGTTAAATTATTTAATTTGGGCTATTTTTTTAGAAAAAACTAGCAGCTTAATGCATAGACTTAATAAATATATCTCCAGTTGAATATTTACAAATAGATTTAGTGAATGGTGCTTCTGGACTGAATTTTGATAAATATTTGAGTACCAACAGTCAAGAGATACATCAGCAATGCATCTCTCTTGATAGTGGTTTTAAAAAATATTTAGGCAACTGAAGATCCAAATAGGCAAAATAAGCAGGCTATGTCCATATGTCCTTTGCTGTTATTGTCACCACTGTTATCAGTGTTGGACCCATGTGTGCTTATGCACCCTGCCTGCCGTCTGCTCCTGAAAGTGTTCTTAGCTGCCTATGCGCATTCTTAACTGCCTACATAACTTTGAAAATTTTGCCTTAGCATATACTTTGTCCCCTTGCTGAAAAGAACATGCTTAAAGATAGCATCTAGTTTAAAACTTGCATTAATTTTGGAGTTGTATGAGATTATTTTGAGTGGGAATGGTATGTACTTTAAAGTTCTTCAATTTGACAATAATTTTTTTTTTAAATGGCAGGTAAAAAGATTAGCAATAGCTTTCTTAATAAATGAGATAAATGTTTGTATTTTCCTATGTTTAGGCTCTTATCAAAGTAAATACATTAAATATTAGACTACAAATATTAAAAAGTCAAAGCATCAAAAAACAATTTCATATATAAATGTTCTGTCTATTGGCTGACATTATACTGACCTCTCCTTTTAAAGCAGTAAAACAGATTTTTCCATACCTAAAGTAATTTAAAGTCAGCTAACTGAAAAGAGTGTGAAGAGCAACTCTGGCAGCCTTCATATGCAGCTGCTTGGCTCAAACGCAGACTCATTACTGAATAAGAAAAACAACTTTTATAACTGGAAATTTGAAGAACACTCAAATTTAAATGTTGAAATTATGCCATATTTGGTACAGTGTAGTTAAATTAAAAATAAACATAGTTAGGCATTTGGGTTTGAAAATGGCATGTTAAAAAATATTTAGACTAAAACTACTTTAAAATATAGTCATACTGGGGGGTTGGTGATCATAAAATTTGTGGAATTTAGAATACTGTGTCATCTGAATGAAAAATATCATTTGGGTACAGACCATTTATACTTAAACACACAGATTAATTATTTCAGTGGCAGCTAACATCCTCAGTTCTTTGGCTTTTAGTGTGTTTTGATGGACTATATAGGTTTTGATAAAATTTTATTCTTTTGAAAGTGTTTATAGTTTACGGATCTACCGTCTAATTTTGTATCTTTTTCTGCACAATTTATGATTTTAACAAACAATATGTCAACCAGTTATTTTTTATGCTCCTTGATACACTACTGGTCTTTCTCAGATACTGCTCTGAAAAGTATTTTGTATGAACCAAAATAGAATAGCAGAGAATTAATGCAATCATTAGGTTCAAATGAAATTATTCAGTGGCACAGCAATTCATTGTGAGGATGTTTGATGCTTGGGCTTCCCTAAACTAAGAATGACAATGAACAGCTTATGGATACAGAGAGAGCATTGACAGAAATATAGAAGAAACATACTATCAGCTGATGAACTACGTCACTGGTTAAAAAAAAATCTATATATAAATAATACATTTTAATACTATTTTATACATTTTTAATGTTCACAACCCCTCTGTTCTTCTGTTAAGAAATATATGAGTTAAATAGGCTGATTTTCCAGGTTATTAAACACACATTTCTGTAAACTCTCTTTTCAATGTGCCTTCATTAAGCATGAAAAATTAGGGTACAGAATCTTAATGATGTATCATAATTTCAGGAATATTCATTTCTTTTTAAAGAAGTTAATTGCTAGGGAAATTTGAAGTTCATACTCAAAAGTATAAAAATCCTGAATGTTACAAACTGGTTAGATTCTATCTGAACTAACCTACTGCTGTAGGGGTGCTACTCTTAAATTTTACCCTGATATCATGACACATTAGTTCTGGAGGAAAGCGAGCAATAAAATATTCTCCTACTAGAAGCCACATGGGTTTTTTGAGGGGGTGGTTGTGTTTTGGTTTTTTGGTTTGTTGGTTTGTTTTTTTTTTACTAATGGGAACAGACGTGTTTTCCTTTTAATTGAGAAAATGTTGGGAGAAATGTGCTTTAGGTTAAGCAGATCTGAATCAGGATTCATGCTATACACACAAAATAACATATTCTCAGTAAACTGGACAAAGGGGGTTCCAGGTGAGAATTTGAAATCTTAGGAGCTAATAGAGAAGAGCTTTATTCTGAGCACCAGTTGTTTAAGTTATTATAAATTTCATTATCATATTTGGGAGGAAACAGTTGATTAACTTCCCCTGACATCAAAGCCGAAAGCTAAAGTGCTATCTTTTAGAAGAACAGTAAATGAGTTTCATTTTTTGTGTGTGTATATATTCTGATCAGTTTAGAAATGGTATTTTTCCTGCTGAAGTTTTTCTAATCTCAGATTGCCAGCAAGATATTATTTGGTGACATTTTCTTTGACCTGAAATTGTGTGGAAGAATGAAAGAACTGAGAAACCCTTCCGTTAGCCCCCAACATGTGTCCCTAACAACGGCAGTAAGTATTGCTACTGCCTCTTTGCAGACTGCAAAACTGGGGTTAACCCTTCACCAGGATCAGAAATGCAACAGAAATACAGACAGTGAAAAGTTGCTTGGTCAGAAAGATAACCAGAGCCCTGGTGAGTGGTGCTGGCTGGCCGCTGGGAGCCAGCAGCCCTTTGCAGCCAGCCCTGGGTCGCTGCTGGGGCTCTCCAGATTAGCTGAAGCAAAGCTGGCGGACAGACGTCTGCCGTTATGCTGCCCAGCCATAGCGTGGGCTTACCGACAGAGGGTAAGAAACCGAACAAAGCTATTTAGCAGATTTGCAACGAGAACTCAGCAGTTTTTGACAGCTAGCATGGGTCTTATCCTACTAAAACATGTTACTCTGTAAACCCCCATACCTAGTTTCTATTATTGTTTCAAAAGAGCTTTTACTGCCTATGGAAGTTCTGGTGCTGGTGGTGACACGTTATATGTGACAGTGTAAGGAAGAGTTCAGAAGTCCAGAAAGATTGTCCTGTCACTATAACAAAAGGACAATTTTGTGTCTTGAATCGGGAATATCCTCTGTGTGGGAAAACTTATTTTGTGGCACACACAGCCCCAAAACTGTTATGTAATTGGCATCATTTACTCTATATTTATGGCATTACGAGTTTACTGTATTTGGGTTTGTTCAAATAATTTTACATATCTTGGAGAAATTGTATTTTATATGATGATTTAATCTAACCACAGCTGCAGCAACATAAATTACACTTAAGACTATGCTGATTGATTATAATCAGTTGTAATCACGTCTTATAATTACATTGCATTCTGGAAGCAAAGGACTTTTAAGCCTACTCAGCACCCTGCTACATAAAGAAGATTAGCTGTTACTTCTGACAATCTCAGCCAACACTGAAATATGCATATAAACAACAAGTTTTATAAATTTATTGTTCAGGAATCAAATGAATTTCTTTGTGTGTCGATAAAAGGCAAAATAGGAATAAAAAACCTAAAATTTATTGAAAGCCACACTTGTATAAAATATCCTCATTAAAATATTTATAGTCTATTTACTTTCAGTATGCTAATAAATATCAGAAAAATCCATTTTCTTGATATCCATCTGATCATTATTTATCGGGATCACACTGTTCAAGAATCAACAGAGTAGTGCAGGATGCACTGAAGGTATAGCATGTAAAAGTGGCATCCAAATACTGTTTATAAATCAGTATTTCAATACAACAGTAAATGCAAAAGTCTTTATAGGTGTATGTAATATTCCTGTTTCATTCTGGCAGTTTAATAGATCTCCTTTCAAACAAGTTCGTGATCTTATTTCATCCAAGCACAAGGCAGTTAAGTAGTTCTCATATGGCAAGTGCCAGGGGGAGAAAGGAGCTACCAGGTTGTCTGAGATCCAGTTGCTGGCAGACTGATCCCTCTGGGTCCACTTGGAAAAACAGAAATCTCCTGTTTCTTCAATAAGCTCAGGATGGAAAATTGGCCTAACGGTTCTGGTTGACTCTAAGTTTCCTGGTCCAATCTCATCACTTGTGTTGTTTCCTAATACCAGTCATTCTCCTGTGTGTAACAGGTAACAAGTTTACTCCAGCCTTCTTCAGGGCCTGTCTATTCCTGCCTTCCCAGAAATCCTGGGAGCTATTCCATTTTGTAACTGTGAGAAGGCAAACGCCAAGCCAGGAGCAAAAGTATAAACACCTGGGTAGTATTTCACTTGTTTTCCAGGATAGTTTCATATAGGCAGTATTTAATTTCAACTTTGCCTTCAATCTTTTCACCTTTTTGTGAGTTGCCCTGTGGGTATCCAGTCCATAGGATTATAGTCAGTACCCCAATCTCTGCCCCTGTTGTTCCTTACGGTAATCTCAGTTCTAAAAAGAAGGGCTTTTTTAAAGGAAAAAATTGACAACATATGATAAGAATATAGAATGTGTTGTCATTCTTTCAATTTTTTTTCTTTTAGCATGTGAGAGTGCTCATAGCCACCTAAGTTTAAAGTTAAAAATTCATTATTACAAAGTCGCAAATAAACTATTGCCACTACCATGAAAGTGATGTTTCTGTACAAATGTGTAAAGCTATTATAGTATCGTCATGATGTCATAGGACTTTTGGGTGTATTACACAGCAAATAGAATGAGAACCTCCCGCTAGATGTGAGCTGTAGAAATATTCTGAAGCACGACTAAGAGTGATCTCACACAAAATGTCAGAGTTATACCAAATGATTGTAAAAGTTATACTATTCCCTATTAAAACTTCTAAAAGATTAGCATCAGCATTTACAAAGTCTGCTCAGGGAAACAAAGCGTTTCTGTAAATACAGATACACTTTCAGAATTGTCTTAGTTACACACACCAGTCAAACAGAGATTTCTCAACCAGGGAGTCACTGATGTGGCTGTGTCCCTGAATTAGTAGGGCACAGAGCTCTAGAGGAGCCAGCAGAAAGTATCTACAGAGCTAAAGAGATTCCAGATTAAAATGTTAACTGTACTCCAAGTCATACATACATGAAGTTAGAACACATGAGCTTTTAGAATGTTAGATATTGTACTTTTCTAGACACATGATTTTGCTAGCTACATTATAGTTTTTAATGGTCAATACTCACTAGCTGGAAAGGTCTGACTGAACTGAACAGAAAGTAGCAACCTTTTTATACATGGTGAACAAACCTTTAGCATGCACAAGCTTAAAAAGCCCATTCCTCTTCAAAAGCCTGGTAAGATCTCACAATCTGTATTTGCCAAAGAGAAGAGTTGAAAGAAGACATCAGGCTTAAATATGTTCAGTTTACATTGCATGCATAGAAAATTTGGGCTTCTTTTTAAAAATATAGCTGTGTTAGAAGTGGAGGGAAGCGTGGCACTCGTATAACAAAATGCACGCCTGAAGAGCTCAGCTGTTCATTGACATGCTAGGTCTTCATTATCTCCTGGTGCAGAAAATTTAGGGGGGACAAGACTGTTCAGAAAAATCTTTCTTCTCTAACAACAACTGTGTGTGAATCCTGTATATAATTGTTTTCCTGTTACAGGACTGAAGTTATTAAGGAGTTGGTAGTAGTGACTTGTACAGATGAACCTATTAGCAAAGGGGACTCAAAGAATTGGGGTTACCTATGACACCAGTAAGGGCTTCTTTCCATTGTCAGCCTAAAATAGACTGGCATCTATGCGGATCAGCTAGCTGAAAATAGGTGTGACAATACAGTACTGCTTAGGTTAACCTATTTGTTTGATTTATTTCTTGCCCACGGGAAACATTGTTCATTGAGTGCTCAGGTAGATTAAGTTAATTTTCTCATATTAGGCGGGGGGAGCTGATCAGGCATTCTCACGAACTGGTGATGAAGCAGCTGTTAAATGTTACACTTTTACTGACAATCAAGATCTGATGGAAAGGAGGCAAACAGAATAAAGAATTACAGTCTTGCTGCAGGTTAGGTTAACTTTATCTGTTCTGTGTATATTTTTTTACTTAAATTCCAAGATTATAAATTATTTTTTGTAGATTCCCCCTGCTAAAAAGTGTTATACATATTTTTCTCTGTAATTGAGACACTGTTTCGACAATCCCTAGAAATTAATAGCATATAAATGAGCAAATACCGGGGCACTGTTATCTTAAGATTCTTGAGGTAGAGGATCATCTCGTGGTGTTATATGCTTCCAGGACTAAGCAGACTGTTGATATTTAATAAAGTATCCGTGCTAAATAGTTGAAAGAAGCTCAGTAAACATATTTTGTGTGGATATTTTATTAGAATATTTAATAATATCTCTCATGAGATTTTTGCTTGAAAACTTTCATTCCAGTTAATTTGGATGGGATAATGTCAGAGGAATTGAAAAACATTAACAAAAACAGGATAATATGGACAACATTGCATTCACTTGAGCTGTATCTATATTGAGAGAGAGGTGCCCAACAGGTTGCTCAATTGCCTAGGACGGTGTCTAAGTGGGATTCCCACTGCAGCTGCTTTCTGGACTGGTTTGCTGGTTTTCCTTCCCAGCATAATCTGAACACAGAGGTTGTGGTGATGTATATCCCGGAGGGCTATTTTAATATCAAAATCTGGATCTGAAATCTCAAAAGTACCCTTCTCAATCAATTTATACATAGCCTCAGTAAATTACAGACTTATCTCCTATTTTTTTTTATCCTCTCTTATTTCTATCTTTGTCATTCACTTATGGATCATATCTTGACACCATTTAGGTAATAAAAATTTGGAGTGAAGGCTGTCATTTCTATACATTTTTGTTTTACTGATATGTTCTTCTTATGTATTTTAGATATAATTTTAATAAAATAGATTCTTTTAAAATTATCACTACTTTTTGCCCTAATCCAGATGGTGTGCAATCAAAGTTAAACTACTCAAGCAAAACCAGCATATCAGCATAGGTTTCCTCATAGTCTTTAGGTGTTTTATGCTCACACCTATGCACTACTTCACAAGTTTCTTTAATTTATCCTGATACGTCATTTATATCACACACACTTTTTACTTTACTTCTTATAGCTTTAGTGTGAATATTGCGCTGCTTTGTAAATGTCTCTGCAAAGTTTGCTAATGTACCTCTGTCCCTGATGTGAAACTCTCCTTGACATTTTAGAGAACATCTTAATGTTTCTTTTTTAAAAGGAAATACTTTTCTGTACATTTCATATTTAATAAAGTATTCTTGTTATTCAAATTAATTATGATAATTAGTTGTTTGACAGACACTGCCTGTGATCTAACTTGCTTAAATTGTATAGCATGTATGTAGGGGGTTAACCATATCAGGGGCTGCCTGTACATGTCTCAACATGCTGAGAACACCAGTAATTAAAGTCCCTGGTGCTTTATTCTCTTAAATCACGGTTGTGCAGAATGCTGTTCAGTCAGGTCTGATGGGGACAAGTCATGATGATGGGGACAAGAATCAAGAATTAGAAAACAGTATTTAGAGGAGACAGCCTAGAAAAGAGAAAGCCCTGGAGGAAGAGAGAAAATGTGTATGAAAGAGAAATAATTGGGAATCAGATGAGAGACCTGGGAGCAACTAAGTATTCAGAGCCAAGACAGAGAATTAAGCACTGAAGGCCAAATTTTGCACTGTTACACCATCAGTTAGGTTTTATATTTGTGCAGCTAAGAGAGTTCTTTTTTTAGTGGTAAGGATCTGGTAGAAAAAAAGAGTCAAGGAGGATTCTGGTAGAAGAATTTTGGATTAAGCATCAATAAAGGAAAGGACAATTTTATAGAGAACACCCTCTCCCAGCTTCAAGCAGCTGAATAAACTTTCAAAATACTGCAAAGCAGACAAGTCAAAATATGAATACTGAATATGTGAGTGTGCATATGGGTAGGTATACATTAGTGGCGGTTTGGGTTGCTGTATTTTTAAGAGGATGAATGATGGCACATTTAGAAGCCATTTTAACAAGTTATATATCATAAATTATGATGTCTAAAGAAAAGGTGGTACTTTTAACTGAAAGACCCATAAACTTCCATAAAACTAGTTGAGCAATACGATGCCTAAATGGGCCCAAATCCAGCTGGATGAGACCCAGCATTATGAAAACAAACTGACCGAGCTGTAAGAAGTGAGTTCCAGAGGAAATGAAATGAGACTATGCTCTTCATTAAGCTAATAACAACAACAACAAAAAAGTCTGTCTGCCTGGAAGAAATGTGGATTCCAGTTGGAGCAATCCATAAATTAGGTTTTGTAATTTTTTTTGTGACTTCAGTCCACATTGTTCCCTCCAATGCAGAAATAAATAGCATCTAATAAGGCCATCTTGCAAACATCAGTACTATCTGGCTCCAAGTTAAAATGATTCACTCACAGAAAATGATTTAAATTAATGTCTTTGACATAGAGATTTTGTGTCACAAGCAATCCGAGCGACTGAGCGCTATGTGCACACTGTGGGGCAGTGGTGTTTTGTGCTGTGACCCAAAGTGCTGGTTCCACTGCAGACGCACTAGTCACATCCTGAAGGTAGGAAAGTGGCTCTCCACAACATGCCCTGGTCCCTGGCTGCCCCAGCAGTGACCACACACTCCAGCATCCTTCTGAGGAATGGTATGTAGCCTGGTATCAGCCAGAGGGACTAAGGACCAAGGTGTAGGCGAACAGGATCGTGATGTGGGGCATGCTGTGCCTAACAGCTGCTCCATAGTGGACTGAGCTGGGAGGGTCACTGGAAAGCAGACACAGCAGCATGCATTTCAAATATCTGTACAGATCTCCTGTTCTTCTCATGTGTTTGCCATCCCCTGAGTTTCTCCCTTGCCTTGAAAACATGGCTGGCTAAAGAGCTAGGTTTCTATTAAGTCTGTCTGGCGTGTATTAAGTTTTATCTGGTGTGTAGAGTTTAGACTAACTTATCTGCAGGGTTCAAATCTGAAATTAACAGTGCAAACAGTATTGCCAGAAACTTCCAATTGCCACAATGTAATTGAGGACCACATGAATTCTATGTATTTGATTCTCCATAGACCCTAAGTCTCCAAAGTAGCCATGCTGCGCTGTTCCACTTTTAAAATGAATGAAGTTTTTCACCTCATGCTACTTCATCATTCAGATGTTTAGCCAAATGTCACAAAATTAAGTCATTTGCCCTCCTTACAGCAAAAGGGATAGGAAAAGTCATTTCCAACAGTCCTGGTGCAGTGGGCAGTGGTCTTCTCTGGGAGAAATGCTGTGGCAGGTAGTAATTTTGATCTATGGCAGATCATTACTTTAACATATTAAATACTTACCACTGTGTGATTATTGTAATTATTATTGTAATATTTCTTATGAACAGAGGTAACACTACAGGATGGAAGAGACAAAAAAAGTTACAAAAGAAAAGAGTGAGGCAGGTGATGGCCTTGCCAAAGAGTTGCATGGTTATAAGCTTTCAGTAAGCAACAACACAAAAAAACCCAAAAAATGTGGGACAGTTATTGATTAGTATTGCAAATATTTCATATGTATTATTTCTAAATATAAATGGTTGCATGGGAAAATCAACAAAGGTGCTTGATCAGAGGGAGATTATAGTATTACAATACCAAGAAATTTCATTTGAAAATGTGGACTGGTGATCCCAGAGTAAGTTGCCACATGAGAATAGACACAATGCAGGCAGACACAAACAGCTGGGAAAGTGAACTAGTTCGCATGTGGGAGAATGGGAAAAAGGAGCAAAGAGAATAAGTAAACAGTTGATTAAATAAAGTAACAGTCTTCTGGTTGCTGATGAATGGTCATGGTTGCATTCATCAACACTGGAAATAAAGATATTGCAGAAGTGAAACATTAAACAGTGACAGACTGGATGGATTTTCTTGCAAAAGGATAGGAAAAACCACATTTTAGCAATGTAGTGCATTATCCACTGGGTTATGAACCTCTTATGAACTCACATTATGAAGTCATTGAGAAATGGGTTGTGGTAGGGAAGTGAATCAAAGAAAACAAGAGAGGAGACTCAGAAAGACAGAAAAAGGAAAGAGAAACAAGCCACTCCCTTTTGCCTTCTTCTTGCCATATCTTCTTTCAGGAGAGACACCCGAGTCATGAATATGGTTACGAACCATTGAGCAAATAATAAACAACGCTTTACTAATATGTAAAGACTGCTTTCTACTCAATGTTCATCTATTCTTCTGCTGATGCGTTTGCTATTTCACTATGTATTATGAGAGGTAAATTTACATCCTGATCTATGTACTCTGTTCAAGGCTTGAATTTTGAATGAGATTGATACCTTTGCTTTTGCTTCTGTACTTGATATATGATGATGCTATCACTGAAAGTGACAAAATGTTATTGAAATTATAATGATGCACTAAAAATATCTGTACGTTTCCAACTCTGCCTAACTCCTTTTGTATATATGTGTTACAATGTTTCCAAATCTGGATAAAATGCTGTTTGAGAAAGTGAAGATCTGATACAAATTTCACAGCTTTAATTTAATTATTCTTATATGGACCTATCATCCTGCTAGCCACATTGTCTGAAAAGCACACCCACATTATTATGTTTTGAAACAGAAAAAAAATCCGAAGAGGATTTTTCTTGAAAAATTGGGAATCTATTTTAAGGATACTCTTGGGAAACACATTCTTGGAATGCAAATACCTTAGAGACATAGGCAACGTGAAATATGATAATGACGGAACACAACTATTCGGTTTAGAATGATAAGATTGAAAAAATATTTTAAGCAAAGTATCTTCACACAATTCTTCTCCTCAGTTATCTTTACACTTGTAAATAAAAATGTGGTCTTCCCTTTCAGAGAAAGGTGAACAAAATCACATAAGGAAATACCACAGCACAACAGAGAAACTGTTCCTAGTCATATGCAGTTAATCTGATGTCCTAGAAACTGAGTGCTATGTTACACATCTAGTGCATTATCTGATATAATTTAATTATTTGAATAACCTTAATCCTTTTTTCAAACTTAGTGAACTGTCAACCTCAGAATGATACCTGATTCACAAGCAATTACAAGTCACTTTTTTAAAAGGTATATCTTTATATATGTATTTCTTCTTTACACATGTATATATTCACTGCTTGTCTATTCTTTAAAATCATAAAGAAGGAAAGTATTATTTTTTATACATCTCTACATTACAAATGTTGTCAGAAAAGCTGATGGTGAGTGTATTAAAAAGAACTACAAAAATGAAGCAGGTGATTACCAAACAAGTGCTTCATTTTAAATGATCAAACTTGAAGACATCAGCCTTCACTCATGCCTCAGTTTCCTATTCTCCAAAGAAAAGAAATTTCATACTTTCTAGGAAATGGGGACGCTTAAAATAGTTTATGTTGCCAAGAGTTTAAGATGTTCATAAGAATGGTACTGGATGAGTAAAGTATCTAAATTTTTTATTGCGCATATAGGACAGAGATATCTTTTTCAAGTATATTTTTATTGTAATTGTTGAGTAAATGCTTTGAGTAAAAAGCCAGATGATATTATTCTGCTTTACAGTGGCTACTGTGCTTTTGTGCCTTTAATAGGACAATGTAATGGCACCATTAATATTGTTGTACACTAGCATATAAACCTGTTCCATCACCTTAAGATGCTCTTTGAACAGCGGTTCAGTCCTATTTCCTGTTCTTAACCTCCATATCTTTGATTTGTACTGACCCTATAACCTGTCAAAGTGATTGCTACTGGAGACATATTCCACTGAGAATTGCTATAATATCTCAGCTGAATTCTGTGTATTAGTTTCAAAATGTATGTATATGTGTATATATATACAAATATATATACACAGATATATACATCTGTGTATATGTACACCCACCCTGGCAGCGGTGAATTTCAATTGTTATTCTCATGCATGAGACATACATGTGCGTAATATAATAACAGCAAAGTAAGGAAATAGTATATAGCTAATTAGGGAAGGTACTATATATCCTACAACTCATAAAACATTTCATTTGTAAGAATATCACCACACTAAGCATCACATTCATGAATAAGCATTTGCACTAATACATTAAAAGCCCAGACTGGTGGCAGAACAGGATGGTGTTATTCAGGCTTTAAATTCCTGACTAGTGAATCACCTCCTACCAATTTGTATATGAAAAGGTAGAAATGGTGCTTTCAGTTAGGGTCTTGTTAGAGGAAAAGTCTTGTATTTTTCTTCAGTAATTTCTTTCAGAAAACCAGTCAACTGATTTTCTTTCCAATTAAAATGAATACTGTTACTAGCCAAGATTCCAAATCAGGAAACTATTGACATGAGTTTTCCTGCTAACACAGAGTTGAATAGTGTCCATCATCTGCTGAGGCTGGAATGCATTATGAACTTTATTTTTACTTAGCTTTTGAAAAGAGTTCCCATTCAGGCGCTACGTTTTGCGATACAAATACAAGTGAAATGCTGAAGTGTACATCTTCATTCTAGGGCATTACAATGTTGGAGGGGGAACTGTTCCTGTTAGAATGCGAATATTAAATTTACAGATTGCGACTCAAGGAGGAGGTCTGTCCTCCTGGCAGCAGTGGAAGGAAGGCTGTGTAACCAAAGCTACACAATTAGGGAAAGTTATGGTAGCTGGATACTCAACTCACAAAGATGGTGTTGCCATTGCTTTCAGGGGAGAAAGATTTCTCACATGTTAGTACATAACATTATAAACTATCCAAAGAAAAACATACGGTTTCCAGTTTTTTCTTCAACCATTTACTATGAACTCTTACTTTATAATGGTGCATTACTTCTGTGACCAGACCTCAACATTCAAGGGGATATTGTAGTTTATATGTTCTGAGGTTAGTTTTTCTATTCAAATTAATTTCTCTAAATGTAAGAGTTCTAACCTTTACAGATAAAATTAAGAATATAGTATTTAAGTAATTAAGTCTTTGAATAGGATTAATTTCCTTCCAGCTAGTACCATCTGCAGAAGAGGAATATTTATTTCTGTGTTGAGTCTATAAGGTTGACACAGTGTCTGGCTATCAGCTGTTAATGTACACCCAGTGCCTCTTGATGGTAGGCTTCAAAGTTAGCTGTGTGTCACCTTCACACTTCCAGTTCTACTCCAGATACATGCTGGGCCAGATTCTTGGCATCAGATAGGGAAGTCTGAATGCTTTTCTAAATTACTCTGGCTACTAATTGTGCCAAACAGTCATGATGGTATCCAGTAATCTTAGGGCAGAGTGCAGGTTTGGCCACATTTCCTACGCCAGTCCCAGGCAAGCAGGTGGTTGGAGAATTATGCTGGCATTTGCCCCTTTGGTAAGTCTATGTGCTCTGGGTGATGCTTCCACTGGTAAATGCAGGCATTAGTGACACTTGGCACTGACAGCAGAAGACAAAGCAGCCTGGAAAAAGAGAGATATTCTGTGCCTCATACACAAAATGATTAGGAGTTGTGTTACATATACCATATAATGTCTGAAAGGTTTTCTATTCTTGCAGATTATTAAGAGTGTACTCTTGAAGTGTTTTCTGTTTCCGTTAACTTATTTAAAAACATAGTTAAGGTCTAATGACAGTTTTTCATGTTTATAATTTTATTTCTTTCACCAAGGTCCCTAGTGAGGTGACAACATCTCTGACCTTGCAGTGGACGCCTGACAGCTTCCACTGGCTATAGAAGACAAGTTGTTAGTTGCTATAAGGGTGATGTCACTTTTAGTTCATTTTAGGTATGCTTTTCAACTGCATATGCACCACTGATCAGTTACCATTGTTCTGGCATGAAAAAATAATGTCCCCAAGAGGAACTCTTACAGGTGTATGAACTTGTTCTGCTAGGAGATAAAGCAGACTGATATTAGTGAATGTCAAAGAATGCCTTGATTTTGCAAAGACAAAACTGCAGTTTTCATGCTAATGAACAAACTCTTGTTGTCATTAAATCCTTCAAAAAGTTATAAAAGAATGTATTCAGTTGGCAGGCAGATCAAATGTATCAAACCAGGCTCAGGTAACCCTAGCCTACAATTAAATGTCATTTCCTCTTGGGAACAATTCTTCAGCAAGAGAACAGCAATAGTGCCAAGAACGTGTCAGCAGCTGCAACAGCAACTGGAAAACAGCAGGTTATATTTCAGTGACTTAATTTGTTGTCTTAGACACAACCCTGAGAACTTCAGGTCTAAAAAGGTGACAAAGACATGAGGTTGGGTATGTCGGTGATCTGAGGCCAACATTAGAGAATTGGAAGCTGTTTTCTGACAGTACATCCACAAAATCTGCTTCTTCTCAACTCCCTGCCTTGCCTTTGCTTTTTATATCTTCACAAAAAAAATACAGAGAATTAAATATGTAGATTTGTTTCAGTGTTCAAGTTTCCAGAAGATTTCAATTACAGAAAATACAACTATCTAAAGTTCAATATCTGACAAATAAAAATCAAATGTCAGTCTTCCATTCTCAGTTGCAGAATTCTGAAGTCAGAAGAAATTGCTCTCTTACAATTTGATTTCAAGAGAAGTCTAGATCAATGTTATTGATTTAACAAGAACCTTAATTATTCATTTTATATCTAGTTTATTACAAAAGTTTGCCACATGTTGACTAATTATTTTGCTAGGAAATTGTAACTGTCTAAGTTAATAATGGAAGAGTGCAGAGTTTACCCTGAGGCTCCAAAGACTGGGAACAAGCAGGAAAAAACCCCAACTGTTTTAAGGAAGCTAGAAACGTACATGTGATTAAAAGCTTCAACCTTGCACCAAAATAAAGCATAAGGAAAACTGCAGCTATAATTTCCCACTGGAGGATAATTAAATACAAATAATAAAGGCTGCATGATCTGTGAGGTTATACATCTCTCTTTGTCAGAAAGCGTATTCCTGAATGACAGCTGTCACAGGCCTTGGCTTGATGTGACACAAACTATTTGAAGCTCTAATTGTGGAGAGAAATGCACAATTCTCAGAAGACATGTCATTGCGGGCTTTGAGAGTAGTCCTTTGGCTGTGGCTGGAAGATCGTGTGACCACAATACAACTGACTTCACATGGGGGGAAAAAAAAAAGTTAAATAAATATGGCCTTAACACAAAGGTCACAGTCAGAACAAACCCACTTTTCATAAAGAGAAAATCTAAGAAAGCGACTTTCAGCGCCATTGGGGCAAAATCAGCAGAAGACCAAAACACATGCTTTGAAAATTAGCTCAGAGGGGTGACATGTCACATAATGATAATCAGTCCAAAAAATTCTATGACAGGAACCTTCATCAGTAAAATCTTTTATAATATGCCACTGACACTTAAGAACGTAAAAGAAGAGCTTCCTTTAGAGCTATTAGGCAAGGCCTCTTCCTTTCCATTTTGAGTCAAGAAGTGGAATATAATTTAGAACATGTGCAAAAGCAACAGAAAAGCGATTGCTTCTGAAGTATTAACCATCGTTAAAATTGCACGCTTTAGGTTTTCTTTTGAACAAACCAGAAGTTATAAGAGCACTTTGAGAAAAAACAAATTGTGTATTTTTCTTACAAGAAAACTAACTTGAGTAATTTTAGTGTGAAAATTAGAAATGGGAAGAGAAACCACTCTAAATCTGAAGCACAGGTGAAAATATTCAGGGTCTGGATGCACCCAGAAAGCAAGTAAACAAATAAACAAACAACTCCTTCTACACACACACTAAGTGAAAGAAATTACGAACTCTGTACGAGACCCAAATCCCTGCAAACTATGAAGTGTGTTTATTCGGGTGGAGAGAATGGTCCTTGAAAGCTTTTGTAAAAAAGAACTTGGAAGCTGGGCTATACTGTGTTTCATTCTAACTAAGTATATAATGATTAATAACATAGGACAAATGTTCCTGTGGTTTTTTGGGTTGTTTTTTGGGGTTTTTTTTAGCAAGGAATAGCATTAATACCATCAAGGTGATACTGAGCATGGTGAAGACTCACACAGATTGTAGGTAAATAATCTTCTGAAAAGCATTAGCAACCTCTTTCTTTCCAATTCCTGTGGTATTTCAGGGTGTTTAGAATGTAGTTAATATAGTGGTCACACTCTGAAATGCTACAGGCATTTTTTTTTGATGCATATAAACAAGTAGATATTAATGCTTGTAAAACCTTTGCCAAAGAAAATTTCAGGTCAAACAAGAAAACTTTTGTTCTTCCAGAAGCTCTTGGAAATTCAAGGAATATAACTAAAGATTTTTTTCTGTATTCATCTGCGTGCATTTAAAACATTTTTTGTCTGTTGGTCTAATGCAATTGCCTTGATTTTTCAAATTGAAGAAAGGATGCTAAAACTCTTCTCTGTTTTCCTTTTTTTTTTTTTTTTAGAAATCTAACTTTTCCCAAGACTGTGCTCACATTATTCATTTATTTTTGTTTTACTAGGTTTTTGTTCATAAGAACAGAAACTTCACAGCTTGATAAATTACATGTCAGAACCTGTTCCTGTTTATTGTTTGGGGGCTTAAGGGATTATCCAAAAGGTTTTGGCTTTCTGTTCTCAGGTTTTTTATAGCCACTTGAATTGTATAGGTAGACACACAAATGTACACAGAGTACTTTAGACAGTTGATGGCTGTATTTTTTTATTATTATTGCTATTTGTAATACATTTAGCCATTTCTCCACGATTTTCTAAGGATGCTTTAGGCACATCTGTTTATCTTACCTTTTTCAAAAAGCACAATTTTACCTGCAGAAATAATTGTTCCTTTGTATTATAAATCACAGAGACGCAGGCCCCTAAAGCTCTACTGTGTGTGATTTAAAAACTGAAATAAGCTAAAAGGCTTAACAGAGGATGAATACAAAACCTGAAATTGCTTTGACAGTAAGGATGCAATAATTTATTTCTACTCACTATTATAAGTTCATTGATTCCAAGTCCATTAAATATTTCAGTAAATTAGTGAAGTGTTCAATTATGCTTATATATTAATTGAATTATCTTTTAAAAATATATTTGGTAATGTAGTTCCCAGAATATATTTTAATGGTATAGATCATTGTCCCAGAAATTAAAAAAAAAAAAAAAAAAAAAAAAGAAAAATCTATTCAAGTTTTTGTCTGGAGGGTTTTGGTTTGGTTTTGGTTTGGATTTCTGAATAATTATAAGAACTGAATCTTCGTGTCAGATGTAATCATTTAGATAGGACATCAACATTATGTTATTAACTGTAAGTGAAGAAAATCAGAATATTACTGCATTATTAAGAAAGTCATCTTAGCTAAATTTCTATATGTTTAATGCCATTTTTATAGCTTGATATTGAATTATATTTCAGCTATAAAATGTAGGAGTATGCTCATTAAAGTAATTGACAAATATGCAAGAGCTCTGACTGTGCAAATTTTGCCAACCCTGTGGAAAAAATTGCACAGGTGGATCTTTGAGGCTATTTCCATTCTCTTCATGTCTTCAGGCAGTGCTTCAGGAAGATTAAATATGGTAGCTCACAGGTTTCACATCCATTAGTGGTGTGTTGCTTGCTTGCTGCTTCAAGAAGTCATTAGAAGTTTGATGGGATTTGTTGACCAGTGTTTCACAAAGTAAGGCAGAGATCTCTTCAGGCAGTTGTTCCGCACAGATTTAATCAGCAGCCAATGCAGCTTTACATATTGTAGTGCCGACTTGAGCCCAAAATTCTATCCTAACTTTCAATCTGCAATTTTAAATGTTTGAGGACCTTCTGATTCAGCTTTCCATCATACCAATTCTCAGATAGGGCTTCAACATTTGGTTTAATTATACTATAATTGAAATATGCTGCTGTGTAGTAAAATTATTATCCTTTGGCTCTCAGAGAGCTGCCTTAAGGCCTGTTCCTGAAGTCCTATCACAAAGAAAACTCTCAATGGCTCTGTTTAAATAGATTAATTGCTATGAAATCCTTGCCGGGGGTAAGACTGGAGGCCCCTAAAGAGAATAGCATTGATTGAGACTGGTGAAACGCAATTTCCCTGTTATACAATGAGCTTTACAGAGTTTAGCAGAACAAACATTTTCCCTGTCATGAAACCATGTTTTTCTTGCAAGAAATGTTATCTCTGCTTTGGCTACTGGTTCATACCTAAGTGACAGAGTCAGAGGCTGCTGAAAGTAGCAGCCCCTTACTTTAGCATGATACTTTTGTATGATGCCTCTATCTAAGATCTAACTAACCTGTTGTGCTATTTCGCTCCAAGATATTTCTCTATATATCTATATCTTCAAATACCGATTTTTTATAGTTGCATTATAATAAATCAACTATACTGACACAGGACTTACAACAGCTAAACAGGAGCAAAATAGCACACAAGCCTAACAGAGAAGTGGGAAACTAAAAAGACAACAAAATACAACGTGCAAGAACATAAGTAGCAATGAGTAAGATGATGCATTATTTAGAAACTGCTTAAATTATTCTGGAAACCTAACATTAGTGTGCAAAACCATAAAATCAAAACCTGGAAATTTCATTGGCAAAAAGAGAATGAAAACAAAAGGGTTGGGGCTGTGCCAGTCAATTTTCTACTATTACAAGTAAAAATTGACTGAGCTGAGTAAAAAATTCCACCTGAAACTCTTGAGTTAAGGAAAGGTTTGATTTCAAAATATTTCAGCTATGAAAAGAATTTAAAAATGCAAGAATTAGTATTTCTTATAGTTTCTACATGAGATATTTCATTTTTCAAATTCAAAACATTATGGAAAAAGAACTTTCATTGTGTCTATTTTAAAGTTTATTTTTAAATTAAATATTGTGGTAAAAGACTCATTTATTCAAGCAGTTTTTAAAAATGCTTCACTGAAAATTAAAAAGAATATATCTTTAGGTTCAAGGCAAACAACAGTTTTTACAGCAAAGAAAACGGTATTGTTTCTACAGCACAATAGTGAACCTCTGTGAAAGAAAAGTCAGATATTCCATAGACCTAAAGGATTATGTCACATGCAATAATTTCAGTGATTGAATGGATAAGTAGAACAGCCATTCCTGTTCCTCAGCTCTTTTTTTGTTTGACCCTATGGGTAAAGATGAATTTTACATCTAGGATTTTGAGGAATGACCTATAGCAAAGGGATTTCAAACAGAAAAAATAACCATCACCACCTTTCCAAAATGCAGGACTCCTGAAGTCTTCTCGCTTATTTCAAGCTAGCAAGAGCAAGACCTAAAAATACAGAGCTATTGAAACACAGATAGAAAAAGCTAAATCTGCAGCCCTCTCTCCAGGTTTTAAGATCCGCATAAAAGCTGGGACATGATCTACTGCAGCTGCTGGAGCCACAGGCAGAGCCATGCAATCCATGTCCCCACATGGGGATCTTGCCTGTGTCTGGCCCGGGCCTTCAAATTATTTCTCTGTAATATTAATACAGGAGGAAACATGAAAGCGGCCAGGACTTAATCTAAAATTTGTACTGCTACCAAAATACAGCAGCTGCAGCAGCATCTCTCAGTGATGCCTACGATGTCAGACTCTGCCGTAGGCACCGTCAGAGAACCAGCTGGTGGCTGGGGCTGGAGCCCAGGACTCCCCAGCATGGTGCTGTGTGCCCCACGCAAACAACATCCCCCAGGACTCCGGGAGCAAAGCGCTGGGGACAAGCCCCATAGCTGCAGAAGCAGTGGGGACAAGCCCCATAGCCACAGAAGCAGCAGCAGGACTGGTAGAGCTGCAGAAAATGTAGTGATGTGAGCATGACATTACAGATTAGCTGAAAGCTGTGTGAAAAAAATGATTCTGTCATATTTGCCAGGCCATCATTACAGACCATCTCCACTCTGCTGCCTGCCCTAGGCAGTGGGGAGGGACCACGTTCATACATATATCAATAGTGCACTGTTCCATTTTTACCTGAAAAGATTATGCTCATTTCAAATTATTGCATGCAGTGCCAGTCAATCAACATTTTTTCATTCTTCAGATCACACTGTGCTGGTTTCAAAGGGGGCTCAGGTTGTCTTTTATTGCAGTGGGAAGAAAGGGATAAAAGAGCTTAGTTGATTTCAGTTAATGAAAGCAAAACCTCGTCCTTGTTTTTGATTTTTAAAACTAGTTTTGCTGGTACATATTTTAATTTTGGCTTTTTAAATATTAAAACATAGGGGTTTGATGATTAAACACTACAATTAACCATGGCAACATTCTTTAAATTTAAAATATAATTATAAGGTAATGATCAAGGCAAGTGGGCATTGTTGCCTGATAGAAGTGGAATAACTGCTGACCCGATATATGCCAACCTCCATTATCTTTGTTGGTAGCTAACCTCCAGGTATTGCATTAATCTGAAGCAATTATTACAATTGCTATATATATTTCAGTTCAGATGTCATCATTATAGATGGTATTATAAATTCTTTATCTTTGTGAGAAATACACAGCCTTTGAAGATACTCTTATAATCTAATAATTTTGGGAGTATCCACAGAAAATGGAGCTAATTTAAGTTTGCTTTAATCAATCTATTGTCAATTCTTAATGAAGAGTTGTACCAATATAGCAGGCAGGCACTGGTCTTTGGTTGAGGTTTCTAAAAGAAGTGAGTGCTTTTAGAACTATGTCTGTTCAGTATCAGTGAGCACAGTGTGGATAAACATGTTGCACTGAAACAACACCTTAATCCACATCACTGATTTTTTTCAATGGGAAATTATAGGCTTGTCTGATCACATAGTTAGGTGAAGTGATAGATTTTTTTGCCCCTGAATCATGCAGTAGTGATGCCTATTTCAGCCACCACCCGTTTGCTTCTCTATGCATGTACCAGAATAACCGTACTTGTGACTAATTCTACTAACCTCAGTTCACAGAAGTATGGTTACTTATTTGCATGCCTACTTATGTTCAGGATCAGACACTTCTAGTATTTCTAGAAATGTATTTTCATGTGTAGTGATTTGGTGCTTTTACAAGAATATGTAAAAAAGCCAATTGATCATTTTTAAAACACTGCTAAATCTTTGAGTAATTTATTACTATTGATTGAATTCTACTCTAAAATGTTCATTCAGTCTGTATTCGTTGATATGAGAATAATTTTCTACCCTTCAAAGGCAGGTAAAACAACCAAGAACACTACTAATTAAAAATAATTAGCCTTTCCGTTACCATTATCCTTCCAAGCGAATCTATTCAAATGTGTTATTATTTTTGAAATTTTAGTGAGAAAATACTGAGAAGGTTGTTTGCTTTCTTAATTTCAATTGTTTGGTTCAATGCATTCCATTCTAGTGAGTCGCAAATTTGTCTTTAATATCTGAAATCCATTTGAAGTGTCCAAAATGGAGTATCTTTCAGAAATCCCTGAAATGACATGTAACTTTCAGAGGGCTCAGTTTGGGCAGTTATTGATGAACTCGTGAAAGCACTCTCCGGAATTCACACAGGCCATTCAGTATCTGCAGCCTTTGACTCCAGCCCATTGTCACTTGAAGGTGTCCGTGACTGGTGGGCAGGTGGCTTGCTGTTAGTCTTTCACCTCCTGGTTTGAATAACAAAGTCCTCCAGGCTGTTTAGCAAAATCCGTTAGATGTCAGAGTCCTGTATATTCTGGTCATGGGCATCTGCATGATTTGCAAGACTGAATGATAGCTGTGGAAGAGAAACACACTCAGCAACAGAAGGACCCCTTACAAAAGATCCCTTAATGGCTTTGTCAGATCCAATAGAATTCCTTTGTTCTTCCCTCATCCTGACCTGCCTGTGTTATTTAGTAATGTGCAACTTGAGGATCCACAATACACCTAACCTTGTGATTAGCAGCCATGTAAAACTAGAAAATAAGTAAAAAGGGTCAGAAAAGTTGCAAAACAATGTGGAATATAGGTATGCAATGGTCTGGGTTCTGTGTACGCTTCTAAATAGGCTGAAGCACTGGGAGCAGTAAGAAGACAAGGAAGAGCTACAGTGTAGGAAATAACGCTGCATGCATGACATGATTTAGATAGAAAATGATCAATAAATATCAGGGGTAGGACAACTGAGAAAAAAATTTTAAAAATATAAAAATAATAGTAATTTCAGATGATGGCATCACTGAATTCATCTCAGGCTTAAGGGGCAGAGCCTCAGATGTTATAACTTATCTCTGTAACACTGATATCAAAGGAACTATTACACTTTATGCAAGCTGAAGACCTGCCCCTCAGCAGCTCAAATGTAGTTTCTGAGTGCTGCTGAGCCAATACATGAGCAAAATGTTCCTGGCTCTTATTGCCACAGTATCTATGCTCACCACATAATTTACCAAGTAAATAAACAAACATTACTCTCCAAAAGAGATTCTGCAATTGAAAAGCTTTAAAAAAACCACAAGAAAATCGATGAAATTAATAAAAGAAGTCTGCTTAGGGCAAAAACATGCTGAAATTGGAGGGTTTTTTTAAAAAAAAGAGCAAAAAGATAATATCCACACAACACAGTGAATATGTTATCATCATGAAAAATATTGATTTGTGTGCCCTACCAGATAAGCTAAACAGTTGGTGGTTTATAAAATATATGCAAGAAAAAATATATAATTTGCTCTTCTCATTTGATGGGAGGCATGAGCTGAGAAAGTTCAGAATGTGACTGCCTCTTCTATGAGTCTGAAATGTGTCAAGTAATGCTTGAAATGGATCAAGAGTATTCCCTTCAGCTCTGTGCAAAAAATGTCCTGGTCTCAGCTGCTTTTAATGTACTGCATTGACAGAGGTTTGTCTTAAAAGACAGATCATTAGATAATGTGCCAGTGCATTCCAGCATTTGTGAACAGAATATTGTATTTTTTAAGAAAAAGAAATTATTAATGTAGCTGTGATCCAAGAGCTGCAATATGTCCCTCTTTAACCATTGATTTAATCATGGATTCAGTATCAAAAGGTAATTTCTAAGTTTACCTATCATGCCACGTGTTGTATACTACATTACTTTAAAAATACTTATCTGTTGCAGGTAGATACGTTTTATCAGATACTGGAGCACTGCATATGGCTCTGACCTACACGACTACTGTATCTTTCTGCCCATAAGAGAATAAATATAATTTCTTTCTGAGAAAATAAATCCACTGAAATCAATGTCAGAAAGTGTCAGAATTTTTTGTTCGCTTTTTTTTCTTCCCACATGGATTCTCCTTTTAAATTCACAGGTTGAGCATTTCTTTCACTATAATATAAGACTACAAAACTGAACTGAAATTAAATCTGAATTTTTGAATTTTCAAAATTATATTTATTAGACTACAATCTCAAGACCAAGAATAATTAAGTCCCACTGATCTGAGATGAGAATGAAGAATAGCATGTAAACCCTGCCACATACTTTGAAACAAAATATTTTGGACTCTGTTTCTTCAAATTCTAGAAGCAAAGTCATGAGCCCCACTCAAGTATGGCTTAAGAAATGATGCTGAATTATTCCTATTGAGGCTTCTTGTATGTAAAGCTAGTGATAACACATCTCTTTAATATTATAAATATATTAGAATTTTGCTGTCTTTACCTTCTCATTCTCTACCTTCTTTAATATCTCCACTGATGGTCTTACATCAACAAGTTTCAGGAAACTCTTATCAGTGGAGCTCAGAGTTTCCACAGCTTTTGAGGTATTGTTGCTGTAGCACTATAACATGGGGAGACATAACCTGAACACTGGGCTCTGAAGTGGTATCAAGGTCCAAGAAAAGTCACATTAAATGTGAAAAAGAACAGAGCAAGGCTGCTAGGATGATCAAGGGACCAGGGAACCTGTTTTGCAAGAAGATACTTAAAGAGTCTGAACTGTTCAGCTGAGCAACACAACTGAATTCTGTGAGTACATATGATTGCTGTCTAAAAAACACATTGCAGGAGTAAATATTGAGCAGTGATACTGTAAGCTAAAGGACAATGCTGTCACTAGGAAAAAATGGTGATGACTGTAAATGTATTTTGCTGAAAATGAGACAGTTCTAAACTATTAGAATAATGTGTTTCTGGAACTGCCTTCCAAAAGAAGGAACACAGAAGCTAGAACTCATTACTGAGTTGTCTTAATAGTTATGGAGTTAGTTATTTATTTCAGTATTTGCAAACATCATTATCAGTTCTTGTAGTTAGTTACGCGTGTGCTTTGAATGGAGAATCTACATTTATCATGAAAATGACATAGAGATGTAAAGAAGTTATCTGTCTTGTCTAGGAACCATAGGGCTCTGAAGACTCATGACTGAAATATGGTCCATATCCAGGCATGCTCTGCATCTTCTTGCCTGTCCATATTAAAGCATTTCTTGACAGACTTGATAGCTTCTTTCCACATCTGTAACTGATAGAAGTTTGTTTCAAAAAGTTGTTCCCTTCAGCATTCCAAGCCCCAGAGGACCACAACTTGCTTGCTTACTTCATACTTTCATATCTTTAGACAAAAGCGTATGCAAGTTATAAAATAGCATTATCTATTTTACAAGGAGGCTCAGCAGAACAGCTCAGGATGAAAGCAGTGATGTAAATTAATTACTATGATTAACATTATTGAACTACTACATCTGATTTTGAATGATCTTTTATTTCAATCATTAGTTCTAAATAGGCTTCAGAAACAACTAAAAAATATATATATTCTTACATCATCTCTTCAGAACAGAAATGTGTCTGCACCTGGACTTTTCTTCTATTGAATTTTTATTAACTAAAAAAAAAAAAAGTTTGGGACATAACTCTCACCTGCAGCTGGCAGAGAAAATCCACTAGAAATCAGTATTTTGAACTTTCTTTTTTAATTTGCTATTGCAAGTAGCCAACCATCACCGATGTTATTTTCCATTTCTTAGAGTTCAGTCTATGCATAAATATACTCCACTTTTTCTCCTAAAGCAAGCTTCACTTTTAAGGAGTCGGAGCTTTACAGATTTCTTTTATCTTTTCCAATTGATTAAAGAGGAATATGTCCCTTAAGGAATACAAGGGCGCATTTTAATTGTATGCACATCTTTAGGCATCCATCATCAGTGTCTGTTCTGTGAAAATCTCAGATTTATAAAGGAACAGAAAATAGTTGCAGTTGAGGTGTAAGTTTAAAAGTGTAATTCCAATAGAGTGTGTCCTTTGGGCAGGCAGCTATATGCTAGATATAGCCTTTAAATCCTGACTAGACAGAGAACTTAAATCATTACACTTATTTAATCCTCTCCCTATTAAGCAAAGTTTTTAACCACATGCTTTGCTCAAGAAAGGCTCAGGCGTTGATAGAAATTCAAGAGAAAACATATCATAAATGAAAATACATTAAAATATAAAAACTTGAAAGTCATTGCATTTGAAAGACATCCATTCAGACAGGATTAATGCAAGAAATACAAACTTTATGAATTTTGCAAAGGTTTTCAAAGATATAATCTCTGGAGTTTTAAAAAGTTCCATAATTCTGGGCCTATGTTCTCTTATCCCCAGCTGTAAATAAACTTTAATAAAAAAGTAAGTGTCAATAATCTGAAATCCATTTTTAACCTGTCTCCTGCTCTACCCTGACGTCTACAGTAATGATCTTCCTCAGATGGAACACAGCTGATCAGGGTCATTCACTGATAAACGTATTTCAGAGGATTTTTCCCCTCTATCTCAGTTTGAAATTCTTATCCTATAATGGTGTGTCCTTGCAGCAAATGCTTTTGCCTCCCAACTTTTTACTTCTTTGTGCCTAGTCTTACAGTTTTACTGGTAACTTTCCATTTCAAACATATATGACTAACTTCTTTCATTTACATAGCTACAACTGAACAGGTATTAGTATAGAGATTAGGATTTATTTAGGAAGAAAAAGATTTTAAAGATCACCTCATAAAGAATTTTAAAGGGTTTTGAAACAGAGTTTGCCTCAAAGGTATTTTCTTCCAGTTGTGTTTCAGTGACAGAAATCAGGTTCTACCAGAATTGCCATCTTTTCCCAAAGAAATGAGACATCTATGATCATGCTGTTAATACATCTTTCTCTCATTTCCTCTGTGAGTGAATTTTGTGTTTGACTGGTCATTTCTTACTTCTTTAAGTAAGTCTTTACAAAGATGAAAAAAAACGAAAATTGACATTGCTGCTTTAAGTACATTTTGAGGACTAACGAACAGTGCTAAAGGAATAAGAGAATGCTGTCATACTGTGAAAGTTCCAGCAGAATCTGGATGATTGCAGAAGGTGGACAGTTGAGAAATGGTGAAAGTTTCTCATTTCTCAGGTTTTCAAGTATTTTAAGAATTACTCAGAAATCCAAAGAATCTTCTTCTGGCAATATTTGGCTAAGTCTGTGCAGAAACCAGACACATGTTTAAGATCTGAAAGGTTTTTGTCTGTATCCATGTCCACTTCCAGTCCGTGTTCATCCAGGTATCTGTCTGCCATTTGCAGTCCCTGTCACTAGCTTTTCACCCAACTCTGGGTAAATACATTGCATATAGTCACTGCCATTGTAAGAACATCACATTACAAGTTGGAACACACAGTTCTTCCTGATTTCATTTGCTTTATATGCTCATTATCAACATAATTTTTCATTTCTTTTCTTTTTCTTTGAAAAGTTCTAGTCTTCTAGTTGGAATAAACTTCTCTCAAACAGAGCAGCCATTTCTTTTTCATTTTCATGGTAAGGACTTTGATTTTGCAAAGTTGCAGTGATCCTCTAGAAAGCTATGGCCAACCTTTTCTAAAGTGTTGTGATGTAGCAAAAGAAGCTCTGAATGTTGCTGTTTCCCATAAGACTATCAATAAGACAGGAGATGTCACAGGCGACATCTTGGATTTCCTACAACTGCATTTTGAAGCTTTTAAAGTTTCATTTTCTCTTTAAAAAGCTTCTTTGAACATTACCTATGCCCAGAGGAACAGTTTAAAAATGAAAAACAGGCTTTTAGAGCTTCAATTGCAGCCACAGGGGACTCTATATTCTTCCACTGTTGCTTTGCTCTAGTATTATGCTTCTATTAGCTCAAAATATAAAGACCTGATAATCCAGGCCCCTTTGGAATGCCTAAGATTAACAATGGGAGTTCCAGCTTGGAGGACCTGCAGTATTATTTGTTTGCCATCACATCACATCAGTTGTACACAATTTCTCTTTTCCTGTAGAATAAAAAAATCCTAATCAAAACTATTAATATTGTTTTTATTGGATGTAGACAATAAGAAAGAGTCAAATGAAGTTTTTAACCATTTGCTTGTAATCAGGGATGCATGTTGCTCTTATCAACCATCCTTTTCTTAGTTGAATCTCATCGCTTTTTCATTTCTGTCTCTTTTGAGTTTTACAAGAGATAAAAGAAGCCCTCAGCAACTATTTCCAGATCAGTCCCTCATGAAATAATTCAGGCTACATAGTCTATACCACTGCATGTGCAATCTGCTAGAAACAAATATCCTAAGAAATCCAGTCTATTAAATAACTTTTCTGTACAAGTCAAACATACTGAGTTAAGTTATTAAAAAAACACTCCTGATCTTTCTATGGGGTGCTGGATAATACTCTACCACAACAGGTTAATGGCTCAGTGCTTAAAATACATTACAATATATGGGAAATATCTGTACAAAATCATGTCAGATTGTGAAAAGTGAAAGGTGTATATACAATGAATTCACACTCCTTACTACAGAGATATAATGATTAGTGAAGACAGTACATCAACAAGAATTCTAGCATATCAATCTATATTTTGAATTCTATATTTTCTGAGAAAATTCATAAACTTATTTCAAGAGCTGGAGAATGTCTGCTAAGCATTCAAAATATTCTGGGCCTTCAGAGTCCAAATATCAAATGCTCAAATGCTCAACAGAATTTGGTCCTGAATTATATTTAGATTTTCATAATAAGTCTGTCACTCTCTGTTCTCCAACAGAAACATGTTCACTGCTTCTGTTATATTTTTCTGGGCTGGATGTTTCATTCATCAGCCAAAGTATTTTCTGCTTCTCAAGGTCTCAAGGGAAAAAAAAAAAAAAAAAGCTAATTTAGGATACCCCTAAAGCTTAAGTATTTGTTGGTAAAAATACAGGCTTGTCATTGTGGATGCATAATAACCTTGCTAGTAATTATAGCTGACTATGCCAGTGGCTCAGAGTTAGGGAGAATATATGTACTGTTAGCTTCTAGAAAGTGTCTGACCTCAGATCTACCCATTTGATAAATTATTTTCCTTTATATTAAAAGATAGAGGAGACAGCTCCAATTCAGTCATGCTCAAAAGCTTTCTTTGCCTTTATCTTTGTCCTGAGACAATCCATAGGGGAGCACTTTGAAAAAGTGAAAGCTCAATTGGAACATGTGTATCATATACATCATGATGTTAAAGAAGGATTTAGGGATCACAGATTCATTTTCTGTAAAGCCAGAACGAACCCTGCGATCACCTAATCTGACCTCTTGTTTAAAGGAAACCATAGGATTTCCCTAATTAATTCCCATTTGAACAACAGGATATCTTTAGAAAAAAATAAAAATAATCTTTATGTAAAGAATTCCATTAATGGGGTTCACAACAACTTTTGTTCTACTAGTTAATTATCTGTGCTGTTAAAAATGTGCATGTTTTATCTAGACTGAATATCTAGCTCCAGCTTCAAGGAGCTGGATTTTTCCTCAGATCTAGAAACTGGGTTTTTCCTCAGATCAAGTGTCTTCGATTGTCAGTATTTGGTTTCTTGTGTAAGTATTTATGCATTGTGGTAATTCTGAGATACAGGGCCTCATAGAGTCAGTTCTTTGGAAACTGTAATGTCTGTTTCCCAGTTCTGGAATAATTTCATAGCATAATCTAAATTGGAAATGACCTATGGGAGTCATTTGGCCTGATCTCCCAGCTCAAAGTAGAGGCAATCTTTATCAGGTTGCCCCAGCTGAGTTTTGAAGATCTGCAGGGATGGAGATTCCACAAACACTCTGAACCCCTAATTCAGGTTTTGAAAGCCTCCTTCTGAATTTTTGGTCTCAATATCTTTTCAAAATTTCCCATGTTGTAATTTGTGTCCATCCTTCTCATCCTATTATCATGCACTTTTGAGAAGAATGTGTCTTCATCTTCTCTATGGCATTCTGCTACATAGCTGAAGACAGTAATAAGATCCTCCCTTAACCATCTCAGTTGTATTATGTTGTCTCAACCTCTCCTCCCCTTAATATGTGCATCAGTACCTTAATCCTCTTTGTGGCACTCTGCTGGAACTCAAAATTGGACATGATACTCCAGATGCAGTCTTACAACTGCTGAGAAGGGGGGCATGTTCACTTCCCTTTACTTGCTGGCAATGTATTTGCTAATAAGTCACAGTATGTGGTTGGATTTCTTCGCCGCAAGGACACACTACAGATTCAGGTAGACCTTGTTGTCTACTGGGGTCTTCCATGTCCTTTCCTCCAAAGCTGCTTTCTATCCATTTGGCATCCAGCCTGTACTGCTGTGTGGCTTATTCTATTCCTGGTGTAGGACTTTGCATTTACTTTTATGAGCCTTGTGTCAGCCCATTTCTTCAGTCTTGAGGTCCCTCTTGATAACAGCCCTGCCCACCAGTGTATTGTCAGCTCTTCATAGTTTGATAAGTCTGTGTACTTGCTGAGGGTGCATTTTATCTCATCTTTAATAAAAAATATTAAACAATATCTACCTCATCTATTTACCACGGTAAAACAGCATTTACATGTATGTTCTCTGCACTGTTTGCAAACTGTGTCATCCTCCTTTAACTGAGGATGCTGACAATAAAATAGGTGTTTCTGAAGGGGTAAGGCTAGTGTGAAATAACTACCTGTGCTGACCCAAGGATCTCCTTTACATATGTACTGCATTTGCCTTTCATTACGTGAAATAACGTACAGCTGCTTATCTCTCATAATGCCAATCCTTTTTTACTGTTACTACTTCTTTCATAGTTACTTTCTGCAAAATATGCTTCTTTGTTAATATGTGGCATTATTAACATGTATATTATCTATTTATACTCAGTTTCCAAAGCAAACAGGACCACGCATTATCAGTGACCTCTCTTTTTCTTTATTTAAAATTTATCTCAGTCTTTGGATCATTTGTAGAAGATTTTTGTGTATTTTTTTCTATTTCATTGATCAAATGTATTAATAACAGTGCTAAGGATCTTACTAGAAGTATTTGATGATGCTGGCAGTGTTACAGACACATTTGAATGTGTTTATTCTGTACTTCTTAATCAAAGTGACAGATAGAGCCAAGGCTTATAAATGACCACATGCATTACATCAGTAGTGCTTCTCTATTTCAAACATTTCTCATTTCATCAGAGCCTTCTGCCTTTCTTCACTCACAAGAGTGTCTCTTAGAAGATACTTTCCAATTACATTATTCATCGGATTCCCAAGACAGGAAAAGGAAGTTATCAATTAGTTTAGGAAAATAAAATTAGCCTGTTTACAGATACGTCCAGTGAGTAACTTTCCCAACATGGAGAGAGCAAACAGTGACTAAGCACTCGTGACATTGGAAGATACCAGAACTACCATCCCTTTCCTTGTGATCCTCTCACTCATCACATTTTACACCTGCATTTTGTTATTATGAATAAGCAGTCAAGTGAGGACAACTTGGGAAAAAGATCAGCTCAGTTTCTAATGAACAATCAAACTTTGTGAGACTATAATATTGATTACTACTGTGTATTCTCATATTGTCCCAAAATCTGGGGTTTTTTTTGGAAAAGTGAGGAATCTACCTATGCAGGATTTTGTATGGGCACAGCAAAATTTTAGGACAGCTGCATGCTGAATTAGCACATTATTTTTTGTGACCAGGATGTTGGAAAATCTTGTTTTGATAAGACTTCTTAATCACTTTGAATTTGCAACATACATGAAATACAGTTGATAACTGCAGAATACATTTTATGTGTGATAGGAACAGTGCCCTTTGGAGGAAATTTCTGAAGCCAACTCTACTTTTTTAATATTAAGGAGCACTATTATAATACAAAGAATTATACACAGTATTCAGCAAAATGTCAAAACAGCAAGCACTATGTAGCTATTTACCAACTATTGCTTATGCTGATTTTCAATGTGCTACATATCATGCTTTTATTGTTCAGCATAAAGTGTGCTAGATGCCATCATGAAGGATTTCTCTAATTCATCATACCAAATACCTGTCTAACCATATAAATATTTTCCTCACAGAGGCAGATCTGTGAAAAAAAAATATTCTTCCTTAATATCAGCAATATTAATCCTAGAACAAGCCTAAAAATTCAGAAAATTTTTCCACATACTACCCATTGCAACCGCATACAGCATACATATGTAACATTAAAAATAATCCAAGAATAGTAGAACTAGCAATCAAGAATAAAGAGCTTTGTAGTTGTTTCTTTATTGACATTTGTTTTGCCATTGCTGCAGCTACTGTGGCTTTCCCAAACGATAGCATTTGTTCACTGAGGCATGTTTAATTCTATGTAGAGCACTGTGAGTGACTGCAAATGCAGGTATTTGTGTAATGTTTTGGTGATTAAAAAAATCTCTTGTTCTTGATGTGCAAAATCATATAAAATTATTTTGTATGTGTGGTGTTCTAAAATAGTTTTAATTGGAAATGATTTTACAGATTCAGAGGGTATTGACATATTTCAGTTTCATAATTAACTTGAATACTGGAGTCCATATGGCAGATGAGCAATATTTAATAAAAATAGCCGACTCGCTTGCCAGAGAAAGAAGTGAAATTATTGTGGAGATATTTGTGCATTACATAATTCATGATTTTTATAGAAGACATAAAGTTTTGCCTAGAAACTGTTTTGTGTTTAGATTCTAACCAAGGTATGTCACAGTTCCAGTAATGAATAATGCAGATAACACGGTGCCCTCAGTGAACTATAGAGCAGAAAAAGCAGCTGACTATCAGAAACAGCTCATTAGGAAAAAAAAAAAAAAAAGATAAATGTGAGCAAAGCACATTACCTTGATGGAGAAACAGAAAACAGATTTTACTTCACAACTAATTTGTAAAAACAAGCTTGCAAAATTTCTAGTTCCTAAAGCCTTTAGGCAAACTCAGAACTAATTAAACAAAAAATGATCTCTGTTCCATAGTTTTCAGATGAAATGGTAAGATATTTCATCATGAAAGTTTATGTAATGCAAATGTGGGCCATCAGCAGTATAGTACTTCTAAAAATGAAACCATGTCTGTGAAAGACACAATGAGTCTGACTCATTATAGCATTGCTGTTTGCAACTCTAGGATGTAGTTAAGATGGTGTCAGCACTTTTATTATATAACCTATTTTGGGTTGTTTATTACTTAGCTATAAAAATTTACTTCAGGCTAAATCTGAGTGCACCAGGTTTCAGGTATTTTTTTTTTTTTAAAAATAAGTTTGACTATTTTAAACTTTGACTAATGTATTTACCATTGAACAAATCTGTTTTCTGTGAAAGGTACTGAATTTGCAATCTTCTCTTAGTGTCCAGGGCATTTACAGCATTATTGGTAAACTCATTCTGCACCATCAAATTTTTTCAGCTGATACATTTTCAAATTTCTGAAAATCAATCATCAAATCTGTTCAAGCCTTGTCAAAAAGGAGAACTGTGACGACTGAAATTAATATACAAATGACAAAACCAAGGACCTTAGTCTAAAACTAAAAGTATGCTTAGAGCTACAACTTAAATAGCTCATGCACTAAGTAAACTCACACCTTAATGTATCTTGTGGGAACTAGTTTTGTGTCTGTTTCCTAAATTTCTCTAACAGTACTGCACAATCTTAATTTTTCTGTATAACTACAAACTACAAAAATCTATAGAATACATCACCAATGCATCATCTGACTAACCCCCTAAAAGACTAAAAATGTCAATGATTTAGATTTTCCATCTAGTTCAATGATGGGCAACAACTTCATACTAAAAATTACTTACACTGGAGGCATGTGTTGGGAGTGATTTCAGAGATGGGCTTTAAACACTACCCAGACTTTTTCTTCAGCCCGTGAGTGGCTCTCTAGGGTTGATGTGTGGGGTTAAGAAGGCAAAGACACAGGGTACCCCTGCTAAGAGAGCAGCAATATGCTGTTGAAAATACAGTGACGTGCCGATTACAGCATACTCATCAGAAGGTGCTGTCTTAGCTTCTGGCACACTGTCAGTTTGCATCCTGAAGAGAAGTCATATGCAGATAACTTCTGGGGACCACTTGAAATACTTGTAGTAATTTAGAAGTGGCATCCCAGGCATGGTACTGTAAACGCTAAAGGCTTTTTTGCCAATCCAACCAACATCATTTGTATGTGTATGTGTATCATTTGAAATTGATGAAGGACAGGGGTTTATCTTATGCCTGCTTTCCACTCAGGTTTGCAAAAAATTGATTTAAAGGTTGATTCATCATCTGTACAGAACAGAAATGATAGCCATTATATATGCAGTAATAGGTCACATATACAGCCTTCAGCACTGCAATCTGTTTCACTAGCTGAATGAATGATGAGTAAGATATCACATTCTTCTCAAAGAGTATATTTAGGTCTTTACCTTGTCTGACATAGCATTAGATACTATGTGTCTTTGAAATCCTATTGATAATGGTGAGCACGTAAAAGTGACTGGTTTGTTATGCTGGTGAAAGGCAGTCTAAAATTTACATTTCACTCCAAATTAAAATATAATATTAATATAAAAATTTCCAAATTAGCTACTGTCTTTCCCCATCTACATAGTTAAAATTATTAACAGGTCAGTGCAAATATTACCCAATTCATACATATGGTAAGGCAAAGGCAAAGGAAATACTATGGCATCCCATATTTACTGTTTTAAGGCAAGTTCATGAATTTCACATTCACTTATAAATCCTCAGGTAACCTCAGAAAACCATTTTGGTTTTCTTCCTTTTTTTTTCCTTTCTCTTTCTTTATGATTGCAAACAGTAAAAAAGAAACAGCACCTCTCATCAAAAAAGTTATTCTTAGGATCCGTCACTGCTTATGACTCACTTTCCTTCTTTAACCGACTCCTTTGAGTAGATTGGTCATCTCCCTGGAAGACTGATGCTTTCCAGGCATGTTACTTTCAGTTGCTCCCTATCTTTGAGGGATAATTTCATCATTTTCTTATGCTTGTACATCAGTATCTTTTCTGGTTTAGTTTTTATTGGTTTGTTTTTTTTTTCTATGCATATATGCTGCTTTTCCTTCATTCTCTTGCAGTTACTTTTCCTTCCTTCTCCTTCTCCCAAGTTCATTCTATTCCTGTCAAATTGCACATAAGCCTTTTCTCTTTCCTAGATTCTGATCTACAAGTCTATAATATTAGAAGCAGTTAATGTACTTGAGTGAAGAAGGTGATTGTGTGTATTATCTATTTCTTAAAATAGAACTGCTCTTCTTGAAGCTAGGACAATGAGGTACTGCATGACGAAACAGTTTCTTATACAGAAGTCAGCTCTTACCACTCAACCAGTACCTGAAAGACTTCCTAGTGTTTTCTCTGGCTCTTCCTATTACTGAATTTGCTGTCAGGTGAGAGAAGTGGAGGAAGCAGAGCAATTCCCTTTCTTTGGCATAAGGAAGGAAAAGTTGTTTGTTTGTTTTAGCAGAAAGGATGATCTCCATGTACACTTTTAAAATAGCACCCTTTCAATAAGCTTCAACCTTCTCTCTGGAAATGCAATCTCCCACCTAATGTCTCCTTTTTCAGAAAAACAAAGGTTTTGAAGGACTCCTTTATGACATTAGAATCTTAATAGGCTGCTTGCATTTTCATTTACATGATGACAACTATTTTGAGGATCATCCCTCCCAAGTTATAATTTTATTTCGTAATTGTGCAATATTTTAATTGAATGTGTTTATTTTGTAATATTTATTTTAGTTGTAATCAAGGTTTAGATCTTAGACTGCAGTGTACGCATTTGGCAAAGAAATTCAATGGCGCCGTAGAACAACTTGTTAACAGGTTAAAAATTAAATTGCCATGAAGGAGAACCAGCCCTCCTTACAATGGTTTGATGCTGCTATAATAACAGGGAGTTCTCATAAGTAGATGACTAAGAATTCTGAGAGTCATTTTGTAAAAGAAGACATTTAATTGGAATTTAATCCTAAGAATCTGATGTCTGTATCTTGGCTCTATCTTGCCTATGCTACATGTTTGAATTTTCTAGGTTTTGTCACTTTGACACTTTGTATCAAAACCTGATAGAGAAGGTTTTTCCTTTTTGTTATTGTTGTTCTTATTATGTAATTGACCCATTTCCATGTAATTTACTCAGGAAAACTTGAAGTGCCTTTCTTTCTGCATTATAAATGTTTCTGATTTGCAATTCATTAAACCTTTCCCTTAGCAGATATGTCCCTAAAGGGTGGACAGATTCTAGGGAAGGTTGAGCAAAAAAGCATAAAATGCAGCTTGTTTAAATACTGTTTAAAATGGGTTGAAGAAGGATTAGCTGGTGTTATGCATCCATACATTATGTGTTATTGAAAATGTTATAAAATTATAAAATTATAAAATCAAAGATCCAGGTATTAGGACAACGTAAGGGCAACTTTATACATACTAACATCAGACCTGAAGTATCTATATTCCTCTCGTTCTGGATATTTCCTTAGCCCAAATTTTGCATGCTTTTTAAGCCTTGAATGAAAATGAAGATATACCTTTGACTCTTTCTAAATGCTAAAGAAGTACTCCTGATTATGTGATTTTCCTGTTCTTCTCATTTACTTTCCAAGTTGTACAGTATCAGAAATGCTCTCTAATGCGCCTATATTCAGCTATATAAATGAAAAAAGACAGAAAGTATACATATTTCATATGGATGTCAGAAGAAGTGTTAGTAACTGCAAATAAGAAAATGAATACAAATGTTTATGTAGGAAAAATATCTGCAAGTAGGGGTGTAACTACTCTTTGATAAATTACTAAAACAAGCAAGTTGAATCAGATGAGATTTCTTTTTCTGCTTCAAGGAACTGGCTAACTGCAGACTGTTGTGAGAAGAAACAATTGCGTATTCGATCTAGTTCTTGCATCACTTTCTGCCAAGAAGAAATTTTTACAAAAATAAGAGTGGTTTTATTTTGTTTTGGTTTTCTCCTTATGGATTTGAACTATTCTCAAGCAAGAATTTCAGTTTTGTTAAGAGAAGTTACTGTAGAAGACCCTTTGTTCAAAAGGCGTTTTGAAGCAGTTGGCCAGGTCAACTCCAAGACCCACAGGGAAGTAAATCTCTTTCTAATTAATTGCGCTGTTCAAATATGCCTTTGAAGCCAAACGACTTCAGGGATGGCTTCATGAATGGAATAATTACCAAAGCAAATAATTTAAAGCAATCCTGAAAGCAACAGGAACTGGCTAGTTCATCATTGGCCCATAGTCCTTTCCATGAGAGAGAACTTGATGCAAATTTAAAAGGCAAAGATTATTTTCTCACAGACTAGACTACTCAATGGATAAAAAATGCCTTGAAAGTGGCTGAATTTCTAGTGGCTAAACTTCAGGCCCACCTGATGACTGATCAACATCCTAGCCCTGAGTTATAGTCTGTTCTGGGCACAGAAGTGTTGAATGCTAGGTTCAGTTAGGCTCAGACTGGCACATTTATAAGAATCATGAAAACTGAGCTTCTGGCCTCAAAACAGTTGAAATGGCTAATGCTGAAAACATTGTAAGACTTGATATTATTAATCTGGCCAACTCCAAAAGTACTGGAGAAGGAAAAAATATTTACTGCTGCACTTTAATCTCCTCCCTTTATGTTTCTGGCATCTTTTTCCCGTTCTGTTGCAGAATTACTGAATATTGATGACAAGATCAGTGAGATGAATTTGTCATTCACAGATAATTAAAGCAGGTTGCAGTTACCTGACCAAAATTACTGTAAGTAGTTTAAAGACAAAAAACATTTGAAATGGAGTTTCTTTTTAGTATCTAAACCATCATGGAGGTACTGTATATATTAATTTGTATATCTCTCTCATAAGAAGAACTTAGAGACTATATCTTATGACAGTCATTGCAAATGTTAATCCTAAATTAAATTAAAGTAATTTGTTGAATGACTGCATTCTATAGATGTTGTGCATCATGTTGAAATTTTCACCTTTGTCTTTCCCTAAAGCCACACAATCAAACACTTAAGACAATGTGCAGTGTGAAAATGTTTAGATGTAGTATTATTTGGAAGCTTTTTCAAAAAATACTTTTTTCACATCATAATGCCATTTGTAAGTAAATCTTGTTCTGATAAAACTGCACATTTAAATCACATTGTATACATTATATTGATTAATTGTATCCACAACTGTATTTGTTACACTTACTCCAAATTTTAATAGATTGAGGTAAGGCTGATTTCTCAAGCAAAGTACCAGTTATAACTACAATCCAGCACCAGAACTTTTTCAACAAATAACAAATAACATTTTTATCATGCTGAGAGTCACAAAAATATCATGGAATAAAAAAAGGTACCAAAACCTTTTCCCTAGCCTTAGATAGCTATGTAAGTCACCTATAGGCTAAGATTCATAACATATTTTTTATCCTTAGCAGGCAAGGAGTAAGATAATTGGTTTGTCTGACTGTGTATCTGTTTCAAAAACATCAAAACAATATACGCAATAGAATCTGAGGGGAAAAAAAATCACATTGTAAAATGATAGATGATAATATGCCCACCAGGTAAACTTTTTATATGACAGGGTTAGAGATCAAGGTTACAGCTAATAATGTATTGCAGAAGACTGTAATTGTCTGGAATATTTTCTGATTATGTTCTTATTTCTAAGATAGTATTTTGATGTACTGCAGCTCGTCTTAGGCTCTACTAGGTATTAATAGAAACATGTCCTTTAGTATAAGTAATCTGTTCCACATAGGGAGAATATATTGTTCAAAATAAGAAGACATGTTTCATTTTATAATTGGTCAAAAACTCTTGAGAAATAGTTGTTCATTCTGAAAGGTACTGCAGTGAATAAATTGCCTCTTCTGCTTCAAAAATCTACGAAGTCTTATCTTTTTGATTCAAGGTTTTCCTCAAAAAGTAAATTGAGAGACTAGGAAAGAAGAAAATTCTGTTCCTATCTTTTATGTAGTAAGCAAAATATTAAAGGAAATGACATCAAAGATCTAATACTGTGGATTTTGTTTTGGTTTATTTTGGCAGTGAACCTATTAATGCCTATTCTTTTAGACTCACACTTTTTCCCTTTTCTTTTTCTTGCGTTGAATAAAAATAAATTCCCTCTGAACTAAATCCTAGCAAATCTAATCAAAGGCAGCCACTTCACTAAAGGGAAGCAGGGGGTGGGGAGGAACTAAATTACAACTTTCTAGAGATCCTAAAAAACAAAATGGAAAAAAGCCATAGTCAATATAATAAATCATAACATCATAGAGAGCTTATTTGGAGGGAGTTAAGGAGTGTTGATTAAGGAGGTGTTGGTGTTAAGGTTGTAATCAGGCAGCCATTTCAAGCCTTACTTTCACAGCCTGCTAACATGCAGGAATAACATTTATTTTGTGAACAGTTCTGTGACTGATGTCAGAGACAGATGAGAAAGGGATTTTTTTTCCCTCTTATTTCAGCTGTAGAACAAAAACATGTAGAATAAATGCTTTATGAGTTATAAAATGAGACATGTTTTATGATTTTTCTCCCTGCTTCTCCAGGATGAAAGCTACCTTTTCCAAATATGCAAATTAACATCTGTATAATCAGAACCTGGAAAAAGTAAAATGGACTCTTTTCATGCTCATATCAATATCTATGTGTGTACATATGCATGTGAATAAGAGAGACTAATGTACTGCTGGATGGGAAATCTGTAACTAAAGGCCTTATTCTTCCTTCACATTGTGTAAATTGAAAATAATTCTGCTGAATTCAGTAGACCTAGGTTTACTGTGAAAGCGATATCTCAAAGAAAAGAATCAAAAGGACCTAGTATTTAAACTGCTGAAAAAATATTTGATTTTTTTAGTACTTTGGGTAGCTTAGTGTGTATCAACAAGCTCTAGGAATGACACTGCCATGTATACCTCTATAAGAACATCATGATGGAACAAAGTCTCATTGTTCCTCTAGCAAACCTGTGTGTACATGTGCAAATCCAAGTTCAATATATTGTAGTTCATTGCCTGAATTAGTATATGCCAAATATGCTCTGTCAGTGGAGCTCCTTCTAATCTCTAATTTTTCTTGGAGCTACTGAGAACTTACTAATAATAACACTACTGCCGCTATCTTGAAGGAATAAAGATATGTGAGGCAAGGTTCACAGGGGAAAGGTAATATCTTTTATTAAAACAACTAATACAGTTATAAAAAAGGATAAACTTTTAGGCAGACAACTCTTATGTATATATAAAACTTATAAAATGAGCAAACATGATGTTATAATATTGATAATTTAAGCATTATTGTGTAAGAAAATGCTTTGCACTGAATTAAATATTGAATTGGAAGGGTTCTGACTCAACATTCATCCAAGTTGAATGAGTTGAGAAGATAAGTATTTACTATATCTTGTCTTCAAACAAGTTTCATTAGCAGTATGATTATGTATAAAAAATCCAGAAATTATGCATATTCCTGATTTAATTTTGCTTTAAATAAAACAGCTAGGAAAGCTGTAGAAGGGTAAGAAGAAAGCTCTAACTGAGGCAAATATAACTGAAGAAGAGCAAGCAGATGTAGGAAAGAACCTAAGGGAATATCCAAAGGTTTCCTTGGCAGTACCCATGCTCTATGTTCCTTTTGTATAGCTCTGTTTTAACATCTTTTACGGAAGATGAAAATGGAGAGATGAAGATGCAAAAATAGGAACAAGAAAATTAACTTTCCAGTCTAATCTTATTCCAGCTAAGCCTACTATAGATTTTTTTTTGTTAATAAAATATGAGATCAAAAAGAATAAAACTTCAATAGCGTACATCGATTCCAAAGTAGGGAAATAAAACTGAAAAAAAAATCATCATAAACTATGATCTAGAAAGGGGAAATGTAAGCAAACATCCAAGGAGAAATAAGATACTCTTCAAGTTTATGACTCAAAGCCATAGTGAATTAAGAAGCAAGCCTAGCAGATATAGAAATTTTGATATAAACAAAAAAAGATTGGAAAATCATTCTAAAGATGCATTACTGTACTTCCTAAGAATAATTAATATTCCAAGGGATGTAGGTCAGGTATTTCAGATGCTATTTAACAAAATAAGGTAAAATGACACAGCCTCACTAGCACATTATATACATCAAAATAAGAAAAATAAAAGTTGAATTATGGACTAGTTGAGCAATAGCTAGACCTTGGACATCTCCAGCTTTGATTGTGATATAGCCTAATGGAAATCCGACATCATTTACTAAAGGAAAAAATTCACAGAAAATTCAAACTAGTTATCCACCCACCCACATGGCAAACATTTTGGAAGGAAAACAGAGTATTTTTTTACTGTTCTTTTTTTTTTTTTTCATTTAGTACAAGGGTGGCAGCAGATTAAGGTGGCTCAAGAATATAAAGAGAAATTTGCTGTTATTTCTGAGACTACTTTTGAATTCACAGATGCCCATAAATTGGCAGTATAACTCTAACATAATTTAAAAAAAAAAATCTTCATATACCTCCACCATTTCATTTGCCTTAGATGTGAAAGAAACAGAGCTTTTTAGCCTAGAGCAATACCACCAAAGCTATGCAGCTTCTAGCTGAAGCTGCCTGATATCTGGCCATTCTGAAATGGGAGTAAGTTTGGGTCTATCTTTGTCTTCTTATGTGAGCGGGGTATAGCCTATGTTTGTGAGTACTAGATAGCACTGGAATACATTCTGTAAACATACAAATTGAAATGCCCTTTTAAAAATGTTTCAATTAAAACTGGTGAGTACAATTATATGAATGAAACTTAAAATGTCAATGTCTACAAATTCAAGAAGATCAGATATACGAGAAAAAAATGGTCTTATCTTCTCTTCTAAACCCTCCCATACTTATTGGTAAATTCATGTAAAAGGCCATTTTAAAAGTAATTCACAGGAAATGGAATTACTGCAAAGCACTGAAAACATTTTCTGTTCAGAGATACCTTCCAACTTGGCTCAGACCACCCAGACAATTGAGACACTGTGATCAGAACAGAACACACGCTTATGCTATCAATAACTCTTCAAATCAAGGCCACTTCTTAGCAAATTGCTTTCCACATAACTGTACCATGATCTCACATTTCCCCATCCTTTAAACCAAATTGCAGCAATGTTTACCTAACATACTGTAATGGTTCTTGGCATTTTTATATACAGTCTATTTAGGAAAAAGTACTTTGGTCTCTTCAGGGGAAGTTCATGCTTCTGTGGAAATCTACTTCAGGACCTCATAAAGCACACTGTCTTTTATGGGTCTATTATGCAAAAGTGTAAGTAGCCCCCAGTTCATAAAAATGAGAGTGCAGGTTGTACCATTGTATTGTTGAATGCACAATTGTTTTACCTACAAACACTCAGGCTAGAACTTAGCTACACAGGATCTGCACTGGGGGGATAATTGAATTATAAAGACTAACATGGTGATGAAATAATGTGTGTTAAAATTGGATTATATGTTCACTGCCTTTTGCACAGAAGATTTTGAAACTTAGTGACAGTGCTGAAAATGTGAAGACTACAGTAGAGCTGATCAGAGGAATATAACTCTCCACCCTCTGAATTTATCATATAGAGTAGAGAATAGAGCCTAGAATTTCTAGACTCCAGAAGAGTGCCTTAGGGGCTTTAAAGTTGCTTTCTGTTGCTGTATTGCGCAGCACAGTAAGGCAGTAGTGTTCACAGCAATGACTTGACTGAAGGTCTATTAGATATTACTTTCCTAAGTATTAAAAAGCATAAGTCCATACCTAGGTAAGTCCTGAAGTTGGGTAATCAATAATGAATTTAATAAAATTTAATTTCTTTTCATCTGTTTTTCATTCAGCATTTACATTTTCAACTTTTATTCCCCAGAGTGATGAAGGTTAGAATTTTTTTCTTAATATAATTGAGGACACTACAATCAAAGTGCTGATAATTGTATATAATTACATGTTGGAGCCAAACTGCGAAGAGAAGGTTAAGCACTTAAAGAGGAGAAGAAGGAATGTGAGACCAGCAATTTCTCTACAAGCGCCCTGGAGAAGGGTCATGCCACTCTTTGTACTGTTGGAGGGCCAGAAACCCCCCTTTTGGTGTCTTCCAAAACCAGAAGCGAACATTGTTCTGAAAGATTGAACATAAAGATTCAAATTCATGGCCTTATCCTTTCTTCCCACTGATCTGTGAAGGCAGAAACATTAAAGGGAATAGGAACATATAAAGCCTCCAGTATGAGGCAGAGATTTTGTGCTACTGTTTAACCCACAGTATTTAATATGTGGACATGTGTGCTCTCATCACCTTGCTGAATCAGCTAGACTGGTGGACTCAATTTTTACAGCTGTCTCAGCCTTTCATTCTAGAAAAGCTTCAAAATACTTAGCAGTGAATCAAACTCTATGGCAACTTATTGGTAGGTTTTTGCTGAAATGATAGCATTGCTACAGCAGTAATTCCCATTTCCATAGCAAAAAGGTGTTTTACTTATCCAGCTATTTCAAAGATGGTATTGGAGAGGATTCATTTTGTCAATTTATATTTTCATCCATTAGACCTTGTATTTTTTAAAACCTAGCATATTTTAAAAGACAATTACAATGGTAAAATGTATCTTTTTTATTTCTCAGCAATGCCAAAACAAAAACAAATAATTTCCATTTATTGGGAATTAAATTGTAATCCTATTTGGTTTCTATTTTTTCCTTATTTCAGGCCTAAGCACAAGCTAAAAATTCTACACGTCAGTTTGGAAGTGTAGAGCCTTACAAGTTAAATAAAAAATCTTTATGGACTCATTGCAGGAGATGAATCTTAGTTGTGTCTTGGGATATAAAAAAAGGTGGTGACATTTACTTGTTGCAAGAATAATCCAGTACCAGTCTGAACAGTCCACCTTTTCTAGGGTGATGGAAGAAAAGGTTACCTTTATGTACATTGTAGTTATTTATCATTCTTATAATTTAAAACTATGGGCCATAGTTTTAAATAGGTGAATTTGGTAATTTCATTTGATCATATGACCACTTCCCTATCTTTTCCATTCTTTTAATTTTGCTTAATTTATCTTTACCGTTGTGTTGTAATCACAAAACGGTCTCTCAGATAAACACCAAATAAACATAAACTCTTAATCCTTTAAGCTTCAAAATGATGGCAGCTGGATGCCTTTCTGTACCATGAATTTACTCGGTCATTTACTATGAATTGTGGACATGCAATATCATGCATGAATGAGGCTGAGAATGTGAGGATTCAGATTAGTACTATAAAGAATTTCCTGAATTGTGAGACAATTTAAAAAAAATTTTGGAACATATGCATTTGGGAACAGTATTTAAAACCCAGGCTTCCTTTTCTATTCTTGTAATTTCAATACTTTCATGGTAGCTATCACCTCTAATTATCAGCGGAACTCCCACTAGTCATGCATTCAGATAGCAGAGTGACTCCAGTGGCAGCAGCTCAAACCCAATTAGTAACTGACTAGAAGTACTACGAACTAGTCTCCTTTTCACTGGTAGATGAAAGTCAAGTGTATAAATGAGAGCAAAACCCCAAACGTTTATAAACAGCAATCTTAAATCACTGTGCAGTAGGCATATGTTGCTGTTAACTTCCTAAAAAATAACTTTTTGGATGTGAGCGTATGTATCTATTATTAAGAAAATAGTTTTGTAACTGTCTATTACCCTTTGCTTGTTTTCCCAGGACTGTGTAAGGATGTACATGGCTCTGAACAATTAACAATTTGATATTCATATTCTAGGTTTATCTCCTCTCACTATTTCTAGAAAGTGCGTTAGATAATTTTTGTTGCCAGCATTGTAATGACCCTCAGTTGTTTCCAGACTCTCTTAGGGTGTTAATATTTCATATGCAATCACACTCTGTGAGCTGTAAAAATTTTTATAAGTGTGTATAGAGCAACAGAACATGTTTCACATTTGAGTTGAGTCATTATACTGATGGCCCTAAACACCAAACATCCAAAGTGAATGAATCTTTCTTTTGCTTTCCAGACACTTGATTCAGCCCCCAAAAGCTTAAATCAGGAGTACCTTCCATTATGTAAGTGCTCTCATGCCCATACACTTCAGGTGCTTATGCACCATCTCTAATTTATTTTTTTTTTTGTTAGTTCACTAAGTTGATGACCACTTATGTGATTATGTATTTTATTGAGCTGGGACTGCAGAGATCAAAGTTAGAAATAGATGAGTACCACTGAATATGGGTAAGTGCACATATCTACTGAATTGTTTAAATAATTTAGATTTCAAAAAGCAGGATTCACGCCTGAGAAAGACACCTGTGGATTTCAGAAACCAGGTCTTGTAGATGATTACAGTATTCTGAAGAATAGCTTCTTCAACAGCATTATGCCTATAAGGTGTGCAAAGCAGCACATTATTTCTACTGAATGGGCAATAAGAGCTTTATACTAAGGAAGTTAAACATCTCTCAGAAATGAAAGGATAGTATTCATAACTTCTATTTTAGCTTGCTGTAAAAAAGCTCATGAAACTGAATGATCAGCAAGAACTTTGAGATAAGTTTGTCTGTTTTTATTTGCTTGCAGTATGCAAGACCGTTAAAATATTCTTTTATCTGAAGTATAATTAGGAGACAACTGCACCATGAACAACTAAATCATTTAACTTCTTCAGCAAAAAAAAAGCTAATCTTGAATTTCATTCAGAAAGCTTTTGAATGAAGAAATTGAGGGCTATAATTACATTCCTAAAAGAAAGATTTTCTTTCTAGGATAAGCTACAGAAAACTTTGACTCACGCAATTGTGTTGCACACAAAATGTATTTAATAAAAAAGAGATCAATATTTTTCATAGGAATTTTCACATTTAAATTTCTTTTTTTGCTTCTGAACATTTAAGGGCCAGTTTTCTTCCTTTCATAGCTCTTTTCTCTGGTACCTTTAAGTCTCAGTTAATGATATTCTTAGTGTTTGTGCACCTGGCTCACAAAATGAATGCCTTTCTACAAAAAGCACCCCACTTATTACTTCACAAAGAAATTCTGATAATTCTACATTATTAAGACTCATAAGTAGATCAATAAAGAGAAACGAATAAATTCAAATGCATTATGTCACAAGAAAAACACATTATGCTTCTGACAACTGCTGACTTATGGAGGTGGAAAAGATGAAATGAACTGATATTAAGTTAAAAAAAATTCTGTCAAATCCACTATTTTTCTCAAAATCAATTTAGTAACAAGATTATTTTGATAATCAGAATAAGAAGATCTGAATGTTACCATTCCTGATGAAATTCTAATACTGGTCCCATGATCATAATTGGTAATTTTATTTATTCTGAATATTAAACTAAATTTTAAAAGCAGTGGGATTTATTCACAAAAGTTCATGAGGCACCTGTTTATTTTCTTAGCATATAGATAGGCATAGCATTTAAGAAATATCAAAGGTAAAAATATATTTTGCTCAGAAGCATATCAAACAAATAAGATGATTCTTAATTGTTTTCTCCTGTTTAGTACCAAGTCATTGTATAACTCTGTTGATCTTTGTGACAATGTCTGAGTTCTCAACACATTGGAAAACACAGCAGTGGCTAAATATGAATTTAGCAACCAAATTATAAATGCCAGTTGAAAAAATGATCTTGCTTCCTGTTCATCTTCCAATCTAAGACCATTTCCATTTATCATTTTTTTATCTCAAATACTTAGAAACTTGTCTATTCTCTAGACTTTGTGTACATAGAAAAATCATTAGTCACTCCTATTTTTTTTTTCTTTGGGAAATGTTTAAGAACATTTCTAAGAAAGAATGTTTCAAGAGCATTTCTCAAATGTTTAAGAACATAAACTGAAGAACATGAGTTTAGTAAGTATCTATTGCTTTGTTCTGTTTTATGGTATTTATCAAGTGGCATGATTAAGCTTTTGACATCTACATAACAGTTACAAATTTTTAATACATATTGATATAAACAGGTGGGAATAACAGGTGAATCAGTCTCTCCTCCCTGTAGGTGCTGTGGTGAGGAGAATCATAGCTCTGGTAAGACTCAAGCAACCCAGACTTTTAATGATTTGGATATCCTCTTATCCAAAATATGTGACAAGTACTTAGATTTTCTGGATCAAAATTTGGATGCACTGTAGCTGGGAACCTTTGCATGGTTTCAAGTGAAAAGTATTGTCATATATTTAACTAATTGGCATTGATTTTTTAAGAAAAAAATACAGTATGAATGCTAACTGTGTGGTTTGCATATGGCTGAGATATGTTCTGTGCCCAGCATATGCCCTATGACTTATTCAGGGGTATTTTTGGCCCATGGGATGAAAAAGACTGGCCATCACTCTGACAGAACTTCCCCCTCCTTTTATAGGTAGATTTGTGTAAAGCATATTTGTAATTGAGTAAATATGCTGCCATACCATGTTAAATTATGTGTCACTGAGTTTAATTTATATAGGAAGCATTTGTGTTGTATTAGCAGAAATCAATATTAGTGGTTTGTTGTGTGACATGAATAGAACCATGAAAAAAAATACTTAAAAGCCTCTACAAACCACAGTCGCAGTTTTGAGCAAACTAATAATAGGAGATGTGGTTCCTTGTCACTTTTTCTTCTTCTCCTCTGTTCAAAGGTTGTTATTGCTTTTTTTCATTGTTAAACTTTTTCATAAAAGTAACATTTTGTCCTTATAGAACAGTGACTTTTGTGTTGAAATTCTTTATTTACCCTTTTTTTCAGTCATGACCTAGAGAAGATGAGGAAACAAAATGAAGCATTCGCACTCCTATACTCAATGTATCTTCTCTCAATAAAGATAGAAAAACAGGAAAAAAACCCTATTTTTTTTTCTAGTTTCATCATATCTTACCATTAATATATAGCCACCTTTTGTCTTAGGAAGTAGAGATATGTTCCATGATTTTTTTCTTAACTCTAAAGAATAGTTCTCCTTGATGTTTGAATGGTATGCATGATCAGATGTGACAAAAACTTACAGTGTCTCTTCCTGTGCTTGATACAAGAAAACTCTAATTAGCTGAATATTCAATAACCACATATCGCTATCCATACACGTATTCAAATTTTGTCTACATCTTTTGAATCCCAAATCCTCTAGAAATACATCTGATTAATCTGAAACTCTCTATAGCTGACTATTTTTAAATCTACATCCTCAAGTATTGAGGCAAACTGGTCTTACGTGCACTTGTAATACTGCAATTACAATTCTGCTAGACACATGATTCTACCAACAACAAATGTGTTATGGGTTTTTGGTATGAGAATAATGCATATTTAGAAAACTAAGACATACATGCACCATTTTCAGATGCTTTTTAATTTACTTATGCATTCAACACATACATTTCAGTAAGAACAATTCTATCACAGCAGTTTTTGACTGAGATCATTTATTCTAGAAAATGCTTGTTGCTTTATACCCTCAATTTATTCTAGAAAATGTTTGTTGTTTTATACCCTCAACCAATTCCAATTAAGTAAATGAAAAGTCACAGTTATTCATAAAACTTTAACTGCATTTTTGAGACAAAATCTGCTCTTTAAAAAGCATCCATATTGAGACTATTGAGATTAATAATTTCTGTGTGAGGTGAAATCATAACAAAGGAAAGAATTTTCTCCAGAAATTGAGAGATAGTACAGTTGGTTTTTTTTTTTCTTTTTTGATTTTTTTTCTTCTTTTTTTCCTGCAGGTCTTTAAAATTTTGTTTAGGACTTCTGTCTTTCACTCTGAAAGAAAGATGTGTGACTGCCGTTACTATACCCATCACAATAAAGAACTTGATAACAAAGCCAGGTTATGTATATCATTCCAGATGAATGACCATTTGGTACTATATAAAGGACTAGGGTTTTTTATTTTTTTATAATAATTTCAGCACTGTGCAGAACTATGAAATGCCTCTCCCTTTTACGCTTACACTGTGAAATGTAAACTTACTGGTCATTATTTTAAGAGTTCAGAATACTTTTGAGCACTGAAGCTCCTAGCATCTGTAGAAAGTGCTGCGAGCCACAAAAGCCCATTCAGGAAAAAATAATATTGCTTCTACGCACAACAGAGCTACAGTCTTCTACAAAGGCTTGCATCAGCTGTGTCCTGTACTTTAATAGGAACATAAAACTTCAAGATGCTTTCCTTGTTGGAACTTTTTCTGCCACATTTTTAACAGGGATTAAGCTCCATTCTCAGGAAAACATCAGTCCTGTGTTACGATATAGTTCCACATAAACTGATTTTTTATGAATCCCTGCATATTCTTTAAAGTACACCCAAAGTTCAATCTAATCTAGATGGCATCATCAAATTTTTATACCATTACTATAATTACATTTGCACACACAACTCAATTACCAAAGATATAGATCGTTACCTGCACAATTTGATTATGAAATTTAAATCAATATATTTGATATAATTACAGTTAAGGTTACAGTACATTTTGTCACAAACTACATTATGCATTACTGTCTTGTTTTATGCATTTTAATAATTCACTTTAATCCAGTATACTTCAATGAAAAGGGATATTTTTCTTGTGGAGTAATTTCACTAAATCAGAGGAGATGGGAAAATATATTGTACATTAGCAACTAAAGCTAAGCAAATTATCTATCCTGCATTTTGTTTTAATAATCTACAGGCACATTTTTGTATTTTGGAAACAAAGAAATATCATTGCTGTGCTGTTTTACTCTGTGTTCATGGAAGCTGATCCATAGGAGGAAATTTATAGAAGGAGACATATGCAAAGTTAAAGCCAATTTGGGTGTTAACACAGAACATGTGCTTTAATATGCCTGTCCAGGTGCCAATGAGTGTCAGATTTGATTCAAAGCTTAAATTTGGACAGTTCTGAACTAGCAAATGTTTGATAATGAGTAATTCATATATGCACACTAATTCATGCATGCACATAAACTGTCTCTAAAATATAGTCATTTGGGGGAGACGCAGCAGGGAATCTGTTTAGAAAATACAAATATATACTTCTAAACCAGATTAGAACCAGAAGCAATTTAAGAATATCAATATTTCATAGTGATGAAAATTTTCAGCTAGGTTATTCCTATGCAATTTCATTAAAATTAGGGTGTAATTCGGCTCAAAATGTTTCCATACCTGTGCTGGGACAAAGCTAATTATACAGCACCACAAGCCTTTTGATTTTGACTTACATTTTGTGACCGGGTATAGTTTCACTCAAAGTGAAATAGTTATTCACTTGCTTCAAAAGAAACCATTAAACGTGTTTCATCTGAAACTTCATCTTAAATACCAAGGTGTTTTCTGTAGCTATAAGCTTTTATCTTCTTTATAGATCAAATTATTAACAGTAATTGATGACTTCATTGTTAATAAGCATTATTAACCAACACAATAGTAATGTTTATGCTATTTTACTAAATGTAATGTAGCTCTCTGAGACTGCTGATCATGACAAATGTTTTATTGCAGCCTCTTGATAGTCCCTGAAAACTGTCCTTGAAATACTCTTTTTTTAAAAAATTTTTTTTATTCAGATGACCTGTGCTTTGGTACATTATCCAATGTAACAGACAAGTGGCAGATTGATCAATGAAAGGCCAGATTTCCCAAAAAAACATGTAGCAAAGCCTGTTTGAAAGGCCTTATAATTCCTTACTTATTTTAGCACAGTGAAGTTAATATGGTCCCAGCTTTGGACGAAGACCCATAATGTCTTAGAAACGCTGTTAAATTCTATAATAGTATAAAACGCACATGAGTTGTATGTCCTAACTATTTAATTTTTTTCCCTCAATAATTTTATCCAATTAAGAATTCTCTTTGAGGTGAAAGGCACTGAAAAATTTTCTTTAATTTAGAATTAAAGTTATGTCTGCTCATCCAATCAACAAGTTTAATTTCTTTATTTGGTTCTTGGCCAAGTCTAGAGTTAGGATTTCTCACTTCTCCAGAAATTTTCTCTTCTAATTAAGTGTTAAATCACTATGATTATGAAAGGTTATTTTGCAACTTGGATATTAAAAATTATTTCTGTTAAAACCCCTGATTTTTAGCATTTTCTAATATTGATTCAAGAAAGTTTTACATTTCAGCTCTTAGAGTCACCTTGAACCCAGGTTTATGCCTTGGTTTTGTGTTCTGATTTTTTTTTCCTGAGTTCTTTATGTTGTGATATTTTTTCCTAATAGTTTTGGGTTTTGAAATTAAGTATAGGGTTTGAATATATGTGTACATCCCAGTGATGTTTATGCAAAGAAAAGGGCAGTGAGTGACTGTATGGGAGAAACAATTCTTGCTTTTCTTTGTGGTCTCATTAGCTTGTATAATAGTAAAAAGGGAGAAAATGGGTACCTTTTAGGTTTTTATCATGGGAAGATATTATACTCTGCAATTTATTATTTAAATCACATTTCAGATTCCACAGTGCAAGTTAATAAGCTACTCTATAGGAAGAGAAACTATATTTTTCCGCAGATTTATTAACACACTTTCAAATTGAGACCTGCAGAAATGTATTCTACTTTTGTGACTGTAATATCTGATATCTAAGTAAGGATAAAATATAGTCTTATTCCTGGGAATGGATTTTCTTGTCTTTATTGAAAGATGATTTAACAACATAAATTATGTGAATTTTAAAAGACTTGTCATAATTCCATTTCTTCATGTAACTATTTAGTAAACATGACGTAAAAGAATGACTGAAATTTTTTTACAATCTTTTTAAATGGGGATATTGGAGAAAGAAAAAAAAATCAATTTTCCCAGCTTATCAGCTCATGCCCATGTATTAATTCTTTGAGGTTTACTCTTTTATCTGTGATCTATGTCCCATTAGCATCAGAGATCATGGTACACCAAAGAATGGTTCTATTGTTATCTCAGGTTGTATCTCAGTGAGTCTTGAGCTCTTTAGTCATGACTTTGACCCTCAAGGTCTTTTAATGAAAAAGCATACATTTCTAGAGTTACAGCTACCTGTGGCTAAAATTGCATTGCTATGCTCTAGCCAAGTCTACCTTCTATTTGAACCATATAAATTATGACAAATATTTTTCTAGGTGCCTTATTGGGAGCATTGATAGCATGTGCTACATGAAATGTATGAGAAGACATCTGTTGGGATGAAAATCATCTTGTTCAGCAGGGGTTAAGAGATAGTTTCATTTATTCCTTTATCATTTTAGCTTGTTACCTAACCTTTTACTTTGGTAAAAAGAGGAACTTCCTACTCCCTAAGCCATTGCTTTAAAATAGCTCTCTGAATTTAATGAATAAATTATTCACTGTGGTATGGAGCAACAATAGAGAAGATATGACAGCTATGTCCTGTTGAGGGTAAAAATAGTGCTGCCATATTGTTCCATCTAGGGGCCCCTAGAAGTTAAGACAAACCAGTGTTCCCCTATTAAAAAGCAAGAGTTCCTATAGGCTTAAACATACAGCCAGATTCCACAGATTAAAACTGTATCTTTGTGCATCAGGCAGAGCAGGAGACAAGTAAAATAAATGAAGCAATAGGTTGCAGAGGTAATTCTTCTGAACAGATTCTGAAAGAAGTCCACAGAATTTAGTGTAGACCTTGAGCTGACCCTGGTAAACCCCAATTATCCTTAGTAGAAGCTGACCTGGGCTTTCCTGGTGATGTGAATCCAGAAACAGAGCAGTCATTTTACATACTATCCAGATTTTTCCTAGATTAGAAAAGTCTATCCATTTCAGGCTGTTTCTAATCACAGAGACTTTAATGAGATGCAAAACCAGGAGGCCAGATTGTATTCTCAGTGCAATCACCTCAGTATGTGTAGTGCACGCTTTATATTCTTAGGTATCTATCCTGAACAACTGAGAACAAAGTTGGTTTTTTGTCTGCCCTGAACAATTTAAAACAAAATTGGCTTTATGTCTCTCCGTCCATTCTAAAAAAATTAGTCCAGCCTGTTAAATGTTCGGGCAGCCCACAGGCCTCAGGTCCATTACAGCCACGGAGCTGAGGAAAGCAGGTGGCCATGGAAGGCTGTCCATGGACAGATGTTTGCTCTGCGAGCATCTGTTGTGTTTTAAGACATTACTGCCAATAGCTATTGATCGTTGTCCTTCTGAGGAAGCTTACTGCTCTCACTCTTGCATGGTGGAGTGGGTTGCAAAACCAGCTGTGCTATTTAAACAGTTTAAGTAGATGGTCTGAGTTAACAGGACTGATTTTACTGTAAACATACGTGGGAGTGTTCACAAAAACAACTTTGCCAATTATTTGTGCCAACATCCAGCTGCTGGGTGGTAATGAGCAATTGGGAGTCAGCGGGAAGGGTGTAATATCTCAAACCAGCATGCTCAGACCGGGAAGAGTGTATCAGGCTACAGACAGAGATCACACTAACATCACTGAGTTGAGGCCTTTTCTGTGTCAGGCTTCAACAGGTAGATCCAATGTGCTGAAGTGCCCGACGTCAGAGTTTTGCTCGTACAAATTGTGGCCATTATCCATTTCCAAACACACAAAACAACTGGGTCATCATCATCACCGTGTGCCTTAGCTTTATTGTTTGAGTCTTAGTGACTTCACTGTTAGGTGCTTCACAGACTAGCAAAGGTAAAAGGGTGATTTTCCTAGTTGCTGGAAGGATATTACAATAGTCTCAATAAAAGTGATTTTTCTAATCTGAACTTCCACAGTCACACAAATAGGACACTCAACTTTGTTGAACATTTCCTCTGCATGTAGTGAAATGATAATAGTTGTATGCTTCCAGGGTATGTTTGTCTTACTTTAAGCTCTCTCCATATATTGATGAATGCTAATCTATTTTTAATAAGACTAGTTTGGACTCAGTTTATTAAAATAGTGTAAGTAAGAGCTACACAATAATCCAGAAAGCCTGATAACAGTCCTTGTTTAATATCTTGGAATCAACTTTAATTAAAGAAGTAAGGTCCAGATCCTCAGCTGGTGTAAAGTGACATTATTTTTAATGGAGCTATGCCAATTTTCATCCATTTAATGTCTGATCCTGTGACTGTGCCTTGTTTGTTTTTCACTAGGTTGATTCTCTTTCACTGTTAAATGAAAAGTTTCCAACTTCATTTCCTGAATGTCAGCTGACTGAAAAAAATCTCTCAACTGTACATGCACTAGCAACCAGATTTTCCCCAATGCTCATTGACACTGACTTCAATAGAGATTCATTAGCTTATAAAAGCTGAGAAGCTGGTCCTAAGGCTTTCTAATTTTTTATAAGCTTTTAAATAAAAACCTGAACTTGAACTTTGAGTTTGTGAACCATACAATTTTTTTAAGATTTTCATATTTAAGTTGTACCATCTAATCACTGTTTCTTTATTCATCGGCAAGCAGAAAAAACCAAGGGGTTTAACACTCTGCAAAATGGCTTAAGAATTAAAATCAAATCAGAAGTTAATTTTTCAGTTTTTCTGTGGGTATATCTGTTTTACCTATCAAAAACTACATGATTTACTGAAAGTTTGATTATAGTACAGTACACGAAGCAAAAGGTATCCTGTTTAGCTCTGTGCCCAATCATTACAAAAACTCCAGAACTCGACAGTATTTCATTATTCCACTTACTACAAAGCTTCATTTTGTAGATATTAAAAATTTGCGGTCAGAAAGTGGAGAGGTTATGGGAATCAAACTTTTATCAGCCTTTGTCTATTTATAAAGCTGATGATGGTGTCTTTGGAATGAATACTCTTAATGATAACTGTTTGTTTTTAAATTCTCTGTCCATGGCTGGCTATTGAACCAACAGCTTTTCAAAGTTTATAAATAATTAATTTCAATAATAAATGGTGCATAATGAATTAAATATAGGTTCTGTTATTATTATTTGACTACGGACCCAAGCAAGAAAGTGTGGTCAAGCTTATGGTCAAATAGTATGCAAATTCGTAATCTTTGGAAATGATAGAGTGATTGAATTCTGGAGAAAAAGGGAGTTCTCAAATGAAATATTTACCTCCATAGTATAGAAAGGACAGTTTCCAAGTGACTAAAACTTCTGGATGGTCCATCCTGTTATCTTAGTGAAAACCTCAGCTAAAAGAATTTTTCGCATAATATATTAATGTCATCCAGATTCAACTATTAGGATGAAATCTTTGCCCACTGACTTCCCCATTGACTTTGACAGGACAAGAATTTAATCTTTAATGTACTCATCTTACTCTAAAACCAGATAATAGGATCTTTTTCTCATCAAGGATGACTAACCTTACAATGCCTGAATATCCTAGATGTCTAGCTAGATATTTCCGAAACTACCTCTACAACATTATTAAAACTACTTGGCTGACATCCAAGTGCACTTTGTCTACAAGACTACATGAGCCTTCTACACAGATTTTTCTATGCGATATACAGAAAATTTGACTTCATTCCCTGTTTATATTTTGAGAGTAAAAGAGCATGTTTAAATAGAGAAGGAAATATTTTCTTAATGTCTAGAAGAAGTACAAGTGAACTTTGGACTGAAAGTTTGGTTTTGTAAAAATCAAATTTATAGAAATGTTCCCATGATTAATGTTATTATTGCTATTACTGTTACTGTTACCATTGCTACTTAATTCCAGGAAAACTAGATTTCTAAAATCTAGTTGATTGGAGAATGCTCATAGTAATACATTTTTTTTAATTCTCCATAAACTAAGTTTAAAATATCTTTATTATTAGAAAATACTTAGTTTTCAGTTTCCATTGTTCTTTAGAACTTTTGTTCATTCTTTGCAAATGAATGCATATAACTTGCAGTCCTAAATGCATAGTTTGTTACTTAGGCTGTGATTCTACAGGTAAATTCACACAGGAAGATCCCCTGCATCTATGCAGTGTTCCAAAACTCTATACTTGTGTTAATGAGAATATAAATGAGTTGTAGTGTATAAATGGTCTGATGACTGAAGCTGGTTTTAATAATTATTCTAAAATGTCGTTATATTTCCTTTATTCACTTTTTTTTTTTAGCTTCAAAGAGATGACAGTATTATATATCCCTATACTCAAAAATGTCTTTCCTTTGGAGGAAGGAATAGTTTCATTTTACCATTTTTTAAGCTTTCTAGTACATTTTGGGAAAGAAAAGAAAAGATTTAGTACATGAATCAGAAATCTGGCTTTAGAAGCAGAATCTATTTATAAACTGTACACAAACCAGATCCTTCCTATCTGATATTTTGACTGACTCACTTGCAACAAATGCTATAAAAGGGATCAAAATACTCCCTTATGTCCTCTAAGATTATTATCTTAAATACAATAACCAAAATATAGTTAAAAAAAAAAGTCACAGCTAGAAGTGTATAATGTTTCCTGACCATTATAAGTATTCTCTCTTACAACCATTCTCTTACAGTTCTAACACATTTACAGTTCATGGTCTTGGTATGTTTTCAAGTATTTAGGAAAAACATTAAATCTGTCATGAAAATGGTTGCTTAAATTTTATTCAGACCATGAAGGTTAAGGCAAAGAGTGAACATAAGATCTACCTGTACAAAACAGGAAACTGCATTACAAGCAGCCTTGACCCTGAAAGGTGATCTTTCTGGTCAGACCTCCTGGTCTGAGTTTGACCCTGGTTGCTCAGAATGAATCTTCACAAAAGTCGCAGAAGCCATCCACAAAGAACACTTTTTCAGAATAAAATCTAAAACTGTATCTTCATTGTTTACTGTGCCATTTACATACTGCTACTTTTCTGTATTTCTCCTTGCATGATGTTTTTTACAGTGCATTTCCTATTTGATTTAATAAGTGATTGGATGAACAAGTGCTAACAAGAATTTTGAAACATTTATTACACAGAAGCTTGTTGTGGGTTTTTCTAATATAGGGTGATTATAAATTCCACTGATGTGATCAGTGAAATTATGGCTTTCCAGTATCTGAGTTTCTTTTCTTACAGTATACATAGACCTAGAATATATGGGACACATTCCTTCATATGTTTGGGCTTCTTATGTCACTGAATTTGATGTGTCAGAGGCTAGAAAGGAGAATTTAGCTCTTTACCTGGAGTATCAGTTTCCTGGGAAGATGGTATGAACTACATCAGCAATGTCTGACTCTCTAAGAAAGCTACATTTGAAAAATGTGTCCTCTTTTGACAAAGAAACCTCTGAAATATATGTTCATTCTCATATGCTGTTCTACATGACTGCTTCCCATGCAAAATTTAGTATGTGTTAACAATCTGAAGAATTCCTTTAAAATATGACACAAAAAATATAAATATATTTTGAAAGTAACTTTTAGAAGTATTTTCCCAGTCATTTTCATGGAAATATAGTTAAAAGTTGCATTGCTTCTGCTAGGGGCATATTAAGACGCTCTTTAAAGAGCAAATCTACCTTAGCTGAAACATAAACTTAAAAAAAAATAATCAGGGATAAGAGTTGCTCTATACCGTTTTCTGTGGATCAAATCAGGAGCTACGGGGTTAGGACCACAATTGCGAGAAAAAAAAAATAAATGTATCACTTGAATGTCATGTACGGTAAGAAGATATTTTAATAGCATCAAATATGAAAAACAGTGTCAGCTTCTTGAAAGTAGCAATCCGTATCTGCTCTATGGTGCTCATTTTTCAACATTATCAGTTCTAAATGGCGCTACTAGACCTTATATTCTGTGATTGTTAGTAATATAAGTATTCTAATCTGGACAGAATGATTTTAAGATCTTATCTGAAAGCAAATATAGGAAGCTTCCCTACAGTTTGAGTTAGGTACTGTATCTTTAGAAATATCTTTAGGTATGCTATATACCAGTATAAGTAAAACAGTGAATTGTTTGGAAACACCTGCTAAAATAAATCAGACTTCTGTCTCTTTGCCAGTCAACAAATTATTTTTTAACTAATCCCCATCTTCTTTTTGATCAGCTCTTTTATATTCTGCTTACCCTTCCTTGAACAAAGGCAATTGTCTCCTTTTCTGTCCTAGTGTAGCTCTGCAGATAGCTGGAAAACTTTAGGCTCTTCCAGAGCAATAAAAATACCCACAGAAGTTCACTTTCAGCCAACCAGCTCCTGGGATCACAGGCACTTCTTCAAGGTCTGTTGATCTTTTGTCCTGCTTTGACTAGAGCTGTAAGGCCCCTCTTAGCCCCCAGAACTGAGGGTGGAAACGGTAAGGAGTTCAGCTCCTCATTCTTTCATAACTTCCAGCTCCAAGAAAAAAAGTGGGAAACAAATATAACCAGGAATGCCTTCTTGGTTCTCTTTCCCCTTAAAGCTCTTTTTAAAGTTTTTTTTTCTTGTCAATATCTGCCTGCAATTAAGGTTTTTGTGAAGCCCTTACTGACATTTTTTTCATGGATCTTTTGAGTGGAGACAAGCAGAGTTCTTTTATTTTTCTGAACCTTTTTTAGCAGGGAGACTCAAAGTAGTCTCTCTCACTGAAGAAAACAGATCTCTTCATATTGTTATCCACACAAGGCATTAGAGAAGCTAGGACAAACAGAAAATGGATGGAGTCATTTGCAGAAGAGCACATTAAATTGCTTATAGCCAGTGACATAGTGGTGGTTACTTGGGAAAGTGATGACCATGGCATTTGCAGCTTATGATGGTTATACCAGATTTTGTATAGTTTTTGACTGTCCAGGCCTTCATAATACATCAGACCTCATTAGGGCAATTTGCTCATGTCAATTCCTGTTACAAAAGTGGTAGGCACATGGATGGAGCACTGTAACAGCAGCCTGTCTCAGAGACCATGCTGAACTGTTCTGTGATGTGCCTTGGATTTTATAAATAATTGAAAACAATAAGTGGCAGGAGAGCTAGCAGCAGGAAACACACAACTCACTGTAGTCTGTGTGTGAGCAGCTCCCCTGGACTAAATAAAATCAATAATCACCAACCAGCCTTCCTTGGGTACTATAAAAGCTAAAGATCCCATATTGCCTGTTATAAATGAAAACCAAGTAATTGACAGCAGTGACAGCTGCTGAGAGCATACCACTCACTGCCTGTTCCTGGTGCCTCTCTCCTCTCCCTGTCCCCACCAACAGAAACAACAGATATATTGCAAACACGAATGACTGGCATTGCTGTTGTACACAAAGAACTCAACTTGTTGCCTCATAATTGGAAATGAAAAAATGGAAGCACTGCCAGCAAAATGTTGTTAATGAGGCACTCTATGGGCTCTGATTTCAAAAGCTAAAATTTGCTTAAATCAAAATAATAAGGAAGAATTCTCTAGGATACTACTGAGAATTCAGACAGCTCTTGATGTGTCCCCTCCATCCCCATCTAGTTCTATACATTTCCCACCACCACCAACCGGGGATAATAATAGGAAGGAAATGTACTACCTGACTCAGTGTATTGCTGTGAGATTATTAATCAGTCAATGTTTGTGAAGTGCAATGAAAATGAAATGCTACCCATAAGTGTTAAATATTATCTTTTCACAGACTCATTCTCCCCCTCCAGCCTTTCAGCCTACTCTTATTCCCTTCTCTTGCAGTATTACTATATACTTTGGAGTGTATATTTCCAGCATACCTAAACAGCACAACAGGATTCCAGTCTGCAGAGTGGGCTTGCTTTCAGGAGGCAAGGTCTGCTCTGTGAAATGTTTATCTGAAAAACTTTTTACAGTCATTTGCTGTAGAGAACCCTGAGTAAGCTATTCCTTTACAAAGTTTTCCTTCCCACTATCCTAAAATTACTCTAAACAGTATTTGAGACAGCAGCTAACCTACTTTATGCTGAAGCATTGACTCATGACTACCTAAGTGCCTTGCTTTGTATTTGCATGCATCTCATGCTGATGGACTGCTTTTCTGCTACTGAATAAGCAAGACAAAAACTACATTCAGTCTGGAACATTCCTCAGGCTTCCTGGTGCCCTAGGGCACATGGGAAATCTTTGCTTTATAGAGGCCATTCACTCTCCTTTCATGATGGGGGGAGTCTACAATCTCTCCCCTGAAAGAGAGAGCCTAAGGCCTCAGATCTCCACCTCTTCTCCATCAGCAAGAGTTGCTTGAAATCCCTACTTTAAAAGAGATTCTGAGATACTCAGTGTCTTCCTACTGCTACCCATCATACCCATTTCCCGGCTCAGGCCTTGTTTTGCGACTGGAAACTAAACAGAACCCAGAGACCAAGAACAGCATCCTCAGCCACTTCCTAGACCACACAGGAGAGCACAATTCTGTGAAGTGCTGGAAGGAACGAGCCATGGGAGGTGAGAACACCACGCAGCGCAGAGCGTGGAAGGGCACGGGTGACAAAGGGCACTTTGCAAAGCAGGTGGACAGTGCAGAGAGGCAGTAAGAAGGGCTAAGCCCTTGTGTAGCCCTCCAGCCAATAAATTCAAGTGTCAAGTTGACTCTAGGTAAAACAGTATTGATTTACATCACACACGTTGATAGTTCTGAGTTACAGGGGATGTCTTGTGTTAAAAATCTACCATAAATATTGAAGTCAATTTGTGAGATTCTAAGTTAAAGTACAAGAAGTGTTTTCCCCAAAGGTTTTGGGAAGAGGTGGTTCACTGCAGCAAGAGCCATAAGAAGGCTTCTAAGAGACGCCCCAAAATGCTATCACTCCAGACAGTATATTTTTCATTTTAAAACAGGCTCAAATTTTAAAATTGTCAAGTACTGGAAAATATGTTGATTTTATCTATCAATGCATTTTCTATCTAATTTTAGAAGTATCAGCTATCTAATTTCTACCTCCTTTTCAAATTACACATCCCAAACAGTACATTCTGCTCATCTGAACACGGGTACATGTTTAACTGGGTATTTTTAACAGCTAAACAAAACATTTATGGGAAAATGCAGTTTAATATGTAGCAAATGCTTCTTTTGCCTTCCACTGTATTATGATTATGAAGACGTGCTTTTGCTTTACATGACTAGACTTCACATTCTCACAGCTGTCTATCTGTGCTGAGTGACATGGGGTCTGTGTTAGTTCCCTATTACAAAAAATCAAATTTCCTATGTAACTGAGGATAAATTAAAAGGACTTCATTGGTCCTTGTCCAATTTCTCCTTTCTCGTTCCTCCAAGGCATTAAGTTCCAAAGTATATAGAATTGGTTTTTTTTCTTTTTTCTTTTTTTTTTCCCTAAGTCAGCCTTCAAATTGAGCCCAAACCAGTATTTTATTTGATGGATCTTCTGTGCCTTAGGAAGTGCAGGATATCAGGACTGTTATACCCTTGTGTGATGGACAATGCTAAGATCTGAAAATCTCTCAATGATTGACAAGAGTTGAACTTTCAGAGTTCTCAGACCTCATTTGAAGGATGATCTTTTTTGTCAGACTTTTATCTTAATATGGCAATTTTGGTGGCTGAGGCATTCGATAGTAAGAGATCAGCCCTGGTAAAAGAGCTGAGATAGTGCCCTTTCAAATGTATCATGTCCAAAGACTAAGCACACTGATACTACTTCAGCCAAATGCCCTAAATTTGTTCCATGTTCAGTGACTTCACATCCAAGTAAATATCTAACACATATCTACAGAAGTATAGGAAACAGACATGAAGTACACACATACCTAGAAAAAGTTATTTAGTAGAAACTGAACAATTCTTTCTTCTTTTAGGATTTTTTTTTCCCTTATGTTACATGCAGCCTCAGGCAGGTTTTCATAATCACCACTGTAGCCTTACCCCGCCTGCTCCAAAACTTACTAGATATTGCTGGGATAAAGTATGAATTCTATTACTCCAGCTAAAGGTGAGTATTATATACTTCATAAAAGAAAGTCTTTATTCCCCATATATTCTTATCAGGTGCAAATTAAAGAGTTTGTCAGAAGATTATATGATTAGTTTTTATCTAATATACTTCTAAAAGAAAGTAGCGTCATTTCACATCCTTGTGAGAGGAATTTTGATTTTACATTAGAGTATAAACAGTATGGTTTACAACAAATTTTTTTTTTTTTTTAAATCTTTCATTTGTTTCCCTGAATAGCCACTAATACAGAAGCAGCCTTGGAATGCAAAGAGCTTTGGCATGCATTTCCCTCAGATGGCACAAAGAGTCTGCTTGCTTTCAAGAAATCTGCATAAAGGTGAGGAGGGAATGGCAGTTAAGATTAAAAAGCTTTCTTTATAGATTTCACATCAATCTTTGTTATTATAATTATATCACGAAGCATTTGCAGTATCTGTAAGCTAGAACCATGCAGTTACATCTGCCCGATGGATGGACTCTTTCAATGAGCATAAATAGAAATTACTCAGATATGTGACAAATATATGTAATAGTTTTGAGGGATTTGTAAACTTCTGACAGTACTGAGGGTGTAAAGTCATTAAGAACCGAATAATTCTTGCTGCATAAACCTGTCAGTTGTCAGCCTGTGCAGTTATTTAGGAAAATTACCAGTGGCAGTTTTCAATGGACTTCCAGCTCATGAAGCTGCGGAATATGGGAGATCTAACAGAGAAGGAATTAAGCTGTCTGCACTCATCAATTTTCTGTATTCCTACCCGAACATCTGCTATTGGTTGCTGCTTAGGACAGAATATTCAGCAAGGTGGACCTTTGGTCAGACACAGTGTGGTTCTTCTTACATTTTTATGTGCTTGGTAACAGCAAGCTCTGTCACTGTGGAGTTACATAAAACTCCACTGTGGATTTATGTTCATTTAAAAGAGAACTGGGGGGAAATTTGAGGAAAGATCTTGCTTGCTCGCTCTCTCTCTTTTCAGAACATAAGCTCCTGCTATGAAACAGCTAGGCAGCTTCCTCCTCAGAAGAGTTGTATGCAGCCTCATTTCAGCACAGCATCTAGCACCTGCACATTCGCTGGTTCCAAAAGTCAGCTTGGAGTAAGTAATGTAATGGCAGTGCTGCGACCCAAGTGACAAAGATAAATTAACATATGCAGTGGTAACACAAGTTATTTACCCCATTTAATGTGAAATAATGTGAAAGCATGGCCACCATCACAAGCAGCTGAGCAAAGAGGTAATTAAAACGTTGATCAAGGACACAGTTTGGTTGAGCTTAGCTGAATCGCATCAGCTTACTGAACCCATGTGTTTTCTGCCTCACAACAAAATAAAATCTAACAGCAGAATGTGGAATTTTGAAATTTTTCAGACACCTCCCCACCCCAATCCAAGTTACAGGTAGCCAATACCTGCAGCTTCTAATGTAAAGTAAAACTAACTGTGATAAAGAGTGAGTTGTGCTTCGAAAAACACAATAATTCTCTAATAATTAAACAAGAATTTTAAAAATCTAAATACCTCTAATTTAATCTTTACTATAAAGGTATTTTAGGCAATTGCCTTATTAGTCAATTTAAACAAAATACTGGTAAACTTTTTGTAAAAATCATATGATGAGTTCTGTAAATGAAAATACTCTGTTCTAGAATTACTACCAGAGAGCAGAAAAACACCATGAAGACCATGTGTCCATTCTAATGAGCTCAAATTTCAAATGTGGGAATACTCACAATGAACTGCTTGCAAACAAGCTAAAGAATTATTTGCAGACATTATTTGGCAAATTCACTGAATAAATTATTCGCTATGAATTATTCACCCAACTCTATTACTTACCCTCATCAGGCATTAAAGCCATCGAAACTTGAGCTTTATTGTTAACCATTATAATTATGAATTATAATTAATTCTTAACACTGTTGTCAAGAGACTGCAACATGACTGAAAAGTGCACAACATTCCAAAGGTATCAATGACACAAATAATTCCTTCAATGCAAAACATGGCATTAAAATAGCCTGAAAATAAATCACCGTCAATGAGCAAGCAATATAATAATTTGCTACTAAAACAATTAACATTTCAAATGTTAATTCTTCTATTCTCTGCAGCCTGGATAACAATGATTCACTGAGCTTGAGAAAGCTGCAAGCAAATCTAACTGGGCAACACAAGGGGGAAAACAAAAAGTTCCTTTAGAGTATTTACCTCCTATCTCTTTGTAGCAGTTGTTGGGCAAGTTTTAAAGCATTATGTACCTCGTAGCTTAGTGTTACTGAGAATCACACTACATAAGTATCTCTCTGGGGTTTTTTATACAAAAATAAAAATAATGCAGAAAATTAAAGAGGTGATGGCCTCTACACTGTGGTCATTCTACCTATATGAAAGGCATGAATGAAATGTTCATTTGAAATGCAACCCACCCTCTTCTAAGTAAAACTGAACATGTGTAGGCTGAGTGTCTTTGCCTCTTTACAACTGCTTCCTGCAGTATTTGTAACCAAATTTTACTTCTTCCAGGTTTTCTTTTGGTTTGTCTTGCTTCTTTCAAATTGTGATATTATCAAATATTGCCATTTCCTTGCTGCAAGAGTGTTTGATCTATAGTTTGGAGCCCATTAAAATCTATTCTCTATAGAGTGATGCCCTCACTACTATATCTTGAGTTGAGATAATCTTGGCATAGTAATTGCTGCTGTCTTCATCAGTATTAAGATTCATTTTGATTTCTTTTTGACTCTACATGTTTGCTTAGCTCTTCTAGCAGCATGACTAATCAGGATATTTGAGATCTGAGCTTGGAGGTTTCCAGTATTTGTGTGGTCATTTGGAATCTGGAGGCCAGCAGATGCTTCATTCATTGTCTAAAGACTCCTCAGAAACATAATTGTCATTGCAGTTAATGGTACAAGAAAAATTCTGGTTATGGTTACAGCCATCTAAGTTTTGCTGCATGTTACCAGTGCATTTTATTCTGGTTGCTTGAACAGTTGTGACACAGAGGTATTTAAATCCCACCAGCAACATTACTAAGTATTCTGCAAGATGAAAAAATCTCATGAAACATTTCATTTGAGGGGCTATTTTTACCCTTTAATCCTATTAGTATAGCAAGACAAATCTCTGAAGGCAGTACTTCATTTGGACCTAATTACCTTAAAAAAACCCACTAGATATCCAACACTAAACAATTCTCAAATAATTGGAATACTACTATTCCTATTTTGCCTGTCCAGATAGCTAAGACACAAATATCTAAAGACACCAAAGTGCTTTAGAAGCTTTCTTGGTTTTAATAGACAAGAAGGTATCAACAAGTATTACAGCTCCCATGAATGCAGAGCAAAATATTAATAAATATCGGTCATGAAAATCTGACTTGTTCATTATTAATTAGAGTACGTCTGATACTTTTCTTAGCTAAGAACCATATTTAAAATAAATGACCTCTCAAGCAGTCTTTTGAATACAAACTGAAGGTTAAAATAATTCTGATACAGGCAAAACTTTCTTATTCCTATAAACTAGTATGACTTTGTATAAACGTGAAAGATACCATCTGTTACTACCATAACATTTGGTTTTGTGGGGGGGAAGGAGGAAGGACTATGTTAAGTAGATAACTGCATCTTAAAAGTTCATGGCTATGCATGTTGCTTGAATGCAGTGGCAAACTAATTTAGTTCCACTTGTGATCTTGCAATAATTTCTGTCAATCAGGATGGCATTAATAAAAAACCTCAATCTAAACAGAAGTGCTGTGCAGCGTGTATAATGTATACACTCATTGAAAGAGGCTGAAAAGATTGCAGTCACACAATTAGGGTAACATTTGACAGCTTTAATCACTTTGAATCTCTTCACATCACTTTTAAATGTCAAAACCACCTCCAGAGATCTCATCAGAACAAAGCATTACTTAAATTGCAAATGAAACTATCCAAATTCAGCACACTATTATTAAAAATATAAAAAATGCCCCACATTATTTTATGAAAAACATTCATAAAACATTCTATGATGCAACATTGAAATGAGCAAACCAGGAAACAACAATGGCTCATTAAAAAAAGGTATTAATGCTAAATTTGCTCTCCATTAGCATGTCACAGGATGTTATTTTTCACACTGTGCTGTGCTGTCTTCCCCAAGCAACCAGGATTATTTCTTCCATATAAAAAATTAAAAGTACTTAAACTGTGAGATCCTTGTAATTTGGTGAGGAAAGATAGAAGGCTGTAAATAGTTTTTTGTACTGATGTCATATATCAAAAGGCTGTTTATCCTTTTCATTTATGTTTTTCTTGGTCCTTTTTCTACACTTGTAGTTGCTACCTCCATGACATATTGCCACATATTGTGTGACTTACTTGTATACAAACAATAGGCAGCGATATATTCTTATGTTTTAAATGTATCTTTTAATTCATTGTTTTCTCTGCGTTCCCTGAACAATAATTGTAAAGAATTTAAAAATGCAGTAATATGAAATCTATTTCTAAAAAAAAACATTGATTTTTTCAGTCTACAATATCTCAGTTATGCAGTTATTTTTTATTTACTATTTATTCTAAATATTTATTTTATTTACTATTTTAAAATTATTAATTCTTTTCTCATCTAAACCACCATCTAAACTAAAAGAAAAATGACCAGAAAAAATCTTTTTGTGTCAATAAAGTATTTTCTTTAGCTATTACTTAGAAGATATTCCTGTAATGAAGCCAACAGCACTTCATACACATCATTGTACTCTTTGATAGCCTTTCAGACTGGTAATAAAACCAGCCACTAGAAAGTTGAGGTCCTAATAACAGATCTACAGGTGGATATTTCTTGTGATCCTTTGAAATTCTCTGGGATGATCTCTGAGTGGGTGCCCAAGTAAAACACTAGCCCCATTATTTTTTTCCAGAGGTTCATGATCTCCTAGTTTCTGAAGATGCTGAGAAAACCTAGTCCTACTGTGTCCAACCTGATTTTAGTGGAAATATATTTTCTCAGCATTATCAAAAATCAAGGCTCCTAAAGAGATACTGAAGTATTGCATAGCTGACAAACATTAGATGCCAACATTTTAAAAGTCTTATGTATGTGTTTTAGTTTTATTATTCATAGCATTGGAGCTAAAAGCCAGCTTTGCTGGAGTGTTGCATTTGATTTAATTAACTGTTAATCGACGTTCAGTCTGAAGAATGAAAAGAGGAACTAGAACAGGAAAAAAGTTGTTCCTGTTGAGATGTATAGGAGTCACTTGTTGTTGAAAAACATTTAAAAACTGCCCCTCTCTGAGACTCAAGAACCATCGCACCAATCAGTAAAATTTAAACAGCATCTAGTTTGAAAAAGATACAGCTGATCCCTAATATATGGACTTGTAGCCAGGAGAGACCACACACAGCACGCCTATTAACAGGTCACCGAGTTTCTTTCTCTTTTCAGTATACCTCAGTGCACAGCAGCTAGTTTTCTCGCTCAGCAAGCAACACACAGCATGTGCAACTTTGAACAATCCGACACTGCAGGGAATATTTTGCAGAAGCTACATGATAAGATTACCAAGTGGCTTACTCCTTGCTCTCTTTGTCCTTGGGTTTACTGCCTCCAATGATGGGGCAAATATGGTGCATGATATAAAGGAAAGGTTACTCGCCAAGCGTCACATTCTCTGCATCATGTTATTAGTATACTGATATTAGTAACCATAAGCCTTCATATTTCTAGCTTTAAGCACACTTTCCTGCCTTTGTAGAGAGTGTGCAATCACATTACCTGATTTTTGTAACAGGTTTTACACCTTGAGAAAATTGCAAATGTTTTATGGCCTGCCCTGCAACCATGACACTCAGTAAAATCTTGGTGCTGTTGACTTCAGTGGAATTTCATCTATTATGTATAGGGTTAATTCTAGATAGCAATACAAACCAAGTTATATTTCTTATTGTACTACTGTTTTCTTGTGTGACCTTGTATGAGTCATTTTAGCTCAGAGGACCTCACTTTCTTCATATGTAAAATGCCCAGAGAACATTAATATTCCTCATTTTATTGTCCTGCAAATTCCTTAAATCAAAAGATTCAAGGTAAGTGCAAGATATTGCTCCAATTATCAAATATACGGTGCTGACCAGAAAGAGTCTTTTATTCTATTTGGGCATTTGTAGATCTGAGCTGTGGCAGCCGTTCAAGCTGCAGTCTGGTTGTTTACTTTCTTTATCTCATAGTGTCACATACAGTAGCATGTTTGAAAAAACACTGAGGTGACTGGAAGGTTCTCCCACAGGGACAAACACTCTAATGTGAACATATATTATTCACTAGGTTATAAGCAAGGGAAGGCAATTACAGCAGAAAGAAAGAAATGCTGCAGCAGTGGCAGCGTTCAGTGTGTTATAGAGCGAAAACAGAGGAGTATTGAAAGTCAGGAGCTGGATAAACTTATCATCTGTTACTATCACAGTATTGACCAAAGGCCAACCAAGTTTCAAGGCCTTATTAAAGTTGATCTGTACACACAGTTAGTAGAAAGACAATACCTGACTTAAAGAGCTTGCAATCTAATCAAAGGCTTATTATGAGAAAGTCTTTCCGCGAGGGGATGAAAAACCACAAATGGATACATAGGGGCAAATAGAGACAGCTTGTCTGCTCAATTAGATGTTGATTCAACATTCTCAAACCAGCCCTGAGTGAGACAAACAATGCTGGCATGGGGCCACTCTTGCTTGTGGCCAAGAATCAGACCAGAATGATGAAATACAATTTCTAAAAATGAGGTGAAAAAAGGGAATAGACTTAGCAAATTTGTTGCAAGAGCAAAACAAGTGGTCGGTGGTTTTGGCAAAATGTTTTAAACATGATATATCATCAAGGATCCAGTAAGCAAATTGCTTGCTGGTACAGTGGTGTTAGAGAACGTAATGATTTCCTCTGTTGAGGAGTACTGTGTCATTTGGCTAAATGACAGATTTAGAATTTACTGTAAAAGAGACTCTGGCTTCCTTACTTTCATACCTATGTAGTTTTGCAAATGCAACTACACTGGCTTTGAACAACATCTTGTCAGATTTATTTCAGGCTATCTATGATCTGCACTGTAGGAACTTCTGATCAGTACCTGAAGCAATGGAAGCAATACTGTGAAAATAAAAAGATTATAGATTTTTCTGTACTGTGATATAAAATGTGGCTCAATTAGAGCCAACATTCTTTCTCAAAATTCTTGGAAAATGTTCATGGAGAATACTCCTTTCTTTTCTGGCTTACTTGAAAAACTGATGAAACTGCAACGAAAAAAAAATCTGCTCAAATGAATCAGCTTTAATGATAATTGGCAGGAGATTGGCATGATATTGAAGGAAAACTGAAAATTCAATGGACTGCTTGGTGAAATATCAAGAATTTCTAATTTTGCTATGTAAAATATATATTTTGCATTCACATTTTTAAAACGTAAAGCTTTTTTCAAGCATATACTTGCCTATTGACATATTTATCATAGTCATTCAAACTGTTCTTTCCCACTCTTTTTTGTGTGCTAAATGCCTAATGTGTTATTGAATGGCAGTGGATGCTTTATTCCTCTGTTAGCATAGTATTTTAAGCATTTGTGTGTGTATATACAAAAATTAAGCTTTTTACTAGTCAATTATAATTCAGACCTCATCTAAGGACTGAAAAAGACAAAATTATTAGCAAAAGAACTGGGCATGCCCAAGGCTGATGTCCTGGTGAGGAGGGAATTATTTTAATAAGTGTGAGAAAGAGGTTTAAGAATCTAGCTTTCCCACTGGGAAAAGAACTGAGCACAGTATGAATCAACGTTCTAAAGTAAACTAAGCAAGATAGACTGTTACACCATTTAGCAGGCCAGCTCTTTAAGTTATATTATCCAAGCTTTCAGAATGTAAAGGACCTTTCTTCAGGGATGAATTATGGATATCATGTTAAATTTATAACCCACTTCCATTACAAAGACCTATTTTAGCTTCTTGTCTAATTATGATTTAGAAAATTGGTTTGGCCTGAAAATTGTCTGATTTACTCTAAAGGCAAAAGAGAATGTTTCCACAGAGTGCAAAGATAATTTATGGCACAGTTTTTCAGGCAGAGGTCATTCAATTATTTCCCCAATTTAAAATTTTGTCTTTCATCTAACATTTCTTTGGCTCCACCTAGGTCAAGAATAGCTTATTGTTATCTTTTCAAGTCTACTTTTTTTTTTTCCTTTTTTTTTTTTTTGTTTTAAATTAGGAAGCTATTGAAAACTTGTGAATTACAGTTCATAAATGATAATACATTTTCATCATTATTTTTTGTAGCCTGTTATTTTCTATCACAATTCCATGGATCAGGGAAAAAAGCTCCAAGGAGAAGGGTTAGACTGAGGTTTGTGCAAAGGACAATGTGTATGTGTACGTTTTTCTATTAACTTATTGAAAATCAGGGGGACATATGAGTCAAAATTACTTTAGTGCATATGCATCATGAAATTGCAGACAGTTGCCTATTTATAGCTTTAGTAAATTTAGTCACGTTTTAATGCTGCAGCAGATGTAATTCTTCTGACAAACTTGTAATAAAGCTAGGTATCTAAATATGAGAAAACAAAGTTCCATTCTGTCTGAGGGGATCTGAGCTGTATTCTTGAGCAGGGAGAACAAGTGTGGGAAGGTTTTCAGTGCCAGCTGTTTGACTGAGTTCCTCATATGAGGGAATAGTTTGTTTTTCACCCAGTCAGAGAGAATGGTAGCCAGCAGGAGGATGACAAGACCATTGGAAGAGGGAGGGACAGAGAAGGGAAATAGCTTCAAATTCCTGCTCTAGTAAGCTGTAAATAAAAAATAAATATATACCATAAAACTAGAAACATATGCTTTTCTTTCTAGCTCAGTGGCTTAAAAGTTTAAAAGTTTGTTAATTATTATATATAATTATTAAATTACTTTGAGAGATGGAACAAATTCTGCATTTGCAATGGAAAGAAAGATTTTAGGATATCAGTGAAAGTATGTTAAAAAAAGCTTAACAATATTTTGTTCCCAATCATGTCCAGAATAAAAAAGCAACATCCACTTTGGGAATTATGTAGTCAGCTTCTTTCTCACTGATAATTGTAAAGTTGTGTGGATAAGATAATCTGAGCTATATGTAATAGAATTTTAATTTTCATTCCAGAAAATGAAATACTTCTATAAAGTAGTAGGAGTACACTAACACTTTACAGTTTATAAAGAAAAAAGAATTGGAGCAAGTTGTCATATAAAACTGATCTCCTTTAGGTGCTTCCTATACCAATACTAGTGTCTTGCTCCAAACATCCAGCATGAGTTTCTTCCTCATTTCCAATTCCTCCAAATTTGGATCCCATCCTAATAATTTCACCAATCACGAGCAAAATCATTTTTAGCCTGGGATCTCAGTACTCCACTGACAATGCTGAGACAAATGTTGTCAGGGATGCTTCCAGAGAGAAATCCAGACTCTCTTAAAAGGTAAATTACAAATTGGAGACAACCACAAACTAATCAAAATGTAATAGGAAAATAATTTCTCTCTGGTCTGTGTTTGTCTATGCAGTTAATCCAAGCTTGATTCAATAATACTACTTTCTGTTTCTTATGGACAGCCATTGTCAACTCACACAAATTATTATTTGAAGCTATTTGTTGGGTGAACTCTGTCACAACTACCAAAAAAATAGAAAAAGAAAAAGGTCTGTAAAGCTCTAAAACGTAGTCTACAGAGCAACCTAAGGTGACAGGTAGAGAGCACACTTCCTATATATGTGAAGCTATACTATCTAATGTTTATGTGTACAAAGATGTTCATGATGTCAGGTAGAATGCAAATTTACAGTATTATCTCTTTAAACTACTCCCATTAAAAATCTCCCATCAAATGTCTGCTTTCAACCTTAGTCTGCTCTGCCTTTGAGTGATATATTAGAACATAAAGGTATAAAAAGCACCTTTAGAATTGCTCAGAATGTCTGTAATAGGAGGTGGTGAATAGAGTTAGGACGTGCATTTACATCTTTCCCATGTTTTCCCTTACAAAACTATCCTTTCAACATTCCTTGCAAAAGGAATTTCTTTTTCAACAATCTTGCCATTATTCATACAGCTGCTCACTGTCAAATTGTAAATGTTGGATATGAATGACTTGATTCAAGGTGTAAATGAGGCTGAAATTTGGGGAAAAGGGTTTATGGATTGAATTAATACATTATAAATAAAAAAAGAATATTTTCAGGGAAAAGTAAATTGCCAAAATAAATTAGAATAAAAAACAAACTCAGCCATGTCCTGAGGAGAAAGCATTTTTAATTATTATTTTTCCCTTGGTTTCCTTGCCTACGGTGTCTCTGTGATAGACATGATAAAAGTTTCTTCTAAAATGTAAAGTGTGAATGCTAAACACTTTGTGGACTAAAAAGGACTGCTATAGTCCCCTTTTTCAGCACAGCTGCCATCCCTTCTCTCTAGTTCTTTCTCCCTTTTCTCTTAACCCTGTGCAGCGTTACTTAGTGTAGGGTCTGCCAAACAAGAGGTGAGAGATGATGGACCCCCTGAGGAATGAGAAAATGGAGAGGTTGACTGCACATATTGCACATGAATAGTAGGAGGAGATGCTATTCTACTTTGGTTCCTTTCTGCCATCTAAAGGTATCCTCTAAAGTAACTTAGCATTACATAGTGCTTTGAGCAATGAACTGTGAGTCAGGAAACCTGGGTTCTATCCCTCACTGCATAATTTCGAATAAATCACTTGCCTGGACTCAGTTTCTCAATCTGTAAAACACTCATTATTACTATCTTTTGAAAACTACTTTATGATGTGTGGCTGGAAAGCAAATTAGAAGTGCAAAATTTCTTTAAATCAGCTCTTCACTAACGTAGTAATGAAAAGCTGAGATAACTGATGTGAAGGAAAAATACAAATATTTATAGTGCTTGAAGACTAGCACTGCGTCATGTGAGAGTTAGTTTGGACATCTCTCAATCCATTACCCAGTTGTGCATAACCTGCTTATCTGCTCATTGTAATGGATAGTTGATTATAGGTAGCTATGACTGTTGCAAAATAAAGAAAGGAAGAGGGAAAGACGGGAAGAACAAGGATAGCTGGATTTTCTAACTCATGAGTGGTCAGAAAGAGAAGTTTTGCTTGAATTTTGTAGCTACCACAGTGTTTCTGTACTTCTGCTTCAGCAGCAGATATTGGACTCAATGACCAAATTGTCTTTCTGGTCCCTATCCCCCTCAATCACAAAATTTGAGCAGCCTCTATCTACTACTTTTACTAATAGTAAAAATCTGCTACTATATATTATTCTCCTAGATTCATACAAATATAGGATGGTGTAAGGGAACACAGATCTCCTTGTGAATAAATGCATGCATTAATGGGTAAAGCTAGAAGTGTGCGCATAGTGGCTGCACAAAATTTGGGATTTAGGAAGGAGCAATCTCTGCAAAGACAACTTGGCTGTTAGGTCCAATGCCACTTTCATCGGGACAGAGAAAAAGAGCATAATTCTGAGTCTGGGGAAGGCATGCTCAGAGGGATGATGTATTTAATTTTTGTCTTGGATGTCTAATTTATTGTTACTATTTCAAGCTAAAACAGTACCTAGCTCCTTCTTCAGACTTTACTATTAGTTTCTCTGGCTACATCTGTTCCTGGATAAATCCACCCTACTGATCCCTTGGCCATGTGGTGGCCTGGCTCATATCCATGCTACTCAAGTTTTCATGCCATACAGAAAGAATGCTTAAGGTCGACTGTGTCTTTACTGCATATCAGTAGGAATTTGTCATGCTGTTAAAACTATCTCATTATCCTTTACCTGGCAATACAAGTCCTTCTCTATACACTCCTTCATGACTCAGCTGGCAGGAGAGCAAAGCCTGTGAAGACATTGTTTAAGGAATCCAGTTCCCTCAGAGTGCCAAATATGGCACAGCTCATACCTGCACTGGATACAGGGTACATCATCTGGCAGACTGACCTCTGAACCATGCCTGGCAACTATGTTGAATGGACTGCTTGATCCAAGCTATACTGGAGCTGTAATGCCAACATATATGTCAACAAAGACACATACATCAGAGGATTAGGGTCCTGGTGTAAAATGTACAATGAACAAACTTAATAGCATGCATGCATTTGCAGTGACCCACTGTCCCATTTCTGAAGCAATATAATAGTGACTTCCTTGCTCATCTGCTTGTTGAGGGATCAAACCTTGAGTGGCTGTGAAACGCTCAGAAGTCAATAACTTTGATTAGTAGCTTTCATTGCATTTTGGCATGCCTGTGGATTAAAGGATCAGTGGAAGACAACTAAGAAAGGTCAGCCTATTGTGAATGTCTTCCTAGCTGTTATGAAGGGATCTGGACCAGATCAAGAAGATTCTGTTTAAAAAGATGGAAAACCAGTACATGAGATAGACTTGAGCTGGAAGCAGCACAAACCCACACACATAAGAGCCCTAGTTAATTTGAAAAAAGGTGGAAATGAGTAATAACTCAGAGAGGATGCAGTAAGGATAATAGCTGATTAGTTATAGCTTAATATTTTGATATGTAATCTTAATTTTAAAATCAGTAAAAATAAGTAAACAATCCCCCAATAGACAACCTAACCATCACTTTCTCACTCATACATTTAGTAAGATATACAGCAGAGGTGTTTATTAGACAGGAGTATTTTCCTTTTGGGGAAGTTTAATAAGAATATTCCAAACAGAAACAGGAGGACATTTAGCCTAACATATTTTTAAAACAAAGAAATGTCTTGTCTGTTTAACACGCATGCATGTATAACACGCACCCACACGCGTGCACACACACACAAAAGCTCCAAAGTAGACAAGAAAATACAGAAAGAGACAAAGAGACATGATAAAAGAGAAGAGCATCTATGGCCTCACAAATGAGAACAAGAACATTTAATCCTGGACATTGAGAAAAAGGTAGAAAAGGGATTTGGTGGTGAGATTAAGCCAGCTGAGGCAGCAAATGAGGAAGATGCCTTCATCAGTAGCTACACATGATATCAAAAAAGTACAACAAAGAACAGTGAGTGGACTGTTTCTGTAATTTACCCAGATGGGCATAATCATTTGGATCCAAGTTTTAGAGGTATATGAAGGAGGCAGAAAGACAGAAAATAAAGGGAGAGAAAAGAGTATCCTAAACCAGCTTAAATGTTCAGGGGAAAGGTGTGAGAGGAGATCGACAGTTCTTGCCTAAAAAGAAGGGACAGAAATGGTATCCAGTGTCACACAAAGAAATGGGAAGAAGGTTTTAAAGGAAAGCATAGATTATATTAAAATTTTGATTATGTTTAAGCTGAAGATAGAAAACTGGAGAAAGACTATTATGGAAGACAGAGTGAAAAGATACCTGTATTGAGTAGATGCCAAAATTGATTTGGAACACCAGTCTGCAGATGTTCTGTGAAGTTAAGAGTTTTTTCACTTGTCTTTTCAGTCTCCTGGGGAAAAGCTGAAAAATTTTGCTAAAACAGATTTTTGTATTCCTCTTTGAAGTCAGCATGGGAAAATATAATATATATAAGCACAGAAATTTTCTAATAACAAGAACTTGAATGATTTCCAAAAAATAAATGGTCAGTGGTTCCCTTGTAATCATATCTGTTCTGGAGGTAGTACTTTTATTTATGACACTTCAGAAAAAAATCAAAATTATAACATCACCATTCATATTGTAAGATTACTAGAAAATTAACAAATAGACAAATATCTGAAAAATCACTTGTGTGAATCTCCATATGGAACTATCCTCTGATACTGCACGGAACAGGAAAAAGTGGTACAGGTTTGAATTATTACACACACAATAAATTCTGAAGCATTAAACATGAGGTAAGATTTTAATTACAAACTTGTGGTTCAGACCTGTCGTGGTTTAACCCCCAGTTTTCTAGAGATGGCTGAACTCTTGCCTGTTGATGGGAAGTAGTGCATGAATTCCTTGTTTTGCTTTGCTTGCATGCAGTTTTTGCTTTACCTATTAAGCTGTCTTTATTTCACCCCACGAGCATTCTCACTTTTACACTTCTGATTCTCTCCTCCATCCCACTGGGGGGGAGTGCATGAGCAGCTGTGTGGTGCTTACTTGCCAGCTGGGGTTAAACCACAACAAGACCACATACATCAAAATGTTTTCAAGATCTTTAAAGGACCTTGGGAATAGCTTTATACAAACCTGAGTGGTTTATAGTGTAGTCACAAATCTCCAGAAACATATTTTGATGTACAGTCAAATAAAAATTTTCTTTTTAATTAATACAAACCTTAAAGAATAAGTCAGGCTGAAAAATGATAAAATTAAATACAGACTTGTTCTTTTTCTTTCTATCTTAGATAAACAAAATAACACTTTTACTTAAAAAGTACTCTAATATTAAAACTCCAAAGAAGGTAAAGAGAAAAGTTCAGCATGCTAAATTCATTCCTCAGAAATATTTAGGTAAATGTAAACTTAATGCTTAGTTTCTTTTAACATTTTCTTTCTTTCCCGGTCTCACTTCCACAAATATTATGGTCAGCAGTTTCATGCTGTTTCAGACTATACTGGAAAATAGTCGATGGTCATTACAGAAGAGGACTGCCACCTGTTGCTTTTTATTTATAATGACCAAAATATGCAAGCAAATTGGTTAATTTAGTGATGATGGCAAAGAGTGGATTAGGGGACCAAGTAAGGCTGTCTATGAAGTTGGATAAAGGTACTTCCTCATTTCTCCAAAGTGTCAAAAGGAAGACTGAAACCCCACCCAATAGGCTAATAGGGGCTAAATAATGCCTCAAAGAATGTAAATTAACACTTAATCTCAAAAGTGTTCTGTACAGGTGACCCCTGTAATCATATAGACTATCACTGATTTTAATGTTCAGTATAGCTCTACATGATGATAGGTGCTAACTGCACACTGAAGTTTTTAAGATACAGGCCAGAATGTAAGGTGATTTATTCAGATCTTGCTTTCATTAGAAAGTCCCATTGCAATTAGTATTGTTACTAATTAAACCAAGTAACAACCAGCAACTAGGTATAAAGCAAAAATCCTACGTTTGGTTCCTGCTGAGCTGCATAACTTTTTACATGACACTTTTATTGTAATTTAAAAGTTTTATGTGTATTCTTCTTGTGCGTGCCAAAGTGGAACTGACTTTCTCAAAGTTTATCAATGAGAAACAGCTTGTTTAGCAAATGGAGCATCCTCTCCTAGATTATTTTAGTGTTGTACTGTGACTTGTGCTATGACATCCTTTAATTCTTATTTCATGCCTAAAATTTAAAATTAGATATGCTCAGGAAGTTGGCAAGAATTTTTCATTTTAAATGTTCTCTGGATTTCCTTCTGATAAGCATAGTAAAGTTCCAGTTGGGACTGCATCTTAAATGGTTGGAGGGCACACTTTCAACATTTGACTGAATTTGCAGCTAGGATAAGGAATGGCCCAGCAGCAATGATGAAAGCCACATTTCAGTATCCTGGGGAAAAGGAAGATGTCTGGTCATCTCCATTTTTGTTGTAAATGGCGAAAGTAAAACTATTTCCATCAGCTGGCATGTACAGAATAGCTTTTATGTTCTACAATAATAATAATTAGTGCAGAGAACATCTGCAAATAAGGAAAATGTTTTTATATTACCATCTTACAAAGTTCATTTTGTGAACTTATTCTCTACAAAGAATTTTCAATTACAGTAGTCAGTAAATGCCACTGAGGTACAAAATGAAGTTTATAAATACATTTGTTTCTTTCTCATTGTATAAGTACTTAAGCGTTACAAAAGGTGGGCAAAACCTAACAATTACTATAGTTCATTATTGCAAAGTATGTCTAAAGAAGAAATGATTTGTTAGTCATGATTTGCACGAAAATGTCAGAATTGACTGAAACACAAATGAAACGTTTTGTTAACTGTAAGTACTGATTTTTCAGTTCATGGCTACAGGAAAATAATCTTTTCTCTCTAGAGTAAAATTTTGACTCTATAGATTTAAAAACATTACATTTACCTTGAAAGACAATTTTTATCTTGGTGTGTTTTGAAAACTGAAGAAATATTAATACCTGGGTAATTACATAACCATAGTGACTAACATTATTATTATTAGCCTTATTCATTCATTATTGAGGTTTAATTTTATTAGACTCCTGACAAAACATTTGTCCTGGCAATCAAACCTCATTGCTGTCTTCAAGCAGGAATTGCCTCCAGTAGCCAAGCCTTCACACATATCTGCTTGTATCCATCTATACAGGCCATAGCTCTCTCCAGAGAAGGACCCAATGCCAGTCTGCACTGCACAAGGGGAGTGAGGTGCCGGTATTTCTAAAGTAATGGAGGCTACCCTAGTTCTGGAAGCAGGCGTTGCAGCAGCACAATGATGCACTAGAGCTAATCAGCCCTTTTAAAAGATGAGTGGCTATACAGCCTTGAATTCAGTGCCACACTGACATGGGAAAATATTTTTATGAAATATGTGAGCTGAGTAGCTTTGAGGGCATCAGTGCAGAGCTTTCTCATGCTAGTATGCTGCCTACTGAGCTATTTGGGAAAAAAAGAGAGGCTCCAATCTCTCAGTAGGCTGTTGGAGAAAATCGAGTCATCTGGACTGGTGCAGACTAAGTCAATTCTCTCGACTCCCATGCCGGAAACATAAAGAAAGATTATTTAGAGCTCTCTGAGTTCAGACACAGTCTTGGTCTTTAGGAGTCAAGCCTTATGAAAAGCAGTGAAATTCTGTCTGTGCACAGAGGCAGAACATCAGGATCCAAAAGCACGTGATTTCACACTCAGTGGCGTGATCAGTTAATTTGCTACTGCCCACAGCCTTCCTCCCACTCAAATGTTGCCTTTTCCACAGTGTCAGCACAGCTGTGTGCATGCTATATGGAAATGCAGAGTGAAGAAATGGCATGGGTGAAAAAAAATCTTCCCTTGTATCCCTCTACTATTTCCTTTTTGTCTCCAGCCCTCACCTCTCTGGTGCAGTTCACTGTGCCGCCTCTCACCTATACTCACACGGACACAGAAAAGGGAAAAGATGGGGTTAGAACTTATCAAGCAGCGCAACAGCTTCCCAGGCTAATACCACTTCTTGTGTGGGAGCAAAAAAATCCTTCCTTTCATCTGGCTAGCAAATAATTTGATAAATATCTTACCAGAAATGAGTTTATTAGAAGTCAGAAATAATTGTTAACACCTAGCTTGTGGAATTCATTCCCACAATGCAACAGAGAGAGGAAGTGAATAAACTTCTTGTTTTGCAACATAAACCTCTTTCTGTGGTTCCCAGCTGCTCACAGCAGGGTTTTCTGCTCCTTGAAACTAGTCAGTAATGTCTACTTTTAGAAGCTAGTGGATCAAATCACCTTTTCCTCTCATGGATATGGATGGTTTGTGAGTCAAATGAATTAACAGTCTTTCAAAGCAATTGAAAAGCCTGCAGACCCCCAGTGATACATAATGCATGGTATGTTTGTCATTGGCTAATCTTGTTTTAATGGACAGAGGTTCTTGCTCTTTATTTTACTGGAATCACTAATTTTGTAATTAAAGTAAGTTCTTACAAAATTGTTATCCTAATTGTTACTTTTTTAAAAAAATGGAAGTCATCATTTTATCTTGCAGTGATATTATGTTTAGTTTATCCCATTCAAACAGAGAACTTAGTAATCAAATCTGATGAGGCAACAGTATATGTTTTTTCTATTTACTTTTCTAAATCTGTTTACACTAGTAGGTTGGGATTTTTTTTTTTCCTTTTCTGGAAATAATAGCACAAAAATAAGCTAAAAACACACAAAAACAATAAATGGAGATATGCAAAGGACTTACAGACAATTTCTTTTAAATACATTCTTCTGATAATATATAGAGCCTTCCTTTCTCCTTCATTTATGCTGTATGTCACCTCTTGAAACATTCTCTCCAGAGTATTAAATGCTTTTTAATGTTTTCATATGGCAATCAATAATTATCAATTATACACTTAGTCATATAGTGCCAAACCCTTTCATTTAATACTTGGTTCATCAATTGTTCATATATACGTTCTGTCAAGCGGCTTAATGATATGATTGAATTGTGTGCTATTGATTTTCTATCTGTCAAGTTTATGCAGTGATTTGGAAATACTGGGCCTATACACTGATGTAATTTCCTTGACTTCAATAGAGTCATTATTCTGTTGGTGTAAGGGACTTGATAATCAGATTGCCAAACATCTGGAATGAAAGACCTTTCTGGTGAGGGTATAATACTGCCCTCTACAGTCTCTTCACCTAACAAGACTAGGTTCTAGTTCCTTTTAAAATGTAAGGGATTACTTTGTTTGGATATACATGATTACATATACTCTAATTATACATGTAATCTAATTGTAAAATAATCTATATGAGCCTTCATTGTTTAGAAATATATAGAATAATCATGAGAGAGATGGGCATGCTGGAATTCTGTTAAAAACATGTCATCATCTTGAGAAAGTCAAAATAAATCAACACCTGGACAGGGAATTGAAAATGTGCAGATTACTGTACTTGCACACAATATTTGCAAAGGATCTGAGATACACTGGAGTAAAACCAGTCAGTTCACTGATTTGATACCTATTACAATAAAATTAGCTATGTCAGTTAGACATTAGCTAGACAGCAAACATAAGACTAATGAGAATCTGGAACAGACAACACCTCTTACAGTACTATGTTTCTAGTGTTGTTGAAGTATTTCCTTTTTTGACTGTTCTGAAATACTTATTTTCCAAACTAATATAACATTTCTTTCCCTTCCCTGCAACTTCAATTTTCTTAAGAAAAGAAAAAAACCCCAACAAACTGAAACCTCAAATAACTGAAAAACAACAGAGGAAAAATGCTGAACATCACAGCTATTCGATGGTGTCTTGCATATATATACATTCTAAAAAACCTGAAAATAATTTCTCTCTTGGATACTTCTTTATTTCCTGACTTTTTAACCTCCTCCCTTCCTCCTGCCAGGAAGAAAAACACCACAACAACAAGAAAAAAACCCCACAACCAAATAAAAAGACCCTCTCAACCTCTGCATAACTGACAACAACTTTGAATGACAGCATGTGGAGCAAAGGATATATATTCAATCACCTCAGTCTTATAATGGGTTGCTTTTCATATTCAAATAAATGCCCACTAATAAATACCAGAATCATAAATGCATCCCACAAGGAAATCTCATTAAAACTTATTCATCCCATCCTTCTATGTCCTCTCCAAATGTCAGAGATAAGATCAGCTTTATAGTACTCCTGGAAGATTAACAAGTATAAATTTTTTTGAAGAAGTTGGGAAAGTAAATCTTAGTCAAGAGACTTTTCTGGCAAGACGTCCCTCATATTTAAACTATAGAAACTAGAATTTAACTAACATCTTAAGTATTCCCATTTTCATAGTATGATGCATGTAGAAATCAAACGTCTCAGCCTGATAACAAGCTGCTTCAAAAATCAGGGTTGCCATATAGTTCTTTTTCAACTGACTACATTTTTCAATTAAAGGGGGTGGGAGGTGGGGAGAGAGGGAGTTATTCCTGAAACTGGCTAAAAGAAGAAACTTCTAAAAGAATCTCCATGGTTGTATATACCAGGGAAACCAATTTAAGGATCAAGGGAAATATTCTAACCTCATAACCATTTACACAACCAAAAGGGGAGTTTTAGGGAATAGATGCAATTTCATTGACATCAACAAGCATAACATCAACAAGTATGTATCTGAAGGCAGAATTTCTCTATGAGACAAAATTACCAAACTAATGAAGTCTTGGTACTCCAAGATTCTTTTTTTTTTTTTCTCTTGACAGATTGGAAAAGCAGTATCCAAACTGTTTATTTAGACCAGTACCACTGATAAAGTCTTTATTTTAATTTCTCTTAATTAGTTTATACTATACCTCCATGTGTTAGATATGTCAAGGAGGATGTAGGATTAGAGGTGGGCTCCCAAACCTTGTATGTTAAATTTTCACTGAGCTACCAGTATACTAGATATATTTCTAAAGATAGGCAGTTTAAGCAGGTAGTATAATACAGCAGCACCAAATCGTGTCAATAAGAATTGAAGGGATTTTGAAAGTGAAGATTTTCATTGACCTTTGGAAACTTATTACTGACTCACCGCTTTTTTCTGTAATCAGCTAATTTATGTCACTGATATTTTACTAGCCACTGCCAATAATAAACATGTACACCCAGGAAAAAGGGCATTCCTTAACTGCTGTCAGCATTATAAACAGATAAAGTTACCCAATTTGCTTTGAAATATAGTGAATAAAACAGTAGTACATATCTAGAAATGTGTCTACCTCAAACTTTCAGCTGAGTCTGTAGCTATTAAGTTTATTCCAAAACATCTGTATCTCTCTGGGCTTGAAATTAGACTGCAAATCTCCTAACAAAAGTCCAACTCATTGTTAGAAGTATCTCCAAATTGTAGCTGGATCTAAAGAAAAACTTTTCTGATAATTTTTGCTCCTGTCTGTGTCCTAAACCAAGATTTGTAGTCATGGAAAAAAGGGAAAAATCTGCTTTTCGGAAAAGTGAAATAATGGTTATGAAAGGCAGTGACTGGAGAGATATAAAGATAGACATTTCTTATTTTTGTAAAACAGATCATTATGACTTTTAAGATTCTAAATTCATTGCAAGTAAGTAACAGATACCCTCATGAACCTAGGCCTATGTGTATAGAAATTCAAATATATCCATGCAGTTTAGCAGTTTTACTTTAACAGAAGGGGCCACCTCCAGAGCGGCAAGGCAAGTCTGCTTCACTGTGATAGGAATTCTGTAATAGAGACATGCAGTACTGTGACATCTCTGAGTTGAGGCTACAATAAACAGCAAAATCTTTTGGTCTCTAGCTGTTCAATAACAATTTAAAATCAAAGATCTTCTAATCCCATATCATCTCCATGCTATCACTTGACTCCTTGTTGTATAATGTAGAATAATTTAATTCCTTCTAGAAATGGCATAGGCTGTGGTGAGAAATACAGGAAAACTACACCAGTTCCAGTCCTGGTCTTTTACTAAACTTTCTGACACTTTCAAGAAAGTTTTGCTTGGTTTCATCCCTTCTGGCCCACGTCTAAAATCTCTTTTTACAGAGTATCATCTAAATTGCAGCTCTCTAAGGTCAGTCTAGTCACTGGTTATTCATTAGGTGCCAACAGAACTTGTATCATGTTAAAATAGGGGAACAAACCATGGCAAATCTGTAGAACTCCTAGCAACTTTAATGAAAATGCATTATTATGTCATATTACTTAAAATGTTTAGAGCAAACAGCTCTATATGTCCACTGAAATGCATGTTAACATCTTTCAATGCTTCTAAAGTAATACAAGCAGGAAACACGCTTCTAATCATGCTTAGAGTATGATTATATATAAAAGCTCAGATGACTCTGCTTGTGATAAGCATCTCAGTTTTAAATGTCTCTGAGAATTCAGAAGGGATTTTGAAATAGCATCTGAAAAACATGCATGGAAATCCAGAAAAATCATCCAGACTGCCTACACTGTAGGTAACTTGAATACATCTCATCATTAGAAGATACATGATATATCCCTGCTAGAGCTCTCCTTTCTGGAGAAAACCTCACACATTACAATCTCAAAAAAAGTTGTAATTTGTTAATTTCATAAAAACAGCTTCTCTCTTGCTCAAAATAAGAGTGTGAAGTCTAACCAAATTTTCTAAGTGAGAATGCTGAAATGCTTAGAAGCGTCAGTCTGTGAAGAACATAGCTCTGAGTAGACAAAACCACTAACCTTTACTAGTATACTCTCACTTAAAAAATGTAAAGGTATCACTAGCTGGAATTTGAATATTAGGGAATGCTTTTGACTGAAAACTCTATTAATTCCCCTTTCAAAGTTACAGATTAACAGGTAAATGCAATATAGATATTTCCACCAGTTGATTAGCTGTTCCTGGAAGCTGCAATACAATATTTGTCTCTGGTACTAATGCACTTAATCTGTCTTATCCAGTCTATCTATAGATTTATTTTGTAATTATTCGTTACAGATTTTCTAGTAATAGGCATGAGGTATACAAATTTGAGACAGTTTCCTGTAAACATGTGGCTTGTAGTGTTCTAAGCCAAATGCACTGTAAGAGCCAGTTGAAAACACTGTTGGGAAATCTTATTCACTGGAATAAGAACAAGAAAGTTAAAAATCACTAGCAATATAGATGAAGTAACTCCACATTGTTTAGATTTTACCAGAGTTTTTTTATTATTATTATTTTATTTTAGTCGCCTTGCTTGTAACTCAGTGTAGAAAACAATTTGTAGAGTTCTGTTATCTTCAGACAAAGTACTTAGAGTAATGATGATGGTGCGAATTTAAGCAAAAGGATGAACTGATCCATTGCATTAAGGTTACATAATGGCATTATACCATTCCATCTATTTACTGGAGAGCATCTTAGAAGTGTTTGTCATGCAGTGAGCCTGCAGGTCTTTGGGCTTTACCTGGAGCTGTATAAGTAAAGATCTAGTCCCAGAGTTTCTTTTTTGATCCTAGCTATTGAAATGTAAATAGCATGGTAAGGGATGTCTCTGGAGTATTCTCATACAGAATAAGTTGTTGTTCTTTATTTTGAAAGAACAGGCAACATTTCCATAGACTGGTGTACTTGAATCAGACTACTGGCAAATCAGGCAGTTTGTCACAAGAATAATGAAATAGCTTTGCTTTGGCTTTGCTGCCGCCTATAGAGGAAGAGGGAACTGGAGGGTCATCTGTGTCTAATTTGTTTTCTAGATAATACTCTGCACTACTCTTTGATTTCTCTTTCTTTTCTTTGTGACTAGGTCATCAGGGTGGTAGTAGAATTAGTATTTTATCCAGACCATATTTACTCACCTCATGCTGCAAGGAATACTTGTTCAAGGTTACTCCCAGGACACATCCTTGTTCAGGAGGTCCTGGGTTGTTTTATCAAGGCTGATCACATTTCTATTTCTTCCACCAAACTGCTTTAAAAGTAGCATACTTCATTTTGCTAGCTATTTGAGTGTATACAATTACTGAACCAGAACAGGCAGGCAAACACAAAAACAAGGTGTGTTCTTACTACAAACTGAAGACCTACTGTATCATCTTTTTTCTTTAGCATCTAAATGAGATGACTTCCTTATATGTATTTATATTACATCCAGAATTCATGTAGGTCTTCTGTTTCTTATGCAGTGTTTTTAATGGAATTATTAACATTAGGGTTGAAGTCTTTTCCCATAGGACAAATTTAATATTGATTTGGCTATGTACTATGGTTTTTGCCAATGTTATGTTTAAAAACACCTCTCTCGTTTTCTCCGGGGAATGACTTCTTTTGTAGATGTTACTTCAAAGCAAACATGTCCTTTTTGGTTGTGGTTTTGATTTGCTCATTTCTTTAGTCAACTGCAGAATACAGTTACCAATACTTAATTACAATTTCAGCTACAACTTGATAATTGTTTTTTTTTTTTTTTTCCTAGTACTCACATTTATTTGTACTATCTCAACACCTTGCAATGTTATGTCAATCCAGTAGTGAGTGACTAAAAGTCATTACTACCCAAGTGAGGTTCAGTTTCCCATAGAAAACAGTTTTGGTGGTTGCAATTTGTTTCTTATGAGGCACTCTGAGCTAATTAATACCTTTCAGGAATATTCAAGAAATAAAAGTGTCAGAATGTACACAGAAATTGAAAAAAAGAAAAAGAAACCACCTGTTTAGATTTGATGCACATTGAAGAGAAAGCTGAAGAAATGCCTGTTGCTCATTCTGTAACTGTCCAGTAAATCAGCAGAGGATTTCTGTCTCCAGAACTGTCTGTCAGCTTTCACAAACTTCACTTTTAGAAACTGAGCTCTGTATTGCCAAGAGTTTTCTGTACTATGTACAGGAAAAAAGCCTCTCTTACTGCACTTCCAAAAAATTTGAGAATCTCTTTCATGAGTTAACTACAAACTGCTATCTAATTTCTTATAAAATTAAAAATTAGGGACACGATAGTCCAATGACTGGCTATTATTACTGTGGTCAGTTTTTATTAAACTAGTTTCCTGGAGAAGCTGTGCCTAGTCAGTAAAAGATCATTATTCATACTTTGCACAGAAGCACAAAGGAACCAGCCTTCAAGAAACGTTCCAGTAGTACAGTGAATTTCCTTTAAAATAATTAAATCATACCAATATAAATAATGTTGGCCATGTTCAAACTCAAACCTCCTGTACTTAGATGAAGATAGTTGACTAGATGGCAAGTTTGACTTTGTGTAAATGATACTGTAAATGTGACATATATGTATATATTTTAGTAATGGATTGGTTTTTCAGCTGGTGGTGTGCTAGTGAAAAATATTCTAAAGTTACACAACTTTTTATAGCTTGGTTTTCTTGTATGCTTGGCAGCTGGAGTGCAGAGGTGTAAAAGAACTGGAGTAGAAAACTGCGTGACTTTTTGGCATAGCTCACACCATAGTGCATGGGGGGAAAGAAATGGAAGAAAAAAGCAAAGAAAATTTTAAATAAAAGAAGAAACCTTTATATTGGTCAGCCATATCATAAATCCCAAGATAGCAGAAAATAGTTTCCTTTACAGACTCCAGTAATAATTAAAGCTGAAAAGCTGTGAAAAGAGAGTATGTGTCTGTTACAGGATTCCCTGTGAATTCTGCAGCAAATTCAGGCTTGATAAAATATTATAATATAACATCATTCATATTCATATAAAAGCTTGACAGAATCCTGTATCTTGGTTTGAGTGCCCATGTATTTCAGGTGTGAACCTACCAAAACAATAAGAGGAATTTAACCATCCTATTTCCACTAGAGTCAGCTAGCACAAAGTGATCTTTTGCATTATGCAGTGCAGCCATGTACATGCAGGACAGTTGCCTGGTGCTGCGATCCTTTCAGCTTCTACTTCTGTTTTCTCTTATACTGATTGCAGCCTTTCCTGTTTGCTAATTCTCTTTTTATGTTAATGTAATAACCATAACTCTTGGTATTTCTGTCCTATTCTAAAGATATTTTGCCATCTCAAAGGTCTTACAAATAAGCTCTCATAATATAAGAAAAATAAAAAATCTTAGGACCTGTATCTTGAAAAAACTTAACACACAAGAGCATTGTCTTAAATGTATTTTGTCTTTTTATAACTCCCCTGATTTCCACCCCTTTCAGCCTCAGTTCACTTAGTTTCTTCTCAGTTATCATGTTTGCCAGATCTATTTGCTTTTATTCGAGAACACAAGGTATTCTCTGCATGAGACTCGATGCTGTGACTGGAAAGACTATAGACATACAGAGTTGATCCTAAAGGAAGCAATTTCAAAACTTCTGTGGGCTTTTGATAAAACTAAAAATTCAGATCATGCTTTTAGACCTGGATCTTCTAAATGGAAACTTCGCCGTTGCAGCAAGTATAGACTTCTGTCCTGAGTTCATCCTGCCTCCATTTTAAACTCAGACTTTGCATTCAAATTAACTTGGAATTAATTGAGACTTAGATAATTTTAGATCATTTTAGATCATTTAGCTATAAATGCAACAGCAACCAAAACATATCCAAGTCTGGAAACTATTTTTTTATTCATCAATCAGCTGGCATTCATGCTTACTGAGGAGACCGGTATTATTGAAGACATTATTTTATTTGGACTGCCATACATAAAAAAACTAAAAATGATCAATTCAATGAATTTATATAATATTCATAAGGTAATTGCACAGAATAGACAATTGTTTCATCATCCTGATCAAAGTAGTATTTAGTTGATCAAAGGATTGGCAAGGGCTTGTTCATTTTACTTCCTGGAAATGAGTATGAGAATGGACACACAAAGAAAATTACAGAGCAAAATAAGGATGACATTATTAAAAAGGCTTTAATATCTATTTCATTTCCAGTCCCTGTATTAAGATCTCAATTTAACAAGTATACTTATTACCTGAAAAATATCTTGCCAAGGTATATTAAAAAAAATTATGAAAAAATATTACTGTAATAGGTTTTGGGGAAATATGAATGAAAGGCAGATGAAGTAATATTAGTAGAAAAGTTTAGATGCAAACTTTTGAAAAGGGCTTCCATGAGACTGCCAGGGAGCAGGCAGTGACAAAACCTTGAAGAAGTAACTTGAGAGACCGATCTTTCATCTCAGGTGACTTTTTGTGGGAAGATACAAGAATGTTTTTAGAAGGGATTTAACCTGAATATCTTGATCTCTTCACACAGTATCTATCAAATTTTCACTTCTTCCTCGGCATCCACACTTTTCTGTGCGATAGGCTTCATTTCAAAGTATCTGACCATTAGAAAGACTATTTGGTGATTGATGTATTAAGTTACAATACTACTTTACAAAGACTGTTTCAATGTTCACCATATATCTTTGATAATATAAAGATCTTCATGCTCTCATTATTGTTATTATTATGAAAATATAAATTACAGAAAGATTCTGAAAACTGCTCCCCAGAAGTAGACCTTCAAATAGCTTTCTTAACATGAACACTTTGCATTGAGAGATGCTGAATAAAGGAGTATTATGCAATTTACTTGCATTGGTTTGTTTTCCTAAGAAGAAACTTGAATGAAGACTTGATGGACAACAAGCAAACAGGTTTGGTTAATATTATTGTATTACTTCTGACAGAATGGAATGGCCTCAGTAAGAGATTAGTCATGACAGCCCATTCATTTCGTATTTGCTGTCTCAGATAATCTTATAACTTTATCCCCTTCTATTCTTCCATGATTCAGCATAGAAGTGATAATTCTTTTATGTCAAAACTATTTTTCTTTTATTTTCAGGTCCTTCAGTGTCACTGAAGTATTATGGTGAAAATAGGTTTTTTTGTTGCTGTTTTAAGACAGAATGACTGTTTGGTTCAACACTTTAATTTTTTTTATTTTCTCTCCTTTGAAATAAAAGTTGTCTACATAGCTTTATTTACATACAAGCAAGAACCCTTGGTGATTTTTCTGTAAATTAATATCTATTCAGGCTAGAACTGTGAGCTATAAATTAGATTTTATACAGGTCTTTCCCTAGTACCAGTGAGTAAACCACATTTTCCTTGGATTTCTCATTTAAAATGTAACCCAGAGTACCAGAAAAGCTCTAAGCAAAATATAACATAATAATATAATTACAGCCATTTTCAATAAGTCAGCACTTGTTTTAGTTTTTGTTTTCCCTTCTGAACAAAAGCAATGTAGGTAATTATTTTAAATTAGGTTACATGAGAATATTATTTGTGTAACAGAAATAGGTTTCTTATTTTAATTAAGTTTAATGGATCTTGCTCTGGAGATGAACAGAATCAGTCCTGAAAATACTAGGTATCTCCATCTGCAGGTATGTTTGGGGGTTGGATGGCTACATTAATTAAGTCTGCTAGTGAAATGGTAAGGATATGATGAGGCAGTCGTTCCTTATAGCTTTTTACCTATATTTGAAATATAAGTAAAAATCTCCACAACCTCCTGTCTTTATCGATACTACTTTTGGAAAACCTTTGATTGACTTGAACAAATTGTGTTAAGACTGTGTAACTCCTGTTGATTTGGTTTCTGAAGGGAACAGGTTTATACAGGTTAAGTACTACTCTAAAATGTCTTTCTTTATCTAAAGACATGTCTACAAATGTTTCAGAATTTGTGTTTATTTTTTTAGTTTTCCAACTTCAATCATTTAGATTTTTTTTTCTTTGTTATGGACAAATATGTCAATGTACTAAATGCTGCTGCATCAAAGAAATTTGACTGAAGAATTGCCACAATGACAAGGAACGATGAGTTCTGTATAAGAATCAGATCACCAATGTATGGTGAGTCAGGGGAAGCTGTACAAGCATTCATGTAGAAAATCTATGTAAGAAGATCTGGGCATTTTCTACATAATAGTGATAAACTGTGAAGGTCTACCACAGTCCATAAACTGGACACAGGAAATGTGATTCTCTTTATAGAAACTGTCAGTAACGATAAGGGATCAGGACTAGGACTTAAAAATAAGGTACTAGGGACCAGATTTGACAGGTTAGTTGCCATACTTCTGATAGCTGATGCTCTTCTTTAAACTCAGATTCCTCTTACTGAGCCTTTCACTTTGCACATTTCTTGCCTCTAAGTAAAAATAAATAACTAAACCAGAAAAAACCCTCTTAAACCAAGAAATTAAACTTTCACAGATATATTGGGTTTAAAATTTCATTTATCTTAAAATAATCTTATAACTGGTATGGCTCATGGCTCTTTAATGTTTGCATTTGCTAGTGCTAATATAAGTAAAATAGAGTAAATAAAGCTCATGGGAAAAGAAATGTTAAGGCAAGAGGGAAAAAAAAATGGACAACAAGCAAAAAGAACAGTTGGAGATGTTTTAGAAGGGGAGGGATCCACTGACTTATACAGTACAACTTTTGGTGTGAATGAGAAACTGGGCAAGACAACAAAAGGAAGAAAGAGGGAAACCATAAAAAAACCCCAAAACCTTACATAGGAAAAAAGCAGATGAGTTTACCTAGGTATGGGTCATCGGGCTCAGAAAGAGAGCAGAGAATTAAGTTGCATTTTTGGCAATGTTCTCTTTTCCCTTTGCAAAAAGCATGGGGGGATGTTTGTGAAGGTAGAAAACCAAACAAAAAATTAACTTAAAATTTCAGCAGACATACAGGAGAAAAGACACAAAGTTTCATACCAGATATAAACAATGTAACTCATTAATCTAAATAGCATGTAAACTTGCCCCCGTCTGAGCACAGAAAGAGGGTAAAAAAAAATATTGATGTGAAGGTAACTTTAAAGTCAGGCAGAACTTTAAAGAACTGTGTTTAGAAAGTGCTTTTGGGAGCTATTGCTGAAAAATTCTTTCTTACTGCTAAGCATTATTTTCCTTCTGTGCATAGATATACTCAGCTCTTCTTTCACCTGAGACTTTTAGGATAAATCTTCAAGATGACAATCAGTGCTAGCTGCAGAGAAACGGAGGTACTCATTCTAAATGATCAGGTTCACAAAGCAGAAGTATAGTCACATTATCATGGACCATTTAGCCACACCATATTAGTCCAGATAGAGTTGTGTTTCATTTCTGATAGTACCTACATTGTGCAGTTAAATCTAACAAGTGTTTATGCACACATCTTTACTGGCCATGTATATTTGTCCTTAGAAAGCCCCTCCCAGGACCTCCATTCAGCATGGTTGCTATTAATTGCAGTTGTCACTAACTGATTTCATGTCACTGATGAAGCATCTTGCAGAATACTTCAGTAACGTTTGTGAGGGTCATAATTTTTCTTATTCTGATCTAACTTTATTGATCTTCTCCTGAGATGAACAGCACCCCTTGCAGCTTTATGGGGACATTCAAACACTCTAAGAATGATTTATATTACCCTTAAGGAAAAAGACATCAGGACTTGTTACTCGCATGCTGAGATTTTCTCTGAGATCTCAAGCTGTCAAAATACTAAACACAAGTCAGGATATTCCTGAGTAAAGGAAAGCACTGCAAAACTTTATCGCATTATTAGGCTTCATGTTATAATTGGGTGATGCTTCCACTTAACATGCAATTTATTTTATTCAATATTGATAAGATTTAATGGGTGATGTATATGATTCAAGGCTTTGATACAAATGTAGAGTCTTAATTAACAAGTGATATATTTGATGCAGTGAATAATGATCTGATTTAATAGAGGATGCACTGTATCTGCAGCTGAAGGTGATTGGTCTTTTTAGTGAGAGATTAATTCATTTCAGAAGATGATGTATCACTTTCAATATGAACAAAATCAATTTTATAATACTTTTTTTTCAGTGTGCAAAGTAGCACAAGGAACAAGTTTGCCCTCAAGTGGACTTCAAAGGCAGATCATACCTCCCAGGTACCAGGCAGGTTGAATCAGTGGTTCATTCACTCATGCTGTGATAGGGGTGGAACCAAGTTCTGATAAGCCACTGCCTTCGCAACCAACCTTTGCTTTATTTCTAAGTAAAATTGCATTAAATTTATTTAATTAGAGATCCACAAAAGTATAATAATCTTTGTATTAATAAGAATTGACAATAATCCTTGGAAGATTCAAGGCACAAAAGCTATTTGATCTTGAGACACTGATGAGGTAATAGAAAGAGGCAGGGCATCTTTAAGCATGTCTTTTTCTTAGGTCACAAAAAAATCTGGCCAATTTGAAAATATGTGCTTACATTTTATAAATTTGTCTCATCAATACAACTGCTTTTACATCTTGTAAAATTGGGAAACTCTTACTTTTTTGCTAAATCTTCAGAAAGAGTCAGTAGGGGAGCTTCAGTCTAGATCACTGGAGTTTTCAGCTCCTGTATATAGATAACTAGCCACTGAAAACACAAGAAGGCTATACGGAGTCAATATTCCATTTCCACTTTCAGTAATGTGAAACCTCTGTGTTCACTTATTATTCTATCAAGCCTTTATTTTTCTGTTCACAGCTCCATAAATTCAATACTCTATGCTTTTAATCTAATTTGTTGACAAGCGAAAATGACCCAGGTTCAAGACAATGCCAGCTAGTTTTTTTAATTACATATTTAGAACTAAAAAAGTATTAGGGCATGCATATGTAACCCAATGAGTATATAATGGCTGTCATACTAGCACATAATATTCCTAGTAATTTAATTATAAACATCTGACTGTTTGGTATTTAAACAGGAAAATGACTGTTTAAGCACTAGGCAGTTAAAGAATAATAAACCTTCTGGCATATTCTTCATTCAAAATATTCAAAAATAAGATCAAAAGAGATTCACCAGCAATGAAAAACTATTCTGAAGTAAACTGATTTTATAGTTCTAAACATATGATGGATCTTATCGCTGTCCTGTAGATATACATTCAGTATCAAATATCAGTGGTTTGTGTGTAACAAAATTACAAGCTAGAAGTAAACCAAGAAAAAAAAAAAATTAATCCTTGTTTCAATTTTTCACCAAAAAGTTAAAACCTTCCTTTTGATTCACAGCGTCAAGAATAGCACTGATAAAAGATTATGATAACTTAAAAAATATAACTTAATTTAAAAACAAAAAGTTGGATCATATTGAATTAGGTTATCCACAACATAAAGAAAATAAGTACATCTTCACAATGCTTAGAAAACAAAGTGTATAAAGTAGGAAAAGATTTACAGGTCACAGTTTTTGACAGATCATGACATCTATTTCTGCAACCCAAAGACTTGCTGTGTGAGATAATACACTGAAAAAGAATTATAAAATTAATTATAAAGTTGTATCTGTCTGGCCCATGTTAACTCTTAGCAGGTGATTTCAGATCATAAAATTGTGTTCTATCCATAACTTAGCTGCCTATAACTATAGATTCAAGCTATTATGCCCCCCTTTTCAGTGATCAAAAATATTAACAGCCGGTTCTGAAGATAAGAATACTATGCAATGGTAAATATATATTACCTATATCATACATGATAAATGATTCGAGGTGCTAAAAAAATAGAGTTAAGCACGTCTTCCTACATTTCCCAGCTCATGGTGGCAAAACATCACTGCAGGATTAAAAATTATAAAAGTTGGCATAGTATTATCCACTTTCTGCTGTATGAGTCACAGAATAGGAAAAAGTAAATAGAGGTAAGAGTGTTTCCATGGAGTGTAAATTGCTTTTTCAGTTTTGCACAAAGTGCTCTCTGACCTCTTGATGTGGCTATGGAAGCAAGAATATCCTACTTTTCATAGGACTGCAGAGGGTGTAGCCTAGTTTTGTTTATCTGCCTGTGCCACCTACATACCTGTTTTCCTGTGGTTTTGAATTACAATGTTTTAGTTTGGTGATGGATTAGAAAAGTATGTTGAAATCTACAGCAAGTCTCTCATACCTTCTTGTTGCTAGAAGTTGTCCAGCTAACAGAGAGCTGCTAAAGTTCATAACTGCAGGACATTGGCAATTACTCACAAGTTAAGATGAATACATGATCCTAGTTTTCCAGATACTTGCTGTGGACAAAGGATGAGGAAAGATAAGCTTTTAATAGTTACAGGGAATGCCCACATGCCACAGAATGTGTTCAAGGGTTCCTGGATATGTGAATCCCTTTCTTCGTTCAGGAGTACATCCTTCTCTTACCATGTAATAAAGTAATTATTTTTGGATCCAAAAGTGACATCCCCTGAGAACTACAATATGCCATGTTTTTGACTTCTCTATAAGCTTGGTAAGATGTCTTACTTTTGAAACAAAAATAGTCATGGTAATGGCAGATACTCTCTTTAATTGTTATCGTTTATGATACTGATAGGGTTCGAATTTGCTGCAAACTGTATAAGCAATGGTAGTTTACAGGTAACAAATCAAAACAAATAAATTTGAGTCCTGCTTGGTGCTGATGGATGTTTGAAAGAGAGAGCTGCATGTCTGAGGCAACAAGACAGCAGAAGGCAGAGGAACCAGGAAGAAGACAGATTAAAAATAGAAAATGCACCTCTGCCACAAAGTTTCTGAAGTTACATACAGGTCTAACATAACAATATATGCCCTGAGGTGTAACATTTGAGTACACTTGGGGACATCAGACCTGCTGAGATAAAAGGCAGAGAGGATTGTCGTGGGTGGACGCCTATATCCACACTATCTGTTAGGAGCTGATAAAAGCTATCAAAAATCCCTAGGTTTTCTCTCCAAAACTGGCAACTAATTGACTCACACCAAAAGGAAACACAATAATTAATTAGTGAAATATGGATTATTAGTAGTAGAAGTACTAGTTACTTTAACAGTAGTGCATTGGGACCTAGGTGCAATACAGGTACCAGGCCAAAATGGCAGTACAGAAATACCCATAAAACTGATAGATTCAGCAAAACAGGTATGGGATGTAGTAAGAGATGCAGCCAACAAGCAGAATGAACAGTGTGATAGGAACTATTTTGCACTTGCTGACTTCTAGCAGAAAGAAAAGTAAAATAGATGAGATGAAAAAAAAGAGAATATGGACTAAATGAGGAGAAAAGTCATCATGAAAGGGAAATGAGGGGAGAGAAAAAAGACAGTCTGGTAGTGCTCTTGATACAGGCAGATGAACAGAGTTCACTACTTCTATTGGTTTTCTATATTATTTTCCCCTCTTCTCATTTCTCCAGACAGAGAGGCCAGAACATTGCATTGTGTGATATCCATCAGTACTGCTTTTTTTACCCCCATTTTCTTGAAAAAGGAAGAGAAGAATAAGTAAAAAATTTGAAATATAATTCTTTCTCTTCTTTTTACAAAATGACTTTTTTTTAGTTAAATGAAACTTTGCTTGAAGAATGTTTTTGGAGTATGAGATTGGTTGATTTGAGGGAAGGAAGGATTAGTTTATCCTTTAAAAAAAATTCATTAAAAATTCAAAATGAAAGTAAGTTTAAATTTTTCAAGATTTATTTTTACAATCTAAAATTACTGCAAAAAAAGCAATCTAACTTTATGTATAGTGACCAGAAGAGTCATATTCACCTTTTTTCAGACAATAAAGTGTTTAACAGAATAATTTAACCTAATCTCATAGTGAGCTTCTAGGGGGAAAAAAAAATTAACAAAAACCCAAACAAAATGAAAAAAAAAAATCCCAAAAAGCAAGCAAAGCAACAACCCCAAAAAACAGGGATAAAATACAACAAACCCCCCAACAACACTAAACTTTATGACAGTTTTTTCAGTGAGGATGAGATTTGAAAAAATGCGCGTATCCATAAAGAATGAAGATGTTTATTTTAACTCCAAAATCACACGTACAGGAAAAGGAACTAGGAAGTTTGGACAGAAGAGAAGAGCACTGGTTGTGGAGACAGGAAAGAAAGAAGCTCTGTGCTTACCACAAAAGATAGGGGGGTGTGGCAAAGAAAGTTGGCACTAAAAGACTACAAGTGCTGTTGTTTTTCCAATCTTTATAGTTCTTGTGCTGAGAACTAAGGACTGTTGGATTTTTGAAGGGCAACTCCAATTTCTGTGTCAGGTGTATTTTTACGAGGAAAATAAAAAATGGCCTCAGGTCAGAGCTTTGAAAAAGGTATGTTTAAGTTACTGAGGTATTTCATGGAATCATTTGTGATGTTGAGGACATAGGGCAGCTACAGAATGAGGTTCTACCTTCCTGAAGGTGTAAAAAACCCCAAAAGACTATATATCAAACTGTACCAGAAAGGATGCAGCCAAAGGTCTTGGATGCAGCCTACTAACCCCAGGAAAACTTACCAAGTACAGGATATGTTGTCCCAGAACTGCAGAATAGCAGCAGCCTCATGAACATCCACCAGTGGAAGTTCTACATGGTTATGATGATGAGTTCCTCAGTTTTGTGTGCTTTGGTTTGGTTTGGGTTTTTTTCTTAAACTGCTAACTCAAACTACAAATATTAAAACCAAAACAAAACAAACAATCCCCCTGACTTGTGTTCCTCTGGATCTCCTTTTATTAAGATTTTTTTTCTTCATAAAATTAGTCAAGGTTTATATTATGTTCATAGTCACCAATCATCTTTTTCTTTCCAGAATTAATTTTTCAATTAATATATTATTATCTGGTAAGTACAATAAGGAGTTAAAGAAAATTAATTAAATGAATGACATAGACAAAAGGATTAAATCATATAGAGGCATAAAAACTTACTGCAGTATGAATTAAATAGTTTTTTCTGAGTCCCTCCACATGGTCTATCCAGTAGAATTCTGCTATTTTGAAATGGCAGATAGATGTTTGAGTTTTCCAACACTGTTTTTCCATTTTTTAAATTCTTTTTGCCATATGAAGGGATATAATGATACTTAACTTCTTGAATCTAATTTGATGAGAAGGAAGTTATTCTGTGAAACCTACAAGTAAGTTGTTTGAGCAAAACCCAAGCTGAAATTTCCAGGCAAAGAAAACACCTAAAGTAAAAAATGACCTCTGGCAAAAATTAAAGTCCTTTTATGGAACTAGTTTGGGTTTGTAGCTAATGTGAAAAATTATTCTAAATAAGTTCTTTATGAATGTATGTAATATTTTAATATTCATTCTAAATCAATCACATCCTATATTCATTGCAAAGCAATTAATAATCATCTTCTTAATATTTTAATATAAAAAATTAACAGTATTTTCTGATTTTTGTTCAGTTAGAGTACAAACAGCAAAACCCACCTCACCATAGGGACATGCCAAAATAATGCCATGTTCTCCTCACTGAATATCAGATAAGAAAATTGTCTGTGCCATGAAGACACAGGCAATTAAGAAAAGTAGATAAAGAAGAAGTTTGTGGGTAGTGGTACAATCTTTATGACTTTGTGTGTCTTCAAAGGAGTCATCAGCAGTAGCTCTCAGGCATATGGGAATCCTGTTTCATAAAACAGGATTAAAATTATGCTAGGTGAAGTGTTTTTAGAACAGGGTTACTAGGGGGCATAAGAGTCTAAGCTACCAGAAAATAGGAAAAATAATTGTTAAACCTATTAAGTAATAATACTGGTAGAGGAGAATTAGAGTGGAAAAGATGGTAAGAATGACCTGATATTAAAAAGGAAGGAAGGATAAGGTTTACTTTAATTAATGTCATGCTTTCTTTAAGATAAAGGTTATGCAATGTCATTAGGAAATACTAATCCATAATTGTTGAATATAAATGTTAGGAAAACTATTTTAGTATTATTTTTATGGAGTTCAGTTGTTACATTTTGTTCTGACCTCAGGTGTCCCCACCTGCCTCCAAAGTGAAATTACAAAAGCTGACACATTCTGCTCAACTTAGTCATTCTTCTCCATTTAAGGAAGTAAAATGCTACATCTACCGCCCCAGCCAAATGAGGAAATTCAGTGTGATTTCTTGGCAATCCACCAAAGCTGAACACTTCTCTGTAACCTTCCTTTGTATTTGTTGAATAAACTCATTATTGCAACTAACTCTGAATATCAGAAATTATATCAGGGTGAGATAACCTGGCAGTAACAAACATGTTCGTGAAGAGCAGACTTCTGTGGGAAGATTACTGTAAAGACTAAAGGCCCTGACAGAAATTATTTGCTCTTGGAAGTACTAAGATTATTGAGAACAGCCCGAATCAAATCCTCTCACAGCAGAGCTAAATATTGCAAATCATTAACAATACTAATTATGCAATGAAAAGAAAGAGAATTTTATCTTAAAACAAAACAACAATATCCCTCTTCAGAAATGTATTGTTAATCAATCTCTTCTGTGGATTAGACCATATGAGATAAAAAACAGGCATGAAGACAGTCTTTCTAATTGGAATTAATGACTTCAATAAGGAACAATTCATCAAGTAAACGTAGATGTGTACATGAACATAGAAAGATAACAAAGAATTGGGAGATTTTATAAAACCTCATGAGAGGATCACAAGTTTATTTATTTCAGTGTAAAATAAACACTAAACCTTTCTTTCCAAGAGCCAGCTCTTGTTGTCTCAATTGTGATTCATGCTGCCAGATTTAATCACCATTCCACACTACCTGGACCTGAGATTATTCATCTGGATGTAGCTGATCTAAATTGATATTCAATTCAGATTATCACCAGTTTACGAATTTCTATAAAGTCAAGTGTAACTAGACTTCCTCTTTGTTTCTATAGAATTTTTTTATTTAACCATGTTGTCCTATTCCTCTACCACATAGAATTTGTTACTTATTTTATTCAAAAAATAAATAACAGTCTACATGAACTTAAACTAAACGGCTGTGTTAATAAATACTTATTTAGCTAATTACTCCCTCAAAGCCAATAAAAGTACTCCACTTAGTTATTTATTTATTCTCACATATACATATGCTGATTATTGTATCGCAGTGAAGTCTCGAACCACTAAACTGAGATGAAAAGTCCAGGAAGCTGACTATTTACAGCCATCTTAGGGAATCTCTGAACTTTCTGAAAAAAATCTGCTAAGATTTATCGTTATAAAGACAAGGGAATAATGTTATCATCTACTACTATGTATGCAGTAATTTACTGTCTGATACATTCTTACAATCTGAATGAGATGACTTACTATATTGCAGCCCTTATTGAAACAAACAAACAAAAACCTGTGTAGAATCAATGGCAATGTTTCCTGGGACGGTAAATACAATTTTTTGTTTCACTTTGGCAAAATTTGTTAAAATTTATCTTATGACAAAAACTGTCTGCCTCAGAAATTCCACTGTTTTCAGTATAACTTCTTTCATCTCCCAAAGACTGCAGTTCTGACATATTTGAATTTTAATCAAAAGGGAAAATGGAATAAGAATTTTTTGTTAGAATTTGTTTTTTCATAGGAGCCATCTTGGATATTATAATCTAGTCAGAATAAATCTTAAAGATCTGTCTTTTTTCCATATTTTCTGAAAATTCCAGAGCCCTCTATTCTGGTGGTTTTTTACATATTCTTTATTTTCTTGATGCTAGATCATGGCATGTTGTGAAATAATTCTAAGAAATATTATTAGGGACAAGTAAAATATTGCACTTTAATCTTGAGGAAAAAAGACAAATCTGCCCCTTTTTTGACACTGTGAGAATCTTTTCCTCTCTTCCACATATAACTGCAATATTTCATTTGGTTTACAGTTTATGGTGTGAGAAGTGGTACAGTAAGTGAGGTTTTATCACTGTTTAATTATGCTAAAGTAGCCCAAAGATGCTTCAGTCTTTCACATATTAGCATGTGCTCAATGTTACAATAAATTTAATCTCAAAAGCTTTCATTTAGTTATAAATTATTTAGAAATCTTAATCTTAGTTAACATTCAAATGTTTATTATCCTGCTACCTACAGTTATTTTTAATAAAAATATGAAATTAAATTTTAGACTTAAAATTGTAACAATGTTTTTCTTAGGAAAGAAATGAGAGATTTGATAAGGAAGGACATTTCATTGTTAATGATTTCATAGCTACAAAGGATAAAACTGTGTTCTTCTTCTATTAGTTTTTCTTATTCAATTTCCCAAACCTTGTGTCTACACTAGTGACCTGAACTATGAGAGGTTATTTACAATAGAATTATCAATACTCTTGAAATTTAAAAAATTCAGAACTCAGTGAATGGAAAAGTTTTATGATCTCATGATATATTTTATATGGTATTTTTACTGGATGCTATAGAATTTCCAGACACAAAGCTTTAAGCTGAAGTTAAGACTTTGATTTATATCAAGCATCAGCAGAAAAATTATACAGAATGCTACAGTTTAAAGTCAGAAAAATGGCCTTTCAGTAGGCAGTGGACTACTGGACTTCTATTCCCAGCTGTCTCCCTGATTTCCTGCACATCCTTAAACAAGCCAGATTGATCTCCACTTTTTCTAAGGAGAATAATCAATATAATTCAATAGAAAGTCATGAGGCTAAGATTCTTGCATTGCTTTCATGATCTGTAGTCATGGTTATTATAAAGAAAATTAGGGGGCTTCTGATTTTTGCTCCATTATTTTAGGGGAATAATTGTGACAAACTACTTATATATTCAATTTCCATTTTAAAGGTAGTTTCACAGTTAAAAGAATCAGAGACTCATGCCTCAGGTTTCAATTCTGTTTTCAAAGTGCTGGGCATCCACTTCTCATGTGAAATTATTTGCAGATATTTGAAAATCTGCCAGGCCAGGCTCTGATGTCTCCCAGACTGTCCAATATCTTGGTTTTGCATCTCCAAGACAGCAGTTTAACCAGATCTTTGAGTTGCTGGTTAACTGGAGTGGCACAGTTATGTAATCCAGTGACTTCCCAACTGTGGGGAATAAAGATCTCTTGTTTATAATTGCCACTGCCAAAGGCATAATCACCTAACAGACTGATGCTGGACAAAGGCAGTAAATCATTAAGTATATCGGTGATTACAAATGAAAGATCCAGATATCTACTAAGGCACATAAGCACCTCTAAAAAGCCAAAATTTTCTGACCACAGAATCAGCAATGATACCTCATCAACTGTACATTGTTCTTTACGAACAGTAGAGGATTCTTCTCTAGAGACAAAGTGAGTCTCATGTTACAATAAGATGAGAGATCTTCTCTCATTTGCTCTTGGTCATGAATAAATCATATTTCTTTCTCCTCTTTGAGGCAATTCAATTGACTGACCAGGTCAGAGGCCAGAAGGTAGCAGAGACGCTTCATGATTCAATATATTTTGTTAACACATCTAAGAGAATTTATCTCCCAATGATCCACATAAAGTTCATAAGATGCTTTTCATGTTCCCAGTATGCAGAACAAAAGTCTCTCATTTATTTTAATTAATCTATATTCTACAGAGAAAAGGAAAGAGAGTTATATTCATTGAAGATCACATCATTTCATAAAGATGGCAGAAGAATGAACATGTTTTATGGCCCAGTTTATCATCTATGACTTTGACTATTACCTTCTTAGAATTTTAGGTTCACAGTGTAAGTCTGTACTAATGTACTAAATTATTCATTTCAGACATGTGTAGATAAGCATGAAAGGTTCATATCCATTACTGAATAACACCCAATGAGAGATGAGCAAAGTATCATTTTGTTAAGTTCCAGAGCTCAGTACTTGTTCCCAGGTAGAATTTCCTGAAATAATCACTTGTTTGAAAATGAACCCTTATTATGTATAATAGCAAGAAATAGCAATTGACAGCAAAGTATAGAGGTCACCATGCTTCCTTTATGCTATCACTACTGTTTGGCAGGTATGTACAACTGCTGGGCCAGACAACATTTTGAAAGGGTTTGTAATTCCAGTGCTCTGTCACTTCTCAGTATGAGAGGTTTGTATCAATTATAAATGAAATGAAATGAAAATATCTTTAACTTACCCCAGGTTAAGAGTAGCGTTGATGGTTTCAGTGACTCTGGGTAAATGACTGAAAATATTTTCATGCTATATTCATATTGAAACATTTAAATAATAATTTTTTTTTTCTTGTCATAAGCTCCAACGTGCTATATATCCAAATGTGCCTTACAAACAAAGTCTGCTAGCTTTGTTTTGGGCTAAGATTAATATTTTCTCCTAATTGTCTGCCAGAAATAGCCCTATCTTGCCTTTATGTTCCTTCATACATAAAAAGATCCCAAAGTATTCCACAGACACCTTATACTTTAAGACCTAGAAGCTCCTGCTGAACAGAGGAAAGGATTCCTACTTGACTGGCAGCATTGGGTATTATTTCCCACTCTCTGAATTTTAATGTGACTATGTCCAGGTGGAACGACAAGTTTCAGTGTTACAAAGTCTGATAATTGACAAGTGTGGATAATGTTTGCTTGATCTGATGAATAAAAAAGAGAAAGATTTTATTTTAAAGAAAAAAAGATTTTTTACTGTAACCGTAATCAAGACTCAATTATATGCTTCCATTGATGCTAACCAAGAGAAGTCAGTAACAAAACCAAGACTTCACATAAATTTAACCACATCTGGGTGAATATGTGAATTTTGAATGAAAAAAAAAACCCTGGCTTCAGATAATTTCTGCTCATCCTTGAAAATACCACCTAGTAAAAGATTTATAAGGTTCTAATGTTTACAACATTTATACAATTTATAAAATAAATAGCTCATAAAATATTAATTGCTCCTATAAAACTTACCTGTCTGTCTTGAAATAAGTGTTATTAGCATCTCCAGTTGTTCTTTACTGCTGCTAATGATACTTCAAATTGATAGTGAACTGTGTTACCATCTAAAAGGAAAAAGGCCTGAGGTTTTTTAAAATATGTGTATATATTTAGATGCAGCATGTTTAGGATTTTTTTTTCACCACTTGAATTTAACCATTTATGAAAATTTACTTCTATGTATCACACCAAAGTATTAAGAGAAGGGGAGTGGGGTTCAGACGGATATCTAGAGTAGAAATTCTGTGTCCTCTGAAATTACAAACTATACCAGACAATCAAGTGTAACCTCAGTTCCTTCACCTACCAAATTTTCCAAAAATTGTGCTGGATCCTGAGGGAGCCTGTTTTTTTGTTCATTTTTTAAAACATAAGCTGTTCAATTACTCCTGTGTGCCACTATTAGCAGCCTAAGGCTACATGAACCAGACTTAAAACACCTAATTTAGGCTACTTTGGAAAAACAAATCTCCAATACGCTAGATATAATTTCCAAAAACAGTATTAAATCCTGTTCAGTCCAATAGAAGAACACCAGCATATTAGTTGGATAAAAAATTCCCTTCTGAATCACTGTTGCATTTCAAAATCTGGTATTGCTACTTTGCCTTTGAAAGTGACCTGAAATACAAAAATTTAATGATCGCTTTGTTTTGTTTGACATTTTTTCTTACTGGCAAAGCAAGCAGCTGCAGACCCGGTGAGGCCTCTGGGCCTGCAGCCCCCCAGCCCTGAGCACTGTGGGGAACTTCCCAGAACAGCAGCGACAGCCAGTCGTCAGCTGGGAACCGGAGCCAATCAGAATCAGGCATTCTGTGCCTAATCCTATAAATGGGCTGTGGCCACAGGGGGAAGACCAGGTAGGGCTAACAGCAGGCCTAGCTAAGCTGAGCCTGGCCAAGCCAGGCCTACCTCCACTTCCCCAACTGCCTTAGCCCTCCACCACAGGAGCTGTGTGAGGAGCAGGCCTACCTGGCTTCTCTTGCAGAACAGGGAAGTTGCATCCCTCATCAACACTAAATATATCCATGACTGTAAGTGTTCTGGTTTTTCTGAGCTCTTTTAGTCTACACTGTCAATTCTATCTCAGACTGGAGCAAAGGGGAGAAACATTTACTGGTTTAGGAACAACAGTGTAATTTGCTGCATTCTGGGGCTCAGAATAGTTTGAATAGCAGAGACAGATAGGCTCAGGGTTCTGCTGCAGCTTAGCCTTGAAACTTAATATATGTGTGAAGACTTAAATGAGACAGAAAGCTGCGAGGAAAGAGGTTCTGTTCCAGGACAGGGGTTTTGTGTTTATTTTGTTTTGTCTTTCCCCAGAATGTATTATCTTAGTCATGCTGGGCAGGTAGGATGGGCCTCTATGCAGCAATCTTCAGGATGTTAGTACCCCAAGACACATTTTTTTTTTTTTCCCTCAGTGTAGTGAAGGAAGAGAGATTTCTCAGGAAAGCTGTTTCCTTCATCTGTGAATATTTTTAACACCAAGGTTTGAAATGAGAGTACCCAAAAGCTACCGTGATTCTCAAATCTCATGCAGGTGCTGTTGAGGTTTGAGACCCTGGTTTGGGATCCTCCCCCCTCTATTTCCACCTGCTGATGCTGGCTGAGATCATGCTCAACCCTGCTTTATCCAGGCTGAGTTGGCCAGGGATAATTGCCTGAGCTGGGGTCTTGCACTCACTCCTATCAAACCTTCTGCTCTCAGCAGGATGCCTACAATCCTGGCAATGCAGTTGCTGCAGAGCCCCTGCTGTGCTCAACAGCTTTAACCCAACAGTCCAAGGTAGGCACTTCGGTGGTTGTGACAATGCTTTGAGAGTTCCTTTTGAGTCACTAGTTTCTGAGCTCAGGGATTTTACACAAAGAGTAATTTCCCTTAAGCAACTTCAATGACTTTAGTTCTTATGAAAAGTGAGCAGTGGGCTTCTCTATCTAAATGTGGGTTTGGACTATCATGAGGCAATGCTTTAAGTAGCATTACTTTAAAAACTCCTTTATTCTGCCTGCATTGTTCTTAAGGAGACTAAATTTTGTATCCCTACATGAAAACACCATTTGTATTTATTTTAAATAGATCAAAGTCTGCATAAATGTTTTATTTAATTTATTAAGACAGTTGAATTTATTGCTATAAAAATATGTTTTCATGGCTACCAGACTCTGTTTTCTCATGATCTGCCCTAGCATGTAGTCAGAGGATCAAGTTAATGTTCCCCCAGACATCTTTCATCACTCCAGGCAGCTTAGTTAAAATCCAAATCAGTCCTAAGATTGTTTGTGGTATTCTTTGTATGCTTTGTAATGCTTGATAATTTTTGGAAAGAGAATTTTCTGGGGCTATCGCTATAGAGAATATATTTGTGAATACAGAAATCATAGGTTGATTTCTTCAAGCTCCTGTTTTATCTGCATGTTATAAATTAAAGTTGTATGTTCCTGAAAGCACCCTCTGAGGATTGGTTTCTCTTTGTTTGGCTGCTTAAATTTATTATCTATATATTATTTAAATATTGGTCAATTTATTTACTCTTGATCAGATTGGGGATTATATTCCTGGGTTACATGGCAGCCTGGAAAAAAGAGCAAAAATTTGCTAATATCTTTATTGTAACTGCAGTGCCACAGGTGCCTGCTATATTCCCTATGCTGTTGCAGTAGTGATATTCCACGTGATGATTTTGGTTTGTTTTGACATTCAATGGCAATGCCTAAAGGACATTATATATCTGAGCTTTATAGGAAGGCAACAGAATATGGTCATCTTTCTGCTCCTGCTATAGAATCTTAAATTTATAGCCAAGAAAAGTGGAAGTAAGTGGCAAGACTAGGTCTGGTCCCAGAGAGAAGGGAAACTGGGACTGAATGGCACAGCACAGGTGGGACTGTGCTTGCCTGACAGGGCACAGCCCCCATCTAAGCAAGCAGGGCAGATTTGGTGATGCTGACAAGTCAGGGCAAATGGTGTACTCAGAAGGCCCTGCCAGAGGTGTTGGGTAGCAATTAAAGACATTCTAGGTTATGACTACATTTTTCTGAATGGTCTCTGTCTGCAAGGAATCAGTGCCACAAATATTTCTTTACTACTTTTCCTTCTCTTTTTGAGAAAAATCTCTAAATCACTGACAGGCATGGGGTGCTGACCACCTCTCTAGGAAGCCTATTCCAGTGTTTGACCACTCTGTAAAAAAAAAAGCTTCCAAATATGAAGTCTGAGCCTCCCCAGATGCAGCTTTGAACCATTACCAAATAATGAAGTCATTAAATTAATATTAATGATAATTAATATATTAGCATTTTATTGGTGCAATGTAAGCGACTCGCTGGGAGATTTGCCATATCTCTCACTCATGCAATAAAATCAATAGCTGCAGTACTAACACAATGCGCCTCTTGTCTTGGACATTTCTCTGAAATCACGGGTTGATGTAATTTCAGTGTTTTCCTGGGGTTTTTTTGGTTTTGGTACAATTGACTTCAACAGTATTTACCAGTGAGGTAGAGGTTTCAAAAGCATTAAGATCTTTTGTCTTCTGAAAGTAAAAGTGATGGCAGAGAAGGCAAGTTCTCTAGTCTTCCTCCCAGTTCGCACACATTGAGAGAAACCACTGACTGATTAGGAGATTTATTGTTTTATAATGCCTGTATTCTTGCAAGGTCCATCTCCTATCCTAAGCCAACAGGGTACACAATAATCATCTAGGTAGCCTACACTCCAGACTGTTGTGTTAATCTTAAATAAATTTATTCCATTATGAAGGGAAAGTCAAATTGTATCTATGCCCTTAGGGATTTTCGGTTGTTTTCCTTTTTTCTCCCATTTGAAAATTTTGTGGCGAACAGATTCCACCATCTGCTTTTGCTTATTTTAACTAATCAACCCAGAGATGTTGCAGTAGACTCCAGCAGAATAATCAATAAAGGGAGTCTAGATGGTCAACCATGTGGCATGCTGGCTAAGAGCCAATTTCTCTCCTTATTAACATAAATAGTCTTTGGATTTCATATTAATCCCCCTTGAGAACTATGTAGATGAACTTGGTTGAGGAAGAGTTTGTGAGGCTACTTTTTTTTTTTCTGAAACTGTTCTCAGGAAAAAATAACTACTGTGAAAACAGTTGTTTAGCAGACTTGAGAGTCAGGAACAAGGTGTCCTGGTATTGTCATGGAAGGTACATTTTGTATCCCAGTCATGACTCCTGGATTAGAGAGTGTTGAGACTTGATGTGCACTGAAATTGTTCAAAAACTGAAGTTGATATAAATTACAGTAAACTTTAATGCATCAAAATAATTGCCTAATCAATACTAGTTCCTTTGATATCTTTTAAACAGCATTAATCACCATGAACTCATTTGGTATTAATGCAAATGTCGCAAGTGCTTCAATTGGATTTCTGCTGTAACTGAAGATTAATTACTTTGACTAGATATTTGTGCTAAAGTCTTACCCAGTATGCATGCATACAGAAACAATAAAAATAATGAAGTGAAGAGTGGAACAATACTGCCATGTAAAAGTAAAGCAGTTTTTGCTTTAGGACTTAAATATTATTAATAAAGACATATGCATTTTGCAAATGAGCCTGGAAAAATTGTCTTCATGTAAGCATATGGTAAATATCTAACCCCATGGCTTGTTACCATCATTGTAGATATATTCATTTTTTACATTTACAGAACATGTTGATTAATATATAGCTTTTCTGGCAATTGCATTAATGTTACTGATTATTTTAGTTATCTTTCACATGGCCTAGATGGGTACCTGATAAAAAAAAAGTATTTAAGATTCCAGAATGCTGGGTACTAAATCCTGAGTTTGCCTGATCAGAGACGTGTCAGCTGAATAGAATTTCATTAGAAGAAAAAAGAAAAAGCTTAAAGAACATTACACTATCTGGGCTTACTTAATAAATTTTTTGAAAATTATCTGATGATATATACAAATTTTAGTTACTTAAATAGTAAACCCTTTGTGGCTGTATATATATAAAATTTTAAATAAAGTGCTTTGTGACCAGTCATACAATTTCTGTGAGTTTGCACGTTTTTCCATAAAAATTTGATGCTTCCAGATACCATTTGTTAATTTCATTGTTAATTTCATTTAGAACTTCTATGAAACTGAAAACTCTTGTTCAGTATTCAGGATATAAAAGGTCCAACACAAGTCATATGAAAAATGTGAGGTTTTAAATAGCGTCATATATCAAAATCTATATTTAATTTTTAAGTTTCCAACAGAACTGCTTTGACTAATTCTAACTTGATCTTGTTTTCCATCTAGCTGGATTTTTTAGTGACATTTGATGCTATCAATTAAGTGAAAGTTCTTGATCAGTCTTTTCTGATCCTCTGTCAACCAGCTTTAAACCTGATTTGATGCCTAGCTATCACTTTTCTCCCAAATGTTTCTATTCATGTTTCTATCTGATCAGGTACTTGTCTTTCACTGTGCCATTGAGTTTGTTTTTTCTGAATACATCCTATTCTTTCTCTGCATAGTACTTCCTAAAGTCAAATTTTAAGTCTTGTTTCTCAGATATTTCTTCCATAATATTGATTTCAAATATTTTTTCATGAGCAGAATAATTAAGAAGTTCAACCTAATCTTAACTTCCAGAAATCCAACTCTTAACTTTGGAAATGTGGACAGTTGAAGTTTGTCTGGAAAACAAAATCAAGATTCTTAGGAATAGGACATAGAGAAAGACAAAAAAGAGTCAGAATTCAAAATTAGGTAGTTTTAGAGGGCTTAATTGATTTCAGATCATGAGTTGCAATTGTTTTCTCCTAACTGCTTTTTCTACCTCAATTGCTTCAATAGTTTGGAAAAGCATTTTCCTTATGATGTTAGAATATTGTTATATCAGACCACTGCAAACACTTTAAAGTTGAATAAATACCTGCACTGATTTGGCTTGACGACACTCATTCTTTTTTCTTTTGAAAAAGCGTGTTGTCTGTTGCTTCGTGTTCTCTCTCTGTACATACTAAGCACAAGGATTTTGTGGCAAAAATGTTTTAGAAAACTAGCAATTTTCATGGACTGCTAGAAGATACTCATGATGATCAAATTCTGAGCTTGTAAATGTAAATATTCATCCTGAAAACCTGATTTTTAAGGGCTCCAATCAGAGAACAAACATCCTGTGTAATTCATGTATCTAATCAAAGCTAACCAACACAGCCTGAATTTCAAATGTCAAATGTTTGCAATAGGCAAACAACACCCATAATTCTTCTTCTGTGCATATTCAAAGAATCTCTGTGTGAATCAAACACAAGTTACAAAAAGAAGTGATATTCATCACAGTATTTACTGCTCCTGTAAGCAACATGGACAGCTGTAATACCAGGTTTCTGGTCATTTTTTTAGTTAATCAGTAGTGCATTAACAATTTTTCTTAATACTTTTCTTGTTAACAGTTTCTCAAATAATATTATCCTGATGGACCTAAGTACAAGAAAAGGAAAATCTTTCTCTTGTAAAGTTTTTTGTCAATTCTCAATAATTTGGGTACTCACACTTTCCAGTTATCTCTTCAAACATACTTTTTTCATCTGATGAATTTTAGGTGGCTCATTTGTTCTTTTCTCCTCACTTCAGTTTAGCTACCTTGGCTTATCTGCATTATTCTTACAGCGCTTTGTGTCAGTTTACAGTCTAATTTTGATGTCAGTCTATATCATTATTACACCACCCCTTAAATCTCTCTATTGGCTCTTGTTAAAACACCCCATTGATTTAAAGATCTCATTACTTACCAGAGTATGTTCTGATTCTCTGACCTCTTCACACTCCTTGCTGGTGACTTCAGTTAATTGCATGATTATCAGATGATAACGTGGTAGCATTAAAATGAATTAGCATGTAATTACTGTTGTTCCCAAGGGAGATGGGGTACTTAAAATAAAACAGTGCATGTTATTTCATGGAAAGCATGAAGCAGTGTACTTCCACTGGTATACTTGGATATCCACAGATCTTTCTTTCTAGAGTGTGTCCATGGTGCAAAATCCTAGACAAGATTTGGAAATAGCTGGTCAACATCTGGTTTTGCATCTTAGGTTATTCATGTCAATTTCAAAATCATTAATTTTTAAAGTATGTAATAAAGGGCTTTGATATGATCTAATTTGGGTTGTCTTATTCCCATTGCATTTGTTTACAATAAATATTAACAAGATTATACATTATAGATGCCAATAATGAGTTATAAGAAAATAATTTTAACTAATGAAAATTAATTAATTCAATATAAATATGAAACAATAGTTTAAAAATACTGATGTTTCAGATCTTGAGCCATGAATATGATGTTACAAGCAGAAAAATGCTTATTTTATGGGATATATTAATTACATCTCACTACTTCATCTGAAGAATTGAAATTTTAGGAGTCACAGTGTCAAGGTGTTCTTATGCAGGACTAGCTGAATGGACTTTATTCTGTCTCTAAAGTTGTGTACTTGCTTCTGTTGCACTGGCATGTCTGCACACCAAAGCAGGAAAATAAATGGAAAAACAATTTTTATTTTAGGATTGATTAATTTTCTAAATATCATGTTTTACTGCTCAGAACTGTTTTCTCAAGAATGTTTCTTTCAGTTGCTGACAGCACTTCCATGTTTAAAAATGCACATAAATTGGAAAATTATACAATTGATAAAGAATAGCTCTAACCTTAACTGCCTTTTTGAGAAGAAGTCTATAGAATCACAACAGCTGCTGTAACAAGGGGCAAAGAATAAAAAGTGTGATCCCAAAAGAGTTTACTTGCATTGCCCTGTTGTGCAATGTGTCAATGGAAAAGCAGTAAAGATTAGGCTCCCAAATACCATGGCTTCAGTGTTGAGTATCTGCTTGAATAGGGGATGCTTTTTTCATCATGGGGCTTCATAGAGTTACATTTAGGGTGCAGTTCTGGAAGCGCACAGTTAAATTTTTTCAGCACCTAATTTTACATAGTTACTATGCAGAAAATCTGAGCCCTTAGTTTGTAAAAGTACTTTCTGGATATTATAGGAAAATATCATAAATTCTAAACTGTAAAGCACATAATTGTGTGCTATTACAGATAACGTATATGAAATGCAGAGTGCTAAACTGTTAGTGATAACAGAAAAATCTTCTATCTGACATTCTTTTAGTTACGATTTTTTATGTCAAAGCATTTTTTAAATTTGTACTACTGTGCCCAAATGGAAGGGATTTTTGCTATCTGAACTTACACAAGCATGGCTGAGGAGAGGCAATAATAAAAATAGCAGACTGCCCTCATCCATTTCATAAAACAAAATCCACTGAAAACGCTTACATGCTTGAAGGAGAAACTAAATTTAATCATAATTTCATTTCTGGACAAAAACTTTGGTTTGCAGGCAAAAAAAAGGAACAATAATTGGTGTTTTTTTCTACATGTGTTTCTCAGGTCTCTGTCTGAATTACAGATCAGATTGGTTAAACTGTTATCACTGAATTCAGAAGTAGCTACATGGACATCTACCTATACCAGGTCCAACTGAATGGTAGGTGTTATTTCAGGTACTATTGAAGTTCATACTGTGGGTTACACCATAAGAGGAAATATTCTTTGTAGAAAGATCTATATCACCCAGCTCAGTTTCTTAAGTGAAATCTGCTGTCTTCCTAACTTGAACACATATGAATGAGCATTCTGCCAGAAGAATGTCAGTGTTACTGATCTAAATGAGTTATTAAACTCCTTTTAATGGAGTAATGATTAGAAAGGTTGGGCTAGGTGTACAAAATACCTTTATAAGGAAAAGATTGAATGTAATTTCTTTCCTTGGGTGTATCCAAGAGCAGGCTCCAGACAAGTAGAAAATTTATAGCAGACAAGACTCCTTCCAATGTGAAGTGTAGTAGGTCCAGTCACTATAAACAGTCATTTTGGAAAGTTACCATAGAAGCATCTTCCATCTGTTTGTTTCACTGAAAACAGGTTTATGTAATGTTGCAGTCCTTCATTCTCTTTGGGCCCTGAGTCATGACTAACCATCACCTTCTGAGTAGATACCATTACTCATCTGATTTTCCCTTAATATTTGTTACACAGCTGCGTGGCATTATCTCTCCTTGATACTGACTGGGATTCTGATATTTTAATTTAAAGCACTTCAGAATGTCTTCCAATATTGCAACAACCTATTTCATGATACTTTGTAAATTTTACTGACAAACATCTGCTGATATCTCTTTTGATTCCTGTGTTCCTGAGTTGTCCTGCCCTGGGAGCAGTGAAGAGTTTACAAAGCTTTGAGATTATCCCTGGAATCTACCTTTGTCAGGCATATTTTCTCTCAAGGATTCTTAAAAAGGTTTTCACTGTCTTACTACTTCCTTGTCTTACTTCTGTACCACTTTTCTTTTTGACTGTGACAATTCAGAAATGTTTAACAAGACCTCTCTGAAAAGAAACCAAAGTTACAAGAATTTACACTTAATTTTACTATTTAAATTATTTTATATCTTGAGATTTAAAGAAGCTGTGCCTTGGTTTTGTTTGCTGTTGTATGTGTCCGTATGTTATACGCATACATGTTTGTACATCTTAAATTGCTTAATCTGAGTTTAAGAAGCCAGGTTTATAGGAGTGTCATGCAATTTTCATAATTATTAGATCAGTGCAGCTTGGGTGAGTTTTATGATAAACACAGTCTTTCTGTTTCTTATCACAAATGGTGCAGCTGATGCTAGAATAGTGTTTGTATGCCTGAGTGATGTATCATTTTTATCAGTCTAAATACATCAAGAGAAGGAGTTTGAATGTATTTTAGGAGCAGCACAAATGGGAATTAGCAAACAAGTGTTTAGAGAAATATCATAGTGTTTTCTAGGTATAGATTCTTCTGTCATGTTGGAATCTCCCTGGTCCGGTTTTCTTTCCCCATAGCATAATGATCAGAACAGTCATGCAGACTGAAAGGGCTTTTAAACTAGAAAGTAACAGAGTGGTGTGTTCAGAAGTTGCATCTCTAGCCTCCAGATCTGTCACTGAACTCACCTGGGATGAACTGGATACCAAAGAGCGAAAGCTTTGTTAACTACACAGAACTCAATAGTTGCGCCAGTACCTTAAGGAAGCTAAGAATCAGCTATCAAAGGGCAATCTTGTGAAGTGAATCAATGGAAAGCATCCTGCTTGCCAAGTGTTTATTCTTAGCAAACAAGATTGCTTTGACAGTGTTGTTTACGTTGCTACTTATTAGGTAGCTGCACATGTGATTTTGCTTTTATGTCTATGTTGAACATTTAAATGTGTAACATTAAATGTGAGCTCAGACTTCACTACTATTCTGAGAATATTTGGGCCTGGCAATGAATAAGTTTGCCAGTGAATTCTAAAAGTCTGACAGAGGAACTAAAGGGAGATTTTTATTTAGGTCAAATTCATGTGCATATTTACTCTTTACAGTATTCGACTGCTCATAGTGGTGATAAAGGAAGTCTGGATGTTTTCCTATGCTCAATTTTTTCAACTTATGGCCTTGTCATAGGAAAACAGACCTATTTCAATGTATAGTTTAATTCTAAAAGCTCATGATAAAAAAATATTCAAGCATATGGAAGGTGCATATGTCAACAGTTTGTTCCATACGGAACAGAGCTGTCCAGTTTAACAGAACTGATAATATTCTAAAAATATTCAGTACATCCTTCAGAGTTTGCCGGAAAGGCCACTGTTGCTATAAAGTTGTTTTAAATATGTGTACCAAGGACACAATTCATGACTAAACATTTTTGAATAATCTTGAAAACAGCTAACTTATTTCAAGAGTATATAATTATTTTGGGTCAAAACACTTAAGCATGTGAGTAGACATTTCATATGCTTAATATTATGTAAATATAACATTAGGGAACAATATAGAACTGTTTTGACATAGTGTGTCCAGAGACAATCTGCTAAATCCCCAGCTGGATATTTGTATGGGCTCTTACCCAGTTTATATACAGAATTTTCAGTGACTTTGCAGACACAGCAGTGAACATTTCCTGTGTCAGTTGAGACTTTCTTGCTGAAATCAATCCATTGCTTGTAAATTGCAGCTACCTATCTGGGTTGGGGGGTGAAGAAGGGGATGCTGTTACAGATTCATTATATCTACAGTAAAAGGCATGTGAAGGCCATGAGATGCATTTTCTTCTCTGAGGGAGTATTTCCAATGCAGCCTATTTTCCCAGTGTTCTATACTGTTAGTTCAAAATGCCACATACAAAGCAGATTTATGCTGTAAAAGGTGAAAAAGGTAACAAACTTAATGACAATATTGAGATAAAAATCCATTTTTGATCAAAGATACACAGAAAAAAATCTACAAAATACCCAATGGAAGCAAGCAGTAATAAGAAGTTCAAAAATTTGAGGTTAATATACCTCCAGGCAGTAGCCCACTTACGGATTTTGAAGATTGGCAGGCCCAAATGCTGCTGCTCATCATAGTAACTACCAGAGATAATGTCAGAATTCTGTAACAGGCACTGTATGGGGGGGGAAAAAAAAAACAACTTAGAAAGCAGATAGAAGAAATAGAAAATTGCTTTACAATTTCAAAAGCTTCATTCTATGCTACGAAACGAAAATACTTTTTCCACACAGGTACCCATAATGTGCTGCTGCAATATAAAATTTTAGAGGTGATATAATGGTTATAAGATACATGTTTAGTACAGAGACCAAAGGAATATACTTTTTTCCTTTATTTTCATCTGTTAATTTGTTTAATATGCTGCCTAGATGTCTAGTTACTCTATAATCTGCTCCGTTCAAGAAGGAGAAAGTAGGGAGAAAGATAAGAAAAATTCCTTTCAGAGAGGCACTCTGAAGTGATCTTGTGCTCAACATTAGATAATGGATTCAGGTTTCTGGTTATGGCACCCCTTGGCACCATCTTTTCTTAACAGTCACCTTGCCACAGTATCTCTGTTTCTCTGTTCAAAACAAGCTTAACAAGAATCTTTTTAGATCTTTGGTTACTTGGAGATACTCAGGTAGCAGAAGAGGCCAAGATTACCTTTTTCATTTGTGCTTTCCTAGAAATGACCACTTTTTCTTTTCTTCCCTAGATACAGATACTTGAAGAGTAACATCTTTTTCTTTCCTGTTTTTTTTTTTTTTTATTTCTTGGTATATTAAGTTAGAGTACTACCATCCACCCAGTGCTGCACTTCAAATTCACTGGAAGTCTAAGGTCATAATGAGTTACAAGGTCATTAAGTGACGCTTGATGTCATGTTCTACTAGCATCAATTCAGTTTCCTAATGCTTGTCTCTCAACAGAGTGGTGACAAGCCCACTTAAGTTAGTCTTGGTTTGCCTAACTGAGAATCCCTGTCTAGTGCACCATCCTCCAAGCAGCAGGGTGGTGACTTCTGTGCAACTGGTACCCCAGTCAATATTTTGATCTTTGTCCTGAATTGCACTTTAGGTTCAGGCAAATAAACAATTGAATAAAACACCTTATATTAGTGGACTACTGATCATGGCTGTCTAGCTCAGAAATCCCCGATTATTTTTTTCTCTGAAATGTAAGAAGCTGCTTTGTGTAATGTTTTGATTGCAAACTGGAGATTATTTGGAAAAAGGAATTTTTTGTAAGCTTCCCTGATTTTTTTTCAACTTGCACTCCATCTTGGCATTTCAAAGCTCAAACTACTTGGACTTTAATGCTTCTTCCACCTTTTTTCTCCCGTTTTAATGGTTGTTGACTTATGAAATGGTTACTTCAAAATGCTTTCTGTAAAAAATATTTGAGTTGTTTCTCCATGGGCCATTCACCGGAATATGAAAGGATGTTTAATGAGATTGTAAATACTTTCAATATTGTAAATATTCTATATATTTTCAGAGTGCCTGGATCTACTTTGAACTTTAAAGAAGGACAAAATTTACTTTTTATTTCCTACTTGTTATTACTTTCATCTGATACAAGTACTGCATCTTAATTATACGTCTGTTATGATATGAAAAGAATGGAAAGGAGATGCAAACCAGTAAAACTTATCTAAAAATATCAAGCTGTTTTCCTTTGGTCTATATCAAACCTCAAACAGTAAACTAATTCTCCTAGGCTTGCATGTGGGTAATACTGACACTTTCTTTGTTTGTATACCTAGAAAATACAGGTCTCAGTCTCCTGAGGCAAAGCTGGGATGCAGATGATTGCTTATATTCCAGTTCTCATTTGTTTTTTAAGCTTGCTTTTCTCATCACAGTCTCCTAGCAGCTTCTTTATTCCCATCAGGAGTCAAGTCTAAATCCATCAAATTCCATTAAGTTGGTGCTGGTTTAGCATCCATACCAGTGGAAAGCTGGTAATACCTTTAGGACAGAGCCCAGTGCTGTAATGGCTTTTTTCAGCAAATGTCTGATGCTTCCTGGGGTATCTACTTCACTGTGAGTTACTTGCAACAGCTAGGAATATTGCCTTGTCTAGGTAAGCCATGCTTATTTATTAAAATGAATACGCATGAGGAAGAATATGCATGTGAGGTACTAGAGCACCATGGAAAGGTTTATAACCCTAAAAGACCTGATAGTGCATATTGTCCATCAAGGTGAAAGTGGGATGGATTTGGTCCTAGAAGCATTTTTCTGAGACTGCATTTCTTCCCTGAATAAAGAATTCTGAAGACTGCTGAAGCCCATAGATCTTCTGATCCCTTAAATCTCTGCCAAGCATTTGAATATTTGAGAAATTATTTCTGTCTATTAAATGACCCTCTTAAGCTCCACTGTCACCCTCAGCTCTATGAGAAATATTATAGATGTCATTTTTGCATGCATCATCTGAACTTGGAAAAATGAAAACCACAGCAAAAGGATCTTTGTCTTTGTAATGATGATGTTTGCCCTAGTAACACATAAGGCAACTGCAATAGCAAGATATGAGTTCCTGACTGAAAACTGAATTGGTAAAGGAATTCTTCAGCGAAGTCTTGTGCCATATGTACTTGGTACTTGGTTATCATGAAAGGTTAAACTATAAATTAGAATTCCTGTTGAAGCTCTGAGAACAGCCTTGAGCAAAAGCAGTGTCTCATAAGATAGAAACCCAAACTACTACTAGGAGTGCCAATACTCAGTCTTCCAGCTAACTATAGCCCTGGCTTATGACTCCACCAGGAACTGGCCCAGGCAAGGGATGCTTAGAAACATTTGACATCTGATGAATGAGTCCCAGACCAGCAGAGTAGTGAACATAGTAAAGGGAGAAAAATCCTTCAGGACCAGGAGTGTCCTGTTCTGAAAGGCTTTAGATAAAATATTTTACAGCACAATGAATACATTTGTAGGATGCTTTTTCAAGAGTATGGTAATAAAAAAAATAAAATTGGTTTCAAGGGTTGTATAAAATAGGTTTCAGAAACCTAGGAAACTTTAAATCACTGCTAAAGGTTACTTTTTGAAAAACCCAAGAAAAATGTTGTTTGTTGTTGTGTAAGGTTGATAGGTTTGTGTAGGACCAAGCTCCCAGACCTTTTACTCTAACTCTCACTAAAAGCATATAGGTGAACCCCAGCACTCCTAACAGAAAAGGCTTTTATTTTTCTGCTAGGATTCAAATGTCTCACCAACAGATCTAGAAAGAGGTAAATACTGTTACAACCCTATAATCTGCCTCATCTAAAATAATTCTGTTTCTGTAAACATCATCAAAGAGGTTTCTACTTGTTCAACAGCTTGCTTTTTTCTTCTCTGCTTATCAATGATTCTTGAGACCTGAAAAACATGGTGCAAGTATGAAATACAGTAATAGGACTAATTTTAGCAGAAAAAACATTGATATTAAATACAAAGATATTATACAAACCACTGCCTTTAAATGTATTTAATATACTTAATTAAAATACTTGCAGATAAAATCTGTAGTAGCACTGGTGCTGTTTTCTTTTTCTCCCATTTTTCAAAAGAAGAAAAACTGCTCGATGATTTTGCTTCTGGTTAATTTATTATCACAATCTGTTTTACCAAAGCATTCTGCCCTTCATTCCTGGTATATGTTTCTTATTAGTACGCTGCAGTGGAATTTCACAGAAAATACTAATATGGCTGCTTGCATAGCTCCTGTCACTTGGAATTCTATAATATAAACCCTACAGATTCTGATGGAAACCTAAACAGAATACAAATTTACCAATGCAGCAGGCATCTTTAATAATCTGTAGAGTTTGTAAGTTTTCAATGTTACTGAAATGTCTTTCAGCCTTTTAACAGACGACTTTGCTGTAAGAAATCAGATGCAGGTTGAAATTGAAAAATTTCCCTAGAATGTAGCTTCTCATATTAAAATACATTATGCCCTTATTCACTAAATAGTCTTGATTTTTTCCCATTCATTCTAATGCTAAAAACTTGTAAAATTCAAGTTTCCTTTCATTTTATCAGTGTGACTGAAATTTAATTCAGTCTTGACCACTGTGGCTCCTAAATTGCAAGGTAATCAATTGTGCCTCCTGTAAAATGAACTGAGAAAAACTTGACATTTTATGAGCTCACTGCCTGTGCAAGACATCTCGTTTAGAACACTTAGTAAACTCCACTCTAATCAAATTTAACGTTTGGAACCTGGACTGGCTGTTAATGGTCCAAAAATAGACCAGTCCCTTCTGGAGTACATTTGCCTACAAAATGGCATCTATTGATGTTTTCTTGGAGCAATTGCTTGTCTTTGTCTATCAGGAATATCACTTGTCACTTTGGGAGGAATAATTGTAAGACAGCTTTCATAAAATTACAGTGTTAACCCTGTAAATTAACTGTCAATGTATACATTCTAAACCTGTGCCAAATAAGCTTTAATAGGTTATATGCAAATTCCCAGAATGCAAATCTAAAACTGTCAGGTTGCTGATGTTATTTCAAACCTTCCTTTTCTTTCATAATTTTGAGTCAAGGAGAAACAGCTCTTTGCAAATCGTGACAGTCTCAAGGGGCATATGGGGGGATGGAATACAACTGGCATTTACATGGCACCACAGTGAAGCATCTTTTCTGTGCCAGTGTGTTACATAAGTGATGCCTAAGAAATAATGAAGTAGAGAGAAGGTGACACTAAAGAGGAAAACATGTCCTGCAGGCTTACGAAATGAAGATACTATTGTAGAAAGAGAATACAGACTGATTATACCCTAATAATGTAAACCGGCTAGGATTCTGTTTAACAGATGTTGTTCAATATGAAATTATTAAGATACAAAGCATGCATAGCACTGAAGTGTCTCTGTATGGTAAAGCCATTTAGAATTTTTTTTATTGAATATGAGCATCTTATGATTCAATTCAAGCTAAGAAATATTCATTTCTTTTTTCTTCCATGAAATTCTGAGATTTTACATTTGATGATCTAGAATTAGGTCTGGCTCATAAACTGTTCCAGGTCACCAGAATTCTGCCAGTTTTCAGAAGGTTGTAGCAGTTGAGGGTACAGCTCAATGTCTTTGCTCAGACTATGTCTTAGTCTCTCAGCAAACTTGAAATGATGAATGAATCTTCCTTTGTGGTACTATATTTTCTAGAGTCTTTTTAGGAGCAGGTAGGATGATATCAAACTCTAACTTGTCCTGACTTTGCTCTGACATACACAAAGTCATAAATCTGAGATGTGCTGTGTCTAAAATAATAGGGTGAACCATGAAGTTATTCTCAAAGCAACAGTATTGATTATAGACTACAAATGCCTCAGTTTAACTTCCAGAAGCCATGCATCTTGACTGTGAAGCTCTGCTAAATGGCTGGGTATGAGGTTGTCCCTGCCACAACTTACAACCAGGCATACACTTTTTAAGGGTAGATGTATTTGGACCTTATCTGGGCATTCAAGTCTAGAAGAGGTATATCAGGTAGCAGAAATCCCACTGTTCCCTATTCCTGTTTTTTCCAGTCACTCCGTGTCCTGCTTTTCTCTGCCATACATAAATGGAAGCAAATAACACAAAGGCCACTGCCTGTTCTTGGCTTTGCAAAGGAGTTTAGATCATTCTCAGAAAACTGGAGAAAACTGAATGGTTTTGGAGTAGGCTTCAAAGTATAAAGTTATAGCGGAAGGACAGATTGTACAGTAATATATAGCTTCAGAGTCAGCCCTAAACAGCGTGTCAATTGGAACTGAAATGGTAATTTCATAGTTCAGTTCTTTGCAAACATAATATATCTCAAAAAATATCCCAGATAAAGATCATCTGGCATAAAACCTTGACCTGGGTATCTGTAGACCAGTCCTTCATCAATATAATGTTTTTATGGTCATCCATGTCTGTAAATTCTTGTTCTCAGGAGTCTTTTAAGTTAGTAGAGCATATAAGGCTGGAAAATGTCTTTTCCTGGACTATTACTACATAATATTTAATCTTTTGGAATCTTACTGACATAGAGAAGAATTCTTATTCTTGCCCTGGTACCTACCTAGCAACTCATCAGCTTGTAAATTGTAATACCAATACATGACTGTGTTAATGTTGTATGGATGCCAGATTTACCAAGCTGCTTAATAACAGTTATGAAGAAAGACCAGGCTGAACAGACTGCAACTTTCTCTGAAAACCTTGTTAAACTTTCCACTGCTAAACTCTCTCCATTGTAAACTTCCTCTAAGGTCAGGTTTTGAAGCATAAAGGAGCTGTTTCATTACTAAAATTTCCAGTAAAAAGTTAAGGCTTGGATAACTGATGGCAGTTGTTCTTGACAGCTGTAAGAACTTTTCTCATAATGGCACTTAAGTATATCTTAAAATAATCATAAATTAAAATCTACCTTTTGTGATTTAAACTTGGATTTCAAGTTTCTTAAATAGCTCAGATTCGCTGCTCTATCTTAAATAATCAAGACTACCAATTTTGATTTGAACCCTTCTAGTTCAGCCTTTGCAGTGACCATTACTGGAATTCTTATGTGTTATTCAAACCTTGGAGTGTGAAAACTGCTATTTTAAATGAACACAGTTCACACAAATTAAATCATGCAAAGCTCAAGCTGCAATTATTTGTCCAATCTCTGTTTGCCAAAACTAAAAATGGGACATGTGAGTGATGTGATATAATCTGCGCAATGCAGGCATTTGGTTGTTTTGAACATATCAAGCAGGACAGTCAGCATCTCATATAAACTGCTATGCAAATAGAGGAAAAAATATATGCACATTAGAGGCTTAATTTTCTCTTACTTGAAATACAGGTCAGATTTGAACCTATGCTGTTCTGATGTATGTTTCATGTTGAGATAAACCTGTTTCATAGTTCTATTTTTAAAAGATTTTGGAGATGGGACAAGTGGTTAATAATACATGCCAATTAACATTTGTCTCCATATCAGTTAAAAAACCACCTTTGAATGTTGGCAGTTTTCTTTATCTCCTTAGAAGCTATTGTTTGCTTATAAGAATGTGCAGCTGAATTCTTTAATAGGCACGGACTTGTATGTATAAATATTTCTAATTCCTGCTTTCAGCAAGCACTTAAATTGCTTTTATGTAAATACTGCCATTTATTTTGCATGCAGTTGAGTACTTTCAAAATATAGTCTCCATTTAAAACTGTCCACTCAAAGGCAAATTCCATCTTATACTCAGAAAGTTGCGCGAGTTGAAATCCTGAAGTGTTCTATGTTTATAGAAATATAAACAGTTACTTTTCTGTTTTGAAATCTTATTTGTTGAAGTTTAAATATACTCCTAATGTATCCTCCTAACACTGCAGTTTCTGATACATTTGAAATCTAGGAGACCGAACCTCTGTGACTCCGGAAATACCATAAAGCATCTTTTATGTTTCTCTTGAATATACAAAAGCTTTTCAAAATAAGAACTTTTCAATATTTGATTGGATACATCTGGAGTTTTCATAGATTTAAAAATTAGAAGGTCCCATCTTTCTTCCCAGCCCCAGCTGTATGTTTGTCTCCTTTTTTGCTGGTTCCAGTGCTCATCACACTCTGCCCATTTTCACTGAGGTCTAGAGTTTACAAAAAGGAGAGTACTGAAATGTGCAACAGAGCAAAGCAGATACAGGACTACAACAGCCAACAGTTAGGATTTGAAAAAGCCTATGATTTGGGGAAGATTTTCACCTGCACAAGAATGGAAGTGTGATTAAGAAAAGTATTCTCTTCTGGGGGAAAAAAAGCAATCAAAGCCACACTAGAAGAGACAACTGCCCTTCATGCATTTCATAGAACTCATGTATCTTCCTTCATATATCTCCGTATATACATGTCTCTGTAAATGGCTTGTGAAAACAGGTTAGGTGTCTGGTGACTAGTCACGTGGGGATCCTGTGTAGCATCTCAACAAAATTGCAGTTACTGTACTTATGGATATATTTGCAGAGTAATCCCACTCTTGATTTTTGATGTCCATGGGAAAAGGAGTAGGTAAAAGCATAGCCTTTTTCTCCACTATTTCTGATTAAATACAGCCACGCAAGGAGAGTAAGCAGTTAGGGAAATTCAACTTCATAACACTGAAGAGTATAGAATGTTTTTTTTATAAATCCTAACTCTGAGCCACAGAAATATTTTATGTACCATTCTTAAAAAATTATCTAATTTAACTGCAATTTAACTGTAGTTGCATCTTAAATGCAACTGCATTTTTAACAGCCTCTTAAAAACCAAACAAACCTAAAGCCACTAGAAATACTGAACTTTTTATGCATGGATTTATATTTTACAAGCCCTAAGCATCCTTGCAAGGACTATCTTTGAAGATTAAATAAGTACCCCTCACCACCTGTGATTCTCTGCACTATCATGTGCATGGTTTGCCACATAATAAAACTTTCCTTTCACATCTTAAAATCTAATTAATTGTTCTGTCTTATACATAACAGGATATGGTATTGAGCAGAATACACAGGTTGCCATAGAATCATTTGCCTGGAAAAGACCTTTAAGATCAAGTCCACTACTAAACCATGTCTCTAAGCATCTTGTCTACCCATCTTTTAAATACCTCCAGGTATGGGGATTCAACCTCTTCACTGGGCAGCCAGTTTCAGTGCCTGATAACCCTTTCAGTAAAGAAATTTTTCCTAACATCTAATCAAACCTCTCCGAGCACAACTTGAGGCAATTTCCTCTCATCCTTGAAAGGTTCCTTAGGGCGTCATATATTATCTTTCACAGAATTGGCCAATTTAAGTTCCAGTTGGGTTTTAACCCTTCTAATTTTTTCTCTGCATGACCTTGCCCCTCCTTCCAAAGCTCATAGACTTTCCCCTTTTTCTTTCTGAGATCCAGCCAAAGCTCTCTGTTCAGCCAGGCTGGTTTTCTTCCCTGCCGGCTCATCTTTTGGCACATGGGGACAGTCCGCCCTTGCACATCCTGGATTTCTTTCTTGAAGAGCATCCAGCCTTCTTGGGCTCCTTTGCCCTTTAGGACTGCCTCCCAAGGGACTTTGTCAACCAGCCTTCTGAACAGTCCAAAGTCT